>CM057380.1:42011250-43445625 GCA_030015415.1 Cynopterus sphinx
AAAGAGCATATTTATATAAAATTCAATTAATGCTGGCAGCGAGCTGCTGGTTTTATATATATATATATGTATGTATGTATGTATGTATGTATGTATGTATGTATGTATGTATGTATACACACACACACATATATATAAATGGGAAATGGATTAAAAAAAAGAATCATTGGACAATAACTAGAACCCATTAGGTATAATGTAGCCATTTCTCATGATTCTGGCCTTCATTTCCCTTTCTCATGCCTTTTTCTGCTCCCATTCCCTTTTTCCCGTCACAGAGAAAGTAAAGCAAAACCCTCTTTCATCTCTTCTAGGAATGGACATTTTATGGAACTGTTCACAATTTAAAAAGCAGATGTGTCGAATATTCCACTCTGATTCTATGAAATAAATGCCTAACAAAACAGAAGTACATTCTATTTGAGCTTAACCTGTGCTTTTTGTGTGAGGAAGGAGGTCGGGTGGGTGCTGTAGGTCAGTGTCCTTGAGAAGGATTTATATAGGAAAGTTTCTATTATCCTGGGACCATGCAGAGAAGTCAGCTTTCAGAATTTGTTCTTGAATGACTACCATATGCTGGGTACTGTACTATGCACTGGGGCGATGTGGTGGTGAACAACCTAGTCATGGCACAGCCCTCACATAAGTGTGCTCTAGTAGAGAAGATATTTAAAGAGCAATTGTAGTACAGTGAGGTGTGTTTTTAGGGGAAGAGGTGGTAAAGGGGAGAGGAGTACACACAGCTAGAGGGAAACGTAAGTGGAGCATCTAACCCAGACTTGACGGATCCAGGAAGACTTCCTGAAGGAAGTGATAATAAACATGAACCCTAAAGCACAAGCAAGATCTGGGTGGAAAGAGGTATACAGAATGTGTGGCATGCAAAGACGACTGCATATGCTAAATTCCAGAAGTGAGAGAGAGCAGTGAATTCAGAGAAGTAAAAAGAGTCTGGTTGGTGAATTGCAGGGCTGTAGAAAACATGAGGCGAGAGAAGCAAATCACGCAAAGAGGATTGGACTTTATCTTAGGAGCAGGAGATTTTACAAAATTGAGTTGTATGTTCAGAATTACATGCTATGAAAAGCACTCTGGCTATGGAGAGACAAGGATAAAATTAGGAGATTGTTAAAATATTCTAGGCAAAGATGATGATTATTAGTGCTAGAAAGGGTTATTTTGATGGAGAAAAGTGCACAAATTAAAGAGATATTCAGAATGTTAAAGGGTACTTTTTAAAGGGTAAAATAGTTTATACACACAAAATGATTGTCAAAGACTTTTTTTAACTCATTAGTTAATGAGGAAATCAGTAAAATGTTATAAGGAAAATTCAAAGAACACACATATATGTAGACAATCGGGAATGCTGAAATGGATGTGCAATTAGCAAAACTGGTCAGCAGTATCCACAGGGTATTAATAATCATTTACATTCCTCCAGGTACAATTCATTTTTATTTCACTGAGCAAGAATCAGTTGCATTACTGCATGTGTGCTATAATTTTTAGAGATGTAAACAATCTCAAAAACAAGGAAAACCCCTCATAAACTAGGCATGCTGCCCTAGGCAAGGGTACTTAGTAATCTTTTTGCCTATTTTGGTCTTCGATGACAATTTTCTCTGACAAGAAAATATCTACAGGATGTGGTGATGGTGAACAGAGAGAAAAAGAGAACAGTTAACTGTGACCTTTTCTTCACCCAGCCAAGATTTTGAGGATGAAACAGGAGGATGCAATGGGAAAGTTTTAGCGGGAAGGGACAATGAGAGATGGGGTCAGGCAAGAGGATGCACAGAGAAGTACAGGGTCAAGACTATAAACCAGAGATGCTTATATCTTGGGCTGTAACAAGGAACAGAAATGTGAAGCAAGGTGGAATTACCTGGCTGCAAGATTTGAAGAATTATCTTCAGTAGTCCTCTGATCTACAGTGTCAGTGTTAGAACTTTTTATTTATACTATGTCCTTCTGGGCGTGCTTGTTCCTACACACCTGCCTAATTAGAGTGGAAGCCTAAAGAATGATGTTAAGAATGTAGAAGGTGATTTTGATTTAACTAAACTGATTTAATGAAAATAAACTTTGAGGATGGAGAACCATGTCTTATGTATCTATCCCTGGGATGCCTAGCATAACATCCAGTAACTATTTCATAAATATATAGAATAAAAGACTAAAAAATTAGAATATGGCCTGAAAGAGTTTAAAGGCTGACCCCATTTTATATAGCTGCATAAGTAGGGATTTTAGGGTTCATACCAATTTTTCTGATTCTAAAGCTCACGTCACTAGGATGAGTGAGTTAAATTACAGCATCTCATAGAATTTTTAGCCTACCAATCATTAGGAAAGGTGAAAAGGTATTTCATTATTTTTTTATTTTTTCATGTTTCTAGTAACTAAATATAACTGCAAATTTTATATGTACCTATTCTAAGGAGAGGTAACTTTCTAAAAGGACCTAGTTTAAAATCAGATGGACCCAACAAGCCATCTACTAACTGTTGGACAAATTACTTAACCTCTCTGAGCCTCAGTTTTCTCATCTATAAAATGATGATAATGTTGACCTCCATGAAGATATGAAGATTAACTGAGAAAAAGTATATAAAAAGTTTAACCATAACAGATGCTGCTGATACTGGGATTTTTTTTTTTCTTCTGAGACTTTAAAGCTTTTGCATGCTTACTTTATGCCAAAATCTGCCTTTATTTGAACATGGCTATATTTAGCACATAGTTTTTATTGCTTAATTCTTGATCAATCTAAATGTAGTTTTTTCAATATAATTTCTGTAACAAGATCTTTATTTTTTGGTATGTTTATCACTTATTACAAATACTTTGCTTTTCTCTCTTTCTTCCCAATATACTAAGCTTTACCATTACATGTTTCAGGAATCACATTGCTGGATTACAACTTAAATTGCATTAGGTTTGTTATATATAGTGTTTTTGGTCTCTTTTGTTAATTCTCAGATGCAACAGGCTAGAAATATTAGAAATATTCAACACCTATTTCTCATTTAGTTTTTCAAAATGCCGTTACAATTCAAGATTGTTTTCATTGGTTTTCTTTTAAAAGGTGCATCTTGAAAGTCCTAACAATATCATATCCCTCTACCATTTCCTGAATATATGCAAACATACCGAAATCATAAACAGGTAGCTATATCCTGTCAGATCTCTGTGACACAAGCTTTTAGGGGAATTGAAGTGATATAACACAAATTTGATCAGTTTTTCATTGTTGAGGAAAGGGAATGTTACTAAAACTGTGGAAAGCCTCAATTTTTCTCAGAGAAGCATCCATAATACCTGCTCAGCTCACTTTGCGTGGCTATTATGAGGCTCAAATGTGATTAAAATATATGGAATTACTTTGGAAACCCAAATATGTAAATGTAAGATAGCACAGTGATTATTATGATTTGTACTCTCTTGATATATATCCCTAAGATCACAGGCCAGTGGAGCACACCACTGTAGGAAGTACCTGTATGCCCCCAAACTAATGAGAGCCCATTGTGGTATTCTTCTCTCCTCTTGGTCTTTCTGACTGGCAATCAGAGGCTTTATGTGATGAAACCCTATATGCTCACTTGAGAGTGACTGAAGGCATTTAGACCTTTTCATTGCTAGGTGTTGTGTTTGCAGAGTTATTGACACCACCTAGCAACCTTTCCCAAGACAAACAGTCCCTAGTAGCTACCCAGTGACTAGCTATACCTGTCATTGCTCTGTTAATGTAACAGCAAACATTTACTCTCCCTAGAAGATGGCGTTCTCCTCCCCCACTTTTACTTTTCAATTAATTTCTTTCCCTGCTTGTTTTATGGTCTCCAGAACTAATCTGTAAGATGAGAGAATCTAACAATTGAAAGTCATGGGAGAGGTTATTTGGTTCAATTCTCTTTTCCAAAGCAAGAGTCCTATAATTTCTCTGGTAGACTGTGCATTTCCAGTGATGAGAAAGCTAATCTGTTTTGAGTTATCTTTTTTTATTGCTGGTTTGTTTGATTTCTTATAGTCACAAGATGTTTTTTTTAATCACTAAAAAGGACCTTTGAGACCATCCTAGTCCAATTCTTTCAGCTTGCAGATGAGAAAATTGAGACCCAGAGAGGTTAGGTGACTTGCCCAAGGCCAAACAACTAATTTATGACACAGCTGGGATTCCTGACTCCTGGTAGCTTATTTCCAAATCATTAAACTGCAAAATTACTGCAGTCAGAAATGCTGAATAGTATTACATGCTATTATGCAGAATATAAATGCTTTAGTGTATAGCATATTTTAGTATAGCAAATATATACATTGTATTATAGATAAACTTATTTTAATTTTGATGGAGAAAATCTAAGTCTTTTTTTAAAAAAGAGATATTTTATGTAAAAATATCTCCTTAAAGCTTCATGAGAAACTCTCTCCTTTAAATGACTTTTTTTCTTTGTTTTCATTTAGTTGGGGGGGAAGGAGAGAAGACATCAGTCTGATTTTTCTATCTCAGAAGTCATATGGCCAAAAAAGACTCAAAAACACATTTTTCTGCCTGACATGAGTGTTGTGGAGTGGACTGGAGCCAGGGGCTTTTTAGTATTCCTGTCAGGCATTGGTCCCAGGTCTGGCGGTGGCAATGTGGATGAGACAGGAGTTGAGCCTCCCCATATGCCAGGAGATTTCGAAAGGTCGCCTGGCCTCTCCCTTCCTTCTGGAAGGACTGCACTTAGAGGGAATCTACAGTCTTTCCATTCTGTGAAATTACTCACTGGAAGCTGTAGTGTCACCCCTATGGGACATAACACTAATTGGCTGTGATGGGAAAAGCTGATAGACTCTGAGAGGGTTTTGAGGTATGTGGACAGATAGGAGTGTGGGGAGCATTGGAAATGGTGTGGTGTAAAGAGCTGACAAGCAGTGCTCTCTGTTCTGAGAATAACCAGTGGCTTTAGAAAGAGGACCTACCAGCAACTTTGAGCCTGTGATCCAATGGGCCAGCTTTAACATCTTTTCAGTTATAGATGTAAAAATATTTATTTCAGATGCATCAGCAAGAAAGACATTTTCTCTCTAAAGTTCACACTTTTGGCCTCATATCCATGTAAAGACAGATGACCAGACTTGTTCCCCCAAAGCGGAAAACTTAATCTACTGTTTATTATTCCACTGTACATTATACCTCTGTTAGAAACACATATCATGGCCTGACACCATTTGTGTTTGTCACTATCTCCCTTATTAGACTTGAGTTCCAAAGAGCAGGGAGCTTTTTAAAATTATGAAATGCGTAAGTCATACCAAAAGATAAAGAGGATGCCATCTTTATACTTTTATATGGCTTCTAAGAAGCTTTGTACAGCACCTAGCATACAGCAGGCACTCAGGAAAGGTTTGTTGAATTGCAGCACTGACATCCTTCTTATACTTGTGCGGTCATCCTTTCTATCCCTTTCAGATTATGTGGAATCAGAATCTTCCTCTGGAGGCCTAAACTCTCAGGGTCAATGCAAATATACTCTGACATTCAGAAATAGTAGCTGCTCTGAAGCCCTTTGGAATAATGTTGCCCACATTAGACAATCCTAATTGTTGATGGTGATTAGAACTCAGAAGTAGTGAAATGTTCTATTCAGAAGATTTAAGTTTTAAATGAAGGAATGAAACAAAATAAAGATGTAAATAGCTAATGGTAATATAGATGTAGCCTTAAATGATAGAATTATTTTGTTATCTGTGTTCACTTTTGCAGTTTTTTACCATGACTGATTATTTGAGGAGACCCAAAAACTGGCTCTTAGAAGACAGAGGGCTTTGCAGATAGGTACACTCCTAGGCTGGGGAAGGGATTGGAGGAGATTCTTTATGTGTATATGGGTATGTGGCATGGGGGAGGGTAAAAAGCTTGGTGGTAGATTCAGGAGAGTTGTGAAAGAGATAAAGGAAAATAAAATAAGCCTTGAGAAAAAGAATGATACTGATCATCAAACTAAGGATAAAGTGAGTCCATACAATCTATAACTCTCTTTATGTGAGTATAGTAATTATGTGAAACTTTCTCTTGTGTTTGTCTCCCCAATAATATGTAGCCCTTTGTTCCAGTTTCAGTTTAGCTACTTCCTTATTCCGTTTCCAACTGCCTTGTGTTTTTACTTTATGTGAAACCCTAACTTGTTACCTCCCCACTGCAGTTCCCTGGCTGGCACCTATTCTGGATTTCCTGCCTTGATTAGTGACCACATCTAGTCATCTCCACTGAGAAACTCTCTTACCATCACAGTCGCCTACTATATCCTATCAATTCTGTCTTTTAAATATCTCTCAGGTTCTTTTCGTTCTCTCCATTGTAGCTTTTTCCTATCCTCCATTCATCCATATCTTCTACCCTTAAACAGAATCATCTTTCAAATCTAATCAGGTCACTTCTCTTCACTTAGCCATAAGTCTCTGCCTATAGGGAAAAAAATCATCTGATCTGTCTTTCCAGCCTTATCTTTTACATCTCTTATCACCTCCTACCAGCCCTGCTGGCATGTTTCCCTCTTCCCAAATTACCACATTATTTCTTTCATATCTCTACGTATTTGTGCAGGGTCTTCTTCTGACTGATATTCTTTATACCCCTTCCCTATTCATCCTGGAAAGCAATTTCCCCTTTGTACTTCAGAAAGATATACTCACTTCCCCTTGAGAGCACCTCATACTCATAGTAATTATTTATTTGCATATTTCTCCTCTAACAGATTGTGAAGTCCTACAGAGCAGGGATCCACTGTCCTGTTCATCTTTGCATCATCCTTATTAGTCAACAAAGAGCCAGCACCATAGGTGATTAATGAAGCATTTGTTGAATCTTTGAATGAGCTGAATAGGAAATATTTGGTAAACAACCACCTTTCTCACAGAAATGGGAATTTTTAGGTGTAGTCTTCTGATTTCCACAGCAAACCTGATGAGTGCCTTTCTCAGATGGTTGTGGTAAAAACTGATGTGAGAATGTCTATAAAAGTCCTTGAATATCTTAGATGTGTCAGGTCTAATTAGGTATTTAAGCAGCATACCAAAAATAAAAAACAAAACAAAACAGTTGTTTTAGCACTTCTACCTTGTATTTGTTTTCTAAGAATGATCTAAGGTGCCCTTTTAGGTTAATGTAAGACCTCGAAAAGTATCCTAACAGTTAAGTTTTTCTTTCAACTTGTAATTTTCTGATTATTTTTATAAATTCAATTCTCTATACTATTTTTCTTTTTTTGAGCATGTTTGTGCATCTTTACAATGACCCCATTTGGAGGAAATAGTCCAAAGCAGCCAAGCCCTTAGCTTGTAGAAAGAGGCAGAGAGTAATCATCCACTAGGGCACTGTTCGGAGCTGTGCAAGTTTGTACAGGCACAGGCACGCAAAATCACATCGCTTTTTGCTAGGTTAACTTCTCAGTTTATATTCTATGATAAGTAATGTCACTTTTTACTTTTCAAAACATTAAAAATACATCAAGCAGCTTTGAACCTATTGTTTGTTCTCTCCCACTTCAGACCTCTTTTTTCTTCTCTTTCTTTCTTTCTTTTTTTTTTTTTTGCCCAGAACGTCTCAAATCCTAAATTCCACTCCAACTGCCAATATTTAAAGCGTGAGGATTTTCTAAAATTTCCTGAATTCAGAAATTTGTTATGGGGTTTGTAGGAAGTTGGGGGTGGGAGTGCATGAGAGTTCCTTTTGAAAATCTGATAGGACTGTATCCTTCTGCTGGAGCAGTCCCTTGTCTGGACTCGGAGATGCCCTGTTCTTCAGTCCCTCCTATGGATGGCTGCACTGATAGATGGATTCTCCTAGGGGAGCTTTGTGGATCAGCCCTCCATCCATTACTGTGTAGCAGGATTATAATTTACAGCCCAGATGGTGACTAACTACCCCACCACTCCCTATTTACTTCAGTAAAGCAGCAGAGGTATTAACTATTAAACTGCTTCCCTCTTTTTAAAATAATTGATGCTATTTGCAAAGGTCTCTGTATAAAAATACTTAGAAAAACATTGAAAAAAGTTAAATTTCATCAGAATGTGAAAAACATTATGCATTATAATAAAAAATAATCAACCACATGGTTAGGCTTATTTTTCTTGGCCCACCTCTGTGTGGAAATGAGGTTTTGAGGCACAAATTCTAGTCAGATGAATAAATTTTCTTAAGGTGTCAGCTCTTTCTTCTTCTCGGTTAATTGTTAAAGCTTATGGATCTACCTCTTACATGAAAATCCAGAATATTTGCATGCCGGGTTCTTGCCAATAGGACCTATAATTCTTAGCTACTCAATATCTTTAGAAGCTTATAATGGTCAGGGAAGACTTCCTGAAGGAGACGTAGTCCATACCCTCTTGGATTAAATCAGACTTCGAAGAGCTGTTTACTAGGAATCTCTTACTGTAAGTATTACTTTTCTGGAATACTTGGGAATCTTACCCTGTATGGAGAGGTACTCTAAAATCTCTCCTGGGAAAGGTGTTACTGTATATGTTGTGAGGGTATTGTTGAGGCTGTCTTATTTTGTGCAGATCAGTGGAAGAAAGGTCCCTTAGGCTTTAGTATAAAAACTGCTTCTTCTAGACAATTGGTTTTTATCTGGCATGAATAATTAACCTTGTCTTTCTATTTAATTTGATCCACAGAAAGTTCTGGCCCAAATTTATGAACCATCTGTAATAGTTGTTAACATACAAATTATTTTTGTCTACTGCGTTGTTTTTTTTTTTTCTTTTTGGCCTTTTGTTCTTATTTTTCCTTCACTTATTTATCTATTGTACTGTATGCATTTCTGTCAATAGCCTTTTAGGGCAAAGTCCATGTGTCTGTCTCTTTATTGAAAGCAAGTCAAGAAATCGAGCTTGTTATATTCGGTCTCAAATAAAACCATTATATTATCAGTTTTGAACTTTAGCATGTAGCTGTGTTTTTGAACTCTTAAGATCTTTAACAGCTCCACAATGTGAACCCTGGACAGCATTTATTAAACAGGATATAGAGGCCAGATGACGCCTAGAAGTCTTACTGTGTAATTTAATCCTGGGTGCTGTGTTGTTTGGCTTCACTGGACGCCAAGTGTGCATATATAATTAAGTGCGCATGTGTAAAAAAGCCCAGCCCTGATAGGAAAGAGAGGGAGGAACATCATTAGCAGAGATTAGATTTGTCTCTCCAGCTGGGCAGTGCGCCTCTGAATTCCAAGGGCTTTCCCCAGTGTAAATTATTAGACTGACTCAGCTGCCGTTCAGTTCCCCTCTGTCTGAACTCCTTTTGCTAATGCTGTTAAGCTGTGGCTCAGGAGGCAAAATGTCCTGAGGTTCTAGATAAATCTTCTTCATATAAAAAGAAAAACTTCCCCCCTTCTCATAAGCACAGGATAGCAGTATATAGTCTTCTCAAATCAAAAATACAGAGGCAAAATAGAGAAAAAGACAAACTCTGTGCCAGACTTCAGCTACATCTATAGTGCTTTGGAAATTGTAAATAGATTTTGAATCAATTCCTATTCAGCTAAGGCAAATAGAAGTAATCTAATCCAGAGTTTGCTTTGGCTCCCTTAAGAATATCTGACTTTAGATCTGCTGCTGCTCCGAAATGGATAAAGTCTAAACAAATTATCCCCACTTTGACAGCCCTGCGAACCAAATACAGGTTCAGGGCTACAGGAGGATCTTGTCTGAAGTTCTTCAGCAAGAATAGTACACTAATAATATGAAAGCTTGTACCTTTTTAGTATAGCATGAAGCACAAGGCTTAGCATACTATACATATCGGTTGAGTAGAATTCACAGCTGCAGTAAATGATCTGTTTCAGTTTTTTCTATTGGCAAAAAGTCTGTGTGTATGTTGTACTAAATATGCAATTCAAAAAGGAATGGTGTCTTCTCTCTGTGACTTTCGTGCCTAAGATAGCCAACTTATTGATATAGATAAGCCTGATGGTTAATTTAGCTATTGAACGTCAGGGAAAATAAATGAAATGCACAGATCATATAGGAGCTGTAACTGAGGGATCATTTTAAATATTTTTTAAAAGTCATTAACAGGCTGTTTTTTGTTTTTTGTTTTTTTTTTTAACTAACCCTATTAACAAGTAATAAAATTATCTGACCATAGTGGGATTTATTTGTTTCCCCTCTTTGCTTTTCCTTTAGGGAAAGTGTTAATAGGCTGAGCAATAGGACAATAATAAAAAGCACAAGGAAATCAGATAGCAATAGCATCATCCACTGATCAGTTTTTAGAACTGTATAATGCCCACCCGGCACAGTACCTAGGCACTCAGCAACCATCATCGATATTAGCAGCAGCAGGAGCAGCTATACTTATGCTCTGCATAAATAGCAGCCTAAATAATACAGCAATTTAAATTAAATGCTGGATGTGATTTATTGCTTATTACCTCCTGTTAGTGAAGACTTTATGAAGAGGGGAGATTTTAAATACAAAAGATTAAGGGGAGAGAGCCTGAATTTCCAGTGAGCAGAAGAATGGCATTGTAAGAACAGGTGAAAGAGTTAGCATTTCTCTAAGAAAGGCTCTCTGTAGTTAACACTGTCAGCGAAGGCAGAGAGGAAACACACTGGTAGGGGTGGGATAAATTCCGGGGGATAAATTCTTGACAGAAATTTAAACGTGAATGTGAGAACTGCTTTACACATATCAGGCTGTAGAAACTAGGTGGATTATCATTAAAAGTAGGAGTCAGGCCAACTTCATGGGGCTGTAACATGTGTAGCTACATTGGGTCCCGTGCTTGGTTTAATGCTCTGCTGTCTCTGTCTTGAAGTTCTTAATAGTTCTTGAACAAGGGGTCTTGCATTTTAATTTTGTACGAGGCTTGCAAATTTTGTAGTCATTCATATTGGCAATGTATAAAATTGTCATAAGCTCTTAGATGGTGTTCTCACTAGAGCTGTATCACAGGACATTGAATACTTCCTGTGGCCTGCCCCTTTTTGCTCAAAGGCCAGCATTATACTCCTTTTTGGCTGTTATTAGATTTCTAGAATTGGCTCTGAAGAATATGTTCATGCTAATTATTGACTTAATAGAAATTCTGCCTCAATGTTATGCCCCAAAACAATGTTATTTCGCTAATTAAGTATATATGCATTATTTAATGTAATAGCATGATTTCAGATACTACATATTTTGTTCATTTCAATTACTGTGGTCTTGAACAAAAGTTTTCTGATCATTGCATATGGAATAAGTAATAGTTTTTATGAAGCCAAATTCTTCTGATCGGAGAAAAGGGACTCGTTAGCCCAGCATTCAAAACCTTTCAGGATGTGATACCACCTTGTAGTTATCATTGTGCTTATCACTGCCCTCCATGCACCTTATGTACCGGCTATTCCAGACTGCTTGCATTTCTGGAAAATGCCATTTATTTTCTTGCTCTCTATTCTTTTCTATATGAATTTCTCTTTGACAAGAATGGATGCCTTCTTCCAAATGGCACTGTGCCTCCCTCATCCTCCACTTTTTCTCCACTGACGTGGCTCTTACGCTTCCTTCAAGGTCCCACTTTGTTCCTCAAATGCCTTTTCCTCTGCGAAGTTTTTCCCTGACATTCTCAGTTAGTTATTTCACTTTCTGCTGTGGCTTGGCTTGTACAGCTCTTAAAGGCTTACTTAATTCTGCCTTGCGTTGTAGTTACTTGTTTGACTACCTGACACACAAGGTTGTCTGCTCCTCAAAGGCAGGACTGTCTAATCTGCTTCTGTTCCATCATCCACGGCATAGTAACAGTGTCTGTCATGTGCTCAGAACATGTTTACTGAGTGAGTGTCTTAGTCTGTTTGAGCTCCTGTAACAAAATGCCACAAGACTAGGTAGCTTATAAAAAACAGAAACGTATTACTCACAGTTCTGGAGGCTGGAAGTCTAAGATCGGGGTCCCACCATAGTTGGATGAGGCCGTCTTCTGGATTTCAGGCTTCTCATTCTTGTATTCTCACATAGCAGAAGGGCACGAGATCTCTTTGGAGCCTCTTTAATAAGGGCACTAATTTCATTCATGAGACTCCATCCTCATGACCTAAGTACCTCTCAAAGGCTCACCTGCTAATACCATTACCTTTGGGGGTTAGGATTTCAACATTTGAATTTTGGGGGGACACATACATTTAGACCATAGCAGAGAGTAGATTGGAAAGACTACTCTCCTTCCTTTACAGTATATCTTGTGTGTTTAAAGCACTTGGTTATAATTTCCTAAAATGAAACAACCAGTTGACATGAGTTGATCTTGTTGGAAATAGTTTGGCTTTGAGAATTATTTGTGGAAGAGAGAAATTATAAAAGCAGGGCTCTCACTTGGAATAAAGTCCATTAGAGTCACATCATGTGGTGACCCAGGGTGAAAGAGCAGTGAGAGTCCAGTAATGGAAAAATTAAAAAAGACTGGACGGCCCTCGAGTAATCAGAAAAATTACCTAAAATAGCTTTAAGTCAGAAAAACAGGAAGCCTAAGGTACCACTTGACTCTCAATTTAGCTATCTCTAGCCACCAATTTAGTTCTAAACTCTTCTTTTTGTAGCACCTTCCTTTAACTAAATTATAATGCCATGTCAAGCAAAAGCTTGAAATAGAGCCAGTAACATGGCAAGCCTATTAGGAGTACGCTAAGTAAATTTTCATTCTACCACTTTGACTCGGAAACTAAATCCAGCTATTGTAATATTTTAGACTTTTCTTTTGATTCTGCCTTGTCTGTGTGAGTAAGGAAAGAGTGAAGAAGAAAATAAACCAAAATCTGAATCTGAAACTCCTGAGGTTTAGAAATAATCAAAATCTTGGATCGTCTCTGTGAATAACCAATCACGTCCTTAATTTTGTTCCATGAGATTAGGTATAATCTAAAGGAAAATACCACTAATTTGAAAACCTGAATTTTCCAAGGTATTGTAAATTGATTAATTTCTAAGTTACTGGTACAACTGGTGGGCCCTATTGTTATTTCAGAGATTATGGGATGAAGGCTGTTAAGTAGACTAAGTATAAGGACTCTGTGATTCCTTATTGGTATTTAATGATTTATTTTCATATTTTACATTTTAGTACTCAATTTATGTCAGTTTAGTGAGGTTGAATGGATGCCCAGTTGCAAAACCCACTCTCACTAATGAATCTACTCGTTTTTATTCTAGGCAAGTAAGACAGGGCTCTGTGGAAAAATCCTTAAAACAAAAGTTGGAAATTATAGAGTGGGGTTGGATCACCGCAGAATAGATTTGGGGCATATTCCCACAAAATTTGTATCCGGTAAAATAAAGGCAAAAAGTAATATTGAAAGCATGCTTGAAAAGGAAAGAAATCATTAGTGGACAATAAAAACACTATAAAGATTTTATAGGAAGGACACTTTGCTTTGCTTCAGTAAGTGAGAGAAAGGACTTATGAGCTGATGAGTTTTTGTCTGTGAACCCTCAGAATATAACAAAGGTCTCCTTCTTTAACTGTTTTCTGCCACCAGACCCTGGATCTTTAACTCAACCTTTAACTCAATTCTGATTCTGGGGTGGGAAACTTTAGGGATGGCTCTAAAGACATGTAACCTTGACTGTGCTCAACTTACCTCTTTTTATTCTCTAAACTCGTGTTTATTAACTTTCATTTAGGCACACCCAGAGGTATTTCTGTTTCAAAGGGTAAGGTTTCTAAGGGTAAGGTTAAATACAAAATTCTAAAGTATACATAAATGGAAAGTTTTAACTGTAATGCAACCTAATTTCATTTTAACAAAGCTTGTCACCACTTCCACAACTAAATGGGCTTTGTTTTTATCAAGGGCATCCTTGTAAAAGTGTCAGGAAAAGTATTAGTGTTCTTGAAACACTTAGAATTTTGAAGAAGGCTGTTAGAAAGCTATTGGTGCATTCTGGCCATTCTGCCATTGCTCAGGACAGCTTGGAGACTGCCTTCAGAATGCCATTTGCAGACCTCAGTGTTGGAATTAGTGGGGAGAAAAGTTCAGGTCTGTTCCTTCTTCCCCTACCCTGCCCTTGTTAATCATTGTTCTGTTTTCTCTCCTTGTGATTTTATCTTTTCTATAAATGGATTTTATATAAATGGAATCATACAGTATCTACCCTTCTGTGTTGGGCTTTTTTTCTCTTAGCACCGTGCTTTTGAAATTTATTCATGTCGTTGAATACGATATCTTTTTTTTTTTTTAATTTGTCTTGCTTTCATCTTAGTTGGGTTTGGTGGGGAAGAGGGAGGGGGGACCAGAAATAAAATATTTATGTTCGATCTACCATATTTCACTAGAAATCTTATTTCACAATTTTAGGGAAAAAAATCAGAAAATGTGAGTATAGAGTGAAATCTTCCAGTTTTGCAGTTAAAATTAAACCTACTTTAGGTACCAAGAAAACAGAGACAAACCATTTGAAGATTTCAGGGTCTTGTTTATAGTAAGCACTCAATAAAATACCTGTTAGTTTGATTTGAATCTACAACAATCTCTAAAGGGTGTTTTATATTATCTCCAGTGTACAAATGAAATATTTCTATAACTTGTTGAAGTTATTTGCTGGTAAGTGGCAAAGTGAGGAATCAAATGAATTAGATCTTTCTGGCTTGAAATCCTACATTCTTTCCTATTACAACACTTCATAGCATAATGTAATCAACATGGGGACAATAACTATTTATACTATATTGGGTTTCATTAGGGTCTGAATTTTTACAGTCCTGGAGGGACCTTGACCTAATGATGGGGTATTCACTGATGTAATTTGCTAGTGTGCTGGACATGGGCATCATTAGAAAGGGTCTAACAATGAAATGGAAAACAGCATTTTCTTGTTAACCCACAACCAGGGGGAACTGACATCTGGAATGTAACTCTGGATGGTAATATTAAGGAAAGGTGAAGTAAAGTTGGAGATGGATCAGACAAGGACAATTGAAATGATTAAGGGATATATGTATCCTGCCTTAGGAATGTAGCCTGGAACTTTTAAGACTCATCAGTGCTGAAGAGCAAAGGTCAATATTTATAAATCATTATGTACAAATTCCAGAATCCTAGACTTTAAGAACAATAGAATAAACTTTTAAAGTGTTACTCTTGAATTTTGAAAAAGCGTTTTTTTATCTTAGTTCATTAATTTATAGGATCTTTATTAATATTAGGTTTTATGCTAGGTGTTGGGAAAAACAGTAATGAGATAGTAGTCCCTACTCTCAGCAAGCTTCTCTTCTAGTGAGAGAAACATGTGTCGTAGAGATTATTTACAATGTTAAATATTAGTGATAAAGTCATTAAAGTTTAATATAAAATTAAATTCAACACGTGAATAAGATTCTTTAATGGGTTATGAAGGGAAGCAAGTGATGTTTATGTTATAGCCATTCCTTTTGGAAGTAGAAATCACAAAAAAACAATTGCGCCCCTCCAAAACTATTGTTAGAGGCAGCATACCAGCTTAAAAGGGTACTGGCATTTCATAGGTTCTTCATGTAGAATTGTCTCTTCTTATCCTCACTTTTCAAAGTGACTGTAGATCATGCTGTGCTTTTAAAAACAGCTAGATATACATACACATAAATTTGCAAACAGTTATTTAAAACCAGAAAATGGGGGGGGGGGGACATTCTCACACAGCCTGAATAGACATCATGAAGTCCATGTACCAACCAACACTCATAGTTTACTCATGGGAAGATTTGCCAAGCCTTTGTACAAAACCTACTTGCTACTATTTTGCACATATTTTTAACAAGCTTCGTTATCTGGTTTCCAAGCCCAGGACAAATTATAAGAAGGTATTAACCACTCAGACAGATTTACTAAGAGCTACGAGAAACGATGACTAATGAGTTGACTAGTGGTTTGTCCTAGACATTGAAAAAGAAGAAAAATTAACTAAACAAGTACAATAATACAAAATCGTTGCGATTTCAAAAGGATTTTCCACTTTGCCAAGAGGTCTGTCAGTGTTACTGCAAATAGTAACTTCTGTTGGTGATTTTTAAATGTTAATTTTTTAAAAATGTGATTTATATGCAACTTTTTAGAAATGTGTATTGAGAACATGTAATGAGTTCAAATCATAATTTCTAAAGGGAGGCAGCTAACTATGTCTTTAAATTCTATCTTTTATATTAATCTTTGTATGAGGCACTGTGTATCGCAGTTTGTTATTCTGCATTTATTTTTCTTTCCATTAGAATTGTCTTCTACATTTATTATTTTTAACACAAGATAAATATTTAATATTAATTGATATTCTTCCCTGTCATTCTCATCTTGGACAGATGGGACTTGTCAAGGATCCTTTAGTAGACTGCAAATTTCAGCGGTATATTGGGAGTAGAAATGGAAACTATACCAATGAATAATTGAATAATGGGTTTAGATTACTCTCTAGCACAAAACAAATTCACATTCCAAAACAGTGACAAGAAACAGGTGAAAAATGATTGATATTTGCCAACTTCAAATTTCTATTCTTGGCAAAGCTCAAAATATTTTATCATACATTTTCTAGGGTATCATCTTGATTGAATCATTACCTTAAAATTTTTAAATTCAGGACTGCTCCTGTAAGCAAAAATGATGTTAAGAAGAAATGTAAAAGTCTAAAGCAATAGGATCTTTCACTAATATGATTTTAATTACATCACTATGAAAATTGGACACTGGATCCAGAGTATAGAGTTCCTTGCTCTTCCTGGAGTTTTTATCCTGGTTATCTGTAATACAGTCTTCTCTGACAAGTAACAAAAGCTATCAGTGATTTGGTAGAAACTTCTGGTCCTGTTCACTCTTTCCTCTATTAGCCCTCCCCTAGTTTTCTGCCTTCACCTATGCTAGTACTGTGATTAAGAACTTCAAGGAAGGGTAATTATGTGAACAGCAATAATCCAATTGCAATTTTTAAATTCTCTACAAATAACTGTTGAAATTAGTTAGGTATTTGAAAATTATTCCCTTGGCTCTACTGATGATTTTAGAAACATGGCTATGGTCCCTTGGAAAATCATTTTTTAAAAAATTTGTGCTTTAATTTGGTCCTAACAAGCCAACATTAGAATGAGCTGTACTTAAATCATTTCTTCTATGGATATTTCTAAAATTCAGTAGCAAACCTGTTATTTTAAAAGAGTAGTGGAGATTAATGCATTTAGCAGATATCCCATGTACAGAGGGAAACCACAGTTTTTATTAATTCTCACAACAAACAAAAAAATTGTTAATATAAATAAAGCATGTAGAGTACTGCTGTCCAATAGAACTTTCTGTGATGATGGAAAGGTTCTATTTCATACTGTCCAATATGGTTGTGACTAGCCACACATGAAACAGATGCAACTGAGGAGCTGAATATTTTATTTTATTTAATCTTAATTAATTTTAAGTTAAATAGCCACATATGACTGGAAGCTCCATATTGGAAAGTACAGATATAGAGGTTTAATGTTATAACAGAATAAAGTAAACTCTACAGAAAATGGGAATATTTTAGAACACTTCACTTATCTTTATTTATTGCTAGAAATTTTTACAAGTATAGAACCTAAATTCAGGTAAGATGTGAGTCTAGCCTATATATACATATTTTTTAATATTTACATTGTGTTATTTATTTGTTTGTTTGTTTTAAATTTATTGGGGGTAACATTGGTTAATACAATTATATAATTCTCAGGTGTGTATTATAATTTGACACCTATATACTCTATTGTGTGTTTACCACCCAAAGTCCTATTTCTTTCAGCTACCATATGTTTGATCCTCTTTACCCACTTCACCCTCCCCCTTCCTCCCTATATTTGACCCGCTTTACCCATCTACCTCTTCCCTCCACCCACACCCCCTACTCTCTGGTAACCACTAGTCCATTGTCCATGTCCATGAGTCTGTGGTTTGTTGTCCTGTTCATATGTTGCTTTTAGGTTTATACCCCACATATAAGTGATATCATGTGATATCAACTTTTTCTGTCTTAGTCTATATTTTTCTTAGTCCTTTCTTAATTAAGTAGAAGCCTATTATAATATTGACAGAAGAATGCTGTGACTAAGGGTGCCAGATGAGACTCATACTCAGGCTCAGGCTCTGGAACTAGAGTAGAACTGGGTAGAATTCCTGTCTTTACTACTTAGTAGCTGTCGTTCAGTTTTTTAAACCCTCTGTGCTCCAATTCTTTATCAGTTATCATCAGGGGTAATAATAATACCTTTCTCAAAGAATTGATATGAGGATTAGAGAAGTTAATATAGGAAAAGTATTTAGAGTAGTGAGTGGCAATAATCTCAGTAAATGTTAGCGATTGTCATTAATGTATTATTTATCACATTGCTGTATGTGTGGGTGCGTGTGTATGTGCATGTAATGTTCTCCCATTCAAAAAGTAAATTGCATCATTTTATATCAGGTCCTGTACTAGGTATCAAGTCTAGACAGGAAGGAAAAGAAGAGGGACAGGTTCAGAGATAAATAATACTTGGATTCTACTCCTAGTGAACTTACAAACTGAGAATGAATTATTTCTCTTATAAAATAGAAGTCATGACCCACTCAGTGCTCCCTCTAACAACCTATAATAGTATCAACTATTAAGGATTCAATATATATTGGGTGTGTTATATATGCATTATCTCATATAATCCTTTAACCTAGTCTATGAGGTGGATTCTGTTATTATCACCAAATACAGATAATGAAATTGAGACTTAAAGAGTAAGGTCAAGTTAATGATTAGTATTTGAATCTATGCCTCTCTTCCTCCAGTGCTTTCTCTCTTAGCCCCTCACAACATTGCTCTCTATATGATAAAGTGCATAGAAGATTCCAAATTGCTTGATTGGGAAACAATATTAAAGTTTGCATTATAGCCTAATTTTAAAAGAATAATTTTAATTTTAAATAATAATTTTTAAATAATTTCAGTTGTCATTTCAATTGTTCTCCTGAACTCTTTGACTTAAGGAGAATCATAGGTTTCCAAAAAGAGAAGGGAGAGGCATGAAATAACAGGAAAGGAAAAGAAGAAAGGGGATTAGTGTTTATTGGGTGCTTACTATATGCTCAATGCTTATATTAGGGACCAGCTCAAGTTTATAGTTCTATATGTTCTGTAGTCCTCCCATTTCTTTTTTTTTTTTAATTAAGGTGTTTATCTTCTTTTCTATGAATAAATGGTTTGCTCACAGTTTCTAAAAATAATTCTTTAGCAAAGATTATTCTTGTGATCCTAAATGAAAGCATTTTAGTGCCTTAACATGTAATAGAGCTGGACCTTAGAAATTAGAAATAATCAAAACAGATATGTCCTTGTGTCTTCATCTGTCTTGAGTTTCAATTCTCTTAATCATAATTATTTTGTTTTCCAGTTTGAATCTGATTCTAACTAGTAGAAAAAGTAAAAACAAAATCGTTGTTGTCAACTTTTGTTTATTGTTATCTATTTTTTAAATTTTTCTTTCCATTTTGAATTTATAATTTTTTAAGCCCATTTTCAGGGCTTAGCACACATTGACAATTAGATTTTCTGACAATGTCCTTAACATTTCATATAATGTCATATATACAAATATAGAAAAGCTGGCTTATTAGTCTCTGTATAAATTAACAAAGATTTGGATTGAAAACTTCTAATTAAACAAGGTAGGCATGCTAATAATAGAAATTTAGGAAAATAAAGAAAATTTAGAAGAGCAACAATGATAATGAATGTTGACCCTTTAAACCTATTGTTCTCTTCTTGTAATGCTTATATAATTATTATACTTATTAATATTTGTATATTTAAAGGCATATATCTATAGAAGAGATATAGAAATGTCTATATCTTCTATATAGTCTATATCTTATATACATTATATATAGTTTTATGATATCTATATCTAATTTAGTATGACATTTTAAGTGAATTTATTTCATTATTGATTTTATTCATATGGCAAGTCAGAGCTAGGTCAGAAAATATCGATTCTGTTCTGGAACATTAACACTACTAATAGTATTTATTATTTATGAAGGCTATATAGAGAAATCATTTCTTTAATCAAAAAATATGTTTAGCCTTTGACTTAAGGTATGTTCGAAGCCTCACAAGTTTCTATTTCTTGATAAGTTTATAGTCTACAACTCTGAAAATGAAGCTTTATTTATTTTATTTATTTATTTTTAATCTTTTTTTTATGGTGACATTGGTTAACAAAATTCAATAAGTTTCAGCTGTACCCTTTAACAGTATATATTTACACTGTGTGTTCACCCTTCATAGTTAGATTTCTTTCTGTCACCACATATTTGACCCCCTTTACCTCATCTACCACCTCCTAAAAAAGCTTTAACCAAGGTGTATTTATAGGTACTAGTATGTAGAAAGTAATCCATCAAACATGGAGGATTTGCCATTTTGTAATTTTTATTTTTTGCTGGCTCTAGCATACTTTCAACATTATTAAACATTCATAATCTTAGCCAAAAATATAGGTATATGGTAGGCACTGAATCAGTATTTTTGAACTGTTGAATGAAATGGTATAAAGAAGGTAGCATGAGGTAGGTCAGTAGATTTGGTTAGTTTCTTTATAAGTTTATTATTGTCCTTTCAAATAAGAGTTTTGGTAGATGGTCCACAGGTAGGAGAGCAGGTTAGGAGTAAAAGCACGATAGTAAGCTACTCTGTAGATCTGATTTTAAGTCATGTGCTTAAATTTTAATTCCATTAGAAAAAGTTATCTAATGTTTTCAAAATTCAATTCCAGATCTCAGTGACAGACCTCTATCCTGGGAACATCATTTTATGTTATTACTATGAACAAGTAACTCAATCTCAGTTTTAAAATAGCAGAAATCTCTTATGCTCTAAATATTACCATATGAATTTTAGAGAAATGACAAGGTTAGGATGGCAGCATTGTGTTTATTTTAAGGCAAGAAAATACCAAATAAAGAGAAGACAGCTTGAAAAGAGTTCAATATCAATCAAGAAATCTCAGCAATAGGGCTTAAGTTAAAATTTTATTTAATTTTAGTCATACTGAAAAGTTTATCTATGGGGCAAAATTTTTCAAAATCTTCAATTTACTCATTTATGATATAGAACTCAAAATATGATCTATAATAAAATTATCCTTTATTAGCAATGTGGGGGAAATTGTATTATATAATAAACACAGGAATTCAAGAGCCATTTGGCCACATTGCCTTTTCCATTTCTCTTTTTCTCTGTGCCAAATCCATCTTGGCTTGAAGCCAAGGTAATGTCCAGAATTTGGCAGTGCCCTGGCAAATGCACAGCTGCTCTCTCCAACTCTTGTCTACTAATTTTGCACAGACCTCTTCTTCCTCTTAGGGCTGAGAAATTCACAGAGCAAGGGAAGTGTTTCTGTAGGGCAGCTATGGAAGCACTTCTTTGTGCTCCTGGCAGATTCAGAAGCCCTTGTAGGGGGTGGCAGCAGCGTCATTTCACTTGCAGCCCTGCTCATAGAGCTCCTTATGGATAAGGATGACATGCCAACCTTGCGCCTTTACCTCTCTGCTCTTCCTTATCTTTTTCCATTTGACTCCTAATGTTTAAAAATCTTGATTCAGTTTTTTTCTGTCCCCTCCCAATAAATACTAGCTTTGACTTCTCAAGAATTAAAGGATCCAGTCACTCAGTTTCCCTGAGGGTTCCGGAGCCAAATTTTGGACAGGTAGAGAGGAACTGAGAAGGCAAAGACAGAGGCAGAGATAGTGGGGCTGCTTGTGTTCTCTCAGTTTCCACTTAACCAGCTTCTTCACTGTGCAGTGGCAGTCTGTGGGTGTGCATACAAACACAGGTAAAATTTAGATATTTTTACCCTCCTACACTCCTTAAATGTAGAATCAGCTCTGATCATATTTGAATATAGTCATGGTGATGATTCCTTTCTCTTTGTTCTTATGCCTTCCTACTTCTCTGCCTTTGTTGGATGAGATTGGACTCGGTATTCTTGGTGAGCAGAGAAAGCCTCTTTGACCACACATCTTTATACATGCTTTGAGGTTTGCCTCACCTCCGACCACTCCCAGAGCAGTGCTGGGCAGCCTTACACTTCTCTGTTGACAGATGCAGGGTCACCCCTCTAGGTTGGTGCCTGTGCTGCCTTGGGAGGAGCTTTTGTACATCTAGAATAACACTAAATTACTATTGTTATCATCAGTGGTCATATCATGGCTGTTTGTTTCTCTCTATCTGAGAAACAACCAGACTAGGGGAAGAGCATAGGATAAGGAAGAACTCATCTCAGCTCTGCCATCAATTGTGTCAAGCAAGTTAGCAATCTCTCTGGGATTTGATCCATATATGTAAAACAAGTGGGTTGGACTATATTCCTTGAAGGTCCTGTGATTCCTTGATATCTTAAGTATCATACTGAATGTGATGACCATGCCGAAGTTCTCTTTAGACTCATTCCTAGTGCCAATGGGAACGGGTTCACCTCATATGCACCCTTAACCTCTTAGAAATGGGAAGAGATTACAAAACAAACACATGTTCTTCTAACTTTGTATATGATCTCATTCCAATATGATGTCATCAGGGAGAAACTCAGGATAAAAATGAACAGAATGGAAATTTACCATGAATTTAATATAATGTCCTATAGTTTGATTCAAAGAACAAATTGCTCAAATAGATGTTTGGCTGAAATTCACATATACATTTGGGTATTTGCATTATCCTCAAGTGTGATATGAGCCAATAGCATAATGGACACCCTGTGCTGTATAGGATAACCACAAGTCCCAAGGGCAAAGGCAGACTGGAAGGAACTGCTGAGGCAATGGCTGGGTCAGATAGTCTGAAGTCAGCAAACTTGAAAGAGATCAAGCAGAGCAAGGTTGCAGAGGCCAAAAGCAAGAGACAGCTCAAGGTTGTGGCAGGAGTTCAGCAAAAAAAGCCAAATGAGGGATCACTAATGTCAACATTTAGCAATGATCACAAAAGGAACCAAATGGGGAGGATGGAGTGAGGGAAATGGGGGACCATTTAGCCAACAGCTATTGCCATAACAGAGGGCTCCAGCTTTTCTTTTTCTTTTTTTTCCCCATCCTTATATTCCTAGGCAGTTTCCCATTTCTTGATCTCTAGAATTTACCAACTCCTGACCTGCCCTAGTCATTTCCATTTCCCTGCCTCTGCTAATGCTCTTTTTTTCTCCCTGGCTTCCTTTCCTCTGTCAGTTTCAAACACATCTTCCTTTTAAATCTTCATCTCAAGTCTTACCTCTTTCATTCAGCCTGAGTTAACTACTTCTACTCCCCATTATTATTTTTTTTCCTCTCACAGTTTTAAATAACAGAATATGGCACATTTGTCATGGGGGGAGAGTAAGACAGTCAGGAGGTGATTCCCTTATGTGATTATTAACTCCTTAACTAGTTTGTAAGCTTTGAAAGGAAGGAACTGTTTCTTGAAGAGACTACATGATACAGGAGAGAGTTTGGGATAAGAAAAATGACCTAGTATTCAATCCTGGCTCTGCGCCCTTTGGCATAGACCTCTCTAGGCCTTAGTGTCCTGTGAAAAACGAGAATAATGATTTTTGCTCTGGCCTTCTTACACAGGGGATCAAATGTTTAGATCAAGGTAATAAGCAACGGTATTTTTTAACCTGCAAAACACTCTAAGAAAGAGGGGTTATCATAAGAATGCCATTGTGTTGTATAAGAAGGCAAAGGAATTTGGAAATCTGAATTTCGAGTGAGATTGCAATTCCTGTTCTACCACTTACTCCATATACGTCCTTAGAAAAGTTTCTTAATTCTCTGTAAAATGAGAATGACACTCTTAAAGGGATTATTAGTGCTGGAACTGGCTTATATACCGGTTTGTAAGAGCCAATTGTTAAATATTTAGTAACTTTGCAAGCAGTTTGTTAAACTGTTATTTGCTTAATATCTCCTATGGCAGGAGTATTTATACCAGGGAAATCAGCAAATACTACAAATTGGGTGATGGTAATTGTTTTTTTTCCTGGAGAGCTAATTTATCATCACATTACTGATTATGTAAATAGGGCTCCATGGATTGTCTTAATTATCATTAAAAGTAATAATGGCAACAGTAATGTTCTTAATCCATAGTACCTCACCTATTGTGTGGCATAGCTCCAAGCACATATTTAATAAGTGCGTTTTTAATTTAACTTGCAGTCACCCTTGTATTATTTTGATACTTCTGCCCCTGACCTAAAGGAACACCTATCTTTACCTCTCTTTAAATCTTTTTGTACAAAGTGTCTTTTATTGATTGATTGGGGTAACATTCGTTAATATTACATAAATTTAAGTTGTAAAACATTGTAAAACGACATCTATATACTCAATTGTGTATTTACCACCCAAAGACTAGTTTCCTTCCATTACCATATATTTGATCCTTCTTTACCGTTTGTCCTCCTGACATCCCATTCTGTTGTCTATATCTATGAGTTCGTTTTTGTTTGTTTGTTTTGTTCATTTGTTGCTTTTTGTTTTACATCCCACAAATGAGTGAAATCATATGGTTCTTGTCCTTTTCTGTCTGGCTTATTTCACTTAGTATAATACTCTCAGAAAAATGCCTTTTTAAAATCAGATAACCAAAATAAAAGCCTGGTTCAGTGCATGATGCAGACATGGTAGGACTTTAACCCCTATGTCTGTAACTGAGCTAATTACCTGCTGTCCAAATCTTTTTTCTGATATTTCATATCTCTGTTAATGACATTGCCCATTTATCCATTATCTCAAGTAAGTTATCTGAAAATTATTCTTCTCCTCTCTCTTTTCCTTACCTATCCCTATGTCTAATCAATCACTAGATCTTACCAATTCTACTCTTAAATCCATTCCCTCCTCTTCATTGCCGTTTCTACTGCCTTGACTCAGGCCCTTACCATTTCTTACTTGGCTTCTTACTCCAGATATCTTGACCTTTAGTCTTTCCCCTTCATCCCAACTTCTATTTCTAGCGATGTAATTTTAAATTACAAATCCAACCAAATCACTCCTTCCCTTAACATTCCTTAATGGCTCCCTGTTATCTTGAGGATGAAATCCAGAAGCTTTAGCTTAACATAAAGTCACCATATTCTGACCTTTTTCCACCTTTTATAAGAGTTATTATCTCCAGCTGCTGCCTAATGCTACCGAGAATAGTCTCACTTTTCTAGTGGCCTCTTGTTCTCTATCCAACTCAGACAAAATTTTCTCTATGACATCTCTAGACATATTTGATGTTTATTTTTCTGAGCTCCATAGTACCCTGTACCTGACTGTGAACCCTACCTATAAGGCTGTTATTATCTATTAGTCTTCCCTTCTAGATCGTAAGTTTCTAAAAGAGTAGAAACCTATGTACCACTTATATTAATGCTTAACACATTTATATCATGTAATGGGAACTCAATAAATGTTTAAATGAATGAATGAAAGTTCAAAGGACCAGGTACTTTCATTGGTTCACTCACACAAACTATTCATAGGGTATGACAATAAAAAAAATAATGCTTAAAATTTGGGTCTTAGTAATGAAGATGAGAAATTAATAAAACAGGGATGGTTTATTTTTATCCATAACCCCCAATATAGGATACTGTGACTCCTCATCACCTTCAGGATAAAATCCAAACCTCTTAGCCTAGCATTCACAACTTCTTATAATCTAGCCCCCGACCTTTTCTCCATTCTTACCTTTCTCTATATACACACATATAATCTATATTCTGGTCATTTAGATTTCATCTGTTTCATCTGTTCCATAGTCTTTCATCCCTCTATGCCTTCATCCATACTTTCCCCATACCTGTAAGACCCTCTTCTTTCTCTCACGCCTTTCCTGCCTGCCCGATGAATTTCAACACTTCCTTCAAACTGATCAATAGTTACCACCTTTGGGCAGCTGTCCCTGAAACTATTCCTCCCTCTTCTGTGCTCCCAGAGCACTAGGTTGATTCATTGTAAGCACTGTACTATTAGTCTTTGTTGGTCTGTCTTTTGCCCTCTGCAATGTGAGATCATCTTTATACACTGGCTTCTAACTTATTCTAGATGCTAATACAGTGCGAAGAAAGGAAGGACTATTAATAGGGGTGTGCAAAAAAAAGTATATTTCTGATAAGAGAACTACATTGAATAAATTTAAGATTGATGTTGCATGATCTGGCCAATCTAGAATAATTAATTTCATGTCTTTATTTTCAGAGGTAAGGTAATCCTGAGATATTGGTGTTAATAGGCCAAAGTAAAGAACAAGTTTAAAGAACTAAGGCTTAGTTATGTTGCCCCAGCTTTGATGCAGTACAATAAAAATAAATTTCATATCTTAGGAATTTGTCCTGTCATATATACATTTATCTACATGACTTAATGAATGCCTTAGAAAGTAAAGCAATGTGCCAGTGGATCAGACACTAAAGCAAAGAGAAAAGATGAGTACCTTTTAATAATAGCGGATGCAGTTTCTAATAAAAACATAAGTATCAGAACCTTTAATTTCCTTTTGGGAAGGAAAATAATTTTTTATTTATGATTATAAACATAATATGTATGTCTTTTCTGTTCAGGCTGCTGTAACAAAAGTACCATAGAATAGATGGCTCAAACAGTAAACGTTTATCTCTCATTGTTCTGGAAGCTGGGATATCCAAGATCAAGACATTGGCAGGTTTGATACCTTGTTAGGGCCTATTTCCTGGTTCATAGACAGCTGTCTTCTCACTGTGTCTTCACATGGCAGAAGAGGCAAGGGAGCTCTTCAGGATCTCTTACAAGGGCACTAATCCCATTCACTAGGGCTTTACCCTCATGACCTAAACACCTCCCAAAGTCCCCACCTCCAAATACCATCACAATGGGGATTAAGTTTCCACATATGAATTTGGAAGGGAGTGCAAACATTTAGTCTGTAGCCAGATATTAATGCAGAATGTTTAGAAAATCTTGAAAAACACAATAGTATACCTCCGCAAAAAACTCTAACCAACTAGTTAATTCTTTAGACAAATTATAGTTAATTCTTTAGATAAATCCTTTCAATCATTTTTCTTGTATATGTGTTCATGCATTCTTTTAAATTAAACATTTGAAAAGTTTGTGTAGAATATATTGTTCTAACCTATTTTTTATATTATATGTTATAAACATTTTTTTCATATGAGTAAATACTCTTGTACAACATGATTTTTAGTTGCTGCACAGTATTTCTTCATGTGGTTATATAGCACTGTTTAATCCCCATTGTTTCATTGATTTTATTATTATAAACAGAAGTATAGTCATGTTGGATGACTAAAGAAAGGATGATCTCATGTCCTCCTCCTGTTTCCCTAGGTTTTGGAGCCCTTTCTTACATCAGAACTCTATTCAAATAATCCTCTGAGTGTCATCTCAGGACCTTGGGCATACTCATGGCACGATGGCTGACCCTCAGGAGTACCTGAGCTGCTCCTCCTCCTCGCACTTATCCTTGACTGAAAACAAAACCTTTAATGAACTACAAGATGAACTCACACCAATGGGGAATCACCCTTCCCCCCAATTCCTTAAAGACCAGCAGGAAAAGGGGGTGGTGCAGACAGAGCTAACTGAGGGCATGAATAGCCCTACCACCACAACAGTGTTGACAAGTGTAAGCGAGGATTCCAGGGACCAGTTTGAGAACAGCGTTCTTCAGCTAAGAGAACAAGATGAATCAGAGATGGCTGTGTCTCAGGGAAACAGCAGCACTGTGGATGGAGGGAGCATGAGTGGAACTGAAGACATCAAGATTCAGTTCAGCAGGTCGGGCAGTGGCAGCGGTGGGTTTCTTGAAGGACTATTTGGATGCTTAAGGCCTGTATGGAATATCATTGGGAAGGCATATTCCACTGATTACAAATTGCAGCAACAAGGTAAGCTAGAGTATGGACATGGAAGATATTTTCTCTGTAAACACACCACCATCATTAACTGGATAATCTTTGACCTGTGGGTAAAGAACTAGTGCCAGATAAATACCTCATATTAATTTCCCATAGACCTTCTGAATGGAACAGATTCATATTTGATTGGTCTTTTTTGGTTGAAACCCATCTTGTGTGGTTACCCAGTCCAGTGGTGTCCACGCTATAGTACATATACAACAATCCATATTATTTGGAGGAAGAAAATGTTAGAGCTCTTGTTCCTTTTATTTCATCATTTGAGATTTCTATTTTCATGCATGTTTTCATATATATATTTGGTATTTTAGTAAAGTTGTGCAGATATATAATTTGTAAATCAATTACAAAGTGTTTTCCTGTATAAATTTCTTATTGAAAGTTTACACATTCAAAAAGTCTGATGGGTCAATGGCCATACTACCCTGAACAAGCCTAATCCCATCTGATCTCAGAAGCTAAGCAGGGTCAGGCCTGGTTAGTACTTGGATGGGAGACCACCTAAGAAGAACAGGTGCCGTAGGCATAAAAAAGTCTGATGGCCACTGGACTAATTCAACCCAAAGAGAAGACACATGGTACTACCCCTGAAGATTGCAGGCCTCATTTAGGTTGTAATAAAAAGAAATTTTTTTCTTATAGTCAAGGCACAGAAAGCTCATATTGTGAGGAAAGACAAAATATCTAACCATTCTTGAGAGCCATTATTTTTCTAGATTCCACAGCTTTTTAAAAAGTAAATTTTTAACTCCCATCATTGCATAGCATGTATATTCATATATTCCACTTCAAGCATTAGGATTTCGAAGTAAAGAGAACACATGTCCCCAGGGTTCTTTATAATTTCATTTGTGTTCTTTAAAATAACTTTATTTTCCCTGATAACAAAAGTAATTATATAGAGAAAATTTGGAACATACGGGTAAGTTTCCCCCACCCCCGAAAGTTACAGTAAACTATGATCCCCATTTTCCTGAGAATAACCACTATTAATGTTTTTGGTATAAATTATGTTGGTCTATTTGTGTGTGTTTATGTGCCTTAAAACAATAGTCATACTGTTTTTCACATCATATTGAAAACATTTCCCATATCATGAAATATACTTCTTCAGCATCATTTTTAATGCGAAATTGTGTGAACATACCAATATTTATTTAAACAATACTCTGTTGCTTGACAGTTAGTGATTATAAGCCACACTGCAATAAGCATCTGTCTATTACTTAATTTGCTCATATTTTTGATTATTCCTTAAGATCAATTCCTAGAAGAGAAATGGTTAGATTCAAAGAGTTTGTTGCTTTGAAGGATTTTGATTCATATCTTTGTATCCTTGGGTACGTGATGAGTTCTCTCATCAAGAAATTTTGGAAAAGAAAATATGGAAATAATGAAATAAGATACTGTTTTATTTTGTAACTGAATATTAGACACTGTGACCATCCCTTAAAATATATATGTTCATCTGTTTCAGGCAAGACTATTGACAGCTTTTCCACAATAGCCAGTTGACATTAGTCACCATTAACCTACTTTTCTCATGCATTCTGTTTTTCCTATTCATGAAATACTTTCTCCCAAACCAAGACCAGCCTATTCCTCTATAAGTATATTGGGATTTACTGGTAAATCTATCAGTTGCAGGTGTACTTTTCAGCATTTGTCAACCATAGTATCCATTCCTGCTCCATGCAGGAATTCTTTGTCAGTCCCTGGATTTTGTTTGTCTTTCTGTCTTCCTCTTTCATACATACTTCCATACTCTGTACGTTGTACTCTTTCTCCCCCCTCCCATGATCTTAAGGTTTCAAGGTATTAAAAAATCATTTCTTGTCACACAAGGTTGGGGGCTCCTGTGTTAAACAGTTTATGAAAAGGAGCCTTTAAATATTTTTTTTATAATTCTATAAACTTGTATTTAATTTGTCATCCAGTTGATTATGTGACTTTTTTAGAAAGTCTTATTTCAGAAATAAATAGGAAACAGGCCTGGTCAGCTTAAGCTTACAAAGGCATAGCAGCTGCCTAACTCTTAAACAGATGACAAGATACTTACTGTGGGCTGGTGTTGCTGTGAGCTGTAAAAGAGATTTGCTAGGCAAAAACTAAGTGTAGTTTTTTTCTTGTCAGCTCTGGGATCAGGGAGCTAATCTTTAATCCTGGATTATAGTCAACCAAAGAATAAGCACATGTGAGAGATGTGTCCCTGCATTTGGTACTTAGGAGGACATTTCACTACATTTTAAAAAATTTTAATGATGTCTTCATCTCCCATTTATGTTGCTAGAGAAGTCCAAGTAAGGTAGAGCTATGTGTAATTGAAATCTTTTATTTCTAAATAGTCTCCAGTCTTAAAGCAAGTATTGTCATAGACATGTCTAAATAAACAAAGGAGAGCTTATGCACTAAAGTGGATGGGTATGTGGCTTTTTCTCAGTCTTAGGGGACATGGTGGATGTTGGAATTAAGATAGTAGTTATAATGATGAATCAGAGAGAAGGTAAAAAAAAACTAGGGAAGAGTACCAGTGAGACAGATATAAATGCAGCAGAAAGTCTGGGACAAACGCTGGAGGGAGCACAGCCAGTTTTCATTATTAAGAGGTTAGAGATCTTGCTTAAAAATGACATAGGCCCCCATTTTTTCACATCCTGATTGCTAACTTTATTTTCCTGCCATTTTCTTCTTCTTGGCTTCCTTTGACAGGGACATTGGTAACAGGACAAGAGGACTAAATAACGTCCATTAATTTTTACTTCTGTAATCAATTCTACTAAAAAGATTGATGCAAAGGTTGTTGAAGTATTACTTTATTTTACACTGTTGGTAGAGGAATACTTTATTCCTTATTATAATATTCTCAACTTTTGCTATTTGAGCACCAAAGGTAGTTATCATTTGTATTTTAATAATTCATTTCTTGTTTTATAAAAATACCAAATACTAGGCATCATTTATTAAAAATATAGTAAATTATAATGTAAGCATTATAAAATGATGTAAAAATGATTATTTAACGAGTTATTTTGGAATCACTAAATAACAATATGGGAAAAAAATTAATATATATCAGTCCTCACACCATACACCAAAATAAATTCCAGATGGATGTAAAAGCTAAACTTTTAAAAAATCAACTACAAATCACCCTTAAAAGATAGAGTTGGCAGTAGAAGAAGTTACAAAGAAAGTGACAGGCAACTACAAAAATATTTTGTTCAAAAAAAATTACAAGTAAAGGACTTTAAAAATATTATCTTCATATTTTTAAAGAAATAGAGAGGAAGCTCCTTTAAGTTTATGAGAACTATAAGACCCTAATAAATGGACCAATGCTAAATTTGACAATTCATAGAAAGTAGATGTATTAAACAAATATAAAGGAAATATTTTACATTCCTAGCAATTAAAATAGTACACTCATAAATCACTATTTTATACCTAATTAAATTAGCACCAGAAAATAACTGGAAATACTTATTGCTGACAATTTTGTAGTAAAGGAGACACACTCACCTTGCTGCTGTCAGCAAAGACTAGTTAAAATCTTTTTAGCTAGCAATTTGGAATGGATACCAGGATTGAGTCTGAGGAAATAATATAAAGAAAGGAGATAAGAAGGTACAGTAAACAACTAGTAAAGCTTATAATAAGAATTATATAAATACATGGAGAATACATACATGAAAAAGAAAAATTATGCATCACATGCAACTTTTACATAGTTATATATGTATTAACAAAGACAAGAAGAGAAGATGAAAACAGTATGGGATGGATATCAGATAAAATACAGTTTTTTTCTGTTTTTTTGTGATATTTTCTAATGTTTCTAGTATTTATAAGTAAATAAAGATTGAATAAATAGGAGGAAAAAAGACACCCAAAGGTTGTCTAATATTAATTGTTATTGTATTAAAAATTGGGATAACTTGGGCTTTTATGAAGTTATTCAGAGAAATATTACCTGGTTATGTTCTTGCCCCAAATACTGTAATAGTATTTTATTTTGCCCCCAAAATAGTCAAAATGATCCCATATTTAGTTCTTCACTGGACCCCTAATAGGAAAACTCTTTTAGAGTATGCCATCAATATCTGCAGTCCTGTGTGTGCTGTACAAATAAGTCTATGGGAATGAAATTGAGGCTGCTTGAGATAATTAATACTTGACCATCATTACAGCCATAAAGATCTTGAAAGCAGTCAAGCCTATAACTTACTGCTTCCTCATAGATCTTACTTGGTAACACTTGTTCCTTCTGTGATTTCATATTTGCATTTTAGAGATATTTGCTTTTATATAGCACTACTCAATTTCAATAGAGCAGAAACCAGTAATGCTATTAATATCAGAAGAATGAGACAAATACCTGTGATATAAACTACCCGCACAAGTTTTTCTGCTTTATGTAGTTTAGTTATTTTTCAAAGTTCATGTTTTAACCATTATAATGAGAAGTCACATTTTATTAAGAATCTACAGAATTTTATTTCTCTTAAGGTAGACAAAATTAGAGGAGAGAAATGTAGTTCCCTTTTAGCTACCAATGAACTCTTTCTGTTCTTGCTTCACATAGTAGATGATGAGTTGATTTGTTTTCAAGACCAGAATATCTTCAAAGCTAACTCAACACTACGAAATTCAGTGTTCTGCAGATAGTGGCCTTTTAGTGATTGGTGATCCAACAAGAATCTCTCATCACCTTTAACATTGTCATCATCCTCTCCTCACTCCCTGGGGCTCCTAGCTCTTTGATGTTCATTTCTTACCAGTTCAGTGATAATGCAGCAGCAAAAAGGGGGACATGGAGAAGGATCAATGGATTATATCCTTTTTAAGTTAGTTTCACAAGATTAAAGCACATATTGATTGAATTTTTGAAGTGCTTTATTTTAAACAGCATTTTGTTCATTATAAAAATAAAATAAACTTAAGGTTAAAAAAAAAATTTAATACAGAAAAGGATAAAGAACATATGAACCACCACTTTGAAATGACTCCTGTTACATTATTGGTGCAAAAAAAAAAAAATCAAATTCAGAGAAAAATAGAAACTTGAAAATCGTGCATCTACATGAGTAAACATAACTCATGATCCTCTCAATTTCTTCATGAGAGGAGATATTGTATAACGGATGAAACACTGTCCTTGGAATCTGCCACTTACCAGTTATGGGACCTTGGGTAACTTACTTATCCAACCTGTGCCTTAATTTTCTCATCTTTAAAAAAATTTTTAAAAGAACAAATTAATCGCCACAGAAATATTAAACATTAAAAATCTTTTATATTTTGAAATAAATAACCATAATAAGGCCAAACTTATAGGATTGTTATAAGGATTAAACGCAAGACATGTAAAGCACTATGCTAGTATCTGGCATATACTAGATACTAAGTAAAAGATAAATACTAATATAAGTTTTATACATAATTAGGTTCTTTGTAGAGTATTATTGAAAATTCATTCAGCAAGGATTAATTGAGCTTCTGACTAGAGATTCAAAGAAGAATAAAACAACACTTATAATGAATGATGGGGTAGGGATAGTGGTGTAGAGACAGTAGGGTGAACTGACTAAACATGAAAGCTTAAAGTGAGGAGGTTGGAGTGTCAGGATATGTTTTGTTTAGAAGAGAACATATTAGAAATCTCTGATCTGCTTGATTTCACTGGTTAAAAATTGATGAAATTAATACATGAGAGTGTCTGGTCTGTAGTGTCAAGGCCCATAGGAAGGATATACCTTTTGGTGAGTTACCAGGTGGGAGACAAAGGATAGAGGTCATTTTGGGTAATGGTGAAGTCGGTACATTTGAGTGGTCCATGAACAAATTCCGATATCTTTTTAAGCTTGTTTCTTGCTTGTGTGCCTAGATACTTGGGAAGTGCCGTTTGAGGAGATCTCAGAGCTGCAGTGGCTGGGTAGTGGAGCCCAAGGAGCTGTCTTCCTGGGCAAGTTCCGAGCAGAGGAGGTGGCCATCAAGAAAGTGAGAGAACAGAATGAGACGGATATCAAGCATTTGAGGAAGTTGAAGCACCCTAACATCATCGCTTTCAAGTAGGTCAAGGCTTATTTTTTTTTTTAAGAAATAGATTTTCTTTCCCCAATATATACATATAATTTTCTGCTTTAAAAGACATGTTAAAAACACTCTATAGACTAAGCACTATGCTAGGTGCTTTGGAAGGGTACCAAAGAACATGTCTTTAAGGAGTTTATAATCCAGTAATTCTTTTGGCTAGAGGGTGACCTGCTTGGAAGGGATATAGAGAGGAAACAGAGAGGGAGAAGGTGGATTCCTGCCAAGCAGTCAGATTTGCTAAATCAACCTCATTTATTAATAGGATGGCAGAGGTCACTTCCATAGTTTGAACATCCTAAAATTCAGTTAAGAAAAAGTTAACATCTAAGTGATCAGAAAACAAGTAGTCTCTATATAATAGATAATTTATTATTATTATTATTATTATTATTATTATTATTATTAGTTTCTATTAGTGTCCCTTCTTAAATACTAACTTATAAGAACAGGTACCTTCAGATTATTTCTCCCTGCCTCAGGTTTTGCTAGATCTTTTTTTTTTCCTTTTTTTTTTTTTAAGTGAGGCAACCGTTGGTTGACCTCGCAGATTGCAAGGACCTTGTCAGCTTACAATCCCTTATTTTTTTTATTTTTTACACCTACAGCACCTGGTCTTCTTAGGTGGTCTCCTATCCAAGTACTAACCAGGCCCAACCCTGCTTAGCTTCTGAGATCAGACAGGGTTAGTTCCCTTTTCAAGCAATGCCAGATATTCAGCTTTCTAAACCTATTAATAGTAGAGTTATTGATGATAGTAAGTTATGTGCTTTTTATTTCACAAAGTAGTTGTTTTCAAGATTGTTATAGTTTAGACCATTATTTTCATAATTTTGGCAGGGGAAGGCTCAAAAATAAATTTGTGGAAATTACCAATTACAAATTACCAGGTCTAAATATAAGTAATCTCTTCTGCCTGTACCTTTTCCTTGAGCTCCCTCTCTTACCAGCCTTTAAAAGTTGCCCTAGTCTTGAACCAATAAATGGGGAGGTGGTAAAGAACAGGAAGAATAGCCTTTAGGTGGATGAAAATTTAGAAACTAGAACTTCGTGGTGGTGGTGGTGGTGGTGGTGTGTGTGTGTGTGTGTGCGCGTGTGTGTGTGTGTTTTATTGGTTAATACAATTATATAATTTTTAGGTATACATAATTTGACATCTGTATATTCTTTTGTGTGTTTACCACCCAAAGTCCAGTTTCCTTCAGCAACCATATATTTGATTGGTATATTTGAAATGTATATATATTTCAATTCTTAAAAATATATGACCAATGAGGCTATAGTTAAAAGTGGAATAGATTATAAATCCCCCTTTCCTAAACTAGGAGGAACTTCTAGCCCCCAAGAATGATCCTTTCTTGATAAAACTTTCATTATAAAACTAAATATGTGATGTCATAATCTTTATTTAGAACAATATCCCCAAAGTAAGGAATAGAAATCTTAGATACAGATTTTATAGAATGATTTAAATGAGTAATGAGGCTGTTTTGATTTTCAAAGACCCGTTAAGGAAAGGAAAAACAGTGTAAAAAGAAGAGAAGCATCCATCTGGGACACTAAACAAAGCGCTTGTATTTTTTCTCCTTATGGAAGGAACATCCATGCAGAGGGCATGGGAGAGAGCTTCAGCTGCTGTAGTGAATCTATCCCTGGCTGCCCTAGAAGGACTGAGAAGATTGAGACCAAAACAAGATGCTCTAGAGACCAATTCTAATCTTTCCAAAGATTATAACTTTAAAAGACAATAGGGTTCTTTTTAAGCAGACTATCAGAGACTCTCTTCTTTCTTTCATTTTACTTCACTGAGAGGGTCATCAATCCCAGTGTGCTGCACCATCCTAAATGGGAAGAAGGGCCTTCCATTTAACTTCCATTTAACTTAACTTTTAAGCTTAGATCACTAGGATGCTGGGTTTGAGACACAGACATTTTATAGTTTAGCATGGCCTTTTGGCCTCCTGTAATGAAATAAGCTGTGTGTCCCAGGTAAGAGGGCTTTCCAGGTAGAATTATATCCTCAGAAGATGGGCGTGAGAAACTTTATTTTTCTTTCCTTTCTTTTGTTTCTTCCTTTTTCTTTCTATTCCTTTCCCCCACCTCATCCTCTGACCTTTTTACCTGCATAAGCAGTTTTCAGCATTTTGGACAAATATTGCCAACTATTTAGGCCAAAGATGCTTGAATAATCTTTACCTCTACATGGAAAACAATAGTGAGACTGTGTCCCTGGCCCATTATACTATGCTCTTGAGGCATTGTGCAGTGTTATGTTTGCAGCCATCTGTGCCATGTGTTACTTGGCCAATGAATCATTCAGGACCGTCTGGAAGACAAGAAGGCAAGATTAGATTTTAGCACGTCTCTGGATACTGGTTTCTGTGCTTACAGCTTCCTTTGAAGGTACTAAGAACCATGTACAGAAGGGAAAGATCTAGGAAACAATACTATATATTTTTTTCTTCCAATTTTTAAAGCAGTCTTTTAAGAAAACTTAACCTGACTGTTCCTAATGGAATTAAAGTGTGAAGGGGAAGAAAAGGCAGCAACTGAAGTGATTATAAAACTGTTTTTTATAGCTACTAAGAAGCCTTGTCATAGTACAGGGCTGACGGAATGATTATTTCTCATTTGTCAGTCAGGAAAGAAAAGAAGTGCATAACATTAGGCCCTGTTAGGCCCTTCTGTCCGTTTTTGTGACAAGTTAAAACATAGTTGACTAGGATATTGAGTAGCTTCAAAAAATATTTATTTTGCTGTTCTTAAGTATATTACACTATACCCGCCTTATTAATTCTCTGTAATGAAAATTAAATTTTATGTTTGTAGTTGCTGTACACTTGTGCTCCACTGAGGTTTCCTGAAAGTCAAGTAACAGAAACTCGAAAAAAATCTTTTTTTTAAAATTAAGATGAGAATTCTAGGTAGCTTAGAAAATGATGGAGAGTGATAGAAATAGCTTTGTGGTGTGTGACAGGCACATCAAAGCATGGAAAATAAAGACTAATTATTTAATTTCTACATAACCTGCTGTTATAAGACTCTGATGTGATTCCAAGACATGGCCTCTGAATTCTTTCATCACTTATGGCAGCCTAAGAGATAGGACATGAATTGATACCTGGCTGAGGACTTTAGCTGGGTGTCTTGTAGGTGGACTACTCTCAGTAACTTTTCTAGAAAGCTTCAAAGGAAGGCATACAGACCATAAAGGGGTAGGACCAAGTCTCTTTTACAGATAATTACATGTGGTAATTTTTTTTCTCTTTTCTCATCCTCAGGACAAAGCTATGATTTAAATTTTGTATGATTATTCTCACTTTTATAAAGTAACAAGATTAATATAGGAATCCCCAATTGCTTGTTTATACAGAAGTCAGAAAAGTAAAAGGGAGGCAGGCAGTATGGTGCAGTGAGTAGAAAGATAAGGCTTTGAAGTTACACAGACTGAATTTGAATCCTAGTTCTGATACTTATTAGTTGTCTGATCTAGGACAAGTCATTTTCCCTCTTTGAATCTTATGTATAAAAATGGAAAAGGTAATATCTATCTTACAATGGTTTGGGGCAGACTAAATGAAACAATTAAATAAATATGTAAATATGCCTAACGAACAGATGTTCTCTCATGTTAGTGCCCTTCCTTCTACCCCTGGCCTCTGCATATGTTCATGTGAAGGCTTTATTGGCAAAGAAAGTTAGGTTGAAGTTAAGAACTTGCTTTGAATGTCTCGACTTTGTGCTAGAGAAAAAAGAACTTGAATACCTTTCTCTTCAAGGAGACTATAATCTGTATCAGGAGAGAAACATCACATTTAAAAAAAATAATTGGCTGCTCTGTAGCATAGGAATTCAGAGAGGAGAGATCTTTTTGTCCTGTAATGATCAGGAAAGGCTTCATGGAAGATGGAGGAAGTGTTGGACATACAGGCTGCATAAATATAGAATACATTGTGTAATGTTATTTTTATTTTAAACAGAAATGGTTTTCAAAGACCAAATAATAGAGAAAATTGATTTTTGTTTTATCCTTGGTCTAGTTAGTTGTTTTAAATTTGATTAATTTAAAATTCAACAAATAATAGTAAAAATAGCAACATTTTATTTGAATTCTCTCTGCACACTATTTATAAAAGCCTCTACTTAATTTTAGAAGGAAAATATTTAAATTATTCTTAAGCTTAAGCAACGCAATACTAGCCCATACAAAGCCTCAGGAAAGAGTGCTCTTTGTCCCAGAATGAAATGGTCCCACTGCAAAAGCAGTGGATATCGAACAGCATATAGATATCTGGAGTGAACAATACAAATTCACACTGTCTATGTGCATATGGAGAAATGTGTAGGCTAGACAAATTTTAATGCTAATTTAAGAATCTGGACCAATTATCTATATGCTTTTAAAAATAATTTATATAGAGAACTAGTCTTAATGATTAAATTTATTAATTAGTCCTAAAATATAAATGTGCATACATGTATGTTTATATCTATTTGTGTATTTATGTACATGTTTGTGTTTTCTTGAAAGGGGTGTTTGTACTCAGGCCCCATGTTATTGCATCATCATGGAATACTGTGCCCATGGACAGCTCTATGAGGTTTTGCGAGCTGGTAGGAAAATCACGCCTCGATTACTAGTAGACTGGTCCACAGGAATTGCAAGTGGAATGAATTATTTGCATCTTCACAAAATTATTCATCGTGATCTCAAATCACCTAAGTGAGTATTTTTCAGCCATTTTGTTTTATTGCTTTGAAACGAGGAAATTTATCAACCATAGTTGATGTTTTCAGATATCATACTTTTAGTTCACTTTGAATCAGCACAGTGGGTGTTTCTATTTGTATATCTTTTGGGTTATTATTGACCTACTTACTTACCTCTCTGGCAGATATATCCAAGCACCTGATACTAGTTTTCTCTTTTTGTTGCTTTTTACTTGTACAGTTATGAAACAAAATTCATTATCGTCTCAAGTACTCACCTTACATATTCTTGAATAATTCACGTCATACTTCCTCACTTAAAGCTTGTTTCCTAGTATAGTGCAAAAATATTTTTTACATGAATTTCAAAAATATAAACAACCAGATAAAAATGAATAAGAATGATTAAGAAACAGAGGCAAAGAGAAAATAAAAACATTAGAACTAAAGCTTGTTCACAAAACATATACCATAAGAGTCTGTACAGTTGTTAAAGGTGGACTGTACATTTGGTTTTGAGCTTCCTAGAGTCTAAGCAAAGAAGGATATAATTAGTAATGAGGTTTACAGTGTCCATAAGAAAAATAGAAACTAGTTATTTAAGAGAAGCAGAACTATCTCCTGTAATCTCCGTTTTTCAAAATGGCTCCTTGCCTGGAGATAACCACCATGAAGGGAGTGTTTAGTCAGTTCCTCAAATTGCATAAAGAAAAGGAAGGCATTGATAAAACAGTATATTTCAATGTAGCTTCTATTTTTAAACATTATTTTTATTATTTCTCATCACAGTTTTGTTCAGAGAAGCAGAGGATTCATCTTTTTAAAAAAGCATTTAAAGAATATAAAAAAGTGTAGGGCTTTTTTGGTTTACAACATTTTTTTAATATCCATTATCACATCTGCTTTGATTTTGGCAAAAACTATGTGGGATAGTTGTGACAAGTATAATTATTCTTATTTTATTCGAGAGAAACTAGGGCTCCGAACCCAAAGTTATAGAGCTAGGACTTGAACCGAGAACTGTTGGACCAAAGACCACTGCTCCCCACCTCACTGTTCCCTACCCTATGTGAAGGTGAAGAATTCACAGGAATTCTGCCTCTTTTCCATGAAGACACAAATCCAGTCCTTGAGTATAAACTTTAGAGCAGCTGTTATTTACCACCATAGTCTCAACAGTATTTATTATAGTCGTTAACTCATTGAACAACCACCTTCTGCTTGCCTTGCAAATAACTTCATTATATGGTGGTCATTCCTTGTGTACATTCTTAACTCAGCCTGTTGCTTTTGTCATTCACTACATATACCATACATGAAATTGTTGCTGGAGGCCACTTTTTTAACCACCTTGTATTCCTTGAGAATTAATTTTCAAGGAAGAAGTCAGGAAATCTTAGAATATATAAAATCGCATGCTACTCTCTTTAACTCCTGTCTCTTAAACATTAGAGTAAGTTGGTTACTCAGTAAACTTTCCCTCCTGTTATCAGTACCACACTGATACCTCAGAAGCCTTGGCCTCTTTGGTTGCCAAATTTTGAGAAGGCAAAGATCAATCTGGTTTGCTGTAAAGAGACTTTATTACCTACATTAAGTCTTTAGGCTATATATGACCCTAACTTTGTCTCAGAGAAGATTTCACAAAAGCTTCAATATCATATCTTGTCTCCTCCCATGTCCATTCCTTCTTATCATGCCAGCAGGCCCCATAATGAGCAGCACAAAAAGACAGAAGGGGAAGTTTCCAGTGTTTCTCACCCCTTCCCCCACCCCCTATAAAGGGGCTTGTCACATTTTCTGACTTTCATGGTATTTGATACCATCAATTCTCCAGTCATCTCAGATATCCCATGATATTTTAATCCTTATGCATTTTCACCAAGACTAACACCATCCAATCAAAATTCCTAAATTATGTGAATCTTACATATCAGGTGCAAAACCAGAGGTTGGATGTGGATGAAGCTATTCTAAAGCAATTATAAGCACTTAGCTGTTTGGTAAATAGAGAGCTATTTGACGTTGGCAGGAGGGAGGCAAATGTGAAGCCCCAGGACCAAATAGGAAAAGGAGGAGGTAGACTGAGAACTTTCTTATTTTCTAACCACCTTGATTCTGATGCTGTTGGAATATTAAGCCTTCTCTTTGTTAAAAATAGGTCTCTATATCATTAAGCCTCTGAAACCCTAAATCATTAACACTCTAAAGTTCTAAACAGGTTATTTAAAAGGGACTTTGTCTAGTGTGTGAGGATGTTAATATGCTGGATTTGACTGGTACCAGATTGTATTCTCCCTTAATGCTAGCACAAGCAGTTCACCCTAGGTCACATTTCAGATGACTACCTTGAAAATTAAAACATGAGTTGTGTGAATATACTTAAGCTTAAATTTATTTCTATTTTTCCTTATCAACATTAGTGGAATCCCAGGATACCTATCAGCCTTTTAATGTAACAAATCCATAGTGTCATGATCCCATGCATGATTTTAGTTGGCCATTATTAAATAGTGTTTTTTAAAAAAGTGTTTTTCTTAGTGGGTTGTCTGAGACTGGCAAGAGTTGAAACCAGTATTTATGGAGCATGGGTGCTTTACTTATCTCATTTAATTCAAAAGAAAATTCTATAAGGCCATTATTACAGGCCCATAATTCTTTATCCAAAATTCTTTGAGTCAGATGATTTTAGAAAGGTAATGTAGTGCATCACATTACGTCCCCAGCAAAGACTAGGGTGGTATCCTATAATCAGCCACTTTCATATGTCTGTAGCCAAACCTATGGTAGTCACACAAAATGAGATTAATAAAGTGAGTTTGCTTTATACATATGAAAAAATATTTATACACTGGTTTCAGAGCTTTTTGAATTTTTGGATAAAATAATGTGACCTGAAATATCTCAGTCTTAAAGATTGAGAAAACTGGCTTAAAAGAATTCAGTAAATTAGCAAAGGTCACACAGTTAGCAAGTGGTAGAGGCAGGATAAACCCAGGTGTAAAGGCCCACTATGCTATGCTGCCTCACAAGTATGAATGACAATGCTGTTTCTAGGGTGTAGTTAATGTCCTAGTAATACTGAAACACGTAAGCTGAATTCTACACAGTAGAGACCAGCAAACAAAGTCTTCATTTGCCAATTTGAGTTGTGTTTTTTTTATTAGTACTAATGATTTGGATGTTTTCTTTGTTTCTTTTGGAAGTGTTTTAGTGACTCACACAGATGCAGTAAAAATTTCAGATTTTGGTACATCTAAGGAGCTCAGTGATAAAAGTACCAAGATGTCCTTCGCTGGCACAGTTGCATGGATGGCTCCAGAGGTGATACGGAATGAACCGGTCTCTGAAAAAGTGGATATATGGTGAGTAGCACCATCTGTGCCAACTTTTACCCTATTAGCACTTTCCTCCTTCAACACCTCTACTTTCCCAAAATACTCTTTAGTGTTACTCGTTTCTGGTTGCTTGCAGTCTCATATTAGCTGAGGTACTACCCAGTATGATGGTATCTGGTAAGAAGGATTGGGAGAGGAATTAGGGTGACTATTCAGTAAATCAGTTCGGGGGACCTTCAAAGAATATGCTAACCTTTCTATAAAACAGAAAGTTTACTTCAAACAACTATTTAGTATAAATGTCTTTTTGAAATGTATTACATAATTCTCACCTTCTTGAATAAAATACATTAAATAAAGTGCACCTATGCTTGGTAACTCAGAACATAATTTTATATATATATCACTGACATGTATCATTGATGTACTGATGTGATACAATCATGTGCTTTAGACCTATTTGATGCATATAGGGCTGTTTGCCCTTTAACTAAATGGCCCCTTTGGGCTATTCTTTTTTTATTCTGGCCTTTTAAAAATTTTTATCAATTTTTCTCTGAATCTTATATTAACAGTGTATTTCCTATTAACAATATATTTCCCTGTAGTCGCTTTTCTTCCTTTCTTAAATTGGCAACTAATAATTTTTAGACTTAAAAATTAAATAATGTTAAAATTATATGTAACACCAAAGTAAATAAGATAAAGTAGAAGTGTTAGGATCATTTGTAATTTGGATAATTATTACCAACATGTCTTCTTTAAGGATTATACTAATTTTTGTTCCCAACAAGAATGTAAAAGAATGTTTTCTCAGTTTCACTGACAAACTTTTGGATTTTTGCCAACAATACAGGTTAAAAAAATGGTATCTTGGGTGCAGTTTTAATTTGCATTCTTCTTATAAGAAAGGTTGTACCAAAAAAATAAAAATAAAAATAAATGAAAAGAAAAAAAGGTTGTACATTTTTTCATGTTTATAAGCCATTTGTAATTTATTTGTGTGCTATTCTTATCCTTTGCTAAGCTTTCTGATTTTTATTCTTATCAATTTATAAGAGTATTTTATATATTAAGAAGATTAGCCTCTTGTATATATAAATTACAGGTACTTTTCCCATTTTATTATTTTGCTTATGGTGGAGTTTTTTTCCCTTGCCAGATTTTCTCTTAGGTACAGTTTAACTTATCAGTTCCTCCTTTCATGGCTCCTGGATTTCATAATTAGAAAAGCCTTCACCACTCTAAGAGTTTGTTTTTTTTTTTCAATTTTCCATGTGTTCTTCAAGGTTTTTATAGTTTCATTTTTCATATCTGAATCTTTGATTCATTTGGAATTTAGCTTGATATAAGATTAAGTGTAGATTTAATCTTTCCCTCAGTTGTCCCAACAGCATTTATTAAATAATCACTTTCCCAATGATATTATGTCACTTTTATCATATATTCAGTTCCTATATATATTTGGCCTATTTCTGGATTTCTATTCCATTTCATTAGTTTCTATTCATACACCAGAGTTAATTAATGAAGTCTTACAGTATGTCTTAGTATCTGATAGTATTGGTTACCCCTCATTGATTTTACTTTTTTAGAGCTTTTCTAGCTGTTTCTATTTTTCTTGTAACAATATTAAAATTTTAAAAATTGGGTATACATTTGATTAAAAATTAATAAACAACTAAAATACAAATTATTCTTTCTGAAATGTGTTCTGTGCATGTTCCTGGTACTACATTAGGTCTTTTGGAGTGGTGCTTTGGGAGCTGCTGACAGGAGAGATCCCTTACAAAGATGTAGACTCTTCAGCCATTATTTGGGGTGTTGGAAGCAATAGCCTGCATCTTCCAGTTCCTTCCACTTGCCCTGATGGATTCAAAATCCTTATGAAACAGACATGGTAAGCAATATATTTCTTCTAGTATTTTACTTTCTTCCAAAAACCAGATTTAAAACGTCTCTAAAACTGTGGGGAAGTCTCTACTGTATATTTGGAATCACCTGGTAGTGTAAAGACTGGGAACCTTGGAACTATTTATAAAAAAAGAATTTTGAATATCTCGAAATAGTAGGCCTTAGTAAATGATAGCTGTTATTACTTTACCAGCACTAAATGACTACCAGCACTAAATGACTATTATTATCAAACAGGTCACTCATCCTAGAGATTTCGATTTCCTTATTAGAAGTATGTCATAATTATATTTAATTTTCATTTGTCAGTACATCAACACTGCCAAGGCATGCAGTCAAAAATGGTTTTCATGAAGTGGAAATTTTTTTATAAAGTAGAATAAAATCTTTATCTTCCTGGACATAACTTCTGACATGTACAAGCTGTCTTTTTTTTTTTTTTTTTTTTTTTTTTTTTACTTTTAGGCAAAGTAAACCTCGCAACCGACCTTCCTTTCGACAGACGCTCATGCATTTAGACATTGCGTCTGCAGATGTTCTTGCCACGCCACAGGAAACTTACTTTAAGTCTCAGGTAAGTCTGGATGGAAACTTTCGACCAGTTGCTACTGACCAGGCAGATAGGGAACTACCAATAAGAAAAAGTAACTCTTAGAAGAGAGCCATTCTAATTCTTATAATAATTATATAACTATTCATTGTGAAGCAGTAACCATGCTACCTCATATGTATGACACTTTGGAGTTTTTTATGCACTTACATATTATTATCTAATCAGAAAAGAATGTGTATCAGAATCTGATTCTCATGGTGGGTTCTGATGAAACCATTGAAGAGAAAAGAGGAAAAGAAGATATGAAAACTGCGATGTACATATATTTGAATTAGAATTATAACTGAACTTCACAAAAATATTACTTTCTTTGAAGTAGAAAAACTAATTCCAGAGGAGGGATGTTAAATACCAGAGAGAACCCATGATAGAATTAGGCCCAAAGAGAACCTTTTCTCAAATGTTATGTGTTACCTGGTACCACCAAATAAAATATAATTTAATGTATCCATTAGCTTTTACTTCATTATAACCCATTCTAAAACTTATGGCTTACTTAAATCAGGTTTTGTTTAGCTCACAATTTTGTGGGCTGGGAATTTGGGCTAGGTGATTCTTCTGCTGGCTTTGACTGGGCTCACTCACATGTCTGAAGTCAGTTGCCAGGTCAGCTGGGAGGCTGGCAAGTTCCAGATGGCCTCATTTACAAACCTGGCAATTGGTTGGCTATTAGCTAGAGTACCTCGGTTCTCCTCCACATGGCCTCTTATCCTTTAGCAGGCTAGCTTGGGCTTGTTCAGATGGTGTTCTCAGGGTGACAAATGCAACAAGAGAGTAAGCCCCAGTGCACAACTGATTTTCAAGCCTGTGTGTGCATCATGTGTGCTAATGTCTCATTGTCCAAAGCAGATCACAGACTGAGAAATAGACTTCACTTTCTTGACAAGATAATCTGCCATAACACATTGTAAAGGCATGGGTACAGAGAGGGAAAGGATTTGTAAATATTAAGCAAAAATGCTGTAAACTTCATAAGGATTGGCAGTCTAACCATTATCAAGCTGGAGAGGGAATAACGGGAGATACATATACATGGGGTCCTTATCCCTACCAGGCGCCCAGGCAATGGCAAAAAGAGTAAAATGAGATGAAACTATGGCTTTTGAAATAATACAATGATCCTAATTACAGCTTTATGCCTGAAGAATTTAACTACAGTATTCCTAATTTCTTCTCATATAGCTTTGTCTCACTCATGTTACTATGTTTCTAAAATGAATTTTTATAAGATGAATTCCATTTCTTCATTGACTTACAGTATCATTTCAAAGATTTATTCTCAGAGAAGACATTTTATTGAAAAGTAGGTCTCAATGTACTCCTCTTAGCCCCCCATCTCTAATGGGTGATAAGTTTACCTACCAGGAAAGTCTGTTGAGAAGAGTATGGTACTGGGAGAGGCATCATTCTGGGAGTTAAGCAAGGCTTCCAATATGTTTTACTACCTGCCCCTCCAAGGCTTGGTGTACATGCTTCTCAGGTGTCTGTTAAACAAATACTCTGCCCATCAGACACTGGGGAGTATCTTGATAAAGACATAGGGTTTTGGCAGCTTCTAAGGAATGTTGATTCAGAGATTCTTATCCTGTTGCTTAGAATTCCAACACACTCTTTACAATCCACAAGCTTAGCTCTCTCCACAACTGTGTCTTTAAATAGTCAGGCTTGCCCCTATAGTTTTTTAGTGTTTCTGAGGAATTATGTAAGTAAAGTGTTTGATTTTAGAGGAAATAAGAGGATGTAGGAGGTTGACTTCAGGCCATTTCTTACATACTTTGATATGCATTCAGATGAATTCCTTAGAACTATTAAACTGTTGCCTATCTATTTAACTATATGCAGGTGTGAGGCACTGGAAAAGAAATCTGTCAAATAGCTTCCACTGTTAGTGTTCAGGAAAGGACTAAGGCCCTTTTGTAAAATGAAAGAGAATAATAGTGAGCATCAAATTTAAGGATATGGTTGCAATCACAGCTTTGATTCCTTTACATACCACAGTTTTGTTAAACAGTTTTTGGTGAAAGTACTGAGTCACAAGCCATTGAGACAGTGTAACTGTATACACTTGGAAAACTCCAAGTTCTAAACAGATTTTTCTCGAGTGCTCCCAGAATATCACTTTTGATGCTAGTGCAGCATATTCTGAACTCCCATCATATGCAAAGTGCATTGTAGTGCAAGTCAGCACCCAAAGTCACTATCCTCACTTGTACAAATTCATTTTTATCAACACATACAGCACTAAAATTGAACTCAGGAAACAAAAGATTCTTTTGGAGCAAGAATATAAAAGGGAGAAGAGAAAGAATGGAGGAGAAAGAGCAGAGGAGAAAAACAGCACACCGGACACCTTTTAATATTCATTATTTCTGTATTTTTCTCCCAACGTAAAATTTTACATCTCCTTAAAAAGCCCCAAATCTGCTATTCTTTCTAGTTCCTAGAATTTTCAGGTACTTACAAGCTGATTTGTCTCTGGGTCTGAAATTCAGACTGTCTCTGGCTAATAATAATCCAGTGTTTATGAATTAGCTAGTGCAGTAATAGGAAAAGCAACAGACCTTGAGTCTAAACGCCTGTACTGTGATCTTGGATAAGTTACTAAATTTCTCTAAACCTCAGCTTACTCATCTAAACAAGGAAAAAATCACATATTCTCTTCCTTGTGGTTTAGGTGAGGATCAAGTGAGACAAAAATGCAAGTGTACTGTAAACTGTAAAGACCTGTTCATTTGTTAAAAATTATTCACCTCCCCCAAAGCTACAAAAATTAAGCCTCCTTTGGGTTGTTACATTCTGGGTACTTTTTCTGATGAACTCTTGAGAACTTGTATTCATTGTTTTGACTTTGCAGTTACCCCAGTGGGGAAAAACTGGTTGTTTAGCACACAGTTTTGCAATTCTGTAGCAGTCTTGTACTTGAGGCCTCCCCTCCTCATGCCTGCTGACAAAATCCTCTTACCTCAGTTACTAGTCAATGATTGTTAACCACTGGTCTTTTGCCGGCCATCAAAACCGTCACTCAAGGGTACTGCTGCTGATTCCTTTCATTTTGGTCCTTAGATTTGCATATCAGTGAAATTGTATAGTATTTATCTTTCTCTGACTTATTTCGCTCAGCATAATCACTGCTAGGTCTGTCCATGTGGTTTTAAAGAAGTACAAATCAGTAGTTGATAGAGGGTCATGGGGATGGGGAGTACAGCATAGGGAATGTGGACAGCAGCAAGGTAATGGCTAAGTGTAGAGCCAGAGGGAAGATAGAGTAATCGGGGGGATTGTTTCATAAACTATGTGAATGTCTAACCAATGTACTATATATTTTAATAAAAAGTAGATTACATAAAAAAAAAGTGTTGCCGAAGCCCCAGCGGACGCCTTCCTGAGAGAAAATGCTTCATCTGTTTTTCATCAACAGCCCATGTAAAAGATGCACAGCATATATAGCACAGACGAACAAAGCAACTAATTTCAGTACAATGTTAGATTCTGCCAAAGCTATTGCTTCATTCTAGACAATACCCATTTCCCTGAGTAGGCAATTAGTGCTCCTGGTATTCAATTACATTTGATACCAGTCTTTAGAAACATTTTAGCCCCGTCCCAGATCCCAGCTGCTGGTGGGTCATGTACCCTGCTCTTAAGCTCTTCCACCACCATCTGCCTTTGCGCCAGTCTGCTTTCCTATTGAGTGCCACGCCACTGTGACCACCCAGAAGTTTGGGGGAGTTGCAGAGACACTGAGCTCTTTCTAGGGATAGACAGTGCTGCCTTAAAAGTAATCTAGTCATGAGTGAGTAGGTGCTTAGCCAGAGGCTGGGCTCTTTCTTACTTGGGAGGTAGTAAAGAGGACTCTGTGCCAATCAAGAGTTGGACTTGACGATGTCTGAGCCTTTTCTGACTCAGAATCTATGATTTCTTGCTAATCATCCCCCAGCATCCTGCTTCTCTGCTCCTCATGCAAGGCTGAAACTCACTCAATGTCTTTTTTTACTTTTTAAAAATTTTGGTAAAATATATATAAAATTTGCTGTTTTAACTATTTTAAGTGTACAATTTAGTGGCATTAATTACACTCACAGTGTTGTGTAACTGTCACTACTATTTCCAAAGACTTTTTGTCACCCCATTAAGCAATAATGTCCCTTTCCCTCCTCCCCACTGCTCCTGGTAATCTCTGCTCTACTTTCAGTCTCTATGAATTTACCTATTCTGTATATTTCATTTAAGTGGAATCATATAATACCTTTTTAATGTTTCAATTAGCATGTTTTAAGGTTCATCTATGTTGTAGCATGTGTCAGAACTTCATTCCTTTATATGACTGAATAATATTCTGTTTGGATAGACCCTCATTTTATCTATCCATTCATCTGTTAATTCAACTTCATTTTGACACCTATGAAACAGGAGAGAAAAGAAGCGAGGTTTGAGTGCAAGAGCTTTAGTCTACTGACTAAATAAATAGAAGGCTGGAGAAGACAAAATCTAAATGCTATGGCCTTTCCCAGGCCTTATCTGGGACATAAAGGATCCAATTGATGGCGGTACCCAAGTACACTGGATTTTTTCTTTACCTGCTTCCACAAGACCTAAGTACCTTGTGAAGCAGCCACTACTCCGGGGTCTCAAATGACCTCATGTTAACAACATCTGTTCTGCTTTTCCCTGACTCTGGCTAGACACAGCAATCTCCTGGCTAGCATCTGCTGGGTATTACTTTATTGGTTAGCACTGCTTTCTGCTAAAAGACTATAGTCCCCAGCTGGCATCCATTGGATGCTGTCATATCCTTAAGGCACTGCCATCACCCACCAGGAGCTGTTATTTCCTGCTGTCACTGAAGCTCTGGATTTCACAAGATTCCAAAGCTGTACATTGTTCTGTTCACACAATAAACATTTCCTTTCCCTGAAGAGTCACACTTTGTAAAAAGTAACAGAGCTGTGCTGGTTGTGGCCCAGTGCTTTATAGGTATTTTTGTGAAACAATGGGAAATAGCCCTCCACTCCTATGATGGTGGCTTTGTTTAGGTCAAGTTAATACAGACTCCGCCTTCTCTTATGACACTTGTTTTCTGTCATAGGCTCCTCAGTCTCTGTGCAGATTGGCTTTTAGGCCTGCCTACCCTCCATTTCTTCAGATATGCCCACACATGTCCAAATTGCAGATTAAGGGCCAGTTGGAACTCCTATTACATAAAGATTCTAAGTATGTGTAATAGAACTCCAAAATTAACATCTACCAGCGATGTGATACGTTTGGGGGAAACACATTATTAATCCATGCTTGCTATCTTCCCACATATCGTGTTCCCTCTTCACAGGAGGGAACTTCTTTTTGGAATCTGCTTTCTTAACAGGTTTTAATTTTCAGAGGGTTCTTTTTAAGTTTCCCATTCCTCTAAGGTACATATCAAGAGGTTTACTTCCTCTACAATTAAAGAAAAATTGATCTGTGATATTTGATTCCATGCCACCAGAAAGAGGTAGTACTTTTCCCGGTCCCTTAAGTACTGTTCTAGAATCCACTGACATGTGTTTGCACAAAAGAGGATGCTTTAAGGCCCAAATTTGTCCCTCTCCCTTATCCTTTTTTTTTTTTTTTTTTAATAACTCTTGATTGTCAGCCTTTAGCCTCTTAAAGCTCAAACACTCTTCCTACTTCATAACTTTGATCTGGTGAGTGAGAGAACAGCATTACCTGGGGCTCAACCAGACTTGTATTTACTGCTTAGATACTGCTAAAGACTGTTACCAAACAATGGACAGCACATTCTGGATCTTGGCTTTCTGATAGCATCGTTTGGCAGGTTTGGTGCCCGAAAGTCAACAGACTGACAGAAATCTTTCTCCAATGGTCAGTCAACATACATACATATATACATATATATATATATGATGACCTAGTATAGGATAATCAAATTCTAAATAATTACAATATTTAGATACTTATTACAGTACTTCCTCTATAAAAATAAATGAGAGATGGCAAATTTGGGGAGAAACCTGTAATTTCACCATTACTTAAGCATAACTTTCTTCATGATCTAGAGAGATCATTTTTAAATTGAATCTAAAGGTAATGGAATAGTTTTAGAGAGAGATTATACAATTAAGAAACATTTAGTTACATATCTAACCTTCACTGGAAATTATCTTAATCTCATTAAGATGGTAGTCAATATGTAATTTGAAGAAACATCTCCTTTAGCTGTTTTTCTAGAAACTGCCTGTAGACTATATTCCAGCAAAAGTTTTCCTGCCTCCTAAAATTTAGATAAGATTGGCTTGAAATTCTATAACTTGTGGAAAGCCTAATGTCCTAACATTTCTGTGAATTCCTCAAGATTTATAATTTCATGGCCACTCTGGCTCTGCCTTCCTAAAATTCTTGGCCCGCATCCCTTCTATCTTGTGGTTGCTCCTTTATCTTTGTCCTGTCATTGACCCACATATGAAGTTCAGCACCTTTCCTTGATTTCTAAGGAAACAAAAACATTCATCCAAAGTCAGGATGAATGTCAAGAGACTTCACTAAAGATTTAGGAAATGAGAAGAGGCTTATATTTTAAATAACTTAAATCACCTATTAGACATTTATCTCTATTCTAAAAATTTTGTCAGACTACTTACTAAATGTTTAGCCATCCTGTCTTTCTTCATCCTCCTTCTTTTCTTTTTCTGTTCTTTCCTTACTTCAAAATTCTTATATAATTCCCTGTGTTTTTATTCCTATCTTCTGCTGTTCATGCCCCTTGGGTTTTCTATTACAAATTTTTTTTTCAAGATACTTCCACAAACAAAGCCTAAGAGGAACGCTGGTGCCAATTGTAAAGGTGATTATATTCTCACTGACACATACTTGTACCATATGGTTATCGGAGCTATTATGTCTGGCCAGTCTTTCTCAGCCACCATCTTGACTTCCAGAGGTGATAGCTAGTATGCCAGCTATGATGTTTCTGGTGGCCAGTACTTGAAGGAAACTGGGAAAGAGTATTGCCTGTTGGACTGAATACAAAAAATGGGGTGGAGTGGGGTATGCAGATACATTGTCATGAGATATTTTGCAATGAACTAATATTTTTTCCATATGGGGACATTTTATTGCAGTTAAATACCTCTCTCTATTTTTTGTCCATTTTTCCATACAAGAAATTAAAACACACATGCGAACTAATATTTATTGAACATCTACCTATTCTGTAAGGCTCCTCAGGAAAAGTATGCAGGGAAAAATATTCTTGTACATGACCCTATGATTATATCAGGGACTGAAACTCCTAGAATATTAACAAAATTTAATTTATCTTTGCCCAGGCTGAATGGAGAGAGGAAGTGAAAAAACACTTTGAGAAGATCAAAAGTGAAGGAACTTGTATACACCGATTAGATGAAGAACTGATTAGAAGGCGCAGAGAAGAGCTCAGGTCAGCTAATCTCTCCTCCACCACTTCTGCTAATATCATCAGATTTTAGCAGAAACTCTCTTTGTGAATTGCCATTTCACTTTCTACATACCTTTCCTCCCCATTATTGTTTTTCTCTTTAAAAGTTAGCCTTTCTTTATATTGCTGTCTTATCCTCTCCCCCCAACTCTGTTATCCTCTTTTATTTTATCTCTGCAACATAGATTCCTAGAGCAATGCTACTTGTTCATTTGGCCCCTGTCCTAAGTGACAGAGAAGGCCAGAAATTTATAAGATGTAGTGTTCAGTCTCAAGATGCTTATAACCTGTAAGGGGTACAAGACATGGTCATAGATAACCATAATTAGGTAAGATCTCTACCATGGATAAGTATAAATGAGTGATCATGGTGTCAGCTCTCACTGCATATTTCCATTAACATATGAGTTATACTATATTGTATCTCATTATAGGGTATTCTCCTTATGATATTCCTAACACTGCATGAAAGCTACAGATAATACACAGATCACATTGAGATATTACATGTGGCCCTCCTGGCTATTCTGTATGGCTAGATGTGGCCCTTAAGAATAAACCAAATGGAAAGCTTGAATTTTCCATTTCCCACTCCATCTTGTCCAAGTCATTGCACTGGACATGGAAGCCTGAAATTTAGAGGGCCTTTGGGCAAATGCTTTCAAGATAAACCATCCTGGTTCTTATTTCATTAGAGCTGCCCTTTGTTCTCCCCCAAGTTGGTCAGTTTCACTAATCCTGTGTTTTCTTTGATAGGCATGCTCTAGATATCCGTGAACACTATGAGAGGAAACTTGAGCGGGCTAATAATTTATACATGGAACTGAGTGCCATCATGCTACAGCTGGAGATGCGGGAGAAGGAGCTCATTAAGTATGGATCCAGACCACTGTCTGCCCTTATGATTGTGTTCTATCAGCAGAAATGTACTACTGTTCCATGTCGCTGCTACTCAGAACTGGCAGATATGTTGTTATTCATTCGCCCAGCATCCCTTCAGGGATACGCTGTGCACGGGTCCCTGACCCCGGTGAGGTTTATGGTTGAGTGGAGTTGCCACAGAGCTAGTTCTAGGGGAACATGCACTTGACAGGCATTTGCTACTTCACCCTGCTGAATGGCTCAGAGAAGGGGTCCTCATTTCATGAAGGAGCTTGGTGTGAATGAGTGGGAGCTTGTTGCCCCCGGGGAAGTAAGGTAGCTACTGCAAATGGTTTAAGGTATTCCTGAGAATGTTAAGAAAACTACAGGGTCTCAACCATAGCAGCAGCTATTGAAACAAGTAGGTCTTCTACCATTGCATTGTGTCTCTCATGAAATGTGTTGGGGAAGGGAAGGTCAGCCTCTAAGTCCATCTGTGAACTGAAGAAAAAAAGGAAATCAGATTAATTTAAATTTATTGTTTTATTTCCTTTTTTACCTGAATGGCAGCCTCAGATAGCCTGCATCTGGTAAATGTGGCCAGAATCTGTAGCCTGTGAAAATATCCTACCCATCTTTTCTGTCAGCAGTTACTGAGATAGGGCTTTTTCTCTCATTCTGCAGGCGTGAGCAAGCAGTGGAAAAGAAGTACCCTGGGACCTACAAACGACACCCTGTTCGTCCAATAATCCACCCCAATGCCATGGAGAAGCTCATGAAAAGAAAAGGGGTGCCTCACAAACCTGGGATGCAGACCAAACGGTGAGTTTGAGACACTTGTACTGACCTGATATTTAGATAAATGGGACAATATCTCCCTAAAAATACATAATCAAATGATGGTGAGTGTGGCCACTCTACCTCACTTAGCACACTTGCCTCTAGATAGCACATTAGCACCCTTGCCTCTAGGTTAAACAGAGTAGGAAGGTAATAGAAAGTATGTCATGCACTCTAGAAATCCAGTTTTTACTATCTGAGGCATAGATATTTCTTATCTTGGCATGGTATAGTGAAAAGAGAAATAAACTGGGGACCAGACAGACCTGAATTTAAATTCCAGCTCCGCCTATTATAAGCTAGAGCCTCATTCTTCCTAAATAATGGAGAGTTGGCTCTATTCTTGCTAAATTAATGTAAAGGAAAAGAAGGTCCCTAAACATAGGGTGTGGACCCAACAGTGAGACTTGCGCTAAATGCAGTAAGAATAAAGGTAATGAGAAAAGACAAACCAAGAATGTTTTTTGAGATTTCAGAATGTTAGCCATTCTACCATAGCATGACTAATATAAATCTAAACTACTAATGTGTCTAATTCCAATTTTGCTTTCCCTTACAACTCCTGACAACCTTCTAGTCAAGTTCTGAAAAATCATTTTCAGTTGGCACCAGGCAAAACCCTCCAAGAATCCCAACACCTTTTTTTGGGTATACTAATTAGGGACAGAGTACACCTGCTGGCTCCTCACTGGATTCTGCCTATAGTTAAAACTATGAGCATTAGGGGAGAAAATAGTACCTTTTTTAAAAATATGACTTCATGTTTACTTTTATTTGTGCAGTGAGAAATACGTCGGAAGGAGTTTGACGCCACCAGCCGATGCTTAGTCAACAGGCTAAAACTGAACTTGCCTAGGAAAGCGCCCTAGATGGGTATTAGAACTAGGAAGAGTTGTAGTTTCAGTCAATTGCCCTTTAATAAGGAGTTGAGTTTCAGATTATTTGGATAGTCCGATGATGATCAAGTCAGAGGTTCAGTGACCTCCAAGATGACCACTATCCTTTAGCCTAGGTTTTAGTTTGTGTTTCATTAACAACTAGAAAGAAGAGAGTCAGAGTTCAATTATGGATCCACCAAGCCTGTCACAGAGAGTAAAGGCCAATAAGATAGTCTAAATACCTTATAATAAGGAGAATCTTGGAATGGGAAAAGAACTATTCCAGTTATGAGTTCTGGTATTTACTTTTTTTGAGAAGGACACAAGCCAACTACCTTCTCTGACTCCTCAGTGCCCTCCTCTGTAAAATAGATATTGTAATAGTAGGAAACAAATGTTTTATATGTTGCAAAGTGCTTTGTAAGTCATAAGTGCTATATCAATATTATTCTGTGATTTTTGCACTACCTTCAACAAAAGCAGCCTTCACCCAACTTGGGATACTTTCACCTCAGCAATCTTAGATCCCACCATAGCCAGGTAATGTGTAAGTAGATGGCCCTAACTGAGCCTTGCTGGGCTCTCTTGCCTCAATAAAAGCTCGGGCCTTCTGTTCGGATACCTTCTGGGGCACAAGTTGGCCAGTTGACAGTAGAACTGTGAAGCTGAGACAGGAAGCTGCTAAAAGCAGTAGCTACCTTATCATACATAAATCAGTAACTCCTGGAACTTTTGTGCTAAGACAAACCATTAACTGCACTTTTACTGAAAGAAAAGAACTCACTTCTTCTACCTGATGCCAGTTATTTTCCTATAGACCCTAATATTCAAAGTGTGGTCCTCAGTTCAGCATCATTTGAGAGCAAATTAGAAATACAGACAGACTCTTAGGCCCCATCCCAAATCTACTTAATCATTTTAATAAGCTCCCAAGTGATTTGTGTGTACCTTCAAGCGCTATACTCTGACTATATAGTTAGCAAGACTGGAAATTGACAGAGACTTCTGGTCTGGATTCTACCAGTAACTTGCTGTGAGACCATGAGCCACTCTGGCTGGGCTATGGGTTCCTCATCAAATAGGGTAGGGGCAGGACTGTATCTGTTTCCAAGCAAGGTCTGGGTACCCCAGGGCCTGCAAGAGAAGCATCTCAAGGTCTACTGCTGGGGTAGAGAAGATGAAGAGGCAGAGCCCTGAGGGAGGGCCCTCTGTCCTCTCACCCCTCTTCAACTGTTTCACCATATCTGTTTTATATACTGGGCTTCTCCTAATAATTTGAAAAAAGGATTCTGTTGTTTTTTAAAAGAAGAGTTTGGTCCCTCCAGCTTTGAAACATCCTGCTGATTTGTGTCTGTCTGGTCCCAAAGAAGGGTGAGGTTAGTCTCTCTTAGAAAGGAAATAGCAATACTACCTGGCATCCTACAATCTCTGCCCTGAATTGCTTCATCGGTTCAGAAACCATTGTTTACCTACATGCCTTGGAGTCAATGTGTACAGAGTTTACCTTCAGGCACTGGCTTCCTCCTGCTCATGATCTACATAACTGGCCCAGTGGGCACCTTTAAACAGAGCTGTGAGAGGACCTCTTCCCATTAGGAGCCCAGCACAATGCCAGGGTCTTCCTCACAAGCCCTTTTCTTGTTAGCTTTATTCAGCCTTCTGGGTTCTTTATTATTTCCCTCTCTTCTGCCCCCACCCTCATATTCCCCATGCCCTTGAACATTTATTGACCACCTGTTTTGAGCAAGAGTCATTGTTAAGGTCCTTCACACACAAGGATGGATATGACATAGTCTCAGCCCTCTAGGAGCCCATGTCTAGACCAGTCTCCCTGAATTTAGCCTTTTGTCGAATTAACCTGAAGTTTCATTCTCTGGTACCAGACCTCATTCCTTTGTGATCCCTCATAGGATCTGTTAGGGTCCATCATCGGACAGGTTTCCGATTGTGAGCAAACGCCCATGCCTATGCCTTAGCATGCTGATAGCTCATACTATGAGGAAGATATCAAGAAACCTGTAAGGTATAATTAGAATTTCTAGATTGAGTACCTTGGCTATAGAGGCACAGAATGAAATCCAGAAGGAATAAAGGGAATCCTCTATAAGCAGACATCTAGGTTATTACTAACTTTTTGCTATTTTAAGCAATACTCTAACAAAACATCTTCAAACACACATTTTTGCACACATCGTTATCTCCATTGGATGAACCCCTGTATGTGTGACTGCGGAACCCAAGGGTGTGTGTATTTTAAGGTTTGAGATACATTTTCCCAAACTTTAATGTGTTTTCATATGTCCTAAACTAAGCCTGTACTTTTCTCCCAGGCCAGATCTGTTGAGATCTGAAGGTATCCCCAGTATGGAGGTGGCTCCCGCTGCATCCCCTTTGTCCGGAAGTCCCAAAATGTCCACCTCAAGCTGCAAGAGTCGCTACCGGAGCAAACCACGCCACCGCCGAGGGAACAGCAGAGGTAGCCACAGTGACTTTGCAGCGATCTTGAAAAACCAGCCAGCCCAGGAAACTTCACCCCATCCCTCTTATCTACACCAAGCTCAATCCCAATGCCCTTTGCAGCAGCAACACCAGCAACCCCCTCCTGCCACGTCTCAGAGTCACCATCCCAGGCTCAATATGCATGGACAGGACATTGCAACCTGCGCCAACAACCTGAGGTATTTTGGCCCAGCAGCAGCCCTGCGGAGCCCACTCAGCAACCATGCTCAGAGACAGATGCCAGGCTCTAGCCCTGACCTCATCTCCACAGCCATGGCAGCAGATTGCTGGAGAAGTTCTGAGCCCGACAGAGGCCAGGCAGGCCCCTGGAGCTGTTGTCAGGCTGACCCCTATGACCCCTGCCTCTCATGTAGGCCAGAACAGTGTGGGTCCTTAGATGTTCCCTCTGCTGAGCCAACGGGGAGGAGCCCCAACCTTTTTATGTCACCAGCACATAATCTCTCAGAAAATGCCCAGGGTTCTGAGAAAATAGAAGAAAATGAATTCAGCGGCTGTAGGTCTGCCTCATCCCTTGGCGTCCCTCATCACATCACCCCCCCGATGCTACCTCGGAAAACAAGGCCCCTCCAAAAGGTAGGTGGTAACGACAACAGCATCATGTGTCACTGCCTTCATGGAATGTCAGAGCCTATCATATTTTGTGCATTATAAAACATACATAAAAAGTATACGTTTTGTAAAAGGGTGAGATTACAAAAGCATAAACAAGTTACTATTGCTTTAAATACTTTCTTTCCACACAGCATAAGTGATAAACTACGAAATAACACTTGGGGAACTACTGAACCATATATTAGGGATATGTAATCAAAATAATTTGCAAACATTCCTCTAGCCTAGTCCTGAGGGATGCTGCAAGAAGGAAGGATCCCATATGAAACAAGTTTGGTTAACACATATTGCCAGTTTATGTAACTAACTCCTCAGCTTTGAAAAACGTTCAGTAACTTTGTCTAATCCAGCATTTCCCTCACCTATTTGATCATACTGCTTTTAAAAAATAACATCTATTAATGCTCCATGGAACTAGCTTTCTTCACAATGTATTTTGGAAAACTGCCTTACTAAGTGTCATGACTCAGCTGGTTCTCAGTCATTGAACCTGTTTCTGTCCTTGACCTCTGGCTTCCGCGGTTGTGTAAGCTGGGACATTGTCCACTGTAGTGGTTAAGAGCACAAGCTTGGGAGTCAGACAGACCTGAGTTCAAAGCCAAGCTCTTCTACTTAGTACTTCTATGAACCTCAGTGTCCTTTTCTGTAAAGTGGGGCTAAACCAGTAATAGTGGACCCTGCCTCATTGGTTGATGTGAAGGTTGAAGTATTTAGAACAGAGCCTGGCACATAACAGCCATCCAAAAATGTGAGCTCATCTTGCTAATGAGCTAAAAATAAGTTTATGTATGAAAAGTATTTAGCACACAATAGACATCCACTCAATTTTAGGTATGGTTTCATATCATCATCATCAGTTTAGTTGAAGGAATGAAAGGGTCTAAAATACAAACGAGTATGTTTTGGTCAGCTAGACATTTAATAGAAAAGAAGTTAAAACTGAGGACTACTGTCTTGGAACTATATTTCTGGACACTTTCATGGAGCCTTTGTCTCCCTCAGGGCAAAGATAATATTTTACTCAGTTCTATATGTCTTCTAACATCTAGTGCAGGGCCTATCATCATGGACACCCAGGAAAAATCCCTAAATGAGTGAGTAAAGATATATGTGTTTAAAGGTGATACTCAGCAAGCTACTATTCAAATGCCTTTTGGTGATAATTAAATCTACAAGAACTGTATACCTGTGTGGGGGTGTGTGTGTGAGAGAGAGAGAGAGAGGGAGAGGGAGAGAGAGGGGGAGAGGGAGAGAGAGAGAGGAAAGGAAAGAGAGACAACTCTTTTCCCCTTGTTTTCTTCAGAGTGGAGATGACTCCTCAGAAGAGGAAGAAGGGGAAGTAGATAGTGAAGTTGAATTTCCACGAAGACAGAGGTAAAGTCATCAAATATATGATTGCTTTCAGTGTAACTGGGGAAAACCCTGAGTTTGCCTCATTTCCTGTTCAATGGCAGGTGACTCTCTAATAGCCACTATGTAAGGAAATTTGAACTCACTATGTTCTTGGTTTCCCATTGCCATGTTCTGGCAACTGAATATGCACAGCAGATCTCAGTTCATCAGAATTCATTTCATAGGAACTTTGAGATGAGGAGCAGAAATACAGATTCAAGGTGACAATTGAGAATAGAGTAGGCAGTTTATTAGGGTTAGCTATGTGTTTTATGGATTATTTTACTGGTTTCTAATGTACCTTCCTGTATTAGTTTGTTCAGGCTGCCATAACAAAATACCATAGACTGAGTGGCTTACACAATGGAAATTTATTTCTCAGTTCTGGAGGCTGGAAAGGCCAACATCAAGGTTCCTGGTGAGAACGCCCTTCCTGGCTTGCAGACAACAGCTTTCTTACAGTGTTGTCTTATGGTTGGCAGGGAGGGAAGAGAGTTCTTCCTCTTTTTATAAGGCCCCAGTCCTATCGGAATAGGGCCCCACCCTTATGACCTCGTTTAACCGTAATTACCTTCGAAAAAGACCATCTCCAGATTTAGTTACATTGGAGGTTAGGGCTTTGCAACATATGAATTTAGGGCTTGGGGGACACAGTTCAGTCCATAGCACTCTCCATGCCTTGGATTTTATGCCTCAAATTAATTTATAATTAGATAAGTTGAATCCTCCTTCAGCCTATCCTTGGAAAGAGCTTCTTATTTAGCCAGTGGTATAATTTGCTTAGAGGATTAAAGAAGGAACCCACCCCTCTACTTCTAGAATAGAGCTACTCTTATATAGGAGTAGGGAGGATAGTTTTACTCCCAAGAGGCCTTTTCAGCTAAAGGCATTTGGTTCTTGAAAGGTAAAGCTCTAAGAATCCCTGGAATTTTCATGTACCTGCCCAGAAACAAGAATTCCCTGAAAACCAAGGGACCCCTAGTCCTTTAGTAAATTGTATTCTGGGTCCCCATCCTGTGCACAAAATTGACATCTGTTCTCATTCCCTGAGCTATTCCTGCCATGTCGCTATTACTGTCTTACTGTCTCCTTGGATACTGTGATTTCTCCTATGCAGCAAGACTGAGCCAGAACAAAATGTCTTTTCATTCTCTGAACTCATTCTACTGGCATCACAAGGATATCATTTCCACCTTTTGCCCCTATGACATACCATGAATTCAGCCCACCTACTGGCTTCCCACCTTTCTTTTTTGCTATGGTGCAAATTATATTTATGTTTTTATAGCATGGTTTTTCTTTTTATATTATAACATTCTTCTCTCTGTCCCCTTCTGGGTTTCCAGCCTCAAGTTGTGTGGGTCTTGCTTTCACCTCTCTTTTCCATATGGGCTCTTTTCATGAGCCCTTGACCCACCTCGTAACCTCAGCCCACCACCTGGCCTAGTTATCTGCCAGGCTTAGATCATATGCCATCAGAATCATTTTGTATTAAGAAATACTGAAAGATTAGACAATGACAGAAGAAAAGGCAGAGTTCTTTTATTATTTGTTTTGTTTTTAAACCAGTATAAGCTAACAGCATCTTTATTTACTACTTGTAAACAATGGGAAAGAAATGAGGAAGTTTTACAAATTTTCCTCCCACCACTCCTAAAATTTTGCCTTACCAGAGCTAAACCCAGATGATAACTGGCAAGGCAGTGCCCAAAGCTGCAGAGTGAATGTGCCTTCCAAGCTCATTTCTGTCGGGGATCAATTAACAGGGGTGGTGAAGGCACTTGCCCTTCCAGGCCTGCCAGCCCAATGGACAGTGCAGCTGGGGTGGGGTGTGGGTAGAGATGGACACTGAGTGGAGTGTGACTACACCTACCCAAACGAAAGCTCTGCCTTTTCTGATGGTTTGGCCTTAAACAAGTACATTCCCTTCTCTGACACGTATTCTGTTCTGAGAAATGAGTTAGACTAGAGAATCTCCAAAGTCTCCTTCACCTGCGAGCCTCTAGGGTTCTGTGAATAGGAAGCGTAAGTTCAATGTGAACATTTCTATACCATGCATAGATATTCACAGGATGATTAGACCAGCTGATTTTTTTCAAGACCAGTGGTAGCCATCGGCTTTGGAGTTTAGCCACATAAACATAAATTTCCCTCTTTGTTGCTTTAAAATTAGTTTCAACCTATCTGGATTTATATCTCCTTAAGGACAGGAAGAAAAATAGATGATCTCTAATCAAGGCTATGATTGACAGATGAGGTGAGCACAGTATTTGTTCCTGTGATTAAGTTCCTCTGGTTCTTTGTGGTTCTAGGCCCCATCGCTGTATCAGCAGCTGCCAGTCGTATTCAACCTTTAGCTCTGAGAATTTCTCTGTGTCTGATGGAGAGGAGGGAAATACCAGCGACCACTCGAACAGCCCTGATGAGTTAGCTGATAAACTTGAAGACCGCCTGGCAGAGAAACTAGATGACCTGCTGTCCCAGACGCCAGAGATCCCCATCGACATATCCTCACATTCCGACGGGCTCTCTGACAAGGAGTGTGCCGTGCGCCGCGTGAAGACGCAGATGTCTTTGGGCAAGTTGTGCACAGAGGAACGTGGCTATGAGGTGGGGGCCTCTCCTGCCATCTTCTGTCATCACTGTCCCTTCCTGTAGCTCTTTTGGGTTACGATGTGGTCAACTCCCTAGGACCTTGACAGTTACCATTTAGTATATAAAATACAACTGCCTCCATGAAGTAAGTAGAGGTACAAAGATCAACAGAGCTCCCCAAAATGAAGGTAGTTCTCCCAAATGAGCCACAACAGTGAGCTGCTCAGGAACCCCTTCATTCCAAGATTTAACCCAAACGTCACCTCTTCCCAACCTCCCCTTCATGTCCCCACTACCCCCTGGATGAGGCGCTCTTAGCCCACATAACACTTTAGTTCATGTACACTACTGCCTTTCAAGAGGTGGGATAGCATAGTGGTTAAAATCATGTAGCCTGGAATCTGCCTAGATGCAAACCCCGGCCTTTCTTCTTACTTACTATGTGATGCTGGGCAAGCCACTTAACCTCTCTGTAGATCAGCTGTCTTACCTGCAAAATGGATATGATAACAGCATCCATCTCATAGGGTTGTTGTGAGAATTAAATGGATTAATAGATGTAAAGCACTTACAGCAGTACCTGGAACATAGTAAATGCTATGTAAGTGGGGCTGTGGTTGTACTGTCATAATTGTCATCGTCAGCATCATCTTTATACGTCTCCATAAGCCTGGTCTAATAATCTATCTTTGTAGCCCTCTTACCCTCCAAGCCAGCACAATGCCTGTCATGTGGGAGGTGTTCAATGTATGTTTACTGAGTGATTGCAGAAATGAATTAGGGCTTTATTTTATCTTGACTTTGCAGAATCCTATGCAATTTGAAGAATCGGACTGTGACTCTTCAGATGGAGAGTGTTCTGATGCTACAGTGAGGACCAATAAACACTACAGCTCTGCTACTTGGTAATGAGAGAATGTCCGTCCTGAAGATCTCATGGCTGTGCTGGCATTTCAAATCCATCCCACCCCCAGACTCTTCCTGCTCTCTTCTGTTTTTTTGTCTGGGAAGAGAGCTGCCTCATCTTTCTTACCCCTAGAAATGAGCTGCAATAACAGGAACATGAGACTTTGCAAATTTCTGGAAAAAAAAAATATCCAAATGAAATTAAGTCTCACTGAACATTTCAATCAAGAATGGCAGGGATCTATTTTATTGAATATTCTAGCTACTGTAACATTGATATTTATTTTTGTTTGACATTTTAACACTTTGTACTGTAAAGAGTGAACTATATGTAATATATAGAGAGACATAATAATTTCTTGAAAAAGAGTAAGAAAAAGAAAGAAATGGAATTTAGGAGCAACATTCTTGGGAATTTGTGGGGCCAGACGGTATTATCACTACTTGAACAGGGGACCAGTTCTTTTGGCCATAAGTGACTGAAGAAGAGCCAGAGCAAGACATGTCGAGCGTTTTAGAAAACAAAGAACAGCAAAAGAAAAGCAATTCCAGGTAACTTGTGAACAGACTGCACTAAATTCAACCACCTTGTCCAGATGGGTGATGGAAATGACCTAGAAACATTTAACAACCAGTACTTGCACCAACGGTCTTTGAGGGCATGTGCTTCCTCTACGAGGAAAAAGAAAACCATGCGTGGGAGCTGGTTGCATGTTTTACACTTTAAGTGGCATTTGGTAGTGAGACTCACAGACAGAGTCAAACTTTGTCCTTGACAAATATTTCCCTTTTTAATGCTGTCATTGTCATTACCTTGACAAATGTGTTACCATGACCAATGTGCCATTTTCTTATAACCTATTTCCTTTCTACCTGTTGACCAGTTTCTTTAGGAAAAAGTGGAGGGTGGGGGTGCCAAGGAAGCAAGAAGAATAAGAAAAAAAGGAAATTAACAACAGTTAGAAAAGCAAATATGGAATTTGTAACAGTGCATTGTCAGAATGTCTCAGTTCAGCTAAGTGAAGTGGGCAGGATCAGCCCTCTCTGGAACCAGGTTGCTTGTCTACGAGTCATATTGATTCAACAGAACAGATGTTGAAGGCAGCTAGGATGTGTGTGAGTCTGTCCAATGTCAAATCCCAAACATCCCCTTTTTTTGTTCATAACCCATTCTATCCTGGAAGCTTTAGGGATTAGCCACCACTGTCAAGACAAAGGCAATATAAGCAACTTGCAAAAGGCACCCCCTCCCCCACCACAATAGCATTTTTGTTAAAAGCTATTTGTAAAGTGTATTTTACTTCACTTTGGAACATTGCAGTTTTATTCTGTGAAAAGAACCACTGATGCTGAACAGCAGCTTTACATTTTGAAGGCATGGGGTCCTTCCTGTCCCCAGGGTCGTGTGTTCTGAGAAGCATTGCAAGGTACTTCATGGTTCCTTGGCTTTAAGGAAATTTTTATCTAGAATTTTATATAAAAACAGATGTTGGTCTAGTTCCTGTCTCTGTCTCCAAGATAGATTACTGTCAAACAGCCTTCTCCAGTCTCAAGACCTGAAGAAGTTGGCTTGACTCTTCGATAATGCATCTTGCTGGACATTAGGAAAAACTTAAACATATAGGTATTAAACCATTTCCACTGCAGATGAAAACCTTGCCCTCTCCTGGGTTTTACTGATCACATCAGCCAAAAAGTAAAAGCAGGAGGGAATTTAGAGCAGTTCCTCTCGCTTGTTTGATCCCTCCATTTGTTTACAATTTATGTTGAAATATTGATTTAAAATTTAGTGTCTATAATTTATAGCTCTTAGGTGAGATGAAGAAAAATGTTTAACTTATACAGAGAGCAGTATTGTTTGCATTAAATTATTCCATTTTGTATAAATTCTGTAGCTGGACTACATGAAAGATCTTAAGTTATGGCATTATTATCACTGTTATTTTATTTTATAATTATCATTCTCATTTTCTGTCGATCAGAAGGTGTGGTTACAGTGTAGCACAATGATTGTGTTTATGCTAACCATGAATTATTACGAATTTTTATGATTTTTACAAAGGAAAGAAAATGGAACTGCCACCTGGGAGCTCTCCAGCTTTCATCGTAGGTGCATGCCCTCATTTTCTGTGAACAACAGCAATCATCTGAGGGCACGTCTTCTGCCCTGGAGCCCGATGGATAGATTGTGATTTTGGCTTGATTATGAAAGCTCCTGGGTGGGCAGATGACTGAGTGGATGGACAAACAGTTCAAAAGCTGTAAACTTTCTCAAGTTTCTTAAGAAATAAAATCATGAGACTACATTAGAAGCAAAAAGAGAATTATTTAATGCCCTAAGGAGAATGGACCTAGAGAGTATCTGCATAGGGCCCATCAGTTATAGTTTCAAGAACTAGTGGCATATTTTGTGATCCTGTTCCTGCCAGATCCCACAAAACCAACTTGTTTTCTCCTTGTTGGGAGAAGTAGGGGAACTAAACAAAAAATGGAAAAAAAATATATCCATGGTACTACATAAAATGCCTCGCTGTAAAGTCATCCTATAACAAGACTAGAGAAATTCTGGAAAGGCCTGGTCACTGAGAGGATGAAAAGAAAAGTACTACCTTGAAAGGCCCTATTTTCCATCCTCTGACTTTAGACTGCACTACTCTATGAATCTCTCTGGTCCATTACTTCTGGAAAAAGAGAGGCTACAACTCTATGTCCTCTTTCTGTCCAGTATAAAACACTGACACTTCAGCTTGCCAGTTCTTGCCCACCTACAGTGAAAAAGAGAAACGAGGGTCAAAGTCTGTTCTACACCTTTCAGTCATGATCTTCCTAGAAAACCCACCTTTGATACCTCATCATTTTGATAAGTTTTTTTTTTTCATTCCCATCCTGACTGTCATGTTAATGCCATATGCCTATCTGGAGTAACTGTTATAAGCACATCAGAGGACAGTAGACAGTGTTAAATCTTTAGTCATTCATTGTATTGTCAAGAGTCTAATATAGTTCGACACTGAACATTTTTATTTTTTAGAAATGACTAGAGGCTTCAGAGAAGAACAGTGTCCGTAGGTCAGAAAGAGAAACGCCATCTCTCCCCCAGCCTTACCTTCTACTTGCCTGCCTTGAGGTAACCAGGACAATTTTGAACTGGTGTGGTTCTTTGAGAACAACTCCACAGTCATCTGAAGAGTGTTTTATCAGGAGCTCAGGGAATTTGAGAGCTAATTCTTCAGTCTTGACAACAGTGCAACAACAGTGCTTTAAGGAACCTCCCAGGGCTGTGATTTCAAGCTTCATTGTTGATCGAAAGTTGAACCCCCTTGGGATGAATGTCCATATTCATTTAACATCTGTTTTTGACTGACTGCAAGATAATGAGTTTTAATTTGTGTTGCAGATGAGCATTTGGTTCTGATTTCCATCTATTTTTAGACCTTGTCCTCTGAATAACAATTCCTCTTAAAATTGCTTAGCAGAGAACTGAGAAGCCTACATTCACTTTGAAATTATAACAGACCTTAAAGTTTGGAGCTATTTGCAAGATTGCTTGGAAAGTTGAATATGATCTGGTATGGCCTACTTGAGGTTCAGGTATTTTAAAACTTTAGTATCAGTAAATCCATCTTTCTAGAATTAAGGATATTTTTAATAGTATTTAAAAAGGACAGCACATGCATTTCTGGGCCTCACTGTGCTACATTTCCCTCTTACCACAAGTAATAGTTTTGCTGGTTTGGGGTCTTCCTGGTACCAACTCAGTTTTAAATGCCATCCCCCACTGTGGAGCAGACATCTTTTCAGCATAAATGCATCCTTATTGAGCAAGTGATTGAATTTTTTCCCCCATGCCCTGATACCTTCAATGTTTTCCCCTTTTCTTCAAATGTTCCTACTTGAACTTCCTAGAACTGAACTCTCCAAAGTAGAACATAGTATTTGGAAACCAAGGAATTCCCACCTTGCTCTGCGTATAGTGTGCTATACTGTTTGGCCACTAAGCCAGAAACCAAAATACCACCACTTACCACCATCCATCACCTCCATCCGGAACACCCAAGACCAACATTATTTGATTACCATACTTCCTACTGAGCCTGGGCACATCCTCAGATCCTCTCCCAACACAACACTGGGAGCAACAACTTGATTAGAGCTGATGGGCAAGGGGAGATCTGTCTGCCACCCCAGCTCTAAGCTCATAATTAATTTCCTAAGGGCAGTTCAAGATCTTGAGTTAGCCCTGACAGGAGAACGACAGGATCATTCTTCTCCTTATGGATTCTAACCTATGACTCTCGGGGCAGCACCCCTGGCAGGAAAAAAGTCACTTGCCCCCACCCACTGCCCTTAGACTATAATCCAATTGAATAATCTCCAGTCACTGACAAATTGAATTCCAAAATAGCTTATTTACATCATTTCATTGTGTTAAATGAGCATGTTCCACCGTCACCTTCAATAGAGCAATTTAGTATGTTAAGTCCCAGCTACTTGCTTTTTCCTTAAACTGTGAGACTAATGTAGCAAAACATGTGACATTCTTTTCAAGACCTTGATTTGTACTGTCGGTATGAACAGTAGTGGCAGCAAGATTTCTTTGCTGATTGCATTGAATAAATGTCCTAGTCTACTCCCACCACTGATGTTATACCAACCTCACAGACTAGCACACAAGAATCACGTTAGCCTGCTTATTGACATGTTAGAGCCAGTACTGCAAGCATCTACGCGAACTGGAACCCACTAGGCTGCTAAGTAGAGGACCCTTGCAGAACTGGAACCTTCTCAGGAACAGGTGGCAAAAGATGGGAACTCTGAAATCACTGCTGAGGAACAGCGAGCGTTACCCCCAAAGGAGTTGGGTTAAGGCTTTTGTTGTCACATGACCAGAGCATGATGGCAGGATTTCACATAGAGGATTTCACAGGTCCCCAAATAGATGGCAAGGCTACAGTAAGGAAAGTTCTGGCAGAATTACAGGCCTACTCTCCAGAGCAGTCTTCATAACACTCAGCAACACGCTCCTGGCTCCAGGCTGCTGCACAGTGACCAAGCAGACAGGGTCCTCAGATGGTTGCAGGCCAAAGGGAACGCTAGCCAGAATTTGCAAGCTATTAGGAAGACGTCCTTATTGACCAGTCACCAGGGTAGCTCTCACCTCCAGAGTGACCACTTCTCAGACTAGAAATGGGAAAACTCGCTTCAATTTGTATTACAGTAATTTGAGTTTCCTATCAATTTGGAGCAAATTAACTTTTCTCTGGTAGAGTCTCAAAATGAACTCCCTCGTCTGTCTCCCTTGTGGTCTCCAGTACTATTAGTTCCCCTACTCCCTGTGTTGGTTTCTGATGCCGGCTTCCTTTGGGAACAAGAGTGACTATCAAAGCAAACCGGTGCATGGAATTAAAAAGTGTACTTCACTGTTTTCTGGTCCTGTCTTTTCCTAAAGTTACTGGTTGTGTCCTGAGAGCTGCCTCGACATGTGTCAGAACTTTAGGGAAAGGAAGAATTTAAGTGACTGCGTTTCCTGTAGCCAGGAAAAACAGGTGATGGGGAAAGCCAGTTTCTGTGGCTCTTTTCATTAGACACATCCATAGAGAGAAGAGACCACCATCATTTTCTTTTGTTATAGTCTCTTCTTCCATATGGCTTTCCTGCTGCCTATCTTGTCGCTACCCCTCTGTTATTAGTAACCCTACTATTAAAGTGAGCACAGAGAGGAACAAGGTGAAAATGAAAACCTGGCTTCCAAAAAATAATAAGATACCTGAGAGTGGACAGCAAAAAATCATTTTGGATTGTCTGATTTTCAGCTAATCCTGATTCCCATTGTTAAGGGAAACTGAAAAGTTAGCAACATGTACGAACACATACCACACAGAACGTTTACATCCATTTATTAGGGAAATTGCTTTGCCTTTAAACTCACAACTGGTAAGGCACATTGGTGCAAGATCACATGGGAGGGAAATAATCTAAGGATCCTGATAGAGGGCAAAGGGCACACATGTGAAATAGTGTAGAAAGTTTGCTTGTTTCTCCCCACTTAACCCTACTCCGTAACACCAAGAGCCAAAAATTACAAGGTCCAGTTGGCCTCCTCCTCACCTCCTCTTGTTAGCATGCTTCTTTTAAAGCAACACATCTTTAACATTAAGTCCTTATTGCACTTTTTGGATCATACTATGTCCAAAAAAAAAAAAAGAACATAGCTTGAGAATTCATTCTTCCCAAAAAGGAATATTCCCAAGAATTCATGTAGAACACATGCCTAGGTTAAAGCCTTGGCAAGATTCTTGGCTAAGCCAGATTGAAACCCAGCAGATCATGCCCAAGGACACAATGAGCTACTCCTGTAGGGTACAGGATCCCAGAGCTGGCCAGTTAAGGTGCCAGGTCCTTCTGCCCCTGGAAGCATCAACCCTGGTCTGTGCCAATTCAATGCTGCAGTGAAGGAAGCAATGACAGCTACAGATAACTAATATAAAACACCACAAAGAAACCCCAAACCAAGTTTTCCTCTGAATTAAAAGATAAAATATGATTATTCCTGTTATTCTTGGCAAATGACAAATTGAAAAACATTTAGAGGGCATACTAATACCTGAGCGTATTGAATCCACACTCCTAGCAGGAAGATGGGGAAGAGATTCCCACACAGAAAGGACAGATTAGAAAATATACTGATGGTCATTTGATTCAAGTGAGTGAAGGGCCCTTCCCTGTCCAGATGGATAAGAATTTCTCCAGAACATATCCATAACATACAGAGTTTGTTCTATTCATATTTAATATAAGTCTGTTTGCAATCAGCTTGTCAGGACATGCAACCAAGAGGAAATGCAACATATACAGCAACATCTCTGAACACAAGAGCATCACAGAAATCACTGTGCATTGAGCTGTACATGGAGGTTCTAAGCAGTTTGTCAGCTTCTTTCCCTTGGTTTGTGGAAGAGGTAGGTCATCAGCAAAAGTACAAAAGGAACACTCTTCAAGAGACTGACCAGATGAAGAGTGATGTCAGTGATGTGGGTTCACACGTCATCATTTAATAACATACAACAGGGACTTAATAGAAAAACACCTGTCACAACAGCCTATCAATTTCAAAAGAGGCACTCTGGACAAAGACAGTCAGCATCCTCTCTAGAGGCAGCTCAGGGCTTGGCAAGAGACAAAAACAACATTATCCTGAGTCCCTTGTTATTCAACAAAATGTGAACAGGATTTTTCAAGAAGCCATTTCACAGTGTCTTACTAAACCATGGCTGATTTGGGAGCCTGATATGATTCACCTTTTAGAGTACAGTCTCCTTTATAACAAGATACTGCACACAGACAAGTGTCCAAATCACCTGATGAGGGTAATTAAAAAACAATGAGGGGCCGTAGAGGACCACACCCATTACACAACTAAGCAAGAGTCCAAGGACAGAGCAACCAAAAATTCCAGATCACGTGTCCTTTCTACTATTTAGATAATTGGCATTGCTTGCTTCATTCAAATGCAGGTCTTTCTGACTAAATTTTTTAATGAAGGTTCCAGGAACTAAGGCCACCAGAGCAATGGCCAACAGCTTAAAGACAGTTTGCCAGGAGAAAAGAGCATCCAGAGAGGTAAGGGTTGATAGGATGGAGCCTGTCTGCACACAGATGAAGTTGTAGGGGATCAAACCTGGAAGAAGAAAAGGGGAAGAGCCTGTTACATGGGGGCTGGAAAAGGAAAAATAACCTTTCAGAAAAGTCACCAGGAATTCACAACAGTGACTCCAGGTTTGTTTCTATTCCCAACTTCTAACCCCTAAACCTATCCCTTTCCCTTCTTTTCCACTTTCTCCCCTCCTTTCTTCACTTCTCATATATACCTGCCTGTTCAATAAAAGGACTTGTTACAAAAATATATACTCTATAATAAGATTTAAAATTTTTTAACAGGAAAAACAAAATGAGTAAAGAAGAATAAAATAAGGGAGTACAGTTAGGACAGAAATGCATAAGGTTCAGCCATTTGCTAGAGGCCCCAAATTTGGTTCTGAGCACCCAAGAACCAAGTAGAGAAGCACCAGCATTATGAGATTTACAGTTTGTTGTTATAACATAAAAACAAATGAGTTTCTTAGGAAAAGTACTACTTTTCATGTTCTACACCATTTCTAAGAGGTCATCAAATTCAGTGGATCCCAAAAGTCCGGGCGGTGGCTAGAAAGGCTGGTGGTGTAATAATCTTCTGGTAAAATTGATAAAAACACTTCCTCACGCTCCACCCGAGACTCTGGTTAGCTAGATCTGCTGGAGCACCCAGAGCCTTTTCCCTCTCCATTCTGAGACTCAGATTGTTTTGGGGCTCCCTGATAATACACTCCTCTTCTACAGGAGATGATGCCTCAAGATCTTAGATGGATCAAGGTCATGCAGCTTGTCAGAGGGGGGACTGGAATGCTGGTCTTTCTAGGTTTTGTGCCACTGAGGTTATCACAGGTTGCTGAGATACTGACGCACTTTGAAAGCTGATACAGAGTTAGCTGTGGTAAATTTCACTCATTCAGTTTAAGATCTCAGTTCCTCTCAAGAATCCCCAATTAATAGCAGCTGCTCACTCACAGGTCTGCTTTGTTTGAGTTAGAAGCCCTGAGTATTCTTTCCCTCCATGCTCTAAAGAAGGTTTAAAAGAGGCAATGCTTGCCTAAAGGCTTAAAGAGGATGGTTTATTTCCAGTGTGGAAAATAATAATCACTGATTTTACAGGATGTTAGATGTTTAACATTCTGTTAAGTGTCCTCCAAGGCCCATAGTTTGAGAAACACTGCTCCAGGCCCAGCCCCTCGTCTTGCCAAGTGGCCTACTGGGTAGCTTGCTGAAGGTCACTAAATTGTCAAAAGGTAAGAAGGAACTTCACTGGTACCAGTTCTTCCTTAGGTGGACCTTAATGAAAAGGCAGGCCAAAGCCAAAAAGAAAATCCTTTGCTCTGTTTTCTCTCTTCTGCCTTTGCCCTTTCTTCTTCTCACGTACTCTCACTTCAACACTGCTTTTCCTGATAGTATTCGCTAAGCACCTACTATGGGCCTTACAGATTACTCTTCTAATCCCAGTGCCTAGCACAATACTGGGCATACCACAGGCACAAAACATGTGTACAATAAACAATTCTATTTTTTGAAAATATTTTTATGGGGTTTCTTGTTCTAGCCTGAGTAGACCTGAAATCAGGCTTTTAGGTATTAAAGCTTGAAGATGCTCTCCAGAGGCAGGCACTTATTTGCCCATGGGGCTGCTACCCCAGCATGACAACTATGAAGCCTCAAACTTACTCTCCTAGCTTCTTACCTATAAGGACAGAGAAGAAGAACTGCACAATGGGGATGTTCAGAATCGGGGCGGACAGGTTCAAAAACCAGTTAGGCGTCATGGGGAAAAGTCTCAAAAACAGTAAGAAAAAAAACAAGCTGTTTCTGTTCTCTTCCACCTGCAGCCAAAAAAAAGAAGGTTATTAAGAAACAAAGTCCCTAGGAAGGCCAGGCATAAAAAATAAATGAATGAATGAATAAAAATTTTAAAACTCAGAACAAAATATGTGCTCAATGAATAACAGTTTTTTTAAAAAAAAGAAAGAAACAGTCTCCACGTATTGAAAATTTGTTGGTGCCTGGCACTGTCCTAGATTCTTTACACATTCTGTCCTGAATCTTCAAACAACCCTCCAAGGTAGAGACTGTTTTCCTCATTTTTAAAAAGAAGTACCTGAGGCTCAGAGAAGTCAGGAACTTGCTCAAAGTCACAGAGCTGGTAATTAGGGAGCTAGGACTTGATCCCAGGTCGGTGCCATTTGGAGACATTGAAAGAACCCCTAGGACCTCAGAAGCACAGCAGAGGAGCACTGTGAGAAATCCCTGCCCCTTGCTCCCCGCTCAGGGTCAAGAGGTGACTCTCTGGGGGCCCAGCACTCAGATGTGACCCCTCCCCTTACCTTCCTCTGCAGCATGGCCACTTTATCAGGAAAGTAGGAGACTACGAGCTGTTTGCCAAATATCCTGGAGAGTAGGTAGCAGCACGTGGCACCCACCGAGGTCAACACACAGCACAGCAGAAGCCCAAGCCATGGCCCAAACAAAGCACCGGCTAAAACATTCTGCAAATAAAACCAATCTTCAGCCATGAGAACATCTGGCAGCTACCGGTCACTTCATCCTGGAGCCCAACAGTCATAGGTCCCTCCAACCTCCCAGTCAAAACCCAACTTCCATTCTAAAGAAGTGAATGAAGAGTAATGAAAGAGCTGAGAACAACTTTGGCATTGGTCTCTTCACCTTTTAAAAAAAAAAGGTGAGGATTAACGGCTCAGAGGGCAGGAGAGAATTAGATGGGAAAATCAGGTATATGACACCCTGCCAGCCACATAGGCTGTGGTAGGTCCTGCAAAAACTGGTGCTCTAAGGAGGCAGAAATGAAACTCGTAAGTTACTTTTACCATCTTAAATGAATACAAACCATGAATTTTCCCTCAGTGAGACCATACAAGCTATATAATATGTCTTGTTTCTTTGCTTTCTGCTGGAATTACATTTATGTGGTTTACTAATACCAGGGGTTCCAATATTGACTAGAGCTCTTAGCTGACACTCAAAAAAATCTTAGATTAACAAAAATGGAAAAGTGGAATCAATACTTACTAAATGCTATTGTTAGCTTGTAGATAGCACTCTGCCAAACATGGGATCCAACAGAGAAAGTAACAGTGAAACTTGGAAGTGAGCAGGTAAGGATCTGCTGAGCACCTACTATGTCTTAAGTGCTTGACTTATTTAATCTTCAATATGATCTTGTGTCCTATACTATCCTTACCCCATTCTATGGGTGAGAGATTAAGTATCATGCCTAAGATCATCCTACGCAGAGACAGAATTTACCCCCAGGTGACAGCTGGCTCTCTGCCATGAAGAGAGATCAGCTCAAGAGGGAAGGCAGGTTTAGGGAACCCCAAAAGAGTCAGCCCCTGTCCTTGAGCACCACACATCTCCCTTGTCTCTCTTGGCATGGACACATTTGCTTTTCTTCCTGTTTCCAACAACAATAAAAAATGCTTACACAGATCAAGCCTGAGGCTGGAATAGATAAAAAAATGCTGGGGCAGGAGAGAGAAGAAGGACAGGAGTAAGCTTTTAGGGTTTCTTGCTCTGACAGTCAATCAAACAAGTGCTGAAGGCCACTGTGTGCTAGACACCATCATTATGCCAGTCGCTCTACACTCACTTTTGTTTAAGCCTCCCATGCAACAACCTCAGGGGGTTACATAAGAATATTCCCATCTTATAATCAAGAAAACAAGGTTGGAGAAGTTAAGTGAGTTGCTTATGGTTACAAGGCTGGCATTCAAACCCACCCCCTGTCCTAACTTATACCAGCTTAAAATGCTGCTGGAAAGAGAGCCCAGATTACTTTCTATAAACTAAGATGATAACTGATGAGAGGCATTTAACCACAGGAGCACAAGCCCAGGTCAAACACTGTGGCTCCAGAGGGACCACCTGGAAAACCAGAATGACATCTCCTCTGCACACAAGGGAAACTTCCCGATGCTGGAAGACTTAACATCATCATGAACAACTTGCATTTGTTCATCAAACACTTACAAAGGCACTCCCTGCACCAGGTGAAGGAATACTAAGGCTGAGAATAAGGAACAGGTCCTGGCCTCAAGGAACTCACAGGCTAGTGAAGAAAACAGATTTTTTTTAAAAAATCAAAAACCGTACCAAAATACAAAACATTATAAGAGCTCTGAGGAGGAAAACTTGACCTAGTCTGGGGTACACATGTGTGTCTTTCAGCACTCCAGAGCTCTCAATGCCTTAAAAACAAAAGCAGCATACCCAAAAGGAAAGGCAGACTCCTGAGCTGGGCAGACATGGGTTCAGACCCCAGCCCTAACCTCTCCTTGCCTTGTCGCCTTGGCCAGTTACTTAATTTCTCCCTACCAGTTGCCTTATCTGTAAAATGTGAATAACAATACCCACATTATAAGGCTGTTGGGAGAATTAAATGAGATCATGAAGGTTAAGCAACTAGGACAGCATTTGTCACAGGGGAAGCTATCAACAGTAGTCTGCCCTCTGGACTGTGTGATTTGCAGCCTACAGGCCTCTCTACAAAGACAGAAGGTGGCTTCTAGACAGGCACAGAAGGAGGGCAGGGTACTGACCAGGAAGCTGGAGCCAGGGATGGCAAAGCACTGTTTGTAGAGGTAGGCACTGCAGAAGAGTAGGAACACATAGGCCTGGTGCTCCTTTCGGTAATCTCGAAGGACCTCGGAGAGCTCCCGCAGCTCAGCCAGGTCAGAAGGGAACCACAGTGACCTAGGGATTTGGAAAAGCAAAGGGAAACATGAGTCCAGATCAACCTAGAACCTACGAAAGTCACTTGTGGTGTTGTCTTTCCAAAGCAGGTTTATAAATGTGCCCATCATCTGCTCTGCTCTGGAACACACACATAATGGGAGCCACTGATGATAGGTGACCTGATACAATAGCAGAGCAGACAGAGGGCTCTAGCTTGTAAACAAGAGACGTAGGTTAGTTAGCATCTGAATTCTGCTGTTCTCCAGTTGTGCGATCCTGGGCTGGTCTCGAGGCCTCAGTTATCTTACCTGAAAAATGAGGGTTGGTATTAGGTGATCACTAAGGTCCCTTTTAGCTCTCAGATTTTATGATCTATTCTTAAGAGGCAATGGATTAATTTCCAAGAGAGTACTAAACACCCTAAATTGCCTTCCTTTGAAGGAGCACCCCCTCCACCACAAGCTTTAGGCCAAGGACATTTAAACTTCATACTGCTCCTGAGTTATTAGGTAAAATGACTGTTTTATCAGACATTAAAATCCAATTAAGATTCTCCAGGGAAGTATATCTGTCCCACACTATAAACATAACCTGCTTAATAATATGTCAGGCTTGAAACCAACCCTTTCAAAGAGCCTGCTTTTTCCTTCTGCTCTCTATCTGGTCCTCAGTCCACTCTGAATCCTGCACGACGGTTACAGTGTAAAGACTATTTTGCCCCTGTCATCTGAACAACTCTTGACTCCTTCAACGACCAGTTAGGAGCAAACCCTCCTAGTTCTCACCAGAATGTTGCTCTTAGCATATCCGGCACCCACAGCAAAGCCCTCTCGGCTAGAGCAAAAGAGTACAGTCACTGAGAACCACTGTCCTAACACTCACATACCAGTAACATCCTCGATAAGGCAAGGCTGAGCCTGGCACACGCCCATGCACCTTATCAACAGGGACGCAGCACTGACTCATCCGGTCGGTAACGAGAAGGAGAGAGGCAGGGACAGGCAGGAAGAGGGGCGGATCCGATACTTCGTGAGTAATCCAAAGTCGTCCACGCAGCGTTTCTCCTGAAGACCCAATGCCCTAGGGTCCGAAGGGAAGACCCAATGCCCTAGGGTCCGAAGGGCAGACCGAAGCGAGATTAGGAGGGGAGGCCGAAGGAGGGAAGATGAGGGCAGCTGGGAAGAGGCGGCTGCGGGCCCACACGGGGGCGAGGGTGGCGGGCAAACGGGGGTTAGGGCTGGGCCTGGGAAAGCGATGAGGACTCGGACAGACGGGCGACGCCACAGAGCCAAGGAGGGCGCGCGAGCACGCGCCGCCCGGGGCAGGCCGGTCACCAGGGGGCGCCCCGAGGCCTTGGCGACGCGGACCAGGCACCAGCCCGCGTATGCAGCCCTGGACCCCAACCGCAAACGCCGGCCGCGACGCCCGCGACTCAGAAACCCGTTTCCATCTCCCATCCGCGACCCCGGCCCCCCTCCTCGGACCCGAACCCGCGTCCCCGCCACTCACCTGCCTCCGGTCCCCTCGGCGGAGCCCAGGGTCGGACCGCGGGGCAGTCGCGTGGACAGCAAGTACAGGGCGAAGGTGCAGCCCGCGAAAACCAGCAGCAGGCCGAGCAAGGGCCGCATGTCGGCGCCCGCGCCCCGCGCACGGGCCTGGAGCCAGCCTCGGGGAGCGCGCGGGCGGCGGACCGCGTTCGCGGACGGACCGAGGCGGGGCCTGTGCCAAGTCCCGCCCCCGGGTACGGGCCCCGCCCCCGGGTCCAGGCCCCGCCCCATGTTCAGGCCCCGCCCCGTGTCCAGGCCACGCCCCTGGATCAGGACACGCTCATGATCAGGCCCCGCCCCCGGATCCGGGCCCCGCCCCTGGATCCGGGCCCAGCCCCATATTTAGGCCCCGCCCCGTATCTGGGCCCCGCCCCGTGTTCAGGCCCCGCCCCGTATCTGGGCCACGCCTCATGTTCAGGCCCCGCCCCATATCCAGGCTCCGCCCCCAGGTCCAGGCGCCCGCCCCCGGCCCGATCTCCGCGGCCTGAGCCCCGGGGCCGAGGTTCCCGCGGAAACCTGTCTTGCCAGCCCCTGTCCCCCTGTCTCTGCCCTCCTTCCGTCTGCCTCGGAATGCGTTTATCGCTGTCACTTTCTCCACTTATTTGCAGGCTCTCTGCCAGGCGCTGGGGGATCCAGAGGCGAATCCCGAGCCCTGCCCACAACGAGCTTGCCACGTGCTGGTCCGGACGGCCTCGTCCACAACCAGCTGCAGCCCGAAGCAGATGCAGCCAGTACAGAACCCGGGGTGCCGACCAAGTGCGGCGAGGCGGTGATCGTGACCGCAGAAGTTGTCAGAATTATCTTCTATTGATGCCTGCCATAATTTGCCCATTATCCCAACCCTCACAACAATCCTGCGAGGTTGCTATTTTTGTCTTTATTTAGCAGATGAGAGCTCTGAGTCTCAGAAAGACTGACATTCCCAAAAGGCTATCCTGGGTCCAAAATTAGCCCTACCCTACGTGGATTCATGGAGGAAGTGGGGCTTGAGTTTACCTTAAAGGATGAGCAAGATGTCCATAAAACAAAGGAGCGAGTAAGGTGGGGGCCCATGCAAGGCACCAGAGTCCAGACAAATCTAAGGTGTACGAAAAATGAGTGAGGAGTTGGGGGAAAACTTCATTGAGAGGCAGGCTAAGGACTTGGATTTTTAAATATTGTACATGGTGAGACACCAGCAGAGGTAATGGTTAAGCATGAGAATGATTTAGTTCCTGCTTTAGGATGTTCGCTTTGGCAGATGATTAGAATACATTCTGAGTGGATAGTTGCAACTGACCTGGTGAGAAAGCATGTAGGCCTGTGTCAGGGCCACAGCAGTAGGAGAGAAGGGAGGAAGATGGACAGAATGGGAGGAGTTGAGTTGGTAGAATAAATGACTGATTAAATGGAGAAGGGACAGAGAGGACTCCAGAATGTCACACGTCTAACCAACAAAGAGAAAGCATCTTTCTCATATCAGTCAAAGCACTCCATGGGCCAAATAGGGAGCATCTGTCAGAATTCAAAGTGTATAAACTAGCAATTCCATGTCCAGACATTTAACTAGTAGTTATGCCCACAAGTAGACAAAGATCTGTCTTCAAGTGTATTCTCTCAGCTTTGTTTTGATATTAAGAGATTGGGAACAACCTAAATGCCCATGAGTCGGGGACTAGCAAGATAAATCATGGTATATTCACAAGTAGAACTCTAAGTAGCTTCCTAAAAGATGGAGTTAGGTCTGTATATTCTGATAACAGTGCAATCGCCAAATAGATGATTAGGATATTCATCTATTGTGACTCATTTGTAAGAAGAAAAAGAAGATATACTTTCTCTTTTAAAATACTTTACTATTTGTGAATGAAATGATTTAATGTCTGGGATTTGCATCAAAATTATGAGAGTTTAGAGGGAAGGGGTATAAATAAAACTAGATTGTCTGTTGAAAAGATAACTGTGGAAAGTGGATTATGGGCACATGGAGGTGGATTTTATACCATTTTCTCTACTTCTGTGTGTTGAAATGAAATTTTTATTTTTAAAAAAGGGGAAATGGTCTCAGCCCTCCATTGTTTTTCTCCTTTGAACCCTCCATTCCAGCCGAAGGTGCACCATGTTAGTTCATTCCTCTAAACAACACTGTTCCCTGCACCTGGCAATCTTCTCTGCCTGGAAAATTTCTGTGCTTTTATCAACACCCAGGGCATTTGTCACTTCCTCTGAGAAGCCTTCTCCAGCTCCTGCAGTCAGAAAGGTTATTCCTTCATTGTGGTTGGGCCTCCCTTTGGAGTATCTCTAGTACTATTACTGCAAATACTATGCTCCAGTGTCATTATCTGTCTCCCCAATTGACAATGAACATTTCCAAAAATGGCAATGTCTCTCTCATCTATCACTTCTCTGTTCCAACCCTTAGCCTTGTGCTTGGCTTATAAATTGGCACTTAATAAATATTTGTTAGGTTAATTGGTCAGGTCTAGCGAGGAAATGTCTAGTTGTTTGTTTGGTATATATTGATTTTGAGAAGTCAAAGGAATATAGGAGGAAAGTGAATGAGAAATTAGTGTTATTGAGCCTGTGCCAGGAGTGTGCTGGGCCATAGAGCAGAGTAGTGAATAAGAAAGTAAGGCTCCTATTCTCAAGGGCTTTACTTTACCTTTGGTTGGGGGAGAGTATGGAGAGAGAAATAAATATAGCACATAAGTACCTTGGAGGAAATGGACATAGCAAAGCTTCTTCCACTCCAGGGAAGCAAGTATCATTATCCTACTTACGATTAGTAAATAAGCAAGTGTTCAGATGAGGTCACTTTGTCATGTCCACAGCTGTGAGTGCTGAACAGTACTCAAGCCCTTGTCTGCCCCTCCTGAACCCATGCTCTTTCCTTTACCAGCTTGTACTACCTCTCAACAAGCAGGTGAAATTTTGGAGCTCAGACTGAAGATTCAGATTTGGAAGCCATCTGTCTAAAGGAGAGAGCTGAAATGAGGTAGGGAAATCATAAGGAGGAAAGTAGCAGCAGCTGACACTGACTACTTAAACTCCCCGACTCCACAGTGTTTACATGCACAAATGTATTCCATGTAACAAACCTCTTAAGAGCCCCCGCTGTACAGTCCAGGAAATGGAAGCTTAGGAAGAGTTAAATCAACAGAGGTCACATACCAGCAAACACCAGAATCTAGTCTCTTACCTTCCACTGCTTTTGTGAGAGAGAAGACTGAAATCAGAAGCCAGGTAAGGAAATAGCGTAACCAGTGAAAGAGAACCAGATGGCTCGTTCCAAGGGTGCTGGGTGAGAAATTAGGGGAGAGGGCCTGAGAGACCAAGAAAGGCTATTAGAAGAGAACCAGTGCTCAGTGTCAAAGCTCATGGGAAAATCCAGCAGGGAAACCTGAAGGTTGTGAGATTCAGCCAACACAAGATGGTAATGGACCTTTGACAGAGCTCTTTTCAGGAGATGCAAACCTAATTTCCTATAGGCTCCAAGCCTCTGCTTGCTGCCCCTTACTTAGCTCCCTAGACTGCTGTTCTTACTCCTCTTTGTCTGCTTGGGGAAGAAGCCCTGAACTGTGCTCCCCACTCCCAACCCACCTCCACTCTGATCTCAGTCTCCCCAGTTCTGGCCTTCAGCACAGCACCTGCAGACCCATTCTAACCATCCAGTGCACTGCCTGCACACTGTGCCAGCCTCCATCAAGGCCATATATTTACAGCACATGCCCAGGCTGCCTGACAAAGGACAGCTGCAAGTTCCACAGTGGACCCATGCTGGACTGGGAAGCAGGTGGGTGCCAATGGCTCAGGGAAGTGGGAGGGAAGAAAAGGCAAGAGGTTTTAGTGAGAGTGAATTAGCCAGGCACTCACCATAGCACTCAACCTCCTTTTCTGGCTTCATCAGTTCTACACAGAGCAATTGAAAGGAATAGCTCTAAAGACCATGTGATTATGTTTCTCCATCCCACTCCACAAAACTGATTGGAACAGGATGGCTACCTTCCCCAAAAGGAGGATCCAAGGGCTGGTTCTTCTCCCCAGAAGAATTGGGCCACCTAGTGAATGAGTGACTGAGAACCAAATGGTCCCAAGAACCCCAGTTGTTCATAGCTGCCCTGTGGAGAGAACCAAGCTGAGCCAGAAACTCATGGCAGAGCACTAAGGTTAATAAAGGTCCATAAACTTTTGCTGCAGAAGGCTCAGAGTTGCCCCCATTCCTGTCTTTGCTAATGGTCTGACTCTTCCTGGGTTTCCACAAATAATCTCTTTAATAAAACTTGGGTTAGTACAAGTGGGTTTCTGTTGCCAGCATCCAGAGTTTCCTTGGCTAAGATGCGGTTTTGCAGATTGAAAGCATGGGGGCAAGGGTGAGAGGTTCTAAGTTTAGGATTTCGGAAATAACTCAGTAAGTGTGTTGATGTCTAAATCAGAGTAGTGATAACACCCTCAAGCCCTCATGGTGAGTTCACTCCATCGTGTTCAACAGACATTTAGTGAGCTTTGTACCTGGCATTGTGCTAGGTGCTATGGCACCAAAGACAAGCAGCAGCTGTTCTGGTGGCACTCCCAGTCTCAGTGGGGTACAGACATGGAAACATAGTATGACATAATAAAAGCAGTAATGGAAGCAAATACAAAGTCAGTGGCAAAGGGGGTGGTGGAAGGGAGTCATTGAAAAGCAAGCAAGGCAGTCTTTGAACCAATGTTTTCAGTCTTCCAGGAATGCTGGATGGTCCTGGAAGGTTTTAACCACAGTGTTAAAATAGAGGAGTGGGGAAGAGAAAAACTTCCCAAGCTTCCGGACAGGTAAGCTTGCTGAAAAATGGTGTCAGGAGCATCTGGAAGGTTTGAAGAGGAGTGGAAAAAAAGAGCAAAATTCTCTTTTTACTGGGAATGGGCAATAAACAGAGACAATAATAACAAAGATTCCTGGGGGAGAAGGAAAGCAGAGAAGTGTGGGTACCTCTAGGGAAATGATTTATGGCTGGGAGAGGGGAGGTCTTAATTTACAACTGACAAGATAATGGAGAGTGTTCATTTAATAAAGATTTCCTGAATGCAGGCACCACACTATGCACATAGCCCCTGCCTTGTAGAGCAGGCTAATGGGGAACACAGACATCAAATAATCAAATAATCACACAGATAAATGTAAAAAAAAAAAATTTGAAAAGTGCTACAAAGTAGAAATAAGGTCCAAGAAGATTCCCCTGAAAAGGTGACAATCGAGCAAAGATCCACATATTGAGTAGGAGATAACTGGAAAAGAGGGACCTTAGATTTGGGGTTCAGACAGCTATACTGACAGAGAAAGTAAGAGAGGAGAGGATAGCAAGAGACAGAGTCCAAAGTTCCAAGGGCCTTGGGAGGAAGATTCTGAGAAGAGAGTGGACACAACCTGTAACTGCCTTCATTTCTCCTAATTCCTCTTATATGAAACTCATTGAAATTCATCTCCACTCCAGGGAACACGCTTTCTTCCTTCCTTTACGCATTCATTCACTCATTCGCCAATGCATTTGTTCATCCACCTAACCATTTCACAGTGAGCAAATTCCCATGTTAGCAGACACCAAGAGAAGGAAGATGAGGGAGACCCACTGACCCGAGGAGTCTGTAAATGACAGAAGTGCTATTCCTGACATTTTCTTGCTGTTGTTTTGACCCACTACCTACCAGGCAAGGGAAAGAGGACAAAGAAGTGACTGTGCTAATCAAAATGCAGAGCCAATAAAACTCTTAAAAAGAAATCATGCTCCACAACACATTAATCTTTCCATCCACAAAGGCTGAGGAAACATTAGAAGGAGGAGGAAGGGCGATAAGAGGTCCAAGAGGGCAGGATCATTGCCGAGCCTCATTTCTTTCAGAAGTCAGTCATTTATTGCAGGCATCCCTCACTAGGTGGAAGACTCTGTATTTGATACATGTGTTAACCTGTAAAATATATTTACAGACTTCTATAATTTATAAAATAGTCCATTTCTTTAAAATAAGGGCTATTCTCACAGAAAGCAGTTGAAGGAGAGTCACTTGGATTATGAGGAGATGACCAGGTCTGTGATACTCAGGAATCCCCAGAACCTTCCCATAGTGACCACAACTGTGGGATGGGTAGTGCCCACCCCTTTAGCTCTGCCTTCGCTCTGGGTGTCTGGCCCCCCAGATGGTCCTTCCTTGGTTCTGGCCTCTTTGACCTTGGCCTGTTGACTTGGCACCTGTTGTTATTTCAGATTCGTGGTTCACACACAATCCTGGGGAAGCCAAATAATTTCTCAAACTGGAGGCATCCAATGCTCTAAGAGCAAACCATTTATGCTTTGAATTTATATGTTAGCCATACAGGTTATTTAGCATCATTCCAAAAGGTTAAAATAATTACCTCTAACAGTTGGGATTACGGATAGCTTATATTTATTTTGCAACTATGCATCTTCTAAATTTCCTTCAATAATCATGGATTATATTAACAATGAAAAATAAACATTTTTCCCACTTTAGAGAATGTGGGAAACCCGGGGTATGGCTTTCTTGCCTCCCAGGACAGTCAGATAAGGAGAAGCTCTCTTATTGCACATTAGGTAAGGCATATCAAAATAAATAAAAGTATATTCACATTTATCAAACCACTCACAGATGTGGCATCCATGGGACTTCAAAGAACCCTTCATAGACTTGCCTCCCAGAGCCATACAACAGCCCTGTGAGGTAGGTCAGTCTCCATTCCCTTCTACATGTGGAGACCTGAAGGAATTTGGCACAGGGACTGTGAAATTGAGTCCAAAGTGAGGTCTCCAGCCAGTCCTTCCCTTTAAGATGCTTGTCCACCTGCCGTGATGGGCAGAACTGCCTGACTGATAGGCAGCAGAAGCACAGAAACAGAACAAACAAAGCCCTAGGACAGTCAGACAAAGCGCTGAGCTGCCGGGAGCCTGGCTATTTCTGACTTGCCCTACTTAGAGGCTCCCATCACAGGAGTGTTCTAGAATCCAAGGCCATTTGACATTTTGCAATGTGACATCCATAGGACACTACTGGAAAAAACCCTGGTTATTCCGTACTTTTGTGCCTTGAGGAAAATGTGAGGCGAAGCTTTAAAAAAGCTTGTCATAGCTTTCTTGATGTTGCTGGTGCCCATTAGTCCTGACGACAGTTACATTTGCAACTTTGGGCAAAGAATAGGTTGGAAGACTGTTTCAGTGTTTTCCCTTAGTATAAAATCATACCGACACAGCTGGGGCCTGTAAAAATAAGATAAAATGTTCTTGTCAATAAAATAACAAAAATATACTAATAAATTGTATCATATCCTTAGGGTAGAAAGATATTTAGCAGTTATTTAGAATGTTATAGGAAAATACTCATGGTAAATAAGCAAAGCAACATCAACAAAAAAGCAAAATTTATTTGCCAAATAACTTTAACTAGGTTTAAAAACAATAATAAAGATTAGAAAGAAATAATCCAAAACATTAACAGTGATTGGCTCTGAATAATATTATGGGTGATGTTTCTCTGCTTTCTAACACTTTCTTAACTTTCCAGATTTTATTAAATGAACATCTATTCCTTTGATAATCAGGAAAAAATATTTAAAATCTCGACAGTTTTAAGAGGTAATAACTGTCCTCTTAGAACAATTGTACTATTAAATGTTTTAGAGTACTCTAAACCTTCATGAAACAGGAATTCATAAAGCACTATTGCTCACATCATTTCCTTTCTCTCTGTCCACAGACTGGATGCTAGGACTATATGTTGGAGTGGCATTACTAACAAAACATTCATACCATCACAGCCTTTCTCCCCTCTTCATCTCTCTCTCTCTACACACACACACACACACACACACATTGTTGGTTTTCTTTTTTAACCAATTGAGAATAAGTCAGTTACTCCCTAATACTTCAATGTGTATATCTGAAGAACAAGATATTTTCAATGCAGTTATCAAATTTAACATTGATACAGTGTTTTCATACTTTGTCAATGCAATAAAATAGTCCAATTTTTCTGTTCCTTTTTAAATACTAGTCTCTATTCTATCAGGTTGCCAAATTATGAAAGTTTTCTTTCCTATAACACATTATCAGCTGTCAAGCAGCATGGGTAGAGTGCTTAGGGAGGAATTATATAACTAGGCATATAACTATCATTTTTTTGGATTATTAGGCCATTTATCTTTAACTGTATACAAGTAAAATTTTTTTTTGGATAACTAGGCTACTCGTTTTTATCAAGTCTAGTTTTGGAAAACCCCTCACTTCCTTCATTGTGATTATTCAAGTCAAATTATAACATTAGACCAAATGGAATGAACAAAAACCAACATCTTGGAAAACAGGCTTGTCAAACCCTGTCTATGGCTCACCTCTCTGGATGGGCAAGCGACCTTAGTTTCATTCGGAGAATCCTGAGTTTGTACCTCGGGCCTATTAGAGATCCTGTAGAGAACACTAAGGAAATGGCTGCCACTTGGTCCAGATCTTGATTAAATCTTGCAAGCAGACTCACTTGCTGGTATTTCTGAAATATCGCAGGTTCACTAAAAGGAAGAAATAATATTTTTATATAATAGATACAGATTGCTAATTAAAGAAAACAGTTCAAAACCTACAAATCACTTGTAGGCAGGTAGCCACTTGATCTCAAAGGATGGCGTAAGTGAAGTTGCTAACCCCAGGACTGATGAAATGCTATGACATTAGAGAAGTATGTGCTGCCCGCTATATGCCAAACACCATCCTCACCTCTTGACTTGACACATGTCTCCAGTCTCCTGAAAATTTCTCCAAGGTATTATTATTTTCATCTTATAGACAAGAAAACATAGCTTAAGCTCACCCAGGTCACAGGGTTTATCTGTAGTAGTGCAGGGATTCCAACTCAGTTCGGTGGAGTTCAAAGTTCTAGTCTTTCCATTAAACTGCTATGTGTATTTTTAGCCAAACTATATACTTACTTCGAGGTTATACTTAAAGATATATTTTTTCAGTCCTGTCTCTTAAGAGAAGTCTTAAAATAGCTAAATCCCAGGTTCCAATACTTTTTTCCAGGTGTATGGAGATATTTCTTAGAGTTGGAATCCCAAACTGAACCTAAGGTATACCTGCTAGGAGCTTCAGCTAGACTGATTTCTCTCTGGGGAACTGGGAGACTAGGCCATAGAGAAATGAGGATTCCCACCCCGAGCTCAGGAACAGGAGGCTTGGTCTAGAACTGAATCCTTGGTTTGGAGGTGGGGATGGGAGTGAGGAAGTATCTGTGATCCCAGCAACCCTGGAATCATGCATAAGTCCCATGGAGAGTAGAAGTGCAACAAATAAAATTGTTTTGAAAGATGTCCAGATTTGGGGGTTTTTTCTTTCTTTCTTTTTAATTAAGTTTATTGGGGTAACATTGGTTAATACAATCATATAATTTTCAGGTGTACATTGTCATTTGACATCTGTATATTCTATTATGTGTTCACCACCCAAAGTCCTGTTTCCTTCAGCTACCATATCTTTGATCCCCTTTACCCACTGCACCCTTCCCCTATCCTCCTGTATTTGACCCCCTTTACCCTATCAACCATGCCCTCCTCCCCCACCCCACTTGTAACCACTACTCTATAGTCCTCTGGTAACCACTAGTCTATAGTCCATGTCCAAGAGTCTCTGTTCATTTGTCCTACTCATTTGTTGCTTTTAGGTTTACATCCCACATATAAGTGATATCATGTGATTTTCAACTTTTTCTGTCTGGCCTATTTCATTTAGCATGATTATTTCGAGGTCCATCCAGGTTGTCACAAATGGCAGTATTTCATCTCTTCTTATGACTGAATAATGTTCCGTTGTATGTATGTACCACAGCTTCTTTAGCCCATTGTCTATTGTAGGGCACTTAGGTTGCTTCCATGTCCTGGCCACTGTGAATAATGCTGCTGTGAACACTGGTGTTGCAAATATCTTTATAGATATGAGTTTTCAAGTCTTTGGGGTAAATACCCAGTAGAGAGATTAGATTTTGGTTTTTGAATTCCATTTCCATTAAAAAGAACTGAGGCTCCCTGGAGAAATGGTTGATTTCAGGGCTAAAGTAAGGAAAGTTCAAAGTGATCTTGGAACAACTCATGTGCCTAAAAGTGCTCAAAGAATGATGGACATGTTGTAAAGAATTTAGAATCACTTCACATCCATTCGGATAGCTACTAAAAACGCAAACAAAGAAAATAACAAGTGTTGACAAGAATATGAAAAATTGAAACCCTTGTGCTCTGTTGATGGAAATGTGAAATGCTACGGCTGCCATAAGGAAACAGTGTGGAGGCTCCTCAAACATCTGAAAATAGAACTACCATATGATCCAGCAATATGCATACAATGAATATTATTCAACTATTAAAAGGAATGAAGTGCTGATACATGCTACGACATGGATAAATCTTGAAAATATTATGCTAAACAAAAAAAGTCGAACCCGAAAGACATGTCCAGAATAAGTAAATCTGGTACTAATCTACTTTGTGCTTCCAGAGAGGCACAAGCTATGGAGGAGGGGAGATTGGGGAATTACTACTGATAGGAATGAGGTTTCTTTTTGGGATAATGAAAATGTTCTAGAATTAGATGATGGTGATGGTTGCACACTTTTTGAACATAATAAAAGTCACTGAACTGTAAACTTTTGAAGGATGAATTTTGTAGTATGTGAATTACATCTCAACATTTTTAAAAGGTTTTAAAAAAATAAATACATGTAAAACATGGATACGGTAAGAGTCATCAGGCAGATAATAACCTTAAATGCGACTCTATTGTTACCCATAGTCTGGTAAGACTGGATGAACTCAAGGTACATACTCTAATATCATTTCCTTTATCTTAAGTTGTAAAACTAATACTAAAATGTTAAAGTTTACCTTGCAAAAAAAAAAAGTACCTATAATCTCCCATATAATAGAAAAACTGAAAAACTTTCTTTTTTTTCCATATGTCCTCTGATTGGTGATGACTTTTTCACAAACATGACAAAAATGAGAATGACTAACCATGACTAAAATAAAGATTAAGGTCTTAATCTTAATGGATATAAAAACCTTCCAATTTAGGAGTTCCTTCTTGTGAGAAATTTACTATGTAAAATTAAAACTTCTAAATCACGTAAAGCAAATATGTGGCCAGTTATTGGCACAAATACTCAAATTTTCTTGGGTGAACACTCCCCGTTATATAACTGCACAACCTCACCTGCTATTTCTTAGAATCTCCAGATGAGGTCTCTGCCTTGCTTCCTCACTGAATGTCACAGCTCAGAAACTACCTGAGGCTGGTTCCTCAAGAGGTACTCCCTTGCAGTGCCCTCCCTGAAAATGCTGCCCCACTGTGGGTTTGGGAACATTGACACTGTAGTGAGATCTCTGGAATAGATCAATAAAGACCCTAAAAAAGCAAACAAACACTGCTCACAAACCTCGAGTATGCTGGAGTGGAGGGAGCAATACAGATTAGTGGGAAGAATACAATGTAGTGATTAAAACTGTGGGCTTGGGGTTGGACAGACCTGCCCCTGATTTCACCTGATTCATCCTGATCAGCTGTGTGATATTGGCCAAATCACTTGACATCTCAGAGCCTAAGTTTCCTCATATACGAATTAGTGACACCAATACAACCTTACAGGGTTTTAGTGAGAATTGCATTAGCCCATGTGCATAAGGTGCTTCAGTAAACAAAGGCTATTACTATTATTGTGATCTAAGGGGGCATTTTAAAAAAGTTATCTCTAAACCACCCACCCACACTTTTTCTATTTATCTGTACAGTGAACCCATAAGGGGACTGCCAGTTTCAGATCACATTCTACTTGGTCCTTTATGGGTAAGGCCAAGACACAACCCAAATACCTGGTAGACAAAAGAACCCGGAAAACATTTTCTGAGTAAATGAATAAAATGAGCTTCAAATTCCTTTGCTTAAAGAGTTTTTCCAAATTGTAAAAGTAATAGATGAAAAAGTAACGGTTTTTAAATTATAAACATGTGTAAATATACATATATATAAAATACAAAATTAAAAATTGAAAAGTAAAGAGAAGCTGAAAAAAAGCACTCATATTTTCACCACCTACAAGGCAATCTAATATTTTGGCATGTTTCTGTTTCTTTTTTTTTTTTTACATTGTTGAACTAAAACTTTATGTATAAATAATATATTGTTGAGTTTTATACTTCATATAATTTGACATCCTGAAGCTTTATACTTAGCACATTATAAGCATTTCACTTACTACGTATAATGAGTATTCTATTAAATGGGAATATCTAAATTAGCCATTTTCTCATTGTGGGATCTTTAGGGTGTTTCCAGTTTCCTATTGCAAATTATATTCTCTGAGTTTCAAAAACATTTGTATGTATATTATGAACTCAGAAAAGAGCAGAAATGTGTATGAGGGTAAGTGCCTGTAGGGATAGGATTGTTGGGATGGGCCAAGGACTTGCACTTTTATTTTACACACTCATTTACTGTTTAAATCATTTATAGCAAGCAAAGATGACTTTTGTAACTAAATGTTTAAGCGAAGGAAGCAAGGAAAAAAAAGGAAACGAAAAGAGGGAATGAGGAAGGGGAGAAGGAAGGGAAGAAAGGGAAGTCCTTACCAATTCCATTTGTAAAGGACCTGACAGATCAAGAGCCACAGAAAGCAATTAAACAATATGTCCCCTTATATCTTCTGTAGACAAAAGAAAAGTACAGGTATATAAATAAGAAAACAGGTATATTTGGAATTTAATTTCTCTGAGCAAAAAGGCAAATAGCGAACTGCAAAGTATCCTACCCCAACTTACTGATCGATTTTGGATTCTGTGGTGTTTCCAGCTTTGTCTCTCAATTTGATTGTAATGGACCCTCTTCTTATGTTCTTGTTCCAAGTTATAATATCAACAAAGTAATGATATACTGCAAAACCAGGAGAAAACATGGTAAGAGAAAGGTACTCCCAACTGCTTCCCTAAAGGGTCAATTCCTAAAAACCCAGCCTCTCTACTAACTAAATCTTTTTCTTTTCCTCTAGAGTTTCTCTGCAAAGATCCAGGGAATTTTCTAATATTTCTTTCTATTCTCTTTGGTAAAGATGGCTTGAGTGACAACAGAATTCAATAATATCCAGTCACCATGTTTAAGCATCACTATTGAATCAGTGTTCCCATCTTATTGACTGAGGTATCATGGCCTACTGTTGAGTGTAACTAGTTCACTTCAATCCCTGCCCATTTTAAAATAAACCAAGCACGTGGCCACAGCTGACAATGTCTTCCATAATCTGGGCCATGTCTACCAGCCTAACCAGCCTTTCTGTTCTCTTCCCCAGTTATGCCACACCGCCAGCACTGCCTACACTGGCAAGCTCCCTATTGCTTCTAAGCCTTCCCTTCACTTAGACACTCTTACTTTGCCCCTTTTGGTTTCAGCTAATGTCACTTCCTCCAGGAGGCCTTCACTGATCCTTAGGCTAAGTCAGGTCTACCTCTTGGAGTTCTCCCATCATTATTCAGCATACTACTGAATTTACAAAACACAAGAAAAATGATAATCAAAAAAGCATGGGTACATCTAAAAATAAATGCCTGAATAATGTCTTATGATGTTACAAAAAAAAGATAAAAGTAAAACATACAACAGCAATAATTAAGAATTGATTTTTTTTCTTTATAATCTCAGCAGTAACATCTTAATGGCACCCAATAAATTCCTATTGAATAAATGAGAGTGTACAAGATGTTTAGAGAACTCTTCTTCCTCTCTACTCTTTGCTCTCCAAGGTCAAGGTTGCTTTGAGAAGGTGAGGATCCTACCATGATATTCAGATTTGCTATTTCTTGGTCAGACTTAAGGAGAAGGGGAAAGAGGCTCAGGGAGATGGCCATCTCACAAGGAAAAATTTAAGCCCTGAAGTTACCGTGTCATAGTCCATTATTGCTCAAGGGCTTACCCCATTTGGACCTGCCAGATACCAAACCCTGGACTGCCACGCATGGCTCCAAAAGAGGAGGGAAACCCAGTGATCTGCAACCTCTTTTATAAGAGTTGCACCCAAGAAAACTGAAAAGGGAGACAAGAATGCAAGACATACATTTGTCCAGGAAAATTCCTACTTGCTTCCTAGGGCATCTCATCATTTAGCTCCCATCTGGAATACCCAGCTTGTCACTGTCTTTAGAAGGTCATCATGGTTGCTTTGGAACTGGAACTGGTCCATAAATGTGGCTGACACCTGATTTTTCCTAGCTCCAATCTCATGTATCTTAGGAAATTGAGCAATTTTCTAGAAGATCTTAATAATTAGATTGGCCATCCAGTGAAACCAACAACTATGGTTTGTTGAGATTTTAATTGTTATAACCCAGAAGATAGGCATTATCATCCCCCATTTCACCTAGCAGGACACTGAGACTCAGAGAAGCTAAGTTTCTTGACCAAAGTCACACAGCTATTATGCAGTAGAGTCAGGATTAGACCTAGGTCCTTCCAGCTCTAAAGTTCATGCTTCACCTTGGCCTTCATTTGCCAAGAAGTGGCCAGGAAGCTGAGACTCAGCCATTCCAAAAATAAAAGGGTTAGGGGAAAGCAAACAACCACATTCACCACTCACTGCAGAACGGTTTCTGCTCAGCTGTGTCAAAGAATGCTTTAGTCATAGGAGGATCTTTCTTCCTTAAATAGTCTTTCCAGTTATCAGCATAATAGCCTATAAAACAAGTTGGAAAAGTTTAACATTAACATGTATTATATAAATGGAAAAGCAGTTGGGGAGGCAGTGAGAACAGCAAGCCATCGCCACTGAGATCATCCCTCTCACCCATCTTCACAGTGAGGACCTGGAGGGCTAACAGGGCAGTGGCCCCCTAGTACTCACCACACCCTGTCAGTACCCAGTCCGTAAGAGCTAGGGAGTGCAAAAGGGCTCTATAGTGGCTTTTCTTCCTTTCTACTGACATTACGTCACCCAGACCTGGTTCTCGGTAGCAGGGGTGGGAGAGTGGGACAGATTATAAATAGTGCTGATATTTTTCAGTAATACATTTATTTTATAGGTTGAAGTAGATTTGGGTTTATACCTAGAATAGCATCACTTTGGGCAAAACAGTATGCTTTCTTGAACTATAATCAGACCCCTAAATTGCACAGAATCTGTCCCCCTTTATGTGTGCCTGCAGGGAAGAGGCTGAGCACTATCAGTGGGGCCTCTCTCTCTCCTCTGTCCCCACTCCTAGAAATGACTGCCACCTTCTAACTTAAATGATCTGGGGTTCGGCCCAGGCATCAGTATTTTTTTAAAGTTCCTTAGTTCACTCTAATGGCAGCAGGCTATGTAAGGTGACAGTGCTCTGGGTGGGCTTGGCGATTCTTCTGGAACCTTCTTTTTCATGCTAGAATAAAGTACCCAGGGAGGATGCACCACCTTCTGGACAAATTCCTATACAAATTGCTTTTCTGACACTATTTATTTTTAGGAGGCTCCAGAGTACATCATGGAACAATTAGGCTAAAAAAAGCTGACTTTTAGATGTATATTTATATAATACACATGTAAAAAATTTGTAAAAACAATATATTTCTTAAAAACACACTTTTCAGGCCCATTTTTAGATAGGAAAATGGTGTTGGGATGCCTCCCAAATATTAGCTCTTTGTTAGTTAGACAGGGAACTGATTGACTCACCCAGAAGTGGGCAGGACTCCTTCTGTGGCATACCGCAGTTGACACACTTGCCATTCCTGTAATCCTGGTAGGAATCACAGGGATATGCAATGATAGTACAGTTCTCCCTCAGGGAAGAGAGGTACAGGTACACAGACCTCTGGTGGTCACACTTGAAATACTCAAGTCCTGGGTTGTAAAAGGAATGATTAAATAATAGAGCAGTCGTGGCATTTACTAATAGTATGTCACATATTGTATGCACAAAGGCATATACAAACACAATTTATCATCTGTCTCCTATAAGCCAGGCACTGTAGTAATAGCTTCAGTGTATTTATTTCATTTAATCATTATAAAAACCCACAGATGAGGATCATGCTGGCAAATGGCAGGAGAAAAGAAAAAGATAAGCATGAGTATCCCTATTTTACCTAGCAGGACATTGAGACTCAGAGAGGTTAAATGACTTGACCAAGGTCACACAGCCATTATGTGATAGAGTCAGGATTTGACCTACATCCTTTCTTTGTCAGTGAAAAGGAGAAGAAAAATTCAGTGGTAACCAAAAATTCCTCAGAGGTTTTCAGCAGAAGACAAGTACATTTAAATTAGTAAAAATATCAGATAAAGAAGCCATCAGGGAGCAATTGGTAGAGGAATATCCCTAAGGAGGGCAAGTAGAGGAGGAAGCTATAGAAAAGAACGACGGATGACTCCACCCTTGGTCAGGAGGGAACATGAATTTAAAGACTGACCTTGTGAACTAGGATGAGAATAGACTATATACAATTTTAGTACCACATAAAATAATAGTTGAGGTGGGACCTTGAACTAGGTACAAAAATCCACTCTAGCTCACCTCTAAGAGATGAGGGATTATTGGTAGGGAGATATTTGGAACAGAAGCACGAGGAGTGATCATAGGGAGTCAGTAAGAGATAAACAAGAGGATTCTCTGGCTTAATTAAGGACTGTGGAGAGGTTAGGGCGTTTGCCTGGACTACTTTGTACGCAATGGAGGAGGCTCCATGACTTCTCCAGAATGTTCCCAAGCAAAGGTGGGGGCTGATATGGCAGAGAACTAAGAACCTGGGAATGCACAGGGCATTTATGAGAGCAGCCAGTGGCAGGGGATCCATTTCTGCTACAAGGAGGAAGGGTGAAATGAGAGGGGCCGAGCAATAGGAGATGGCAATGGAAACCATAAATGGGCAAGAAGAGGTGAGAGGTAAGCCTCAAATTAATTCTTAGTGAGTATCATGCAGAGTGATGGTGAGAGAGAAGACCAAAGAGGCACAGAAGTGGGTATCAAAAGAATTGGAGATGGAGCACTGCAATACAGAAAATCAGAGAGCTAGTCAGAAGGTTGATGGGTCAGATGATGAAGTTACTCAGAAAAGGGAACTGAGTCCCAAAGATGGGTAATCAATGGATGTAAGAATCTGAATAGGAAACAGCAAACCCTATGAAAAATGAGCTATGATTTTTGCTAGTAGTTTGAAGAGGCACCAGGTACTGGAGTCAGATCAATATTTCCTATTTCTCTGGAGTCCTCTTACACCCGTAGAAAATATCAGTGAAGGACAAAAAGAAAGGGAGAAGAAAGGAGAAGCATGGTGCTGGCATGGGGTCAAGATGGTCTGGAGTGAAATCTAACAAGCCAACATTTCCTATTGTTCCTGGACCTTGCACTTGCAAAAATAATGAAAGTAGTGACAATGCAGAGGATGTCCTTTATATGCAGAGCACTTTATTTTTGACTGCTCATGGATGTAGTTATACTGTATCACACAGGACAGGATTTGAACACTCACGGTTTATGGTACAATAAGGTTGGCCCTACTTATTCATTTCATCAGGATCATTTTCAAACACTACGTCATTTCCATGGGTCCACGTACAGCTACCATTTTGTAAAAAGATCATCTTCTCCTAGTATTATTTCTAGGATTGTTTAACTTTCTCTAGCAATGGTGAAATACAGATTTAGATCACTTAGGGGTAGGTTTTTTCATTCTGTCCTCCATCTCACTTTTATGTTTTCTTCCAACTACACATTTTTGTTTCATGAGTTTTTTTCTCATTATAAAAGTAATATATGCTTATTTAGAAATACAAAATAATAGAAAATAATGATGCAAAAAGTCACCTAGAAGACCAAAATAAGTCACCTAGAAGACCACTAATAACTGTTTAAAACATTTATATTTAGTCTTCTTTTCTACACTTACACATGTACAAATACACGTCTAAAAAATAAATTAGGATCATACTGTATAGTTTGTGTCTTTTTCACTTAACATCATATTGTAAGCATTTTCATTAATCTCTGAAAATATTATTTTTAATAATTACATTCCTTTGTGTGGGTATACCATATTCATTTAATAATTTTCTATTATATATAACACTGGTTGAATATATTTGCACTCTAATTTTTGTCTGCATTTTCTATTATTTTTCTACAAGAAGTTCCCAGATGTGAAATTTCTTGGTCAAAGACACACCTTTTCAAGAGAGAGAAATAATTTATAATAGCTTTTAATCATATGGTTACAATTTTATAAAAATAGTGTATTTGAGTAATAATTCATAATTTGTATTTATATCATCTCTGTCTGCCCCCAAAATTTGTTTTCTATTAAAAACTACCCCACATAGAATAATATTAGGTTTTTAAAATATGCTTTTTAAAATCACTATTTTACAAAATATGAACTATCTGCACTTACCTCCCAATAATGTTTTGGGGCAACCAGGTTGATCTGTTCCTCCATTTGGGTAGAAGTCTATGTTTCCTAATGGTCCTCCGTAGCCCAGTGCTAAAAGAGAATATACTATGCTTTCATACTGCTTGAAACTTTTCACATCTCACAGCTCATTTGCCCACAGGATACGGGCAGGGGTTGTATTATTATTCTCATTATACTTATTTAAATATTTTTGCCCAAAGTTATCCAGCTAGTTAGTTAGAAAGAAATGGTTTCCAACTAAGAGACTATGAAGGTGGTAATGGAATTTATTTCCAATATTTCTAAAGATGTAAGAGAGTTTAATCACTCGTTCACTGACTGCAAGGCTGATAAAAGGATACATTTCTTCTTTACATTTGGATGGAAACTTCTAATTTCTGGGTACCTCCTGAGCCTCTATTTGCATTTGTCTAAGTCTTTAATTAATAAGAAACATGGGAAAATGAACTTTTACCCAATATAAAATAAATCTTTAAAAATTTTAAATCTAGGATGGTAAAAAGATTGCAAAGTCTTCTAAAAAATGAGGACCTAGAGAATTTAGATAGATTTAACAATTGCTTATTCTCTTTAACCTTGCAACCCCAAGTAATTAGTAAAAAGCTTCAGATGATTATATATGTATACATATATAGTACATCATTATATCTCAATAGCTATTACATATTGAGAACTTACATGTGTCTGTGGGCATGATGCCAGGCATTTTACACTTTCTAATTTTACAGTGTCTGCAAGTAGACATTGGTGAATCAGATGAAGTAATTTATAGATGAAGATACTGAGGTTCAGAAGATTTAAGGAATAAACATGACACCACTACAAAGAACATAATTTGGGTTTTGAGTCCACCTCTTCCTAACTACAAAGCTCATTTCCTTTCCTTCAAAATTCACTTTCCAAGAATAAAAAATAAATTCCTCTATTCCATGAGGCCTTAAATGGCAGTGAGGTACTTCTTCAGTAAGGTAACACTTTGCAAACTGCACAGTAAGAATACAGTTGTTACACACATTTTTTTCTAAAGCAAACAATTGCTGACTACTATACCAGCGTGCCCAACAAAGGTGGGCAAGGTTTTTTTTTTAAGTGGTTATATCATAAAAATTTGTGCAGATCACTCTGCTCTGATCCTCAGTCCTCTCCAAGTTTCTACTCCAGTACTTTTCTCAGACATCTGGATATAAAGACTGATCTTTAACACCACCCCAAAACCCAAGACATACCCCCAACCCCAGACATGAAATCAGCACCATGAAAGGCAGAAATGAACAGGAAGATCCACAGTGAGTCGGAGAGCAATAGGTAGTTCAAAATCAGTTATAGAGAGATGCAACACTCAAATATACCTTTTTAGCTTAAGGGAATATACCTTTTTAGCTTAAGGGAAGAAGAACCAACAAAAACAGGAAATCATGCATCCAGATCCAGTTGTATATACGGAAACATTTGTCACAGGTGTGAAAACTGACCTGTCTTTGACTGATCAAGATGATCACTTAAAAATAAAAAGAGATGATGAGGAAAGCACCTCTACTCCAGGAAGAGACCCTGGGTGCCTGCTTCAAACCAGCTTCCCTTCAAGATTTCTTTGGATTTTGGAACCCTGCCCCGTAGGAAAAGAGGTACTCTGGAGGAACCTGTTCTGCCCCTGCATGACGATCCCCCCAGGGGAAGACTCCATGAGAATCTTAGGGGTGGGTAACTAACCCACAGGACAGGAACATTACCGTCAGTGTCGGAATGGATGACATCAACAAACTGTGCATCACTGGGATGTAATCTGTCCTCGGGAGGTCTCCCGTTGAATAAAGGGCCCGCGGGGTCGAGACCTGGAAGGAAAACAGAGTTGGCTTGGCAGGCCCACGCTGTGAGTCACCTGCAGCTGGGCTTTTCATTCCTTCTCTTGAGGATGGCTCACAGGCTGCAGGGCACCCTTGGGTGGGTGAGCGCTTACATTCTCATCCTGCTTTGTCAGGCTACTTTCCACAGCCCTGTAGCCTTTTCCCACAGCAGAGATGGTTACTCTGGCAGTGACACCTGAGAACAGCATCCAGACTCCATCAGGAGGTATATTTTGTGCAGAGCTCAACAGCAGAGAATGCACCGACACCTGGAAACCAGAGTGTGGGGATAAACTGGTTCCTCAGGAAAAAAGCACCTAAGGGTGTACATAAAAAGTGGATGCCATACTTATCTTTATCCTGTTTTAAATGATCCAGAAACCTCACTCAACCTTTTCTTTTTATTATTTGTAAAGCTCCTTTACATTTCCAATTTTTATTAATATATACTAGCTTATAAGCTCCACATCAGAAGCCTGTGAGGGAGGCAGAGTAGCTATTATCATTTCCATTTTACAGATGAATGAACTGGGGTTCAGGGAGTTCAAATGTCTTAACCAGAGACACAGCTTCACAATGCAATCACTTCTCTGTTGAGCTCTTGGTTTCATTGCCCTAAATGTGGCAAGCTCAGTAGGAAAGAGTGAAACTTACTGATCAGGCCAGGTAGCAGACCAGGTATCAAAGAGGGAAGTAAAGTGGGTGTCAATTTCTACAGAATTGACCCGCCCTATAAATGCCTGAATTTATTTCTTTCCTTTGGTCAGTGCTAGCTGGGCGTTGCTCACCATTATGAAAGAGCTGTAAAAACAAGACAGCAGATCCCACGATACTGTAAATAAAATCTTTAAACTAAAAACCAAAACCAAACACCAGAGGTTCAAATAAGCTCTGCTTGCTGGAAACCTACCTAGAGTAAAGAAGGTTTCAAGAGACTTATTGAAAATATTACCTATGAATGCCATTTTAAATGACATCTCCCATCTGGTGTTACAGATAAAATCCAAGAGATAGCATTTTTGATCCAACTTTCCTGGTTCTCGCCTCAATCTCTCCATTTCTCCTCTTCCAACACTCTTGCTTTATTAAGACATGTCTTTATCTGTCTCCTTTTCGTTTCCCCACCCCCACCCAGCTTTACTTGTTCTTCTGTCTGCTCCCAGCTGAAACTGATGTGGGAGATGGATCAATACCCAGGCAGCCAAGTCCACAGGACATTCTCAACAGAGCAAGAGAAACTCCCAACCTTGGAAAGAGTTTGCTGAGGAAGCCTCCTTCTCCTCACGGAAGACAGCACCACTCCCAGTGAAACAGTGAGAGCCGCAGTTTATAGCAGCCTCCAGATTCATGGCAGATAAATCGGCTTGCTATATAAAGTCCAAACCAGGGCAATTTTGAATGTGAGAGGACTATTAATAATCATACCAGGATGTAAGATACAAATGGAGACTGTCCCGTAAACTTAGATATATGATTGTCCTAGTGATAAGCCATAGCAAATGATCAGTTTACAATGTCAGCCAAAAATTACAGTTAAGCTGCCCTAAAAAGAGGTTTATTTTGTGTTGGCAGGGACCACTGGAGTCAAGATAGACATGACATGGAGCCCCAAACCTAACGCCAACCAGCTGAGTGAATTTAGGCAGATTATTTTACTTCTCTGAACCTCGATTTCCTTATCTATAAATTGGAATTAACAGCCACGTCTGAAGACTTATAAAAGGACTCTTGGATTTCAATCCAGAACATTTTGAGATTATTATAAAATAGAGACAAAATGAGAAAATGGAGCTCTTTCTTGTTGTTCTGAGACCAGCAGGAAAGAGTCTAGATAGTGATCCCTGTTTTTGACTGCCTCCTTAACTGGTTTGAGAATTTGATGAATCAAAGGACAGACGTCATTTGCATGCAGTTTCAGGGACCTCCTACCCTCATACCCAAGGTCACCATGAACTCTTTAAGGCAATGCTGTCCAGTAGAAATATAATGTGAGCCACATATACAATTTAAAAATTTCTAGCAGCCACTTCTAAAAAAGTAAAAAAAAAGAAACCTAAGAAAAATTAATTGTAATAATACATTTCATTTAACCCAGTTTATTTAACTCAATATACCCAAAATATGATCATTTTAATATGTAATAAATGTAAATTTTGATATTTTTAATATTCTTTTTTAATACTTAGTCTTTGAAATCCAGAGTGTATTTTGAACTTACAGCACATCTAAATTTGCATTAGCTATCTTTCAAGTGCTCAATGGCCACATGTGCCTAGTGGCTGCTATATTGGACATGGCTATTTCTCAACACATAGTGTTAAGAACACCTGCATCTTTTGGTTAAAAGTATAGACTCCTGAGCCATAACCTCAGAGATTCCAATTCAGCAAGCAGACATTGTAACCAGCACTCCAAAGTGATTTTTACACACACTTAAGATTGAGAATTAAATTTAGTGTATTATTAGCTGATGTAGGTACTTAAAATATTTTAAAGTCCATTCTTCCTCTGACATCTTCTGTTGAAGAAGTTAATAAGAAGTCAAACCAGGAGAGATGTGTGGTGATAAAAAAAGCAGAAGAAAGAAAGAAACATGGAAGAGATAAAGTAGTCATTCCCACCTAGATAATTAACAAACAGAACTGTCCAATTCTTGGGAGTTGGAAATGAATTGTGTCCTTGTGTAAGAGGCCAAATTCCCACCCCACAGTTCTGTGAGCCCACTCAGGCAAGGCAGTGGGAGATGGGCGTGTAAGGAAAATGCTTTACTCCTGAAAGTATTCTCAGGGACAGCTGAGTTCGGCCTTGGGTTGGGGCTCAGAAAGGATGAGGAATCAGGACCACTTAGTGGAATCAGTGGAGAGAGAATATTGAACTATGAACCGCTGGCTGAGTCCAGGCCACAGAACAGGGCCTTATGGGTCCAGCGTGGAAGGAAGGCTGGCTGGGGGGATTTCCATGGTCAGAGGCCAAGTTACACTGCATTCACATTCCAAGTAGTCATGGAACAGGTTTGCTGCGAGGCTGAGCAAAACTGGGGAATAGCACTGCTGGGCCGGGACTAGCACTAGAGAGCAGATTTTGCTCATCTTTCTCCAACCTTTGTGGTCAGTGATGTTAGGTTGGCAGTTTGAAATCAGGTACAGTGGAAGTATTTATACCATGGAAATCAACAAACACCACAAATCTGGTTTTTTTTTTTTTTTCTTTTTCTTTGAGAGCTGGTTAGCTTTTAAACACACCACTGGGAAAAGTCCCGGTGGAACTTTTTAAAGGAACATAAGCAAATATAAGCCATCTGTCCTTTGTAAGGGAAAAGGAAATTTTTAAAAAGTAAGGACATTGCTTTTTAAAACATCATACTACTAATTTTAAAACTAAAAAGAGCTTTGCTTTCCTTGGAAAGAAGGATTTATAAATAAGAAGATGAGGGCAGACTTGGCTTTTGGGGTGAAACTGAGAAAAACAAGGAAAAAGAATGTACCAGCCAATGTAAGTGTGTATGTGTGTGCGTGTGTGTGAGAGAGAGACAGACAGACAGACAGAGAGAAGAGACAGAGAGAATAGTTTGCCCAGCTACCTGTCAAGTTTAGTAGCACATTCACACTTGTAGCCCTAAAAGCTTACCTCCCAAGTGCGGCTGGTTTAAATCATTTCCCTCTCCCTCCCTCCTTCTTCTACTTTCCAGATTCCCTAGAATTAAAATAGCTATCTTCATGTGAGGATGGATTCTGGGAAAGGTATGAATGAATAAAGTCTTGAGTCTCTGGAAAAGGAAGCCTCCCTCAGTCCTTGTAGCTATGGAAAGTTACTAGAGCACTAGGCAAGAAAACCCAGCACACGTTTGTTTGGGATTTAAGCTGCTGCATTGCCGAGTGTTTTCATTCAGTTTTAACCTAAAAGCTGATATTCAGAAAGTAAGCCCCAACCATCAGAATTCCCATCTCATTTTCCTATCATGAAACTTCGGCTGTGCTTGGGGACGGAAACATATTAGGTATGTAGTTCAAGCTATACTTGATTAAATGGAAGGAAACCTATGTGCTTAAGGTGCACAAATCAAATCCCCGTGGAAATAGCTGTTTTTCTAGCCATAAGAGAAATAAAGTCACCATCAATCCTTGCTATGGTATGTACAATTTACAAAGAGCTTTATACATATTTTATTAAATAAAAACCTGAAGTCAACATTAGCATGGTCTTCTTTTTGCATAAGAGGACACATGCTCAGAGACATTAAACAGTTGGAAGAGCTAGCTTTGAACGCAAGGACTTGGATTGCCTGCATCATGCTCCTCCAGTGAATACCCTGTCCCAACTAACCACCCCACACCTGTTCACAGGAAGCCTTACCTGTAATTCTTCCCAGCTGCCCATCAAACTTCTTTCCAACAAACCCAGATATGTGAGCTCCTAGACTTACTCCAATCATGTAAATGTCATCAAGAGAAGCTCCTTCTGCCTGGAATTTTAAGAGGTCCATCATTATAAATTGCAGGGTCCAAGGAGTTGACAACATCTGGAGAAAATTTCTATCTGTTGACTTTGGAGAATAGTATCTAAGCACCTTATACCCATTGTCTCATATAAGTATCACAATGCTCCTGCTAATTAAATACCATTCTTTTGATTATACAGATAAGAAAACTGAGGCCTAGTGTTGAAGTAATCTGCGTAAGGTCAGGCAATTGGGAAGGGAACAGAGCAGGATGCAAACCAGTTTGCTTAGCTCCAAGCCTGTGCCTTAACCTTTGTGCCATGGTGTCACTATTCATGCTTCTGCTAGAAACCAAGCCAAGACATCTTTAAGACCTTCCCAGTTGGGGATAAGGAGAATGATACAGTTTGATGGACCCCTTTATCTTCATCTTAGTTCAGTTAAATAAATTCACTATGGAGAGGGAAGGAAAGAAGGAAAGAAAGAAGTAGGGTAGGGAATTCATGTATAACTTATGCCACTGATGGCCACAGTGACTCTCTGAAATAGTCCCAATATTGAGTCATTCACCTTTTGTTTTTTTGTATAAAAGGGTCAATGCATGAGACAGATTGCTAATAAAATTTAAAATGTATTTAATCTTTGTAAGTCTTCTGAAAACATAAATTATACATACACAGAAAAATCTCATTAGACCACGTATATCAGTTTTTCTTTTAGATAATCTGATAGGTAAACTTTGACGTTTCCAGAAAAAAGAACAGCTAAAGAAGTTGAGGGAGATCTAGGCATTGAAGCCATGAAACCCCTCAACAGAAACTCTACTACACATAGGACACCTTTATGTGAGCTAAAAAAATACGTCCCTTCCTCAGGATGCTTTGCTGTCATTTGCTGGAAAATTACCTTAATAAACATATAAATCTACAATGTCTACAGTGACAACATTCCTCACTTAGGTGAGTGCCCTGTGCAGTGAGCAACCTGCACAGTTACACCGATGGGCCTTACCTCCAACCCATCCCCCAAGCTTCTCTGGGGCTTATTTGGATTTGCAAGATAGCACCCTTGTTCACTGCAAGTATCATTTGATTTTAACTCTCCAGATAATGGGCCAGTTTCAGTTTAGTCCTGGATCATCTAGGAGAATTCTCCCTTACCAACATTTTGTCGATAAATTCTTTCAAGATTTCTGCTACTTTTCTGGTCTTATTGGAGGCGTAGGCATATATTATATTTGTGGCTCCTCGATTCCAATCAACAACGACCACATTCATGTCCTCTACAGACAGCAATCCCTCTACTAAGTCCCCCATCCAAACTGGAGGGGAGCCTGTCGGCCTGAATCCATGGACAATGAAGGTAGTTTTCTTGGTCACATTCAAGTTCCCCAAATCTGCGGAGTTGACGGCTTGTGCACAGGTCCAGTTTCTCCTTGTGTAGAGCATCAACTTCACATTTAGCTCCGTACCAACCACTGCACTGTGAAAGCTCAGTCTCGTGAACGAAGGGCATGTTTCATCTGTGGCTGAAAATAAAAGAGTTAGATGGCATCGTGACAGTTCTTTCCTTGCTGGGCATCAAGTAAGAGTGCTATCCTATACTCATGGAGTTCTTTCTATGTGCATTACGGCACCATAGCAGAAAGCTAGATCTAGTTAAATGAAGTTGCAAAGTCATACCTGATTCAGAGTTTGCAAGTAGTGACTTCTTTTTCACCAGGAAAACAATCTTTCGAAATTCTACCCTCCTTCAATGAAGCCTTCTCCAGCTCTCCCAGTCATAAGTCCTGTTCTTTATCTCAGAATTCCCCAAACCCCTTTATAGACCTCAGTAACAGCACTTTCAGGGTTGTATTGTGGGTACTTATATACATGGGTGTCTACCCTGCTAGACCACAATCTCCTTGGAATGGTGTCTTATAATCCTGTGTATCCCTCACTAATCCCAGCACACAGTTCAGGACTAAATATTTGAAACTTCAGGTACTGAGGACACAATGTCACCTATGTAATATTCAGTGGCGAAAGAATAACCTAACTCTAACAATGAGAAGAAAATCAGGAAAAAAAAAACCAAAATGGGAAAAGTTCTATTTTTTTTAATGACCTTTATTCTTAAAAAAGGTCAGTGTCATGTTCTATATTAAATGTTCTATACAAAAGGAGACTAAAAAGACAGGATAAACAAATGCAATATTTGGTCTTAGATTCGTTTCTGTAATGAAAGAAAAAAAATACCATAAAAAATTATTAACTCAAAGAGACAAAACTCAGCTATTAACATTAAATTAAATAAAAGTTTGGTGCCAATGTTAAAATAATTGAGGTTGATAACCATATCATGGTTATGTAAGAGAAAAATCTTAACTCTTAGGCAATGTAACTGAAGCATTTATAAGTAAATGGCTAGCTTAGTCTTGAAAGGTTCAGAAAAAAGTTAGGGGCAGAGAAATAAGCAGAAAATGATAAAACATATATAGCAAAAGGTTAACAATAGATGAATACATGCAAAGTGTTATTGATATTCTGTATATTTTTTTTATTCTTGTAGCTTTCTGCAAGTTTAAAATTATTTCCAAATAAAAAGCTTAAATATAAGGAAGAAGAAAGGCAACAGGGCTTGCAAAAGTGAGAGGGAGGATGTGACTTCCGATATCATAAAACAAAAGTAGAAATGCTTGAGACTTCTGCTTGAAAGGGAGTGGGGCACTGGAAATAAACTACAGATTAAGTTGCAAGACGAGAGAGGGAGTGGGAAGGCTGTGGGGTCCTTGGGTATTGAGGCAGCGTTATTTTGTAACATTAGATAAGGCTTTGGTTAAGAACCACAATCAAACAACTGTTAAAAGCAAACCTCTGCTCAACATTGGTATCCAGACACAAACATGCAATGATTAGGAAGACTGTATTGTATTTTTAATTATAAGGTTTATTTAAAACTGTGTTGTAACCCACTCTCCTGCATCCTGCTGGGCTGAGAGAGAACAGCCAAGTAGGAGATGAAGTTTTGCGACAAGCAATCCCATAGCCGCAAGCCAGAGATGGTCCTTTAGGATATCCAGAAGCGGGGCAAGGGCTGTCAATGACCATCCTTGAAGGGAGGAGAAAGAAGGGGAAGACTGCCCAACAGAAGACAAGAGTGCCTTGGGAAACATCTCTTCTGACTTCTTCCAATAAAAATTTAGAAACTATTTGCCCTGGGCCCCTATTCTTAGTGAATCTACACTTACATACCTAGGAATTGCTGCTTCCTCATTCTGAGCCTCAGAGTGGCTTTCTTCCTGGGGTTTACACGTGCCCTTTCTTAATAACTCGGGTCTGTTATGTATGCTTTTATTTGAAACTTCTTGCAAAGGCTCTGATACTCAAAAGTGAGGGAAGTTTGAAAATAGAACGAGCAAACGAAGCTCAAGTAGAAGGGTAAAGATGAAGTGAGCTTTGAAATTCTTTCTCCTAGAAAACAGTGAGCCCCAGATCACTCGTTCTTCTTTTCACTCTGCACCGTCAAATAGCACGCGCAGTGAGGCATGCTCATAGTGTAAATCCTGTCTTTACTTTTTTCTCCCCTCCCCTTCTTTATTGAGATATAATTGACAAATAACCTTATATAATTTTAAGGAAAATGACATGATCATTTGATATACGTAAAAATTGTAAAATGATTACCATAATAAGGTTGTTAATACACCCTTCACCTCTCATAGTTACCTTTATATGGGGGGTGGAGGGTGGAGAAGATTTAAGATCTACTCTCCTAGCAAATTTTAAGTATACAAGACAGTATTGTTAACTATAGAGACACTATTCTGTGAATTAGATGTGAGAACTTATTCATCTACATGAATATTTTTTTCCATATGTTGGCCCCTTTCATTTTTCTCTTCCTGTAGATCTCACGCTCTTGGAGAACATGGACCGAAACTTGTATGGCACTTGTAGAGCAAGTCTCAGAGTAATTGACTGTTTAATCACTTTATTGAACAGGTGTCACAGAATAGGGTTGAGCTTCTCAGTCTTAGTCATCAGTAAAACTAGGTTTTGTTCCTGGTTGTGTCATTGACTCACCAGGGAGTCTGAGGAAATTATGTCACCTTTCATTTGCTACCTACCTGCCCAAGAGAGGAATGCTGTAGAGATTAATTAGGAATAAGTTCGTACTGGGGAAGATAGAGATCCCTTTCCAAAGAAGGGAAGTGTTTGTTATGTCTGTTCATTTGAACCAAATGAGCAATATTAGGCCAGAGTGTCAAAAGTCACATATCCAAGTCCTTGGAAGGCTCAGAGAAGACTTGTGAAGTTTGGGCCCGGCCTATTTTTCAGCAGCAACTGCCCACTTCATGTCTATGGAATGGCTCAATAAACCTCTTTGACTTGTTGAGTCTTTACTATAAGCCCTTAAAATGGAAAGTTACTGAAAGGCAAGAGAGCAAAACAAATGGATTTCTTTTTTTCACTTAATAGAACCACTCAGACTTCAGATATTTTTTAATGTCTTAGCTATCTTTATAATGGTATTATGCTCTGAAAAAGTCCATTGCAAGTACCAAGTAAACAACAGATTCCTAGCTCCTCTCTCTCAGTACTAAATATTATAACAGCTTTACATATATTATCTCTCATCCTCAAAGGAAATGTGCAGTTCATTAAACAAGAGCCTTCTCTATCCTAGGTTCTGTGTCAGGTGGCACTTCCAGGAGATAGTTAGGCTTTAATGAAACAAAACACATAAATAAGTATAAAATTGCAACCTGTGATATATGCCATGTAACAGAGATATGGTGTAAAATGAGAATTTAAATAGAGAATTTGGCCTGGTCTGGGAATCAAGAATCTCATTCTCTAATCATCTGGAAATAATGTATCTAAATGCCAACAATGGAACATTTCTTTTGCGAAGTATAACAATATACTGAGAGGCAAATTCAAGTTCCTCAAGCTACTAAGTTTTAGTTTCATAGATTTCTACTTTAATTACCAAGACTTAATGTTTCAGGAATTATATCCTTTTTCATTATGTGCTTTATTCGCCTTGAATTCTACCAAATGACATTATAATCACAACTTGGCTTTCTTTGCGTTAGCATTTGCCTAGCAAGTTTTATCCTTTTTAACCCTTTGAATCCATTTGTTGCGAGGGGTCTTACATACAGCATCTAGCTGGGCTTTACCCTATCTCCTTATCCCTCACAAACATGTCCTTCAATAGATCTCCTGCATCTAATTCCACCTTGGTGTCTGCTTTCTGGAGAACCAAAACTGATGCAACTGGATTTAATACTGTAATGCTGTTATTTTCTCATTTTAGTGCTTTCTTGGTTTTTCCTATATGGATTGCCCGCTCTCTTTGTTGTTTTCTTTTACGTATTCTTTCTCATACCAGGAAGTTTAGAACCTGCTCTAATTCTTCTGGTCTTTGCCCTTATAACTTTATATGAAATACTTAAATCTCAGTTTCATGGCATGTAAATGTGTGGACTGAAGACCACAAGCAGAGTACAGGCCACAAGCAGACTACATGCAGAACTGTTCCAGACTTAGGTGTATGGACTCAATTACCCACCAATGTGAACCCCTTGCAAGGATTTTGGGCATCAGGAAACTGTATCTCAGACTGTTGTGGAGCATACTGCTGGCTTCTGCCATGTATCCTGCTGCTAAGCTCTGTCAGAACAGTTTTCTTTCCTTACTCTGCTCTAATTCTTACTTCAGTAACTTGAGGCAGTATCTAATGATCCTCTGTTATACATGATTAGGGCATTAGCACACTCAGTACTTCTCCCTACTCACTTGAATTCTACCTTCTTTTATTAATAATAAAATTATTTTTAGTTCATCTGGTGATTCCTTTTTTAGTTTGAAATATTTACGCCCCTGTATTAGAATATCAATCACAGAGAATTTCTGTTCTATATACTGTATCCGTGCTATATCCTCTTTCCCTGCTAAGATGAGAAAATTAAGGCACTTATCTTTTTCAGACATATACACACACTCACACAAACATACACTTTTTGTTCCCATGGTCGAAATACAGTCAAGCTTTATTATTTGTGGATTTCATATTTGAGCATTCACCTACTCAAGATTTGTAATCCCTAAAATCGATAGTTGACGTGGTTTTGTGGTCATTCACAGACATGCACAGCATGACAAAAACAAAAATTTGAGTTGTTCCACATGCCCACACTCAGCTGAGGTCAATTGCCACAACACTCTGCCTTCTCGTTTTAGCTCCCACAACAAACGTCTTTCTCACTGTCTATTTACTGCCACACTTCACTTCCTGTACTTTTTCTTGGTGATTTCACTGTTTAAAATGGCCCCCAAGTGTAGTCTTTCCTGCCTGGTGTTCCTAAACTCAAGAAGTTTAGGAACACCTTTGCTATACCTCTCTTAGATATACGTTACAGAGGAAATACATAAGTTAGAGAAGCTTTGTTCAGACATGAGTTATGAGTTCAGTGCTAATGAATCAACGATATACATTAAATAAGGTGTCTTTAAACATAACATAAGATTATGTATGAATCAGTCAACAACAAAAAATATAACCAGAGTCTCTCAAGAACCTAACCCCATAGTTTCCCTGGGAGCGATGGTTCAGTATTTGCTAATCCAGTGTTTACAGTGACTTTACAGAACATAACTACCGTAAACAATGAGAATGGGCTGTATGCAAAAGTTATCTGCTGTATCTATATTCCCCCAGTTACACGTTTTAGTTCTACAATGCACACAATCATTGTTTACAGTGAGTCCCTTTCCTGGGCTTCTCCATTCATCCCTGGGTTAAGGCTTTTGCTGTCTTTTCAAGAAGAGCTAATAATGAATCATATATTTTTTAAGTTTACTCATATCTGTAAATGAAATCCTTGGTCTAAATGATGACCTAACTTTGAACAATGTTTCTTTCCCCCAAGATTTATAGATGTTATTCTTTTTTCTTGCATTGAATTCCACGTCAAAGAATTTTTCTCAAATGTTACTTGTATTTTTCATATCGCATACCTGAAACATTCTTTCCTTATTCTGAAATAACTTCCCCCACTAGTGTAGAAACTCCAGGATAACTGAACTATTTGTCTGTTTATCCATTGTTATATTCCCAGTGCCAAGAAAAGGGCCTGGCTCAGAGTTGGCATCAATAAATATTTCCTGAATAAATGAACATCGACCTGTTGATACATTCATTACTCAGCCACTCAAAATGATCCATATGAATACTACGAAGAGTATATGATGTAATATTTATAAAATAAATGGAGTATGAAATGGCACACACATTATGACAAGGCCTGGAAAATAATATGCAAAAAAAAAATGAGTCATGTGTTCCATTTCTGATGTTCTTAGTTTAAAATTGCCTAAGATTTAACCTTTTCCCCTCAGAATTAATGACATTTTAAAATAAAAAGGAAATATTAAATTTACCTTATTTGGGGTCACATTACAAATTAGTTTAAGCTCCTTAAGGGCAGGTACTGTGTTATTTTTTTTGTCCAATGTTGTGGTCCCAGCACTTCGCATAGAAACTAGTTTTGTTGTTGGATCTTAAATTCTCAATTTGGAGGGAATGCAAACACTAGATATTTGTGAACAGCAAATTTGTCGAATTGCTTCACCTTCATATAGTTTTTTAAGTTCTACTTTATAGTAATATTTCTAAAATGATTAATTATTTGTATGCCTTCAGAAAGCAAATTTCCTTTTTTTTTTCATTTTGTTTTGTTACAAAGTCAACTTTGTTCAGAGGTAGCATTAAAGAGCCAAACCAAGTAACCACAGAACATGTTAAACTGGTTTCTAAAACTTAACCTCTTATTAGAATTTATGTGAAACAGGAGAAACTTAGCGTTTTCTTTTCAGACTACTTTAAATTCAGTTACTCTGAAATGTCATTTTCTGTTGACAAGTGGAAAATTATAATGGGATGTCTCCTATCCAAGGAGGAATTCAGACTTCTGTGTAGAATTGGCTTGATTATCATTTACTGCCTTCCCTCTGTTATATTAAAAGAAACTTATCCAAGCAGGATGTCAGGAAAATCTGGCTATAACATTTTCACAGACAACATATTTATGCTTGAGAGGTTTTGTTATAATTTAACACATGGTCACCCATGGGCCAAATCCAGGCATGCCCATTTGTGTATTGTCCATGGCTGCTTTTCTGCTATAAGGCAGAGCTGAGTGACCAATGGCCCACAAAGCTAAGAATATCCACTATCTGGCTCTTTACAGAAAAACAGTCTAATGTACCAAACATAAGTATAATGCAACTTTGAAAAGAGCACAGGTTTTTGAGTTAGATCTAGGTCTGAGGTCCAATTCCATTGCCTGCTAGCTATGTGACCTCTGGTAAGTAATTACCTAACTTCTGTGGGCCCTAGCTTCATGTGTATCAAATGATCATAGTGCCAATCTGTTACGCAGTGCTTACAGAGCTATATTGAGTCTAGGGCAAAAGAAAAACCATTATGTATATATACACTTATCAAAATATCCCGTATTTTCAATCAAGTATGAAATTTTTATAAAAGCTCTACAATCAAAACACATGACTATATATATAATCCTTCCCATCATTCAGTCTGTTCACACACCACAGTCAACTCCCATAAATTATCAAGCAAGGAAATGAAGGTGGCATGGGCCCAGGAGTCTGGATGATTGGAAATGACTTTTCTTATAGTATGATAACAGAGTTGTAAAATGAACAATAGTCTGTGATTATTTAAAACGTTGATATTTTGTTCATCATGGACTTATTTGCATTTTCATCTTTTTAAAATATTGCATTAGAATATTATCTATGCACATAATTTATGATGCATTAATAGAATGCATTTTAATATTCCTTATTAGTGATATGCATATTATCATTTGTATTAAAATATCAAATGATATTAAGATATGATTTAAATATTGCATTAAAATAGCATGAAAAATAAAAGATTTTTATTGTGTTAAAAATCATAAATATAATTTATCTTGATTACTGAATTTTGGTATCTCTTCCCCACTTACATTTTGTACCTGGTGAGTGCCTCACTTGCCTCACCCTAATCCCAGCCCTCCTGTAAGGATTGCTGTGAGAACTGGACATAATGTCTATGAAGTGCCTAAATTAAAGCATTATCTGAGACATAGTAAATACTAAAAAATTAGTATTGTTGATGATGTTAATAATAAGTTGGGTTAGCAGTACTCATCTCATAGGGTTGTTATGAAGACTAAATGAAATAATGTAAGTAAATCACTTAGCATGGGATTTTCTATGAAGTAAGTGCTCAGTAAGTATTAATTCCCTTTCTTCCATTATTTTGAAAGGATTTTGGAAAAGAAGAACTTTATTTGCCCATATACAGGTGGCAGTGCTTCACCCTGACCAGAGAACTAAATTTGGTTCTGGCTCTGTCATTAAAAAGGTAAAACAAATAAACTATTTGGGCTATTATTTTTCTCATATTAAAATGAGAGCTTGGTTCCTCATTCCTTAGAGACTTAGCTAATCTCTAGCATTCTTTTTGTGCACAAAATTCTAAGATATGCAAACCAGCTGATTTAAAAGTACAAGAGGCATTTATTCAGACAAATGAATTTCCAGGGTAGTCTTATAACCAAATCAACCCAAATCTAAAATAATAAATGTAGCAAGATTCAAAGACCTGAAAATTAAATTAAAATTTCAATTAAAAGATCTGAAAATAACTATGCTTAATCTTGTAATTAGACAGTTGATCAGATAGGTGTTTTGTCACCTCTATTTCAAGCAGGGGTTTTTTCGGTTTTTTTTGTTTTTTTTTTTTCTTGGCTAACTGAACAAATACCTTTTGGTTAACAAATATGGTTTCACATGCTACGATAAAAATAAATTTTGAAAACATTTTGATGAGTTAAAGAGGCCAACCACACACACATAAAGAAAAACATATTATGTAATTCCAATTATATGAAGTGTTTAGAATAGTTAAATCTGTAGAGACAGAAAGCAAATTAGCAGTTGCACAGGGCTGGAATGTGGGGGAGATGGGGAGATTGTGGTGTGATAGCTAAAGGGTACAAGGTTCCTTTATGAGGTCATAAAAATGTTATAAAATTAACTGGTGATAACTGCACTATATCTGTGAATATACTAAAAACTACTGAATTGTATGCTTTAAACAGTGAATTGCATGGTGCGTGAATTATATCACAATAAAACTAAAAAAAAAAAAAGTTCCTTTAAGTTTACCCTTTCATGGAAAGACCAGAGTAAAAAGATAAAAAGTCTTTTAGAGGTAAGTGAGCAGAAGTTTTACTTTTTTGTCCAAATCAAAACAGGCTTCTAGTTTTCCAATTTGTTTTCTTTCCCCTTGGAGACTGAAGTTGATAGACCTCTATTTTCTACCACTGAAGGAGTCCCCAGCTTGGTCAGTCTGTTATTGGTGGGGTAGGAGGGCGGGTCAGAGAGACATAATGCCTTCTTGATTGGAAGGACATATCTGCTTTTAACTACAGGCTATATTTCTCTAGAATACAACTGAGAAAAGAGACAGACTTCTGGTTACCTAGATTGACTTATTTCAGATGAGTCCCAGTTGGATAGTCCTTGAGTCAAGACTAAGCACTGACAACCCCACTCCCTTTCTGAGGAAACATCCAAGGGTTCCTTTTGCTTTGTCTTAGCAGGAGACACTGGCCTAAAGCTAAACGAAGCTGCGCGTGCTGTCTCAGCGCCACACTCAATTTCTGGCTTTTCAGTTTCTGCCTGCTATCGGAGAAATTGATAGCATTTTCCACATTTCTTATTGGGAGAAAAACTTCTACAAAAAGAGGAAACTCTTCATTCACTTCCGAGAGGGTGCTGGTAAAAAAGAAAGATGATGGAGAAATAACCCACTGATGGAGCATGTGAGATCTTGCTCCCTGCAACATATCATCAAGTTGGCTCAAATAAACTCTTAGAAAAATTCTAAAAAAAAGAAAGAGATAACCCACTGATAAAAACAATTGTAAATATGTGTGAGAGGACAGACAGTTCTGAGATTCTATGAGACTCCATAAGTCAAGGGTAGGTTCCCATTAAACAGCTCAATATGACTGAGTTAGGTTATTAAAATTCAAAATCAGTTTCTCTCATTCCCATGGTTGGGGTGACATTTAGTCTACCAATCTCCAACCCCAAGTGACAGCAGTGAAGTTCCACCCAATTTAACCTTGATGCACAATATCCAGACAGGAAGTAAAACAGGCATGACCCTGACTCGCAGTTCCTTTATGTCAAATTTTGGGTTCCAAGGTGTGCTCAAGCTATCATTTCCCCCCACTCCCAAACATGACACAGATGTGTGGTAATAATTTCTTTAGAACAGAGGTCCACAGTCAGGTATACTGACTTGATTCTGCCTGAAAATATTTACTGAGATTCAGACCAGGATTCAGAAAGAGATGCATTGTCAAGTGTTCTGCATCCTGGGCAATGAATGCTAGTCAGTGTCTGGGACTCAGCCCCACCACATGTTAATTGATGAAGCCAGGACATTTCCAGTAACCCACATTTGAGCACACTCTTATGCTTGCCTGAAAACACTGTTTGGAAGGAATTTCAAAAGTCCCAGAAATAAAAATCTCTTTAGGTCAGAAAATCTGACTTAGAGAAATTAGAAAATGAACTGGACTCCTATTTTTAAGAGTAGAAGGGGGGCATGACATGAACTTGCCACGAAATTCTACTTAATTTTTTAAATATGAACAGTAACTCGGTATTTTTATGCAGAGGACCACCTGAATTTGGCATTAAAAAACTGCCCTGAGCTAGATTGCAAAGTGTTCATAGCTGTCCAGGACCAAAATTGGTGGAATATATCTGTTCCCTCCCTGCCCCGCCAACTCCCTCCACCCACTCCTGGAAGAGACAGGCAAAAAGCATGTGGGCAAAATGCCCTCTTGGATGGAAGAATCTCTCTGTTTTTCAAAACTGGCTTGTATTTCTTTTGGATACAACTTAGAAAACAAATCAGATGCCAGATTTCTTTACTCTTATTTCTTAATCATGTGCAAAATATGCACATTCATACTCCACCCCCTCACTTACCTTTGCCTCTGTGTTAGAGAAGGATGAGTCACACACACAAATACACACAGAGTATAAATCATCTGGAGAGGATTTCCAATATCTCAGGGAACAATTCTGTTTTTGGCACTAAGTATTTTCTCTAGGAAAATATCTTAGTTTTTCACAAGTTGCTATAGGCCAAATATTGATAGTAGAGTAACTTTAAAAGTCCTTATGACAACAGCCTTAATTTAGAACAGTATTTATCAGCTTGTTTTCCTTGAACCATCTGAAGCTGAAAAACCTTGAGGTTTTGTTAAAAATGCAGATTCCAAAATCTCACCCCAAAACCCCTGAGTCTGGACCTGGGAAGAATCTCTTCACCTTTAACAAATTTCCCAGCTGATTCTAGTGCACTCTAGAGTTTGCTGTATCCACTGGTAAGGTTATAGCAAACACTCCTATCATGATTTCACAAAGGTTAGAACGAAACCAAAATCTCTAAAAGTGAATAACTCATATCCTTGGGATTTCTGAATCACATCCTAATGCTTGCTAATTTTTGGATTATAAGTTAAAGAAGGCAAAAACAAAAACTCAAAGTATCTGTGATAGATAATTTTTGCTATCAGATGTATATCGTTCAATACCCTCCCCTTGGAAGTTCCAAGTTCATGGTTCTGCAGATACAGAGAAGTCTGTGTTTAGCTTACAGCTATAATTGTCTTTTCCTTCTAGCTACATAAGTTTATTGTAGTCTCTGTCTGCTTAGATTCTATCACGCAGTAGTAAGTTTTTAAAGATCGTTTGAAACAGGGTTTTATTAATGAGGTAACACTGAGTATAAAGGTCACAAAAAAATTGAGTTCCAGCTTTGTAAATAGAGATATGTAATGGGAGACTGAAAGTAAGTAACCACTAATTATCATCAGGTTTTTGTGTTAGGGTTAGCACCCTCTCCTCTTAAGTTATCTTTAAATTTATGTTCATTTTTAAAATTAAAAAATGATAATAAACACACACTTTAAATGTTGACTTATCAGTTAAAAATATCATCACTTGTAAAATTTTAACTTACTATTAAAGCAACTTCAAAAGCACCAATTAAGAAAAATGTTTTTATAAGCTTCAAATCCCAATACGAATATTTTAGTTTTTCCATTTTTCTTCTAAACTTTATTTACAGGCAAACATACATGATTTTAACAAAGATGCAATTTTAGTTTATCTACAGATTTGAGTTCTGCTTTTTCTACTTTGTGTTATTTTATAAACATGTTTGTACATTTCTGTGCAGCTTCAGAATTATTTTAAAGGCTACATTTTTTAAAAAGTTGATATACTGCACTTTATTCTTGTATGTAGAAACACTTCTGCTATCGCTGGTTTAAAGTTATTATAAGTAACAGAACCATATTTGTATAAGTTTTTTTCTCTTTCTTTTTAAAAGAAAAAAATGGTTTTACTATTTTAAAGGGCATGAAGGTTTTTACGGCTCCTAATTTATAACACATTTACATTCAAAAAATGATACCAATCTTCATTACCATAATCTGTGTGAAAAAGAACTGGATTTCTAAAAAGACTGAGAGGTGTTGAGGTTTTTTAAAAGCCTTTCACTTTATTTTTGTTACTGTTTTAATTTTATTTCTTTATTATGATTAATAACTTTTAAGCTATCAATATGCCAGGCACCATTCTAAAGCGTTTACACATATAAAAACCACATTTTTCTGTAAGAATAATTTATAAGCTCTCGATGCATGAAAGCTATAAAACCCTACTCTCCATATATATTAAATATTATAATAAAATAAAAATTTAAAAAAAAATAATCTTATTTCATAGAAGTGGAGAGCCACAGTAAAAGTACTCTATTCTAGATTTTCCAGCATATTCAATTTTTGTACCTCAGAAGAACAAGTTAATTCAAAGGAAAAGGAGTTTTTCATTACTGAGAAAAATAATTTTTTTCAGAATTAGAAAGTTTATTTAGTCTATATCTTCTTTTTAAAAAATTATTAAATGAAATTTTAAAAAGTTCATTAAGAAACTAGGATGATAAAATGCAAAAGGACAGTAATTCTAATAACTTTTTTAAGTAATTAAGAAAACCATTCAATAAATGACCTACCTGATCTCACCAAGCACATCAAACTGATGAAGAAGTATAACCTCAGCATATGGAAACTGGAGAGGGTGTGTGTCACATTCATAAGAAGAATGATTTCCTTCAGAGAGCCTGAGTTTGCACGAAGGGCTTTGCTGAGAGAGAGCAGATAACTAATCCAGAGGTCTGGTGACAACAGGAAGTTCCCGAGAGACTGTAGGCAGTCCCAACCCTTTCAGGATATTTGACTCCTCCTTTTTTTAAATAAAAGGTCAGGTACAATTCTCTTACACAGTTTTATGCATATCTTAATATTATAATATGTATTTGCAGAATGACGAGTTCAAAATAGTTTCATTCTTTGTGGGCGGTTTATTAGTCGTTTGGCTTGGTGTGTTGAAATCAAGTGTGATCTGAGATATTTTCGCCTGCTGTTCTTGTGAATGAAACAAATCCAGTTAATATTCTGTTGGCTTGTGTATACAAAAACTGCTTTTTATGTTAATTCACACACTCATTCCTTATAGGGCAGTCTTAAGGTTTTATTAAGAACGTTTCATTAAGTCCAATCATATACCCACATTTGCCAAAATATATTTCAGATCAAGAGAACCTTTTTAATGATATTATATGTCTTATTTTTATTTCTTCTTACCCAGAGTTCCCATCTAGCTATTAGTTCTTTTTTTCATTTCTTTTCTTCTTTTTTGAAAAAGTAAATGCAAAGACTTTAAATAGAGAACTATGCCAGAATCCATCGTTGGTGTTGAAAGTAACTAAACTTGTGCTCCATAGCTATAAGGCAATTTAATTCCCTTTCTGGTAGAAGTGTTTACAACACTTACTTAGACTTCTGGTGGTCTAATGAGCTTAAAAATAAATTAATAAATAAAGACATAACAACTTAAGAAATATATTTTCATCCAAAGCATCAGGCAAAAGTCATTTTATTCATTTAGAATTATCTATTTGAAGTATGAATTTATGAAGTAAGAGCATCTCTGGTATGTTTATCAGTTCTCAGCAGCCCCATTTACAAGGAATTCCTTGTAGGAAGTTGATGCTAGCAATGCTTCCCAAGGAATCAGTATATCAGAATCACCCGGGACGCCTTAAAATATTGTACATATGTTTCTGTGTCACACCTCACTTAATGAATGCCAAGACTTCCTAGCATAGGTCCACAGATATGGATTCAGATCCCAAGTCTTCCACTCACTAGTTGTGTGGTCTTAAGGAAAATATTTAAGGTCTGTAAGTCAGCGTTCTCAACTGCAAGATGGAGATAATAAAACCACACATCTTGCAGAATTGTTATGTGGATTAAATTAGATATATAGCTAAAGTTCTTAGTACTGCGACTACTACCAAGGTTAAGTGCATCACCCTTGGTAACCATTGTTATCACCTGACTGGTCACGCAATCTGCACCTTGCCCCTCCCTCAGAAGGTGGGCTGCACAGCGCTGAGAAGGGGGATCAGGTGGAGAATCTCTGTGGGATTTTAGAAGTGGAGGGCACCTTACAGCGTTAATCTTTCAGGGGAATGACTTTAGTCAGCACTTTAGTCTCTTTTTGTGTTTTGTGTCCTGCTTGGAGAAATAAACTAGGGAGATGTTAATAGGAAAACCAGATTGGTGACCTGCTAGCTTGTTTACTTTTCCATTTGCAAAAAGCTTTACTAATTTGAAAACAACAGCCCTCTGGAACAAACGGAGAATTGTTTCACATTCTCTTAGGACCTGGTTATGGAATGCATTGCTCCCTGTTGGATCAGTGTACTTGCCTGATAAATGTTTGTTGAGCTCTTATCAGTTTTAGTACAATGTAAAGTGTTTATCTAGACAGCCAATGTACATTTTCCCAGGAACTAGCCAATTATAGGAATAAAAATCATTTCCGTGGGTAGGTTTTGTGTTACGTTTAACATCTTTGTGTTACTATTAATGATTTTCCCATTGGTGGGCACATAAAGTCCCCTGACTTCCTAGCTGTGTGCTCCTTTCTACTTCCAGCATTCAAAACAGCACAAGAATCAATGAGAGAACTCATCCCCTCTTTTTTGGGTTAGTGAGAAATATTAAATATAAAAAATCCCAAACCCAAAACATTCCAAAGAATGGGGGAAAGGGAGAGAGAAGGGGAGAACTTATGGGAGAATGGGTGTGACTATAACGAAGTAACACAAGGACTCTTTGAGAGGTGGGTTAGTTCTGTCCTTTGATTGTGGTGGTGGTTACAGGAATCTACTCATGTGATAAGATTGCATAGCAACATAAACACACATACACACACACGTGATGTAAAACAGGTAAGATCTAAATAAGGTCTGTGGAGTGTACCAAATCGATTTTCTGGTTTTGATAGTGCATTCTGGTTACATAAGATGTTACCATGGGGTGGGGGGCAGTAAGGATACACATCATCCTTGCACTATTTTTACAACTACAGGCGAATCTGTATTTCTAAATGTTTTTAAAAATTCCAAAAGGTGGGCCAAGTCATAACCATTTAACATTAACATTTAGTCACAGGTATTTTTTTGAGGAAAACCATTTCCTCATTTCTCATCAGACAGTCAAAAATGAATAATGGTCAATTTTCTCAATACTATGACCCTGATAAATGATCACAACTCAAGAATATCACAATTTTCCTCATTTCCAATTTTATATTATATACTGGCTTGAAAAAATAAAAACCTAGAAATCATTTGCTACAGAGAGCAGGGTAGAAAGTAGGCAAGCTTCCAAATGAATGGACAGGAAAAACAGGTATGGAAGTATAATGGAACTGAGGGGAGGTGGTTTTATAATTCTCATTAGCTCAACAGTCAGAAAAGGTGACCTATGTCCCCCACTGCCCCGGGCTAGGCCTCCAAGCTGGTATATGATTCACAATAATATTCTTTTTTTTTTATTATTTCATTTTGAACAAGAATGTTTTTTAGTTGTATAAAGCACTATAATTTTCTCAACATTCTTCACTCATTTCAACAATCTTCACTGTCTTCATTAAACGAATTAACAGTGTCAAACTACATTTCACTACCTGTCAGCCTCCTTAGAGACAAATATGTGCTTGGAGTACTAAGTGGAAAGAAAAAAACTAAGGAAGGTCAACAGAGATACTTTAGAAGGAGTTAAAAAAGACAGTTGGTGTGTGGGGTGGGGAGGGATTAGATTTCTGAGCACCATTGATTTCCCTTAAGGTTCAGAGAAGTTTACAAACGATTTTTAAAAGACATGAGATCAGAACCAAGAAATCAGAGGAACCTGCACTTCGGAATAAAAGTTCGTTATAAAAGTTTCTGGACTGGCAGAAGTGAGAAGAGGGAGAAAGTGGGAACGGGGAGCTGAAGAGAGGCAGAAGAGAAACAAGTCAGAAGTACAGGAGAAAGCTGTGCCTAGAAGAAATGAAGTTTGAAACTTGTCATGAATTGGAAGAATGAAAAGCCATAGTCACAAGTCTGGGAGATGAGAAAGCCTGGAATTTCATACCTTCCAGGTAAAATAAATCCTAGTGTCAGACAGCGAGGTGTGTATAAGACTAAATTATCTTCTCAGAGTAAGATACTGGCACATTTCTTGACTAATTCCACTCTATACTGCTGATTAAAAAGCGTATGTTCTCACAATACAGCCACCCCACAGGCCAAATCCTATAAGCAATATAGAAGGGCCCCATGCCAAGTGGATCTGTAAAAAACAATATTCAGTTGTTATTGTCAAGTAAAGAGACCACAGAACACATTTCACTGTTTTCCCACTGCTTTTTAGTAGTTTCCTAAAGCTAAGCCATTCTGACCACTTGTAATAAGCTGGTATTGCCAAATACTGTACAAACAGGATACCATAATCTAAACCTCAATTTTTCCTGAACCTTTGACTACCTCAGTGATCTAGAACACAGCAGGTGGGAGAGAACTGGGAATCAGAAACTGCCTGATCATTTTTTTATACATAAGTAAACAAAAGAGATCAAATTGGTTGATTAAATTATCTATTCAGAATTCATTTTGCCAAAAAGTCATAACCTTTAGACTGATTAAGCATAACAGGACTTTGTTACTTAGATGCTCTGAGTCTGGGAAGTGCTGGTTTTGATAATTCTAACCAGCTTTCATTTTGATCTTCTCAGGTTCTTCTGTCCAGTAGGAAAAAGCTTCACATAAACATATACCACATTTCAGAGTAGTACCTTTCAAGGTGCCACAGTCTACTCACCCTATTCAGTTGTTTACCTCCTCCTCTTCATTCTGTCTGCTGTTCTAGTTTTTCTTCATCTTCATTGTTGTCCTCATCCCTATTCTAGTCTTGCTCTTTTGAATGTTTTTTTTTTTTGTCTTTATCCTCCTTCTTTTGCTCTAAAGCATCCTTCTTGCCTTTCTGTTCCTTTCTATATGCTTCCAGAGCTTCTTTTAATGGGGTAATGAACTGCTGAAACTCTATCTCCTCCATGGCTGAGAGCACATCACTGGCATTCAGTATCTTGTGTTTCCCTTTCATTGCGAAGTTGTTGGCACAGGATGTGGCTGGCATACAGCACAAAGACACTGGCAGTGTGGGAGGTGGCGCTCCCGGCCTCCTTGAAGATGTTGACACCGTCCGGGAGCTCCTCATTGATGATCCCTGTGATGACAGCATTGGGTAGATTCAGGTCCTCAGGCCTCTCTGCCATTGCTGCGGCTTGGGCTGGCCCTCTTCCCCAGGCTTCCTACTCACTATAACATTCTTTTGTCTTCTCATATACGTGAGTGACCCTATTTCTTTGATTCAGATTCTGCAAGCCAATCAGGGTAACTTTTCCCAAATCCATTATTTGTTTCATTTCTTGAGTTTCTATTTAGGAGATGGCTCCTTCCCTCAAGAACACAGACACTTTAAAGATAATATTAATATAGAGATATAGAAACACATTCCATAAAAGAACTGAGGAAACAGTAAGATGCTGGGAATCCTGGAGAAAGGAGTCATTGATAAAGCTTCGCACAGGAGATGGCTTTTGATCTAGGTTCCAAAGACTAGGTAGGAATTGGAAAGGTGAAGAAAGTGGAAGAAAAGCATTCTAGGCAGAAGGAATTACTTTGAAGGCATAAAAGTAGTGTGGATTGAGAGTCTGGTGCGTATGAGTAGGGAAATAATAATATGAAGACATGCTGTGATGAACTTTGTATGTCATACTTATGTTACTGGAGAGTGGGGGTCCTCTCCTGGCGCGTTGTCCGGGTTCTTGATGTCTCAAACCAAAAACTGAGCAAGACACTAAAACACAGTAGAAAAGAAAAGTTTTATTAGAAGGGAAAGTACACTTCTAAAAGTGTAAGCGGGCCTGAGCAAGAGAAGCGTGGCTCAAAAGGCCTGGTAACAAAGCCTTTGGGGATTTTATCCCTTTTTGCTGTGGGTGGTTACTTATCTTAGAGCTGTGGGGTTCCTTGATTGACAACTAAGATTGACAGGATTTAGTGATTCATCATTTTGCTTTCTGTGCATGTTTGTTCCCAGAATTCAGTTTGTTATAATGATATTGATGGACTCCCAGGCATCACATTATAATGATGGTATAATGAGGCTCAGGTGAGTTGAAGGTCATTGGGGTCTTCATTGCGCAGGTTCGAGTGACTGGCTTACCCTGGTACTTAATTCTCTGCCTACTGGCTTGTGTGAGTTAAAAAATGCCTTCTGGCTTGCTTAATTGTGGGCTGATTATGGCAGACCCCTTTTAGAATAGGATGTCCTCAGCGTCTTTGCAGGCAGGCCTGAAACCCCCTAACTAACTTTCCTGCCTAACTCTTTTCTAAAAGCCATGAACCCCCCAACTATTAGTATGGATGTTGAGGATCGGGAGGTCTCTTCTTCCGTATCTGCTTCCTGCTAAGAAGGGCCCTAGTCCTTGCCTATGGGGGTTTCATAGAGCTCTTGCCCTTTCTGCCTCAGTCAGGGTGGGGTCTTGGGCTTTCTGCTGAAGTGCCACCTTAGTCCCTAGACAAAGAAAAGAAGATACAAGCTTATTATTTTAATCAAACATGTATTAATTTCTATTATTGATTTGCTTATTAAGTGAGTAAAAATAACAGGTTTGGGTAATATATTACTTAAAGAGTATAAAGTCCTCCCCTCTCAGACTCTAAGGGCCCTGTCTGACTTTATACTATTTCTACTAATGATGGGCTGGTGACCATTTCTCAAAAGCCAGAGGATCTGAGTCACCAGGGCAATTATCAGGATTTGAGAGATAGGGCCTTTTTTCTAAAGAAAGAAGGGAAGAAAACTTAACTAGGTTTACTAAAAAGATTAACTGTGCAAGAGATGTCCCATTTCATTTCCTGTTAAAAGGTTAAGAATTTTACAAGTGATGTCCCATCTCACTTAGGATATTGGATTTAATCTTTAAGGTAGTGGGAACTTAGCATTGTCTTGTTCACTTATTTATATATTAATATATTACTATTATTTAATGATACAAACAGATATAATAAAATATATGATAATATGCAATAAATGTAATAAATAATATAGTATACATAAGACAATTATATTAAAATTTTCACATTATCATGTGAATAATTTTTTTAGGTAGTTTATTACAGAACAAGAAGGAAATGTCTGCATACTACTTTTTGGGCTTAAGAAGTATTTTTCATGGAATAGAGCTACTTTGTTTTACAAACCATGACTTCCTTACAAACTCTGTATCAAGCAAAATCAATGCAAGTCCAGTGCTTTCAGTAACTGCTTGTTTTCAAAGTGCTGCACAGAACATTCCAAGGAGAGACTGCTTAAGCATAGCTCAGGACGCACACTGACAAGGCAAAGGCAAAATGCTTTCACTTACTAGAATTTCTGAAAAAAAATCAACAAAAATTTTGGAGGGATGTCCAATATTTAATGTTTATCAGTACCATGTCTTTTAGATTTATTTGGACCTTAAGCTGTTGTTTAAAGATTTCTGCTTTTACTTTTACTCAAGCCTTGTTTATGAGAATTCTGCACCTTCATTAGACAATTATTTCCTGAAGCATGCACACATGGTGGTCCGTGTGAGAGGCAAATCTACAGAAAAACCCACCCCTGTAATTTGGAAGGTCTATCCTTGTGACTTATGCCTTGGGCTCCCATTCAGAACCATCATGAGCCACTAGGGGATAAAGGGAACCTTGCCTTCTGAGACGTTGATTTTTAAGCTGGTTATTAAGAAATGACTCAGAAAGACTCTTAGACCTTCCCCACTATTCCTATCTAAGAGATTCAGAGGGAAAGACCTACTCCAGTAAGGACATTTTAGTATGTTAGCCTTAGAAGCCTAATTTGAATTGAGTACGGTGGGTGGGAGGGCGTCAAACAGGGGCCTGTTTACTAGATTATCCCATCTCATTGTTTCTGGTTTACCTAGCAAAAATTTACCTGTGAATTGCCCACTCTCATTTTCAAAATCTTAGACCCCTTACCCCCTGCCCTTTTATCCTTTATCCAAAATGACATATCTAATTTTACCTGTCTTTGGAATTTTAATACTTATATGACTTCCCATGTGCATGTATTAAAAATGTGGTTTTCTCCTGTTAATCTGTCTCTGGTAATTTGATTATTCAGCTAGAAGAATTTAGAAGGTGGGAGGAAAAGTGCTATTTTTTTAGGCCCCACAAGGGGTTCCTGCTGTCTAACTCAGCAGAGTATTTCTGACCTGCTCACATCCTTCTTTTCTGGCTATACCTCAATTTCAGCTGCTCCCCAAGACACCTGGCTCTTTTTTTAGTTCTCCCTAGGGTAAATAATTTTAGGGTTGCCCATATTTAACTCAGATCACTTCAAAGAAACCTCTGAAATTTGGTGAAAATCAACCCAGCCAATTTTAGTGATTCAGTAACAGAAAAACAGAAATTTATAAATGTACTATCCTTCCTAAATATGAAGAATGATAATATAAATTTACTGTCCTTAACAACAACAAAAGGCAACAAAACAACAAAAACAAAAAAAGATAGAAAAAGAGAGCTCACCCTGAAAATAGCATATAAGAGAGACTGAGTAGAAAAGAGGTAGCTATTTTTAGGTCGGCGGGGGAAGGGCCAGCCAGATTCCTGCCTGGAGACTCCCCAGCTCGATACCCGGAATCCAGACCTGAATAGGGCCCACCCTAAAGCCCTAGGCACCAGCACTTTAATCCAGAGGCTCAAGTAGCATTCGATTAACGATTAATGTTCCCCACCCTATACCCCTACCCCCACATAACCCATAAAAGCCGGTTTCTCTGGCCTCTCTCCTCTCGGAATCACAGAATCTCACCTGGGAGCCCTCTCCCAATAAATGCTTGCTTTTAAAACTCTCGGCGTGTCACGCATTTACCTTACAGCTATTACAATGGTGTGAGAAATGATCAGTCCTTGAATGATCAGTTCTTTGGGTTTAGACAAGGGAAGGGGCAGGACTGTAGAAAATGTAGGATGCAGAACTGGCAAAGTATGAGAAGGAAGGAAGGGGAAGGAAACATTAAGCACTTAGCTATGTTGGGCCTTCAAAAACATAAACACATTTAGTCAGTACACAGATTTGAGAGGCAGGTTTAACTCTTATTTTACAGATTAGGAAACAAGCTGAGTTAAGGCCTGGTGCCACCATTTCTCCCTTTGAGGAAGGCCAAGCCATTTGTAGTCAATGTGAGCAAATTTTATAGTAAAACCTAGGATAAGAAAGAATAGTACTTGCTTTTAGGTAATAAAGTATTATTGGATTGAATAAAATCAAAGTCACGTTGTAAGGAGGACACATTTTTCTTGAGCAGCAGAGAAGCTGGTCTGCACAAGGAAATGAATCTTCAGGGTGGTGAATTATGTGAGAGTTTAGGTACATTAAGATGAAACTAACATCTCATTTATGGTCTCTTTCCCCTTCCATTAAACAGCCCAGAACTTCATTCTGACAGGGGTCAACAAAAACAAAGTTGAGAGGAAATCTTTTAAGACTCTGCTAATGATGGCAAAGTGAAAATTTGCAAGACTAAAGATTGGATTGGCGGGCTGGGTCTTCATTATTCTGCAGAGCTGAGGTAGGGTTTGAGGAAGATGGAGGCGGGGTCATGGAAATGTTGGAAGAATAGGATCTCAGCAAGAGGCAGCCACTTAGGATACCCAATGGAAATTTAAGCAATGAGGTGTGCCCCTCCAGCAGTACTAGGATTCAAATTATTCAAAACGGGGCCGGAAATCTCAATGTCCTTGTTACTCCACATGGCCCTTCCCTGAAGAGTTTCTGGATCCAGGAATGGCTGTGGCAGTGGTAAATTGGGGTTAAGGATAATCCCACTCCTTGACCTATGGATGGGCAGTGGCTTATGACCTTGCTGTGGACAACAGAAGAGCAAAGGCATCAGTGAATGGGCAGACAAAGTCCCAGGAGAAAGCGACCGTAAGATTGAGTCCCCTTTTCTCCATTTCAGAGTTCAACTGGATACACTAAGAAGACACAAATGGGTGTATGTATGCCAACTAAATTGGTTGCTGATGAGGCTCCGGGATTCAAATTGAGGTCTGTAATTCCAAAGCCCTCCCACTTTTAAGGGCAAGTGGCCGACATTTGGGTATTTGGTGTGAGTGGGTGCTACTGATGAGGCAAGAAAAAAAAAATGTGTTGTAGAGTGCTTTGAGACTTGATGTTAATATTTTTTTAATCTTGGTGGTCAGAACATGGGAGAAGCTGCTATTCAAAAGCAGCTTGCAGTTTTCTGATTTACTTTTTGAATGAAAACTGCTCTTTTTTGGGGTGGGGGAAATCTCTTCCCAATAGTTGAGTGATGTTCTTAGTTTGGCAAATGCAAAGCGCAGCTCTTATAGTGGAATGGACAGTTGGAACACATCTGAACTATTCTGCATAATAATACCAACATTATTCTTAAGTTAACTGAATCAACCTGAAATGGGTTGGGGTAGAGGTGGAGGGGAAATATATTTTTGTTGGTGGTTTGTAAAAGTTGTTCAGAAGAGTGGCGAGATGACCTTGGGGGGGAGGAGTAGAGTACTTTTTGAGATGCAATGGGCTATAGATGCTGTATTTATAATAGCCACTTCTAAATTTAGGTTTTGTAATTCTGTTACAATATTCTCAAACTTTTCAGTAACATCCTGTTGTTAGTTGTGTTTTGGGCAATTAAGGGTTTATGTCCACGCCAGGATTTGTCCTATTCTTTAGGAACTGACACCCCCCAATTCCCTGACAGAGTGGTGGTACCACAGGTATGGATAGCTGGTTATTCTAGAGCTCTGGCAGGGTGGCTTGTAGCAGAATTTCTGAACACTGTTTACTGAGCAGTGCCTTTGTTGAAGTTCAAGCAAGTCTGGAAGTTTGACCTTAATTGAATCACAAGTACGAATCAAGTGCAGTTAGGGAGAGATTTGTGGGGCATGAACATCTTTCAAGATTCACAGGACTGTTTAGGGGTGGGGACTGAATTTTTTATCACTAAGTAGGGTGGGACTTTTTCTATTGTTGATAATTAAGCTGAAATGTGATATCTAGATAACAGAGAGTAATTAGCACCCCTGGCAGTCCAGGGGAGGAGACTAGTAGTAGGCCACAGGTACCTTTTCATTCCTAAGCGTCAGTCAAGCCTTCCTGGAATCCTGCCCTTCCCTCCCCCCCACCCCCGCGTGTGATCTTTCCTTTTCTCTGGCTCCTACTGCACTTTGCACACATCTTTATCACAGCCACCGGTTATCTCGTAATTTGTAATCTTATCTCACCCGGTAAACCTTAAGGGTGAGGGATTGGCGCTGGTTTTGAGGCCCGGGTTCAAATTCCAGCTATTCCACGACCTCGCTTTGTGCGGGCAAATCGCTTAACCGCTCTCTGCCTCGATTTCTTTATTATTCAACATGGGCACCGGACTCCACTGCCTGCAGTTGCGGAGAGAAATTGTAACAGCAGTGTGTTGGCTGGGGAATTACTGTTTGAAAATGAGCTACTTGCTGGAAATTACTGTTTGGCTATCGCCAAAGGAACGTAAGCTACTAACTGTGGAAAGGTAACATTCTAACAAGCTTTCTGCTTTTGCACCCCCCACTTGCACACCTGGCCAGTGGGTTGGCAGGTGGTGACTAGACGGAAAATAGACCTTTGTGGTCAGACAGAAGGAAGAATGGGATTTGGGGCTTACAAACCGTGTGCCTCTGCATTTCGGGGCTGCTCCTAGCAAGGACAGCGGCCGCTGATAAACAGCCTTTGAGAGCATCCCTGGTCCGGTCTATGCCACGCTGGTCTACTCCATACTGGAGGTGACAATGCATGCAAGTACAAGGCATACGCAAGGTACAGGGCTCCCTAGCACGGTAAGCATTTGTTTTAACTGACCTTTCCTCTATTCTGTGTACGCAAGCATTCAGCGAGTGCCTACTGTACTTCGGGTCCCGGAGAGCTTCCTTTTGGGTGGAAAAGCCTCCCGCGCCCACTGTGGGCCTTGTCCCGCGGGCGGCCTCCGGATTGGCTCTGCCAGCGGGAAGCCCCGCCCACCGCCCTTGCGATCTCACCCACGATTGGATGGGGGGCCGTCCCGCCGGCCTCGCGGTCGCGCGGCTCAGGAGGCGGGGCCCGAGGCTGCGCGTGCGCAGGCGGAGGGCGGGCGAAGATGGCTTCCGGTGGGGCCGGAGGAGGTGACGTCGAGAGGGGCGGCCGGCGAGGGCCTCTCGTAGTCCTCGGGACGTTGTATCTGTGGGCCTTCGGGGCGCGTCACAAGTCGGCGACCGAAGCTTGGCTGTGGTGGCTGAGGCGGCGACGGCGGCAGCGGCGGCGACAGCTCTGGGGTTCGCGTCTCGGGGTGTGTCGGCCGCCGCTGCTGCTTGGGCCTGGTATGTACAAATGGCTGGTTAGGGTTCTCGGCACCATTTTCGGCTTCTGCGACCGGCCGGTGCCGCCTGCCCGGGCCCTCCTGAAGAGGCGGCGCTCGAACAGGTGAGAGGAGAGTGGGGGGGCGAGGGCCGGCCGCTCTGTCCCCTCCCCCACCCTGGGCTCGGCTGGCTGGCGCCGGTCCAGCCCGGCAGGCCCCGCTCAGCCCAGAGTCGTGGCCGGCGCCGGGCGCGAGCGGTGCGTGCGGGGCGCCGATGTCCTGGTGACGTAGTCGCTGCCTCCATCCTCTGCGGGTGCGTCTTCCTGGTGATGGAAGGAGCTAGTCCTCTTCGGAAGGACCGCTGATGGTTGGGCTTTTCTGATGTTCTTGTCGGATCTGCGCTGCCTCCCGTCAATGAATGGGTCTGTATCCTACATTGCTGCTCCTAGGTTGGAAACTGGAAATTCGTTTGGGCTCACGGTTTACAAAACCCACTCCCAAGGGTCATCGGTGGGTAAAAACGTGCCACAGTTAAGAGACATGAGATGGATAGCTTGCCCAAAGCCGTTGTGACTGCAAGTACTGTCCTCTTCGCACCGAGACGGCAGCTGTCTTGTTCTGAACAGCTGTCAAACTGTGTGTGTGTGTGTGCGTGCGCGCTGGGAGAGAGGGAGGGAGAGTGGTTGTGTGCTTTAAAATTAGTGTGTGAGAAAAAAAAAAAATAGGTACCTCCATTCCTTTACAAAGATCACTAGTCTTAACTCCAAAATTTAGTGAACATTTTGGGAAAACTTAAAGCTCTTACTAAGCGTGTACCCCTTGGTTTGTCCCTTTTTGTAGTGTGTGACCCCCGCCCTCGGCCTAAGAATTAGAGAATAAAATACCACACCAATTCTATTCACCCCTCAACTTTTAGTAATCAAGTGTTAATTTCTTTTCTTTCTTTCTTTCTTTCTTTCTTTCTTTCTTTCTTTCTTTCTTTCTTTCTTTCTTTCTTTCTTTCTTTCTTTCTTTTTTTTTACTAAGCCTCAAGATCATTGAAGGGTGGTTTCTTGGAGTTTGGGAGAACAAGATGTTAATACATGAATCTGAGAATGCAGGTCATTGATGAAATTGACTGTTGGCTGAATTCTATTATGTGTTCCAGAGAGGGCAAGGTTTCAGCTTATTCTTCCTTTCCACCTTTAGGGTTGATATAAGGATCATTTGAAAACATGTTGTGCCTAGAATGATGCTTAATATATATAGGGGTAGTATTTATTCTACCTCAAAGGCCTTGTGAGGAGGTTGGTGCACGATAGACACTTGGTACATATTTATTCAATAAGGGAATGTTAATTTGCTCTCCCATGTCCTCTCTTTTTGTTACAAATCCCTGCTAGTCAGGGATACAATTGTTTGGAGGTAAAAACCCTGTTCTTTACCACGGTAACACATCCTTAATCTAAAAACAACCCTTCTCAATGTAAGCCATTTTTCAGCCAAAATGAAGCCCGGAGGTCTTGTTGGGATGTTTAAATAATGAACTCAGTGTCATTCTCCTGGGATTTATTCTGTTCGTTTGTTTTTGTAAATATGATCAGTTATAATCATCTTTCAAAAGATAATTAATAATGTACCATGAACCTTTACCACTGTTGAGGTATAGGTCTAATAATTGAAATTCATTATTACCACTGTAATATAGTTTCCGTGAAAAAATTGCAGTGAAATATAACAGCTTTTCTGGCTAAGAACTATTAAAGCTTCTACATTGTCTACTTTTACTTGAAGTAGAAAATGACTTTGAGGGGAGGAAGGGTGTCATATTTCAAAAGGAAATTGTTTATAAGCCGTTTCTGGAGAAAAAAAGGAAATAACTAGTTCTAGGCACTTACCTATGTTCGTTTACTAGGTAAATGATTTGTGGCTAAAATCAAGTTGTACTTTAGCCAGATTACAGATCACTATATGATAGGAAGTTTTGGGTCTCTCAAATAGTTGAAACCATAGTGTTAAGTCCTCAAATGTTGAAGGCCTATAGAGTAGCATTCTTTTTAAAACATCAGTTGGATCTCATTTTATGACAAAGTGGATGGAGGGAGGTGTGTTGAATGAATACTGAGTTTACTTATAGAAATGGTTACGTGTGTGTGTGTGTGTGTGTGTGTGTGTGTATATATGCACATATATTTTTTTCTTTTTTCTCTTTTCTCAGCACTCTGTTTTCTACAGTGGACACTGATGAAATACCAGCCAAAAGACCAAGATTAGGTATTGAATATTAATTTTAAAAATTAGTTTTCTAAATAGGGAAACTATATGCATGGAACAGAATTTAAAAGGTAAAATGTATATGCCTAAAAAGTAAGTCTCTTTTATACTCAGTTATCTTTTCTGGAGGTAACCACTATTATCAGAGAATTCTTTCCAGATGGATAAGCCTGTATGTTGAATATACACTTTAAAATTCTAAATCTTTCTATAAAGAAAAGGTGCTTTTTAAATTTGAGAAGAAAAACATTGTAAAAACTACTTCAAACTGAGTCATCTAGTTCAGATACCTGAGTGAACCAATTTAATGTTTTGCCCCAAGTTGTTTACTTCCCCCTATAATCGGAAGGGCTAGACATAACTTGATACAAGAGAATAAAATTAAAGGGAAAAGGCAGCACGATGGAATACTATAATAATATTTTCCTCATTCTCAAAAAAATACATGAATTTGGATCTACCCTGAGATCTAGTTATTAAGAGTGAACATGTCTGCGTTAAGATTTCATTTGAATACAATGAGTACTTACTGAACGTCTTCCTTGTTTTAGGTTCTGCAGGAAATACAAAAAAGAGTTAAGACAAGATCTCTATTTTTAAGAGCCTTAAAGTTATAGGAGTATATGATTATGTATGGTGGATATAAGAAAAGCAAATAATACCAGTGTCAATGAGGATATGATGAATGAAATAAGAAAGATAGTAACAAAATACTGTTTAATTTTCAGCTGGTTAGGAGTCTCAGTGAATATTTGATGAAGGAGCTAGTATGGGAGATGGATCTTGAAGGTTGGATAAGCTATCAACAAAGAGCAATAAAAGGAAAAACTTTCTAGGTAGAGGGAATAGTATTAGAAATTTATGTGATTCAGGAAATAGTGAATAGAATTCAGGGAAAAAGTTTGCAAGAGAGAGGTCAAATTTTGGAGGACTTTGAATGCCAAGAATATTCAAATTGATTAGAAGAGTATTTCTCAAAGCGCAGGATAAATGCCAGTCAGGAAATAATTTTAGGAGGTATAATGTTCAAAGCATTAAGTAACATTAAAATTATATTATATGCTAAAAAAAAGGTTGTATCCTTTTCAGTTATTTTTAATTAATGATTATTTTAAGCAGAAAATTTTTATTTAATGCTGATATGTTTTCAATATTTGTTGAATACAGTTGATCTTTGATCAACATGGGGGGGGTGCCAGTCACTCTCCCACATCGAAATTGAAAATCCATGTATAACTTTTGACTCCCCCAAAATTTAACTAAGAGCCTACTGTTCCCTGGAAGCCTTATCAATAAACAGTTGATTTATTAACATATTTTAATGTTAATATGTGTCGTATACTGTATTCTTACAATAAAGTGAAAAAGAAAATGGTAAGAAAATGGTAAGGAAGAGAAAATGCATTTGCAGTACTTATTGAAAAAAAAAATCTCTATATAAGTGGACCAACACAATTCAAACCTGTGTTCAAGTGTCCAACTACAAGCCCATCTCTCCTTTTTTAATAGATGCAGCTAGAACTTAATATTATTATGTTTTCATTTTTTTCTAAAACAAATAATATTGCTTTACATTAATAGTAGCAATGTAAAATTACCTTTCAAATACATTTGATAGCTATAGGTAGTAAAAAAAAAAACCATAACTTAAACAGTGGAATTACAGAAGGTTCCTGAAATAATTCTGGCAATCATCCATTTTATGGACTTGAATGTTAAGGGTTTCTCCCACCGTGATTTCCAGGAAATATGTATTATGATTTTCTGGATGGAAACTAGCCATGGGTGAAGCAGTGGGTCACAAAGGTAATACCTATTGGCAGAGTTTGTAAAGGTGTATAGATAGCAGTGCTGTCCAATAGTACTCTGCCATGATGGCTATTGAGCACTTGAAATTGGGTTATTGTTACTGAGGAACTGTATTTAATTTTAATTAAATTTAAACTTAGGTAACTTAACATGTGGCTTACTGGCTTCTATATCAGACAATACCACTCTATTGGTAGAGTAAAAGAAAAGGTGGACCTTAGAATTGCAGTCTCATGATCTTGTAGATGAAAGGAAGTTTAAGAGATTTTAGTCTAGCCTCAGGAAAATAAGGTGGTCTTATCCCCATTTTATAAATGAGACAGGCATTTCTTTTTTTAAGTTAGTGAGATCTTTTGACATAATCTTGGGCATATTCAGATTTTGACAAACTTTGTAGGAAACTAAATAATACAGTACTTTTTAGTGTCTACTATTTAACTATGTTATTAAGAGTACCTCTTGTCCTCTGGGTTTAAATGACAGTATGTGGGTTCAGCACCAATCCCTAAAGCTCTTTTTCTACCATTTAAAGCTCAATATTATTAGAGACATAACTTGGAATTTTTTCTAATTCCTAAAATGAGAAACCAGTCTTTTGCAAACTTTCTTTCAACTCTTCTCTACAAATTACTTAAAATTGGATTCTGCTTTACCCAGCTATCACATCCTCCCTGTTGTTTAAACGATTCCCCTATCTTTCTAGAAAGTATTTTGTATCTTATGTGTTCTGGTGAGCTTGTTGCTTAAAAGCCATCATTTTAACTTCAGATTGTTTTTCTCTAAAGTAGAATGTGGCTAAGGTAAAACAGAAAGGAAATTGTAGAAAATAACAGCATAGGAAGTAAGAAAGAAGTACTGATAAAAGGAGGAAGTTGGTAAAATACTGAAATCCCCCCCCCCCCCCCGCTTATTTACTTACTCATTTTGTAATCTTTATTTTTGGTGGCAGGGAGGGTGAGTTTGAGATCTTCCAGCACATCTTCTCCAGTACAGGGGTAGCTTTATTTCATCATACATGTTTAAGAATTGGCATATCTCATCCTTTGCTCATTTCCACCCTGGGCATAGCCAAAGATAGAATAGGCACTAAGTAAGTTGTTGTTTAGGATAACCATACTGTTACCTGCCTGGGAAATAAGGACAAATTAGTCAGTGAATAGTATTTTCTATAGGATTCTGCCATACCTAGTGACTGTGTACTTTAGGTTTTTAAGTTATGCCTCTGTTTCTGTGGTATAGATTTTTTTTATGTTTTCAGAATTCATCGCTTAAAAGCTGTCATTTCAGGACTTTTTTTTTTCTGTGAATCATTGTGTGATTTACTAAAGTGATTGTTTTAGGTTTTTATAGCATCCCAGATATTTTACTAAAGAATCAAAAATCACAATGCTGGAATTCCAGTTACTCAGATAGGAGAAAAAATATTTTTACAGATACTTTCTTATCTCAATGATTGAAAATAGGACTTAAAATAAAAATTGAGAGGCCTTTTCTAAAATACAATCTTATTTTTTTTTGCTAGACGCTTTTACTCTGTATTTATATGTATATGTAATGTATATTACACTTTCTAGATTGCTTTATTCACCAAGTAAAAAACAGTCTCTACAATGCTGCAAGCTTATTTGGATTCCCATTCCAGCTGACTACAAAGTCCATGGTAACTTCTGCTTGTAATGGAACACGGAATGTGGCCCCTTCAGGAGAGGTCAGTGGGGATAGGGCTCCAATGGGACTATAGATTTTTGTACTTAATCATTAAAATTAAATTTTAGAAATATTCTCATTTCAGGAATTAATATGTAGAATGACTTCTTTTCAGAAATGTTCATGTCTTTATTAGCCTTGATAAGAAGGCCAAAAAATTAAAAGTTAAGACATTACATATTTAAAAAATATTTATAAAGAGACTAATTACTAATAATAATTACTAATAATATGTGAAGACTCTGGAATTTTTATTTTTTACATCATTTTGTGGGTCTTTACAAATCAAACCTTTGATCTTATCGATATCCTGTGCGCTAGCTAAATAATCACTGATAGAGTGATTTTTTTTTTTATATTAGAAACTTATTTAAATTCTAAAATTTAGATACTACAGAGGCGATTCTATTTGATTTTAAGGTATTTTCGAATTCTTCATCTTGTGAACTGACAGGTTCTGGATCCTGGAACAACATGCTGAAACTGGGTGAGGTGGCCAAAACCATTTCTGCTTCTCCCTACCTCCTCTGCCTCTTTATCTGAGTTTTGAGAATATGAAAGGATAACACTAATTTGGGTTTGGATAAGAACACAGAAATATTCTCTCTGCCGTTCTAAAAAGCAAATTGTCTTTGAATTTACTGTTGCGTTTTCTATTTGTATTATCAGTGCATTTAACGTGACTTGGATTAAGTTTCATTCATTTAAATAAAAAAGAAAAACATTTCTCGAAAGCTTACACTGTGCCAGGCACTGCTAAATTGTCAGGAATAACAACATAAAATCTTGAATAACAAAATAATAAAACATTTAATAACAAAACAAAATAATAACAATATAGTTAAATCCTGCGTTTCAGAGGCATCATCTGATTGGAGAGCAACCTTAGGTTCCCAGTTCTTATACTTTGATGGATTAGGAACCTTCATATCATTCAGACCCTTAAATTGGTTTGTAATTGTTGTATATATTGTATAAAATGCTATGGTGGGGAAAAATAGGAAGAAGCCAGAGTTCTGAAAATGGTTGTGATCTCTGCCACACAGATAGGTTTGTAAAATTTGAAAGGAAGGGTAAAAAGAGCTTTTAGAGAAATTATGACTTTAGAAGTCAGAGCAGAAGAAGATAAGGGAATGAGAAAAATCTTAGAGTATTGCTTCTCAAACCTTTTTAATAAAGTACCTCTGATGGCAGAGAAAAGGAAAGTAAATATGTAACCCTGAGTCTGAGAATCTAGTTCCAAGGGACCTGGGGCAAAGATGATAGGTCTTTCATTTCATTTTAAAAATTAATGCAGTTAGATTTCATAATATGTTCTTACTGTGTGACTATATAAATGTTTGAAATTATTTACCATTAAAATTGACATAAAGAAGGGATGGTAGATTTATCTTGTGCCCAAGGTACCAGCACTATATTTCCCTGGGTTTGTGTAACTTAATGGGGAAGCACAGGTATTCCTAGGGCAGGTTTTTTTGTATAAAGACGTCCACAGTCTCTAATCTGAAACCTTTGGAGATGTGTTCGGGAATTCCAAATTTTTCCTGTTTTGGATATATCATGTTTATTGAATATTAGTAAGACACCCATTGGGATTGAACATTGGTTCAGGTCAGGTTTTGCAAACAAATGAATTTAGGTCAGTTTAGGTTTTGCTGCTGCTAACTTGTGAAACAGTTTTCAATTTTAGACCTCTTTGCATTTTGGAGTCCTTGGGGATGCCAAGCCTCTGTCATAGCTACAGTAGAAAAATGTGGCTGATGAAAATTCGATTACCTTTTTTCAAAGTACAGGAACCATCTCACAAGTTTTAGAAGCTTCTAGTGAAATGTAGTAACATACGGCAGATTTTCATTTAAAAATACTTATGTTTTCTTGAGAAGAAGAAATAATTTGAAAATTTTACTCAGTTTGATTAGATTACTGAGAGTTTGTAATCATTGAGTTCTTTATGCCTCTTGCTCCCAGCAAGCAAAACTAGAAAAGCTTGCCTCTGAATTGCTATTGCCATTTGAGATCAGAGACAAACCAGCACTATTGCTTTTTCTTTAACTTTACAAAGTTTGTTCTGGACTTCTCTGTTGTACAGTAATAAAATTTGAAAAGATAAGACATTTAGTTCTACAGTATAGACTGCTCACAGAGTTTTTTCTAATGCAAACTGTTCACAGGTGTTTTGTTTTGTTTTATAACTACAAATGCATTTTTTAAAATAGGTAATAAATCTCCTAATGGAATAAGTGACTATCCAAAGATTAGAGTGACGGTAACCCGAGATCAGCCTCGCAGAGTCCTGCCTTCTTTCGGGTAAGTGTTAAATTCTGCCTTTCTTTAATGAAAACTTAGTACTTGCTAGGCATTCTCACTTTTATTCTGTTATATAATCTTGTTAAGTAAGTATCCTGAGATTAGGGGCTTGCTGAATATCATGCAACTACTGAGAGACTTGAACTCAGGTGTGTGTTACTTTTTCTACCATATTAAATGCCCATATCATCTGATTTTGAAAACCTTTTAAAAAATAATTGTAGTTCACTTTTAAACTTTTTTTGAAGTATAATATACATACAGGAAAGTGTAGAAATTATGTGTTTAGTTTGATCCATTTTCATAAACTAAACTATTAGTAATTTTCTTTCTATGTTCTCGCTTTCTAGAATTGCTACTGCTTAGATATTAGATCTTCTGGATTGATCTAATTTTCCTATATATTCTCTTTTGTTATTGTCCTTGCCCTTTTTTAAAAAATCTTTTACTAATTTTGTTGTTGTTGTTGGCGTCATAGCTTTTAAGTTGTAAGCATCTTACCCCTCCTTACTCCATGGATTTTTCTTTCTCTGAGCATCTTGTTCTTATTGTCAGGATGCAATATCTTATTTCTCTAAAGCTGTTAATTATTTTTAAATTTCTTCTGCTTGATTTATCTGCTTCCTCTGAATCACCCTTACTCTTTACTTCATTTTGGTCCTATCTCTCATATTAGAATCTTTATTCATATATTGACTATCCACTCATATTTAAAAATGAGATACTAACTAAAAACTCGAGCTCTCGGGAGTTGGCTAAATGGCCGATTGTAAGGCTGGGAGAGAAAGTACAAAATGAGTTTGAAACGTCTTATGCCAGAAATTAAAAGACGTTGACACAGGAAGAAACTTGAAGGGGCTTTCACTGTCCAAATTGGGAACAATTTAAGCATCACAGTAAATAAAGGTAGGAATATAGATGCTAGTAAATAAATATATAGTGTGGGAGGGAAAGATCTTTATAGTGGATCTCACCTACTAAGTATAGAAGGAATGATAGAATAAAAAAAAAAATCATTTTGTAACTATCACAGTAATTGATATGTACAGGGATCATCAATTGAGCTGAAACTAGTAAGTAAAAGTTTGATGAGGTATGGAATATTTACATAAACTCAGAATACCTCCCCACAAATTACTTACTAATTACAAAGGGAAAAAATAGTAACTTTAAGGATGGAGAAACCTGCTTGTTCCACTGTAACCAAAGGATCAAAGTTAAAACCACCCACAGTGGGGCATACTGACTTCATGGCCTCTAGATATATTGCACTGAGGACATTATGACCTAATTCGTATTCCTACAAAAATCAATAATCTGAATCTAAGAATGTGAAAACTAGTTAAGCTAAATTTAGGGTCCATTCTACAAAACAATAGACTTGAGCTCTTTTCATTGTAAAAAATGAAGACAGGTTGAAAAATTGTTTTAGATTAAAGGAGACTAAGGATACGAAACAACTAAATGCAATGTGACTGACCTCCTGCATTGAATCCTAGATAGGAAAAAAATTACTACGAAGGATATTTTTACTATCTTTGGAGAAACTTGAATATGGGCTATATAATGTTATATAATGTATCATTGCTGAAGTTCTTGAATTTGGTGTTTGTATTGTGGTTAAGTAAAAAATGTCCTTATTCTTGGGAGATATGTACTTAGATATTTAGATGTGAACTTACTCTCTAAGCATTTAGTGCTATTCCTTGTTCTTGGGAGATATGTACTTATTTAGAGGTGAACTTATTCTCTGATTAAGTATTTAGTGCTATAACTGTCCTTATAAGCATTGTTTAAGCAGCATCCCACACATCTTGAAATGTTGGTTTTAATTTTCATTTGACATTCGATTTAAAATTTTCTAATTTCTGTTTTACTTCCTCTCTAACCAGTGATTCTGAAGTGTAGAATTGTTTAATTTCTAAATATTTGGGACTTTCCAGATATCTTTCTTTTATTTAGTTTAATTGCATTATAGGCAGAGAATATACTTAATATGGTTTCAGTTCTTTTAAATTTGTTAACATTTGTTTTATGGCCTAGAATATGGTCTATCTGGTTGGTGTTCAATGTGCACTTGAAAAGAATGCATATTCTGCTATTTTTGGGGGGGAGCATCCTAGTTCAAGTTTTCTGATAATGTTTTACAGGTTTTACTGATTTCTGCCTACTTTTTTATTGATGGATGAGCAAGGAGTGTTGATGTTTCCTACTATAATTGCAGACGTGTCCATTTCTCCATCCAGTTATGTCAGTTTCTCCTTTGTGTATTTTGTCTTCGTTTGACCAGATTCACCACTTGTTACCATTTTGCCAATTGGCTTTATCATTCTCTGTCATACATATACTTTTTAAAGATCCATTTAGTCAATCTTAGACTCATGCCTCTTTAGTTGTAAGTACTTGATTGAATATGTTTATTCCTTAAGAATGAGGACACTTACATAAATCAGAAAATTTAATGTTGTTTTTTATATATTATATAATCTTATTTAAATGTCTTCATAATGGTGATTATTTTTACTGTGTATTTATTTTACTTTTTTTTCAGGATCATGTATTACATTAATTTCATGTTTTGTTATTCTCTAATCGAGAACAACTCTTTAACCTTTCTTTGTCTTTAACAGCATAGATACTTTTAGAGTACAAAGCATTTCTTTTGTAGAATGCCCCTTAATTTTGTCTGATGTTACTCATGATTTATTTAGAGTATGCAAATTTTTTTTTTTTGCAAAAATATATACATGGTGTTGTATCCTTTTTAAAACATCACGTCAAGAAGGGTATGATTTGTCCCCTTATTGGTGATGGTAGGAGAGGCAGTCTCTGTCACCAGTAGCAATGACTAGGTTGGGGCTTCATGGCTTTTATTTTAGCATTTATTAATTTATATTCATTAATTTAGCATTCAGCAGATATTTATTGAGTGCCTTTTGGCTTAGATCATATACTAGCTACAGTAGTAAAAGGATATAATATTACCTTTGTGGAATTTAAAGTTTAGAGGGGAATATAATCGATCACACCAATAATTAATTTCAGTGATGCCAATTCCAGTGACTAAAGAAAAAGTGCAATACAAGAGGAGGGTATGTGTAATAGGGGAGCTAATTCCAGAGTTGGAGTTGGAACTCCGTATGAGGAAGAAGTCAGAGGCTTTCATTCAGTAGCCCTGGTTACTGGAAATAGACATTTTGTAGTGGAACTCTGCGATGTCCTCTACTCCAGATCTAACTTTTGTGAATAGTAGTTATCTGATTTGCCCAGGGAAAGCTTAACCTGGGAATCCTAATTAGAGAATGGTCTGGAGCTTAGATTCTAGTAATTTAAGCAGCTGGGTGGTAACTTGAACATTTTTTTCCTGTCTCTCAGTTTTACTTTGAACTCAGAAGGCTATAATAGAAGACCAGGTGGCCGTCGCCATAGCAAAGGCAATCCAGAGAGTTCCTTAATGTGGAAATCTCAAGAACAGGCTGTAACAGAGATGATTACTGAAGAGGGTGGCAAGGGTCTGAGGCGTCCCCATTGTACCGTGGAGGAGGTAAGCCCTTTAAGCCTGATCCTTTTTGAAAACTATTTTATGAATTTGGGGGCGGAATAAGTAATATGTGTACGATGGTATAAAAATCTAAAAGTATAAAAGGGTATACATTGACTATAAATTTCCCAGTCTCACTTCCGTACCTGGCCCCACCACCCTGTTTGACTCTTAGTAAGTAACCACTGATACTTATATGTATCCTTCAAGAGATGGTCTATACATGTGTAATTTAGTCAATTTCAAGATGATTTTACACTATAAGAATAAAGAATCATGTTAGGAAAAGATAAGATTATAGATTCTTTCTTTTTAGATGCCTGAATTATTCTAACTTGTTTGTTTTCTAAGCTGTAAGTGTTGACCAAGTAAGGGAAGTAAATGGTGTACCTGTCTGCTCTTTCCTTCACTTTTCAGGTCACTTAGCATGATGTCTTCATCAACAGTCTTTTCTTTTTCCCTCTTGAAGTCTTCACTTATTCTAGGAGAATTAGAATTATTCCTATATCTGGCATTCCCCAGGACCATCACCCATTACTACATGGTTTTCTGAGCCACTTAGTTTAGTTCATCAAAGAAATATTTATTTAGGTGCCCATTGTCAGCAATTCAAATGGAATAAAATATGGTTCCTGTCCTCTAGCTGCTTATATATAGATAGTTGTATTCAACAAACAAACATGAGAGAGAGGACTGGATGGACTTGCCCTATCTCTTAGGGAGAAGTTTTATAAAGTAGGTTTCAGTACCTTTTAGATGAGAAATCAGAGATGAGACTGAGCACACATATATGGGATATACACAGGATATGTTCTAGAAATATTAGAAGGTAATATTAGCAAGGACATATTCACTGGCTAAGTGTAACAAAGTTATAGGGAAAAGCCTGAGCCCCAGATTTCAGTCTTGGATAAATATGTGCCGCTGACCAAGATACATCGTGTGTTTAGGGGGGAAGTTGATGACTTCAGTTTTGGACATTGCTTAAAGTGCCTATGAAACATGCAAGAAGACTTGGCCTATAGTGTTTTGAGGAGAAGGCAGGTTTAGAGACACATTTCTAAATCTTCTGCCAATTGGTATTATGTTAAGTCAAGGGAGTAGAAGACATTCAGGGAGAGAATATAGTGTGAAAAGAGATAATGGGCAGAACCATCACCATTTTAGATAGGCAGAAGAAATAATCTGCAGTGAAGACTCAGAAGATAAGAGGAAATCAGGAGAGTGTATTGTCTAGGAAGGTAGGGTGAGGTCAGCAGGTTGAGATGCTGAAGAGAGAGGTCTAGCAACATAAAGGCTGGAAAAAACGTATTGTATATGGCTATAGAAGATCATTGGTGAGACTTTGGTGAGACTAGTTCTATTTTGGAAACTGAATTTTCTGAATATGCAAGTAGATTATTTCTACTGAGTTGTTTTGTGGTTAACCTAGTTCCACTTTCAAAAACTCAAATGCCATCAAGGTCTAGGAGATAATGTAAATGAGTGAAGTGGGCCGGAGCCAATGGCCTGTCTAAAGGGAATAGCCCTACCTGGCTTTAGACTATTGATTTAGTTTTTCAGAAAAATGCCAGATATTTGGATTTTTCTTTTTAATTTGTAAAGTTGATAATTTAAAGAAATTAAAAAACTGATGAATAAAACCCTTTGTGGTCTGCATTTGACCTCTTTCTTTGTTTAAGATTTAATTATAGCTTTATTGTGCTAGACGTTATCTAACATGCTTTCTTTTATTTAGGGTGTTCAAAAAGAGGAAAGAGAGAAGTACCGAAGGTTATTGGAGCGACTTAAAGAAGGTGGCCATGGAAACTCTGTTTCTCCTATAGCTTCAGTTCATCATAGGTAAAGATGAGCTAATCAGACATTTTACTAGACATTTTTTCTCTTACTTTTGGAGAGGGAATTGATAGGAATTATTGCAAAAAGAAGTTCACATTGAGAGAACCAGCCCTGCGATTTGTCTGAACAAATTGTATGTAGTAATGGATTATATAGAAGAGTGGTTTTACAAAAAAAAATTTTCTGTTAGCTTTAGAGTCCTTTGTTCAAGCAACTCTTACTTGAAATTCTGATATAGAAAAGTGGAATCACAGATTGACATCAGAGAGTAGAGTTTTTTCAGCCTCCCTAACATACACATTTCCTACAATCTCTGACTTTCTCTCTGTCTGCCTCTCTCTTTCCCCCTCTTCTCTCCTGCTTCTCCCTCTCTCTCCTCCTCCATATACACATAGTCCTTGAGCCACCTTAGTGGGTGCATCTTTGCACAAATTGGAAGCCCTCCACTTTAGAGAGAAGATTAAAACACCTCAGGTCATAAGTATTTCTTATAAGACTCCTTGTTAATGAAATACTCCAATGATTTGAGCAAATAGATGAGAAATGCTGAAAGAGTTGATGTTTGGCTTTATATCTTCTTGGTAAACAGGGACAAAAACATGTGAGCTCAGGATTTAGGTACACTTGATAATTCTAACAAGTGAGAATACACTGAGGGGAGTCCCAGAAGTTACATAACAGCAAGTTGAAGGTGAAAAAGTCACAAGATTAACTAGCTTGTTGAGTGCAGAAATAACAGGAATATTTGTCTAGGAATTAGAACTTTGGTTATGAACTTTAAATTTTTAAATTTTTTTTAGTTTAGTCAGAACATAAATATTTCTCCATTTTGACTAGCCACTGTTGACAGCAGCAGTATGCTTCATGAGCTATTGGTTTTGTCATGCCAGCAAAATCCTCAAACATATTTGCTTTTTACATTCCTGTTTTTAATGAGTTTCAGGATCCAGTTTAGTGTGTCATTTAAAATTTTCCATCTTTTAACTTGAGTTTTATCACACTTAATAGTTTTTAGTCAAGATGGCATTGGGGATTGAGAGTGTCCACTTTTCCAAATAGAATTAGAATTAGACTTTTATTCTAGTCCCAGGTGGTGCCCAGGTTGCATCTTCTTTCTTATAATTCAGTGTTTAAGGGTAATCAGTAATTCCTGTTTGGAGAAGCTGGTCAGACAGAGATAATGAGTATTTATGGTAGAGTCTCCTTTTGCATCTGATTGTCTTTGCTTTTTGTGTTTCTAAGTTCTCAGAGAAGTCAGATGGACACATTAAAGACCAAAGGCTGGGGGGAAGAGCAAAGTCATGGAATCAGAACAACTCAGTTTGTTCCAAAACAATGTGAGTTCCCAGATTTAGCTCTACTTTAATATATTGAACTTAGTTCATATGTATATGAAATTGAAAAATAAAATACTAGTGCAAGATGGTATACCAAAATTTGAAACTTTATCAGACCTGAGGGATTTATCCAATGCAGTGGTTTAGTAAAAAAGTTATTTCAAGATGAAGCAGATTTATAAAATACTTCTTGATTATTATTCCTAGCTACTATATATAGTAATACATATTTTGTGAGCCTAAGATTAATTTCTTTATATTCCTTATGTTAATTTTCTTGTATTTCTCCAGTTGCTGTCCACTAAATAATAGCTTACCAAATGAGCAGATAGCAGTCAGTTTACACTAAAGATAATATTTAAGAAAGCAATTTATTCATCTTTAGAAAGCAACTTGATTTGTAAAAAGGCTACTACTGTCTTTGGAATTCATTCTACCATTTCAATGTAAGCCAGTGTCTTGATGCTTTGGAAACTACATAAGTTGGAATTCTAGGTATATTATTATTATTGATTAATTCTTTTTGCTACCCACACAGACAGAGTTGTTGAAACAAGGGGACCTCTATGTTCAGTGAGGAGCGAAAAGAGGTACATGGTTCTCTTCATTCTGAGTTTTCTTTTGTCATTATTTTCTTACTTTATAAGATATATTTATGAGTCACCCTGTCTGAGGAATTGTGAATTCTCCTCAGCTCTGGTAGCTGCTCAGCATATGTGGGTACATAGGTAGCTCTTGTGTTTGATGCCCATCCTAACTTGAGAGGGTGCCTTTCTCTCATAGACATTAAAAATTGGGAGATGCAGGTGCCACTTAAATGAGTGTGAGTGTGGTGGGCATCTCTAGTATATGAATAGAGAAGGCAGTTCTGTGTACCTTAGGATTTGGATGATAGATCTATATTTATAGCACAGAATTGAGTAAAATTTGGCCCACAGGCCAAATCTAGTCCACCTGCCTGTTTTTGTATAGAAAGTTTTATTGGAATGCAGTCATACTCATTCATTTATATGGCTGTTTTTAAACTATACATTGAGAAGATGTGACAAAAACCATTTAAGACCTGAAAAGCCTGAAATATTTACAACTGAGCATTTTGAGAAAAATTTTGCTGACCCTTTGTTTAGAGGACTATAAACTCTAGGCAAGTTTTGTTTGTAAATCATTAAATCTTATTTCTAAAACTAGAAAATTTTCTGGTTATTTCTTACATGTATCGGGTTAAAATCATCTAGTCTGTAATTTCTATTTTTTTTTTTCCTCAGGTGTTCAAAGGGGAAAATTTCTGATTCAGAGAAGATAGTTGGAATCAGACTTGAACATGAAGGTGTAAGTAGACAAACCCCAGTTAAATTTCATATCTTTTTGCTCTTTCACGTGACTTAGTATTAAAATTTTGGTGCCCATGAAAAATAAGAAAGATGATACTTTGATTTCTAATTCTGCTGTTTTCTTTGAAAAAGCAGCAGGCATTGAAGATCTACAACTTTAGCTTTCTTCTGAGTTGCTGGATTTTTATCTCTGTGCAGTGACCACCTTTGTAAGAGAGACCAGTTTGCCTCCATCTCAGCCGTTACTTGTGCTGCTTGGCTTCTTTTAGAGAATTTTTAAAAACTGTACAAAAAAACTCTAGAAAAGATACATGTTTAGAACTTTATTTTTGGAGTCAAGATTTCAGATTTACTTGAAAATAGTAATGATCTTATGCTTAATTGGAGTGAACTTTTTCTATGTGAGTATCTGAATAAGAAGTGTTCCAGTAATCTCCATAGCAATACAGCTTTTTAAATAATAGTGACAAACATTCCATATTCAAAAGAAATATATTCTTAAATGTAAACTTGAAATTTTAGATTACTTAATATTTTAGATACATACAAATACCAAAGCTTAGGAGACAGATTTGTGTACAGTATCTGTTCAAGTTTCTCTTTTCCTATTAGATTTCTTCATAAGAATTAGTCTTAAAGCGAAGTCATAGTCTAAAGCCATGGTATTGTCCTACGTCTTAGAACGCTTTCTTTTCTAATGTTCCTCATTTCCAGTGATTTAGAGTGAAGCCTAATTATCATTTATCACTCATGAAACAAAAACTGAAAGAAGAGGTCAACTAAGCCTGAGAAAGGATGGGGTAGTGGTGGCGATGGTGGTGGTGGTGTTGGTGGTGGCAGTAATTTGTTACGTGGCTAAAGACGACAATCCTGCTTCTGTCCTTGCTGAACTCAAAGGTTTTGCTGTCTGCAATCATGGGGAAGGGCCAGCAGCTACTTATTTCCCAGGGCTGGTATACCTGAGAGTTAGCTAGAGTAAAGAGTAATGGTTAAGTGTGTTGAGAATATGGTTCTAGTTCAAAGCTCTATTTTAAAATAAATTTTCTAATTTTAAAATAGTTTGCCTACCAGATTAAATTCAATATTAACTGTTACAAAGGGTCATGATGAGGAAGGATCTTAGAGCTTCTGGGATATTGGCAGAATTCTGCTTGTTGACCTGAATGATGGTTACATAGGTATTAATTTTATAAAAAATAAATGATACATTAATTTTTGTGCATTTTTCTATAATATATAATTACTTTTTTTAAAAAGAAGAACAAATTTACTTAGTATAAGGATAGCAGGAGTTTATTTTGTGTGATGGGATTATGGATAATATTTTTTGTTTTAAAACTTTAAATTGTTTTCTAACTATACTGTTTTTAATTCAGGTAAAAGAACTGAAAATACTTTTCTTGCTATCTTCAGGGAAAATGATGAGTGTTCTGTTTAATGATTTCTAGATGAGGTGTCCTGTGAGCCTTAGGTCTTAAACACTTTTTGGTCCCCTTTGAAGGGACAGGCAGATAGGCTAAATGTACTTTACTCATTTGGGAAATTGCTAATACTCTTCTCTTTCAAGATAATGGCACTGTTTTATATTTCATGTATTAAAGTATGTTTTATGTACAAGTATCAAACATGTCACTAGAATTTAGAAACTTTCTTCTTCAGAGGAGAGGACACCAGCTGGAACCTGACCTATCTGAGGAGGTTTCAGCCCGACTTCGCCTGGGCAGTGGAAGCAATGGCTTACTCAGAAGGAAAATATCAATACTTGAGACAAAAGAAAAAATTTGCTCGGGCAAAGAGAAAGATAAAAGGACGGATGATCTTCTTGAACTTACAGAGGTATTATTTCTTGTGTTGATCAGAATAAGAGACATGTTTTTAAATAAGCTAACTTATTGAAGACTTGGGATGAGTATATGAAGGAAATCAGGCCTACGCACTGCTTTTAGTCACTGGCTATATTGATCATTAATGGTCTGTAAAGATGGCCTAAAGGATCAGGTTAATGTTCAACAAATGTGCATAGACATAATTGTCACATATCTTGGAATACACTGGGTTCTTTTTAGAATCTTTTTCTAGCCTTAAAATATTTTAGGTCACATAGTATGGGTTTAGCATTAGGAATGAGTTCACTGCAGGTTTCTTCTAAGTAATTATGGTTTACTAAAATGTTCCTTTCATTAATTATTGCGTTGTAAAATGGTAAAAATTTATAGAAAACAAGGAGATGAAGGTAGTTAAAAAGTCTCATTTTAAAGGTATGCCAGAATCTTGGCTCCTTCATTGCTATTTTACTAGGTGGTAGTCAGCCCACCTAGTGAATATCTCTTGAGCATTTACTACATATTGGGCCTGCAAGTGGAAATAGAGAGCCATAAAATTGAAAAATTGTGTTCAGTGGTAAGCAATATTAACAATATTTGGCTGAAATAATTTCTCTTGGTTTATCGATTGAGTCTTATAGCTTAAATATACATTTATTTACATAATTCTTTAATGGAGCTCACTGTTCAGTAAGGACTCAGTTGCTAGACTGCTGCCTAATGTTCCACTTTCTGCATGTTTGCTTACTTTCATGTCAAAAATGTATATTATGATCTCTTAGGTATCCTCATTTTCTTTGATAATAAAAGTTTAGGAGGGGAATAAGAATAGTATGAAGATACTTTTATAGTATTGTGAAAAGAGCAACGGCTAGGAAGTTAGATATCCTGGCTTCAAATCTTGACTTGGCCTTTTAATAATCTATGACTTTGAGCATGTAACCTACATTCTATGAGTGTTACCTCTTTTATAAAATGGTGATGATGTTTTCCCCACAAGCAGGGATTAATAATGTACTTCAGGCATCTGGTACCATGTTTGGCTCAAAGTGCTTAATAAATACTAGTGGGATAGTTGAGAGTGTACTTTATATGTAAGTATTATTACCAAATTATTATTTCCAGAAGTTAATAATTCAAGCAACATTTTTTATATAACCATTAATAAGACTCCTTTGGAGTCTGAGTTTAAATACATCAATTTAGTAGGTCTTTGTTAATATATTTTTCTCAAGGGTCAGGTATTACAAAGGCAAAAGTCACTTTTTTCAGTCTCAGATTTTAAGTATCTGATAGTGGTTCTATGTCAAAGTAGCAACCTGTGGACTTTGTAATTCAGGACATGGAAAAGGAAATCAGTAATGCCCTAGGCCATGGCCCACAGGATGAGATCCTAAGTAGTGCTTTCAAATTGCGAATCACTAGAGGAGATATCCAGACCTTGAAGAACTATCACTGGCTCAATGATGAAGTAAGTTGGTTTTTTCCCCCTTTTAATATCATTATGCTTAACCGTTTAACACTTATAAACATTGGGTGCCACTGACCAATGCAAGAAACAGCAAATGATACTTTTATTTTAACTGAATTCTTATAGGAGCCATTATTATTTTGTAAATAATAAAGGCATATATTGATCGCTATGTGTATCTTTTTATTTCATTTGAGTAATAACTGCAAAAATTTGCCTAATTGTCAGCTTGTAGCCTTATATATTTAGCTAAAGCTAGCTTTTAGTTTTTACCTGTTTTCCATTTGGTCCTTTGCCCAACTGCTCAGTCCTTGCATTTTTTCCTCTTGCTTTCCTTCCTACTCCCCCCATGACTAGTGACATATATACAAATTTTTGTAAAACTAGAATGTTTTGTTTTATGTTATAAATGTAATATATTTATTATAGAAAATTTAGAAAATACAGGAGAAGTGAAAGAATGATATTGTCGTTCAAAAATGCCACCAAACATTAATAAAATATTAATGTTTTGGTGTCTTCTAGTTAATATTTTTAAATTCAGGCATAATTTATATATAGTAAAATTCACCTCCAGTAATATTTCTGCATATTTTTTGTGTGATACAGTTACATTCACCTTTTTATTATTGCATACTTACCCCTTGAGTTCCTTACCTCTTAGCTCTCTTAACTAATATGCTTCAAAAGTACAATTTTATTCTTTTTTAATCCCTCCCATTTTGCACTGATCATTTTTTATTTTCCATCTTCTGTTATAGCCCTTCCTTTTATCACTTCCCTAATACCTTCTCTTTAGGTTTTATATCTTTTAATTTCATCCTAATTCAGGTAGGTTAGAAATTTAGTTTTGATAATGTACTTGCCATGTTCTGATGTTTTCTCTCTTGATATTACAGGTCATTAATTTTTACATGAATCTTCTGGTAGAAAGAAATAAAAAGCAAGGTTATCCGGCACTTCATGCATTCAGTACTTTCTTCTATCCCAAGTTAAAATCTGGGGGTTACCAAGCAGTGAAAAGATGGACCAAAGGGGTCAGTCTCTTTGAACAGGAACTTATTCTGGTGCCTATTCATCGGAAGGTACATTGGAGCCTGGTGGTGAGTTGAGAGAGATTGCTAGAGTTTGCATAATGACCATTTTCTTAAATGTCAGGAAAGGAGGCTTTTAGTACACACAGTTAGTTATCTATTAGTTTTGTTTAAAAGATGATACAGGTTAGTTGTAGAAAAGTAAAGGTATAGAGGAAAAAGCAAAAAAGTTTCATCACTCTGGGAGGACCACTGTGTTTTGGAGATTTAAGTTTCTAAGCCTTTTGGTAGGGATAGAAGTATATAATTTTATAGAAATGAAGCTTATATCATCTGCATTGTGTTTTTAAAAAGTGTATCTTATAGATCCATTTTGGTAGATATATTGATTTTTTAAAAGATGCTTTTCCTTTTAGAAATAAATTTCTCCTATTATGGTTGATTCTGGATGTTGCATTTTTCCATTACAGGTGATAGACCTAAGAAAAAAGTGTCTTAAATATCTGGATTCTATGGGACAAAAGGGCCACAAGATCTGTGAGATTCTCCTGTAAGTAAAGACTAAAAAACTTAACTGTTGCCTCTTTATCCCCTTGTAGTTGATCTGTCTTCTCCCTAATCCTATGAGGCTCTGGTGGGTGGTAGTTTAATGTGTTCAGAATTTGACTCGAATCCATCTTTTTGTCTAAAAATAACCTACTATCTGATCTTTACTAATATGTCTTATTTAGTAGCACCACTGAAAACAGATTTGTCATGTGTTAACGATATAAAATTAATCTCATTTAGAATCCCATGATTTGAATTAGATTTCTTTGGGATTGATACATTATTCTGAATGTTCTAAAAAATTGTTAGCTGAGGAGTATTAAACCCACTCATTTCTCTGTGCTTTTCGTCTCATGAAACAGAGGTAATTTTAATTTTTTTTCTTTTATTTCATTTTATTTATTTGTTTATTTTTAGGTGAGGCAACCCTTGGTTGACCTCATGGATTGTAAGGACCTTGTCAGCTTACAATCCCTTATTATTATTATTATTATTATTATTATTATTATTATTTTATTTTATTATTTTATTTTATTTTATTTTATTTTATTTTATTTTATTTTATTTTAATTTCTTTATGCTTACAGTACCTGGTCTTCCTAGAAGGTCTCCCATCCAAGTACTGACCTGGCCCGACCCTGCTTAGCTTGTGAGATCACATTGAATTGGGTTTGTGCAGGGTAGCATGGCCGTAGCCTGGAGGTAATTTTTAAATTAAAGCGCTGGGTTTGTAGGCAGCTATTTCAGGTAGTAATTGCTAGAAACCTGCCTTTAAAGCTTAGCCACTCGTTAGTTATGTCAAATAGTGACATGAATTTCACAGTGAGTAAGTAAATTAGTAAGACAAGTTAATTTTGAACCTCTGCTCCTCACTGGAAGCAAATGCACATTCCTGTTTTTAATATTAGTAAGGATATGGAGATAATTTTAATAGGGATACTTTAGTAAGGAACTTGTTAATTAAATGAATGATAGGAAGAAAAGTTGTTAATTAGTTCAATTCTGTTTTTCAATATTGTTTTAGTGTATTTTTATTTGTGGGTGTTTATCTTGAATAAAAAGTATAGAGAAGAAATTTTTTTAAATCAAAAGAGACACCAAATTGTTTATGAAGCATTTATTTCCTTCTAGTCTTTTGTGTTTAAGATTTCCTTTACTACATATAAATGATATATGTATGTGTGCATAAACACATACTTATATATGATCGATCACATGCATAGAAATATTTTCATTGGGATTATCAGAGTTTTATATGCTGCTTATAACAGGGTACCAAAAAACCCTATACTTTTATTACATTCATACTATTTTAAGTATGAAAAGTTCAGTTCCTGTGGTTATCTGAGGCCCACTCCATTTCCTGATATCCCTAGTTCAGTTTTTCTCAACTTTTTTCTATTATAACTTCCACATTCCCTGCCCCTCAAAAAAATTAATTTCTCTATTACAGGAGAAAATAATATTAAGGAATAAAACTTTTCTTTTGTTGAGTTGAGCTTTAGAGGGCTACAAGCTATTGAAATTCCTAAGATTTTTGCCTTCCAAGAACCATTTTGCACCCTCTTGGGGGTGATTTTGCAAGACCCATTGAGAGGCGTGCCCTCAAGTAACGCTAGTGTACTTTCTATTCAGATTAGGATGAGAACTGAGATGCCTAGGTTAAATTTGGTAATCCTTTGAAAATTCGGATAAAATTAATTACTCAGTACTTAACTATGTATCTCTTGAGAGTAAAGAAGTCCTCTTACATAACCATGATGCCATTATCACACTTAAGAAAATTAGCAATTAGTCATAACTTTAATACATAGTTCATTTTCTGAGTTTTTCAGATAGCTTTTATATTTTTTTTTCCAATCCAGGAAGCCAATCAGGGTTCGTGCATGTCTTTAAATGTCTTTAGTCTCTTCTAATTTAGAATAGTCTTTTGACTTTTTTTGTTTTTCATGGCAATCGCTTTTTTCTTTTTTTTTTTTTTTTTAAGAGTCTAGGCCAGTTTTCTTGTTTTATATCTGCTTTGAAAAAAATTCTTTTTTAATTAAAAACTTTTTTTATTTTTTAAATTTTAATTAGTTTCAAGTATATAGTACATTGGTTAGACATCTGTATAGTTTGTAAAATGATCCCCCCAATTGTTTCCTCCCTCCCCTGACCCTCCACCTAGCTAACATATTAATGCTAACTATTCCCTGTGCCGTGCTCCCCATCCCCATGACCACCCATCAGCTAATTTGTACTTCTTTAACCCTCACCCCATTCTCCCAGACTCCCAAACCTCTCTTCCCTCTGTCCAGCACCAACCGTCCACTATATTTGTGAGTCTGTCTTAAATTAGTTCTTTTTATTCCTTAGATTCCACATTAAGTCTGACTTAAATTTCTTCTAGGTCCATCAAAGCAATATCTTTTTCCATCCCCTTCTTTTTCATATATAGGGACCTTGTTTTATTATCCTTTTAGCCACTCTGTCTTTTGGTTGGAGCCCTTCATTTTTTTTTCATTTGAGGTACTTGTTGATAGGTATGTAGTTGTTACCATTCTTTATTCCTGTTTTTGATGTTTTTTTTTTCTTAAAAGAAGTCTCTCCAACATTTCCTTTAATACTGGCTTGGTGGTGATGAATTCCTTTAGCTTATTTTTGTCTGGGAAGCTCTTTATCTGTCCTTCAACTCTAAATGATAGTTTTGCTGGATAAATTATTTTTGGTTGTAGATCCTGGGTCTTCATCCTCTTGAATATTTTTTGCCAAGCCCTTCTGTCCTGCATAGGTTTTTTTTTTGAGAAATCAGCTGCCAGTCTTCTGGGTATTCCCTTATAAGTAGTTATTTGTTTTTCTCTTGCTGCTTTTAATATTCTTTCTTTGTATTTAACCTTTGGCACTTTAATTATGATGTGTCTTGGTGTGGGCCTCTTTGGATCCCTGATTTTTGGAATTATCTGAACTTCCTGAGGTTTTATGTCCATTTTCTTCACCAGGTTTGGGAAGTTTTCCATCATTATTTCTTCCAACAGCTGTTCAACATCTTGATTTTCTTATGTTATACTGATCCAATGAATATTTAGAGCCTTAATAATGTCCCAAATCCTCCTTAATTTATTTTTTAATCGTGGCATCTTTTTTCTTGCCATTCTAATTGAGTGCCCTGATTGGCTTTCCTGTCCTCTAGATAGGGCATTTGATTCTCTTCTTTTTTCACTTGGTTTATTCCTTTGTTTATTCCATTTAATATATTTCTCATCTCAGATAATATCTTCTCCATTTCAGACTGATTCCCTTTTATAATTTCCATTTCCATTTTTATGTTTTTATCTTTGTGTTGGGGTTCTCTACACTTCCCAAAAGTTCACTGAGCATCTTTGTAACCAGTGTTTTGAACTCTGCATCTGTTAGATTCACTTAACTCTTTTATATCTGGATCTCTGTTCTGTTATCTCATACGGTTTCTGCTTCTTTGTCTTCCTTTTTTGGCTGCCTTTTCATGTCTGTTTCTATGTACTAGGCAAAACTCCTAAGTTTTCCGGTCTTATTAATGTGTATCTGTGAAGTAGATGTCCAGTGCAGAGTCCTGAGAGGGGTTCAGCTGCAGGCTGTTAAGATTCAGCAAGCAATCCACAGATGCTGTGCTTATAGTTGCCTCAAAAAGCCACACTAGAAACCGAGGCCAGCAGCTTGTACCAGTGTGAGTCTCAGCAAGGAGCACCTTACTTGCTGAGGATATACCTGGGTGTGGCTTGGGTGGGGCCTTGAGTTGGGGAAAGTGGGGTTTCAGAGAATTTTCTGGGTGGAGCCGACCTCTATTATCCAGTTTGATGATGTCAGGGCTATGGCGGGCTGTGTCTGGTGCACTGGTAGTAGGGGAGTGCTCAACAGGGAACAATGCATACCACCGGCACTTCTGTACTGAGTGAATCTCACCTGGGCCCTCACTCTGACAATGTCTCCCTGTAAGGCCCTGGTGCCCCCTGTGTGCAGCTGAATGGGCACTGATGCTCAGAGCAAGCAGGTCTGTCCCTGTGAAAATCTGCTCAGACACAGCCCCTTTAAGAGGTGTCTGCCACTGCCACTGCCTCCGTCTCACTCACCTGCTGGAGACCAGGCAGCCCCGAGTCCTTGCCCGTCCTGCCTCCTGCTAATGCGGGTGATTTCTTGAGTTTCTCTCTAGGTGTGTGGCATGTTTTTCCCAGGAAGTTTTACCTTGCTACTGCTCCTTGTTTCCATAGCTTTGATTTGATCGTCAGAGGGATGAACTCTATCATCTACGCCATTTTTTTCTCCTCCCCTATATCTGTTTTTAAGTGAGAAAAAGCAGGTTATAAAATGAAGTACTTTTTAAAATAAATTAAAATGTATGTTTTTAAGTTGTGTGTTTAGGGGTAGTAGAGAACTAGAGGAATACATAGCAAACTATTAACAGTAGTAATTCTGGAGTAGTTATTATGGGGTCTTTTGCATTTTACATTTTGTATGTTTTAATTTTTTAAAATAAGCGTGTACATCTTTTATAAGCAGGAAAAAAAAATGAAAATTAAAACCTAAAAGCTAAAGGAGATGGATTTGAGAATAGTCTATCTTTTAAACATCACAATGTCCTTTGTAATCCTAATGTTAAGTCTCTACAGGGGTTCATCAGTAAATTCTTTCTTTTCTTTTTTTTTTCAGTCAGTATTTACAGGATGAAAGTAAGACCAAAAGAAGTATTGATCTGAATCTTTTAGAGTGGACTCACTATAGCATGAAGCCACATGTAAGTGATAATCATCTATCTGTATTTCAAGCACCTTATTGCATTTTCTCTCATGAGCACATCATTTAGACTTGACTTTCTGCCTTACTCCCCTCAGCAGTCACACTTAGGCATGCATTCTCCTGAAGTGCAGATCCTAAAGAATGATCTGCTACTAAATCTTTTAACCAAGATGTTTGCTGCTTGGCTTTTACCTTCTTACTTAAATTGTAAATGTTTACCTATATGCTAGCATGTCTCTCACAAAATTGAAAAAAAATCTCAATAAATTCCAGTCAAGTATTTTTCTTGGTCGACCCTACTGTAGATTTGAAGGTCTTGTTCAAAATTTAACCTGAGAATTTTGTATATTTAGGTCTTAAGGGTCCCATCCATGAGTCCTCAAGAGTCAAGCATGCTGTTTGTGAGTGTGCTTTGGATCTTGCCAGATTTGATTCTCAAACACCTTTGAGTCCTAATGGCTTTTTTAAAAGTAAGCTACATGCATTCAGTTTTAGTTGACCTGTAAATTATAGCTCAATTATTCAAAAGCATTTTCATTTCAAAGTTGAATGATCGGAAAGTATAAGATTTGAAATTTCCTGAGGAGAACACAGACGTGAAAAGAGTCTGTTAGGATGAATACTACGTTCTGGGAAATGTAATTAAAAAAAAAACTTCTCTTTGTATATTGGAGCCTATATAGTTCTCTCTACTCTGTGAGAGATACTGAGCTCTGGAGAAGAACAAGAGGTACCTACCATTTGTAGGGGTGGTGTGCATGTTTAAACAATCTTTTTCACAATAATCATCCTTATGTCTTTGAATGAAATTTGAGCTGTTGTCATCTAGTATGTTTTTCAGCAGTGGAATCACACTCTCTTATAATCTTATTATCTTGTGCCAGAGTGTGTAAGGGCTAGGCCAAAATTAGGCCCTGTTTCTGATTGAGCCACAGTAAGCCCTTTTCAAAATTTATACATTTCTGAAATAACTCTGACTAGACTTTCTGTTCCTGGTAATAAACATTTCAGTTTGGTTTCTTTGTATGAGAACTCTCACTTTGCTTTTCTCTTTCTTTCTGAAGAAACATTTTCTATGAGGTCACATACTCCATGTTAAAGGGTTTTCTGTCACATACAGACTCTGTGTGTGTGTGTGTGTGTGTGTGTGTGTGTGTGTGTGTGTGTGTGTGTGTGATGTACCACATTAACATTTACTGTTATAATATTGTTTATCTACAGTAATATTTAGAAAAAGTCAGAGGAGTTTGCATTTGATGAAATTTTGCCCCTTCTTCCCTTCCTTTTTTGTAATTTTAGGAGATTCCTCAACAGTTGAATGGGAGTGATTGTGGAATGTTTACTTGTAAATATGCAGATTATATCTCTAGGGACAAACCTATCACATTTACTCAGGTGAGTAAAAAGACCCTTCCTCATTCACTTTTTACTAAACAAGATATACTTTGAGCATGTTATCAGTGCCTGGCATACATTAAGATCTTAATAATGGTAGCTGTGCTATTGTGTCTATTGCCGTGACGCTTGTCACTGCATCTACTCTTAAATTTATCCTAGTCTTTGGTGACTACTGGGACAGTTTGTAGATCTGAACTCCAATATTCACTGGTTACTGATATTTTTAGCCAAAGAAGGGAGCATGACAGAATATGTAACAGGGAGAGGAAATCGGGCTTTGTGACAACGTTAAGCCACACATCTAAGATGTAACTATGAATACTGCTTTTCCCTTCTGTTCTGGTTTTTATTGGTTCTCTATAGCACTGCATTTGAGTGAAGATTCAAATATATTGGGAAGTCTTGAGAATTTTTGTTTATAATAATGACTTCTCAACCTTTTTATAACTGAGAACAACCCCAGTTAAAAAATATTTTTCTTAAATAAACCTCATTTTGTTGGATGTTATCTACCAAACTGTACTTATTGAATGGTAGAACTGATAACCCCATTCTAAGCTTTGGAGCAACATGAAGTAACTAAGGCTCCTATGCTGAATTAATATAAATTCTGGTCTAAAATAAAGGCACTAATTATTGGTTAGTTTCAGCAGTTTTACCAAGAATGTGCAATTTTTAGTATATCTTTTGAGATATTTAAAATAATTTGCCAATTCATTTATTAAGACTTTTTAGTCACCTCCTGGTAGGAAGTCACTAGTTTATAGTTAAGTGGTATAACTAGCTGTTTATGAAACACCAGGAATACCTCAAGGGCATAAGCTTCTGACTTCATCAAAAACAGGACTAGTTGAGTTACAGGTGATTTTGGATTTGTCTTGTATGTTGCTGCTTTGAAAATTGGCCCATGGAGTGATTATTAGTTAAATCAGAATAACATTAAGCAAAGCATCTCACTTTTGATGCTTCTAAGTAACAAGGGGTTATTTGTTTTCTGAATCTAATGACATGAAATATGAAGAGAGTTGTTATTTGAACAGTATTGGCAATGTACAGCATTTGGTAGAGAAGAAATTTTTGGATTTGTTTTTTTCTCTTTTTAAATAGAGTTCATGTTTTTCTCATTAAAATCAGAATATGTTAATTTTAGAATGTTTTATAAATACATTTAAGTAGGAAAGTTACCTATTGTGCCACCACTTGAATATTCACATTTTGGTACATGTTTTTGTTATGAAGTTGTTGTACTCTATTGTATAATTCTGCACCCTGCTTTGATTTTCCTTAACATACAAAAATGCTTATGATTACATACAATAAGAAACATAAACCTTTTTATGGCTTACTAAGTCAGAACATGATGTAAAAAAGTCCAGGCTTACATAAAGGACATGGACATCCTACATCATTTACATGGTTAGACCTAACGAGTGTTGACACTGTGCACATTAATGTGTAATGTTATGTGTTTGTGGATTCTTGCAGCACCAGATGCCTCTCTTCCGGAAGAAGATGGTGTGGGAAATTCTCCATCAGCAGTTACTGTGAGAATGCCCCACCCAATCCCTCAGCTGCTGGTGTTTTTTCACGGATGGACGTTTCCATATACCTCATGCTTTGTGGGTTAAAAAGTCCCTGCATCACCTGTTATCTCACAGGTACTGAGCTGTCAGAAGTTGCATGAAGGCCTCTCTGCCCTCTAGTCCTGATTTAGTATGTGGAGGGCTGCTTGCAACCCTGTTTATAAGGCTGTGCCTGCTCAGAGCCCTGGACTATTCAGCCCACAGAAGAACAAATGCTAATTTTTTTTTTAAGATTTTTTTTCCCTATGAATGTGGAAAATGCAGGATTTATTCTATGATTTTTTTTTTCTGTGTTTGTTCACGTGTATTCATTCGCTCACTCATTTGCAAACTTAATGGGCAGTGGCTGTTTGCTGCTGCTCTTTTATGGTTAACTCTGAATTACTTGTTTGAACTATTTATTTCTGAAAAGAATGTTAATCAAGCTGCCACTCCCTGCTGAAGATCAGGAGGGAAATCAGTTGGAGGGGGAGGAAGGAAGTATTAATTAACTTCTCTAAACGTTGGAGCAGTAACTGCCAACTTGAAGCTGGAGGTCTTTTTTTGAGGCTTGAAAATACTGGGAGAAGCACTGTGGTGTAGGGCTCTGATTGCCTTTCAGAGGAAGTCTGACACTACAGCGTTGGCATGGTGTCATGGAAAAGTGGAACTGTGGCCAAGGAACTCTGGCTATTCAAGTGTCTTCAGAAGAGAGTCGTGGTCATCCTAAAGAGACTTCCCTTTCTGGAAATAAGTTGACTCGGCTACTCTTGAAACTGGATTTGAAGTAACTGTAAATCCTAAAGTTTCATTTTCATCCCAGATCTGGTTGAGTATAAACCTCAGAATTGGAAGGGCTGCCCTGAACTGTTTATTTCAAAAGATACTATTCAATTTAAAGCTATTTTTCCTCAAAGTTTTTTTTTTCCTAGATAGAAAGCTGAAATTAAGTTTCGTGCTCATTAGGGTTTACATGCCCCTATTCCACCCCCGCTGAAATTTGTGGAAGAAAATTTAGTTCTTAGGTCTGAGGTTGCCAGTTATACAATAACCTATTTTGCATATGAAAGTTTGTATTTAACTTTTTTGTTCATTAAAATCCTTATAGTGGTTACACGTTTTTAATTTCAGAAAGTTTAGAGTTGGTCAGAACATATTTTGCAAGATCTAGTGCCTAGTGTTGCTTTTCCAATGTAATAAAAGGTTGCCTGGCAGAAACTGAAAAGTATATGCTGAAATGATTTCTAACCCTTTCCCTACTTAAACCTCTCAAACTTGCCCTGGTACACAAAAGCAAGAGGTAAAACCAGAAAAATTGGGCATGTGTCAGTTATGACTTAACATGTCTGCCATCTGCAAGACCCAGGCTGCTGATTGCAAAGGTGTACTATTGCAGTGAGTTTTCCCTGAGACATGTCAAAGTGTTAGTATAGGACTAGGGGCCCGTGATGCGGATTGAAACTGCTGTGCCTACTAGATGGCCAAACCAGAGGATATATGCTTAGGTGATGATTAACAAATGAGCCAGTTGTGCTGCATCTCCCTCAAACTCAGGCTGCACAGAGAGAACTCTTCCTGTGGTTTCTGTTCCTTTCCTGAGGCTGCTGGAGTGGTGCCAGTGAGTGAGTACTGGGATCAGGTAGCTGGCACAGCCAAAAGAAAGGTTTACTGGATCAGCATTACATTAAAAACCTGGATCCTACCTGGTTCTAGTAGGTTTCATATGAGAATGTAGTACCTTAGTTAAGATTTGTTCCATGTTGGGTAAATCCTTTTAGGAAAGGCAGTTTGTACTCTTCCCAAATGAGTGAGGCTTGGGGTTAATGTATTTGTACTACATTATATATATTTGAGGGGCTTCATAGGGCAGCTTTCACTGAGCTTTCCATGAATGTGTACTCTTCAGGTTAGTTCTTAATAATCTCCCAGGATGTAATGAGATTGATAAGAGCAGAGAGTTAAGTTAGAGAATGGCATTCTACTCAACCCTGACTTCCTGAATTTAACAAAATATCACAAGCCATGCTTCTTTGGGCACTGACATGTTTCTCTTGGTGCAGAAAAACTTGCTGGTAATAGAATTTTTATATATCAACAATTTGTGAGAAAAGCAGTCAGGTGATAAAAACAACTATTGATTTTATCAGGAGCAAATTATCAACATTAAAGCCAGTGAGATTGTGTGTGTGTGTGTGTGTGTGTGTGTGTGTGTGTGTGTGTGTAAAATTTTATTATACTAGTTTGGGGTCTGAAAAAAGTGGAGTGAACCATTATTCTTTTTTAGTAGGCAATCTTTCCGAAAGGTTGGTAAGATGAAAAAAATGTTAGTGAGCAAATGTGTTTCTCATGCTTGACCTTGTACTAGAGCCAAGATGTGGGTGGGAGAGAAACAGACTTGGGGCTTGTCGAAGATGTTCGGAAGAGCCCCATATTCTACCTCAGTTAACTAAGGCTGATCTTTTTGTCTTCTGAAACCTTAAGCACAACTTGGGGAATGCCATGTTGAATGGTGGATGTTTGTCTGCATTGTGGAGTTGCTTGGTGCTGGGACCAAGGTGTAGGTGTGGAGAGAATGTGTCCTTGGAGATATATTGAACCTCAGATACAAATAAATAAAACAAGGTAGAGAAATTTAAGTTTCTAATAACCTTAGTACTGTAGTTAAGCTACATTGTTTAAATTGGCTTTTGTGAACTAATTGGGAACCTAATTTCTTTACGATAGTTTCTTTGAGAAAAACTCTAAGCACTCAGTATTCAGACTTTTGGTACTTGTTTGTAAGTTGGGGATCTAGCTGGCTGTATCGCTTTGATATTTTTTTTCTTTAAATTTGCCCAATATATACAAGGAAAGAGTCTGGGTGTTTGAAATAGGTGTTAACTTTATCTATTTACCAATAAATTCATCTCTAATTCAATGGCTTTCAAATTTTTTTGATTGCAACTCATAGTAATAAATGTATTTGATATTGTGACCAATACACACATACATTTGTATTATGTGATTACATATGGACACAAGTTTTTCAAAAACATTTACTACACTCTGAGTTTTATTTTGGTTTTTAAAAAAAGGAGGGTTGGGATCACTGAGTTGATTTCTCAACCCACTAATGGATAGAAATCCAGTTTGAAAAACACTGCTCTAAATGAACTGATAGCAAGATGCAAATTATGTTTAAAGCTTGAAACTACAAAAATATAAATGTGGCTGTTTTGAGATGAATCAATCGAAATCTAGGAAAACAGGCCAGAAGCTTTCAGATGTCACTGGAAATATGTGGTTAAGTAATCCTTGTTCTTTTTTTCCCCCCCCTCTTTATATCCCCCCACCTCCCAACACTTCCACCCCTGACCTAAGGATGTTGCCAGTTTCCCCTTAAGAACTGGATCTCTGAAGGCAGGGCGTCTCTTTCCACATGCTCATGGCATGTACCCATGGCCTGGCACCTGCAGGGCCTGGCACCCCCTGGGGTATGGTCCATGGCTCTACCTGGGGCGCAAACCCAGGACCTTCTGAATGTAAAGCAGACATGCTAACCACTACATTATGGAGCCACCTCAAGTAATCCTTGTACTTTAGGCTTTTATAATGACATTCCCTAAAACATGTTAAGTAAAAGTCCTGTTTCTTCTATGTGGGATACAAAACAGGGTTCTGTGACCCAATAAATGTGTGTACCATGTGATACATAGGAAACATTATAACAGATTAGTGTCTTAACTTAGCATCTTTGAAAACTTGGGACATCCAGCCCTTCTCTTTGCAACACCTGTAGCAAAACACTTTGTAAAAACACTTTGGAAAGTGTCAGGAGAAGCAACAGAGTTCTTGGCAGCATGTACTTGAGATATACACTGGAGAAGCACCCTCCCCATCCTACCCCCAAATGCACATACTGCCTCCTTAGGGGCATATGGTGATCATAAAGTCTATGGTCCTACTTATGTTTCTCCTAACTATATCTGTAATAGGTGTTCATAGTAATAAAATACTGCTAAAAGGTAAAGATTAAATTTTTAAACTCACTACCTAGTTAACTCCTCCTAATATTAACATTTTGGTATAAATCCTGGCTTTTGGTATAAACTTCATGTATGTATGAATAAGTGTGTGTGTTGTGCACGCTTGTGCATGTAAATTCTGTTATTAACAAATATAGACTAATGTGTATATAGCTGAATAACTTTTTCACTTAATTTATCTCAAATATATTTTCATGTCAATAAATAATTGACATTTGCTGTATAATGTTCCAGGATATGGCTCTAACATGATTTGTTTAATCCAGTATTGTTGGATGTATCATCCTGTACAGTTTTTGGATTATTCTCTTAGAAATTCTTAGAATTAAAATTTCTGAGTAAAATTTACATATATTAAAAAAAAATCAATGGAAAGAAAATCACCATTTATATTTTAACCTTTATGTCTCTAGCAGAGGATGATTGTTTCTCCATTGATTTTTTAAATAATATTTTTCATGTGCAGGTCTGGATAAGTTCATTCTGAGAGAGAGAATCTCATTTTAGTGGACTTTTTTTTCCAACTGCTTTGAAAACATTTTATGATGGAAATTTTAAGACATAACACATTCCCCCTCTTTCAGCGCTTATTAAAATGTGGCTCATCTTGGTTCACATTTTTTTTCAGAGGGGAGGAGAGGGTCTGGAGTATCTTAAAGCAAAACCCTGACATGGCATTCTACATATATACATAATGCCTCCATAGTGACTAAAAAAAAAAGTCCATGTCATTTTCACAGCTAACAACATAAGAATTTGCTAGGGTCATCTAGTACTCAGTTCACATTCAAATTTCCCTGATCATTTCAAAAATACCCTTATAGTCTTCTAATCAGGGCATATGTAGTGGGCTGCATGGTAGTCTCCAAAAATATAAGTCCCTGTCCTAATCCCTGTTTTAAAACCTGTGAATATTATCTTCTATGACAAAGAACGAATGCTACTTTCTATGACAGGAAGTGATTAAAAGATCTTGAGGGATTTATCCTGTACTTTCTATCTACATGGGCCCTCAGTGCAATCTCATATCTTATGAAAAAGTTTTGATTTAGAAGAGGAGGCATTAAAATGGGCTTAGGCTGTGGTCATATTTTATGCACTTTTTTGTGGGGAAAAATCTGTTCATGTCTAAAACAAAATCTGGAAGAAGACGCCCATATATTAATAATGGTTATCTGGACAGGCTCCCTTAACTATCTGCTTTATAAGCTCGTGTTTTGGAGTTTTGTATTTTTAAAAAACAAAAAGAGGAGGGAAGCCTGGAGCCACGAAAGCTGGAAGAGCCTTCAGAGGGAACGTCGCCCCGCTGACACCTTGATTTTGGACTTCCGGCTTCAGCACTGTAAGAGAATTTCTGTTGTTTTCATCCATAAATTTGCGGTACTTAGTTACAGTAGTCTCAGGGAAACTAATACAGGGTCCAAATAATATATACAAGTTGCCTTTGCTTATTTTATCTCTTGAGTCATTCAATAGTAGTCTCCCTCCTCATACTATCATTAGAGGGACTGGGTTTTCCTTTAGAACATCCCACATTCTAGCTTTGGGTTTAGCTCTTTGGTGGTGGTGTTTAATGGGTTCTCAATTCCTTCTATTTAATTTAAACTGGTGAGTTTGATCTAGAGGCTTGATTAGATTCAGTTTGAATTTATTAGGCAGAAAAACTTTATTAGTGGACATATTGGTTGTCCCACTTAGCAGTTCTAAGATTGATCAGTGGTTTGGGCCATAACGGTTCCTATTCATCTTTCCTTGGTTTTAAATTTAATTGATGATCCATTATTAAGAGGTACAAAATGATAATTTTCTACTTCTGTTGTCATTTAATGTTCATTATTTTGAATTCTATAAAAGAAAAACAGCTTATGAACTATTTGGTTATCCCAAAATACACTTTATATAGAAAAGATGTTAAGTTTTGCTGTATTCTTTTTGATTTTCACATTGCCCCATTATAGATTCCAGTGTCCTTTTGACAGAACGCCACACGTCTGGTTTTAATAGTTTACTTCCTTCACCAGTATGATAAAGGGTCATCCTACCCATTTCCTGTCCCATACCTAGAACTGGCCGTTTATTAAAGGATTAAAGACCAGAATTCAGGTACCATCAATGCTGATTATTATTACTGGGTGCTTCTAGGCCTTTACAACAGACAGATTAGGAAATACTTTTTTTTTTTCAAAGGAAAAAATGTTTTACTGATTCAAATGTACTAATACAATTCAAATGTAAGAGCTTAAGGTTTTTCTTGGGTTTATACTGTAATCTTGAAAATCTTGGTTGCTAACAACACCAACATAATTGTTTTACCCTACAGTATGCTTATAATTTGAAAATATCAGTACCAGCATAACAACTAACAAAGCCATTGAATACACTTTAAGATTTCTTTGCAATTCTTTTTGTTCTTTGAATTTCTATATCCCACCAGAGATTCACAGTGAAAATAGTTTTAAAATTACTTAATTTTTCTCTGCATGATTACATCATCAACTTGATACATAGTTGATTTGATTTGTTCAGACCCCTCAGAATGGATGTTTAAGCTGTCGATCTTCTTTCTATTACAAATAATGCTGCAGTGCATGTGCCTTGTCATGTTACTTTCTGTTTTTGCTAACATATCTTTGGAATAGATTCCTAGAAGTGGAATTGTGGGGTCAAATATCTAGTATATGTAATTTGCCAAATTCCCCTCCCCAGGGGTAGTATTATTTATATCACCTCAAAGTTTCACTTGCAAAGCCTGAAATATGTACTCTGACTCTACAGAAAAGGGTTATCAACCACTGCCCTACAGCATTGCAGTTCTTAACACCCAGCCAGCCGTGAGCATCAAAAAGGTAGTCTTTAATGGGCCAGGCCTACGAGTGGCACAGATAACTTGTTTGCATTCCTTTGGTCACCTGTCCACGTGGTACTGCATGCGGAATTGGAGACAATGTGGTTGGCTACCTAAGAAGCAGCCATGGATTTTTGTTCTGCAGCTAGCACTTTGCTATGGTTAATTTTTTCTTCCCTATTTATGACACTTTTGGCTTTTTTTTTTTGCCCACTGCCCCCACATTTTACACATTTTTGGTCTTTGTTAACATAATACGTGTTTGGGAACTTTATTATCATCATTACTCTGTTTTGCTTCCTTTCCAAGGATAATTTTTTATATTTAAATTGGTTTCAGTACTCTTTTTTAAACATGAATTTTATTTGGTTTTATTATTGTTAGTTAAAAACATTTTCACATATTTGTTTTCTAGAAGGGTATAGGAATACTCATCTGAATCCTTGTAAATATGAGACGTTTTCACACATGAAATGTAACTTGACAAGATATAAAAATTCTAGAGTCACAGCCCTTTTTCTCCTCAAAACTTGTTTTCTGGCATTTAGTAGTGGAGCAGAGATATCTGAAACTACCTTGATTTTTGCTGTTTTGTAAGTAACTTTTTTTTTCATCTGCATTCTATGAGAATTTTCATCCTATCTGAAAAAAATATGCCAGAATCTATCTCAATCTGAATCTCTATTTTTGTCTGGTTGTATTACGATACTGGTTTATTGCTCTAAAAGCCCTAAGAACAGTGGCTCAAATGAGATAGAATCTCTTCTCTCAGGTACCAATCTGAGCCTAAGCAGTCCAGATCGGATACAGCAGTGTCCTCGTGTCACAGGCTATCCTTAACACTGGGCCTCCATTTTATTTTAAGATGGCTGTTCCAGCTTCACCGTGGCTCTCACCTCCACATCTGCATTTTATCCAGTGGGAAGCAGTGGGTACATTCTGGAGATGACAAGTATGTATTTTCCCATCTTTGGGGGTGGGGAAGAGATTTCACGAAACTAGACTGTCATGCACTGAAGATTTCCCATTCCAGTTCTGTGTAGCTTATGATTATCATCAGTTTCCCTTGCTTTTTGGTGTTTAGTATTTTTTTTCTTAGTCTGTTTTGGGCGCTCTTAAGTTTTCATCTTTTTCGATGTTGTGTGAGAAATTGTTAAAAAGGAGCATTGAAGGCTGCTAACCAGAAGCCATTTTTGACTTGAAGGTCCCTTCTCTTATACTTAAATTGGAATCAGACTTTTTTGTGTTCCACCTTTGATTTTACAGATGAGGAAACAGGTCTTCAAGAGGCTGTGATGTGCACAAGGTTCTATAGCTAGTATACAGGCGAATGTGGAGAAAACTTCTAGGCCTGGGCTTTCTCTTATTTTCCTGATGAGAAAGTGAGACTGGTAAAGAGAAGGGAGATCTGGTGCACGGGCACTGGTCCCTGCCTTCAGGTCTGCCCTGGGGTCATGCAGAGCTTTGCCCTGGTGTGCTCCCTGCACTGCCTCTCAGTCTGTCTCTTGAGCAAGGCTTCCCAAGCTTACCACCAGTTACGGTGGCTTTTAAAGGTGTATGATGCAGGACCTGGAGGCTGTATTCCTTCACAATAAGATTTGTACGACCTGAGAGAAAGCAAGTCCTAGAGATAAGATGGTGATTAGAGGAACTGAGAAGATGAGACCTATGTCTTCAAACATTAGGAGAGTTGTTCTAAGGTAGCAGACACCATGTGTGAGTAGTTGTAGCGAGAAGAGATTTCAGGTCAGTGAAGGAGGAACTATGAGACTGGGCAGTGTGAAGATTTGCCTGCCTTAGGCGCCGTCTTTCCCTATGCTGGGAGGTCCTGTGGAGGGATCTTAGGGATGTTATTCCGTATTAGGAAAGTGGACTGGAGTGCCTCTGTGGTCCTTTCCCAGTACTGTTGCTCAAAGAATCCAGAGTTGAACATGGATTTTACCGAGTTCATTGAGGGTAACTGGAGTCATTTTGTAACCAGGTGAGAATCAGGGAGATTCATGAGTCATGGAAGTCTGTGAATCTTTCATATTGGAAATTGTTGAAATTACAGATACATTGAGAAAGGGATCAGATTGAGTTTATTTTTTCATTTAGGGTTTTCCCTGATAACTAGAGGTTATCGGAGTCAAATGGGAAGTCTTTACTCTATGGTCAGTCACATCTGAGAGGTCAGAGGCATTTGCCCTAAAATTCACTAGTGGGAACAAACCAAGTGCCTTGGATCCATGACCAAATCACTGCTTTTACAAGGAGCACTGAGGTAAAGCTGGAATATAATTTTGTTCTGTGAGGTTTTCTCTTCATACTAACTCTTTCAGAACTATTAAGAACACTCATTATGGCAGAAAGACAGTGACTTTATGTGGCTGTTTTGAGCTATAATAGAAAATTAACCTGTATGTGGGGTAAGTCTTAAATTTCAGTTCATCAGCATCTTAAGGGGAATGAGAATAAAAGGCAGCAGGAACAACTGATAGTAAACATCAGAAAAGGTTGCTAGCAGCATCACTAGATGTTGTTAGTAGTAGGCCAAATAAATTTACATTAGGCTCTAAAACAATGAGAGATTTGGATGTATGTACAATTTAGGCTAGTCTCTACATACCTATAGTTGTGGGCTTTTTTCATAATTGTTAACATGGGGATACCTCTACTTCCACTTCCTTCCTCAGGGATGTAAGAATAAGACTAGGCCAAATGCTTCTCATAGTGGTTAAGTCCTTGTCCCATCTCTGTCTACTCAGTCACTGAGTCATTCAGATCCCAAGTGAAGCCAAGTTATCAATTATCCGTACTTCTGAAGTTTCTCCCACCTTTTCCTCCTGTCCTGTCAAGATGTCTTCTTCCTATCTAGAGCTAATCATTTCCTTTGGTTCTTTGTTGAAACCCCTCCAAGGGAGCAGGGAGGGGCTTTTTGAGTCATGTAGGCTAATGAATTTCAAACCCGTTATCGATATAGGTCTCCATTTAACAATTTTTTTAAATTTTGCATAAAGTCATGTTTAATTAGGACTTTCTGGGATGTCAGGATGTCTTGACAAGATAGGAAAAGTTTGAGATTTATAGAAGAAATTAATACAAAGTATGTACCAGTCTGAGTCCACATGTGATGAACAATGCACACACATGAAGCTGTTCTTATTTACATTAAGATAGGATGGGACTGTGTCCTGTAAAGGACAGTCTCCTACTCTTGCTGCCTTTGGGAAGCTCAAGAGTGCTTGAATCCAAGTACTAAATAATATAGCCCTTGGGGGTCTCAGAAAACAGGTTGTGAGAACATCTTTGCTTAGGAACAAAGCCAGCTGGTCCCGTTCCTGTCTTCTCTGTCTCCATGTGGCTTACCGTTCATTGCTGCAGCCTTAGGACAACTTCTTTGTGCTTTGTATCAGTGTCATTCAGTCATCACGTTAACACTTCCTTACCTTTCTCTCATACGTTCATAGATAGATATTTTGGAAGTGGAGTTAAATCCCAAATTCTGACATCTGGAATAAAGACCAAAGAAGGAAACCAGAACAGCAGAGCCAAGAGGGTACATCTTTGGAGGTTCCTGTGTCTCCTTTTCCACCCTGATTCCTCCTCCTCTTGACAGTTCATTACCAAACCCTTAGACCTATCTTTAAAGCCCTTCCTTTGGAGATGTGTTGTTCCTCTGTCTGTTCATCTGACATACATACCTCAACCAGGGAACAGTTTTCAGTAATAACCCTGGTTGTCAGGAACTCCGTGGCTTCTCTTGAGCTGTCAACCTATGGTTAGTTTGTCCCTCTGAAGGCAGTATGAGTTTGAGTCCTACATGGGGGAGGAGAGATGGTGGAGGCATAGGTACTGGGCTTTTTAATGGCCACAGGAAGGGATAGACTGACCTGCTCATGTTCATGCCAACCATAGCAGTGAGAGGAACAGCTGGCATCTACACATCATAACACTTTAAAAGTAAAATTAGCATCACAGAAATTGGAAATGGGAAAATCAAGAGCAGGGATGGGACATTAGTGAGGAATAAATTTTAAGTAATCTAGGAGTCCTCAGAGTTTGTTAGAAGGGGAACATGGCTATTTTGGAATACCATTAGTTCACCTCTATCTGTCCCTACTGTGTTATGAATAGTCACAATTAAGTATCAGCTCTTTATTCCTAAGATTACTTGGATTTTTAGCAGCTGTCTCTGATAGACCCCACAGATCTAAGAACACACAGGCTTGTAAATGCAGCAGGACCATTCTTGCCCACTTTTCTCACAGCTCAATCAGTGGGTGTGCCAACTAGAGTCTCTTCCAGCCCCAGGCTGACCCCGCCCTTCTCTGATCTGGAATATTTTCAATTGGGCACCTGTGGAGGGCTGAAGTACCTCTTTCCTTGAATTGTCAGCATATCCTCCCTCTTTCTCTTACATACAAATAAACTTTCCCTGGCCAGGCTTAAAATTCATTAAAGATAGGGTCTGGTTTTACCTAGCTTGATAGCAGTCAATCCATCCCTCAGGTTCTGTGATTCTCAAACTTTGGTACATGTGGGAATCACCTGGAGGGCTTGCTGAAATGGACTGCTGGGCCCCACCCCCAGAATTTCAGGTTCAAGGTAGACCTCAAGAATCTACATTTCTAACCAGTGCCCAGTTAATAACGATGCTACTGGTCTGGGGACCATACTTTGAGCACCACTGATCTAGTTTAGCTTCTCCCAAAGATGTTCCTGGAGAAGCCACCTTCCTCAGTGTAGCTTCCCAGTCCTGATTATACATGCTGCCCATTTTCCTAAGTCCCCTCAGAGCTGGAACTCAGGTGACAACCTGGGACAGGCAATGTTTATTAAAATAAGAGACCAAGACACCAGGATCTTGTTAGCTGGATATATTTCATTTTTTTTGTTTGTTTTTGTTTTTGTCACAGAACACTGTTTGCAGTAGAGGAAACTGGCATTGCAGTCTGGTGGTAAAATGGCTTGTTCACATAAACCAGTACATGTTCATCCTTTAGCGCAAAAAGCCCTAATGGCGCGTACCCTATTGAAATTCAGGACATCTCCAACATTTCTCTCTCTGTTTTTCTTTATCATCATCTTTTTTTTTTTAATAAACATTTTCAAGGTTTGTCCAAAAGAAGGCCATATAGGTTCTTGGCTAGCGGAAGACAATTCAGAACAGTTGTTGCACACTTGGACTGTCACCTTTTCCAGGCTGGCAGTTGATATCTTATTTTTTTTCCAACTCATTTTTTTTAAAAAAATAAAAAAATGCTCCAACTATCAGTTTTACAAAATCTCTAAGGGAAACACAAGAGCAAGGTGCTGAGGTAAAAAACACCTGAGGTAGCTTTTTTTTTGTGTGTTTTTCTCATTAAAAAAATCTGTAAATTTAACGCCCTGGGCCAACGACCTTATGTAAATCGCTATTTTCTTCCACATTTTTTTAAAAAGAAAGAAATCATTTTGCTGAAAATTGATGGCTTATACACCAAAATGTAAAAAGACAAAATATATTCTTTCTTTGCAGAATTTTCCTTTGTTTAGTTGGTTGGTTTGATGGGTTCCTGTTTTCCTCTTCCAAAATGCTAGGACAAGTACCATTGACTCTTGTTCTTTTGAGTAACCAAGTGTAAGTTGAGGCTGGTTTGTGTGTTTCGCTTTTGTTCCTTTTGTGTGATGTGATACTCAGAGCACTGCTTTGCCTGGGGGGTGCATAGGGAGATTGAGACAGAGGGATGAGGGAACTAAAAAGAATGGGGATGGAGAAAGGGAAGGAAAAAGGACAGGGGAGAGATAAACAGAGAGAGACAAGAGAATTATATAGCAGTATGCAAAAACCAGTTTAAAACCTGTGAAGCAAAGAGAAATGGGTGTGTGAGCTAGACAGGGATGAAGAGACAGTTTCCTCTTCAGAGAGACGGTATCCCTTCTGTTGACATACACAGGTGATCCAGAACTGCTGTGAGTGTCCTTTTGACGAGATTTCCCTCTGGGTGAATTTTGTGTGGGTGGCCTTGAAGCTCCTTACTAAACCATTAGACCTCCCAAAGAATGACTTTATACTTTAAAGTCTAGAAAAGCCTGCTTTCTCTTTAAAAAGAAAATAATAATAATAATAATTGATTAAAAATTGGAGTTAGTTGAGTTATTTGATATATTATTTCTAAAATATATTAACGCTGCAGGCACCCTGTGTAACCCACAGGCCACATATCTTAACATCTTTCCCCTTCTAATATGTACACACATGTACAGAGACAATTTCCCACAAAAAGAAAAGGGTGTGAATTTTGCTTTGTTTTGAACATATTCACCTATGTTAGTTCAACTAAAAGGGATAGCGTGGTGGGAGTTAGGAGAGATCCGAGTGGATGGTGAAGTGGATGGCTGGGAAGCCTGCAGAGGCCCTGGGGGGAGGCAGGAGGCTGGGTTATGAACCAGCTGACCCCCACCTCCCTCCTGGCCCCTAGGATTCTCAGGGCCTCTGCAGAGTCCCTGGTGCCTCCGCAGACTTCTCATTCCTCAGGATGGTCTTTGGTTTGCTCCCGATCTGGCTGGCTGTGTTTGGTCTCATTCTGTCAGGTGTTGGAAGGGCTACATTCATCCGTTGTTTTGCTGGTGCCTGTGGGAGCCTCACTTGCTGCGCTGTGAGGCGACTCCCTGAGGATATTTCTGCTCCTGCTGCTTCACCTGTTGTACAATTTCCCTGATCTTGCGCTGTGCAGTCTGCAGCAAAGGAGAGGAGGAGGGTAGAGGGAAAAAGGAACCCAGTTCTAAGGACAAGCAGTGGGAGGTGAAGGGGTGGGGATAGGACTTGGGAAGGAGGTGGTAAACTCAGAAAAGTGTCATCTACCCACAGAAGCCTTTACTCTGGGGGCCTTTTCTGCCTGGAAGTGGCAGAGTTCTTCCCCACCGCAACCCCAAGGCTGCCCTAAGGTAGAGGATAAAGGGGGAACCCCCAAAACTTCCAATTAATTGCTAGACAGATAGGCCAGGAAACAAATGGGAAATCAGGGAACAGGGGACTTTGCAGAGGTTAGACAGCATCCCCCTCCCAACTGCACATATTTTTTCATCCAGAGCTGCCCACCCACTAGAGTTGCCAGGAAGAATGTTAGTGTGATTTCTGGGAAAGACGACAATAAATGAGATGGGGGAGAAGTGAGACGCTCTACCCTGAACAACTGGACAAAACACGTGAACCAAAACCTGACCCACCTCACCCCAGTGCTCCCCCTGCAGGGATACCCCTGCGGACTGAACTAAGGAGCCTGGCAGCTCAGACGCTCACTGGGGGAGCTGGGATGTGGGAGCAGCAGAGGCGGGTGGGGCCAGGAGTCTGACTGTAGGAATCGCAAAGTGCAGGGGCCCTGGGAAGCAGTAGCATAGCAGGTGCTTCCTGGCCCCCCTGTCCAACAGGTGTCTGGGCAAAGGCACAGCCTTGGAGAACTAGCTGACTGCTCACACAAACCTTCGACGTAAGCTTAGACTGACTACACTGGTTCAGAACAAGGACTAGGACTGCCCTCTCCTCAAACCCAACCAACAAAAAAAAGCATCAAAAAGAACTAGGCTACATGACGCCTGAGTCACTGGCCCATCTGAATTAAAGAAGCACCTGTGTGGAGGCCCTGTGTCCTGATGGGGCATGTCATGGTGAGATGGAGGTGGTGAGAAGAAAGACATGAGGGTCTCAGGTGATGAACATTTAACCTTTAACAGTGACTTTTGGCCCTCAGGCTGGTGGTTCTCAGGTGCTGGCTGGGGAACTCTGTGGGTGGGCCTTTGCCTGGTATGTGGCTCCCAGTATAGGAAGGCTGCAACTGAGGCCTGAGTGGGAGGGTGAATTTAGAGTTTCAGGGCTTGAAATGTGCTGGACCTGACTCCAAAGTCCTACACTCTTCCTCGAGCTCCTCTAGTGTGCCTGGGGACAGCAGTGGTGAAGCATGGAACAACTTGCCCTGTCTCCAGGCAGTGCCTGAAGAGTCAGGTTCCACAGGTGTGTGGGTTGGGTGGCAGGGTGTGTGTGAAAGGCCTGTAGCCTCCTGACAGGCCACCAGTAGCTTAGACAGAGAACTGAAGAGATTGGCAAGAGAGACCAGACCCTCGTAGCACAGGTACCTGGCTAGCAAAGAAATGCCCAATTATTCTGACGATCACTTCCTCATTTTCATCTGGTGTTTGGTCACGAGGCACGATGACTTCTGCACTGGTTAAGTTCTGCAGTTCATTCACCTATGGAGGGAGAAAAGTGGGCTCAGGAGGAAGTGGGAGAAGGGAGTGGTGGAAGGCAAGGAGGCCAGAAGCCGCTCACTTTTCCTTCAGTCTAGGACACCTTTTGGTGTTTCCCTGCGCCCAGTCAAATGGGGCTGTGCTGATTTGGGCCATGGGAGGCTCAATACCAGAGAGGGAGTCAAGCTCTTGATTCCATGAAGCTGCTTTTGGGGCTGAATTCTTATTCTGGAGTTCCCACCAATGCCGTTCCTGCATGTGCTCACAGTATCACTGCAGAGACCCCAGGCCTTCCAGTAATCCAGGGGTGAACGTCACTGCTGGATATGCCCTCCTGGGTGCCAACTGTGAGCTGACATTGCCTTTCGCCCGACTAACCAAAGTAAACTTTCTAATCAGTCCCTGATCCATTCCTGCTGCTGCATCTTGCTTATGAGGTTAACCTACTCTTTGGGTGTCTTTTCTCCCTGCTATTCCTAGGCCCAGGCCCACCTCCTTCGTGAGGCCTCCAGCCCATGTCAATCTCCTCTTATCCAAACCCAATTTTCTGCACTCTGGTACTCCTGCTCACCTGCCTCAACAAGGCTGTATTTTCCAAGGGTTCGTGGCCCAGCTCCTGCTGTGGCATAGTGCTGAGTACGCATGTGGGGCAGACAGTCTGGGGGTTACACAGAATTCAGTGACTGGTGCTAAAATGACCAAATAAGGACACTGAAGTGTTCAGGATTCCACTCCCTTGTGGACCACTTGTTTCCTTTTGCCTTCCACACTCCAGCTTGTCTGGAGCTTGTTGTGTATGCCCTGAGATGCTGACCATGTTCCTGGATTCAGGGAATAATATGCACACCATGCAACTTGATTCTTTTACATAAAGGGGACTCATGTCAAGAACTTGGCTTTGATCTTTAAGAGTTTCTATGTAAAGAAAATGGCAAACACACACAACTCTAGAGACCCCCACCCTCAAATTCCTACCACCCAACACTGCCACTTTGCCAGTGTGCACAGCTCTACTGGGACTTCTCAGGGGTCATATTCTTGCCAGGTGGGTAAATCATGTTCTAGAACACACCTGGGTCTGACAGACAACTGCTCATTCCTACAGGCTTCAGAGTTAATTCTCTGATGCTTTTCAAATTACATTGTGGTACTTCTACCTTCACGTTGAAGCCCTTGATTATTTTTAGAGAAACTATTTCCTTTTCACCCACCATCTTGTTGGGAAACTAGCTCCCCTGTAGCAAGCAGATGGCCAAGTTTGGGAAATTGCCAGAAGATAGAATCTGCTAGGAGGAAGTTAGGGCCTCTGGAGGCATTTCTCAGGAGAGTGAAGAACAGAAGAGAGTGCCAGACCCCAGATCCTGAGGGCTGCCAGAGAAGACAATGGGTGGTCTGCCAAGTGGGTATACTTAGGGTGGGACCATACTCCCTATGTTTTCTCACTACTACCTGTGGATATAAAGCGGGCAGGACGCTGGTGTTTTGGGCACACACAGAGCTCTAGGCAGCACTATGAATTGGGCCCTCAGCTCTGGAGTGATGGTAATTATATTTTTGTCCTTAAAGAGCCAATGGGTCCTGAAGGAAGTCAGGCCAGGCAAGGAATTGGCCCTGGAAATGAAACCAGCTCAGAGCAAACTTACGGTTTTGCCACCTTTGCCGATCACCCGGCCAGCTGTGGAAGAGGGCACTCTGATGTGAGCTTCCAGCTTCACCTCTTCTTTGGGGTTAAAGAAGTTTTCTTCTTTCAGTTTCCCAAAGATCCTCCCCTGGGCCTGAGAGAGCAAGACATGACTGGTTACTCACAGCATTCAGTTCACCTGCTTTAGTGGTGTTGCTGCTGGAATTTCTGAGCCCAGAAACTGCACACCCCAGCCCCAAACTCACTGGGGCCAGACACAGGGAAGCCGTGCACCCTGCTTCGGCCTGGCGGGCACTGCTCCTGCTACATCCAATGACAGCACTGTGCAAAATGTGCACGGGCCCTCTTGTGTCTTCACGGTGTGACACAATCACCTCCTTTAGGAAGCTTTCTATTTTGGGTTGGGGGTGGCGGTAATTGGGCAGAACCAAATGTCATTTCTGTATTCATAGCACTTATCAATGTTTGGTTGCTTAAATGAATTTGTTCAGGGAATTCTTAATTTCTTCCCACCATGACCTGTTAGACCTGGTTATTACAGGATGAAGGTGAGGATGGCTATGATGGGATTTGATGAGCCTGACCTTGCTTTATAATGTCTGACGCTGAAACCAGTATAGCAAGAGGTGATTGTTTTTTAAGAAATTTTTTTAAAACAAAATTTTTGACATATAATTCAAATACCCAAAATTCATCATTTTAAAGAATACACTTATGTGGTTTTTAGTATATTCACTGTGTTGTACAACCATCACCAATATCCAGAACATCTCCTCCTCTTCCCCTCAAATAAAAGCCCCTATTAGCAGTGAGTCCCAATTCCTCCCTACCCCCAATCCCTGGCAACCACTGTTCTACTTTCTATCTCTGAATTTGCCTTTTCTGGACTTTTCACGTAAATGGAATCATTTAATATATTTTTTGGCTGTCTGCCTTCTTTCACTTAGCATAATGTGTTTTAGGTTCATCCATGTTATAGTGTGTAACAGTTTCATTCCTTTTAATGGCTGAATAATATGTGATCTTATGGATAGACCATATTTTGTTTATCCATATATAGGTTGAAGGGTTTTTGTTTTTGAATGGTTCTACATGTTTCAGTTTTGTCTTCTTAAATTTTAAATATTTTTGATGATAAAGATTATATACTTTTATAAATAAATGTTTCTGACTTTTAGAAAACTCAACTTATAATTTTCCTAGGGGAGAAAAAAAGGCACAAAAAAACAATGCATCCCCACCACACCATGCTATTTCTCCTTACACCCCATGTTTAGACCCCCATAGCTTGAAGCGTAGACGAGACTAAATGAGTTTAAAACATCCATTCTCAAAACCATTGCTAAAGGATCAGCGATTCCAGAGGAGGTGTCATTTGAACAGGGTACCATGAGACAATCTACCTCCCCAAGGGAGAAAAGGGAAGGAGCGCTCCAAGCAGCGGAAATGACCTGGAGGTGGGAAGACGGGAGGGGTGGGGGGGAGTCCAGTGAGCAGTGGTAGGACAGGAAATGGAGGCTGGGCCTCCAAAGTAGAGCTCTGAACATGCCTCTGAGGTGCCTGCAACTGCTGAAAGGCCCTTAGCTACCCCACACGCACTGCCCTGTCCCCGGGGCCTACAGGGCTTTGGTGGTCCTTGGCACTAACCTTGAACTGGGCTTCAGGTGGTCCGGTGATGATGACCATTCTTTCGCTGACATCTGGGCCTTCCGCTGGGGCAATCTGCAGCACACAAGGAAAGGGGAATGGTGTTGCTTGGCTGCTACCCCTGCCATTTATCTTAGCACCTGGTACTTTGACCTCTGCATCCTCCACTCAGGGGCTTAGGATGTCATGACTGCAGTGCCCAGTATCTGATTTGGGTCTTTGGTCACCCGGAGAGAGTTGGTAGCAGGTCAGTAGTTACTGCCTGTCCCTGCCGCCTTTCATTAAGGGAGTTAAGAGCTCTAGGAAAGGGGAGGTGCAGGCTGTGCCAACCCGCCCAGGGCCCAGAGGGAAGGAAAAGCAAGTCCACAGAGCCTTAGCTTGGAGCCAGCCTACATGAAAGGTAACCCTGGTTCTAATTCTCAGCTCTCAGAGGCAGGCAGTTGGCTGCAAATGACAGTTGAGCTAGAACAGGTACAGTTAGGAGAAGGGCTAAAATACTAATTCATAATTCATATTGACCAAATTAGTTCTGTCACTGTCCACTTCGTGATGATCATGGGTTCCTTGTTCAGATTCTAAAAGAAACCCCCTATCTTTCTGAGGACCCTATTATATGACTGAAGCAAATGGGACTCAGAGAGGTGAGGTGGCTGTCGAGATCACAGGATGAGTCAGGGCTGGAGGAATTAGGTGTCACCGGCTGGCCCTGTTGACTGAATTTTGTGTGGCATTCTGAAGCCTGCTGATCAGATGCTGTGTGGGAAAAGTAAACGATGGGAGTTCAGCTCTTGCCTGGAACTAAAGCACCTCTTGGGGTGCTCCAGCACTCTGCTGCCACATATTAGTGTAAAATTCTCGCCCTGCCGTGGAGGCCTCAAGCGTGCCCCTGGTTGTGGTCCCTGAAGACTGGCAAAGCAGGAGTGGGGGTTCTCTGCAGTTGGTGAGATCATCTTGCTTCAGAGACAGAGGCTTTCAGAAACCTGTCAGGACAAAGGGAATCTAGCAAAAACCAGGTCAATTTTAAAAAGTAGGAAATTTCTCTTGCATATATTTGGCTTCCCTGGTTTTCGTTCGAGCTCTTTTTTACTGCTCTGGATAGAGGCAGAGTGGCTAAGGAAGGAGCAGTCTGTTGGCCCAGCATAACAAACATCTGCACATTACCAGGCTGCGGAGCCCATTCATCCCCCTGGTCTAGCCCTGCTGTCTTTGCCCATCACAGGGGTCATCAGCAGAGTGACACACCACAGTTCAATCTTGCTGGGAAATAATGGGGTTAAGGGAGTGTTGTGGAGCAAAGCCCAAGGAATTGATCTCTCTATCCTCATTTTCCTAAAAGCCTGCTGGGAATGATTCCGGTATAGAAGAATTCAGGTTGCTATGGTAGAAAAACAAGGGACCAGAAATAGGGTAACCCAGTCAAATCTCAGCTCTCTCACTCCACTTTGTGGCCTTAGTCAAATCTCTAAAAGTCTCTGGGCCCCAGTTCCTTATGGGCAGTGGTAAATAGAGAGCTACTGTGGCAGTTAGCCCCAACAGGTGCTCATATCCTACAGGTCGGCAGAATTTACACCTAAGAGCCAGTCCTGCCACCTGTGTGCCTTGGCTGCGTCTCTGTACCTCTCTAAGTCTTCCTTAGGGGAGAAAGGATTTGATAAGATGATCCCTCAAGTCTTTTTTAGTTGAAATAGTCTCATGCTATCTCCTGCACGGCATTTCAGACCACAGGACTGAAAACAGAGAGTCCCTCAGGGTACAGCCAGCCCTGTGGTCTTCCGCACCTTACCTGTCCACCATGGGGGCAGGACTAGCAAGACTTGAGCCAGGTTCTCACCTGCAAGGAGCCTGTTTGGTGCAAAGACCCCCGTGTGCTCCACAACTGTCCCCCCACACCTCAGGGCTCTCATCCAGTCTATCCACTTTGCAGGTGAGATAAATGAGGCCTGGAAGGGGAAATGATTTACCTAAATAAAATTTTTTTTATGTTCTCACTGCAATCCTTGTTCTGTGCTACTCAGAATGTTTTGTGTTTGTTTTTCCTCCAGCATGCTTGCTGTGGGAGAAATTCCAGCTCTTCTTGGGGAGAAAGTCTAAGCATTCTTTCTCTCCAAGTCATGAGACTCCTTGTTCGGAATTCCGCGTTGTCCCATGGTAGCAAATTATTTTACGTAACAACGGAAACTCTGTTTCCGAAGTGTGTTTCACGAGGCTTGGGACGTGCTCAGCATTCTGCCTGTGAGTCAGAACTGATAGCTGTGCTTGGAGCAGGCCCAGGGTCGAATAATCCTTCCCTTTCAGCTTCTCTGACGATCCTTGATCCTTCGCATTGTACTGGAGTGGAGGAGGCAGGATGTGGGTATGTAGCTGCAGCTACGCCTGAACTCACAACCATTCCCATAAATCAAGGGGCCTTCCTTCCCGAGCCTCTCTGTGCAGGCCCAGAACTTCATATCAGGTTATGTCACCAGCTTTTTGCTCATCTATGGGTTTATCATCTACTGGTTTTCAAAGAATTTTTCATTCAAACTACTTTTTCAAAGTTTAATGTGCTTAAGTGAAGACTAAAGAAATCGAAGTGCTGATAACAGCTATGTGTAAACTATTATTCCACTCAAGTCCACTCCCTCAGTTAAGGAAAAAACCTCAGGCTTTCTTAGATTTATATTCTTGAGGAGGACAATGGTAACCCAGAAAGGACTGGGGTGACTTATTTCTTAGTAACATTTTTTCTTATTCGGTTGTTAATTGAACAAAAAAGCAATAAAAGAGAGTTAAAGAGCAGAGCAGATGGGAATGGGCCTGGAGGCTCATTTTTTAGATCCTGTGAGATTTTGTCCCTGGATGGCACAGAAGTTGCCTGGGACAGGTGGAAGGCCTGAGGAGCTTGGGATGGGGAGGTAGGGGTGGAAGAGGGTGGGATACAGGTGGCTGCTAAGAGCAGCTTTACCTTGATGGAGGCCCCAGCGAATCTAGCCAGCTGTTTAATATGCGCCCCCTTCTTCCCGATGATTGCCCCCACAGCCTGGGTTGGGATGAAGAGATTCACAATCTCCTGCTCTGGATACTGGAAGGCCAAGACAAGAAAGAAGGCATCATTCCCACTGGGATTGCTCCTTCAGGAAATTACCGAGCATCTACTCTGAGCCACATGGTAGGGAGGCCCCATGACCAAAAATATGCCAAAATGGTGCACGGATTCCTCTGTGGCCTAGGGCTCTGCAGGTGGGAAGCTTGAAGAATGAACCTGAACACAGGCAAGCACAACACAGCAATCAAAATGCAAACTCCTCTTGAACGTCTCCAAATTTGTTAGATACAGAAAGCTGTCTATTTGTTCACAGGTTTTCTGTCCATACAAATGTGATATGTGTTTCTCCTGTGTCTTGATCAAGGAAAGCAATACAGTTATTACATGTACCAATCCTGAGCACAGGGCTTAGAGGCACTTTGTCAGAGAAAATGGAAAGCTGCCCCATCTGCCTCATAGCCAGTGATGGCACTTTCTCTGGAGTGCTGCCATCATTCAAAACAAGACAGCCATTAAACGTGTGGGCTGACCAGGCCACATGGTGACAGCCCCGAGAGCCATGGGTGCAGGCTGCAGGGATCTTGGTATAGGTGTCTGTGGAAATGGCATGACCTCATTTACTAGAGTTTGTTTAAAGGTCTTTGGAAAGTGTTCGTTAGGCCAACACCACCTCCTGCTTTGACCTGCTGATTGCGCATGTGCACCAGATTCCCGCCACCTGCAGGATTGTAAGCATCGGCGGGGCTGTTGAACGGGACAGCATCACCCTTCTAGTGCACCGGAGCACTGGCAAGTGGTGTGCGTATGCCTGGTGATGTGTCACTCTGAGGATGACCTGGATCCACAGGACCCAGCACTCAACACAGTGCACGTCCACTGTTAGTCCACCAAGGACTACGTGGTACCAGCCACAGGAGAGGGAAAAGTAGCACATGGGGCTGAACTGAGGGACACTTACAGAGTGATGATGCGGGAACGGGCTGAACTGGTGAGGGGGGTACAAGCTGGAGAAGTATCCGGAGTGGGTCTGCGGCATGAGAGAAACAGTCAGTCAGCAGGTGCCCTTAGGGACACTCAGCAAACTCGGGGCACGTGCTATGCAGGCCCGTTGCACCATCACCTGTCCCCACCGTCATGTCTACATATCTGTTCCTCTGCAGCTCAGATCTCTGCTCCACTTTCCCCTGGGAGCACTGGGCTGGACTGAACATTTAGCATTTCTAGCTGAGCCGTGCTTCAGGCTCCTAGGAACTTACCATGAGAGTGAATATGCAGACACAAGCGCACACATGCACACACGCATATTCTCTCGCTAGCTCGCTCGCTCTCAACCTGCCCTCAGAGGAGCAGGGCCAGTGGCTTCTATTTTCTGGAGAATTATGAATAGTAGATTAAAAGGAACAGAGAGTACTAGAACAGTATTCAAGAGATACAGAGAACAAGCATGCTCTGGCAAGTCAAATCAGTGAGCTCCAGAGCATTTCAGAAGAACTGGAGACTGAGAATGGAGAAACTTAAAGAGCTTGAGAAGAGAGAAAGACAATGAATGAACATATTTTGTATGAGTGTGAGGAAGGGAAGGCAGATGTGAAAAAGCTATTAGGAAAATTACATTTAAAAAGCAGCTGTTTTTTACTAATACTGTGTACTAGGCACTGTATATCTATTCAGAAACTCTTAATCCTCACAGTAGTCCTGTAAGATAGGAATATTTCTGATTTTATGTATTTGTATGGACATTAATCAAAGTCAGGTTAGCTGTGCTTTACATAAGGCCAAGTAAATGCTGACGTGCCTATTACAGGAAAGGAAGTGAACGGCTCTGAGCACCAATCCCTGCAAGACAACCTCCCAGGAATACGTTCTAACAGTGGTCAGACATGGATGAGGCTTGGGGACCTAGCTAACGTTTGCGGCCCCCTGAGCAAATCTCATGATGCCCTTCATCTCTTGAATCTCCAGCCGAACTCTGAACTCCTGATCACAAAATGACTCATAGGGACAAAATAAAACCGATGGCCTTTTTGAGCTTGGAGAGTAGACTGGCCTGGGGGAAGAGAGAGATGAACACCATGTCTCTGGCAGGTGTTCTCACCTACCGGGACAGAAATCTGCTTATGAAAGGGAACTGTTGCTGTATATCACAAGCCTTTGCTTTGATGTCTTGGAAAGAGGCTGCGGTGGCGCCTCGTGCCCACAAGAGGGGGCGATGAGACCAGCGTATTCTTGATGACCAGTTTTGAAAGGAAGCTATGTGAACAGGTTTGGCTCTCTCGGTCCAGACCCCTCCCTGTGCACGTCCATGTTCTGAGGGCTGTCCTAGGCCATGGAAGGTGGGGTTAGAATTCCCACTGGTTTTCTACTCAGACAAAACTCTACATTGGGGAAAGGATGCTTCTGCCTTCCTCTCCTCTGGACAGCCTTTCCTTTAAGCCCTCATAGCAGAAACAATTCTTTCGAATTGTAATTTGCCTTCTCCTTACAAAAGCTCACATGAGGCCTATGGTACACAGGCCACAGTGTGGCTGCTATTTTGGGTTTAAATACTCTCAACATAAACACTGTATTAAATTTTGATCTACCACTTGGGTTAGGGGACAGAATTTGCTGTGAAAAGAAAAAGAACACATTCCCCATTCCCTTTTATGTTCATGAGTTACTACATTTGAAAAATTGTTGTGTGGAAAGAAGCGTGAATTCAGCAACAGGGAGCTCCTTTCTGCCTGAGGCTCTGCTGTTGGCCTTTGTGTACATGTGTTGGCTTTTGGAGTCAGAAGACTCAGAAGACCTGAGTCTGAATCACTAGCTTTGTACAGGTTGGAATAATGCAGCCTTTCTGAGCCTCATCCAGAAATGGATTAAAATATCCAGATCTTATAATATTGCGAGGGTTCATTCCATTGTCTAGTCATTCACACAAAAAATATTTGATCATCTACTATGTGTGAAGCACTGTTCTAGGTGCTGGGGACACAGCTATTGAGACAGAAAAGGTCACTGCCACAATGGGTCTTACATTCTATTCAAGTGCCATAAAAGAAATGAACAGGAGGATGTGAGGAAGAGTTGCTCTGGAGCTGAGAAGTGGGATGGCAACCTTAGCTGGGGGGATCCGGGAAGACTCCTGGAGGAGGTGACCTCTGCTTTAGGACCCACAGATGAGATGGAACCCCATGCAAGGCATCAGGGAGAGAACATTCTAAGCTGGAAAAGGAGTTGGCCTGTTTGAAAAACAAAGGAGGCCAGTATAGGGAAAGCACATAAGAGTAAAGCAGGATATGGTGAGGAGTCAGGTAGTGCAAGATCACACAGGACTTTGAGGGCCTTTGTGTGGACATGGATTTGAGCCTAAGTACAATGTACACCTCCTAAGGATGTGATGTGGCATTCGATGAGGTCACAAGAATGGAAGAATCTATCATCGGGCATTATGTGGCTGAATTAATGACTGTTAGTTACATGAATACTTACTCATAATGAAATGTGTGGCTTACAGGGGCACACTTTCTGTTTCCCATCTCAAGCTGACATGGAGTCTACAGTCTCAGATGAAGGGGGCTTTCAGTGCTCAGTCACAATGATCAGAAAAGTAAATAGTCAACGATTTAAATAAATGTCCTTTTTACTGGGAAAGCAGGTTCTAGTCACCTGACAAACCAAGGCCCCAGGGAGGAAGGAGTCAGTGTGGAACCCTGACCCCCATATGGCAATTGAGCTCACTGTCTTAGTTTGAGGGTCCCCAACTATTTTATGAGAGAAGCTACTTTATTTTTCAATGTTTCAAAAGCATTATGACAGAAGGGGGAGAGAAGGCGTTATGGTAAAGATGCCCCTGCCTGGCGTACCCAACCCCCTGCCAAGAGAGAGGCAGCAAGGGGGGTTATTATTATTCATGGTTCATGTCAAATCCTGAGTTTGAGGGGAACTGGTATCTGCTTCTCCTCTATGCTTGACTGTACTGGGGGATAGGTAAAGGAGTATATATCAGATGCACTTGTGAAAATTAAAGTGAATTATAAACCACTGGGCCTGCTTTTCCTGGAGGAACTGCAGGATCCTTATTTCGAAGCTCGTACATATGACCATTTCATACATGATTTAGGTGCTATTCTGCAGCATGTAAAAGTCAGGGGGTGGGAAGAGTGAGGGGTGGGTAAGGGGCAGTGGAGAGGGCAAGGATCAGGCATACAAATTATCTTAAATGTTTAAACAGTATTAGTATGATGATAGAGGGATACCATGTTGCAAAGAGAGCAGATGCTCACTGTAGGAACCCGGGATGTGGACATGGGCCTGGGGAAGGGCCGTAGACTTGGCCAGAGGGGTCACTGTCATGGGCAGGGCTTTCCAAGATTCAGAAGATGAAACATTCTACCACGGCTTATCAAAGTATGTCCTTACAGCCCTGCTTACCCACCTCTGTGTGCTCTCCTGGGACAGCCTCCAGAGCTGACAGGGACCAGAAATTGGTAAGCCAGGGAGAGGGAGAGCCAAGATTTGAGCACAGAACTCTCTCTCTGCAGCCAAGTACGAAGGTTCTTAACCATTGTACCCAACACTGCCAACACCTGGAACTTTCTAAATTCACTGGTTCATGTGAGGCCCACAGTATATGTTGTGAAAAAGCTCTAGTATGTCCTCTGTTGAGTTTATTTAAATACATGGATGGGCAATTAAAATTCATTAGATACATATAGAGAATCAGCAGCATGAATTGGGGGGGAGAAAAGCAAGCAAATAACCCCAGGGAATTAATTCAGGAAAGGGGGAGAGCTTTTTTAAAAAGTCTGCTTGACTTCTTAGTGAGATTCAAGAGGACAGTATTATAACACATGAAGAAACTGCTATGAGAAAAGCTCAGAGAACTACCTTGATCTTGGAAATTAAAAACATGATCAGTGAAGTTAAAACTCAATAGAAATGAGAGTTTGGACACAGTAGGCGAATGGACACTCCTGAAAGGCCAATTGGTGCATTAGAAGGTTAACCCATGCAAAACGAAAAGAGGGAATCAGATATGAAAAGTAGAATGAGGAACTCCAGAAGGAGAAAATGAGGTGGCAGGAAGAGAAGCTATACTAAAATTAATACAGAAGCAAAAGATTTTCCTGAGCAAAGAAAAACTTGAATCTTAAGATCTAGGAGCTCAGATTCAGATTGTTGAACCCCAAGGTTGAAGGCCAAACACTACCAAAGGCAAAAAATCTTCTAGGTAGAAGGGAAAGAGTTACAGACAAAAAAATCAGGCTGGTAGCACACTTAAACTGAAAAATGGAATGTTAGAAGTAATGGTTTCAGAGCTCTGAAGGAACTATGAGCCTAAGATTGCTGGATAACCAGCTGAACTTCAATTCATGTGTGAGAGGAAAAGAAAGGCATTTTCAGATACAGAAATTATGCTACTTATATATTAATTCCTGAAAAAAGTTGTCTGAGAAAGTACTCCAGATAAACAAACAAAAAAACAAATAACTCAAAAAATGAGAACACAGAAAGTGTCTTCAGTGAGCAAAGAAACCAGTAAAAGTTTTGTTAATTTTAAATAACTGTGGATTATGAGATTGTATATTCATTTATTAAAAAAACAATAATTTAGACTAAAATTCCAGATTATTTTTAAGGTAATATGACCAAAATGCCTTAAACAAAATCTGTTAGTAATAAAGTATTTGACAAAACCATAATCATAGTAGGAGAACAGTAAACTGCTTTCAAAATTTCATGTCATACAGATAAAAAATACAGGCCACCAATGAGAAGCCTAATTTTACAGCTGTAAACACAACACTGAACCCATCAGAAAAGTACCTCCTTCCAAATGCCCAGGACTTTTAAAAACTGATCACGCATGAGCAAAGCCACAAAACCCAGGATGCTCCAATAACATTCTCTGCATACACAACACAGATAACAATTGCAAGGTTTTAAAAAAAGAAGTCTTTACTTAAAAATTAAAATTTAAAAAGTCCTAGCAAATTAGATTAAGAAAAAAAAAACACAAATATACAATGTTAGGAATTAAAAAAAGAGATGTAACCACAAGTTTGTGGAGATTTAAAAGGCAATGGTCTGTTTTGTACAATATTATGCCAATATATATAAAAACAGAGATGAATACTTTTACAGGAAAATAGAAATCAACAAAACCTTATACAGGCCAAAAACTTGTAAGAAAATGAAAAGCTTATAAATGATCTTTCTCCAAACAAGTGCTAGGCCCAGGTGTTTCACAGAGTCATCTTAACAATCTTTAAGGAACAGAAAATTTCTATATATTCTTTAATTTTCCTAAGGATAGCAAAAGTTAGTCATCTTTCCAATTCATTCTACAGTTAAAACTGTCAAAGAAAATATATAAATATAATAATTGAAGTGTAGACAAAAGATGAAAAACTGGAACAGAATCCAGAATGACTAAGTAGGGATTTAGTGTATGACAAAGATGACATTTCAAACTGAGTGATAAAATGGTATATTACTCAATACATGATTTTGGGGAAACCGGCTACCCATTTGGGAAAAAGAAGTCAGATCCCTATCTTAAAATACAAGTAAAAATAAATTTCCTATGAATTATAGATATAAATATCAACAATACCCAAAACCCATCAACTAAAAATTACTATAAGAAAACGTAGGGAGAATATTTTTACAGTCCTGGATGAGAGAAGGCGGTTTCTTTAGCATAACATCAAAGGCAAGAAATCCACAGAGGGAAATTCACTGATTTAACTACCTTAATTCTTAAAATTTCTGCATGAATTCTACTGAAAGGAAATCTATGAAAATTTAAATTGTACATGCCTTTTGATGCAGAATTCCAATCTTAGAGAATTTACTTTCAAATACACTCACACATTTGTGCAAAGACTTACACAGAAGAATATTCATTTTGACACTATTTGTAGTAGAGAAAACCTGGTAAACAACCCAAATGTCTAATAATAGTGTGCTGGAAAAATTTTACTAGAAAAATTATAGTAAATTCATACAATGGAATCCTATGTAGCCATGAAAGAGAATTAGGTCTAGCTATGGAAAATGTCCATAAGAAGTTTGAAAAACAAAACAAACAAACAAACAAAAAACAGCTTGTAATTCACTGTATGGCATGATTCTGTTTGTAGTTTTGAATAATATCATTGTATATGTGCTGAGAAAACATTTTTAAAATGTGTAAACATAATAGTGCAATAATTCTGGAGAGTGGTTGTTGGGCAAAATTTGGGTAAGAGAATGAAGGCCAAAGGGAAATGTTTACATTTTACTTCACACAATAGTTTGTTCAAAATATATGTTTTAAATTATTATAATATGGGACACCACAAATAAAGCAAAGAGAACTGAGAGGCTGGTGGAAAACATTTACAACATGAAAAATAGTTACCAGCCTTAATATATAATCAGCTGTTACAAATAATTAAAGATGGAAAATAATGGTGACAATAGTAGCTAAGATTTACATAGCAACTACTATGTGAAGGCTTTAACTTATTTAATAACTTTACAACAGCCCTACAATATATATATACTATCAATACCTCCACCTTATAGATAGGGACATTGCGATTCAAAAAGGGTAAGTTAAAAATAGGAAGTAATGGGGCAGAGATTCAAATGCAGGTAGTTTGGCTCCAGACAGACTGATGGGTAAAGGATACAGAAATACAGTTCATCAGAGAAGGAAAAAATGGCTAAGAAACTCGTAAGTGAGTCTCATAAAAGAAATATATATTTTAATTTTATTTTTTAGGCAAGGCAACTCTTGGTTGACCTCACAGATTGCATGGACCTTGTCAGCTTACAATTCCTTATTTTTTTATTTTTCATGCCTGCAGCACCTGATCTTCCTAGGTGGTCTCCTATCCAAGTACTAACCAGGCCCAACCCTGCTTAGCTTCCGAGATCAGACAGGATTGTCTTGTTCAGGGTGGTATGGCCGTAGATAAGAAATATATATTTTAAAGTATCAGACTGTATTATTACAATTTGAATAATTATACTGGTAGTGATAATATGGGGGGAAAAATCCCTGTCACACAGTCTTGGTGACAAGAAAAAGTAGTACATCCTTTATGCATCAATATTTACATATGATGTATCAATATTTATATACTTTATACATTATATAAAAATTTATACATTGTTTGGCTCAACAATTCTATATCGAGAAATTTATCCTGGGTAGATAACTGGATAAGAGAGCCAAGATGTATATATAAGGATTTCCATTGTAGAGTGAAAATTTGGATAATATATATAATATACATAACATTAATTATATATGTATACACACACCCAAATGCCTGAATACATTGATCACTTTTAGATTAAAAAAAAACTAGCACTTTCCATATTCCTGTATTATTTGCTTCTAAATACTAGGTATGTATTACTTTTATAACCAGAAAATCATAAAAAAATGATAGTTTTCATATATACACAAATGTATTATAAATTTTAGAGGTTAGAGACCAACACATGCATCTGTGAGCCAGCTATAAGGAGGTACACAGACTTCCTGAGTTTTTAGTGCCAAGAGCAAAAGCACTAGTGTTTTGTGATATATAAAAGCAAAACAAAAAAATAAATGAATACCCTAGTTCCTGGAGATCCAGATGCCTACATGACAGGAAAACAGTATTTTATAAGTATTTAAAGTATGCCCACCACCCCACACTACTGAGTATATAGAGGTCTGGGCCCACCAGGGAAGCCCACAGCCTGCAGCGCAGACTCTGCAGGTAGGACTTTGGGGCCCTGTCCCAGGTCCTGCACAGGGAGTAGGGACGGCCAGCCACCTCTACACCCTGGCCCTGCACTCTGTAGCTGACCCAGGGAGCTGTTTACACGAGCCATACTGTTGTAGAGAACTGAGGCAACAGTGTGCTCTGGATTCGAATCTAACCATAATCTGCAGGATCAAGATCAGAGCAATATGGCTTTTAGCTTAAAAATGAAATTTTATTTAAGATCTATTTTAAAAAGAACAGGAAAATACATATTTTAGTAAAATGGTTATTCTACTGTTTCAGTAAAAATCTCAGATGTAAAGGAAGCTTTTTAACTGGTAAAACTGATTTTCAATTTTAGAAAAGATTCTGTAATCCTATGAAAACCTTTCCTCTTGTTTTAGTTTAGAGATCTGTAAACTTTTTCAGTAGAGTCAAATAAATATTCTAGGCTCTGCAGGTCATAGGGTTTCTATCGCATCTACTCAATTCTGCCAATGTGGCAGGAAAGCAAATACACAATACGGAAACAGAGTCATAGCTGTGTTCCAATAAAACTTCATTTACAAAATAAGTGGCTAGATTTGGTCCATAGGCTGTAGTTTGCTGTACCCTATTTGAGATTATCAATTTTAGAACTGTTCTGTTTTATACCTTTTCCCCCACCATTTATGTTACTTAGACTGAGAGTGGCCTGGCTTTAGGTTACCTTTTGTAGGCAGTATATACAGTCTTTCTCTTAAGAAATGAGATGAGTCTCAGTGCCATTGAATTATGTCAGTCTTGGTCATTCTCAAATCTCACAGCAAAGATTGGGGGATGTGCACCTCTTGGAGCAGTTTTTGCTCCTTGGAGCAGCCACATGACTGTAACAGGTGCCACAATCCCTCCTGCCATATCTCCAGCTACACATACAAATATACACCTCCAAACACACACACACACACACACACACACACACACACACACACACACACACACACACACACACCCCTCAATATTGGGCCCTAGCCTCTAAGTGAAAATGGGTAACACTCTAAAGAAATGGTATGAAGATTTAGAAATGACTCAGGAGATCTGTACGTAACCAAGACTGTGTGATGTGTATATTCTTGTGACTAAGGACATAGGTGTCAATTCATGTCTGTATTTTGTTGGCAAAACAACACAGTGAGTTCATCCTGTCTCTCTACATACAACCCAGAGAACTGGTAATTCTCTCACTGCAACACCTACATCAAAGACCACCTTCCGAAAGAAATGGCTCAAGTAAACTTCACCAACCTGATTCTTCCCCTTTTAACAGTATAAACATTGGAGTAAGGAAATTTGCTTAAAAAGTAAGCTGTACGTGTGGAAAAGAATTAGAAGTTGAAAGAAAAAAGCTGTCAAGTACCCTAAACCCCAATCTGGTAATGTATTGATCCTGAATAATGCTTATGGATGGGAACATTTCTTCCTTTGTTATTAATTATAATTCAAACAATAAATACTTATTGAGAACCTACTAAATCCCAGGCATTGTGCTAAAAATTTCAAAACAAATACTGTGTACTATTTTCTTTTAAAAACTATCTACCTATTAATAAAACATTAAAAATAATAGGTGGGGATTTGATACATATATACACACACACACGTGTGAATATATATATATATACATATATATGTATAAAAATGTATACAACTCCAAGAGTCATCTAAGTACCCCAATTTTTTTTTTTTGCCCTTTAATTCCTGCCTCTACTTCCACCCCTGACCTATGTATGTTGCCATTTCTTCTCAAGAGCTGGATCTCTGAAGGTGGGGCATCTCCTCCCACACACTCGTGGCAGGGGGGCCTGGTACCCCGGCACACTCGGGAGGCCTGGCAAACCTGGGGATTGGTCCGTGGCTCCACTTGGGGCCTTCTGCGTGTAAAGCAGATGTTCTAATTATTACACTATGGAGCCACCACCCCCCCTAAATGTTTTAATAAATGAACAATACTCATGAAGATTATTTTTTGAGCTAACAAATCCTTTTTTATAATAAATAGGCTTCTAGTTAATGGCTTTGCTAATTCTTTCTTTCCATCCTAGGCATGACATATACTATGTTTAAAGCACATATTTAGAGATTGATTGAATAATGTTAATCTGTCCATTAGGAGGAAGTCCTAAGAAATGTTGGATTCACCCTACCATCACTATGAGCATGGCCTCCAAATGAAAGCTTTAGTTCTGATTCCATATAGCAGTCATACTGCTGCCTGGAGGTACCCAGAACATGAGCAAACCTCTGAACGCTGAGCTACTTACAGCGAAAGGGTGGTAGGGGGGAGCAGGGGGAGCTCCTCGGGGCCCTGCTGGTGGAGGCAACACGGACAGTCCTGTTGAAAAGATGCCAAGTGCGCTGAGGTTCAACCCCGGGATCAGATTGGCTTGTTGCTGGGAACAGAAATGGAGAAAAAGATGAGGGGAAGAGACCAGAGAGTCCCAGCTTGCCTGGGTGAACCTCCATCTCATCTGGATGGCACTAGTATCTCCTGATGAGCTCTGCCCTAGCCCTGTGGACCTCTTCCCTACCCTGCTGCCAGGGTGGGCTCTCCAAACCTCAACCTGACCATGGAATTCCTTCAAAGCTTCTCTGCCACCCTTGGGAGTATCTACACATCTTAAGACAGCAAATGGGGCTCTTCCTGAGGATGGCCACCTCACTAGCCTCTCTCCTGCTGACTCCTCACCTCCATCCTGCCCAATTCTCTCTTCTCACCTCTAGGCCCCTGTGCACATTGTCTACTCTGAAAGGAATGTGCTTCTCTCCCTTCTCACCTGGCTAAGTCCTACTCATCTTATAGGTTTCACCTGAGCTTAGGTGTCCCCTCATCCAGGAAGCCTTCTCTCACCCCAAAGGTTTTGGCTCAAATGTCCTTTCTGTGTGCTCCTAAAAGTCTTGTCTTATGTTTCCTTAAAATAGCAATCATCACATGGTATGTGGACCACCTGTGTATTTGCCTCTTCCCCTTTCATTTCCTTTTGGACAGAGACTGTCTTAGTGTTGTGTGCTTGGTGCCTGGTACATAGTAAGTACTCAATAAATATTTGTTGACTAGATAAGTTTAAAAAATATTGGATTTATAGTTTTTTCTAACTCTATCCAAGACCAGACCCTTCACTAGGACGCCACATATATAAACTCCATTATCCAGATTCGGGATGGTTCACTTTTGCTTTTTGACCATTTAGTTGCCAGCTTCATGATCAAATAACTTGTTTACATTTAAACATGGGGATGCTCACATAAGCTAGAGTCAAGTTTTAGCTATACAGCCCTTCAAAGGTAGAGAGATGTAGTCATCCGCCCTGGCCTATGTTCACTCTGCCCCTGCCCAAACACCAAACAGTTCTCTAACTTCCCATTTTCTTATCTGTAGCTAGGGTCACCTAGTGAACTTGCCTTCTTTTGTTATATTTGGAAGAGTAGAGCTGGGATCCCTAATCTTTATCCCATGTGATATACAACATCTAGTAGTTTTGTTATTCATCTGTCAACACATGACTTTGGTACAGATGTGAATTAATCTAAGTGAAGTACTCAGGTGAGGATGTTTGGAGCACCCAGACTCTTTTGTAGCTTTTCTGGGTGTTTACAGAAAAGGATGTTTATCATAAGATGTCAAGAGCCCAAAAGAAGAAAAAGAAATCGTTGGATGATACTTCCCCAGACAAATATGCACAAACAGGGAATGAAGGTCATACTGGAGCCTTCTCATCATCATGTCCCATAATTAATGTGTGATATGGGCTGCTAACATGGGAGAGGGTATAATGAGTAAGAGGGAACCGTGGAAACACTGCAGTGAGGGAATGGGGTATAACTTACATTAGCTCTTTGTAAGTACTTATTTCTCTATGAAATGTTACCAGGTCTGGGATTGTCTTCAAGGTCATTCCAGATAGATGGGAGGTAGAATGAAGGTTCAGGTAAAATAAAACAGGCCAAGAGGTGATAACTGTTAAAGCTAGATTATGGAAATATGCGGGCTTATCACAGTCTCCTTTTCTCTTTTGTATATGTTACAAAATATATAGAGAAGTCATAGAAGTCATAAAAAAAATTTACTGCTCTAAGCTGAGCTTGGGCTTTGCCAAATATTGGACAAATATTTTTAAGATTTCTGATGCCAGACTGGTGTCTCTTCATTATAAAGTGGGAACTAGGTAGCAATAACAGGAAGGATAAACCCAAATCTGTCTATTAAAAGTCTCAGAGCTAAGGAGGTTGACAATATTTATTGGATAAGCTAAAAGAGCAAGAGATGACAATCAGAAGTTAATTTTAAAGTATGTGTTTTTAAAATTGGAAAGTAAAAAAACTCCCACTTTCTCAACATACCAACTATTTTTATTTTTACATGTAGCCTCTCAGTCATTTTGATCCATATTTTATATAACTGTAATCCCAGTTATATATACTTTCATATATTCTTTTCTCAATTAATATCAGGCAATGGATCTTTTTAAAATCTTCAGTCTTATGATTGTATTGGCTTCACATTATTTTGTCCAGTGCGTTCATCATAATTTACTAGTTGATCTTCTGATTATTTGAATGCCCTTGCCCCAAAAGGCAGGAATAACTGTATACCTATTCTAAAGTGCTTCTTCACTCTCTGAATGACAGTTTTTCTTAGAGAAGCTGGGGTCCTTCCTGAAATACACATGAAAACCAGTAGAAGAAAGCATTAGGCACTTACATTAACAGCCAGCATATCGTTCTCAAAGGCCTCACGTAGCTTCTTCATAATCTCTATCTCAGCACTGGCACAGGCCTCAATTGTGCCCTTCACAGTGATGGTTCTTTCAGGGTTGTATATGCTCAAATCCTGCAAGCTGGCCACCAGGAAAAAGAGAGAAATTTCCTTTTTTCAAAAGGAAAAATAAATCTTGGAGAATCAAACATAAGTATTTGTGGAGGAGATGGGAAGACTGGGTTTCCTTACCGCATGCTGTCTACAGAATACCTGTTGCCTTATCTCAAACCTTCGTAGTGACTTAGATCACATCCACAGTAAAAAAATGTTTGACTGGTAACTATGTTTTTGTTTTGATGGTATTGGAGATAATTCTATCACTTATGATTACATTCCCATTTTAGGGAAAAGCAGATGAATAAACAGGGCATGTCAGAATGCTCAAATTCTCCATCATTGGGCACAATTAATTTGAATGAGTGGCTTACGATGAGATTGTTATCTTGGTCCCTGTCTCATGTTCAATTTTCTTCAAATTTCTGCCTTCTTTTCCAATAAGTCTTCCAACCAAGCCATTGTGGGCCAAGATTTTCAGAGGAATCTCTTCAGCTCTAAAAAAGACAATCAACAATTTAACACTTAAGGTGGACACAGTGGTTGCCTCCCAAGAGCTATAACCCTATTTTTTCTTACAAATAGAAGACATTTGTTCAGGTACCAAGTGGTCATGGGATTTATGAGAAACTGAGTCTCTCACTAACCACAGTGCATAAATTCTTATTAATGTAAGCCAATCAATGATAGTTGTTACATTCCCTCATTGTGACTGGTTGGAAGTAAGTCCATATGGTAGGTCTAGTTAATGAGATATAAGGAGAAGTCTGTTGGGTGACTTTAGGAAGGTTTTTCTTGCTCCTGAGGAGGCACAAGGGAAAATGACATTAGTCAGATGGCAGACTAGAAAACTTCAGGGCCTCCTACACCTACAGAGACACTAAATTAACAATAACAGAGAAATCAGAATACCTCTCTGAGAACTCTAGAGATCAGCTGAGAAGCTATAGCACCCAGGCTATTATAAAACCAAGAAGAGAATCCAGGAAAAGGGGAAGAAAAACTGCGGTATCTGGCATGCCTATTCATGCTCATTCCCCTACACTGGATAGCAAGGGGCAAATGAGAAGCAATCCTCTACCCTAGGGATCCTCCCTTAAAAACTGAAATAAAAGACTAGACCATGAATCCAACATTCTGGCTTGTTTGGAGGCTGCCCAAGGGATTGTTTTCTGTCTTGCCTAACGTGGAGTGCTGTCTAGACTGGCACCAGAGTTTGGAAGCTGCTGAAAACAGAGATAAATGGTATACTAGGGCTGCAGTTCCACAATCAGAAGCCAGGGGGTGAAAGGGATCAAAAAAGGTTTGTGAGATCTAGAACCTGCAGCCAGGCTGATGAGTGAAAGAAGGTCTTCCCCTGAATAAAGCCAATATGTAAAAACCATGAAAGGTGGTTTTTTCAAATGCCCACATCCCAGTAAAAAAAATTACAATGCATACAAAGAAACACGAAATTATGAACTAATCAAATGATCAAAATAAAACTCCAGAAGCTGACCCTAAAGAAATGCAGATCTATGAACTACCTGAAAAAGAATTTAAAATAAATGTCATAAAGATACTCAATGACCTCAAAGAGAACAGAGACAACTAAACAAAATCAGAAAAGTGATGCATGAAAGAAAAAATGAGACTATCCATAGAGATATAAACTATAAAAAACCTAACAGAAATAATAAAGCTGAAAAATACAATAACTGAACTGAAAAATGCATTTAAAAAGGTCAACAATAGACATGAACAGGCAGAAGAAAGAATCAACAGACGTGAAGACTAGTTATTTGAAATCATCAAGTCAGAGGATAAAAAAGAATGAAGAAAAGAAAGGTTAAGGGACTTATGGGACCCTATCAAGTGGATCAATATACAAATCATGGCAATCCATAAGAAGAGAGAGAAGGGCCAGAGAGCTTATTTGAAGAAGGAACTATGGAAAACTTTCCAAATCTGAGGAAAGAAATGAACACATAGATTCAAAAAGCTCAAAAACTTCCAACTAGGATAAATCTAAAGAGAACTACACTGAGACACATTATAATGCAAATGTCTAATTTAAAAAAAAAGAAAAGAAAAAGAAGAATCCTGAAACCAGAAAGAGATAAGTGATTAGTAATATACCTAAGTTTCCATATTATTGATGGATTTTTCAGCAGAAATTATCAGGCTAGAAGGGAGTGGGTTGATACATTCAAACTGCTGAAAGAAAAAACTGTCAAACCGGAAGACTGTATCTGGCAAAACTGTCCTTCACAAATGAAGGAGAAATTAAGACTTTCCCAGATAAATAAAGGCTGAGGGAGCTCATTACTAAAAGAAATGCTAAAGGGAATCCTTTACGTTGAAATGAAAGGACTGTAGAAAGCAACATAAAGTTATATGGAAATATAAGATTCACTAATAAAAATAAACACATAAATACAGTAACCTATACTTTGGCAACTTTGATAAAAAAATTTAAATGATGAAAACAAAAATGATTAACTATGTTAATGGATATATAACACATAAAGAATAATTTGTGACATCAATAACAATGTAGAGGGTGGAGTTGTAAAGGAGTTTTGAATGCAATTGAAGTTGTTATTTGATTAAAATAGACTGCTATAATTTTAAGATGTCTATGTAATTGCAATGGCACCACAAAAAAGTCCTGAGAATATACACAAAAAGAAATGAAAGAAAATCAAAGCATATCACTAAAAAACAAAAACAAAAAACAACCTAAACCAAAAACACAACAGAGAGCAGTAAGAGAGGATAAGGGACACAATAAGGTACAAGATTATAGAAAATAAACAAAATGGCAACTGTAAGCCCTTCCCTATTAGTATCTACTTTAAATGCTAAAGGATTAAACTCCCCAATCGAAAGACACAGACTGCATGAATGGATTTAAAAAACAAAATGGAAAATCTCAAATAAACAACTTTACAACTCAAGAAATTAGAAAATAAAATAAAATAAAATAAACCCAAAGCTAGCATAAGGATAGAAATAATAAAGATGAGAGAAGAAATAAGCAAAATAGAGAATAGAAAAACAAAAGAAAAAATATCAATGAAATGAAGAATTGGGGTTTTTTGGAAAAGATCAACTCTTAGCTAGATTAACTAAGAAAAAAGAACATTCCAATGTATAAAATCAGAAATGAAAGAGGGCATTACAACTGATGCCACAGAAATAAAAATGACTATAAGAATACCATGAACAAACACACAAACAAATTGGATAACCTAGAAGAAATGTATAAATTCCTAGAAACACAAAAACTACCAAGATTGAAACATGAGTAGAAAATATGAACAGACCAATAACAAGTAAGGAAATTGAATCAGAATAATCAAAAATCTCCTAGGACCAGATGGCTTCCCTGAAGGATTCTACCAAACATTTGGAGAAGAAGCAATACCAGTCTTTCTCCAACTCTTCCAAAAAATTGAAGAGGCATAAATACTTCCAAGCTCATTCTATGAAGCCAGCTTTATTCTAATACCAAAGCCAAACAAAGACACCTCAACAAAACAAAGAAACTACTGACCAATATCACTGATGAGAATAGTGATGCAAAAATTCTTAACAAAATACTAGCAAACTGAATTTGAAAGCACATAGAAAGGAGTATACAATATGACCCAGTGGAATGTATTGCTGTAATGCAATGGTTCGCCATATGAAAATCAATCAATATAATACACTATCTTAGCAATACATGGGACAAAACCCACATGATCACCTCAATTGACAGAAAAAGCACTTGATAAAATTTAACATCTTTTCATAAGAACACTCAACAATCTTGAAATAGAAGGAAACTACATCAACATAATAAATGCCATTTGCAAAAAACCCACAGTGATCATATTCAATAGTGAAAGACTAAACCCTTTTTCTCTAAAATCAGCAAAAAGACAAGGATGCCCTCTCTTACCACTTCTATCCAACATAGTAGTGAAAGTCCTAGCTAAAGTAATAATTTAAGGACAAGAAATGAAAAGGCATCTAAATTGGAAAGGAAGAAGTAAAATTATTTCCCTTCACATGATCTTCAATGTAAAAATCCCTAAAGACTCCAGAAAAAGTTTATTATAACTAATAAACTAATTCAGTAATGTCATGGGATATACAATGAACACACAAAAATCAGTTGTTTCTATACACTAAAAATGAACAATCTGAAAAGTAAATCAAACAAATAATTCCATTTACAACAGGATTATAAAGAATAAAATATTTAGGAATAAATCTAACCAAGGAAGTACAAAACTTATAACCTGAAAACTACAAAACATTTCTGAATAAAATTAAAGACAACAGAAATCAATGGAGAGACATCCTATATTCATAGACTGGAAGACTTAATATTGTTTAGATGTTCCTACTTCCCAAAGTGATCTCTGAATGCAATGCAATGCCTATCAAAATTCCAATAGCAGTTTTTGCAGAAATAGAAAAATTCATACTAAAATTTGTATGAAGTCTCAAGGGACTCTGAACAGTCAAAACAATTTTGAAAAAGAACAAAGTTGTAGGATTCACATTTCCAGATTTCAAAACATATTACACAAGGCTATATTAATCAAAACAGTGTGGTACTGGCATCAAGACAAATAAACCAAAGGAACAGAATCCTAGAAATAAACCCTCACATATACGGTTATCGACAAGAGTACCAATGCTACACAATGAGGAAAGGACAGTAGTCTCTTCAACAAATAGTGTCAGGAAAACTGGATATACACATGTAAAGGAATGAGGCTAGACTCTTATTTTATACCATATACAAAAATTAACTCAAAATAAATTAAAGATTTAAATGTAGAACACTAAACCATAATATTCTTAGAAGAAAACACAGTGAAAAAAATTTCATGACATTGGATTTTGTGATGGCTTCTTGCATATGACACCAAAAACAGGCAAATAATAAATCTAAAAAGAAAAAAGAAAAAAGAAAAAAAAAAAAGAAACTTTTGTGCATCAAAGGACACAATCAACAGATTAAAAAGTCTATGGAGTGGAAGTAAATATCTACAAATCATATATCTGATAAGGGATAAATATCCAGAATATATAAATAATCCCTACAATTCAACAACAAAAAAATCAAATAACCTGTTTAAAAAACATACAAAGGACTTGAATAGATGTTTCCCCAAAGATGATATATAAATGCCAATAAGCATGAAAAAGATGCTCAGCATCACTAAACATCAGAAATGAAAATAAAAGAGATTGGATTAAACATGGTGGAGTGAGAGACATACCCAGATCTCTGCCCTTGAAACAACAATAAGCTGAACATCTAAAACTCAACAAAAAACACCCAAACTGCATACCAACATGTCCGAGCATGGGATCTGCGCATAAGAGCTACCACAGGTCAGAACCCCGGGTGTCAGGCTGCCACTCACAGCTGGAGTCCCTGAAGGAGGAGGGGGAAAGGTGACGGTGCAGCAACTTCCCTGATCAGCCCTATTTAAGAGGGCTGTGAGCTCTACGCTGCTGGCGGTAGTGCCCAGTCATCAGGGCAGAAGGCAGAGAAACTGCATGGCAGAAAAGCAGGAACAGCAAAGAAACAAGAGTTGATTTTTACCAGCTATGGTTGCAAAACCAAGGTTGAGCCGCAGCCCCCAACCTTCAAACCAGAGGGCCCCTCCCTCCATACCTTCTGAGACTGATCACTGCAGAGCCCCAGGGGAACCTGAGCAAACATTACCAAAACTGTTGCTAACACTGACAGGAACTAAACCTAAGGGTAGCCAGCATGATTAAACATCCATAAGGAAGAAAAAAGATATTATTAAGACTTCATATAAAGCAGAGATCCAATCCAAGAGGCTTACATGCCACCTACTAGAAGCCAAAAGAAAAACACCTTCTTTGCAACAGGCTAGGGACCATTATATATTGAATCTTCTTTCTGGAAAAAAAATAAGCAGAACACACTTCCATTAATGCCCAGGAGGAGAATTAGTCCATTGAACACCATGAACAACCAAGGTGACAAGGCATCTCAGAAAGAAAGAGAAAAATCTCCAGAAAATAAGCTTACAGACATAGAAATATGTGACTTAAATGACAGAGAATTCAGAATGATACTACTAAAAAAATAATGAGATCTGAAACAAATCATATCAAGAATTTCAGGAATTGAAAAAACAACTAGATGAGCAGAATGAGTTCTTTAGCAAGGAAACTGAAACCCTCAAAAAGAACTGAATAGACCTTCTGGAGATAAAGAACACACTGAAAAAGATGAAAAATGAAATAACAAGCTTGGGAAATAGAGTTGACCAAATGAAGGAAAGGATCAGTGATAACGAAGACAGAAATCTGGAAATAAATCAGAAGGAAGAATAGAGAAACTGAAGAAAAAAAAATAATAAAAGAGAAATACAAGAACTAACTGATACCATCAGGAGAGGAAACATAAGAAAAATGGGAATTCTTGAAGGAGAGAAAAGGAGCAGGGATTAGAAAGCATTTTCAGACAAATGGTTAACAAAAATTTCCCAAATCTAAGGAATGAACTGGAGCTTAAAATTCAAGAAGTCAACAGAACACCCTATAATCTTAACCGAAAAAGGCCTTCACCAAGAAACATCATGTTAAAATTATCAAAAATTAATGACAAAGAATTCTAAGGGCAACCAAGGAAAAGAAGACCATAACCTATAAAGGAAAACCCTTTAGATTATTGTTGGACTTCTCAGCACAAACCTTATAAGCCAGGAAGGAGAGGAATCAAATATTCAAACTATTAAATGGAAGAAACTACCAGCCAAGAATAATGTATCCAGCTAACCTCTCCTTTAGTTATGAAGGAGAAATAACGACCTTTCCAGACATACAAAAATTGAGGCAATTCTCCACTACGAGACCTGCACTGTGGGAAATACTGAAAGGAGTCAGCTCGCCTAAAACAAAATGAAAACAACAACAACATCAACAACAAAAACAACAACAAGATAACTAGGAGTAAGGTGACTAGCATGCTGATAAAAGCAGAAGAGTGCAACCCTTACTAGGAACAGGGAATTATAAGCTTAAAATAAGAAGAGATTTGCAATAGCAAGAGTGTAATGAATGTTCAGCATATATAGGGACAACTGGAGACAGCAATGACTGAAAAGGGGAGGATTCGAAGATCCAAATTTGCAAAGGGGAGTGGCAATAAGACACGTGCAGAAGGAATGACTGTGTGTGTGTGTGTGTGTGTGTGTATAAAACTATCCTTTACACATTCATAATGGTAACCACTTGTCAAAGATTCAGAACCGAAATATATAACATAAAACAAGAAGGACCAGACGGAAAACCCACAAAAGCCAACCAAAATAAAGAAAACAGAAACATACAACCTTCCTAGATTGAATCAAGAAGAATTGGAAAATCTAAATAGGCCGATCAGTAGTATGGAAATTGAAACAATCATCAAAAATCTACCAAAAGAGTAAAAGTCCAGGAACAGATGGCTTCACCAGTGAATTCTACCACACATTCAAAGATTTAATAACTATTATCCTCAAACTCTTCTAAAAAATCGAAGAGGAGGCAATACTTCCCAACTCATTTTATGAGGCCAATATCACCCCGATACCAAAACTTGGTAAAGATAATACAAAAAAAAGAAAACTACAGACCAATATCTCTCATGAACACAGAGGCAAAAATCCTAAATAAGATACTAGAGAACTGAATACAACAACATATTTAAAGATGATACACCACGATCAAGTGGGCTTCATCCCAGAGACACAGGGATGGTTCAACATACGCAAATCAATTAATGTGATTTACCACATAAACAAATTAAAAAATAAGAATCATATCAATAGATGCAGAAAAAGCCTTCAACAAGACACAGCACCCATTTATTATGAAAATCAGTAAAGAAAAAAAAATCTTAATATAATAAAGGTCATATATGGCAAGCCCTCAGCCAACATTATACTTAATAGTGAAAAACTAAGAACCTTCCCTCTAAGGTCAGGAACGAAGAAAGGCTGTCGACTCTCACCACTATTATTCAATATAACATTGTAGGTCCTAGCAAGTGCAATAAGGCAAGAGAAAGATATAAAAGGTATCCAAATAGGAAACGAAGAAGTCAAACTGTCACTATTTGTGGATGACATGATACTCAATATAGGAAAACCCTGAAGACTCCACAAGAGCACTACTAGAAACAATAATGAAATACAATAAAGTTTCTGGATACAAAATCAATGTTCAAAAATCCATAGCATTCCTATACTCTAATAATGACGTGTCAGAAAAAGAAGTAGAAAAAATAATTCCTTTTTTAATTACAACAAAAAGAATAAAATACCTAGCAATAAATCTAATGAAACATGGGAAAGGCCTACATAGTGAAAATTATAAGACCCTATTAAAAGAAATCAAAGAAGATACAAAGAAATGGAAATATATTCCGTGTTCTTGGATTGGAAGAATCAACATAGTTAAAATGACCTTATTACCTAAATCATTATACAGATTTAATGCAATCCCCATTAAAATCTCATTGATATTTTTTAAAGAAATAGAACAAAAAACCATCAGATTTGTATGGAAGCACAAAAGACTTTGAATTGCCAACGCCATCCTGAGAAAAAACAATGAGGCTGGAGGCATCACTTTGTCCGACTTCAAATTATACTACAAAGTGACAGTAATCAAAACGGTATGGTATTGGCAGCAAAACAGATACATAGACCAGTGGAACAGAATTGAGAGTGCAGAAGTAAAACCATATCTATGTGGGCAAATAATTTTCAACAAAAAAGCCAAAAATATACAGTGGAGAAAGGAAAGCCTCTTCAATAAATGGTGCTGGGAAAACTGGAAAGCCACCTGCAAAAGAATGAAACTAGACTCTTGTTTATTACCACACACTAAAATTAACTTAAAATGGAATAAGGACCTGAATATAAGACTAGAAACAATAAAATTCATAGAAGAAAATGTAGGAACTAAATTCAAGTACTTTGGACTTAAAGAGGATTTTATAAATTTGACCTCAAAGGCAAGGGAAGTAAAAGCAAAAACAAATAAATGGGATTATATCAAACTAAAAAGCTTCTGCTCAACAAAAAAAAACCATCAACAAGGTAAAGAGACAACCATCCAAATGGGAAAATATATTTGCAAGCAATGTCTCCAATAAGGGCTTAATATCCAAAATATACAATGAACTCATACGACTCAATAACAGCAAAAAAACAAACGATCCAATCAAAAAATGGGCAGAGGACCTGAACAGACACTTCTCCCTAAAAGACATACGAATGGCTAACAAATATATGAAAAGATGCTCAACATAGGGAAATGCAAATGAAAACCACAATGAGATGTCATCTCACTCCTGTTAGAGTAGCTATAATCAACAAGACAAATAACAACAAATGTTGGAGACAATGTGGAGAAATAGGAGCCCTCATACACTGCTGGTGGGACTGCAAATTGGTACAGCCACTATGGAAAACAGTATGGAGGTTCCTTAAGAAACTAAGAATTGATCTACCATATGACCCAACAATCCCTCTACTGGATATTTACCCCAAAGACTTGAAAACCCATGTCTGAAAAGGAATTCTACACACCGATGTTCATAGCAGCATTATTCATGGTGGCCAGGACATGGAAGCAACCAAAGTGTCCTATGACAGATGATTGGTAAAGAAGCTGTGGTGCATATATATACAATGGAATATTACTTAGCCATAAGAAGAGATGAAATACTGCTATTTGCAACAACATGAATGGACCTTGAAATATCATAAGCAAAATAAACAAGACAGAAAAGGTTGAAAATACATGATACCACTTATATATGGGATATAAACCTAAAAGCTATAAATGAACAGGACAAACAAAGAGACTCATGGACATAGAGAATGGTCTAGTGATTACCAGAAGGGAGGAGAGAGGAAGGGAAAAATAAAATGTTAAAATAAATCTAAACAAACAAACAAACAAACAAATAAATAAATAAATAAAATGAAATAAAGAAATGCAAATAAAAACCACAAAGAGGTAATGTGAATACAAAATACTACATCACACCCATTCGTCTGGCTACTGTCAAAATAATAGAAAATAATAAGTGTCGGTGAGGATGTGAAGAAATCTGAAGTCTTGTGCACTGCTGGTAGGATTATAAAGTGGTGCAACTGCTATGGAAAACAGTATGGAGGTTCCTCAAAAACTTGAAAACATAACTACCACATGATGTAGCAATTATCTTACTTCTGGGTATATATCCAAAAAAAAAAATAGAAGCAGGGTCTCAAAGAGATATTTGCACACCCCTGTTTATAACAGCACTATTCACAATAGCCAAGGGGGAAAGCAAACCAAATTCACGAGTGGATAAATGAATAAACAAAATGTGGTGTATACATACACTGAAATATTTTACATGCAATGTTAAGTAAAATAAGCCAGTCACAAAAAGACAAATATTGTATGATTCCACTTATCTAAGTTCTTTAAAGCGGTTAAAATCACAGAAACAGAGGTAGAATAGTAGTTACCAGAGGTTGGAGGAAGAGGGAAAAGGGATGTTGCTGCTTAATGGGCACAGAGTTTCAGTCTTCTAATAGGAAGTTCTGGAGCACTGTTTCACAACAATGTGACTATACTTACTACTGAAATGGTTAAGATGGTAAATTTTATGCTTTTTTTTTTTACCACAATTAAAAAAAGGAACAAGGAAAGGATGCTTTCTCTTCCACCTTTTGAATATTATTTTGTGGGGGCACAAAGTCTGAAATCACTACGGCCATCCTGTCATCACCAGCGGAATGTCAGACACCCTGAAGAAGGGAAAGCAGAAAGAAAAGTGGGTCTTTGGGTCCATGATTAAACGAACCTTAGAGTCACTCTTGAGGACTTTTTTTATATGACATAATAATTGTTTCTTATTGCTTAAGCCAATTGTTATTAATGTTTCTGTTATTGAGCTCAAAAGCATCTAATAGATGCATTATTACTGCCTCAAAATAAATGGATGCTTAAAGAAACTCCACTAGAATGCAACTTTTGGAGGGTGTTGTTGTTGTTGTTTTGTCAGCTTTGTTCACTGGCACATAGAACAGTGCCTGGCACATAGTAAGCGGTCAATAAATGTTTGGTAAATGAATACAAAGAAAGTTTAGAATCCCTGTTCTCCTACATCTTCCCTCTCATTCATTCCCCTTGGGGCTCAGTTTAAATGCCACTTATACAGCAAGGCCTTCTCTCAAATCCCCAAATCTCCTCCTGCCCCCCCTCAATGAGGGATCCCAATAATATACAGTCATTTTCTACTCCAGCACTTCTCATAGCTGTGCTTAATTATGTGCTGGTGTAATTATTTGTTTGTTGAATGTCTTTCCCTCTGGATTGTAAGCTCCATGAAAGCAGGAAATGGGTCTTGTTCATGATTGTAGCCTCAACTCTCAGCACAGTGCTTGGCACAGTGTAGCACTCAAAAAAATTTATTTCAACGATATTCCAATTTATTTTGACTACACAAAAACTTAAAAATCCAACTTATAAATCAGTCTTTTGATTATTTAGAATATTGTAAGTTGCTTGCACCTAGGTTGAAGGACCAAAGAAAGTATTACTTATAAATAACTTGGACAAGGGAGGAAGTTCTTCAAATTAAGCCATGGCATTGTGGGGTAGGGGGTCAAAAGCCCCAAATAGAGTAAGTAGTTCATAGGTGAAAGGTCCGAGTCCCTATGAAATCTCAGAATAGATTTGCAACTTTATTTAAGGAATACGTTCATCCTTTTGGTTTTGAAACACCATTATTTGACATTATTTCCTAAATTAATTTTATATTTGAGTCACCCCTTCAGTGCTTCTCTATAAAACCTCCACCAATGCCTGCCTATAAGTGCGTTTTGCCAAACTGACATAGAACTTTTTATAATTATATTGTCTATTCCATTACCATTAATTCATTTGTAATACAAAGTCAATTAATTTAGTAAGGACTGTGTAGTGCCCTTCAAATTGGTACAACACTCGGGAATCCTAAAAAGTATTTTGTAGAAGAAAATGAAGTGAGAGAGAAAGAAAAAAGAGGAAGAAGAGTAAAGTAGCCACTTGGATACAAGTTTCTAAGACTTAAGGAAATGTAATCCAATTTTAAGAGAGTGCACACAGTTTAGGAGCAGGTGGCAAAAACCCTTTCCAGAACAGTAAATGATGGTTTTGATGACAAAGTACACTTTATACCTGCAGTGTCCAATGTGATAGCCATGAGCTGTACATGTGACTATTCAAATTTGAATAAATTGAAATATTCAGTTCCTCCACTGCACTAGTCACATTTCGAGCACTCAATAGCAACATCTGGCTAATGGCTATCATTCTGAACAGTGAAGATACAGAACACTTCTATCATTGCATGGCACTGGACGGCACAGGTCTATATGTTCCTACAGTAATTACTACTGGCGAGTGCTGGAAGCTTTAGGCTCACCAAGAGAAACGCACAAGTAGAGAAACAGCCATATCGTAACTGTAAAAGATCTGTTTCCCATTATATTCTCCCTGGAAATAAATTTCTCAAAAACAATCCTTCCCCTGCTCCCGTTATTTAGTAAGAGAGTTACGGCTTTGTAATAGTTTCTTGGGTTAAATGAATGAGAACCTACACTGATTCTCTGTAGAGTTATCTGGACATTATTGCATGCAAACTTACAGTTTGGTTTCATCAGCCTCTTTCTGCATGATTTCAAGAATCATGCGGCATGCTTCAGAGGTCCCCTCTGGGGTGGCATGGATGGTGACGGGCTTCTCTGCAGCCCCAGAGTTTTCCTTTCTATGGATATCTACCCTGTAGGAAAAGAATCAGGAGCAATAGCACCGCTTCATCTGGGACAGGGTCCCGTTAGTCCCAAGAAAGTGCTGCACGAGCCAACGAAGAGCAAGGACATAGACAGACAAGCACGTGTCATTAGCACATTTGCAACCAGCACCATTCTCCAAGAAGGCAGCAAGCAGTGCGGGGAGTCTTGTGCCCAACTTGAATTCTTTCCAGCTCCACTTGAAGGGGAATATTTCTTAAAGGCATGCTGTGGAACGAAGGCACCAAGCTAACTTGGTAATGAAGCTAGTTAGGTAAATGAAGTATTTTTTGTCATGTCTCAAATGATCCCAGAAGTGAAGAGTAAAGTGAGCAGGATAATACTGCATGTTGGCACAATGTCTGAACTGACTGCAGCTTTTAAAAGCCATATGTTAACCAAAATCCAAAGCAAGCTTTATATATTTGAGTGTGGACAGAAAAAAGGCATGCACTCTCTCTGCCTCTAAGTTTTGGCTTCCTTGCCACTGGCAGCCTGCCTTCTTCCAGGCTCTTAAAACTAATGGCTCAAAAGCTTGATGACTTTATCAGACTCCTTTGGGTAGTCATCATGGACCTACTCACTTTGTTAACTTTTGAAATCACGTAATTGATTGTATCCCACTTTACTCTGGCTGTTAGAAAGCCCAGGTCCAAGTCTTTGGCCTACTTCTAAAAAATAGGCACACACTTTGAGAACTAACCTCACTTCTATTTAAATTCATTGCAGTTTTAAAGCCACTTTAAAAATTTTTTGGAACAAAAAGACATATAAATAAAAACTATTTTTACAGTGAAGCAAACTTGGAAGGGAAAAAAAGTCTTTGATTTTAAAATAAAAGGATCACCAGACAGTACTTTCCCCCTATCTCTTTGTTTCACTCCTATGATTATGAACTCTGAGACTCTAGCAAGTGTCCATTATTGGGGAATAACTCAGATACTTCAAGGAAAATAGTGTTTTCTCTTTCATGTTCCAGGACACTTAATACATGACCTAAAAAAAATGCACCAGGCATGTAAATAACTAATATTTGCCAGTAATTCGATGCTTTGCAATTGAAGTGCTTTCATAGCAATTATTACATCCAATCTGACTGTACTAATTCTCACAATAATCTTGGCTTAAAGAGAAGCAACTGATGCTCAGAGAGGTTGAAATTTCTCCCAGGATCATATAGCTATATTAAGTGGTAAAACTTAAATAGGAGTCTTTTGTTTTTAAGTCCTGTGCTTTCTTTATTATATCATGCTGTCTTATGAACATACACAAATCAACAACCCCACAAGTCATTTTACCCACTACAACTCCTCAGTTCAGTCTCCTTAAACAGACAGAAAACTAAATATAAGGCTACTGTTCTTTATTTCTTGCTTAATATAGTAGTGACTCACCTATTTCCTTGATGTAGCTATCTGTGAGATCACCTAGGTGGTCTCAAAAAGTGACCACCACGCAGCGCGCTCTGACTTAGGAGAGGAGGTAAGAGCTAAAATAAGCGGATTCTCAGATCCCCCCACCCCCTGCAGTTCACCCCTCTAAACCTGCTATTCTAGAAGTAGATGCACTCATAAGCATCAGTTAGCTTATAAGAATAATTCTTGGCTGTGAGGTCACTACTAGCTTCCTTATGCACCTTTAGTGTTTCAGGATATCACCTTAGACAATTGCCATGAAAGCTCATTAAAGGCCCCGGCTTTCTGTTAGTCGGTTAATTGTTCTGTTTAAAGAAGCCACCATTCCATACAGCATAGCCCCCCACTGCTGGAGCAAGCAAAGGCAACTTGAGTATGGCTGGGACCCACCAGCACTCAGGGGACCCCTCAGAATGAAGCAAAGGAAGCCCCGGAGGCACGTACCGGGACTGGGTCTGCTTAGTGATGTTCTTTATGGTCAAGCCCTCCTTTCCGATGATGGCACCAACAAACTGGGTGGGGACCAGGATCCGCAGCGGGAAATCAATCTGTCTGGCCTGAGAAGAGGCCCCAGGGGCGTGGCCTTGCTCCCGGGAAGAGTGGTCCCCACGCTGGGCTCGCTGAGGGGGCGAAGGGGAGCTCACCTCTTCATCCGGGATGTAGGAAATCTTGAAGGAGTAGTTCTCAAATTGGTGCCCGCTCAGCTTCTCAATGGCTCTAAAATGCAGCAGGAACAGGCAAGCTTTGTTGAGAGAGCAACATCAGAAAAGACCCACCAGGTCAGCAGATGGGTTCACTCACTCCCGTTTACCAGTTGCCTACGTGAGGTCCCTTAACCTTCACTGAAGATACTGTGTGAGCCTGACAGATGCCACCTCTGTTCCTTCAGACCTCGTGGCCAACAAACAATCATCACAATGTATGGGCCAGGTCAGATTTGACATACAATCACACATTCTGCTTTTTTTCTTTATCATCCAAGACTGTATTCCCCTTATCAAAGACTCTGTAAATATCAGTATAAAATTATGACTCACTTTATCATTTTAATCATAATACATATTGTAAAAATCCAGAAATAGATAAGCACAAATAAGAAAAAGCCCAAGTTCATTGCATATCTTTATTTTTCTTAAATAAAAACATACTATTTATAAAAATAAAAATAAATTAATATCCAACCAGTCTTTTCTAACCTTTAAAATCTGTTATATTCTAAACATTCTCCAACTCATTGGATACCCTGCAATTTAATTTTTACTGGCTATTTAACATTCTACTGATTTACCACAGTTTTTGCAAATGACCCTTTATTGTTAGATATATATATATATAATGTTCAATCTTATACTATTCCATACAGTGTTGCCCTGGGCATCTTCGCAATTACAATTTTGCACACAGAAGAAATTCCTAATGAAGTTGCTGGGTCAGAGAATATGCAGAATTCTAACATTATTAAGTATTACCTAGTGTTCTTCTGGAAAGGTTTCAATATTTATTATCTCAAAGCAGTTAAGACAGCATTTGTTTCCTTGAGCCCTCAAAAGCACAGAGTATTATTATCTAAAAGTATTTTTATTTATTTGATAGGGAACAAATAATATCTCACTATTTCACTTTAAAAATTACACATCAAGTAGAAGTGAAACAATTTTTTTTATGTCTCTGGCAGCATGTGAGAATTCTATTCTACTAGGTTAATTTTTAGGGTTTATGAATTTATTACAAAGTAGTACTTTTTGAATTCAATAAAAGTAATAAAGTAATATGTACAGAGGTCCTACCTAAGTGGCAGCTGAACAAGAACTGTAAAGGTGAGTTACTGGTATATAACCTGTTTACATATGTGTGTAAAAGTCAATAGCAAATGAACTATTACTGCCTTTTTTAATGTAAAGTAACTTTTGAAAACTATCAGTATGAGAATGGGTTATATGTGCCTTCATGTGTATTGAAACCTTGAAAAAGAAATAAAACTATAATCCTGGGATGTCTAACCAAGGTTATGCCACATCCATGAAGCATGACCACATGTGGCCATATTCTAGTTACGATGACCAGACAGGCACTTTAAGGAATCCTATGTCCATTAATAGTGAGGCTCAAAATTAACCATCACTTAAGCAATGTAGTCAAACTGGGGACTAGGAAGTGAATGAATGCAGGGAAAAAAAAAAACGAACCCAAGCTAAGTGCTCCTTGATTAAACCACTACTGAGAATTCTCTATGCTGTGAATATCATTGAAGTGCATCCCCTTTTTAACATTACATGGAGGAGAATTTGATGTTTTAGTATTCTGTTTCTTAGAAACAGACTTGTGCTTCTTCCTCCCAGTGCAAGAAGGAAACTCCAGTAAAAGTGATTCCCAGTGGCTGGCAAAGCAGTGTCTACAGGACAGTGTCAGAGAGCTGGTGTGCTCTATTCCTGGCCATTGTCAAGACACAGCTCCCACCTCAGTTTTGATACCATGGCTCAACATTTTTCAACATAAAGTCTCTTTACAACCAATAAACAGACATCCTAGTATATAAATGCCCTGGAGTTCCACTGACATGTCAAAGATCTGCATTCTTTTTAAAAAAAAATGTATAAATACAGGACTCTATGGACTTCAAAGACAACTGTCTAAAAACATTTAAAAGGAAACAAGCCCGAGGCTACTTACATTTTTGCTTCTTCCCTTGTTGCATATGTGACGTTGACTACTGCAGTTTCTGTGTCTGTGTTGACTAGGAAAGAAGCAAAAACTACATTGTCATAGAAAAAAATACCATTACCCTCTGGCTCAACGTAAACAGACTTAGAAAAAAATGCACAAAAAAATTCATCGCCGTGACTCAAGAGTTATTTGAATCTCTAACTTTATTCTTGTGCATTCACAGTCATTTGTAATCTATTGTACATATATAAATATTTGTAATCAATGTTATATACAACTCAAAGCTACATTTTCTCTTATTTTTATAAACCTTTTTGTATGTGTATATGTACATTTTCTTTGTACATTTTATTTTTAATGCCTACCTAACATTTCAATAAGTAAATGTGCCATGATTTTTGCCTAACCTCAACTGTTGACAAATAGGTTGTTCCCAGTATTTGCTATTCTAAATACTGTTGCTAAAAACCAAGTGTTGCAATCATTTGATTTTTATTCTTCTGAATTACTTTTTAAGCTAATCGCAGAAGAAAAATAATTGAGTTAAAAAAAAACCCAATGCTTTTAATGTATATTTTCAGATTACTTTCCTAGAAATTGTATCAATTTACTATCTGTTATCCAGGTATGAGCTTTAATTGTTATAATCTGCATTTTTAAATAACTGAATATATGTGTAAAATACTAAGAATTTTAATTTTAATTCTTCATCATTGATTAAATTGAATTATTTCTATTTCTTTCCCCTTTGAACTGCTTGACTCTGTGTGAGTCAAACCTAATAACTGTGTACAAAAAACAAAGAAAACTGAAAACCCCAGCTCACTTGACGAAAGAAGAACATACTTAAACTCTAAGAGTGGCTAATAAGAAATCACTCTTGTGTGTTGGTTTATCTTGGTTCATAATGGCTTGCCTCTTCTTTCAAGGTCAGAAGTTAAAAATAAATTCAAAAGGCAAGATAAAACTTTCAATCCAAGCCAATAAACTTAAAGCAAAAATATTGGTTTTCCCAAAATAAGCAGACATGATTAAATCAAATCTTCCCTTTAAAACATTAAGCCATTGGAGACAGTTAACAACATTAAGTTAAGGATAATTCAAGAAAACCACAGTAAAGCTGCTTTTTAAAGGTAATAATAAAACCCTACAACGTAGGGATTCTTAATCTTGGATCTACATTAGAGCTTCAGGAATTCTATAAACTGACCCTCCCCATACCACCCAAAGATTCAAGCTTGTGGATATATAAATTTTTCCAGGTTATAATTTTCATAGGATTCTCAAAAAGGTTAAAGACCACTGTTAAAAATATCACTTATCTAGTAACTTCAAAGTAGCCACACCCTTTGTGGGGAGGGAATGTGTAATTCTCAGGAAGGAACTGCCACTGAGATTTACATGGCATAAACTTGAGCCCAGCCCTGGCCTTTGCCCGGGGAGTGTTTCAATTGCTCTCTAATTCACTTACCCAGAGAAGTCTTCACAGTGCAAAACAGGGGATGTGTAGCCCATAACCGTCCTCTCTCAGCGCTGACACATAGAATGCTATAGTGGTTTCCTATTTGTGGCTTTCTAGTGCTATGGATGAGGCTGTAGACTCCCAGGAAGGGAGAAAGGGCTGGGTTTGAACCTCCTGAACAAAGCTATCCACTAGGACTCTCAGATTCTCAGATTTTGTTCTCACTTCTTAGTCATATTCTCTGTTCTTCAAAGATGTTTGTCTTCGGGAAATCAGACAGTTCTTTGATTCTGTACAGAACTGAGCTCCATTCAAATAATTTATTTCATTGGACATGAAAGCTCCATAAAGTTTCTTAAAAGCACTGAAAATGTTTTCCTGCTGAATCAGGAATCACCCATGAAACAGAACAAAACAAAAGCCCAACACTTCTATCCTGTAGCTGTGAGGCAGCTGGAAACTGCACTCCCCAGGGCACAGGTGCCCTAGGAGCTGTAAACTGCCTAAGGACCTGGAATATTTCTTCCTTGCGTGGCATTGTCCTGAATTTAGAATGTGGTCTTAGCTATTAACTTTTATAGGCTCATGTCTGGAAAGCCATCTCGCCTTCTATGTCCAATTCTTATTAGAATGTCTTCTTTTCCGTGTTGAGGGAAATAACAAGAACTGAGAAATAGAATCCTTGTAAATCGTGTCTTCTTTCTGAGCTCTTTCCCTTCACCTTTGGGCATGGGCAGCCAGCAGCATGAAATTGAATAATGATATTTTTAATATTCATGGAGTGGAGAACATCTGAATAATTACTATGTTAAAACTATTCTATTAATTACACTGGCAGATGGGACAGATTGCATATGAGAAAATGGGTTCTCTGTGACTTTTCCTATGTGAACCTTAACGATCCCTTAAAATGATGCATGACTCCACTCTCTACAAATACATTATATGGGTTCTCTTTTTGTGCTAACTATTCGGTGATATAGGAAGAGTAGAAATTACTCTCCCCCTTTTACATGTGTGGAAACTGAGTCAGTGAGGTTAAGTGATTTTCTAAGGGCTCACAGTCTCGAAGTGACTGAATTCACATTCTGCTTTTTAGGTCAACACGAAAATAATATGTATTACACGTTACTACCTATCACATCAGGAGCTTGGGATCTACTTTTCTGGGACTCTTTAAGAGATACAGAAGATATCAGCCTCGGGTTCCCTTTTTATGCTTTTAAAAATCATTGTATTTCATGTTTTAGAAGTTAAAAGGGCGGGGGACAGCAGAAGAATATGTATTTTCTGGGCATTTATAACACTGTTCCCAAGACAGTGGCTCTCAAACTTGAGTACACACAAAAGTCACCTAGGAGTTCTTGTTTAAAATACAGACTCATGAATTCTTGCCTCAGAGAGTCTTACTTTGTAGGTCTATGGAGAGCCCTAGGCATCTGCATTTTCATAAGCACTCCAGGGGATTCTGGTGTAGGAACCCTATGCCTTGAGAAACACTCAGTCCAAGACCTAGAGATTTTTCTTAGCCAGAAAGAGGAAAGTTGAAATAGTGTAAATCTAATCACTTCCAAGAGAATTACGCTTACCCCAGCCTGACAGTGTTTGTCCAGTGCTTGAGCACATACAGCGTATTTAAAAATAGCCTGAAAATTGTATTCCTTGAAAGAACAAATTATATAGATATGGATAGATATAGACATCTCTCACACATAGATATCAAAAATACACTCTACAAAGGTTGTTTCAAAAGAACCTGAACTTACTATTTCTCCCTGGAGTTGACCCAGCCTATAAGTACTAAGAGATAATACCCCTCTCAAAATTCAGTAGGCTAACTTCCTCACTCATTACCTTGTTCCACATTCTCCACCGTCCCATACTGAGCCAGAAGTCCATCCAACACCTGAAAAAGAAAGCTTCAACGTTAGAATGGGAAAACAAGGTCATACTCACAAAAAATGGTTACAGTGATATCCCCTAGCAAATGAATTAAGGCAAAACAAGGACTGTTACAGGAATAGTCTAATTAAACTGATATTTTAGGTCTTCCATAAAAACAGAACTGAGTAAATATACGTGACTTTCATTTGCTTACTGGCTCCCAAGGAATCTGTTCACTGAATTGACAGCAGAATTTCAGAGTCTTAGTAATTGTTAATCCCATTCATCATGATTTTGGGAACCCACTTACTGCTCTTGAAATGAGAAGCAGAATAAAGTACAAGGCTCACTTGTCCTTCTGAGAAGATTTAACCATTCTTCCTTCGGTTTTCTTCTAGAAATCTCCTTGTTTTACAAAGTAATGGGATGTGTGTGTTTGACATTTTCTATAACAAAAAGTTTTTTTAAGTAATGAAAACATTAGAACATTTTTTTCCTTTAAGGCTATTTTGATTTTGTTTGAGTTGGGGAATAAAACAGAAGGCAGTTTGTTTTTAAATAATGCAATAAGGCCAATCCTCATAGTCTATCTCATTTTATTTTAAGGTAACAATAATATAAGAAGTTTTACAACTGAGAAAATGTTATCTTAACTGTTACTCATAGCAATTAATTCAAAATAAACAAAAAACCTGCTCGAACTACAAAAGAACCTTCTATTTTTATTAGTTTTCATGGATTTTATTCTTTTTCAAAATCATAATTTGGAAAGGTAAAAATTTTACAAAATCATAACATAAAAAAATCACAAAGCAGATATACATTTTGTTTCAAAATTTGTTGGTACTTGGTGCTTGAGAAGACAGAACATGAGAGATCAAAGTGCACATCCTACATGATGAAATGGACAAATATGACCCCAAACTCACAACAGATCATGCATACCAGGATATTAAAAAAGGAAGAGATAGAACCTAGAGGCTTTGTGGGACAAGTCTGAGGCCTCTGATTCCTAAATGTTAAAGGAAACTAAAACAGGAAGAAAATGTCTTGTTAACCCATTAAAAAGTCAGATGGAAAAAGAGAGCAGGAAGACAGGAAATACAGAAGCAACATTGGCTTACCTCCCACTGCAGGTGAGGGGGGATGTTTCGAATCTGAATTCTCCTGCTCCTGTAAAAGTAAAAGCACATACTATAACACTTTCTCCAGGACACAAAACTTAATCAAACAGTAAAAACAGGCTAAGACATAATTTGAGTTCACTTTCTCACTGTGTTCCTTGAAGCTATCATCAAGAGATCTCCACTGTGAATTATGACCATTTTGTTGTAAGGTTTTCAATTACTTAGGCAGAAAATAAAAAATAAATCCAAGAAGTCAGAACAAGCTAAAGAAACAGTTTAATGTAGATTTGCCTTTTCAGTTTCCTACCAAAGTAGTTAGATTTTAAACTGTCATACAGGTTCTAATTACAGAATTATCACTATCCTCAAAATATATGGTCCTGCAACTGACCTACTCCAAAAAGTACCTAAGCTCAAACATGATGGGTGAAATCACATATATCATGGGCTTAAACAAGATCAAGTTAGTTTATCTCTTATCTTACCTCTTATCTAAGTCTTTTTAAAAATCATTTTTATTTCTGGATAATACAGTCGTAATTCAAAAATCAAAATACTATAAAAGGTATACTATGAAAAGTCTTACTCCCACTCACCCCTTTCCTCATCTTTTACAGACATAAACACTTTTACTTGTTGCTTGTGTATCCTTCAGTTTCTTCATGCAAATAATAAAAATGTAAATTCTTATTCCCCGGTTACAAAAGTAATTATATATCCTACATATTTGCAGCATCTTTCTTTTCTTCTTCCTCCCTCCCTCTCTCCTTCCCTCTTCTCCACCCCCTTTTTTTCTTCCTTTCCTTTTTTTACCCTAACAATAACATATTGGACATCTTCCTATGCTGGTTGATAGAACGTGTCCTTATTCTATTTTATGCTACCTGGATGTGCCAAGGTGTATTTAACTTATCCCTATTGATGGACATTGAGTTTTTTCCTGCCTTTTTATTCAGAGGATTTTTTTTTCTAGGACATCCTGCTGGTCTAATAACTGAGTGGTTGAGATAGTTTTTTGTTTTTACTTAAGTATTAATATTAGATAAGAAAAAATAGAAACATGAGAAAAGAATTTATCTCTTGAGAACATGTAGGTCCTAGAAAGAAAACACAAATCCACATTTAAATATGAGAGAGATCACTTCAATGGAAGAGCTTGACATTGAAATCCCATAAATATTTATTTTGTGGGTTACAAGAGACGGGGTGTAATGACCACAGTGTACCCCAGTTACTTTTTCTTTCTGTCTGGTGTCAGAGGTACCAAATAGTACTATACAAGCCACGTTTCTCCATTTGGGCAAGAGCCTCGGGAAAAAAAGAAATATTAACATTCCTGCAAAGAAAAAAGGAGAGAGACAGAAGTATACAGATAGAGGAAAGAAACAAACCATGAAGTAGAGGAGGGGCTCCAGTTTTCTCAGATCTTTAATGAATGCAAGGAGAGCCACCACTTGCATTGATTCCATACACTACTTCTATCTTATTTCTTAAAAATGAGAATGCATTCATGCTTTACCAGGGCTGCTGAAATGATTATACAAGCCAGTTTGTAGAACCTCTAATATTTCATCAGGATAGGAAGGAGGAAAAAGATCCAGGAATTAACTTCTACCTCTATATCATGAAGGCTCTATTCTGACACTGCTTTTGGCAAGAGTTCATAATAAAACTGCTGACACTCCCCGATCCAGTGGCTCCATGAAATACTCCACAGAAGATGTCACAAGCCTAACTAATTATGGAAAAGGCATCGGAATTTGTAAGAAAATTGAAATTTTCTGAAGAAAAATATTTTGTTATCTTCAAATATAAACACTGACTCCAAGTGCTAACCAAGGATTTACTGATAGAAATCCTACTCGAAGAAACTCATGCATGAACACAATGAGATCTGAACAAAGACACCTATTGTAGCCGTGTTTATAAAAAACAAAGATTGCAAAAAACCTAAATATCCACCAACAGGGAGAGAGTAAGTAATTCATAGTATAGCCATAATATGGAACACTATTCAGCTGCTAAAAAGAGTGAAGTAGACATATGTGTACTTTCACAGGGAACACTGTTGAAAGAAGAGAGCTAATTACAGATTAAGTCGATCCTGTCTTTCAAGTGCAAAAAACAAAATTACCTGTTCTTAAATATGTGCATAGAAAAAGGAAGCTACCAGCAGATTCGGTTGGTAAAACGGGACATGTACTTTTTATTTTAGCTACTTCTGTCTTGTTTGCTTTTTAAAAAAATTAGAATGTATTCACATCTTACTTGCTTTAAAAAATTAACAATTTAAAACTCCTACTCAGACTGCTTTAATAAATATATACAAGATTTATTTTTTTTAAGTACACAGGAACCTGCTAAGTAAGAAAAAAGAAAGAACAAAACCCAAACAGCACGATTTTTCCATAATTAGGTCAGGTATTCTTCTTGAAATATTATTTGACAGAATATTAACGTATTTCACAAACCCTCTGTTTGCAGTACATAAGGAACCAAACTGTCCAGTAAAGGTTATCTCAAATCCTAACTAAATGGGCCTAAAACGTTGATGTTTCCCTGCAGTATCTCATGTAGAAACTGCAAATCAAGCAATCCGTTTGGTACATGAAATGTTCACTAAGCAGGATTCTAGGAGAAACCATCTCTAAAAAGCTCATCTATAGCATCTCTAATCTTTGAGAAGGATAGATAGAAAGAAAAAGGACCAAGAACTCAAAAAAGGGAATTGGAGACCACTACAGTACAAACGAAACTGGAGCTTGTTCAGGTCATTTGGAAAATTATGCTGACAGATTCAGGATCAGGAGTAATCTGGATCTATCTGCTGACTCCCATGGCATCATCTGGATGCCATGACTCTTGTCAGGGTATCCGGGATGCCTGTTCCCTTCTCCCCTGGCAGGGACTTGTGCATGTCCTTCAAAATCTAGCTCACACATGCAGACACTTCCAGGATGTCTCCAGCAGAACTGTTTCTTCTGAACTCTTTAGCTCTTATAGCAGCAGTTCATTCACTCTTTGCTACCATTATTTGTCTGCTAACACGGCCCACCCTCCTGATTTCCTCAAGGACAGGCTCCTTGTTTACAGTGTTCTGTGCAGCACGGGGTCAAGTGCATATATTAGAAAAAGAGAACACAGAACCCCAAGGACTGGGAAAAGCTCTGCTATTGATAGCTGTTGTCAATTTATCATGTAGACCACCCTGACATCACCCAGAAAGGCAAACTGTCTCTTTCTCCTTTGCCAAATGGTCAGGAGGAAAGGAAATGGGGAGTTCTTTTACCTATTCCCTTCAGGAAAAAGAAAAAAAAATACACAAAAACAGTGTTCAGTTCAGTCTTGAACAATAAATGTGGAGCCTTCTTCCTTTGTAATTCATAAAAGTGAGCCTTGCTTTAGGGGAAAAAAAAAAACAAAACACCCAAACCTACAAAATAACTTAGGAAAGTGATCGGGTATGAAGAAATAATTATTTGCTGCTTCAAAAAAGAATATCATAGTTCCTCTATTTTAAAGAAATCAAGCTTATCTAAATATACATAAATGACATTTCTCACCCTCACTGCCACGGAACTATTACAGCAGTCTCCTAGTTGGTCTGTGTTCCATTTTGTGACTTTCTCCTCTCCCATCCATCCTACAGTTGGCTGCCAGTGACTTTCTAAAACACACATATACTGGTTACTCTTGACTTTTTAAACGAATCCCCGTCACCATGTCCAAATTCTTTCATGACCCTGTCACTGCCCCCTTCCTTCTCCACATCTTTATCGTTAAACACTCTTGTCCCACCAAACTGCTCAAACTTTGTGTGCCCACTCCTTCACCAAAAATAGTGTATGTGTGCCAGGTCTGAGCCTTCAACACTCTCGGTATACCTTGAAAACAACAGTAAAGAGGGCAATAAGAAGCATGGCTTCGATTTTTTTTTTCCCATTTTAATTGAAAGCAGAATAAGACCTACAGTCAAGCAGAGGGAGCCCTTCAAGGTAGACACACAGGGTCCTTCCCCATGGCTTTGGGATTCAAGAATCCAGAACTTCCTGTTACCATATCCAAGTAAGCTAAGTGTTTTGGGTGGGAAAGGGCGAACAGCTCAGGCTCCACATTACTAGGGAAAGGGTAAGACAGTTGACTCTTGAACAACACAGGTTTGAATTGCACAGGTCTACTTATACACAATTTTTTTCCCCAATAAACATAAAGTCAGCCCTCTTTATCCCCAGGTTTTGCATGTGGTTTCAACCAACCACGGATCAAAAACAGTATTTTCAATCTATGGTTGGGAATGCACAGATGCAGAGAGATGACTGTTCTACGCCATTTTATGTAAGGACTTAGCATCTGAGGATCTGGGTATCTGTGGGGATTCCTGAATCAATCCCTTGCGGATACTGAGGGACAACTAACTGTAGTTAAATTTTGGGGTGAAGTCATATGTGGATTTTTGACTATGTGGAGGCTGAAGCCTCTAACTCCTGCATTGTTCAACTACACAACCCTACAACCACATTGCTTGGCTGGGGAGCTGTCTACACAGACTGACTCTGATTCTATATAACTAGAGGTTGTGGTATACATGTGCAAGCAATCAAATTTTTAAGAAGTACAAAACAAAATATACTTAACCCTAACTCACCTAACTCTAACTCATTTAATTAATGGTTTCCAAGGCTCTTCAATACATGGCTCAGGGTACTTTTTATGAATATGATATTATCTTTGTACTGTTGATGCCCAGAGGAAACAAGAAGTTCCAAATGTGCGAATTTCAGATAAAGTAGATGTCCACTGTTACACATTTCAAAAGCCTAGCAGAAATTACTTTGTTTGGTAGAACTTTTTGCTTAAAACAACTGTCAATCAGCCAGGGAAATAAAATCATATTTTTATTTTTAAATAAAATCTCTGATTCTATAGAACCACTTCATCTGTACTAAAAAAATAAAATCAAACAAGTAAAAAAACCTGCTTACAAGTGAAGAAGGTAATGTCACCATTTTCAGGCATATGGTCAATTAACCACAAGTCTGATCAGCCACCTTGGGAACTCTAACCCAAGCCCTGACCATGATGAGGGCCTGAGGAGAGAACAAAGTTAACAAATTGTGGGAACCCAGCTCACAGAATCTCAGGTTCCACTTGAAAATTAGGCCAGCTAAGTCTTGGAGGATCCCCAGGTAAACTGTAAAAGAAGCACCAAAAGTAAGCAAAGACAAGACCTGTAAGAGTTTTTGGGCTAAAATGAGAGATTCTACCCAATTAGGTCCCATTTGTTTCCATAGCATTCTGAGCTCATCAGATGTCAAACGCTCCTCATCTTGGAGAGAATCTATAGCACCATGGATTGTGCACTGTCTGTAAGAGGGGCAGGTATGCTAATCAACTCCAAGGACTGTGGTAGAGCGAAGACTGAAACTATCAGAGCTCTCAGCCACTTCCCCTCCTCTAGAGCTATGGCAGCTTCCACTGCATCCCGTGCCCTCTTTAGTATGTGTTCAAGGCACTTCATCTGTTACCCATTCCTCAGTATTTCTATAAGTTCCCCCTTAAAACTTCATTCTGTACCAGGGACATCATATGCTAAACTGAACTAGAACATAGGGCTCCTCGGAGAAACAAATGAATAACTGATGATAGCCAAATACAATCCTTTATCCAACTTTCTTTTAAAGTTCTCTCCCTCCCCTCTCCCTCCTTCTCCACCTCTCTCTTCTCTCCTCTCTCTCTCTCTCTCTCTCTCTCTCTCTCTCTCTCTCTCACACACACACACACACACACACACACACACACACACACACACAGGCAGGGCACAGGGATTAATTAAGAGACAAGAAAACAAATCATTTAGTCACTTTGTTACAAAATGACTAAGAACAAGTGCCTCTGCCTCCATGGAATCTAAAATAAATGTAGTATAATTCTTGTTAAAAAATGAAATGCTTTCAACATAAAACCTGTTGCAAAATAAACGAAAAGAGGTTTTAGGGATTTTTTAAGAGAAAAAATAAAGTCCTTGTGAATATTAGCAGTGTTATGGGCCTAATCATAAAAGGATTAAATCAGATACTCCTGTAAAGGGTCTGAGCCAGGAAACTGCAGATGTAAACCCTCTAACTTCTCTTGCTCTATGACCTCATGCCCACAAAACCATAAACCTCCAAAGAGCTCTAACATATTCATGCTTCATAAACATTCAGGGACAGGATCTCTTGAAAGCCCACTGCTTGAGTGGCCCATAAATCGGTGAATGGGCTAAGCAACAGTCTGTGGCTTTGTATCTCATTTTCCTTCTATGCCCTGTCTCAAAGAGTCTACCAGCTCTTAAGAAGGTCTTGACTTTTTAAGAGGTTGCTAACACAATTCCAGAATTCCCATCTGAAGAAAACATCAAGGATTCTTAATTCTTGCAGAAGGAGGTAGAAGGACAAAAGAGAAAAGCCAATGGGATAATTAGATGTTCATGAAAAGTCAGGTCAGGCTGCTACACCTGGGCAAGATGGTGAAGGAATTTCTATATTGGGTTGGAGTAAAGTGAGTAGAATTTGATTAAATGACCATGAAGTTTCATACCAACTGCAGGATTCTACGAATCTTTGGGAACGGGGTGTAGAGGAAAGTTAAAATCATCATCTCTATAGTATGCTTGACTGTAGACTGAAACCACCATACACTGAGCTAGCGAAGTAGATAACCAGGTTTCTCAGAGATTTAATATTTTAGCTCTTGAAAAATGAAGTTAATCTCTAAAATCTTATCTTTTAAAAATTCATATTCGCTTTTTAGCGAAGGGGCTCCTTTTACTAGAAGAGTGATAAATAGTAGAACTATTTGAAATGAAGACGAAGACTAAAGATCTAAATAATTATTAAAGGAAAAGGCTTAATATTTTTCTTTATGTAAGACTTCCTTAGGAATTTATAATAGAACAAAAACAAAAAGTCCTGACATAGGAAAACTGTGACCACTCTTATCAAGGTTTGTGTACAGTTCCCTGTAGATGATGTTGTCTTTCTCAATCACCATCACTCCTCCTTAACTCATTTTGTGACAATATAGAGAAAGAATTGTAATTCTAGTTTTACTAGAACTTTTCCAAGGGTGTCATTGAACACTATCTCTTCCGCATCCCCCAAGAAATCTAATAAAGTTTCAGATGCACACCCAAAACATTTGTCACAGTCTTTTTAGCAGGAACTTTCCCCCAAACCACCACTGCTTCTTATAGGAAAGGATGCTAAGCATCTCATGTAAGCCTTACCACTCCCCTATGAAGCAGACACTGTTATCCCCATTTTCCAGACAGGTAAACTAAGGAGTTGGTAAGTTCTTTGTCTGAGTCTCACAGCCAGGAAGTGATATTTTTGACTTGGGGGTCTATAAGTTTAAATCTTTGCTCTGAAAATGTCACTGTGAAATTGCCAATTCACCAATATCAAAATTGACATCTCAAGTATGTATTTCAGGTCAACGAATTTTAGACAAAATGTGTCCCCTCCTCAAGCAAATCCAAGGAAAATGGGTCTTAGGGATGGATTTCTAGTTTTTCCCTCTTAGTGGCAACCTCACTGTAGACTCCCTGACCAAAAATTTTTCTTCCAGGAAAGGTTATTTTTGAAATTTCACTATAGTGGCTCACTCTTTGCTCCTCAAAAGAATTTACTTGTGTGTGTGTGTGTGTGTGTGTGTGTGTGTGTGTAATTTAAAAAAAAAATATTATTTATGTCTACAACATCAACACCTGGTTTTCCTAGGTGGTCTCTTATCCAAATACTAACCAGGTCCAATCCTGCTTATTTAACTTCCAAAATCAGACATTGGGCTTGTTCAGGGTGACATGGCAGTAGACCATGGATCGTGGATCCACTGGGATGTGGACATAGGACCTTCCGTGTGTAAAGCAGATGTGCTAACCGCTACACTATGGAACCACGTCTAAGAATTTACCTAAATATAAATGCCCTTTGAAGAGGGTAACAAAGGCATTAACTAGTAAACTTCACAGGATTGGATGACTCCTGGTTGACAGTCAGGCTCTCCTGGCCCAGGGCTGGGAGCTGAGCTCACATGTAAGCCTTTGCTATTATCATGGGCCCAAACCAAGGTTGAGCTGAACCTCCTGGGGGAAAACACAGTTTGAGAATCCTCCTTCAAATATAGACTGCTGAATGGAAAAGGGTGGGGTGAGTCCTCAAAAGGCAGACAAAGTCCTCGGAAGGCTAACATTCACGTGTGTCTGAGTATCAATGAGCATTTGGATACAGGCAGGTGAGATTTTGAGAGGTAAGTCTGAATTTTTGCAAACCCAAAATCTGGATGCCAGCCTCCAGTTTTCAAGATCTAAACCAAGTACAAAGAAAGCATTTTTTTTAATGCTCATATTCTGCTGTGATAAAGGTTCCAGTTAACGAAACTGAACTGTGTTTCTAGAGAAGTAATTAATTACCTTCATAAGGCCTTCAACTCATTATCTGTAATTAAGACTAACCAGGGTACAAACAAATATTTACACATCATAATTTAAGCCCAGATAAACATATAAACATAATGCAAGTTATAACCTGAGCATATAAATGTTTGCCTTGCATGGAACACAGTAAATACAAAATCATCTTCTAAAGGCAAAAGGAGCCTGTGCCTAGTCATCAACAACCATGCCATCCTTTCAGCATCTCTTCATTTTCAAATAATTGTTTTCTTTAGTTCTCCGAATAGCACTCAAATCTGTCCCACTTGCTTGCTTGCCTGCCTGCCTGCCTACCTGCCTTCCTTCCATCTTTCTTTTCTTCCTTCCCTACCTACTGTTTTTTTTTTGTTTTTTTTTTTACTTTTTCCCTTCAGCCCAAGTAGCATCTAGAACACCGCAGGTGCTCAGCAATCAGCAAATTCACCGTATTTGTTGCTGACAGCTGGGTTTCTTTTTTCCTGGCCCACTCCATCCCATGTTCTGTCTTCCAAATATAAGAACATGCTTATTGAAGACACTGACTCGTCTCCAACTAAGCCAACTTCTTTCACTTCAGTTCATGCTCATCAGCTCAATACAATAGGCTGCTGACTGGAAAACACAGAGGAAGACACTTCCTGACACAGTGGCCACTGCATACATTTCCTGTGATTAGATGTAATGACTCATGTGGAGATGATGTTTTCTTCCTAAAACGAGAAATACAGCAGCATGTCTTGGCTAACTGGCGATACAGTTTCACAATGAACAAAAATTCAAGCCAGAAGCTTTGAGATCTTAATGTCTGGGAATGAGTAATAAACCAACAGCATTTTATTTCTGAAAAGAAGGAACAATTATTCCCAGTGGTTAGAAAAGACTTTGATCTTATTCATTACAGTCATGATGATGATCAAGGAAAATTAAACTCATCTCTAACATAGCCCTAAATCCTAAGTAACAGAGACAGGCAAAAGAGGGTCAGCCAAATCACACACTCTTCCCTGGCAAAGGAACTCCTTCCCTGTGCCGTGGTAAATCAAATAGCATTCACCATCTCACCCAGGAGTAACATCTCACCTACACTGAGAATTGGGGTGGTGTGAACAATCCAAACCATTCCTACCCAAATGTTCTGATCGGAGGTTAAACACTGAACATTTTATCTGCTTTTGGAGAGTTAAATGATTTCTAAGATTAGGCTAAAAACGTTTCCAAATTCATTTAACAAGTGTTCACTAAACACCTATGCCAAGCACTGGTTTAGGTACAGTAGTGAACAAAACAAAAATGTCCTCGTGCTGCTTACATTCTAGGGAGTAAAACAAAAAACAAAAAAACAAGCAAACAAACAAACAAAAAGACAATCCTGATCCTAGCAGCCCTTAGGACTCTACTGCATTTCAATAAAACAACAGAACATACTTCAGAGTTGGTCCCTTGAGCCAATGACATTTTCAAGGAGAAAGGTTATCCCTGCTGTATTTTTAGGTTTTAGCTACAAGTGGACCAAATATCTTCCAGCACCTATTTCTGCACAGTATCTGTATAATGTAGTTGTAGGCAGTAAATACAACACTCAAGTCCTTGTTTCCCAGCACAGTGGGAAGTTAAAGTCGGAGCAGGTGTTTCTGTGCATAAAAGCAGTGGGACATCTGCACTGCCACAAAGGGGCAAGTTTTCCTGGTCACCCGGGGTTTGTCCCTTGGCACTTAACACCCTGAGGTTTCCTCTGCTCCACAAAAGGGTGCTCTGGAGAAAGTAAAAAAGATCATCAGGAAAGTTATTTTTCAAAATTGGGAGAGGAGTTAGAAAAATAACTTCTCACAAACACCACTAAAAAAACAAAGGCACTTCACAGGATACAAAGAAAACAAATCGATGAACATCTCTGATATCTCATTAGGTGTTGATGGAAAAAGAAAATCATTGGCTCTTTGAGTAATGTTACATGATTTGAATACAATGAAACCAGCCAACTTTAAAAATGGATGAATAAATTGAGAAAAGATGGCACATAAATTATTCTTATTTTTAAAAAGATTCATCATCTTAATGAGGATTCATCTTCGGACCCCTTTCCATTAATTCTAAAATGAGGCAAATTAGAACGGAGCATTGATTTATAACTAATTTGGGGAGATTAGACTTACACAGAGAATTTTTTCCAGTGGTGCTGACAGAAATGCAAGATTCCTGAACTATATCCTTCCTGAATGATGCACATTCTCTCCCTTCCCCTGAACATCCACTGCTTCAGACCTGGTCACGCCTATACAGCAGTTGCTCAGTATGTTTGATGAACTAATGAACAAGCTTGACAGGGTTAACATCTCTGGCGCTTAAGCATGAAACTCCTTCTAGCTGCTGATTCATACTTTCTTCTCAGTTCCCTTCTTAAGACGGAAAACAGCATCTGTCTCTCGGGTTCTGACTTTTCATCACTCTCTCAGGACAGCGCCATTAGCTGGGTGGGCCCCAGCAAGACCCATCAAAGGAAAGTTGCATATAGGAGTCAATACCTGACTTGAATTAAGGTGAACAATCTACCTGGCTCGGCAGGTGACCACAGGAGGTCCTGCTACCACAGCTTCAGATTCCTTTTCCTATCTCTTCTCCCTTCCCTAGATACAGCCTGGATTGCCTCCTACTTCCAGGACCCTGTTTCTTTCTTTGTGGGGAGCCAGATCTTCAGCAGCACAATTGAGGGAAGAAAGAGAGTTTAGCAGGTGCACTTCCCTTGGCTGTTCGCAGAGCCCCAGTCTTCCTTGGTATTGTGATGAGCTTCTGCTCTCTTCTCATTTGTCCCTCACCAAACCCCACAGAATTATGAGAAAGTACTCCATAAACTGCAAATGTGGGCATTAAGGTCATTTTGATAGAAGCACAACACCTTCAAACTCCCCTTGCATCTCTCATTCCCAGCTTTTGGCCCCAATGTGTCCAGAAGAGGTTTTCTGGGCACCTGGTTTTCTGATTTCAACCGATGAGTCACAAGCAAGTAATCAATTAGAAGGCATTGCATGAAGTCAGCAATGAATCCGGAGAAAGGCTACTGGAGTTACACAGAATTCCCTGTGGATTCAGGCTAAATTCCCATTTCACGACAATTTCAGAAGCTAACAAATATGACTGGCAATCCAACAGATTACACCTCTTATTTTAAGAGTACTTTGTTATTGTGCTTAATTCACAGTACTTTTTATTTTTTGTTGAGAAATGCAAATTTTGCAATATTCAAGCATAGATACTTGTGAAAGTGCAAACACTTTTATTTACTAATGCCTATAAGAAAGCAAAGGGCCTTGATTTCTTGGAGAACAATGATTTAAGAAAACATGTAAATTTAAGTATATTTCCTGGATTTTCTAACTCGATAATTCTCCCCACCCCTAATAAAACATTTTATTGTTACCAAAGGCTACAATTAGCTCAGCACAACAGAAAGGGAGGTGCACTGAACTGGAAACTGGGGACCAGGGTTCAAATCTCAACTATACCTTAAACTAGCTGTCACACAGATTTTGGTCAGTCATTTAACCTCTCTGGTTAAAACCTCAGACATGAGGCAATTGACACAAGATGTCAGGCAATTAGACAAGATTCTTTCTAAGATTCACTTTGTTTTGTCAGCAAAACAAAACAGTCACACTGAAAAAGATCAGCAAGAAGAGGTAATCTCCATGGACCCCAGGCTATATATAAGGTCTGAATTTTTAAATATATCATCTCAACAAATCTTGCATTTTTAGGGGTCATAATTTTTAACAACCCAATAAATAAGTCAGATTACAAAGTCCATAGAATTTTATAAATTGGTGGCTTATAAACCAAAAATAGCAGGGTTGTGAGTTTACCTGTATCACAGCCCATCCCTACAGACACAATTTATCCCACTTCTTCCCTTTTCTATCTTATTGCAGAAAGCTTTATGTTTACACTAGACGACTCTTGGGTTACTCTCGCACAATCTCTGGTGCCTGGATTTTTTAAGGTATAATGTTATTTCATTAAATTTACTATGAACGGAGGGTATGGCACAGCTAACTAGGAGCTTATCCATTTCCTATAGATATATTTAGGTCTTGGCATGGGATTGTGAATGAGGAGACTAGTAATTGCCTTCAAGGAACTCCACTGATGTTATAAACGACTCGATCAAAGCTTATGTTTTCACTACACAGAAACAGAGCTCTGACTCATAATTCATAGCTGGTTAATTAGTATTGCAGTGATACTCTACTTGTTACTACAACTCTAATCGAAATACTTCTGTAAAGCCCACATTCATATTTTTAAAGTAAACATGCTTTAGCAGCAGGTAAGAGAAACTTAAGGCATTGCATGTTTATTGGAAAAGCCTGACTTAATGGAAACACACTAGATAATTGTCCAAGGTCCTTTCCAACTCCAGTGGTCTAGGTAACAAGTGAGTAAGAAAGACTTCAGAGGCAGGGAAGTGAGGGGGTGTGATGAGATGTCAGGATGAAAAGTGTTTATATTACACAGAACTCTTTTTTTAGTGGTTTTTATATAGTGATTCTGCAGATCTCAGCAAATCTGGACACACAACTACCACTCAACTGGTTTCTTTAAAATAAATTTTTTGGAAATAAGTATCACGTTCCAAAATATTTTTTAAAAAGTAGGAAAATTCACCCTTCTACACCTATCCTCAGCCCTCCAAGTCTTAATACCACTTTTTTTAATCATTCCAGAGTATTTTATATAAAAGCATGTGTGTAAATATTTCCCCCTCCACCCAAATACAAATGTTAATGCTCCGTATGTTTTTTTTTTCACTAGGAGATTGTTTCTTATGCATATACATAGACCTGTATTATTCTTTTTGACAGCTGTATAATATTCAAATTTATAAACGTATCATTATTAACTGGTCCTCTACTGATGGACATTTGACATTTCTAATCTTTTGCTATTTCCAGAAAACCAAAAATGCTATAACTACTGTCTGTCTGTCTATCTATCGCTGCATATATCTGAGTATACCTTGGACAATAAGCTCCTAGAACTGGAATCACTGGGTCAGAGAGCTGTGCGTTTGTAACGTCAACATACAAATGCAATGTTGTTTCCCCACACAACTGAAGACAGTTATCAAATTTTGATTTCTGTTCATTCACAGTGAAAAATACTTACTTGCATTTAAATTTTGGATGTGGCTGATCATTTCTCATATGTTACAGAACTTACCTCACCTCACACACTTTGGAAAACTCCACTGACTTCTTCCCTTTTATTCAGTATTCTGGCGGGTGGCTCCTGGTTTGATTAACTTATTTCACTTATTTACTTCACAAACCTTTACTGAGCATTCATTATGCTGAACAATAGAAAGACAGGTGAAAAGCCTGTTCCCTACCATGAGAAGCTCACAGTCTGAAGACAGCCAGCCAAGCAAGCAGTCTGTACCCTGCATGCCGAGCTGCTAGGAGACAGGCCTGTGCCCTGGGGGAGGGTAGCGAGGTGGCCAGAAGACAGGAGGAGAACCTGGCAGGGAAGGTGGTGCCTCAGCTTCGTCCTGAGCAGGAGGAGGCAATGTGGCCACGTGAACAAAGATAAAAGTTAAGAGTATAGAGAGGTCTAGAAAGGCCTTTCAAGTCAAGGGAATAAGGTACACAAAGACATGGTAGCCAGGGCGTTTGGCCAGAGAGGCGCAGAGACTGTGTCCAGGGACGGGTAAGAGATCAGGCTGCAGAGGCTGGCAGAAGCAAGATTTGGAAAGGCCTCCTGTCTCCTGAATTGAACCGTAAAGGTGTTAAACCTTTCACCAGGCCCAGAAACAAATCATCAAGCCCCACACAGGGTCAGTGAACACGAGGTGAAACACTAGGAGACATGTAAACACAGCCCTCAGCATTCCTTTTCTTTTCAGAAATTGTTCTCTTCTTACCGACTTCCTTCCTTAGAAAAGAGAGCGTTGTGGGTCTGAAAATGCATGTGCAAGTATAATTCTCTCCTCTCCTGTGGCTGTGTGCATCCTACGACTGGAGCAGTCTACTGATAGAACCTCACCTCTCTTTGCCACAGGTCTGTCAGAAACACTTAACCAATACATTAAGTGCTTCTTTACCTTAAAATAAAAGCATCCTGCCACTACAGTTATAATACTCTGTTTCCGGCAGGTATTCACCATATTTCTTGAGTGTAACAGACAGATCTATTAAAAATATCAAGAGTATTTTAGGTGAGTGGAAGGTATGACTGAATGGCATACATAAGTGTTTTAAAACAAATACACCAGAACTTTCATTTTTTTAAATCCACATAAATAATGCCTCCATCAAAGTCATGCTCTGTTTACTTATTGCAATAATGATTCTTCTGCCCAACATATTTTTGGAATTCTTTTATTGATATTTTCTGCAGTATCTAATAAACATCGATTTAACTGATTTGTCTTAGTTCTGTACTACAATCTTATGACTATGCTCTGTGTTGAACAAAATATGCCTCTCTCTTCTTCCTCTTTCCATATTCAATAGACACAAACAAAACTCAGAGGCCTCTCCAATGTCTTTGCCTCCTTAGATGCCAGGACTAGCAGGTTTGCCACCATGACCATGTCAACAACTTCTTCTCATAAGTAGATTCACCTCTACTTTCTCATAAGTAGATTCACCTCTACTTTCTTTTGGGGGAGATTTGAGAGGAGCAGTGCCAGGGAGAATAATACCCTTGGTTTTCTTGAGCTCCCTGGTCGGGCTAAGGAGAGGGTATTTCCTCAGGGCCAGGCTGGTGTTTAGCGGGGCCAACTCCATAACCAATTGTAAGAATGGGAGCAGGAGGCATTCTTCATGTCCAGGTTGTGTCTGGTTAACATCAGGTGCAAGTATCAAAATTTCATGTTAACTGAAGGGAGACTCCTCAGCTTTATACTTCTGCTGCTCAGCCAGACTCTACCCCACCATGATTTGTTCATCCCACCATCCAGCACTTTGCATGCTCAAGGGATGATTATACACAAGTAAACAGATTGCAGGCATAGCTGACCTTTAAGGCCCTGTAATCAGGCCTCTCAATTCAAACCACTTTGGTCAGGCCGAGTTACCTGAATATATAAGGACCACTCTGTCTCTGATGAAGCTCCTTGCAGCCCTTTGGTGGCTATAGAGCTCTGAGAGAATGCTCATTTCCTGAGGGCTTGATAATATTTACTTCTCCGTCTACTGGGAGGTCATGGGCAGAAAGGTAGAGGAGGCATCAGGACTGCTGGCATGGGGCCACCACTCAGATATGTGATTGTGGCAGGTTACTTCTTTTCTTTGGGGCCAGATGGCCTCTTTCTACAATCCTCGTTGGTGTCGAGTATTCTCCAGTCCTGCCGGCTGTCTTTCCTCAAGGACAGAGCAGACACCTTTTCCTCCTATAGAAGTGTGTGCAAGAACTAAGTTGTCCAGGCATAAAAACCTTTGAAGGAAGCATTTCTGTGCCGTGAGTGGTTTATTCTGAGAATAGGACTCAGAGTTTTAGAAATCTTCATTCAATGACATAGATAGGCAGACTTTAATCTGTGAGCCAAGAAAAATGGTTTGTAAAGGCTAGAAGAAAAGAACCCCATGGCTAAGAACTTGTAAAAACATCTATAACAAACAAAAGTTCTGAGGGAAAGACTGTGAATCAACAGGATCACAGGAGGTAGGGAGTGAGCTTTGAAACAGCAGAGAATTAACCAGCTAAAGGGCAAATGGTACAGAACGCAACTGCAGGGGGTGACACACATGAACCCAAGTAGCACCTGGAGTCAGCAGAGGACAAGGAGACCCATTTTCATCCCAGGCTTGCATCACTGAGGACAGCCTAGCCTACCATAATAGTGTTTTCCAGATGGTAAGTAGGAACCACCAAGATTCATTAGGGTTTATAAGGCCAAAACTCTTGTCTTAGGAGGCAGAGAGGAAGACAAAGAAGTGAGAATAAACAGGAATGCCTTTGTCCATTACCTTCACCAACAGTTTCACACAAGTTGAAAATGCAAAGGGGTAATGTGGCTAGAAAGCCCACTACCACAGTCTCTGCCTTCCAGGAACTCACCACCCACGGTACTGCCAATGATAAAACCAGCGCAGACTTTCCCATTACAAAGCATTTTACACGTCATCCCATTTAATTCGCAAGCTGGTCGGTGGGCCAGAAGAGAATTTAAGTAACTTGGCCAAAGTCTCTCAGCTGTACAATAGGACTAATTACAGAAATTGCATAGGTATTACTGTAAGAACTATAAGAGATATTTTGAAATCGCAGGGTTCCAAGGACAATCGTGTCCGTGCAAGGCTCAGGCTGTGTGTTGGGTGCTCTGAGTACACCAACTCTAGTGTCTAAAAGAGCCCCACGCTGGCGTCTAGCCTGGCCCAGACAATCAATACCTGACTTCTACTTGCTACGTGAGTTAACGTGGGTTAAGTATTTACTGTTTGCACTTTGCAGTTGGGACATCTAAGGTGAAACGAGGAATTTGAACATAGGTCTGTCTTTTCTCCAAATCTCTGGTCCTTTCATTCTGGTAGTGGTTTTACGTGGCACATGAGACGCAGAGTTACATGTAATCACTGCAGGCTGTGGGAAAATACAGCAATAAAAAACAATGCATCACATTTCTAATATTTTCTAATATTTTATTTTCTAATATATATATATTTTTACATCAAGAAAAAAGTCTCAGTTTGGGGCCCGGCAGTCTTCAACACCTCCACAACATTAATCCATCCTCTTAAAAAAAATAAGGTGTCAGGCTTAACACCTTCCAACTAGCAACAGTAGCTAGATTTTAATAACACTTTGTTTTCAGTATATTGTTTTTATGGTTACTTTCTATTTATTGCAAATGGTACTGGTTTTCCAATTATATAAGTGATACAATTAGGTTAAGGTTTTTCAAGGGGGATCATTTTTAAAAAGGATAGCTAACAGTGCAGGTAATAGAGATGGGGCAGAAAACATGAAAGGGGTACACTGATGGCTGAAATTTAGACAGGTTGCTCTACCCTACAGGCTATCAGAACACAAATGTTTCGGTCCAGTTTTGAGTCAGTGTTCCTTGCCGGTATAACAAATGAGCCAAATAACGTTCTCTGGAACCCTCAAATCTGAGGCTGAGGATTCTCAGCTGGGCAAGTCCCAAACATGATCTCTTGCACGGGCTACACTAATGAACAGCATATATTCAGACTGGCCATCGGTTACACGAACAGGCATCAGGAGTGGATATTAACAGCTGTTTGGCCTGGATGGGGTCAGCAAACTATGGCCCATGGGCTACATTCAGCCCAAAGCCTGTTTTTGCAAATAAAATTTTATCGAAACACTCACTTATTTACTTACATATTGTCTATAGCTGTTTCCCCACTACAATGGCAGAACTGAGGAGTTGTGACAGAGGTCATATGGACCACAAAGCCTAATATATTTATTAACTGGCCCTTAACAACAACAAAAATTGCTGACTGTTGTATGAGGTAGGCTAGACGATGAAATTTAAGAAGATCAAGGCCAAAGGAGGGTATGAGTGGAGTTCAAGGGCCAGAGTAATAACTTTGCCAAAAACTCCCTCCTAGAACTGGCAGATGGAACTGGCAGGAATCTGAGTAGAAAACTGAAGTTTTAAAAGCAAAGCATAACCAAAACTTGAGAAGCAGAGTTGAACATGGGGTAGTAAAACCAGAGATAGTGATCTTGCATCTTTGGAGTCAAGCACCTTCCCTTTGGTGAGCTACTCTCAGCTTCCCAGACCTTCTCAAGGAGCTGCTGCTTGCAGTTTATAGGAGCTATGTCCTTGAGAAGCCAGGGACCCTAATCATGCCTTGCCATTTAGACCATGATAGGGTTGTGATGGTCAGAGACAAGCTTGGGTGGGAAAAAGAAATAACAGATTGTGCTTGGGCAAAGGTAAATAGGGTACATCTAATGGAGAGATGTAAGTCGGGATAACTGCAGAGGTCTTATTCAATACGGTGAGGAGTTTGCACTAATATAGTTGGCCATGGGAGATCACTGCAGGCATTTGAGCAGGGCAGTCATTTGTAATTGCAGTTACTCATGAGGAAAAGATAGTGGGGAGTGACAAAGGTCTTCAGAAGTGTAAGATACTACCCATCTTTGACTAACAATAGTATTAAAGACAAAATGGATTGGGTTTGCTGGAATAAAGCCATTAATAAGATAGTTATCAGTAGCAGTGAGAGAATCTGCTCAAATTTGCTACAGGCTCAAAACCGCCTAGGCCAAATCTTCTTTTATATGCTTCCTCTCTTTTGCAAGGACATTTTTATGAGTTAAACAGAAAGAAGGCAGTGAAGACCTTGAAGTGACCAGGAGTGCTGACTGAAAAGTAAAGGCTAGAGGACAAAGAAGTGAGTCTTGACAGAGACAAACTCAAATGAGAAAAGCAAGCTATAGGGTCCAAGGACCACTAATACATACTTAAATTGGGTGCAGGGGGACGATTTATGGGTTTTGCCAATTTCCATGGTGTGAATACTCTCACCATAACAATTTAAAACAATTAATGTGATGTCGCCACACAGAAGTTGGAAAAAGATGCACACAACTGGCTCTGGGGAGCCAAGCAAGCCTCCTCCAACAAAGCACTGGACACCCAGCGTGATGCTCATGGCAGCTCTTCTCTCACCTGGATGTTGTGAAAGGACACTCACAGGTCACTTGGGAGTCACACCGCTGAAATCACTCCACTCGCCCCATTATTGAGAGATTGAGCTCTTACAACTGACATTCTCAAAAAGTTTTTGAAGAATCTCAGTTTTGGATCTCAAAATAACTTCATTCTGCAGATAAGGAAGGTGAGGTCCAGAGCTTCAGAAATGCTTGCAGGGCTAAATGTCAGGGCTGAGATCGCTACACTTTGCATGATCAGAAACATCCTGAAACCAAGGAAGAGAAACTGTAAAGTGAGAAAGTCATCTACAAATGGCCAAGTCACATCAAAGTGCAGCTGATACAAGACGGGCAAATTACTCCACAGGGAGTCTGGTCAAAGAAGTGAAAAGAAAGATCACTAGGATGTCCAGAAGTTCTGTGTGGGTGCATGTGAATCTGCGTGTGAATGTCAACCAGCTAACACCACACGTGAAAGGAGAGACTCGTACTCTCTTCCAAGTGTTTTTTTTCTCTCTCTTAATTTCTAGGATTAAAACTTTAAATTTTGCTACCTCCTCACCTCAGCAAATGTACTACAAATTTTACTGAAAATCAATTTCTTCTCTAAAAATTGTACTCTCATGCTGGTTTTCTCCAGACTAATAAAATGCTGTCCATCTACCTACATCTCAAGTAGGTCTCTCACGTACCTGTCTTTCTCCTCCCTTTCTGTCCACCGCCCCCCACCCCGCTTTCATCTAAGAAGGCATCAACACCCACCTAGTGAGTTTGCTCGGTCATTAGGTACAGCAAACTCTGGGGAAAATTCACCCATGTCAGCTTTCTTCTTGGCTCTCCCTGCTTACAGAGAAAGCTCCGCTGGCAAGTCAAGGCAGCCTTCTGGTCTGAAAGGTGCATTTCTTCTGGGTGGCAGAGCGAGTATGCCTTCTATTTACCAACCATTCACTCGCCACTAGTCACCTCCTTGGTAGCCCTTAGAAACTTCCAGGTGCAGTGTTTGTTGATCCCCATTTTGTAAGAGGTGAAACTGAGGCACAAGAAGAGGAGATCACTGTCAGGATAGGCCACAGGAGCAAGATCAGAAATGCGAGTGATTAAACTTCAAGGATCATCTCTTAATACAGCATTGCTTTCCTTCACCACCTCCTTCACCAGCCACTTGTGAAAGGAACCCCTAGTGAAGGACAACATTGACAGATTTAAGTTTTCCATGTAATGTCATTTTTTGCGCTTTCAGGGGGAGGTATTGTGAGCATGAAAGTACGTGATACAGTGGAAAGGTGGAGACAGGGAATTAAAGTGAGAGGCTTGTGTGCTCCAGACGGGGATGATCAAACTAAGAATGACCATTCTGGCAGAGGCTGCAGAGACTCCAGGAAATGACCCTTGCTGAACTTGCAGCTAAGTGGGAACCTGTAGGAACAGCCTCTTTACATCGGGGCTGATGGGTACAGAACTTAGACCTGATGCTGTGTAATTGCTGAAATATATGTATGTGAACACACACACATGGACTTATGTAGACAGATACATAAAAGCATATGCAGTAGGTAGTTCCTCCCATCCACAGTTTTGCTTTCTACAGTTTCAGTAAATCTGAAAATATTAAATGGGAAATTCCAGAAATAAATAATTCATAAGTTTCAAATTGTGCGCAGTTCTGAGTAGCGTCATAGGATCTCATGCCATCCTGTTCTGTCCCATCTGGCACATGAATCATCCCTTTGTCCAGTGTATCCACACTATTCACCCTTAGTCACTTAGTAGCTGTCTCATTTATCAGATTGACTGTCACGGTATCGCAGTGCTTGTGTCCAAGTCGCCCTGATTTTATTTAATGATGTCCCCAAAGTGCAAGAATAGTGATGCTGGCAATTCTGGTAAGCCAAAATGCCTCCTTTAAGTGAAACGGTAAGTACCATACAGTAAGATATTGAGGAAGACCACATTCACATAGCTTTTATCATAGTTATTATTGTTAATCTCTTATTGTGCGTAATTTATAAATTAAAATTTATCATAGGTATGCATGTATAAGAAAAAATTTGGTATATATAGGGTTCAGTACTACCTGCAGTTTCAGGTATCTCATCTACTTGGGGTCTTGGAACGATACATACTCCTTGTAGGTAAGGGGGACTTACTGTGCATTTATTTATACATAATTATGTAATTATAATTGAGTTACAAGAACCTACTATGATAGGGTGTTTTCAAGACCAGACTTTATTATAAGGAAAAACTGTTAGCTATAAAAACATTATTTTGTCTTGTCCACAAAGGGACATATTCTCTTTGTCTTGCTTTTGCTAATTAAGAGTTGAAAATTGTTGAAATGTTTCTTGGCTAAACTGGAGAGAAGACAATAAAATTTAATAGAGAGTTACAAGTCTTGGGAGTTAGGATCCATTGAGGTTTATGTAGGAAGGGGAAAAGGTTTGTGGATATGTTTATGATTCCTTCAAATCTAGTCAGCCACAGCCCTCACCAAAGACACAATCAAAACTGTACAAATAACTAAATTTCTATCCTTAGGAAATGATATTGGGTCATATTTTCAATACTTAGACTTTATTGTTTGGCTCCATGGCAATCTAGATCAAGAGCTTATCAGATAAAGTTATCTCCACAGAGTACTAGGGCTGAGAAGGTCCTTAGAGAAATCCCCTCATTTCATAAATAAAAGGACACTGCGTCCCAGAGAAGTGATAGTTTTGAGGCTGAGAAGCCACATCTTCTGAGTCTCAAGATCCCTGAATCTTCTTCCGACCCCAATGTCTCTGCTGGCAGCACCAACCCCAGTCGATCCTTTAACAGACACAAACAAGTACTGGTGTTCCAAGGACCATGCCAGCCACCACAGGAGCACTGGAGTGTCTTTGATATGCCCAACTTTTAACAAGCAGGCTCCGAGATGAACAGCACACAGTTTGTTCCCCGCTGGAACTCTCTGGAGAGTGAGGGTCGTATGAAACTAAATAACAGATGGGTACAGAATGGGGTGAAAACCATTCTAGAAGAATGTGCAGGAAACTATGAAAGCTCAGAGGAGAGGCCATAGCCAGCACTGAGAGAGAGAGTAGAACCTGACCTGAATTGTTGAAGAAGAGGAGGCGCACTGTCCAAGTAAAGAACAGGAGCAAAGGGCACTCAGCGTGAAGAGAAAGTAGCATGAGTGAGGTTGGGAGGCAACACCAGGTAAGCAGGTTCAGGCTGGGCAACCCCAGGGAAGCCAGAGATGCCAAATCAAGAGAGAAGCCAAACTGCAGGAGACAAATCCCCGTAACTCTAAGTGAGACTGCAATAAGCATGAAGTCAAAGCAAACACATGCTTGAGCCAAAGACCCCCAAATGGGCACCCAGGGCAGGTGGGAACGAAGAGAACAGGAAAGGTCAGAAGAGGAAGTGAGCCTCTTAGAGAGCACGTGAGTGAAAGAGCCCAGCTGAGGCCTGAAGAAGCAGAAAAGGCAGATGCAGGGACAGTCACCAAGATCGTTCCCTGGGCTCTGCTTGTCCAGTGGGGCTATATATGATACGAGGACTAAGCTGTTTTGAGCCACCGGCCAACAAGAGTCTTGTTTCTCTTGAGTTGTGAGGCCTCCAGGACTGCACGTGGACAAGTGGGGAGGCTGCAGTCTAAACTAAAACTAAGTCCTACTAGATTGTATGACTGCTATGGTTTTCTCCCTCTCTTCCTGCACCTGGGTGAGACAGTATGGCCTGGAGGTTAAGACTGAAGTCAAGGTTCTGCGTTCAAATTCCCCTCCCTAGGTATTTACTGACCAGGGACCCTTGACAAAGCTGCTAAAACCTCCCTGACTCAGTTTCTTTATTTAATCTCTCAAAATCATCAGATTAGATGAGAACGCAAAAAAAGGTATTTCGACATAGTACCTGGTACACAGGAAGTGTCTTGTGAATGGCAGGTATTCTCATGTTCTACTTAAAAGGTAAGCTGGGCCATATCTTAAATAGATTTCCATATCAGGCTAGACTTTGTGGTAGACTGTATTTTCCAAAGATGACAGCAACAAAATTTCTCACATGCTCTTGTGTGACTTTGGTAGTCCTCCTATTGAGAGCTGCGGTTCAATGTTCCCTCCCCCTGAATCCGAACAGGCTTGTGACCACAGCAAAAGTGACAGTGTGTGGCTTCTGAAGCTAGAAGCTTCATACTCTGCCTCTCTTACAAATGCTTTTCCTTGGAATCCAGCCACCTTGTTGTGAGGAAGCACAAGCAACCATATGGCGAGACCACTGTTCCAGCTGACAGCTCCAACTGAGGTCCCAGCCGACAGCCAACATCAAATCACCAAAGATGTGAGCAAGTGAGCCCTCAGATGTCAAGCCACCCAGCCTTTGAATATGCCCAGCAGAGGCCCCAGACATCACAGAGCAGACAAGCCAACCCACTGTGCCCTTTCAAATTCCTGACCCAGAGAACCTATGCGTCTAAAAAATAGTGGCAGCTCATGCCACTTAGTTTGGGTTTGTTACACAGCAATAGATTATCACTATAACTGTTCTAAGGCAACAAAGGACCATGGAAAAGTTTAAGAGTGAGAAAGCAAGATCAAGTGGGCTGAGACTGGTGGTAGAGGGGCCTTGGCTGAAAGCACTGATGTAAATAGTAGGCTCTGTGTGATGCAAACCTGAATATGAGGGTGAGTGTAGAGTTGTTTACAGGGGACACGTTAGATGTGGGGGTTGAAGAAAAGAGAGTTCAAATGACTCCAAGGTTTGAGCTAATGGTGGAACCCCTGACATAATTTGGTTCATCCAAAAGGGAGACTACTTTTTTTCAGGTGGGTAGTTGGGGGGAAAGGAGAGAAAGTAAATTCCATTCTAAATATGCGAAATCTGTATGATGTCAGGATAATCTGAAAAGAAGTATCAAGCAAGAGGAAGTTAGAAATGCAGGACTAGACGAGAAACTCTGGTTTTGGTTAAAATTGTTAAAATGGATGCTATTACCACTGAGATTATGCTGAGAAAAGGTCTTAATTCCAGGTTATATTTAGGAAAACAACAAAAAAGAGACAAGGTTTGGTCAGTCACAGAGGGAAAATTCTGGGAGCCTAACCTCAAAATCAAGTTTGAGGAAGGAATACTCATTATTAGTGCCAAATGTTGCAGAGAAGTCCAAGAGACAAAATATTGAGAAAAGGACCAGAACCAAAAAGAGACCCAGGGTCCGAGGAGGGCATCCCAGCCTATGAACAAAAGTGGAATGAGACACACAAACTGAAGAGTGAAACCATACAAAGCCTGCTTAGTGCCCCAGAGTCTTTAGTCCCCATTCAGATAGACATTTTCCTACGTATCTGGAACAGGAAGGACACAGGAACTATTAAAATGAGATAGTGAAATGCACGTTTCTACAGGTATGAAGTGGAAACAGGACACCTGCCACTTATCTACCTTACACAGATAAAGTATAGATTAGATTCCAATAAAGTGCTTTGAGTTTTCTGGCACTGTAGTTGATCTGATACCTAGCTTTCAGCATTCAAGGGGAACTGTTCTTAGCATCTGCTGAACTCCATAACATTCCTGTGAGGTAGATACTATCACTGGATGAAGAAACAAAGGCCACACAGCAAGTCAAAAGCCAAGGTAAGATTAGACTAGGACCTGCCTTCCATGTGGGGAAGGCTGGTTGGCTGGATTCCTTTTGTGTCAGTTATGGGTTCTTTGATCTGTAACACGGAAGAGGACTGTCTCTGGGGAGGTTGTGAAAATAGATTCATTAATGACCATAAGGCAATCTGAAACTCACTAAGGGGGATATAGAAAAAAAGTGCCGACACCCAGATTCTAGAAATAATTTTAAAAATCCCAGGAATGGTGGGGATTCTATGGACAGCAAGGGAGATCAGGGTACTTAGGGAAGTCAGTGTGGGTGGTAACCAGGAGGGAGCAGGCATTTGCAGAAGGACCCTGGAGAGGTGGCTATGAGCCAGCTGTTCCACACGTCTTCCTTTGCCTCTTCATTTTGGGCAAACACGGCATGAAAGTGTCTCGGTCGGACTGAGACTTTTGGCCTCGAAAGCAGAGCAACTGGGTTACTCCCAAGCTGAGCTGGTGAACAAAGGAAAAGTACCACAGAGCAGAGGGGATCTAGATCAGAGCACTTCAGGGGGCCTCAAAGACAGTAAAGAGGAGGGGTGATTGGTTTCGTGAAATACCGTCCTTGAAATCCCTGGAGAAGAAGCAGGATCATAATTCCTCCAGTACTAAAGCTACCTTTTTCTACAAACTCAATTCCTTAATAAAAGTAAAAAAGCAATGATGACACTATTTGAATAGTAGTTAGGATCGTGTTATAAATTAACGGTGATGAAGATTAAGATATGTGAAGCTGGCATGGGGAAGGTAACAGGCATTTATTAAGTGCCTACCATCAACTACCTCATTTAATATTTACAACCTCCTCATGAGGTCCTGGCAGCCCCACTTTACTGAGACCAAAGAGAGGCTTAGAAAGGTTCAATCCTTTGCCCAAGGCCATACAGTTTATAACAGAGCCAGAGTTTGAGCCCTAACATGCCTCACTGAAGAGCTTATATTCTTTTGTCTGCATTGTACTGCCAACTTCCCACTAGTCACAAGTTCAATACTAGTCAGGTCTGAACTAATGAGATTCATTGTACTGCCCCAGGAGGGTGAAGGGAGGGGCACTTACATACTGTGTGCCTGAACTATTTACAATTCACAAAAGATATAGTGACCAAGACCAATCCCAATGTTGGAGAGGCAAAGTTATTGTCACTCCTCTCCTCTCCTCTCCCGACAGTCCTCACTCAGCACTCTCCCACTATACAGCTATCCGACGGCCCCCAAGGCAATCCCTTCATTAAGCACGACACCTCTTCATTCCTTCAGAGCCTTGACTCAGCTGGCAAGACTTGTTAGGTTATGAGATAAATCAATCCCTGATAAGTTATTAGCTAATACATTGCCCCTTCTAGAACATGGGCTTTAATTCAGTTAAGATATACTTTACCACTAGAAAGGTGCCAAAGAGTAATTACAGTGGTGGACATCTCAGGCATCCTAGAAAACTGATAGAAGAGACAAAGTCTGGGCAAGCTGGCCTTTTGCCCCCCAAACCCGCTTATCCTCTGGCCATCACCAGATTGTCCTCCATATCTGAGTCTGTTTTTGATTAGTTTGTTCTTTTTGTTCCTTAGATTCTACACGTAAGTGAAATCGTATGGTATTTATCTTTCTCTGTCTGACTTATTTCACTCAGTATAATAACCTCTGGGTCCATCCATGTCATCGCAAATGGTGGGATTTAATTTTTTAATGTCTGAGTAATAATCCATTGTATATATGAACCATAACTTCTTTATCTAATCATCTGTTGATGGGCATTTAGGTTGCTTCCATATCTTGGCTATTGTAAATTGTGCTGCCATGAATATTGGGGTGCATAGATCTTTATGAATTATTGTTTTAGTTTTCTTTGGATAAATACCCAGAAGACCAATTGCTGGGTCAAAAGGTATACCCATTTTTAATTTTTTGAGAAACCTCCATACTGTTTTCCATAGCGGCTGTACCAATTTGCAACAATGTATGAGGGTTCCCTTTTCTCCGCATCCTCACCAACACTTGTTTTTTGATTTATTGATGATAACCATTCCGACAGGTGTGAGGTGATATCTCATTGTGGTTTTAATTTGCATTTCTCAGATGGTTAGCGACCTCAAGCATCTTTTCATGTCTATTGGCCATCTGTATTTCCTCTTTGGATAAGTATCTGTTCAGATCCTCTGCCCATTTTTTAATTGGATTGTTTTTGTTGTTAAGTTGTATAAGTTCTTAATATATTTTGATTATTAACCCCTTATCAGATGTATCATTAGCGAATATATTCCCCCAAACAGTCGGTTGTCTTTTTGTTTTGTTGATCGTTTCCTTCGCTGTAAAAAAAAAAAAAATTTATTTTGATGTGGTCCCATTTGTTTATTTTTTATTTTGTTTCCCTTGCCCGAGGAGATACATCTGAAAAGAAATTCCTGTTAGTAATATCAGAGAGTTTACTGCCTATGTTTTCTTCTAGAAGTTTTATGGTTTCAAGTCTTACATTTAAGTCTTTAATCCATTTTGAGTCTATTCTTGTATACAGTGTAAGACAGTGGTCCACCTTTTTTTTTTTTTTTTTCAATTTTCCCAACACCATTTATTGAAGAGACTATCTTTACTCCACTGTATATTTCTACCTCCTTTGTTATATATTGAGCACATAGGCATGGATTTATTTCTGGCTCTCTATTCTGTTCCACTGATCAATTTATCTATTTTTATTCTAGTACCATGCTGTTTTGATTGCTGTTGTCTTGTAGTATAGCTTGGAATCAGGTAGTGTGATACCTCCACCTTTGTTCTTTCTTAAGATTGCCATGGCTATTCAGGGTCCTTTATGGTTCTATATACATTTTAGCATTATTTGTTCTAGCTCTCTGAAAAAATGCTATTGGTATTTTAATAGGGATTGCATTGAATCCATAGATTGCTTTGGGTAGTATGGCCATTTTAATGATGCTGATTCTTCCTACCCATGAGCATGGTATATGCTTCCATTTATTTGTATCTTATTCAATTTCTTTTTTTGATAACATAATTTCTGAGAACAGGATTTTTTCCTCCTTGGCTAATTTGATTCCCAGGTATTTTATTGTTTTTGATGCACTGGCAATGGGATTATTTTCTTAATTTCTCTGAGTTCATCCTTGGTGTATAAAAATGCCACTGATTTCTGAATATTAATTATGTATCCTGCTACTTTACTGAATTCGTTGATCAGTTCTAACAGTTGTTTGGTGGAATCTTTAGCGTTCTCTATATATGATATCATGTCATTGACAAATAACTAGAATTTTACTTCTTCCTTTCCAATTCAGTTACCTTTTATTTCTCTTTCTTGCCTTATTGCTATGGCTAAGACTTACAGTACAATGTTGAAGAGGAGTGGTGAAAGTAAGCATTCTTGTCTTGTTCCTGACCTTAAGAAAAATGCTTTTAGCCTTTTCCCATTGAGTATGATGTTAGCTGTGGGTCTGTCATATATGGCCTTTATAATGTTGAGGTATGTTTCCTCTATTGCCACTTTATTGAGACTTTTTATCATAAATGGATGCTGGATTTTGTCAAAAACGTTTTCTGCATCTACTGATATGACCATATGGCATTTATCTTTCGATTTGTTAATGTGATTATCACATTAATTGATTTGCCAATATTGTACCAACCTTGCATCCCAGGAATAAATCCAATTTGATCATGGTGATCGCTATTTTTAATGTATTGCTGAATTTGGTTTGCTAATATTTTGTTGAGGATTTCTCCATCAATATTCATAAGAGATATCGGCCTAGTATATTTTGTGTATGTCATGTCTTTGTCTTATTTTAGAATCAAAGTAATGGTGGCCTCATATAAATTGTTATAGAGCCTTCCCTCCTCTTGAATCTTTTTGGATAGTTTGAGAAGAAAAGGTGTTAATTCTTCTTTGAATGTTTGGTAGAATTCACCTATGAAGCCATCTTGTCTAGGACTTCTGGGTTTTTTTGGAGGTTTTTGATTACTGATTCAATTTCGTTGGTGGTAATTGGTTGGTTCAGATTTTCTGTTTCTTCTTGACTCAGTCTTATGAGATTATATGTTTACAGGTATCCATTTTTTCCAGATTCTAGGAATGCATACATTTCTTCCAATTTGTTGGTGTATAATTACTTGTAACATTTTCTTATGATCTTTTGTATCTCTGTGGAGTCCATAGTTATTTCGCCTCTTTTATTTCTGATTTTGAGTCCTCTCTCTTTTTTTCCTTGATGAATCTGGTTAAGGGTTTATCAATTTTGTTTATTCTTTCAAAGAAATAGCTCTTGGTTTCATTAATCTTTAAATCATTTTTCTAGATTCTATTTCATTTATTTCCACTTTGATCTTTTTTCTTTCTTTCCTTCTATTCATTTTGGGCTTTGTGTGCTGTTATTTTTCTAGTTCTTTTGAGTGTAAGGTTAGATTGTTTATTTGATCTTTTTCATGTTTCTTAAGGTAGGCCTGTATTGCTATAAATTTCCCTCTTAGGACTGCTTTCACTGTGTCCCATAGATTTTGAGTCGCTCTTTCATCTTCATTTGTCTCTAGGTATCTTTTGATTTCTCCTTTTATTTCATTGATAACCCATTCATTGTTTAGTAGCATGTTACTTAGCCTCCATGTGTTTGTGTATTTTCCAGGTTTTTTTTTCTTGTAGTTATTTCTAGTCTCATACCATTGTGATTGGAGAAGACGGTTGATATGGTTTCAATCTTCTCAAATTTACTGAGACTTGTTTTGTGTACTAACATTTGGTCTATCCTGGAAAATGTTCCATGTGTACTTGAGAAGAATGTACATTTTGCTGCTTTGGGGTAAAATGCTCTGAAAATGTATATTAAATCCATCTGGTTTAGTGTGTCTTTTAGGCCCACTGTTTCTTCATTAATATTTTGTCTGGAAGATCTGTCCATTGGTGTCAATGGAGTGTTAAAGTCTCCTACTACGAGTGTATTACTGTTGATCTCTCTTTCTATGTCAGTAAATAATTGCTTTATATATGTAGGTGCTCATGTGTTGGGTGCACATATGTTTACTAGAGTTATGTCCTCTTTGTTGATCTCTTTACCATTATGTAATGCTCTTCTTTGTCTCTCATTATAGCCTTTGTATTAAAGTCTATTTTATCTGATACAAGTATCACTACCCTGTTTTTGTTTTTCACTTCCATTTACATGAAATAACTTTTTTCTATCCCTTAACCTTTAGTCTGTGTCATTTGATCTGAAGTGGTTCACTTGTAGACAGCATATACATGGGTCTTGTTTTCTTAACCATTCGGCTAACCTATGTCTCTTGATTGGCACATTTAATTTATTTATATTTAAAGTGATTACTGATAGGTACATAGTTAACTGCCATTTTATTATTATTATTTTTTCTTTTTTTACCCCTTCTTTTTTACAGAAGTCCCTTTAACATTTCTTATAATACTGGTTTGTTGATGATGAATTCCTTAAGATTTTTCCTGTCTGGGAAGCTCTTTATCTCACCTTCCGTTTTAATCAAAAGTCTTGATGGGTAGAGTATTTGTGGTTGTAGATTCTTTTTTTTCATAACTTTGCATATTTCTTCCAGTTCCTTCTGGCCTGCAAGCTTCCACTGAAAAATCAGCAGACATTCTTAAGGGGGTACCCTTTTAAGTAACTAAATGCCTTTCTCTTGCTGCTTTTAAGAGTCTTTGTCTTTGACCTTGGCATTTTAATTATGATGTCTCTTGGTGTGGGTCTGTTTGAATTCCTCTTATTTGGAACTCTGTGCTTCTTGTACTTGTATGTCTAATTCCTTTGCCAGGTTAGGGAATTGTTGTCATTATTTCTTCAAATGGATTCTCAAATCCTTGCTCTTTCTTCTCCTTCAGGTACTCCTATGAATTGGATATTGTTACACTTTATGTTGTCCCAGAGGTCTCTTAAACTATCTTCATTTTTTTAAATTCTTTTTTCATTTGTTGTTCTGATTGGGTGTATTCCAGTTTGTTGACTCAATCTGCTTCAACTAATCTACTGCTGAATCCTTCTAGTGTATTTTTCAATTAGTTATTGTATTCTTCTTTTCTGTCTTTTTCTTTTTTATGGGTTCTGTGTCCTTTTTTATGCTTACTACCTCTCTGTTGAGGCTCTCATTGTGCTCATCTATTCTCCCCCTACGTTCATTGAGCACCCTTATAACCATTATTTTGACCTCTGTCTTTAGTTGGTTGTTTGCCTCTACTTATTTAGCTTATTTTCTGGAATTTTCTCCTGTTGCTTCATTTGTGGCATGTTTGTTTTCTCATTTTAATAGCCTCTCTGTGTTCATTTCTATGTGTTACGGTCTATGGCCATACCACTCTGAATGTGTCCGATTTTGTCTATGTGTTAGGAATATTCGTTTTGTCTCTCAACCTTGGCCAGGTGGCCTTATGTGGAAGGTGCCCTGTGTGGTCTAGTCACGTACTCTCCCTGATCCCCTATGCCGGCAGCTCTAGACTTGATCTTTGTGTGGGTTGTGTGTGATCTTTTATTGTCACTAAGCCTTTATTGGTGTTAGTACATCAGTGGATGCAATTAAAGTTCAAGCTAATTGTGGGAATTGGCTACACCCACAGGGTAAGAGTTGCTATGTGGGGTCTAACCCCACTGAGTGAGATTCACCCTAGCAGGCTCGTGTACTTGCTGAGACCACCTTTTGTGTGTACCATTTACTAGTCACGATTTGCTCTGTTGTTGTCTAGTCCCAACCTCCAGGTATGTTGGTTTTGGAGCTCCTTGGGAGGGGCTCCCCAGTAGGCCAAGGTCAGCCACTGCCTTTGATTGCTCAGGGCTACCTGATAGGAGCTATAAAGTGATCCACATGAGGTTGTCATCTATGCTGGATCTACAGACAAGTGGAAGAGACAACACTGTAGGCAGCCATCCGGTTATCCCCCATCACTCACCTAGGGTGGTTTAGCAGAAGGACTAGTGCTCCTCAAGGACTGACACTGCCTGTCAGTTGCTGGTAAGTCTCTGAAACCAGAAGAGCCTCTGGGTGATATGTGTGTTGAGTGGTGCAGGGACCCCGGGAGTTTCTTGGATTTGTTGAGTATATTTCCCCCTGCCACTGCAGTGTCAGTTTACATGCTAGTGCTGTCTCTGTGGCTCCCTGCATAAGTTTTCAATTGTAGCAAGATCAGCTGCTGCCCACCTCAGGCCTGCAAGCTCTTGTTTGAGAATTACTGAAGCTTGTGGGTGTGCGTTTGTGGCCGGCCACCAAATGCTTCTCCTGGGTGATTGGGCTTTGCGTGGGCTGCACAAACTGAGTGCTGCTGTTTGCTGTTGAATTCATGACCCAAAGAAAGCACAGGATAGGACTGGGTTGCCTGAGAACAGGCTTGCCACAGGTAAAATGTGGGTCAGGTGGAGCATCATCTCAGTGTCTGTAGGCCTTCTCTTATGCAAACTATTAGAGATTTGCAAAAAAAAAAAAAAACCCAAAAACATGAAAATACCATTTTATCACTAAATTTTTTAGCTTTATAAAAGACTGTTACTTTTAATAAAGTGTTATTTATTAACATGCAATTGTTTTTATTGTTATTCTTAAGTCAATTAATAAATACTTTCAAACTTTCTTAGTTTTAACTTCAGATATGGTAAATATCAAAAGCTCTTTGGTGTCCTCCATAATGTGTAAGTGAATTAAAGGGGTCCAGAGACCAAAAGTTTGAAAATCACTGCTGGACTGCATGGAATCTAGAAGAGACACCAACAGAACAAAGTGTGCAGCTGCATAACTTTCCTGGTGAGAGGATACCATGACTAACTAACTATCATGAATTTCAAGGACTTCTCAGCAAGTAAGGATCCAATTTCTCATTAGGCTTTATGGCTTAACGACAATAAGCATTAAAGATCATAGGAGGTGTTCACGTCTTCTCTTTGCCTCCAAGCACTTTGCACATCCGTCTTCTATAGTGCCAAGCACATGGCTCTGATATTTGCTTATATGGTTCTGCTGGGAGTGTGTGGCCTTGAAAGCTAGAATTTTGTCTTAACTCCAGCACTTTGCTCAGTATTTAGCACACAGAGTGAAACTCAAAAAGGTCTGTTCAATTAATGAAATTGATTAACTCCCTACCACACACCAGTGGCAATCTGACTTCTCCAGGGGATGACTGTTGGACCACTAAGAGGAATGGCACAGGTTTCTTAGTGTTTCTAGTACATTATTCAACTGACATTCTCACTATCAAGTCCCTTGTTGGTCAGATTGGTGTGAATCCTGAAATTGTAAAAGTAAAGCCCAATCCAAGCCAAGCTCTCCCTGCACCCTCTCCACATGGCAAGGGCCCTCTTGGTATAGACACTGGCCTCCCTCTGTAAAACCAGTGATACAAGCTCTCTAAAACTAACAAAAGGCTTTTAAGCAGCCATGTTTGAAGGCAAAAAGTTTTAATAAAATGAACATACAAAGCCAATTATAAAATCACTGCTACTTAAACTGCTACATAATCAGGGACTTTTTAACTCAGAGAAAAAGCTTTTCTCACAAATTTAATGTAAGCAATGTGTGGGAATAAAGGATGTTGACTCAGATAATCCCCTGTGAGCATTACAGACAATACAATGTGTATAAGTTATGAAAAATTTTCACATAGCTCAGGATGTTACAGCTTCTTTCTGGAATGTTGCTGCTAGAATCTGTTAACCCTCCTTCCCCCAGCACACACAATGTTCTCTTACACTGTTGCTCATCCTATCTCTTTCCTGCCCTCTTCCTTTTTTTCCCCTACTATACCTTGTTCTGCTGCTTCCCCTCCTCTATTTACCTAGAAACAAGCTGATAGGCACGAGAACTTCACAGGCTCCTTAGGCAATGTCAAAGAATGCGCTGTTTTTATTTGCTTATCTCTACAGAGTAAGAGCCTTGGAAGTCACTTATGCTCACCACCTCATTTAGTAAAATAAAGAAACTGAGAAAAATAATAAGTGACTGAAATGCTATACTTCTTCAATTGATTGCTGTTTCAGGAAAACAGATGCCAAGGAAAAGGGGGTGTACCCATAGGTAAGTGGGGGAAAGAAACTGAGGAATGGTTGAGAAGAGGATCAGCATTCACTCAAGCCCATTTATTGAGCATCAACTCTACGGTGGGTGCCAGGGGCCCTGTGTTAGCACAGACAGAAAAAGCCCTGTGTATTAAAGGTGTAAACCCTGTGGATTAAAATCTAGATATTAAATCAGAGAAGGAAAGAAGGAAGGAAGGAAGGAAGGAAGGAAGGAAGGAAGGAAGGAAGGAAGGAAGGAAGGGGTAAATGCAAACAGCACTAAGGAAAGCAAAAATAAATACAGTAGTTAGGAAAATAAAAAACCTAACTGGGCTCTCTACAAATGAAAAAGAAAAGAAATGGAAGAAACCATAACACATATATTCCGATTTAAGTGGAAAAAAATGCAATCTCTTACTGCAAGCAATACTGAGTAAAGACTAAGCAGTTTATTCACATTGCAACTTAAGGATTTGTTTAGAAAGACTGTGTACATTCATGATAGGGAAAGGATTTCTGGTGACAATTAAAAAAACCCACAATAACAGTTTTCAAGTATTTTTCAGAAAACTCAACCCCCTCACTTCACCACAAGAGGGTGCACACTTCCTTATTAACACAGTAACCAAGGGAAACCCTCTTAAATTCCTATGGGCAGCTGCCACCTCTGCTGGGCAGCTCTCTCCCCCACTCCCGAGCCTCAAGGGTAATGAGCTGCTTCTGCACAGTCTTGCAGCTCAATCGTCATTCACATACATTACCTCACTACCTGTAACAGCTCTGTGAGGGTGGATAAGGTGAAAAGTATCAACCCCATTTTAAAGATAAGGAAATACATACAGGTGAAGTGACTTGCCCAAGGGCAGGGAGATGATAATGTTAGAGCCCAAAATGGAACTAGTGTCTTCTGATTCACAAATCACATATACACTTTCTTTATTTCCCTGTGAGAAGAAAATTAGAACCCACACCTCAATCATCAAGTGCCTCTATTCATCTATTCTGCTTTTCTTTCTTTTTTTTTTTTGAGCGAAGAATCAAACACTGGGCAGGACAGGAGGCTATGCTGACCGTGTAGTGTTGAAGCTCTTTTTTCAGGAAGTGGGTGTTAACACCTGGCAATTATTTTTATGGGTTCCAATGAGGTGTGAAGTGTGCTGAATCTTGTCTACTCTATTCTGTGACAGCATTAGCATGGACTAGAAGAATTTTAAATGCTGCTTTCAACAGTGAAATTAACTGTAAACTCCAATTTCTTCAGAGATTCAGGCTAGAACATAACTCTAAAGGCCTTCTCTTATGACTGTTGTGCAGTGGTCAGGGACTTGAACCTGGCAGCCAAACTACATGAGTTCAGATCCAGGTTTTGCCACCTACCATGGATCTTTGCCAATTCCACAACTCCAATGTGTCTCAGTCTCCTGCTGCAGTGCCTACCTCACAGTGAAATAGTGAAGATATAGTCACTAAACAAAGGAGCATGTACATAGTAAGCTCTTGAAAAAGCAGTCCTTATTCTAAACGGGCAGAGAAAATTATTAATTATAGTGATTATTAAACATTCATATGCATTACGTCACTGCAGAACTGCCTTTTATAACACTATGTATCCTTGAAAATACACTTAAATCTCTTAAAAACCTAAATCTAAATATATCTATCTTGAAGAATTCAGAGCATAAAATATAAATTGTTAAGGAGTATACAGTTCTCCTATCTTTGCTTTTATGACAGTTTGTCATATCTACGATTAGCCTGATGCCAAGCCTTTGGTCAGGAAAGAAAAGCTAAGCTACAGAGTTCTCCTGGGAGATAATAATAGCTTTGTATGGCAGAAGGGAAAGCTCTCTGTTCTGGAAACCTGAAGTCCCAGTTCTGTCATTAACCAGCATCCCCCTAATCTGCAACTCCTATATTTCTCTTAACATTCCCCTTCTTCATTCTTACCACCATGGTCACAATTTATACTCTTATCATCATGGATTCCTAACTGCCACTGAAGTGAGGCTCATTAAGTTTGCTGAATGAATAAATAAATGAATGACTGGGAACAGCGACACGGAAGGAGAAGGCTGCAAAAATCAGGATGGGGGCAGTGAGGGGGAGCGTTAGGGTCGAATTAGTTTACGCTACATACATACACTTTGTTCACCAAAGTCATAGCTCAGCTCTGACTTGGTGGAATGCTAGGTCACTCCAGCCAAGTTCGATCTGTAAGAATCTTCCTCCCTCTCAGAGTGCTTTATGGCAGTGTCACAGGCCCCACAAGAGACACCAGATCACCTCTTTCAGTCCTCTTCAGTTTGCCAGATTGAATCCACAAGACCATTAAGGGTGGCTGCTCCTGTACCTGGTAAAAGCTGCTTTGGCACCTCAAGGTCTAAGGTGGCACTGAGCCTAGACTCACCAAAGGTTGTGTGAGCTCAGAGATGGGGTGGCCCACTCCTTCACAGGTCTGAGTGCTTTCTGGCTCCTTCCAAGGGCCCCAATAGACCTCTAAATCCCTTTTCATTCCAAACATCATAATCCTTTTAAGACTGCTCTCTAAATTCTTGTTTAGTTTGGACATTTCCCTTGCCTGACTCCTGTGAAGCAGAGATAATTCTGTGGCTACATCCAGTGAAAGGTGAGTATCTTTTACAATATTGACCTCAGATTTTATTTGATGTTCTCATGGTCTCTGGTGCCCCTCCTGGGGACATGATTTCTCACACACAGTATGTGCAAGATCATTCCCTACCCAGGTGATGGCACTATCTCACTGCATTCAAAGGATGAAGGACTGCATTGCTTCCTAGGCCCCCTCAGGAATGTTCCCACTTGCTTATCCAACGTGGCTATTAATTTTTTATTGCGAAGGCTCCTCTGTATCTTGCTCACAACTGGATTTTCCCAGAAGGGGGTACCATGGAGGGAGGTATCAGTCATTTTCTGATGGCACAGTTAATCAACTAAACTCAGGGTTTCAATTTAGGCTTCAAGGACGGTCTGCAGGATTGGACTGCAGAACGTTGGGGACGTGCCTGGTTTTGGCTTCTACAAGATTGTAACAAGACTCTTCTTTTTGACCCTGATATGCAAAACTGTGCAATCAGAACTGGGTGGCAAATCCATGCTAGGAAGGGCCATGATCTCAGCCACCCAAATTAGAACTGGAAAAGCCCTCCCCAAATGTAGGCAGGACAGCTTGGTCATAAATACTTCTTCCTACATAGGGCTTTTGATACTTCTCTTGGGATTCCAATTTACAAGCCAACAAGTCTCGCCATGAAAACAGCTTTTCTTGATGTTTAGCATTAATTTTTATTTATTTTTATATACTGCTTTGATCGGTTCCAAATACATTTTCTCTTTACATGATGTTTACATCATTCACATTCTTAGGGGCTGTTATCATATCCCCTTTAATCATTCTTTGGCCAAGCTATACATATTTAGCTCCTTTCATCTCTCCCATGTCCTTCCTTCCAGCAGTGTTGGCTCCTCTTTAAATTCCTCCTAATCTGTCAACATCTTTCTGGAACCGATGTACACCCTCCCCTAATAAACATTCTAGGTAGTCCTTGTTTCCTAAGAGGTCTCCGAAGACTCCTATGGTAAAAAAAATATTGGCCCAGGAGTCAGAAGTGGTAGTTCTACTCCTGGCTCTGCTTAAGCCTCAGTTTTCCCTTCTATAAAATGGGAGTGATATCTCTTCTGATTTGATCAAGAGAACATAACATAAAATCACTTTATAGATTATAAAGTACTGTGCATGGAGAATATGTGCATATATTACATCATCTTAAAAGCCTGAACAAAGAAAAATAAGATTGGAAAAAAGTATGTTAAATAATAGTTGTTAAATATGGTGATGGCATTAGGAGTAATGGTTACTTCTATGTATTTGATGCTCTTTATTTCAATTTAAGAAATTATTCATTTATTCACTTACAAAAAGTATATATTGAACCTTTACTATATGTAAGACACTGGGCTGGATGATAGGGGAAAACATAACATGAAGACTTCAAGACGTAATCATTATATTCCCAAGTTCTAAGTAACTCACTGCTTGGTTTAGAACAGATAATACCAAAAAGCTGTTGCTGCTGTACCTTTAAAAAATATTTTTATTACATATAATTGATATAATTGCTATAATTTTGATTATGCTTTATAACGCTGGGATAATTTGGGGGGTTCGTTTTTTGTCTGTCTGTCTGTTTGTTTTCGAGAATAGATAAGAATTACTAGGTTAAAGTACATGCCCATATTTAAGCCCCAAATTTCCAAACAGCTTCCCAGGAGTATACCAGTTTCATACCCTCATCATCAATGTGTGTCTCTTACCATACCATTGCCAACATTGGCATTATCTTTTTTCCCAATCTGATGGTTTTTAGAAATCATAATCCAGACATGAGAAAATCTAAAATAAATTCATTTCTAGCAACACAAAATATCCCCCCTTGGTACCTATTTTGGTGTCACCTCATGGCAGCTAAATGTTCAACAGAATCTGTGAGTGTTTATTACTCTCCAGGCAATCTTCTGGGAGTTAGACTGCAAAGGTGAAATAGGCCCAGATTCTGCCTTCAAAGAGCTCATAATCCTGTGTAAAAAATAAACACATGTAAAGTGCAAAAGCAACACAGAAGAGGAAGCCATGAGAGCAGTCAGGGGGCTTCAAGAAAGTGGTGACATCTGAGTTTGGTTTTGAACAAGGAAAGCGGTCCCGTTGAAAGAAGGTCCGGTTGAAAGGAGAGGGAAGAGGAATCAAGGCACAGGAACCAGTTGTCAGTCTTTGCAGCTGCTATAATCCTCTCCCAGAAAATGTTTTATTATGTAAAGTTTTAGCAATCCAGATTTAGGCCTCATGGGTAGTGTGTTTTCATCTCTCTTTTATCATTTGCAGTTGCATATCTGTCTTTTAAAAAAAGCAAGAGGCAAATCTTCCTGCTACTTCCTTCAAAAACCGAGGGTGCAAGACTATTCTTGTTTCCTTCACAGAGGACGTTGTTTCACAAAAATAGGGAGGAAGCCATTTTACTGAATACAAACTTTAAAAAGTAGACTGTCGAGCTGTAAGGGGATCTTTAAGGATTAAAGATCCTTATATAGTTTCTTAACTACTCAGAAGGTGAAAGGTGGGAGGGTAAAAAAAAATGAGATGAATAACTCTCCCTTCCATTCTTCAAAAATATCAATTGGATCTACACAAAATCTAGTTTATAAATAGTATAAGAATTTATTAAGGCATCAGACTGTTTTCAAATAATAAAAATACCCTTAAAAGCTGCTCTTTTACATGTTTTCACCTGTCAGTAATGGCAGATATAAATATCAGTGTCTGAGATTTAACTGTTCTGAGAAATCATATTCTTGTAGAAAAACATGGTTTTCAGCAGGGCACTTAAAAAAAAAAAAAAAAAAAAACCGGGGCAACTGCAATTACTGCAAAAAGCCTCTAACTTATCCCAGAATTTTCAAAGTCAAAAACACTTCTCCAGGTCACTAATCCTATGGTGTTTAAATTGTAGAGGATTTAAATAGAACTGACAGAAATTCCCATACAAAAGGGCTTCTGGTCTTTTATAAATTAGAAAACTGCTTTTGAATTAGTTTGTCAAGTATTTTATTTTAAATGTAAGCCCTTCAAATTATGCCCTATGGCTCAAATGTCTTCCTAAAGGCTTTGTTATCAAAATGCAAACAGATCTTTCCCTGAATCTAAAGGACAGCCTGGCTTTCTCCTGGCTCCCTAGAAATCGCCACCACCTGCTGGAAAGCAGCTGAGGTTGGCCAGGAGCAGACACTTCTCTGATGCGGTGCCCATGATGCGGACAGCTTCTCTGGCCAGGGAGCTGTAGGGGAAGGCTATGACCTTGGAGTCCAGATAAGCAACCACAGAGCTATGGTTTCTGTTCAGCCTTAAATACAGCCCAGATCCCAGCTCTAGGCCATCTGCCACCTAGCCCACGATTCGCAGGTCATGCATGTCTTCAAATATTAAAAAATTACCAATTTTTCCATTTTTATTAACAATAAAGTTACTTTATCTTTCTTTTTTTATTTTTCAATTGTGAAAACCAAAAGGAATTCTCAGAGACACACAAAATCACATATGCCCACACAATTTTTACTGGCTTGAAAAATAAATCTCTTCGTTTGTTTGTAAATTTAGAAGGATAGATGTCACATTAGGTAAAAAATAAAACATTTGCCTATTCATTTATTCAGATTCACCATTTAATCAACAAGCCCCTACTCTGTGCTAGATATTGTGATGGGCTGAAAATGCTGAAATAAATGACACACAGTTCCCCTTCTCAAAACAGTCTAGCAAGACCAACACTATTTTTCCCTTTGTATTTAATTTCTATTTGCTGGGTTTCTGACAAAACTAGACTATTTATTACATTAATCTGATAATATGTTCGTTAACAAATTTATTCACCTACCAACTTTACAAGCAGTCATTTGAATCTCCCCTGTTTTTCAGTTTCATACTAAAAAGATACTAGTTAAAATTAAATGTCCATGCTGTGTCAAACATCAAACTAACTCGTTTTCAGTGTAGTTAGTATCAAGCATAATCCTTTGAGCTAGCTACTTCCATCATCGCCAATTCACAGGTGAGAAAACCAAGCTCAAAACCATAGGTGACTTGCCTAAAGTCATATATCTAGTAAGAAGCCAAGCCAGGATATACACTGGGGTCTGCCAGACCAGAACTCATGCTCTTAACTACCAAGATCTCTGGCCTCTGCTTACTCAATAGCCTATCATGATTAGTTGCAAATGGAAATAATTTTAAGATATTTTCTAAGGCATTGTTCTATCAAAGGCACAGAGGCAAAATATTCCAGTAGCTTCACAGAGATAAGTTCAGAAAGTTACTGGTTTGCAAACATCTCACCAGTCCAATAATGATTTTATAAACCCAACAGTAACATATGGAGAATATCGTGCTGCCGGTAGAAGTACAATTTTGAAGCTACTGGTTATAAATTTTGATTGTTATTAAACTTCTTAAATCCCAAGAGCCTGGCCTTTTAGACTTGGCTTCATTTCTTTCCTATTCAGGATCCATGGGCTAATGTGTCTGACTGATGAACTCACAGTGAAAGAAAGAACTGGCATCAGTAGCAAGTGACACCTGTATCATGAATAACTGCTACTTGTCACTATCAGAAAATCTGGAATTCATCCTTATGAGAATTCTGGGCCTCATGGGATTACGGATAAGGTAGTGTCACAGACCAGAATAAAAAGCCATGGGAAGCGTGACAACAGGAAGTGGTCATTAGGATTACAAAAATAAGTTAAGACCGGTTTCACGGACATAATGAACAGTACAGTCACACAGGGCCCTGCGCTCAGAAGGGTCCTGCACTTGACTTAAGGCTCTACTGCTATGTAGAAATTCTTAATAATTGTCTTTGAATTTGTGTTTTGTAACTAAAGTTCAGTGGGACAACACAGTATATGTGTGAGCAGAGGAGATAGGTGCAATGTGCATGTTGCCACTCCTTGTTGCCTCATCTGCATAGAGCACACACGATGCCATGTGGACACCAAATTCTCGGAACCCACCACGGGTGAAACTTCAGCAAGACTCAGAGCAAGTACAAGGTAAGCATGTGATGTCTCGGACTGAATAAATGGAAGTACAACCCTAAGAAGGCATGCTTTCCACTAGAACAGAACTTGCTTTGAATGTTGAAAAAAGGCAATGGCATTCTCAGAAATACGAACCACCAAAGAATCCTATAGTATCCTTTCTTATCTGTTTTACTTTCCCATATTAGCCAAGCACTTAACACTGAAAATGATGTTCCTTTTCCATTAATCCTTAGAATCAACTGATGGCAGAATGTTGGTAGAAAGTGTACATATTAAGTAAAAAAAAAAAAAAAAAGGAACAGCTGAGTTAGTTTGACGCAGCATTTCTATTGTTCTGGTAAGAACAATGTATGGGCTACAAAATGCAAATTGTGTAATTTTGGTGATTTGTATATGGGCTAAATGCTCTTATATTTGCTTTTTAAACTGGCATTGGACAATACAAAGATGAAAAGTAAAATTAGTAATAATTAAAAATTTTAACTTTTCTCTATTTAGGACATTAAATGGCAAATAAAAAACACAATGACAAGTCAGGATAGAGAACAAGGAAGAAAGAAAAACTACCTTTAATAAAAGTTTTTCCTTGTTATTTTTTTCTGAACAAAGGACCCCACATTTTCATTCTGCATTTGGCCCCACAAATTTATCGTGGCCTTGGCAATAGTAACAATTGAAAAAATTAAATATGATCAATTCGTTGCTTGCTTCCAATCAAACTTCAGATCAAGAGGTGAAAGATGAGATAAATCAATAACCAAAAATATACTACTGCTTAAAATTCTAACTTTGGTGAAATCAAATAATCAACATTACATGTAACCTCCTTCCACACCATATACAACCACCAAGGGAATCAGAGACAACCCAGGGTATTCAGCCTAAAATGGTGAAGAGGTTTTTACATCAAGTCACTCACCAGTACTTCTCCCTGTGTCCAAGGCTGTGCCTCAGGGCTTCCCTGGGAGGGAAGAACATGCACATAGGACAGATAGCATAAATGATACATTTTCAGTGCAAATCTCTGTGTGACACCAGCAGCCTCAGACTTCATAAGCAATGACTTACTGCTTATGTGTACTTGTCATATTTGGCACTTTAGAGGAAAGAGAGAACTCCTTATGTGTGACGGATGTTTTAAGATTTAATGAGCACAAGTACTTTATTATATACACTTATTCCTACCAAGCCACGTGCGGGACTCAGGCAAAGCAGATGTTAATGAAGTTTTTATTGTCAGTATTCCAATGATACAAGTCATGTTGCTTTTAATGCTCCTGACCTGAATAGTGGTTACATGGCTATCTACTATAGACTCGTACAATAAACTTCAAATATGTATGTATTTTATGTACTTTTGCGTACAATAGAGTCTGCAACAAAAAGAACAAAAGGTAATGCATGTTCACTGTTAGAAATGATGAAAGGTTAAAATCTCCCATATTCCCATCAAAGGAAACCGTTAACGACTTGCTGCTTTCCTTCTGTGTTTTTATAAAATTAGAATCACGCTTTCTGTAAAGTTTTGTCTCTTTTTCTTCAACATATCCCATTTTCATACAGCACTGAAAATTCTACATAGTATTTCTTAATAAAGATAACCCTAGTTTCTTCAACCAATTCCCTGTTGTTGGATAGTTAAGTTATTTCTAATTTATTTCCAAAATTACTGGAGGGCACTTATCTCTCTTTCACAGGAAAGGAACAGCTCGTGGAGATTAATGCCCTGACTGCGTGCAGAGCCAGGAGAGGCTGCCACTCACTGGGTTTGGAGGCTTGTTCCTCTCTGTAGGCTGCTCTGGGCTTCCTCTGATCATCAGGGTTTAACTTGACAAATCAAAAGGAAAAATACTGAGAGACCACCTGCCCCTCACCCTTTCCCCTGAACATCTCTTACTCTAGCTCAGGGTTAAGAGCAGGAAGAATGTGTCTCTGCGGGACCCGGTGTGAGAGGAAGGACTCCATCACTGTCCCTCTGAGGTGTACTGCAGGGCCCATCTACTCAGCAGCCCAGGGAGTGAGAATGAACTTCTCAAAGGTACAGAGGTTGCTGGGTTCGAGGTTAGTAGGGAGGTTCTATAAATATTTACTGAACAAAACTCTGCCTGTTAACTGGTGAGAGAGCAAGGTGTGGTTTTCCTTCCCGCCCCCAGAGACGGCCGGGAAGGCTGGTCTGACAAACCAGTGGGAAATGTTCCCCAGCCAAGATGGAACCAAGAGACGCAAGAATGCCTAACATGATTCAGGAAATGAAATGAGTCCAACCATCTTCTGTCTGTCCTGTTCCCCGAGCCCCCACAACTCCCACCCCTAGTCACTGAGGCCGGAAACCAGAGAGGAGAAGACACTCATAAACAAAACATTGGCCACAAAAATGAGAGGCTGGAGTAGCTGGCCAAACAAATAGCTCTGGTCACAGTACACAGTTTTGCTGTTTCCCAATAGATTGAAAAATCACTGGCACCATTTAATACTGCAAAAGCCACTGGGTGGTAAAAACAAAAAACAAAAACAAAAAATAATTTTTTTTTTTTTTTTTTGAAATCATGAGCTGTGGGGATGCTGTACATAGAAAAAAGTTCTAGCCTACCTCTGGGTTGGTGGGTGGTCTGAAAGTTCTCTTTCTGGCAAAGCCAAGACCATTCCTTTATACTTCTTGCTAACTGAAGCAGCCAAGAACATATGTTTGGGAAGACTACCTTCCTTCAGGTACAAGCACAACTGAACTACTCTGGAGTTAAGAGAATCGATCCTACCATCTAAGGACCCCAGAGACTATGGTTCCAAAACCTACTGGAAAACACAAAAATGTTTAGCTACAGTTTACTGGAGAATGCACACCACACCCCTAGTCAAATCTAATCTAATCCCTGATTCTTCATGTAACTTAACATGAAGAATCTATCTGGCATGACAAACTTTGCTTGGGGACATCCTGAGTCAGGAGAGGGGCGGGCACTCAGAGAGATAGGAAGCTATCTTCCAGAGTTGCTGAAGCCACGGTATGCCGACTGCTCACAGCAACTATGGACAGAAAACCGGCTGGTTCCAAACATCAGTGTTCTTAAGGAAAGGTGGCCCCGATGAAAGGCACTGCTCCGTGGAGGAGCTGCTTCTCACACAGGCAACTCCATGTCCCCCCAGTAACAACGCGGATTGATCCACTTGATGATAATTCTTTATTTTCCTGAGCAACGCTGGGAAGGCCAGCTAGGATATCATAATTTAGAAGGACAAACCTTTCTAGCACTGGAACCCTACCTCAAACTGAATAACTCTTCCCTCCGGATCAAAAAAGCCAGATCTCACAATCATGGATAGAAAGCTTAGTGTGATTTATAAGCTTTGTGGGCCTCTGTGAAGAAAACTGTATATGGGGGTAGAGCACAAGTAGAGATAAAAAGCCAACAAGAAGCATATATCATATTGTGCTAGAAACATGCTTATTCATAAGTTTTATTTAAATTTTCATTTATATTAAATTTTCATGACAGATTCTTGAGCTAGGGATTCCTATAGATATTACCTGAAATATTTTATAGAAGAGTAAATATTCTAATGTTTGATAGCAGGACCAGAAAAGGATTTCTTTGATGATTTAAGATGAAAAGTTACAACCAACCATGCTAAATTTGAGTATAGGCTCTTTTTCATTCTTGGCCTGCCTGCCTTCTTTTGGAAGTGTCATTGAGCAAAAAAGCAAAATCAAAAACAAACAGAAGCAAAGACCAGGTAAAATAAAGAAATAAGTCAGAGACCTAGAAAACAGAAAAATGAACAATTTCTAAATCACTAAGAGTTAAGGATAATTATCTAGTTGTGCATCAAAGGCATTCCTTATGTTTTAACTTTCCAGGAACTTAATTCTTTCAAAATTAGCCACACACTTACTTATAGCTTCGAACTTTTTACCGACTTCTAACAATTTATAAATAGGTACTCTTTTACTGCTTTGAAGAAATTTAGACTTTTAGTTAATGTTTTAAAAGCTCTGAAAACTAGTAAAAAAAAAAAAAAGGTAAAAACCTCTGACATCCTTCCTCTCACTATCCTATGTTTTGGTATAGATACCAACTTCAGAGGTCTTTGGTAGCCATGGTCTAGGGACTCTGTTCTTACAGAATTTCTTTAAAAAAAAATATGCAGACAATGACTACCTTAGCTTCTTTAATGGGTTGGAATGTCCCAAATGCGATCATGAAAGTTCCCTTTTTAGGATATCCTATAAAGCCTGTCTTCAGCAGCAGCAAAAAGGCAGAGGAAGGAATATGGGTTGGCATAACAGACACACCACCAGTAGATATATGACGTACTGCCTGCCTGTGCTCTGTGTGTCAGTAAACAAGTGCTATTGTGCCATTATTGTGCCCTAACACCAGAAGCAGCAACTGGCAAATAGAAGAACCTGCCATCAAGCCTGCTGCTGCTTCTGTGGGGAGTCAAACAGCAGCGCTTTCAAATACCAATTCATTCCCTCTCCCAATACTAGCTTACACAGAAGCTCTCTTTCAAGTTACAGGATTTGTTTTACTTCTAAAAATTCCCAACCAGAAAATTCTAGACCAGCAGTAGGAACAGGTAAGGGATAATATGTATCGATCATGAGAGGCTGAATTGTCCAACTCTTGATTTAGGATATACCAATTGTCACCTTCACCCCGACATCCCTACACAGCCTACACTGTGGCAAACCATTTCCAGAAGATCTGGCTGTGCTCACATAATTCAAAACTCAGCCTCAACAGTCCCATTTTGTAAAAGTTATTTCCCAAATGTTTGACACAAAGAACTCCAAAGTCATTGGTAACTTCAGAGTTCATAAGATCCTCTTTCCTCTCTCCAATCATTAAAGTTATCTTAAAATATGTATAGTAATTTAAGAACTTCTGTTTCCTGCTTGATTGTATTGAGAATAGTAATGTAACCTAAACATGTACATGCCAAAGCTGTGCTGTGAAGAATAACTACCTGCTAGTTTATTTATTAGATTCCTAGCCTTAAAAAATGCCAGGAGGGAAAAAACTGAGAAGTTGGGATCCTCACTTGAAAATTCAATTCACTTAGTGATATTAAGATGCATAATCAATTACTGATTAGACACTAATGATTATAATGAATGCTGGAGTCTATAGCTCAAACAAGCAATTAGGGTTGATATAAGTGTAAATAATTAGTGAATGGGCTAATTGCTTTTCTAAATGGAGACTGGCCCCTGTTCCTCATACAGACTGTGATGGTCTGTCTTTGAATCTATGGTAACTCCTATGCCACTTTCTCTCGGGTGCATACTGGAAAGCTCTGAAAATTACTCTAAATACAGATTTATCTTTTATGACCATCACTTCTTCTTCTGGGTAATTTTTTTAAATGTATTACAAATATTTATTAAACCCAAACTATGTATTTGGGCTTTGCATTATAGGACTATTAAACAAAACAAAACAAAAAAAACACCTAGATTTAGATGCTACTCTGTCCGATGATAAATTAAAAATAGAGATAACTGTAATTCAGGATAGGGTGAACAATGATGCAAAAAGAGATGAAATTACCTGTTCAAAGTCACACTATCCTGGTAAATAACAGAGCCAAAATTCAAGATATTTAATTTTTTTCTCTTATGGCAGATTGCATCTTCCAAAATGGCTACACCAGTTATGCCTAGTCCCTCATCCTCTTTATTTACTTTTTTATTATGGTGACATTGGTTAACAAAATCCAGTAAGTTTCAGTTTCAGGTGTACAATTTAACACTAAGGCATATATATATATGACTTACTTAATGGACTATCATGATCACCGCTATATATATATTGCATCATGTGTTCACCGCCCACAGTTAGAATTCTTTCTGTCACCACATATTTGACTCTTTTTATTTCATCTATCTCCCTCCCCTCTCTTCCCCCCACCCTCTGGTAACCACTAGTCTATTGTCCATGTCCATGAGTCTCTATTGGCTTGTCCTGTTCATTTGTTGCTTTTAAGTTTATATCACATGTAAGTGATATCATATGATTTTTCAACTTTTTCTATCTGACTTATTTCACTCAGCACGATTATTTCAAGGTCCATCCACGTCGCAAATGACAATATTTCATCTCTTCTTATGGCTGAGTATCCTCTGGGTAATTTTTTTTTTTGACAAAAAAATTTCAAGTTGTTTTACTAACCCATATGAAAACAAATGGGACCTACAGTAGGACTTGGAATTAGCCAAGACATGCTCTCTCATTGAAAGGCAAAGGCACCATTAACAATTAGCAAAGTTGCAGTATGTTAAAAGGCCCTGATCCAGAGCCAAGAACATGAATTAGCTTGGCTCAGAGAGGAAAAAGCCTGTTCCTGAGATAAATGAGGCAAGCATACACCTTTAATAAAAATTAAAAGTACACCCAAACCAACAACAGCATCTTGGCTTTTATCCCTCCTGCTGATTTAATATGTGACCATAAACTCTTCCAGAGTGGGGATGATAGCCTATAGCCTAGCTCCATTGTTTCAAACTCTAGCCCACATCAGAATACCCTGGAAGACTTGTTACCATGTAACACATATGTAATCCAGGACCCACTTCCAGAGCTTCTGATAGAACAGGTCTTGGGTGGGGCCTGAGAATCTGCATTTCTAACAAAGCTTCCAGTTGATGGGAAGGGCACCACACCTTACTTTGACACTGGGAAATTATTATCTGTTGATCTTAAATCTATGTATTATAAAATTCTCTGGACTTCGAGACCTTCTAAAGCAAAAAAAGCAATTCCTCTAGCCTAGGAACCATTCCGCCTGTGATAGAATGCACCCTGTCTCCTAGGGGTACAAGTTCCAGAGTAAGACACACTTGGATTCAAATCTTAGCTCTTTCACTTACTGAGTCCATGGACAAGGAAATCTGAGGTTGAATTGCCCAACTCTTGATTTAGAATATACCAACTGTCACCTTGACCCCAACATCCCCATACAGCCTGCACTGCGGCAACACTGCTTCCTCAACTGTAAAATGGGAATCATAATAATAATGCCTACCACTCATAGTGTGGTTGTAAGAATTAAATAAAATAATAATACATCTAAAGCTCTTAGCCCAAAGTCTAACTCATAGAAAATTCAGTAAATGCCAATGCTATCATGCCTAGTCCTTGAAGAGGATTTCAAGAATTCCCCACAATGCTATCATGTCTAGTCCTTGAAAAGGGTTTCAAGAATTCCCTATAATACAGCAACTCCTCTACTGAGAACTCCCACCTACCCAGACTTTTCAACAAGATGCCAAGACAAGAGAGAGAGCATTTTCCTGAGAAAACACTGTTCACAGTCCTCTCGGATTTCTTGGTCCTCCTGCAATCCTTATAACTCTGCTTCAACCCTCATATATGCTGCTGTCTGAAGTCCACCTGGTGCACTTTCACCTAAAGCCCTCCAGGCACCTTAAAATCACTGTTCAAAAAACAGTCTTTTTGAATAAAGAAAAGAAAGGTATGAGCCATCATCATACCACCTGAACACAGGTTTCATTTGAAATTTATGTAATTCAGTGCACATTTTCCCCATTTAAAAAATATTTTATTTTTATAATAAAGGTAATAAATATAGAAAAGAAATTAGAAAATTAAAACCACTAGTGATTTTTATCACAAGACCACTGTTAAGTTTGATATTATTTAGCTGTATACAGATTTATGAAAATGGGATTATACTATTTATTATTGTTCTGCAATCTATTTCACTTAGCATATTGTACAACTTTTAAATATTCGTCTACAACATTAATTTTATTGGCTGCAAAGAATTTCATGGCATGGTTGGGCAATAATTTACTTAACTCCTTGGAGCCTCTTCTCTCTCACATGTGCTGTGTATATTTAGGATACAGCAGAATGAATAGGTGAATTTACAACGCCTGCTCTCCGTTCCTGGGATACGTGCAAGAATAGAACAGTTGATTTGATAAAACTAAAGTAATATTACCTAATACACTTGCAGATTAATTTTCTTATTCAGAAAACATTTAAATTAATTAATTAAAAATACTTCTATTCATTTTCTGGGTATTCTAATATTGAAGAGCAGATGGTCCACAAACTCCTTCCCTTTTAACTCCAATGTAGTAGAAACATTTTTCTCCACTTTTGTGTTAATGAGAAATTTAATTGTCAAAGAAATTGAATTAAATCAGAATATACATTACATACATTCCTCCCCAGAGCCTAAAGACAGTAAGAAAATTTTGAACATTTTTCTTTAATAAAGAGGAGGGATATTAAGACTTATATAAAGTATTTACCATGTTTCCATTCTGTAATCACTATGGGGAGGAGGCAGAGGCTTCAGCATGGTAGGGGGAGATAAACCTGAGCTTTACACTGTACATTTTAATTAGTTAATACTGTTAAAGGATCAAAGACCCTGAATGAGGAAAAGTCCAACTCCCTGTTTATGCTGTGCCTCTCAAAGGGGTCTTGTAAAACCGATGGCTGTGATTGCAGGAATCACCTTTCCAGCACCTAGCATTTACTTCAGGAAGCACGTACAGTCACGGCCTTCACATCTAGCACTGATATAACTCCCAAGAACTGTCAAGTATCTGCTTGGAAAGGGATCGTCTGCCCCTTCTATCCAGCCCCTCCAAGTCTGTACCTCCTGCTTTTCATTTCTCACTAATAGGAGGACCGACATCACTAGGAAAGATGCAGAGAAGATTATATATTTTATCTAGAAAGAATAAACTCACATATTCCTTGCAAAAAATAATTTATTACTTCTCATAACAAATCATCCCTGGGGGACCCAACGGTTTGTTGCTATGACATATGCAAATAAGGCAACTGCCCAATCCGAAGAGATGAGCAAGGCACAGCCCACCTCTCCCACAGCTAAGCAGACATTTCCTTTTCATGCCCCAGGGCTTCAAATTTAAAACTTTATCTCCTCAAATCTGCTTCCCTTTTCTGATTTCCATATCACATTTAATAAAACAAGAGCATCATTCTTCTCCCAAGATGCTCAGTTCAGGATTACTGGCCATCTTTTATTATTCCTCTTCCTTTCCTTCATTAGACTTGAATATCCAGTCATTAACTCACCAAGTTGTTTCTTCTCTCTTCACAGTATCACTTCCATCTGCCTCTCTCTTTAGGCTTCCTCAGCCAGTATCTTAGTTCAGGTCCTTATTACCTCAACACCCAGACCCATCAGTCACCTCTTAACTGGCCTCCCCACCCATCGGTCCATTCCATTCACGACCACCTGTTTTGATCATTCCTCTTTGCTGATCGAAAACTCAGGTGGCTACAGAATAAAAATATCATTATTGAGAGGAACAGCATAAACAGAGTTGAACTTTTCCTTACGCAGGGTCTTTGATTCTTTAACAGCATTAACTAATGAAAATATTATTGTCCAGCACTAAAGGCACTCCATAGTTCTAGCTATATATTTGGCCTAGCCAAACTGGTCTATTCTATTCCTGAGACACATTTATATATTTACTCTTATATTTCCAAACCACTTCCTGAATTTGGAATGTCCTTCCCAGTTTCTCACTCTTCTCTTCTTTCTTGAAATTTATTCATACTTGAGTGGCCAGTTCAAATCCAATTACTTCTACGAAACCATCAAAAAAAAAAAAAACTACTAATTTATCTTCTCTACATTCTCATTCATTCAAAAATTACTTATCAAATTCTAATGAAGTGCCAGGCACTAATCCTGTTGCTGAGCATGAGGAGCTTTATAAAAAACAAACAAACAAAAAACACAGACATGGCACCTGTTTATATTTTTCTCTCTCCATGAGTCATATCTGCACCAATTAGGTATAAACCTTTGAAAAGCTGTATCTCGCACATCTTTTTTTATTCTAAATCCTTCAACACTTCTAGCATAGTGTCAGGCATGTGGCCAATGCTCAATAAATGTTTGCCAGTTTACTATTGATTAGTGTATAGATCTAATTTATCCACACATACACACCCTGACCTGTCTGTGAGAGCAGCTATTAATGCATCCAAGCTAACTGGCTCTTATCTGAACAGGCTAACATTTATTAACCCTATGCTCCAAAATCAGATGGACTAACTGGCCTCCTAACCAAGGATAATTTTCTTTCCCACAGAGACAATGAGTAGTTTGCCTTAAGCACTAAGCGCTTTGTGAAACTTTGATGTAGCAGCAAAAAGCACACTTCTGAATGGCAACAGATGGTACAGGTGGTCTTCCCTTCATATGTCAAGGCAACAAAACATGGGTTTGGTCAAATTCCCATTTATATAAGGCCTCTTATATTCTTTATGAATTCAAAACCATTTTATCTCATAAAAACTTAGGAGATATGCAAAGCTCTGTCAAGCATCCAAATGATGCATCAATTCAGCAAATACTTACCAAACACCAAGAAGAGGCAACACACTTTACTGGGAAAAGGATGGGCTTTGGAACTAAGAAAATTTGGGTTTGATTCCTAGATTTAACTAACTAGTTGTGTGAAAAGACATCTAACCTTGCTCAGTTTTGGTTTCCTCATCCATAAAACAAGGATTGGGCCACTTACTCCACAGGGCTGCTCTGAGGATTAAGAGAGACTGCATGCAAAGTACTTAGCACTGGTAGGTGGGTGGTAAGTTGTTGCGTTATGGTTGAAGAGAAGACTAGCAGACAGTAGCATTCAGAGTGCTGGGCATTGTGCTTAATTAGCATTATTGCATATCAAACAAAATAAGCACAGGAGAGACCCTGACCTAATAAAGAAATAAGATGAACATATATAAAACTACCTATGCCCTGAAATTCTGTCATTAAAGCCTAAGCAATGTAGAGAGATTCGGTTGTTTCACTGACATCACCAGCAATGTTATCCCAAAGCATCTATGAAACGAAACACTTACCTCCAACTATTCTCATATCATAGTCACTTGGTTCTTTTAACAATGCAAACTGCTTTTGGGATACAGGTCAGTGGTAGAATATTTGACTTCAGAGTACATTAACCTATTTTACCTTAAAATGGCTTGTAAACTCCTAGAAAACCATTATTGTTTCAAAAATCAAAGCTGGTTCTTTTGGGAAGGTAATATAGGAAACGCAAAACTAATGGCCACTGCAAAGAGGACAGACCTAGCATATAGCAGATACACAAATGTTTACTGAACATAGGAATGAATTTCAGTAACACTGAACCTGTACATCAGTGTAAGGTAACACCTGGAATATCAATGTAATAAATGTTTCTATGAATAAGAGTGCCAATCTTCAGATTCCAAGAAGAAAATACAAATGCTCAGTTCAAACTCTCCAATCAAAGAATACCTGAGAAAAATACTGAAAGAGAAGGTGGCATTCACTTGCAAACGTATGCTAATGTCAATGTTACCCTTTCTCTCCAATCTTAGGGGTGTGTGTGTGTGTGTGCATATTTTAGTTGTGTGGGTTTCAAGTTCATCATATAGGAAGTTGAGAATAAATGCTATTTTTAGCATCTTGCTAAGAAAGATTTGCTCCCCTCCCAAGAAGATATCAAATTTAAGTACGTTAGCACTCAAATCCCACTGAAGAGCAGGGAGAATTAGGAAACAAAGAAATGTAAAGGGCAAAATTACTCTCAAAAGAGATAAGCGTGTCTCTTCTGCCTTTCTGAAGAGTGATAACTGTATCTTCCATAACCCCATGTAGCAGTATCTGAGAAGCATGCAGAAGGCTGAAAAAACTGTGGATGACCCTACTAGAATTTCATGCTTACGTATACATGTGGACTTAGAGCCAGTACCCAAGCCTCCAATCTCTCAGAAGTCACCCATAAATCAGCAAATCAGACAAGTGCTGCAAATAGCATTTCTCATGAGCAAGAACCCTGGCTATGTTGCTAGATTTTTTGTAGTTAACACAGAAAGATAAAATCTGTTTTAACACTTTGTCACGAAATTCTCAAACTTACACAAAAGTAGAAAGATAGTGTAACGAACCCAGTTTTAACAGTAATCAACATATGGCCAATCTTATTTCATCTATACACTATACACTATATTATTTTCAAGCTAAACTCAGATACCAATAACATTTAACTTAGAAATACTTCATTATGTATCTCTAAAAGATGGACTTTTTAAAAAATCATCACAATGCCATCATTATACATTAACAATGAAAATTCATTTATTTATCAAATATGCTGTCAGTGTTCTTATATGTTCCAATAGTCTCATAACATCATCAACTTTTTGCAGTTGGTCAAAAATTAAATATTCACAATGGAAAGGAACTTAAAGACGGCATAGTCTAATTTCTACTCAGTATGATCCCATCCTCCTTAAATAAGTACCTTGCTGTGACACTACCCTGAGAAGTGAGCTTCTTGTGGGAGACACAAATCTTAGACTCATGAGCTGATTTTTTCCCCAGCATGTTATTTTACCATCTTTTATAATTGCAATAATTCAAATACTATAAAACCCATCGATTTAAAGTGTACGACTCACAAATTTTAGCATATTCACAAGACTATGCAAGCATTCCCACTATCAAATTTTAGAACATTTCCACCACCACCACCCCCAAAAACCTTGTACACTTTAGCAGTCACTCCCCTTATCTCCCCTTTCCCAGCCCTTGGAAACCACCAGTCTGTTTTTTGTCTCTGTGGATTTTGCTTTTCTTGACATTCTTACTCCACTCTCATGATGTTTTGAAACTGTTTGGGGGTCTGCTCCCAGCCCCCAACCAAGGTAAAAACTGTCCTAAGAGAATGCTAGGAGTACAGGACACTTGGAAGAAGATTCCTTAGCCTGGGGCTTACCCTTTCTCCCCTAATTTGGGAGGAGAGAATCAGCTGTTTCTTTTGGCTTTAGTTAGAAAGCTCAGAGTTGAATTTGTGGCCCAACTTTTATAACTGTGAAGTATATTATTATACTATACATTTCTCTGACCAATCTCTCCCTCTATTCTCATTGCGGTATTCTATAGTAATTTTCCTTTTATTGATTCATTTTTCTTTCCCTTATATTGTAAGAATTTTTGTGCTTTATCTCAAATACTTTTTTTGGAATGAGATTTAAATACATTTCTCTCCCAGAAATTCTGGTACTATCCTATCATGTCTTAGCCTCGGAAAATCTCTCCCTTTTGGCTTTATTTTCTTTCTGATGTTGGATGCTTAGGCTGGTATTCCCAAAAATTGGTCCTACAACTTCTTTAGGACACAAATGCAGAAAAGATGACTTGAGCTAGGATACGTGAAGTTTATTCCAACACACAAAAAAAGGAGGCATACGTGTGGGGGCAGAACCTGTAAAGAAAAAGTTGGTCATTCAATGGTTTAGAGAACTAAATATAACAGATTTGGGTGGTGAGGGGAAATAAAGAGAAAGAAGAAAGGCGACACGGCAGGTACACTGTGGGATGCTGGGCTGACGCCTCACTAACATGTCACTGCATTTACTGGGAGGAGTCAGGGTGAGTGTGTGTGTACTCGTACGTCAAAGAACAAGAACTGCAGCTTTACTGCTAGAGTGTGCATACTCTCCCCACTCCAAGTGCTGTCTACTTAGCACATTTTACTTGGTGGTATTGGTTGTTTTGCTCTTGCCAAAAGAAAGCTATCCCATCCCGAGTAGCGTTAAATCCCAGGCTTTCCCAAGGAAAAGTTGGCTGGAAGGACCTCACAGGCAGAGGACATTAATCTTTCCCTTGGTAGAGTTCAGCAAAACTCTTCCTGCACCCAGGAATGCAATGGTTAATCAACTGACTTTGACCCAAGTTTTGTTTATATGTTTTAACCATAAACATGAATTGAAATATTTCCATTGCAACCAAATCACATTGGTTTGCATTTAAACTCTACTGTATGACAACATGTGAGTATGTTTCAGGACATGAAAGCACAACTTAGCAAAATAACATTTCCTGTACTAAATCCAAGGGGCAAACGTGGAGAGTGTGTTATTCTAGGGTAATGGCTAGAGCAAGGGGCTGGGGTTTTCTTTTCCATGTGATAAACTGAGGCAGACATTCCACCCTGCTTTGTGGTTTTAGAAAAGCTTGCATAAAGAAAAATTTGCTTGTTGTTGCCAGTTCTGTTTTGTTGGTGGGGGCAGGAGGGGAGTGGTATTAGGTTTTCACACGTGAAAAAGAGACACAAGTGTGGGAAATACCATGTCTGACAGTAAGCACGTTTTTGATAGTATAGTTGAATAGGGGTCAGATCCCTGGGGAAAAGCTTCAATATGCTAAGAGAGGTGAATGTGATAACATGACTTGTATGGGCTGCATTCTATTTCAGTTACTTCTCTGGGAGAAAATGGCCTTTGGGAGGAGGAAAAGTCTAGGAAATTTGAGAGGCACAAAAGGTGTTTTCTTAATGAAGCCAAGAGATAAATTTCATTGAAGTGCTTTAAAGTACACAGAACACAGAATGATCTGCACCAGCTCTTCTCAACTCTCCCGTCGTCAAAATGATAACCTCCTGGCTTATCCACCAATGTCATAGAAAGATATTTACTTTTCTTTTTTTTGGCGAGGGGGGTGGGGCGGAGGGAGATTTCTCTTTCTAGATGTGGTTCTCAATCATGCACACAGGTTAGAATTGCCTGGACAGCTTTTTAAATAGCTAAACCTCCTTTGCCACTATTCAAGATTCTGATTTAACTGGTCTAGGATTGAGCTCGGGCACTGCTATTTTTAAAAAGCTCCCCATTGATTCCAACATGGGCCAGGGGTGAGAGTCAATGGTCTAAGCTGATGCTTCAAATAAGCTCTTCTTTCCTTCAAGGCTGACTCTCCTCCACACAATGTACCCAAATGGTCCTACCTTAGTAAGACCCTAGTTATCATTCTAGATATACCGCCAACATTTTGTATTTTCTCTGTTACTTAATATTTATGGTTAAATTCAGCATTATACTCCTATGTAACCATCAAGTTTGCGTTTGTTATTCTGGCTTGTGCTTAAGCTACATGCTTGTGTTAGTTCCCTCATTTAACTTGTTAGATGATTTGGGGCTTATCATGCGAAAGTCACTACAGGCTCAAAGCTTGCAGAGGCTAAAAAGATAAAAAGTCACTCTTCTAGCTATATGTGCAGTCAAAAAATGTTAAATCCAGAATGGAGGTAAGACAGGTAAAATCTAATCAAAGATGTTCTGACCACTCCCGGTTACGGAACTCAAAAATATTTCTAAATGACTTATACCAAAATGTTAGCTGAGGTTATCTCTATGGAGTGGGATTAAGGATTTTATTTGTGTTTTTCTATGTTTTTCGAAGTCTTTTACAAGGAGCATGTGGTAAAAAATAATAAGGAATCGGTTTGAAGAACAAAAAAATGATGAGGGGCATACTCAAATACAAAGCACCAAATGTAGCTGTGAGTAGCTCTGTTTTGCTATAACTTGGTGCAGGACAGAGAGAAAATAAGGTAAGGTTGGAGAGGTTGGGACAATATTGCAAAAGCCTTGAATGTTACGCAGGGGTGGGATTTATAATCAGCAATTGGGAGCCACTGAATGTTTTTAAGTGATATTTTTTATTATAACATTTTTCTCAAAATAATATTATACATTTATTGAAAAAATAACTGAAGACTAAAAACTATAAAGTAAATAGAAGTTATCACCCGAAAGCAACTCATCTAAAGAAGAAAACCACTGTTAATATTTTGGCACATTTTCTTTTAATCGTTTCTCTATATAGTTATAGAAGATTTTTGAGCAGAAATGTTACATAATCAGTGCTACAATGTAGGAAGGCTGGGTTACAAGGTGGCCTAAGCACAAAGAGGTGTTTTGGGGCATGGAAGTGGCCAGCTGAGGCTTGCTTATACACATTCGTAGCTTCTCCTGCTTATGTTTCTGTACTTGCATGAGTCAGAAGAAAGAGTAGTTATTTAGTGCAGACACACAAATATGTCCTAAGGTACAAGTGGCATCTAAGGGGGAAGGCCACATCCTAGGGGTCAGTATTCCTAAAAATATTCAGAAAGCGAAAGACCTTCAGGGAAGTGGAGAGACTGATCTGCAAAGCACCAGCTGGTTTCCAGGAAAAGAAGTCTTATCTCAGGGAAGGGGATTGTTTCCTAGGAATAAAGAAAGCCTTCCTAGAGACCATCCTCACCATGCATAATTCCCAGTAGGGAAATATCTAAAAATAGGCAATTACCACATCGAGTATGTGATAATTACATTACGATAAAACAGCTCATGGTATGACAGCTACTGCCTATTAGTCAGAAATCATGTTGACTCTGAGATCACAGCCTCAAGAAGAGGTTGACCTGTGTCAGGCTTTACTCACCAAGTCAGTTCTCACAGCACTCAGCCTTGCCCCCTACTTGGAGACAATGGGGCTCTGTGTAGAAGCAGAGGCCAAAAACTGGAAGGATATTTGCATGCCTCTTCTACCCCCACAAGGTGTTTATTTTGCTTCCAAATAGGCTGAGTCCAATGTTTTATTCCTCCCCCTTCTTTTCTTTGCTAATTTTAACTCAATTTTAAATTAATATTTTTCAAGAGATAACTTACTTAATCCCCAGCCCTTCCCACCCCTGTTTATGACTTAGGAATGAATGTAAGCACAAAACATCTTGTGATGGCCTCAAAATAGAAAGCAGGTTTAAAGTTTTATTTTTCTGTCCCAAAGCTGCCAAAGCTCTGGCATGTTTAAACTTCTGCTCTACTCACTGTTCTCTCCCTCCCATTGAGCTATATTTAGTAAAGACCAAATAAAAGGAATACAGGCAAAACAAAATTAAATATAGTTTCTTTGAATCAGTGAACCCGAGGGTTAGTCTATATGGCAGCAAGCTAACACAGAGCAGCTCACTGACATATGCATACTCATGAGATGCAGTCCTTCTCCAAAGGTAACCTGCAGCCTTGCCTGACTCACCAAGTGGCAGGGGTACCCAGGAAGACAAACACACCGTCTCCTCCTCCTGAACTCTGACCACTCCTTCACCTTCCTGCTCCCACATCTTCTCACTCCCATCTTCACTGCCACCCTCATTGCTCTGCTCTCCATGTCTAGATGACAGGGTTCCGAAGCATAACACTGTAACTGCTGCACACTTTACCTCAGTTGATTCATTTAAAACTCATCTTAGGCTTTTGTTGACTGAAGGAACTTCTATGGGACTTGAGGACAAGGGAAACGCTCTAGTTCCAGCCTTCCAATAAGGATAATGAGCTTACAATGGCAATAAGGTCCTTGAGAAAAACTCACAGGGCAGCAAAGCTATAAACCTAAATACAAGACATTCCAAGGAGGGAACAGGGTGGGTTAAAGGAGCATGGATTGTGGGCAGGGAAGGGAAACAGCAGCAAATGCAATTTTAGCTTTTCCCATAGAAGTACCTGATTGCCTCATCCCTTTCCTAAAACCAAAGGCACAGAAGTCAGGAAAGAGGTTCTGAGAACCTACTGGCTGGGTAGCAAAGTCATCCTTCACAGAGTATTCTCACCTAAATGTATCCCATGTTTTCATACATGGCCACTAAATTAATTTAATTAGTGGAATTAAACTGGCTACTATACTAAGGTAAAACATCTCTACATTTTAAAATATTTTAAGAATAATGTTCTAGAACAGAAGTTAGCAAACTACAGCCCATAGGCCAAATCCAGCCTGCCACCTGTTTTTGCACAGCCAGTAAGCAAGAATGTTTTTCACTCTTTAAATGGCTGGAAAAAAAATTAAAAAAAAAATACTACTGCATGACACGCAAAAAATATATGAAATTCAAATTTCAGTGTCCATAGATAACATTTTATTGGAACACAGCTATACTCATTCATTTACATATTGCCTATGGCTGCTTTTGCAGAGAGTTAAGTAGGTATGAAAGAGACGATATGGCCTATAAAGACAAAAATGTTACTATCTGGCCCTTTACATAAGTTTGCCAACCCTTGATCTAGAGACATAGCTAGGGTGTGAAAAATATCATCCATTTATTTTCATACTGTACAGCTTTTCCAAGTACATCCACACTCAATACTTTTATCTTTACTCCAATCCTGTAAGTTAGGTAAGCAGAAATTACAATCCCCTCTTTTGTGATGAGGACACAGAAGTTTGAAATTGGATTTGCCCAATGTTGCTGCTAAGTGGCTAGGCCAGGGTTAGACTACAGTTTTCTGACCCACATCCAGAGGTGTTTACATCACATAACTCTGTCCTCTTGGAGATCTGCCAAGTGTGGCTACCCAATGTCTTTTAAACATTCTCTCCACATATGACAGTTCACCATAATGTAAAATCCCTCTTTCTTAAAATAGGAAACAAAACACTACACTTCCCAGCCCTACTTCCTGCTCCAAGAGAGACACGTGATGTGGACTCAGTGGTTTCCCATCTTCACAGGAGCAGACGTAGCAGCTCCCTTGGCCGATTAGTTCTACGGAATTCCTGGCAGCTCAATCTAGAGTCTTTATCAGACTGCTTAACAATGCTGTGCTCTATCTGTATACTGCAATACATTTTTTTTCCTGCTTAATCAAACTACTGTGCATTCTATTTCGAGAACGGAGATCGTGAACCAATACAACTTAAGTTCAGATGAAATCCTTATAATACTATAGTGGTCCCTAAAAATTTCTGTAATGACTTCCCACCACCATCTCCATCTTCTAAAATATAATCCTAATTCCATAAGCTATTATCAAATATTATTCTTTTAAAAGGATTCAGTAATTAAATAGATAAAACTGGGAAACATTGAGTTAAACATTTCTTTCCTGCAGAACTTCTCAGAGCCTTAATATGTATATGTGCTTCATATATCTCCAAGAAAAGGACAAGTATGAAACATTTAAAAAATTTATTGGACCACTGAACCATTTTCTAATATAATATCTCACCAGGATAGTATTACATTTTGGGAAATATTGATCAACATAGAAAAAATATTTATAAAAAAAAATAAAGCTGTTGAAACAAGAAGTTCAATTCTGGAGTGTGTGTGTTACAGTGAAAAAATACTTATACAATGCCAGAGATGGTATATGTTAGTACAATCTTTTGGAAGCAACTTGGCAATAATTAGCAAGTGTCCTAATATTTATACCCTTTAATTCAGTAATTCCACTTCTAGGAATTTATCCTAAAAAAAGAAATCTGAAACATGGACAAATGCCAGATCCTCAGTTCTTATGTACACCTTTGTCACTTATGAAAAAGAAAAACAATGTGCTCTGACTTGAGAAAAACACAAAAGGGGGCTACTTCATCTTTCTACTCAGGTAATAGAACAAGAACTTCCCTTTGACCTATGGAAAAGAGACGAAGTCGCTTTTATGTTTTTAGTGGCATCGTGACATTAAATGTTTATTTAGCACTTCACCTTCTGCAGAAAAAGGAAGAAGGAAGGTTGAAAACTTTCCCAAGAATGTCTCTATTGTTGATTAAAACATCAAAGGCCAGACACACAGTATAAATAAAGCAGGGAGAAGAAACCTGGATGACACAGACATAATAGAGGCGCTGTGATACTGAGCTAACCTAAAAGCTGGTGACAAACCACAAAATTATCTGGGACAGTTTTTTTTTTTTACTCCAGGATTCAGATTAACTTGGCAAATACCAACAATATAACTGTATAGTAAACGTTTATTTTTCAAGTTAATTTAAATATTTTTAAAAGATCATTTAATGTTACTTAAATAGTTATTTACTGAATTTTGTATTCTTACATATATTTAACAAATATAAAGGAATAACAGACACTTTAAGCGGAGGGCTGAAGGTGGCTTCAAATTCACATTTTGTAGGTTCAGATCATGTGACTAAGGCGGCAATGCCCCCTAGTGGTGGAGCATCACACTTTCATTTCGAGGCTTTTGATGGATCAATAAGCATCTGTAAAAGGTCAAATCCACAAAAATAAAGTTATGAAGAGACAGCAAATATTTCTAAAGAAGCTACAACTCTTAAATATGAAGGCCACGACCAAACAAGGGTATTCAGTTTTATGGTCATTCTTTGATTTGTTCTCAAGTCCATTTTCCAGATAGAAAAACCACAGCCTCAAATGATCAGAAATGATTTCTACTCAGTCACAAAACTATATGAACCCAGAGGGCTATGTCTCTGCATGCTTACTGCCAATCATACAAAACCCACAAAGGATGAACGAGCCATCATATTATACTTTCTTCCTAACAAAGTGCCAACTACCTATAGCAGCAGCCACTATATTTTTTCCCCCAAAATTCAGCTCCTGTTGGACTACAGGCCCACATAAACTGCATAAGGTCCAGCTGTGCCCAGAAGGGAAATGACTCCCTTTTCCAAGTTCCTCAGTAAGTAGAAGAGAAAGACTGTCTCCCTATCAGGCTTAAATGCCAAGAAAATCCATGTCTTAGAAGAAGAGATGCTGTGATGGGTGTATAATTAACATGAAGAAATGAAGCCTATATCCTTGTTCTGCAGGATTACACCCACGGAGTTAGGCTTCAGGACTGGTCATGTAGGACCAGCCAACCCCAGGGAAAATATCTAGTGATTTACAGTAAACTTTCTAGTTCTCTCAGGGAAAATGGGATGTGGTAAGACAGGCAAAACCAGAGAACAGAGCACAACATGTTGGTGTGGGCAGTAGTAGTGGTTTCTATTTGCAGAGAACTTTGTACATTGCAAAGTATTTTCACAAATATTTCATTTGCTCCTTTGGTTATGACCCTGTAGAGAAGGTACCTTCTCCCAAGGTTACAGATAAAGAAGAGAAGACTCTGAGAAGTTAAGTGGCTTGTCTGTATAATCTGGCAAGTTAGCCAATCTACGACTCACTCTGATGTCTACTGTGTTTCCCACAGCACCTGTGACACCCAAGTGGGAGATGACTTAATTAGCAGCAAACATAAATTGTGACAAAAGGAGGAACTCCTAAAGGCAGTCAGCGTCAGACAGCAGGAAAAGTATGGTAACAGATGACACTGTGGAAAGGCTTTTCCAAGTATAAGAAACATCAAAGAAATTAAAAAGCAAAGATGCCCAAGACCATTTAGAATAGGGACAAATAGGCCTATAAAACTTTGAAAAGGGCCTAGGGTAATCACTGTATTACAATTAAAATATGTTCGCTATACTCTGTTTAAGAAGCAGAAAAGTGAGAAATCCATTTTAGAAAGACTGCTACCCAAAACTGCTAAAACATTTGCTTAAGGGGGTAAACTTTCCACTTTCCAAAAACCTGGATAACCAGGACTCTGGCTAAAGTCTCTTCTCAACAATTTCCATCAATCAGTTTATCTTTTTCTCTTCTTCCTATGCTCTCATTCTTTTCTCTATTTACTTGCAGTTTGAATAAAGTAGTCTTGTATTCAGAATTTTTAAGATGGTACATTTCCATTTTTACAAGCTTATTTGCATTGCAAAATTCATTCTTGGTAATGAAAAAAAACAATGGATCTGGAAAGGTAGAGAGCTTATGATAGACATATTTTTGAGATTCTCAGAGACTCAAACTATACCCCATAACCTCAGGAACTGCTCTTCATCCCAGGGGTGAGCTCTTGGAGGCCATGCTTATATCCTAGAACCCTGAGCCTGTGGCTATATCTGATTGATCAGAAGTAGACATCTGTCACAAATAGAGCCAATCAGAAACTTTCCCACAGCAATTTGTTTGTTTGTTTGTTTGTTTACCTTAAACTAGCTTGATTCTGTTTCTATTACTTAGAGCCAAAAGGTTCTACCTAAATCATACATTTTAGGCATTTATTTTTTGCTTCCCTACAGTAATCTGTTTGCTCTACAGAGGAAGAGATTTTTGTCTGTTTTGTTCACTGTTATATCCCAAGTGCCTACAACTATGTCTGGCTCATAGTAGATACTCAAAACTGTTTGCTGAATAACAAATATAGTGAACCTTTCTTAGTTTTCCCCATTGCTTTTATTCAGTGTACACATTCTATCTGCAAGGCTCAGCTTGTTGTTAAGGCTCAGTTCGGTCTTTACCATGCTTCTACACAGTATCTGGAAGATTTTCAAATTAATCCTTTCCCAAATATCTATTCCCTACACTTGTCTTTGAAAGATTCTCATCTTCCCTTTATACGTTAGCACTTTAGTACCATATCTCTTGTACACAGTGTACTGTGTTATTATCATAATGGATAGTCCTTATATTTACCTTTCTTCCCTTCTCTTTTATCCTTCCAAATCTCTACTCTCAATAATGTCACTGGCCAGGTCACCTATTAACGAATGGGCAGAAGATCTCATTCCTGCTTCACAAGCTGCAGGACTTAAATGATGCCAGCATGGCAATAAATTGGTGCTCAGGGATGCCTGATAACTCCATTATGGTACCAATCAGGTTCCCCAGAGCAGTAAAACATACAACTGCTGCTCAAGAGGCCAAACAATGTTAACACAGCTCCGAATCCCTCCACCGAAGACCAGGGGAGGAAACAAACTGCAAAAAGGCAGCTGACCGAATCTTTATACCTCCTCAATGCTGTTCCAGCTCCTGTAACTGAGCCATTTAACTGCTCTGTGTGCTGATTAGTAAAATCAGTCAGACCTACTTCCCTATATTAAGGTTGAAAAAAATCACTATCATTATATCTAGACTATAGAACTTGAGTGTTTGTATAAGATAAAATGATCTATTCAATTTTTAAGTAATTTAAAAAGCTGAAGTGCTAAATAAATATAAATTGTTCCTATATAAAGCTTACACATTCAAATGGAGGCATACTGAAGAAATAGGTAATTTTTTTAAGTAGAAAATGTCCCCAAATACATGGCTTTAAAAGTCAGTGTTTATGTCTAAAATCACTTAGTTAAAACAAAACAAAATAGACTATAGGTAAGTTTAAAATACCAACATAAAAAACAAGTTAAGAATATCAAGGAGAGGCTTATTTGTAAGTAGAAAGAAACATAATCACAAATGAATAAATGCACAACTGACCTTATCCCTATAGTTTCTTACATTTACTTTTATCACCTCATCTTCTCAAGCCACGTTCTCTTTCTCATTTTAATTTCGTAGTGTAACTCCTTAGGCTTAAATATTTACAATTTGTTGTTCAGATTGTGGCCATTCATTAGCTCAATCCTACTTTCTCCCAATCTGAGTAATCTAAAAACAAGTGCTCTAAAAGTCCTTTGTCATACTTTTAACGCGCTGAGTACACTCATGCCAGTAATCTGACAAAGGCGAATATTTTTTCAGCTCCATTCACCATCTCAGAATGCTTCTCACTCCTGTCCCTCCCTTCCAGGAAGTTCTGACTCCGCTGATTAAGGGAGAAAAACAAATCTCTTTTGATATGCTAGGGTGAGAGCTGCCTGCCACTCTCCACCTCTCCTTAATACAGTGCTCGACGAAGTTTTCTAGAGGTGCTCCAGAACATGTGCTTTTTAGAAGAGCATCCTTATTCCAGCTCACACAGCTAAGTAGAGTGTGGAGGGTCCAGAGCAGAAGGGAGGGAAGCAGGGAGCCTGTTATACACAGCTTACATGATATCAGTGACATTCACCAGGTTTCAAATGTCATCTTGTTTTTCTCCACACTGCAAAATCACAGACTAAGAAAGTAAAAGTGACGTCAAGAAACAACAACTGGGCAAAGCCCTGCCATCCCAGAGATAAATACTTAAGTCTCACATACAGTATATGTGATGCTTAAATCTTGGGTTCAAATCTTGACTCCACCAGTTGTCATCTGGGTAAACTCTAAAGTTACTTAAGCTCCGTGCCTCAGTTTCATTTGTGAAATAAGTATAACAACAGTACTGACCACGAAAGATTGTGCAGCTGCTACATGAGATAAACACATAAAGCATTTAGAACATTGCTGGGCATGTAACAGCTCAATAAATAATGGCAGTAATTAGCCGTTGATGTGATTACTATTACCAGTGTTATTTTTTAAAGAAGTTCTATGAACTGCAATACCTTCATTCAGCAAACATTTTAATGAGCACTTACCATGTGTGTCATATAGTTGGTGTTAAAACCCTGGAGATACAGACTCAAGTGGCATAATCTAGACCCTCAAATATCATCGAAATGCGATAATGTACCAAAGAGTGGTTAAGATATATAACAGAGATGTGCACGATCTTGAGATGCAAGAAGCCTGGAGAGGTTGAGAAGGGGATAATGAGCCAATTCTTAAGAGGCAGACTGGAGTGCACCAGTAGAGTGTGGAGGGTCCAGAGCAGAAGGGAGAGGCAGAGAAGGAGGACAGGGAAGGTCATTCTGGGCAAGGTTGAGGAATGGCACAACATCAGACTAGAAAGCTTAGCAAAGGCAAGTGTATGAAAGGTCTAACTAAATTGAACCTTAGCCTGAAGATAAATGCAGATTCCTGACTTCAGGACAAAGGATGGGCTGGAATGGGAGAATAAAAGGGGGATGGAGGTTCAGTGGCAATTGCTGCAATAATAAAAACCCCAAAGTTGGCAAGAATAGAATAAAAAATACAAAAGGTTTTATAGAAATGATAGAAAGAATAGACCCCTCCCCAAATGTTGAGAAGTTAAAGTGACAGGTCTTAGTTGCTGATTAGATGTGGAGGATTAGAGAATGTAAAAAATAAGAGGTGAACACCTGGTGACTGACTGGAAAGGTGGGGTGGATGGTCGTGCAACTGGGGTTGAGGTAGAGGATGTTTTGAGGAAAGGATGTTGAGCTCAGTTTTAAAAATGCTGAGTTGAGGTACCTGTCGGACATTCAGATGCAGCTATCTGGTAAGAGAGAAGTCAAAAATATGGGCATACACCTGTGAATCCAGGTAAGGCTGTAGACATAGAGACGAGCCATCACTGCTTAGGGTGCAGCCAAAGCCACAGACAAAGAGAGGTGTAGGAGACTAAGATGAATTGATTACAGAGACAGGAGAACCAGGGAGAAAAAGAAAGCAGATACTATAGCTACCAACATTTCCTCATAACTCTAACACTATTTTCATCCTCATTGATCTTGTCAGTAACAAACATTCTAATGTTCTTTATATGCCATCTGTTTCACAAATATTTGAGGCAGCTTATGGTAAATACATACAATAAAACAGCAAAATGAAATAAATAAAGCAAAGCAAGAAAATATGGAATTAGTTTAGAAAGCCAAAACAGAGAAAGTTTGGAGGAAAGTAAAATTAGAATACAATTATTCAGGCCAAAGGGGACTAAACAGTCGCTACAGCAGAGGTGTTAGTTTGACTCTGAGCTTCCTAGTGGCCAAAGTAAAAAGAGCTAGTTAGTTATATAACCATAAGAAGAAACTATCCTCTTCCTCAGGATTAAGTGATTTTCCCAAGATCAACTAAAAAATGAATGAATAGATCCTTCTACTCTACAAGCTATTTCAACATGCAAATTCTCTATGCATAGTTAGACTCTCATTATTAGAGTAGAATGGTAGAAAGGGAACTAGGGTAGGCATCAAGATACCTAGTTATTACAGTACTAGCTCTTTCACTAACCACAATCCTAAAACAGATCATTTAAATTCTTTGTACCTCATTTTCCAGACCATAAAAAAAGTGCTTTTAGTGAGCCAGGGTGAACAATACAAAGCATTTGTGCTATCATTCCCCAATCCAGCACACCTTGAGACATTTCTAGTTAATCATGGAGCTTTTTTTCTGCTGAATCCTGAGAATAACCCAAAATCCTTCTCAATATTGTCCTGTGCAACTACCAATTAATCAACACAGACATTCTGACCCTAGAGGTTCTCTAAAGTACCTCCGGTGCCATCATGCTATCATACACACTACCATGCTGTGGCCTCGGTGTCTACTGTGGTAGCACCCTCTCTGAATGAAAAGGCTGAGGGGGATCCGACCGCAGCTGCTAAGGTAGGCAGATATGGAACAAAGCTCTTTTCACAGTTATTTTTAAATTTCTAAAAATATATAGCTATATTAACATTAAAACTCACACTAGTCAAAATACACTACTGATTAAAATAAAATACTTCCAAACGATCTACCAGAGGAAATCAGGAAAGGTACTGCAGCATGTACCAAAGTGAAAATCTTTAGAAGCAACTCAACTTTCAAAAGACCTTTCTTTTATTTTAAAATTCGTATATGAGCATTTTCACAAAAGTAGAGAGTACAGTACAATAAATCCGTACGCACCGATCACCCAGTTTCAACAACCATCAACATTTCGTCAGAAGTGTTCACAGGATTTAACTCTAAAGGTCGAGTCTCCTAGGGCTAGATTCAAATATTTATGGCAAAATACAGCTTCTTCCGGAAACACACTCATGTACATGAGTTAACGCATGGATGCACATATCCATACAAACAATCACTTCCAGGCAATATGGAGAAACAAGCTGAAGCAGGATCTGTTCTCTAGATTCTTGGTACTCCAAGTATGGTCCCTAATCAGCAATGTCAGCATCACCTGGGAGCTTGTTCTATAGACTCTCAAGCCCCATTTCAAACCTACTGAGTCTAATCTGCATTTTAGCAGAAGTCTGCATATTTAAAGTTTAAGAAGTACTGGTCTACTTTAGACCACCATCACTGTCCTCTAAAAATCTTCCCCTAATTAACTGGCTCCAAGGAGCTGGGCAATAAACTGAAGTGTGAAAAATAGTGTCCATTTTACCTGGGAGGGCAATTTGTCATTAACTAGTCAAACTTAAAGGTATGTAATTTATGACCTAGCGATTCCAATTCTCCATACCTACACTAGAGAAATATTCACATATATGCTTAAATGGGATATGAAAAAGATGTCTACCACAGAGTTGTTTGTTCTTAGAAACAACCTAACTGCCCATCAATAGGTGAACGGCGAAACGAACAAGAACAGTAAACAGAGATTAAAGTGAATGAGCCAGATCATGAAAAGTTCTCCTGGTTATATAATTGAGTGAAAAAAGCAAATTGCATAAGATTCCACTGAGTATTAACAATATGTGTTTTTAAAACAAAAGAAAAAAAAACGCATCATTATGTATTTTCTCTGGATACACATGTGCCTGTGTAAAGGAAGAGGAAAGGTTTTAAAGGATACCTAAAGGAAATGGTAGCTGCATTCTGGGCCTGATGAAGGAGGCTGGGATTAGGAAGCAGGGAGTTATAGGAGGATTATGTTTTACCCATTTGCTTCTGTATCAAAAGGAGAAGGCATTCATGTATCACCTATGAAACAAGTATTTTTTTAAGTAGCTATATAGTTTCTTATACCAAATGAGTTTATGTAGAGAAAGCACGGTCAGGGTAAGACTATAGAAAGATGGATAGAAAGTTTTAAGAACTTTGACAAACTACATGGACCATTTTTTTCTGTTTCCTTCACTACATGTATTCAGCTAATACTAGGCATATTTTGCACTATTTAAAAATGTCATCAGTGTGATATGTTTGTGTTTCTGTGAATTTTTTTATTTCCTTAATTTGTTTATGAGCTACATGAGAACAAGTTATATATGTGACTGTTTCTATTGCTGCATATTCTGGGTTCCTAGTTCAACATATGATGATACACACTAAAAGAATAACTCACAAACCTATGTATAACAACAACTAAAAAAAAAAATCCCTAAGAGGTAGAGAGAACATGGATTATCTTCATTATACAGCTGAAGAAACAGGCTCAAAAAGTTTGGAAGATGTGCCCAAGGACTCTTTAACTCGTAAGTGGCAAAAACAGACCTTGGCTCCCACTTTGGGATTCCAAATCCTCTGCCCTATCAATTATACTATATTTGCCATGCTGCCATATTTAAATATGATACTTAACCTATACTTCTAAGAAGTTTTTTAGATGGCATCAGATTAGAAACTCTCAAATCTTAAAATTCAAATAAAATGTACACTTTTGGGATCTCATATCTAATTATTTATTTTGAGTTTCTTTTCCAATACCATGCCTTGACTAGTCCAGGGAGATGAGGCTGAAAAAAAAAAAATGCTATTACCACCCTATCCCAATCATAAAGTAGAAAAAGGATGAATTCTAGCTATTTTGAGATTTTAAATGTGTCTGTTCTAATTTATATAACAAATACATAAAAATGATGGATATTATGTACCTATCTTCCAGCTTTAACAATTATCTTAGCCCATTAGAAAAATCCTAGTGACAATATAAATAGTGTTAGGGAGTAGGGGTGAAAGGGAGAATCTAGTTATCTGTCTTTAATAAAGTAACAAGATACCTAGAAGCTTTTCATGTGAAATATTCTCAATTTGATTTACAGGCCTTGTGAAGTTAAAGGTGTTTTTTAAAGTTTGGAGTTAATGAGGTTTTTGCTCACAGTAGTCCTTAGATGTCAAGATAATACAACTGACTTCTTGATCCTCTTAAGCATTGTGACTAGAGAGGAACCACTCCGGACACACATGCATGCCTCTATTTATAGCAGCAAGCACCAAGTCTTATGGGAAAAGCTCCTAAACCATTTAAAAATCGAACTATTTTAAGCATCTCACAACTTTCTAAGAATTTTGTTTGTTTGTTTTAACATTGTTCCCAAAAGTCATGTCATAAATTGTATGTGTGTGTGTGTGTGCGCATGCATACATGTGTGCCTGTTTTTGGGAAATGTGCAAAATGAGGTTAGTGGGTTTGGAGCATTAAAGGCTCTATAAAGAGTTCCAACCAGGGCTGCATTTGTGGGATAAGATCCTGGGAGTTCATAGTATGACTAAGAAATGAATTAACCACCTAAAAAAAATTGTTTTCATAAAACTGGATAGAATATATATATTATTTAAAAATATGAATCAAGTATAACTCATTTCAAATGCTAAGTATATTTCCCATAACCATTTAAAACATATATGTACTAACTCTGAAGTCTTGCTAAATTTAAATCCTGACTCAGTAGAGTAAGACAAGTCGTTCCTTCTTCTTTCAGGGAGGGAAGAGTCAAAGAGTTGCCCCAACAGACAGGACTGCTGAAAATGCCCTCTAAGTGCCAGGAACTTCATGTACGAGAAACTTTTTAATGATGTAGAGAATTATTAGCCCTCCTCATTTGTTTCTGGAGTAAAAACTGGTTGAAGATGTTTAAAACCTGCTTAGGATCATAGCTAATTTCCAACATTGGACCGTTTGACTCTAAAAATCTACCCCTTCTCCTCTGTGCCATACTGACACTCAACTAGGCCAGCGGCACCATGTGCTTGTTTCAGACAGTCTTGAAATAAGTTTTCCTCTCTATTCTGCTTAGAATTAATCTTTTGGTCATGGCTTTCTCTAATGTGCCATGTTTTGAAAGTTCGCATTCATTTATGTAGAAAGTTACATTACCACCCACTAATTTTGAAAAAGAAGCCTCTACTACACTGTGGCACTTACAAGGTGGTCATCAAAAAAAAAAAAAAAGTTATTCCTAGTAATTTTATTCCAGTACCAGAAGCTCAGAATGTAAATTAATGGGCACAGCTACTGGTCTTGTCTGAAAATAGCTGCATGACTAACTGTGTCCACACAGTGACTAGAATATGTCAAAGCACAAGACTTGTGGGTTGCAGGACTTTTGTGGAGGGGACTCTCCATGAAGGTAGACCAGGACGTCAGGTCGAGGGCTAGGAGGTGGAAGTCACTGGTTTCCACTTTGGTCACCAAATAGCACTCACCTGAGATTTCTGCCAAAAGCCTTGTTGTGACTGCTGTTTTAAACCCTATCTTAAGGAACACGTATGAAGAAGTTATGCAGTAGGGATTAACCACCTGTCAATTCTGGGCCTTGTGTTATCAAGTTACAGGCTTGACTCAATTAATAGTTGTAATTAATTACATAATTTTTGGTTCAAATTTAATGCTACCAAAATGTCATCGTGAAACTAGGCCATTTATGAAGATTTACAGACAAAAGGCTAATGATAAGCTTAAAAGTTAAACATTTGATACAGATTTGAGACACATGAGATACTTAAAATCCAAGAGAGGACCCTCTTGCTCCATGAACATCAATAAAAGTAAATGTGCTCCTCACACACACTGGTTTCTGAGCCTTTGGACTCTAAAAACAGACTGATGCCTGTTCTCTGAGCCATGGATATCCTAATTCCATTCTGGCCCTCAGCAAGGAGAATGCAGTGGGCCTCTTCAGGGCTGCATGGAGTACTGCAGAGGTAAAGATGGACTTAAAGTTGGGGGTACCCCCAGCACCACTGTGATGGCCATGGTCAGCAAATAAGAGTTTTCATCCTCAAGGGCAGGACAAAGAGACTGAAACCCAGAAAATGATTACAAAGTTAAGGACATAAACCCAGAAAAATCTAAGACTGTCACTTTGTCACTCTAACCACGGCCCACTGCCTCTGTATCTGGTTCTTGGTATTTATCTATGAAAGCACCTCGACTTCTAAGATCTGACTGACCAAAGTGGCTAATACCTGTTTAGGCCCAACAACAGCCCAGCTGTGCTTCTCTATCTGTGATGTAAGCTTTCCCAGGGATTCACAGTGGCTGGCTCAGGGTACAGGATGAATGTACTTCATTCTTGTGGAACATCAATTCCATGTAAAGTTTTAAACTGTTTTTAAAATTGTCATATTAAAGCAAACACCTATATGGTGGAGTACATTGCTAGAAACAAAGGAATGTTAAAAATACAACAGCAGACAGGTTTTGTGTTCACAGAGGTCACTTTGGTGGATACTTCCTGATGCCTAGGGGAGTGTTGGTAGAAATATTTGAGGAACACTGGCCTGTTGGATCTCTAGGCTGTTCCCTCAGAGCCTGCGGCTTGAATGGAAGGTCATCTTCTCCTTCCAGCTCCCAGCCCAGAAGGAGGCATGGAGCCCTTGCACGGCCTCTTTTACCACCCTCACACTACTCTACTCCAAGTCAACCACAGGGCTAGGCACTACTACATCAGCATTGTCTGTGCCATGAAGACTTTCTCTGTGCAGTGAATGCTGCTTGAACAATCCCCTCCTACTTATCAAACACTATAACACTGGCGGAAAGACCATCTGGTACTGGGGAACCTATGTAAGACGGGGGAACTATATCTGCAGGAACGGGTCTCTGAGTGAGAACAAGAAGGGGCAAAAAAAAAAACTGCTAGTAGAAAAAGCCCCAGGGTACAATGAGACATGTACAGAAATACCACCAGTACAACCAGTACCAGAAGCACATTCATTATCCACCTGCTATGTGCTAGGAACTTGAGGATACAGAAATATATAAGACATAGTCTTTGAATGTGAGGTGAGGTCAAGGTGAACAATGTTCCTGACAGTTCAATAGCCTACTACTGAAATTTGTATATTCTAAATCCAACTTTATTTTTCAGGTAAAATGAAGGCTACCTGTTTTCTTTTCAATTTAGGGTTGACATGACTGTGAGGAGCCTTACATGGAAGTTTAAGATTCAAGGTCTTTACATTCCAACAACTACACTTGTTTTAACATGTCAGTGACAAATGTAAGAAAAAACAAGAATTCTAGTCTAATAAGCAAGGAGCATCTGCCTGTTACATCAGAGATAATCATTTGACAAACTTCTTAAAGGTTAAAAAGAATTTTTTTTTAATTTCCAGGGCTATAGAGTTTGCAATTTCTAGATTGAACGGGTCACTGAACTAAATCAGAGATTTCATTCATTCAATTATGCTGTAACAAACGACTGAAGGAAATGTAGATCCTCTGCTAAGTGCTCGTATATTGGGAGGCTATTAAGATGCATGTCTTGCCTTCCAGAATCCAGTCCTGGGCAGTGTTGTGGTTCTCAAACCTTTTTTTCATTATTGCTTCCCTCATGAGCCTAACTAGATATTTGTTGTAATTGCCACAACCCAAAGAATACACAACCCAGGAATATACTATGTATCTGTTTCTATACTGTGGCCCTTTGGAAGGCTGCAAATAATTATACCATAAGATTTCTCATCTCCCAAGAACCAATTTTACCTACTAAGGGGCAATATGGCCCCACTGGGAACTCATGGTCTATGGTAGGTGTTCATATAACTCTCATATGTGGAAGGGTACACACACACACACACACACACACACACACACACACACACATTCTTAAAGGACCCCATAGTAAATATTTTAGGTTTTGTGGGCTACATACTGTCTCTGTGGCATATTCTTATTTATTTTGTTTTATATTGTTTTGTTTTTACAACCCTTTAGGGATATAAAAACCTTTCTTAGTTCAAGGATACCCTACACCAAAACAGGCTACTGGCCAAATTTGGCCTGTGGGCTAGAGTTTGTTGGCTTCTGATTTAGAGGGATAACAGCTAACATTTTTTGAGATCTTACCATTTACAAAAAAGTAACTGTTTGTAGAATGGTGGTTGCCAGGGGCTGGGTGAAGAGGGGAATGGGAGTTATGTTTAATGGTATAGAGTTTCAGTTCTGCAAGATGAAGAATTCTGGAGATGGATGGTAGTGATGGTAGCACAATAATATGAATGTACTTAATACCACTGAACTGTACACTTAAAAATGGATAAGATGGTAAATTTGTATCATGTGCATTTTATTAAAATAAAAATTGTCATTATAAAAAGTAACTATTTAACTTTCGTATAATACCACAAGACCATAAAAAGTAGATATCTTCATTGTATAGCTGAATAATGTGAGGCTAAACGAACTCTGACAACCAGCCCAAAGTTACAAAACTAGCCGGTGGAGTGCTGAGGTTCAAATCCTAGTCTGTCAGTTTAAAAAGCTCTCTCTCTGTCATTCTCACAACCAAGAACTTTTTTCTCCAAGAGATCCCATACTTCCAAAGATTTTTATCTGATAAATAAGCATCACTTACTAATAATTTATTTTGCTTATTAAACAATTATTTAAAGATACATATTGACAAACAGAGCTTCAGATCTGTTCATGGCTCAGCCCATTCTTAAAAGATAAGCTCTTAAACGAATATGACTTCAGTCGAAATCAAAGAAATTTGACATTCTAGTTAAGATTTTTCTTTAGATAAATTTAAGGTCCCTGAGGGCAAGGGCCTTCCTTGTCTGTTTTACCCCATTATCCTCAGTTCCTAGAACACAGGCCAATATTTACAAATGCAAAGTGCTCACCTTCCTTTATCTCTGGATCCTTTGTGTTTAAGAGACTCCATAATATCTGTGAAACTATTGAATGCAGATCAAATCTAGAATCTCTTTCACTACTCAAGTTTTATGATTCCATGCTATTCCAGTGGTACTTATTCAGTCAGTCAACCACAATACTTGAGATCACACTATATAGTACAGGGTGCTAGTGTGCTTGTAAAAATGCAGAGTAAAATGAAAGAAGAACCTAAAATTTAGTGAGGTATAAAATGTCTATAACCTAACAAAAACAATGAAAAAAGACTAAAATATTTTTAATTAGTTTGGGAAAGAATTTTAACTAGTTGTTAGAACTGGGTTTCACAGGGACTAAAGAAAGCAAAAAACTGCTGTAGCTGCCTATTTATAACAATTTCTCCAGGGCAATGTCCGCGTGACCTCCCTTATGGCAGTGACACAAGCAGAGCCTATCCAGTGCCTCATCCCCTTGGCTGTATCAACTGTCACAGGCACATGACCGAGGTCAGGCCAATCAGAATTCTTCCCTGGAATTTTCCCAACTTAAACTAGGGGGTAAGGATCCTGTTTTCTCCCAGCCCATAGGCTGTAACGACATCTGTAGATTGACAATGACCATGGTATTATCTTCCATGTACAGGAAGCCCATCTACAGTGAGAGAAAAATGATGCCAACACTAAAAGACAGATATAGACAAAAGGTGGTGATAAAGAGTGGAGGAGCCAGAGATATAGAGCTATGTTCAAGTCCCTGGTTCCGAGTGTCCTTAAAACCCACTCCATTCAGCTCATCCTGCAGTTTAGTAAAGTATACAAACAAACAAAAATCATCCCCCCTTTTGCTTAAGCTAGATGAAGTGTTTCTGTTACTTGTGACCAAGAACCTTAAGGCTTGGGCTGAGGCTGCTGACTGACCTGGAAGGAATAAAGTGCGTCATCCCAGAGAAAGTAGGCTAAAGGTAACCAGTTCCTCAGCTCGCCCTGGACTGGATCCCCATCCTTCCTCCACCTCGAGGTTTCATCTTTGAAACTAGGTTAAACTTCTTTGCTACCAGGTGTGCTTGAATCTCTTAAACGGGGAAATCTGACATAATGTACAGTTTTAGCTTTTTTCTTTTTAGACAGAAGTGAGTCCCCACCCCAAATCCCCAATATAATTATTTTTATTTTGAAAACCCTTTTACATTTTATTGAGCGTCCAGAAAAAAAAAAATGTGAAGTGACAGGGCTTCAGGCTGTACATAGTAATAAAGAGCTTTAAGAGAACTGTTAAGAATGTAATCCCTTCAAATAGCTCATGTAAATTATACTAATCTATTGAAAGACTTCTTGCATCATTAAAAAAAAAAAATCGAGAAAAAAAAATTCACTTTCTTCCAACATAGCCACCAACCCAATCTTGTTGATTTTGTACCATTTTCTTAACTTTCCTTCATATGATTTTAATTTTTTTAATGGTGAATAACTACAACTGTAGCTATTCACCATTAAATCCACTCAATTTGACCCAAGATTAGAAAGCTATGAATAGAAACAAGCAACTAAATTAGTCACCAAGCAAAAGGAAAATTGATAATTTGCCTTCATAGAAAACTCAGAAAATTAATAATTTACAAGTAGAATATTCAGGAAAGGTATTTTCAAACAGGTAAGATTATTATTTTAAGATTTTATTTAAAAAGGTCAGAATTACTGTCTAATCAAAGGTTATAAAAGCAAACTGCCCACATCATGTTCTTCATTAGTTTATTTTTAAGGACAGTTCTGAATAACTGTAAAAGTCACTTTTTCATCACTGATAGTTAAGGTAAAAAAGAAATTTTGCCATGAGACTCACAGGTTAATTCAAAGACAGTGTACATGTGTTTAAAATAGCAGTAGTTTCTAGAGAACGCTTCTACCTCAGACCCAGTGAGTGCCCTCCTAACGATGGTTCTTTTTTCTCATCATAATATAAGCTCGAGGAGAGCAGGTAATAAACTATACTGGTCCACTGCTGTGCCTTCAGTGCCTGTAGTACCTGGCACATCACAGGTAATCAATAAATGTTTGGTGAATAAGTAAATAAAAGGATCAACAGAGAAATCCAACTGCATGTCCTAATTCCAGCACTGATGAAGGGTTTGGCATGTTGACAAAATGACAAAGAGGAAAACAGAGAATGTAAAAGTTTCTCTTCTTTAAATTCAAACTAAGTCAGCCAGTGCTGGAACACATGTTCTCTGTGCCAGGTCCTGGACTAGTAGCTGCTAACACAGAGGTAAAGACGACAGAGTCCCTGTTTCCAAGGTGTGTGCATTGGAGTGAGCTGATCCAACTTTCACAGGACCTATCCACTCATCGGGAGGTTCATCTTTTAGTAGGACTAAAAGTAAGAAGAAGGGAGAAGAGATGACCATGGAAAACTTAATAAAATACTGATTTCTAAATGCACTTTAAGTATCTAAACTAGATATTAAGGCTTATACTTTCATATAACCTATTATTCCCATAACATCATTTCTACAGAGGGGGAAAATCATTCTATAGTTCTAGGAACAAACTTCTACATTCCTAATTCTCTTCTTTCTCTCTCAGAGCTTTGTTCAAGCAGAGGTACGGGGAAAAGAAAAGGAATAAAGAGCAGCTTTGACAATGGTGGCTCTCCTAAGATGTGAAAATATGAGAAGGAAAGATGAGGGATGGTGTGATATTCCTACATAAGATACGGATCATTCAAGTATTTGAAGATGGGCGTGGCTTCATCTTTCATTCTGAACCTCATTAAATCCAGCCTATACTGAATTCCACATTACTGAAGATATTGCTCTTACTGCCACCTGCTTGAATATATGAACATAGAAAAATCATTCATCAAATTATACCAAAATCCTGTTTAAAAACTGATAATTACTGGTTTCAGATAACATCAAATTATGACCCCCTCCAAATATGGTCAATATAGAAAATAAAAGTATAAGTTTGGAACTGAGTATCTGCCTTTCTTCTCAATTACCAAAAGTACAGTAGACTGCATATGTATTCATTTAACATCGATGTTACTAAAGGTAAAAACAAAGATTCTCTTAAAAACTACAAGCTCTTTCATCTATCTAGCCATTCACACATGGAATACCAATTATGTGTCAGATACCACATTAGCCTCAGGAATACAGAGGGAAAGGGACAGGGAAAGGGGACACACCCTTAATTAAGTCCTATTCTTTCTATTGATTGACTTATTAAAGTCTGAGTGACTAATGAGTGGAATAAGAATGGAAGATAAATTCCAAGTCCTACCCCATAAGAGTTAGAAGTTAAAAACAGGTTGAGTAAAAGCCACTATCACTTAGAAATACACAGGTGCAAACAAAATGAGGAGTATCTGGTCACACCATAAGCATTCCTAAAAGACACCATAAGTAGACCTACAAAGAAATAGTAGCATTAGACTCCCACGATAGTTCCAGAACAACATAAGACCCTCTCATAAGCAGCCTACAGCTCTTCCTCCTCTATCCCAGCTAGAATATTCTATTGCCCCAAAGAGGAATTGTTCAACTCTTTGGTCAAGGTTATCCCAAACATGGCTCAAAAGTCACAAACTTGTTCAAATTTTAGCATTGTGGAGCAGGGAGCGGGGGATACAAACCAGGTCAGCTAGTGATTATATCACTGCCTTCTTGAATCAGAGAAGTACCCACCACTTGCCTCGCAGGGCTATTCAGAAATGGGCAACTAGCCCATCCATATAAAGGAATTAGCCCAGCCAATGGCCTGTTTTTCACTCCAGGCTGTCTATACCCACTCTGACACAATGTGCTGGCACACTGCCCACATATGGCTCTCAGAGTGTGTTAAAGGTAAGCTTCAGCCTGTCAATCAGTTGATGTGCTCAATAAAAGCAAAACTCTGCAAACAGGAGCCTATTTGTGAAAAGGGGAAGAATTAACTGATACCAAACTACCTGCTCCAAAAAAAAAAAAAAAAAAAAAAAAAGGAACAACTTTTATATATAACTCAGGTAAAAGAGAACTTTTCCATGAAATACTGAAAATATAAACAGCTTGGAGGGAACAGTCTTATCTTTGAGACAGAGATAAAGATTATTTATGATGCCACAACTGCTCAGTCATAAGCACTCTGAGAAGTAGCCCGTCTCTAGGCCTAGTGTCAAAGCCGGTTCAGGACCCTAAAATACAGCTCTGGAATCTGACAGCGCTGTGGAGTTCTGGTCCAGCATAGAGAGCAGCAAGCAACATGGACAGATTAAAATGCTTACTGTAGTTTCAAACATGCCCCAGACAAGGGTAGGTCAGAACACATTCAGGAGAACTGGTCTGCCTTCATACTGCAGGTGCGCCTGGCTCCTTATCTTCAAACAGGCCGTTGTTTCTAAACGAGTATTTCTTCACTAAGGGCTTGTAGGCTCACAGAATTCTAGAGCAGGCAAGAAGGTTAGAGATGCACCAGCCAACATCCTCACTTTACTGATGAGGAAACTAATGGCCAGATGGGTGGGTCTCAGAGCTGGTTAATGAAAGAAATGGAATTAGAGCCCAGGCCAGCATTCCTCCCATCAGACTTTTACGACCTCATTCTTATTAGTGAACAGCCAGAGTTCCCTTCCTATTTGTTTTCCAAGTTTGACTTTATTTGAAGGTCACCTCTTGTTTACTTAACTTTTTTATTATAAAAATATCCATAATATAAAACTTACCATTTTAATCATTAAGTATATATGGTTCAGTAGTATTAAGTAAAGCCACACTATTGTCTATCTATCGTATCGCCACCATCCGCCTCCAGAACTTTTCATCTTTCCAAACTGAAACTCTGTACACCTATTAAACAATAACTCCCAGCCCCTGGCAACTACCAGTCTACTTTGTTGCTATAAATCTGACTATTTTTGTGCCCCATATAAGTAGAATCATATAATATTTGTCATTTTGTGACTGGCTTATTTCATTTAACATAGTTTTCAAGATTCACCCACGTTGTAGCATGTTTCAGAAATTCCTTCCTTTTTAACAGTGAATAATATTTCATTGTATGAATATAGCACCATTGTTTATCCATTCATCCATCTATGGACACCTGAGTTGCTTCCACTTTTTGATTACTGTGAATAGTGTTGCTGTGAACATCAGTGTACAAGTATGTGTTAGGCTGCCTGCTTTCAATTATTTTGGGTATATACCCAGATGTGAAATTGCTGGATTATACAGTCTATCAGTGCTATTTTGAAATGTGTCTCAAGAGACAAAGAAGAGACTAAATCATTCTGGTTGGTGAATTCCTTAAGGAAATGAAAAAGTTTTATTCCTAAACTCAGCTTTACTTAAAAAAAAAACAAATTCTATAAGAAATCTTTTAGAGGCTGTGTGAATTAGAAGAAAAAGCATAGCAATGACAGTGAGGAGGATGACTTTTTAATTAATGTCCAGTATAGCATCCGACTAGCTTCTTGACCTCTCTAAGAGTGAATTTCCACAGGGAAGAGAGAGTGGTCTAAACCCTAAAGTCTATGGGTTCTGTGGGTTCTATGACTCTATGGAAAAACTTACTTAAAAGATTACTATGTTCCTTCATCATTTTTTTATTTTCCTTTATTTCTGTTTGAATTACCAAGCATAGTAGAGCTTAAATAACTATTTCTAGTTAAAGAACTGAGTGTGTTCTTGAGACAGGAGTTCCAGGAGAAATGAGAAGAACTCCTGAGCTAGGGGAAAAATAAATCACTGAGACTAATTTAATATGATCGGCAATAATTTTCTCTAGTATTACATTTATTTGCTAAAGGCCTTAGAATTTCTAGAGTATATTACCTGCATAATCTGAGTCACTGTGACCTGTGGTTCTTTTATAGCAGTTGATATAAACTATCACATGCACACCTAGCTCAGTATCAAGTGCCAAGAAAAGTTCACTATGATAGTTTGGTCCAAACAACACTTCAGTTACTGAGCAATATATCATCACCAAGATCCCTAACTGACAATGCATTCGGAGTCAAAATGCAGACCTGGCTACAGGTAAGACACCAACAACACACTCTAAACGCCAGCTATTCTAGGGCCTTCCTAACAGCCCAGACTGCAGCCACTACTCTCTTTCCTAGGAAGGATTTGCAGGGTGAGAAACACTCCCTCCCCAGTTTCCCCCGGCATCCACCATGAAGCAGGCTTTTTGCTCCAGGGCCAAGAAAGGAAAGCTACAGATAGAATTCCTCACGCATGTTTCACCAATCATTATTTCAGCTACTTAAGATAACTTTTATGGAATGCTTCCCATGCTGGGTACAATTATCTATATTAACCTATTCGATTCTTATAACTGTATTAGGTGTCTTCATGCTCACCTTGTAGGAAAGGAGGTGAGCACTCAGAGAAGTGTCCTGCTGAGAGCCACACAGGGTGGTAAGGAGCACAGCCAGGTTGGACTGGGTCTTCAGCCCCAAGTCCAGTGTTTCCTCCGCTATACCATTTGTCCACCTCTCACAAGTCTGTGCCAACCTGGCCACCTCAAAGAAAATATCTGAAGTTCCTCTCTTAAAAAGCAGGCCCTAATGATTCTAAAACTTTATGGCTTTTCAGTCAAGAGTAAAGTGTACAGGTCATATAATTTATTCTCTTACCTTTATTTCTGCAGATAGGCAGAATTTTGAAGAAACTAAATCCAAGAGTTTTAGAAACCCTGGATAAGTCATTTTATTAAAAAAAGCTTTTCTGGAATAGAAACACCCACATTATCACCACCTCCAGTAGCAGTGGGCATTGACTGGGTCCCAGGGTTTCCATGCACCTCCAGGCTTACTCCCAGGCAGTCTCCTGGGGGAAAAGACATTCATTCAAGAGTTCCCTGGACATTTTTAGAGAATTAAATTATCCAAGTCTTTCCAAATTCTAAGAGTGCAAACAGTGTTAATTAATACTTATTACATAATAGATTCATGAAACTGTGTTTCCTATGATCGCATGCATTTTTCTACAGCACCAAGACCCCTGGGGGAGGTATTAGGCTGTGCATTACATTTATCATGATTTTATTGGACTCGAAGCATAATTTTATTATTTTAAATGACTGTAGAGATTTATAATTATTGTTACTGTTGATTTTATGACACGTTTTGGTCCCATCTATGATTTATTTAATGCCAAGGCTTTGCCTCAAATATAACACCCAAATATGACATTGTTCCTCTGGGAAACACCACTGGCTTTCAAACACCTACTTTTATGGGAGAGTTTTTATTAATGCAATGCCATGCAGAGTGGAAAGTGCTTGCTCAAAAAGTGCATGCTTACTGATTAAGTAAAATATAAATACAAGTTTTTCTTTATCCAACTTTTAGGAGAAAGAAGCATTATTTTTTATTTTTTTTTAAGCAACCCAAGGATACTGTGGAGTAAGTCCCAAATTTCTGTTCTACTCACTACATCAGCGGTTGTCAGCTCTGACTAAACATCAGTACACATGGGGGCACTTAAAAAAATAGCAAGGCCTCACCCCAGACCAACTAAATCAGAATTTCTGGGGGTTGGCTCAGGTACTATGCATTTTTAAAAGCTCCCCAAACAATTATAATGTACATGCAGGGTTCAGAACAGTTGCCATATACCATTGGCTCTTAAACTTGAAAGTGCATCAGAATTACCTAAAGACTTTGTTTAAACACAGATTGTTGGGTCCCAGCTAGGAATTTCTGATTCAGTCAGTCTGAGATGGGATAAAAATATCTGCATTTCTAACAAATTGCCAGTTGATGTTGGTGGCCCAAGGGCCACACTAAGAATCACAATCCTATACTTTCTCTAGTTGATTATTAATAGCTATTCTAAATTAATTTTATTATAAATATATTAGATCATTCTTCTATAAGGAGTGGTCTAAGATATTTTGGTTTTTGACAGTATGGGCCAAAAAAAAAAAAAAAAAGGATTTTCTGCTTAACCATTCACTAGCACAGGTAACTTAGTTTATCAGAATGCATCATTCCCTGAGAATCACAGTTAAACCAGGATAAAATCAGACACAATACAATTCAATCATTAGCAAGCACCTCCCATGGGATGGCTGGGCACTACCATGAGTTAAGTCATTCTTCCCTTCCCAGAACAGTGAACAGACTACCAGACAGGGCTGCGGAGCACACAGTAACTATGGGGCCAGACACACAGCTGAGGTAACAGTGAGAACTCCAGGAGGCAGGGGCTGTCTTTCAGAAGAACTTGGAAGAAGCTTTACACAGGAGGAGGTCTTTTAGCAGGATCTTCAAGGGGATCACACAACTGCCATTTTTCCACTGTCCACAATGAATTTTATAATACCAGTGTAGTATACTGCCTGCCCCACAAGGGTGCCTCTGGACCTTGTCCCCAGGCATTACAGGAATAATCAGGAACTACTGGTGAATTTTACTTTCAGGATGAAGGCAGGTTCTGTAGTTTATCCACCTTTGAACTTTTTACAATAATTAGTCCAACGCTTCACATATAGGTATTGTGGAATACCTGGGAGTAAGTGATAAAAAAATGCAATATGGACGGTAAATTGAATGCACCCCACGAGTGTACAAAGATAGAGAAGGAGATCAGGTTCAGACTACCAGGCTTTTGCTCTCTAAATAGCAACTGCATTTCTTTATACACCACAGGTGTTTAAGAAGTGTTCTTGACTAACCAAAAATATGGTAACATATTAAGCTGGTGTTGGAATGAAAAGAGTGAAAAGCAGCAGTTCCTCCATGGTTCAGTTTTATAGATTTAAAATGAGTAAGAGGAGACTCCTTGGAACCTAGCTCCTTAATGCAACGACTGAGGGCTGGCTCCTTCTGTACCCTGCGCTTGGCTAAACTGTAGTAGGTGCTCAAGTAACTCTCTTCTGAGTTGAAATAACTTGTTGAGTTCCTTACTGAGTCTCAAAAAACATTTATTAAATTATTTGGACATTATTTGACATTCAGCAGTTGATTTGGCTTAGGTAACTGAGAGCTAGCAAGCAATTAATTTCAAAACCCAAATGTGACATCACCAACTAGTACAGAATCCCTCTTACACACCCACCGACCAGACGGAAGCACTACCAATGAAGCTCAGGTCTCTAAAGGCCTCTGACAGAGAAGATATCCGGAATTCAAAGCTCTTCTCAAAATGAGAACACCTACAAATACATTTTGGAAGAACTGAAATAAATGTAGAAAGTTAAGTGCTGTAAGCACTCTCTTGAAGGCCAATGTAGTAGGGGTTAGCAGACTGCAGGCTCTGTGCCTCCCGCTACAACACAGCACACAGGCAGCTGCTTCTTCTCAATAGTTGGATATTGGAAGTTACCATCCTAATTTCTGACAAACATAGTTTGCTAGGCTCAATGTTAGAAGTTATCCACAGTTACTTCTACAACTAACATGCATTTAAATCTTACTTTTAAAAGGTAGTTCGGAATCAAATGTCAAATGATCAAAAAACTAAAATACCCACAAATTAAAGTACTATTAGTTATTAGATTCTTCTTGGTGAAAATTTCACCAAGAAGTGATATTTCCATTTTACTATGCTGTGATTATTCTGACCAAAGTTGCCTTCATTTTCTGTCAGTTAAGTAATATTGGATTACAATAATTTGAATTGAACTCTCTACTTTGAATGGATAAGTTTATAACCACTTTTTGTCATATAAAAGTTATGAAGGCATCATCCTAAATTCTTCCATAACAGGATGGTATCCAGATATTGACTATTTGCATCTTGAGGGCATTGGAAACCTAAAATGAATCAAGATTATAGCTCATTGAAAGGTGAAATATCATTAATTCTAACTGTAATAGAACAGAACTGGAATTTACTCTACTTTTTCTTTATGAAGGGGGAAAGGTGCTTATTCAACAAAAAAGTATTAACAAGACCATAAAAGGTAAATTTAAACTACTCAAGAGAATAAAGTATAATCATTTGATTATTTTATGAAAAAAATACATCAAAATTTTAAACAACAATCTAATCAAACCATACAAAAAGGGAGAGAGGCGGGAAAAGGATAATTCGGGAATTACTCTGTAGTACTAGGATATATAAACCGTGTAGTAAATTTAGTAGTATATTTACCCCTAGTATTTTTTCAAAAAAAAAATAAATAAAAAGTATCTATCTTTCTGATAAGCCTGTTTATACATTCATAAGAAAACAACTAAAAAATTTTTCACTTCATATGACTATCATGTTATCAGGACCTTTTAACAGAAAAGGTTAAATGGATTATGAGAATACATATTGCAAGTAAGCCCCGAGATAAAAATTTAAACATATGAATATTAAAATACTGTATTTGACGAAGTCAAAGTACTTAGGACATTCTACAGGCAAAGCTGAGGGGTCTGCATGAGTTTGGCAAAATGCGCATACAGAATGTATCATTCAATGTCCACATGGACATACCTAACATCAAAAACAATACAAAATGCTTCTTCAAGAAGTAAATGTATAATTAAGGTAGCTATCAAAGGTCTGAGAGTCTGATGTTTTGCATTTTAATAGGAAAGAAAACTTACCTTGTCTTGATATCAAAGTGACTACTGCACTTTGCCTGAGAAAGATATACTCAGATTTGGTATAGCAAATAGCACATTTCTTAGAAAACCAATGATTTTAAAGAAGAGTAAATATATTTTCCTCTTGTAGACCATAGCTAACCACAGTATGGCACAATTTTGGAGAAATCAGACCTCACCCAGTTACAAAAATAGCAAAAAGGACTCTTGCTGCTGGCAGAAAAGTGAGAAACATCTTCATTGATATTATAAGAACAATGTTTTATACTTTACAAGAACAATGTTTTAAACTTTTCAATTAGGCATTAAAATATCAGCTCTTTCAGAAAAGGCTGAAAGGTAAAAAGTAAATCGTGTTTTGCAAAAGTAATTGAAATTATTCTTCAGGAGAAAAAACAGAAATTGGTGAAAAAGAAAAATACAAGTTGAATGTTAAGGACTTTGAACAACCCAGGCCTCAGTTCCCTAATCTGTGAAATGAGGTGACTAGGATCTGCCTTCCTCACCCTACAAGATGTTGTGAAAATTAAATAAGTACTATAAAAGGATTCAGTAACCTGTAATTGTTATTACTGTTGTTTTAAAAGGAATTCCACTTTTACTCCAAGAGAGCTAATTACAAACAGTAATATAAGGGATTATACGGTTCAGTATAAGCCCCAAATCAACCAAGTCTGGCTTTGATTTGCTGACTTTTCCTAACTGATTTAATTAAACCCTAGATGGCTCCCAATGAGTTCCACCCTCTTGGTAGTCATTCACCTTTTGACTAATCCCTTCCTTCCCACTGAGTATGGACTAGACTAGTGTCTCATGTCTAATGAACAAAATAAGGCCAAAGTGATGATGTTCAACTTGGTGACTAGGTCATAAAAAGGCAGTCTGGGGTCATGCTCTCATGGATTACTCACTCAGGGAAGCCTGCCATCATGCTGGGAGAAGACCTATGGAGAAGCCCATGTTGTGAGGAACTGAGTCAGCCAGAGAGAAAGTGAGGCCTACCAAAAACCACATGAGTGAGCCCAGTAGCAGACCTTCCAGCCCCAGCTGAGCCTTCATATGACTGCAGCCCCAGGTGGCAACTTGACTGCAAATTCATTAAAGATGTTGAGCCTGACCCTCAGAAAATGTGTAGGACAATAAATGTTTATTCTTTTAAATTGCTAAGTTTGGGGTAATTCATATGCAGCACTAGATTACTAATACAAAGCAGTCAACAGCATCTTGCTTTGTAATGAACATTTAAGATGAGTCACTTCCTTGGTTATAAATTTATCCATTGGTAATTTATTTTTAAATTTATCCATTGGTAAATCCTGTCATTTTTGTACTTGTCTTTTTTTTTTTAAAGAATTACTTTCAATGCTGTCTGCTTAAAATTATCATATTTGATTTACTATATGAAAACACACCTTAAGTTTAATTCTTGTATCCACCTATTATCCTGCAATATCTGTTTTTGTTTTTATTTCTTCAAGTGGATTTTCTCCTGTGATTCTCAGCAGATTTTTAATGTAATTTGGGTTAGAGAGAGAGAAATATCTAGAGAGGAAATCAGATTTTCATATAATCATACTGAAACTAATAACACTAACATTAACCTATCCTCACTTTATTTTTTAAAAAAGGACTAGTTTGTAAAACCTATTCTGCTTCCACCAAATTTGAATCTCTTCTTTCCAATACTTGTTTTGCAGCCCCGAGCAACTAACTGTTCTTTGCAGCTCACCTAAGGTTTTAAAGAGCTTTCATACCTAAAGTGCTCATGAAGGTTTTATTCCATAACGAACATCTTAAAAAAAGCAAAATCTTTAAACTGCTATTCACACTCCCACCTCGTCTGAAAATAAAAAAAAGAGAAATAAAAAAATATTAATGATATCTTATTACTAATTCACCCAAAAATATTTAATGAGGAGCTATTTTGACTATTAAAGACACTCAAGGTGCCACATGGAAATAAAAAAAAAAAAAAAAAGAGCCAGATCTCATGGAACTTCAAATTTTTTAATTTTTAAAAGACCAGTCCAAAAAATTGGGTTGGCTATTTTGGGTTGGCTAACTGATGACCATTTAGATCCATCACAATGAGGGGAGTCAAATGAAATCCTGAATTCCTACACTCCTGTATGTATTCTATCATGCGTTACCGTGGATGACTTGTTAACATACATACAATGCTGCAAGACATGTGCTTTACTTCACCATTATAGCAATTACTAATGAGCTATTTCACCCTGCATGTAAGCGCAGAACAAAAAGATACATTTTAAAAATGCTAATGCCAACTGTCAGAGTAATTTTTTTGTTTTGTTTTTAACCCTTTTCCCATTTAGGAAAAAAAAGTGCAGCTCACTGCCAGCATTTTTTTAACATCATGCATAAGAATGCTATGTTTTCTAGGAATTGACATTTTCAGCAATCAAAAATTACAATATTTTGTTAATGGAAATACCACTACTAAAAACAGAATGCTATAAATAAAACGATGTCATTTCTTTCCAAAACGATAGATATACTAGAGCAATAAGAACATAATAATAAAAGTGAGATATTTCACGGCAAACTTTGGGGGTAAAGTTAGTAGTGTAACCTGCAAGTTATCTCAGGGTAAATGCTGTAGCTGCAAGCGCTGCCCACGAGTATTCTCAGGGCAAACGGGAAATGAGCAAAGATTCCTTAGGCAATTCAAAGTTTTCATTTAGTTTGACCTTAATGAGTATGTAGTGAACCTATGTAGTGAACCGAGACCAAGAAGTAAAATCCATATGGCCTTCAATTTTCTCAAATTAATATAAGGACAACAGTAACCAAAACACTTTTCAAACATATTTTAAAAGCAGTTTTTCACCACCAAAGTTTACTACCAAGTGCTCTTTATGCTTTTAAAACTACCTGCCTTGTATTAGACATTGATTTACAAGCAGAACTCAAGTTCTTATTTTAAAAAATGTTTGCTGGACATACAAGAATCATATTTTCTTAGAAAAATGGTTTAAAAGAGTATTGAACGTTGGCCCAGTGTTTAAATGGAGAAGGTGTAATTCAGATTGATGCAGAAACATGTTCCTCCACTTACGTGAAAATAGAGGCTTATTTTTTTCTCATGAACATATATTATGAAATACTCTACATATAAATTTATAAGAGTGCTACATATTCTGCATATGTACATTCTATATTTTAAAAAACTAGATGGCTTACTATAACAAAAACAATAAAATCATTACATAAAAATGAAACTGTAGGGTACTTTAATGAAGAAAATAATTATTCAAGAAAATGAGACTAAGGATGGTTGCTGCCACTGAAATGTAATTTTAATTCTGAGCTTCCAAATAGTTATGTCATCATTAGGTAAGAGATATACTAGTTTATCCAGTTTATCAAGAGAAGGACTTTTCCCTCTTGCTCACAGAAAAGTTTTAAGGGTAGGAGATACTAAACATAATAGAGAGCATCTTCAACAATACTTTGTAGATGATGCAGATTTTCTGTGGCAGAGACTGCAAACTGGCAACCTATAGGCCATATTTAACCCACAGCTATCTTCTTTGACCCTCACAGTGTCCCTAAAATTTTCTGACTTACTGCCAATATTTAACTTAAGAACTCTAACTTATGGCTTCTCTTGGAAAATCAGATTTGGGAACGTTGACCCTAAGTTTTCATGTGGCAACAGTTGGCTGGAGCTAAAAGCTACCCCTTCTATACACCATAGAACGTAGAATCTCCCCACCCCTTGCCACGGCTGATATAATCTGCAGGCATCTGAGTGTAGACCCCTGTAAATATATGGTGGTCTCTTATAACAATCTTGCTACAAAACTTGGGTGCACAATATGAAACCATCAATCTTTGAAGACCAGTCTGCAGAAAGCTAGAGTAATGGAGCATAGAAACATGGAGTAAAGCTAAGAGAGGAGCCTCCTCTCTCTCTGGGCAACAGAACCACCCAAAAGGCTTCTAAACAACACAGAAGCCAAGTCCAAGGATTTTTAGGACTGCCCTCAAGAGTCTGTGGCCACAGCTTAAAAAATTATATATATATTATGCATATATATTTTTGTAAGTAAAATCCTGGTTTTGAACAAGCATCATGCATACAAGACTGATACTGAAGTGTGTATTTGATTAAAATGGCTCATGTCCCTTCTGATTTGTTGAGCATCCATTTCAACCAGCTGAAAATATTCTGAAGATCACCCCAGTAATCACATAACCCAGCATATATAATGGATAAAAGTAGGGCTGCTCTGCTGGAAGAAGGGGTAGGAAGGCCAACCTACTTAGACCTCCTGAAGCAAAAATTTGTACTCAATGAATGAGTGGGTCATCCGTCACCAGATCCATCACTCTTCAAAGTCAGTTGAGTCTAATGACTCTGCCAAAAGCTAAAGTATAATCATTGGCCAGGAAGTTCATTCCCTGGAAAGTTCCTGAAGGGCAAATATTCTGTGCTGCTGATTGAAGAAAAATCCATAGATTTAGTAGTCTGGCATGCAGTTGGCAAAGCAAACATTTGTTACTAAAGTGAAAGCAACAGGAGATGGAAGGCCATTCCACAGGAAGGAGATTCAGAAGCAACAAATGGCAGGGTCTAAACTTTCCTCAAGAAAGACCTTTATATCTGCTTGAATGCCTGATCAAGGAATGGACTCAAGGCCTAGAATTAATTACTATAGGCTTGGTACTTTCAAACTGTTTTTTAAGGCAGCAAATCCCAAATTCTAAACCAAACTCCAATATATAAAACAGCAGTGAATGCAGCTGTCTTCTGACTAAAAGGTAGGTAAGAAGCCAGGATCCCCTGTGTACATATGTCTACCCTCTATGTCCATAAATTCAGCATCTCCTCAGAATCCTAAGGCTCTATGGAATATACTGCTAAAAGTGCTGCCATGAGGAATAAAAGATATAACTTTGGCATGGAAATTTTCAAACCAGATATCAACACCTTGACCATAATTGTTATATGTGAACTAAAGCCACAAGTCATTTTTAATATCGAAATTATTGTTTTGAAATCATTATTGAAGTAGACACATACAAAAATCCATTAACACAAAAATCAATGAACCAAAGAGCTAACTCTTCCCTGGCAAACCTCTTACAATGTATAAAGAATTATATAAAACCAACCACTTGTTCCCAGTCTTTTATAACCCTTATAGTCTGTTTTAAACTTACTTACTTCATAGACCTAAATCCCTGTTTTCACTTCAAATAAATGAGCTACCAGCACCTTTGTCATCTCAAATCTTTTGTGAAGAAAAAAATTAATTTAAAAATGTAGATTTTTAAAAATATCAAGTAACTAAGAAATTTAAAGAACATGAATCAACTAGTAGTTTGTTCTTTATTCCTTAATAAGTAGACTTAGTCCTACATTTTTAAATATCTGAGCCTAAAACTTGGTTTCTAAAGATCCTTAATTTCATCATAATCTTTAGAAGCAACATGAAGGGAGTTTTTAAAAGGTTAGTTTACAAATTCAGTGTCCATGATTTGAAGACATCACTATCAGCTTGAAAAGGAGAGAAAAAAGTATACTGCTGGATCCAGGAAAAAGGCCAGATTATTTATGCACCCACAATTTTGTTTTCTATCTTTCCATGGTTTAAAAATAAGATTTGTTTTCCCTTTACAAAGAATAAATACAATTGTACTGAGGAAGATGTGGCGGGGGTGGGGGCGGAGGAGTGGGGGAAGGTGGACTTTCAGCACTGAGTGAAATCCTTCCCAAGTTTTCAACCACTCACAAAAGCCTAAGATGTTTGACCCCATAACCACTGAGGAGTATGTGTCTGCTGCACCATGCCGAATAAGTGTGTGCCACAGAACCCATACATTCCAACACATTGAGCAAGCACACACAAGCCTCCAGGCTTCCCTAAGCTCAGCCAGCGAGGGGGCACAGGGTCGAGGCTGGCCTGCGCACCAGGCACCTTCCAGCCCTGCCACATCATCCCCACGTAAATGCAAAGCAGAAGGAGAATGAGAGAGACAGAGAGAGAGACAGAGAGAGAGACGGGGATGGGAGTGGGGGGGAAGCAGCTAGTGTTGGGCCTCAAAGAAAGAAATACAAAGCCTTTAGTGGGGCAGGCCAGCCACATACTCCTAGAGTTTTTACACATCAAAAAAAAAAAAAAAACTACTTGTGTGCGACTCCCAGTCCTGCTGTCACCACTGCAATCACTTACTGTCTTCCGTACACCATCAGTGAGTACCAGTATATCCCACGTGCTCTGAAAGTACAGAGAATGTACTAGCTGCATGACAAAGTTCAGTCATCAGTTCTGTAGCCATCTGCCTCCTTTCTTCCTTCCCTCCTTCTCTTCCTTTACCCTTTTTCTTCCCTCTCTTCCTTCTTTCATCCTTCCATCTTCCTTCCTTCATTTTTTCTTTCTTTCTTTTTTTATATTTCCTTTTCTAATTGGAGGAGCTAAACTGCATTTTTTCAGTGTTTAAACTGTTTCATCATCTACCTCTGATCAAATAAAGATGCACAAACATCTTATGCCAAAATCTTAGCCACACAATGATAAAGAAAAACATCCACTTTCAAATGTGCATTGTTAAAATCACAAAGATCAGAAGAGACTAAAATAAAAGGTCTCCTTGTAATACAAAAAACTATACAACCTGTCCTCTCATGAGCTTTTCAAAATATCCTCTATTACATAAAGGGTTTGAGGTTAACCTGTCCACAGAATCACCATTCAATTACATACTTTTTGCTTTGTTTTTCAAAAAGAAAGAGTAAAGAGAAAATATGATGTGGTGATGAGAATGTCTTTTCTGATAATATTGTAAGCTCTATTAGAGGTTCTTGACTGAGAAAAGCCATTATTTTTATCTCATAATGATTTTCATAAAATTATTTTCTTATTGAAGAAGCACCACCACCATACCTAGAAGCAAAACTCTTATACATCTCATTTCATTGGTAGTATCATTGTATCTTAAATCCTATTTCCTAAAAAGAAAAAAAAAAAAAAAAAAAGATAGCCACAAATGCATAAGCTTAAGTATTGTGTCAAAAAGAACATAAAATCTTTCTACTCCCTGGGCTATCACTGATTTTTTCATGTGTCAAAGGATTTCAAATTTTCTGATGTTAATAAGATGAACCACTTTATAAAAGGTAATTTGCAAGAATCCTTTATTTTTAAAGAATCCTTTATTTTTATTTTTCAAAGCATACATATTTTTTTAAATACAGATTAAAAAGAAAGCATACTAAACTTTGTGCAACATTCTACATCCTAAACAAAAAACCTCAATTTTTTTTTCCAGGATTTAAAAATATATCTGGGCCAAAAGCGTGAATACAGACCCTTCTCTTACACTGCATACATATATGTTTTTTACACTTAATTTTCAACCATAATGATTTTTAAAAACATATTTTTATCTGTATATAATTACCAATGCTTCTAATATAAGACTTCTTCAAGAAAGTTTCTTCAAATTATGAATAACACTTTCAGTTGTCTTTCCATTACACTAAATTTAAAATATCCTAAATTTAAGTTCCTTATCTTCCTCTGCATATCTGTAGTATATGTGTAAATTTTATCTAATTCTGAGTTGGGGGAAAATATACAGTTACTCTATAACCAACCTATGTACACATTATCAAACTTCCTACTTTATTGCTAGGGTGCTGTTACTAATTTGAATTAGATGGACAGCAAGGTGAAACGGCCACCACTTCTCTGAAGTAGGTTTGATCAGGTGAAAGAAGTAGCTTTAGAGTCTGAAGTTTTACAGTCCTATCTGTAAAAGGGATGAAATGCAAATTTCTCCTGGCTATTGTGAGGATAAATTAAGACAATAGAGAAGGCCTAGTCCAGTGCTCAGCACATCAGCTACTCAGTATTAATCTTTATTCCTTTTCCCCATCTTCTGAGTCAGAAATCCATGGAACATGCACTACCCCACTCTGAACTGTACTAACTTAAGAAATGCTTTTATTTCTTGATAATTCCTTTCTCCCTCCCACCACTACCACCATAAATATGATAATACACTAAAGTTAAAGGACACAAGAGGTTAAATGCAGAAAAGGTTTACAATTAAGGAGATGGACTGTACTAAACATGCTTAGTTATTTACTATGTTTTTGAGTGATCGTATCATTAATGAAGAACTCTGAGAAAACTTTATGGATATTATCCTATTAGTACTCATTGCACAGGAAAGGAAAAAAGCTATATTCCATACAGAGAATGAAGCAGAGAAATACCAAATCTGGGGAAAGGTCTGGAAACTACCAAAAATCAAACCAAAAACAATCTGTCCTAATGCACTGGGTTGGCTGAAACCTGTGTAAAACCCACCCTAATCATTTACCACATGGCACTTTCATTTTCCAGGGCTACCTGTGTGATTTGTGTGGCTCAGATGGTGAAAGAAACTACTTTCCTGGCAATGCACTATTTCATATCACATGGAATGCAACTCTGAAAAAAGCAATGCAAAAATGATAAAGCCCAACCTGCGTAGCTGTACCCCAACTTCTGTCTAAGGGCAAGCTTGGTAATGGGAGGAGGTAATGCTGCTGGTAATTTTTAAATTACTTCAGTTTTTAATTTTTTTTTCTAGAAAACTATAGTGAAGTACAGATCATGCAGACTGACAGAAGAATAAGATCCTTGCAAAGGATTATCCACAAACCTATTTTCATATATTTCTCTAACTAGTAAATGGCACCCTTTGAAACTTGTAACACTTTCAAGTGACATTTTTAATTTAAAAAGTAAATGTACTTGAAGCACACTGAACTGAAACTCTGACTACCCTAGTTCTAGCCTTTGCTTTACTACTTAATGACCATGTGGCCATAGGCAAATTATTAAATTTTAAATTTAAAATAATTTCAGACTGAGTTTCCTCATCTGAAAAATGGGGGCAATATTAATTGTCCTTTCTTCTTCACATAATTGTTATTTAAAATAAATGAAAATCATATGTGGAAGAAGATATAACATCATTAGTACTGAATAAATATAAGCAGCAGCAGATTCATAAAAATACATCTATTTCCCTGAGATAATGCTATAATATTATTTATACATTGACACATGGAATCATGAAACAACCTTTCTGATCACATTTTCCTGATCACATTTAAAACAAAAATTAAAAACCCAATCTTCCCTCTTAGGCAAATTCTCACATTCTGGCACATATTAATTATGTGATAATAATAAAACTGAAAATATCATTCTCATTGCAATGGTCTCATACATATTTTCCTGGTCATTAGGTACAACATATCTTATGATATAGGTAAATACTGGAAAGTCTAAAACATACATCAGAACTCTTAATTTTCATTTATTGAACTTATTAAAATACCTATTTTATAAAATGTTATTAATAGTAAACAGAATGGTAAAACTCTAATTATTCATAGTTTAAGAAGTAAAGTGCAGAATGGATAAATAACCAGGAAATCTAGAAATAAACAAACAATATGTATCTCAAAATTGCAAGCTTATAATTTAGTGAGAACCAGAAGCTTGGAGAGGAGGCATACACCTATTAAATGATGTACATCTGGCGAGCATTTGGACTTCTTTGTCTGCTATTAATGCAAAAGCATTCATTGTCTCTAGTTTACTTACTCTACATCTCAATATGCCATTAAACTTTAAATCATCTCCTTCTTTGGAAGCCAAAGCAACTGAATCTGAATTTTTCTGTAAGAAAAATAATTTTTCTTCACTATTTTATGGAAAGACAAGACTAAGTCTATGATCAAAACAGGAAAAGTAAAACCTTAAAAATAATGCTCTGAGCACTCTGCAATTTTACTGCCCAAAATAGAACCCATACAGTCCATGTTACCAAATGAAAATTACAAGTCTGTAAGAATAAAGTCGAATTATAAAGTAAAAGATTTTTTTAAAAAAATTAATGGTGATAAATGAAAGGAAAGACTGTTGTTAACTGGTTAGGTGTTTCTTGTTTATTTGCTATTATATTTTCTTCGATGACAGTGTTTTGAATAACTACCCAAACTAATTTGAACTTGAATTTGAGTATAAAAAGGATAAACCTTGACTTATAAATTATTGGGCATGTTTTATTAAACAGAACTGTCTCATCCTTCAAATTAAGAAGTTAATAATAATTTTTGAGAGATTATGCTTTTGACTAAAAGTTTTAAAAAATTAGTTTAAAAAATTGGTTGAGTCAAGCCCCACCACTCTCTTCTTTAACACTGAAAAGAACACTGAAGACACTTTGTTGGTATTTAAATAGACTTAAAAATATATATTTTTGAAATATAATTCAACTTTTAAACAGCTTCCAAAGAAACCAGTTCAATACTATGCTTCTTTGAATGAAATTGATTTCCTCAGAGTATTTTTGTTTTTCAAGATAATGTATTACCTTCTACATTACAGAATTTCTAAATAAAAATGCATATTCAAACTTTGAATTTTCTGACACTTAAAAAAAAATGAGTTATAGATCATCAAAGCCTTCACAGAGTCACCTGGCTAACTCTATCCATAAAAAGGAAACATCCAAGCAAAAAGGAAGGAGAATAGATTTTGTCCTTCCAGCAGTATGCTCACTGAAGGGGCCACTACAGGTGCCGTGCCCTGGCTTCCACAAGGTTAACCTCCTCCAAGAGTTATGCATCAGCCAAGGCGAGTATCATTGTATTTGATTCCCTTCGTCACAAGGATCAAACACCTAATGATTTTTCATTTTCCTTTTCAGGACTGAAATCCAGAGCAATTGTTGCTCAATTAAAGATTTCCTCCTCTTTCCTCTTGATAACATCTGTCTGAAACTACTGTCCCCCACAAAACATACATGAACACACACACCCATATGCTCACACCCCACTGAATCACAGAGATGACACACTTAGCTCAAATAATATCCCGTAAAAACTCTGACCAATTGCTCATCTACTTTTGAGGATTTCATTAGCAGCTTTGGAAAAGTAATTCAGCAGTAAACAGCACATATTTACAAAGTTGAAAAACATTAAATATATATAAGTAGTTCCTATAGAAATCTGATTTTCAAAGTTTTGTTTTTAATAAATATGCCCGTTACTATCCTTTTATGCACATTTCAACACCATTTACATCCTCCATTTTAAAAAGCAGAGCAACCTCCATAAAATAAAAACATTTACTCAAAATAATAGTGAAATGTTACTTTTGATATGCAATTAGTTATAAATATTTTAATGCCCTTTCAAAATTTTTCTTGAAAAATATATTGTACTTTAGATCATTATGTATGAAAAGTATTGTACAAATATTGCTAATCTTCTCTCATCTTCTCTATATAAATGGTAATCTTGGGTTAACATAATAAAAGACAAAACTCTGAAACCATCCTTACTGGTTATCTTATACCCAGGCATAATTACAAGGAATCATCATCATTTAAAAATATACAATTTGTCAAATGTATTACACACCAAATCACTTTTCAGAATTAATGTTTAGGTGCTCAGCCATTTAATACTTTTATAAACTTCTACAATATAATTTAAAATTGATAAAAATTTGGAGAATTGAAAAATCAAGCAGTATATAAAATCTATTCTGATTTATAGATTTCAAAGGTTCCAATATTTAACTAAGTGTTGTGAAAATATTGAACTAAGTACTGTGAAAACATCAAATGACCAGCCTTTTAAAAACATAAACTACAGTTTCAACTTACGTTGTCACCTTAATTATCAAGTAGGTTTTTTTTCTTTATTGCTTCTCTTTTAATTCTAATACTTATTTTTCAAAGTTCACAAAAATGTTTGATTCTCAGACATTATCTAGAACCATATGAAAAAAATTATTAGTCTTCTTTAAAAGGGGAAACTAAATGTCCAGCTCAAAGCCAAATCAAAAGCAACTTGACAGTTGAATATAAATTTTACATTAATATGTTACACCCACACATGGAATCTATATAATTAAATGCAAGCATTAATTTCTAATTCAACAAATTCTTGATATAGGAAGCTACCATATGATTTTAACCTAATAAAGTCTTTTCTGTTACTACAAAATGAAAATTTGATGCAGCAAAAGCCTTTATTGCAGGGGAAGGCTTGAGGTTGGGTGGATTTTTTTTTTTTTTTGGTATTTAATTCAACTATACACAATGTAGTACATACAAGCAAAATACAATTGAGATACTGTTTTCTTTAACATTCCTATAGGAGACCAAATTCATTTGCATTGGAGAGAACACAATTACCAATTTTTAAGTCATGAAAGACAAATTCATAGCTTTTTCCTACACTACCTCATAGTATTCACACCATCTCAGTGAAAGCATGTCTAGCACCACTTAGTTACTTCCTAGAAGTGGGCAGAAATTGCATTTTTCAAAGTTTTGTTTCTCACAGAATCATTCAACTTCAGTTACAAAGCACATTCAGGTTAGCATATGCCTTCACTGCAACATGTGTTATGCGCATGTGTGTAGATATAGTGCATGTTTGTGTGTGTATATATACATGCACCCATGCACAAATAATCTCATCAACATCAAAAATGATATTTCTATCAAGGACATTTTCACAACTTTCAAAAGCCCTTACAAAGTTTTTCCTCTTTAAGAAATCTTTGATTCATATATGCTACCAAGAAATATTAACAGAGAAGAAAAGATCCAAAGATTTTCATTCAATGAAGCCTGAAACCAACTTAAAAAGTAAAATAGATGGTTTGTACATGGTTTACATTACAATAATTTGCATTTAATAAAAATGAAACCCATGGCAAAAAGAAAAGTTTTCTACTTTTGAGTGACCTGAGAAAATAATGGTATCTAATCTGTTACTAAAATAACACATATAAAATGATGCCAGAATAATATTTAACAAAAGATCCAATTGGTAAGCAAATGGCATGCCAATAATTTCATAAGATAAAAACATCTCCTCCCAAAGTATCATTAGCTTAAAAAAATCTGTTTGGCTGATTCTGAGAAGAGAAAGAAATCAAAACAATATAAAGAAAATGAGCACTCAATTGCTGAACTTTTTTAAGTAAGCAAGCAATGAGAATGAATTGTTTTCTGCACATTTTCACTTCAACTAACACAAAAACCACATATAGAACTGACTTAGTGCTGACAAATTTACTCCTAACTTGTTAATTTTCATAGAGATGCAACAAAAGAACACCAAAATAGTCACCCTATAACATAAAAGCTTTGGTTTCAAATGTCACAGTGCCCTCTTTTTTTAAAGCCACCACAGTGGTAGTGCCCTGTACATGAAAACATACAGCTGCTTCATCCCAGGAGTCTGAGCTCAGCACACAACATCAGTCATTAGCTATCCCTCCTTTAGCCTGCAATACAAGTAACTAATTTCTGCATTTTAAACTAATAAAGGAAAGGGGAAAAAAAACCAAAACCATCCAATCAGAAATGATGTAACCCCCTACAGCAGCAGCTTATGCATACATCTGGTATGTCAGACGTTTTCAGTGTAGTGAATCATACACAGCGCATTTTAATCTACCTCCTAGGCACTTCATATCACCCACATGTTCAAAGAAATCCTGTACTAATAAGGCTGTTTATATAAATGCTCTTATAATAATCTAGATTATTCTTTATTTAACTAATACTAAAAATTTAAGACATGCTTTTAATTCTATACTTTTATATAAACACCACAAAATTATTTAAATGACATTCCAGCTAACAGCAAATAATCTTTGTATTTTGAAACAAAAAAGTCAAAAAGTATATTTGTTAATTACTTTAGATAAGCTAGTATTTCACTTACATTGCAACATTAAATAATGTACTTTGCAAAATGAAATGAGATACCAACTCACCAATGTTAAAATAGTAGTGATTTTTTTTTTACTAATTATAACCCCCAAAAGGATTCAAGACAGCTATATAGCCAATAGAAGTAGGCATTTATAGAAACATAGCCCATCAAATATTTTAGGTGGTTCTTTCAAACTTGTTCAGTATGTTCAAATTTCCAGGTGCTGTATGATTATGATGAGCAATTTAAACTTACAATAAATACTTGATGTATCAGAAAGCTACAACATGGATTTCTCAATCAAAAAATAATAGTAATAATAATCTTAAAGAAAGTATACAAATTTAGAATACTTAATTGAAAAACCAGTTACACATTCTCTTTTCCTAGAGAGAACTGGCTTACTATTACACACGAAACTGCAAGTCATAACTTTTACCTCTTTTTTTAAAGGTATTAGTTTTCTGTCATGCCACAGAATTATTTGCAAACAAAAGATATTCTGTTGCATACATAAGATGAAATATATCTGTAAATGTGCACACAATTTAAAAACCACTTTAACAAAATATCTTAAGTCTTTATAAAATTAGAATAATTTGTTTTAAAATCTACTCAATGCTGGCAAAATTCAAGTGGTTATACTATTAAAATATCACAGATTATAAAGATGGTAAATCAAAGATTTCACTTAGAGTCTCTCTAATGCGGCTACTTAGTGACTAATGGTGAAGAAATGTATGTGAATGGGATATAAACTAAGTTACGACACATAGGAGGAAAAAAATCTAGAATGAGTAATAAAGGGCCCAAATTTAAAGTCCACAATAAACTTTACAAAAAGATGTTCTCCTTCATTCTCTCCTCATAGAGGTATTTCTCATGTAAGCAAATCACTGGAGAAATCCAACCTCCACAAACCTTTTTACTCCTTCGTTAACAACAGTGCACTTTAATATAACTATAGATTTCACAGTGATATTTGTTTAGCCTCAAACATATTTTAAAAGCTCCAGCAACAACAAAACGCTCAGAAGCAATAATCAGTCTCAGTGACTACAAGTTTGGCTTTTAACTGCCATCCAATGCAAACAACCCACTTCTTTAGAGTGCTATGCAAAATACTGATCCCTTTACTGAATAATTTTATTATTCAACATTAAGATATCTAAAAAAGAAAACTAATTAATAGCGAAGTTTAGTTAAGCAATTTAGCTGACACAGTAAATATTTACTCTTAACATCTCACAGGAAGTCTTAACAAGAATTTGTTGCCATTGTGCAGGATAGGGGTGGAAGGCAACTTTTGATAAACAAGTTAAACCGTCCCTGCGAATTTAACAGAGCTAGTGTTCAACACCCCCCCTCCACCCCCAATAAGGCACCAGATATTTTCCAAGACCAGTAAACACCTTATATAATGAAAGTAAAAAAAAAAGTAACTTCCTAAACTGCTGTCTTCACTAACAAAACAAAGAAAATCCTTTTTTAAAAAACTACAAAAGCACATTTTTAAACTCTATTTTTTAGTTATACGTAAGCTCAATGACAAAATAACTAAGCAAAATATATTTACCTGAGCTTTTTAGAGACTGAGTAATCAACTTCCATGATTTTCCCATGCAATTCCACTTTACCTTTAAAACAGAAATTAAAGCACTCAGAACCTTCCTCACACGAAACCGACGGGGGTCTAGGAGGGGCACGCACAGAACTCCACGCTCTGGCTCCGCCTCCGGGCACCCTCAAGGGGTCTCCTACCCTGCTCCAGCTGGGCAAACTTGGCTCCCAGTGGGAAGAAAGATGAACGCCCCCGAGTCTCGGGACGCGGTGGGAAGGGTGCGAGCCCGGATCCGACCCCAGGTAGAGCTGTGGGTGGCATTACCGGAAAAACAAATTTAATAAAGAGCGGCGCCAATTTGAAAGGATGAGCTCATTTGAAACTCAAGCTGCGAGGCTGGCACGGCCCCGCTTCTCTCGTCCCCCACCTCTCCATCCCGCTAACCCGGGTCCCCAAGCCTTCGCTGCGCCCCACTCCCTGCCCTCTCCTCCCGGTGGCCCCCAGAAGACGCGCAGAAGCCCCCGGGGTCCGCCGCTGCGAGAGCCCAGTCCCTGCCGGCTTCTGGGTGTCACCTTGGCCTCGCCGCCGCCCCGCCCCCACCCTGCGCGCTGGTGGGGAAGGGGCTCCAGCCCCGGCCGGGGTAGGGGGGCACAGGCTCGTGGTCTGGGGGCGAGCGCGGCTCCGGGCGGTGCGTGTGCGAGAGGGAGAGCCGGGGAGTGCGCGCGCGCGCGCGTGTCGCTCTCCGTCTCCCGTCTGGGTTCCAGCGCGCTCGCGGGCCCCCCGGTCTCCTCTTTCCCGGTCCTCAGCCCGGGCCCCCACCGAGTTGAGACAGGGCACCTCGTAAAAAGGTGCTTCTGGCCGAGCGGGAGGCGGGGGGACAGGCGGCGGAAAGCCCCCAGCCCCGAGTTCTTCTCAATAAAATCGGACAAAAAATTCAGAGAAAAATAGGAGCGCTTGAGAGCAGAGCGAGAGGGGACTGAGGTTCCGAAGAGGACCGAGCAAGATGTGCCGTCGTGCAGGGGGCTGGGGCTGGGGGAGCCTCGAAGCCTCGGAGAGGGTGATCACGGGGGAGCCGAGGGGGTGCCGAAAGTGGGGGACCGCGGGGCGCGGTGGGGAGGGGGCTCCAAAGGAGGCTGCGGCTCCGGAGACGCCGGAGGGCGAGAGGTCCTGGGCACGAGGCACGGGAAAGGGGTAAGGTCGGGTCAGGCGAGCAGGAGAGGCAGGACTTGGGGGTCCCTGACAAAAGGGGTGACGGTAAGGTCAGAGAAGAGGGGGGACGGGGGGCTAAGGATGGGGGTGGGGAACTCTGGAGCGCAGGTCGGGAAACCAGGGGCACGAGGGTGCCTTGGGGACCCTCGGGGCGGCACAGGGGTCGCCCCCGGGCTGAGTCTCGGAGGGCAAGGGGTGACACCAGAGCTGTGGGGGGAGGGGCGCGAGCCGTCCGGGAGCGGGCCGGCGGTCGGAGTGGAGGGTCTGGTGCGTGGAAGTGAGCGTGCGGGCTCGAGAGCCGTCGCCCGGCGCCGCCCGCCCGCGGGGCTCGGCCTCCCTGCGGGCGCCGTCCCGGCCGGAGCGGGGACAAGCGCGGGGGGGGAGGGGGACCGCGCCGAGGGCTCACCCGAGAGGGTCTCGATGGCGCGGATGGCCCAGTTCTGGTCGGGGTAGTCCACGAAGGCGTAGCCGGACTTGAGCAGGACCTGTCCCGCCAGGGGCAGCTTTCTGTCCCCGAAGAGCTGCCGGAGGTCTTCGGCGGTGACGGCGGGGCTCAGGTTCCCGATGTAAAGCTTGTTCATCATCCGTCTCTTCCCCGAGAGCCCGCGGCTCCCCCGGCCCGGTACCCGGCGCTCCTCGCCTCCTCCGCTGCCCTCGTCTCTCCTCCTCCGCCGCCGCCCCCCCTCCCCGCCCTCCGCCCGCCCGCCCGCCACCCACCCCCACCCTCAGCCTGGCTCCCCCCTCCCGCGGCCGCCCGGCCCGCCCGGGGGCAGAGGCAGAGGCGGAGGCGGGGACTCGGCGCGGCTGCCTCCGCGGGGCAGAGTCCCGGGCCGGGCGGCGGCGCGCGGACAAAGCGCTCTCTCTGCCTCCCTCTCCCTCTCCCTCTCCGTCTCGAGGCGGTGGCGGGAGGAGGAGCAGCGGCGGGCGGCGGCAGCGCACCCCGCGTGTGTCTGTGTGAGAGTTTGTACGGGCGTGTGCGCCGCCGAGAGTGAGCGGACGAGCGCCCCGCCCCGCCCCGCGCCGCCGCGCCCCGCGCCCCGCGCCCCCTGCGCCCCGAGCACCCCGCGCGCCTCCGCGGCGGCGCCTGCCCCGCGCCGGGCGGGCAGGAGCGGGTCGCGCGCGGCCCGGGGCCGTGGCTCCCGGCCGGCGCGGCGCGGAGGCCGGGCCGGCGGCGGGGCGGGGAAGGCGCGCCCCGGGGCGCGGGTGGGAGTGAGCGCGGGGGCGGCTGGGCGCCGCGGGCGTGGGAGGGAGCGCGGGGCCGTGGGAGAGCGTGGCCCGGGCTGTGCGCAAGGTGGACCGGATGTGAGCGCCGCGGCCGGGACGAGCGGGAAGGTGTGTCTCGGAGGTGAGAGGCGAGGGCGGGCCGGGGGACGACAACTTTCTCGCGGCGCGTCGGCCGCGTCCGGCGCCCCGCGCGTGCTCGGGACGCGCGCCTCGCTCCGAGACCAGCTCCGCGCGCCGCGCTCCCCCGGCGTCCCGGAGGCGCGTGTGTGCGCTGCAGAGAGGTCGCGGACCCGAGTCGGGAAGCTCAGGGCCCGGGACTGGCCGGACCTCACGGACCGTGCGCCGCGGGGAAGTGGCTCCGGCTCTGGACCTCAGTTTCCCGGCCGGGGTGGGGAGATGGAAGGCCAGGGCGGTCCCATCCCCTCCCGCCTGCACCCGGTGCGCCCGGAACCTCGCGGCCGGCGGCAGCCTGACGTTGGCAGCTGCTCTCTATTCTGGGAAGTGCCGAGGGCTTCCCGAGCGGCCGCTGCGAAGCCAGGTGGCGGGTGGGGAGACGCGCGGGGAGGAGGCGGGGGCTGTGGCGGGGGGGACCGACGCTCGCCGCACTGCGAGCGGCGGGTTCGGTCCCAGAGCCAGGGCGGTGGGAGGCGAGGGGGACTAGAAGCCGAGGCGGTCTGGCCGTGTAGGACTTCACCGAGCTTTGGGAAGGGCCCGGAGAGGAAAGAGGTCCTTGCAAGCGGAGGAAAACAACGTGACCGACGGAAGAGGCAGGGTTGGGATGAGAGCAGCCCAAGCCGAGGGTCTAGGGAAGGAGCCAGAGAGGCTGGAGGCCAGTTTGCGAGTTCCGGGGCCCGGATGGAAGTCTGGTGGTTAGAGTCTGGTCCAAGCCAGGAAATGAAATTCTACAGGAAAGAAAAAAAAAAAAAAAAGAATCCAGAGATGAAGGGGCAGAAGACGATTCCAAGATCAGAACTTCTGGGGGCCTGGGAGGGAATGGTTTGACCGGAGAAATGTTGGTCTTTTTGAGAGCTTTAGGGGATGCCTTGGAGAAGCCACAGTGGAGCGATGGAACAGGTTCGGGTCTCCTGTCTGGGTTGTGAAGTCCTGCCTTTTCCAAGCTTTCCTGTTGATGTGGGGGGCGGGGGGCGGGGCGGGGGAGGGAGCATGGTTGTTTAAATATATATGTTCCCAACCCCTTCCTTTGAAGACTGACTCTGTGAGCCTGGATGTCGTGTTTTCTACGGGTATGCCTAGGTGATTCTTGTCCGGAAAATACTGGTAGTGGAAGGTCTATTGCTCAGACCTTTCTTTTTGTCTCCAGCTGTGTAGCTTGGAACGTACCAGCATCTCTGAGCCTAAGATTCTTCATCTATAAAAACAGGTAAAACAACCAACCCTTAATGGCTGTTGTGAGGGCTTCATGAAGGATAACTGAGTAGTGTATTGAAACACAGTAAACACACTTAGTTCTTTCTTTTCCCCAGAAACTCATGAGCTTTTGGTGGAGAGGTCCTTAAATTATTTATCCAGAGGAGAAAATAGATATTTGCAGTTGCTCAAATTCTGACTTTGGCCTCAAATATTCACATGTTTTCTCTCTAGAAAAGGAGTTGGATTTTACTGCTCCTGGAGTTTGAAATGGACTTTGCCATTATCCCCCAAACTAATAGATAAACTAGATATGGCTGCTTCCCTACCAAAATGTAATGAAGTATCACCAATGAAATGTGTGCTTAAATTTCAGCAGACTGAGAGCTAACTATTGTTATATTATTTACACAAATGGCCTAACTGGTATGGTTACCTTTGTATTATAGGGTAGCATGTTTGCTTATTTTATTTCTAGTAACTCAGAGTTACATGTTCTAAAAGAGAAATGAGAGTGATAGGGGTGATTGGTCTCACTGTACAACTTACTGCTGTAGAGTATTTTCAGACATGTCAATTCCTTGGTTCTATGGCAGAACCACAAACATTTAGCATGGATTCTCTACTGAACAGCAAGCATTTAAGGATTCTTGGCAGAGGTGGCTTCTGGTGAACTCTTCTACCCTGTTTCACTAGGTTGCCGTAACATGTTTTTCTAAGAAATAACTACTCTTTGCTATAATTTGTGTCTTTTGCCTGCTGGTGGTGTGTAAACAGTGGGGCTGCAGAGGGGTTGGAATGGTAAGGGTAATGGAGGACATCTCTCCACCACACACCTAATGGATGTGTATCATCCATAGTTCCTTCTTCTAGGATGCAGAGTTGTTCTTCCTCAGGGGTGGGGACAGCCTCCAAATGCAAAACCAGAAACCCAGAGGTCATTGCCTTCACCTGACAAAAGTTATTTTCTACCTGCTTTCTCCTGAGTTCCCCTAACTCATCCCTTCATTTCAAAGATGAAATGGAGATTGATCTGGACTGAATTTATGCCTGATAAGCCAAGTTTTCGTGTTTATTTAACAAGTCAAATTTTGGAGAAATTCTTATGGTAGGCATATTACTTTTTAAAGCATGTATTCACTAACCTTTTCCTAAAGGGTTTCAAAGACAGTATAAATCCTCATGGTTTCTCAATGATTCTTTTGCGCAAGATGATGATAAGGTAGCTAGGGAAAAACTTCTTAGTGTCACTTTGCAGATAGGAAAACTGGGGCCTAGGAAAATAGAATTTCTTCATGTTCATACAGAGGACTAGCAAACACATTTTAGCCTCACAACAGGAAAATTATATGTTAAGGCTTCATCTTGGACCTTTATGACCAACATATTTCTGTTCATGGACAGAACACCTTCTGATAGCATCACTGTGGTGACTTTAACCTTTTGAATCTGCAAAACTGTGATGGAAATGTTTTTGCTTAGCCAAAGATGGTGGTCAGTATGGCCAATGCTTCTAGGTAATGTAAGGAGTTGGGGGGAAAATGAAGCCTATTTGCTGGAACGTTGAGGGAAAAACAGTATTGGGTGACGTCAGCACCTGTGTGCTCACTGGAAATGGTTTGTTGGTAGGTTAACCACACTTATCCTCCTTTTCTTGAGTTGGCAGAAGAGAAACTGGCTGGCCTTTGTTAATGCACCTGAGCTTCAGATTCTTCATTTGTAAAATAGCCCAACCTGATTCCTCACTGTAAACTCCAGCTCCCCTGTACTTTTCATATTTTCCAAATATTGGGCCATCTCAGAGCCTTACCCCTTTACACATACTGCTCCCTTTCACTGGAATGAGTTTCTACCCCTGATAAACTCCAGCTTCCTCCTCTGATTTGACCCCAGGATACACACTGCACTTCTTTTAAAAAATACCTTGTCTAATGGTGATGGTTGCCTGACTTGCAAATATACTTTAAAAAACCACTTAAGTATACATTTGAAATGGGTGGATTTTGTGGTATGTGAATTTAATGTCAATTTTTAAAAATTGAGAAAAAGTCTTCCCTACTGTATGCTGAATTTCTGGGGAAATGAGAGCTTGTATTTTTCATCCTTTGGCCAGTATCAAACCTGGAAAATAATAAGGGTTTAGGTAATGTCTGTTGATTAAACAATAACCGTTTAAGGTTTGCTCTAAGGATTAAATGAAGATGTATGCAATGTTACCTATTTTGCACAATGCTTGACATGTAGCAGGAGGAAATGTTCACTTTACTACCCTTGTTGAATTCATTTATTAATAGCATTACACAATGTTAGGCACTGAGAATACAGAAGTGGATAAACATCCTGCTCTCAAAGAATTTATGATCTGCGGTGGAGGTAGATTAATAAACAGATTATAGTTAGCATTAGAGATGCCACAGTAGATTTTGTCAATATAGAGGAGAAACCATCCCATTCAGCCCAAGCTCAGGGAGGGGATCATTATTGAAGAACTGATGTTGGAAATGGGTTTTGAAGAATAAGTAGGAGTTTGAAGAATAGACTAGGAGGATTGGCAGAGGAAATGCATTCTCAGCAGAAGGAATAGCATATGCAAAGGCTCAGAGACATAAAGCATATGCTCTTCACCTAAAACCAAATCCAAATGTGGATTCAGAAATAAGTTTGAAAGAAAGCGTACTGAGAAAATAATGAAAAAAAAAATGTTTTCAAGATTAAAGACGTGGATCTCCAGATTGAAGGGGTTTACTGAAGACCCAGAAAAAAAAATTCAGAGTAAAAGTACATTATGGTGAAATTTAGAACTCAAATCAAATTATAAAAGCATCTGGGAGAAAATAGCTCACATAAAAAAGTTTTTTAATATTGTAAACTATGACATCAGATGGGTACTAAACTTATCAGGGTGATCATTTCATAAGTTATATAAATGTCTAATCACTATGTTCTCCTGAAACTAATATAATTATGTCAACTATAACTGAAAAAAATTTTTTTCATTTTAAAAAGGATTTGGAAAGAGATTGGGAACATTTTTCTAAAACATTAAGTAGTCTGGAAGGCAGTAGAGTAATTCCTTAAAAACTAGAAATTATTTTCAATATAGAATTCTAAATCTATTTATACTATCAATTTAAAAGACATAAAATATTCAAACATGCCCCCATTTGGGGGAAACTGCTGGAGGATAAATGCCAGCAAAACCATGGAAGAGGAAGACATAGGCTTTGAGAAATATGGGCTCCAACCCAGGAGTCTATGAGTAGAAGATCCAGAATGTCAGCAATGCAGCCATCCAGACAGCAACCACCACAGATGGGAACAAGAAGGCTTGGAAAGTGAGGACTTCAAGGAGCAAAATAAAGGAACTCATATATGAATGTGTAGTGACTATTTCTGATATGATGACTGGCATTTTGGAGCATTTGGGAAAAGTTAATCACAGGTGTATGAAAAACTAGACAAATGGAAAAAGAAGGAAATCATTAACTAGGAAAAGCACATGGTCATATGGGAAAGAAGCAGTGGTCATAGGCTGAAGAGTGAAAATATTTGTGCAGTCATAATGTAAACACTAATATATTAACTAATATATTATCCAAACCACATAAAGAGAATTTACAAATTAATCATAAAAGACAATAATTAAAAAAATAGGAAAGAATATGAATGTGCTAATTTGCAGAAGCTAAAACAAATAAACCTAGGAAGGCCAGATGCTGTAAGCATAAAAAATAAAAAAAAATAAGGGATTGTAAGATGACAAGGTCCTTGCAATCTGTGAGGTCAACCAAGGGTTGCCTCATCTAAAAAATAATTTTTTTTTAAATGGACAATAAGCTTAATCGGGGACATTAAAATCATACACAAACATTAAATTGGCAAATTTCAATGATACAAGGTATTGGTGAAGGTGTAGAACATCAGAAACAGCCATCCACTACTGGCAAGAGTGTACACTGGTACAATTACTCTGAGGATCAATTTGTCAATATCTAGTAAAAATGAAGATGTAGGCCCTTAGCGCTCCCCAGCAATCATTTTCCTCCTCCTAGATGGACTTTTCTAATCATCTCATCTCTCTTCACATCCTCTATTGCTCTTCATCTACCCTCGGTGTCAGCTGATAACCTTACTTTTCATTTCACTGAGAAAATAGAAGCAATCAGAAGAGCACTACAACAAATTCTAACAATATCGGCCTACATACCTGCATCTGTGGCCATAAACTCTGCCTTCTCTCCTGTTACTATGGATGATGATGCATGATCCAGAAGAGGAAAAACTAATGACTTCAGAGAAAATAAACATGCAAACCCTTTGACCTGGCAATTTCTCCTCTAAAGAAATACTACATATGGACGAGGAAACATAAACAAGGTTTGTTGTAGCACCAGGATGGTGAAAAATTGAACCTAACTATCCACCAGCAAGAAAATGGATAAAAAATAAATTGTTACATTATCATAAGTTTACTATATATCAAGTCAAAGAATATGCACATTTGTTCATAGTCTCTGGGCTCAGTTTTTTCCTTCTGGATGAGATAAATGAAATATGCTGCATGTATCAGTTAAAAACCCAAACATACCATGCTGAATGGAAAGTTATATTGTAGAAGAATGTGTTATGATACCATTTACATAAAATTTGAAAACATGCAAAACAATTCTATTGCTGATATGGATATATTTGTATGATGAGTGTATAAAAACATACCTCCAGAATGACAAACTTCAAATTTAAGAGAACGATTATCTCTGGGAAAGCTCCAGATTACAGATAATGATTACCTCTGGGAGGATAAAGAAGGGCATAGAAGTTGGAGGGGCACACATGGGATTTCCACTTTACCTTTTTGTTTTGGTTTTAAAAGCTAGGTGGTAGGTAAACAGGTGTTATCTTTGTTTGTTTGTTTTACTTCCCAAGTAGCATTTTTATTACTGTCTAGCAGGGAATGATTTTCAACCCAAATTAAGCTTCATAATCACCAGAACATTAAAAATACAGATTTCCCAAGATCCGCCACTAGGACTCCTAAACCCCAAATGCCATAGCTGGGGCCCAGGAATCTGCATTTTGAAAACTAAGTTTTAAAGTTTATACATTATGTATACATAAATTTATATATAAACATGCTTGTTATACATAATATATGTCATATATATATATATATATATATATATATATATATATATGTAATGTTAGACTTACAGGAAGGTTATAAGAATATTACACAGAAGTCCTTTATAACGTTTACCCAGATTCCCCAAATGTTAACATTTTACCACATTTGTTTTATCCTGTTTCTTTGAACAGTTTGAGATAAACCGAAGATAGGCTGTCCTTTTATGCCTAAATACTTAGTTTATATCTACAAAAAAAAAAAAAATGGTCTTTTTATATATAACCCGGTATAATCAGCAGAACTAGGAAATAAACATTAATACTATTATTTAATCCAATTACTGTATTCAGATTTCACCAATTTTGTCAACAATGTTTGTTATAGCAAAAGGAAAAAGCAAATCAGTTGCATTTGGTTGTTTTGTCTCTACTCTCCTTTAATCTGCAGTTTTTCTGTTGGTCTTTGTTTTCCATGACATTGACATTGTTGATAAAAACAGGCTACTTATTTGGTAGAAAGCCCCTCAATTTGAGTTCGTCTGATGTTTCCTCATGATTAGATTTAGGTTGTAGTTTTTTCTATGCAGGAATGCCATAGAAGTCATATCAGGAGGCACAATGCCGATTTGTCCCATTACTAACTTTGGTGGCACTAACTTTGCTCACTTGCAGAAAGTGGTGTGTGCCAGAGTCCTCCATTATAAAGTTACTAAGTCTCTCTTGAGGACATACTTTGAAATTGCGTAAACACTCTATTACTCCTTGAAGTTTCAAACATGTTATCTATTAGTAACTATTGTTGATTCTTGCTTAGATTCATTATTGTTATGTTGCCAAATGTTGGTTGTAATTTCATCATTCCTTTTATGTTTATTGGTTAGCTTTCTACTGTAAGAAAGAGTTTTCCATTCTCCATTTACTTTATCATGTGGGTTTAATGAATTCTGATTTTATTCAAAGTGTTATAAACTTTTATGATCATTAATAGCTGGGAAATAGATTGTGTATGCTAATGCACATGCAGATCTATTCCTGTCTATATTTACCAATCTATTACTGTATGAAAAATCGTAAGTTCACACTGATATCTCTGATTCCAGTGAAACACTACATGGTTCATTTTCCTCTCCTTCTGACTTTTCATTTTTGTAGCTTTTCTTCAACAGTGACCATACTAGGTCCCATTATCCACAATATATTAACTTATTTGCTCAATCCTAGAATACACAGAGTTGCTAACCCATACTTTTTCTTCTTCAAAAAAAAAAAAATAAGGCTATTAACTAGTCTTCTAATTATTATCTAATATTAGTTTACAGTACTTTTGTGTTTAGCCTGAGGGCATATGGTTCAAATACAGTGTTCAAAAGGTACTTGAGTTTTATGTTCTCCTTCAGTGTTGGTTATCTTATTCATTTGAATTTTGGTTGGTTCATATGTTTTATTTTTTACATTTTAGTTTTACCCTCCATCTTTGTTGATGCTACTTATTTTCCTCTTTGTTACTGTTTAGTATGTAAAACATTAACATGATTCCAAAGCACAAAGTTATAATCAGATGATTTCCATCACCTCCCCATTCTTATGATTCTATCCAACTCATTCCCAACCTACCCCTGGGGATGAGCAGTTTTATTAGTCTCTAGTTTATCTTTCATTTCCTTTTGTACAGGTGAATATATATACATGTATGTTTTATTATTTCTCTATGTTTTATTATTCCTACCAAAAGCAGCATACTGCAGGTACTCTTTTGTACTTTGATTTCTTCACTTAATATATCCTGAAAATCACTCCATATTGCATAGAGATCTTTCTTGTTCTTTTTTTTTATCAACCATATAGCACTCATGTGTCATGTATATGTGCATGTCAATGGCTTCCACTAGTTTTTAATTTTACAAACAATGATGCTATGAATGACATATATTTTTTTATTGTTGGGGGTTTATTTTCAGGGTAAATTCTTAGTAGTGTGATTGCTAGGTCAAACGATTATATGCATGTACATGTATATGTTTTAAACATATATTGTGAAATTCTCCTTAAAGATTATACCAATTTGCATTCCCATTAGCAGTGTATAAGGATGTGTTCTACTAAAGCCTGCCAAGAAGGTGTGCGATTATATCTTTTAAATTTTGCTAATCTGACAGGTATTTCAATTTGGTTTTAATTTGTATTTCTCTTATAAGCGAAAAGGAACTTATTTTAGTATATTTAAGGATCATATTTATTTCCTTTTTGGGTGCATTTTGGTTCATGTTTTCTGTCCATTCCTCTGCTTTGATTTTGACCTATTTTTTTATCCTCAATTTTTATGAGTTACATAAATATTAGAAATATAAGCCCTTTATCTGTGATTTACATGTTGCAAATATTTTCTCCCAGGTTTTAATTGTCTTTTGATTTTGTTTATGGTTTTTTCTCCCATGCAAGAGTTTTCCTTTTATGAAGTCAAGTTTTTCAGTCTTTTCTTTCACTTCATTTGACTTTGAGTTATAGTTACAAAGCTTTCATCTACACCCAGGTTAAAGAGAAATTCACTCATTTTTTTTAAAGGGCTTGTGTAGTTTCATTTTTATATTTAGATCCCTAATCTATTTGGAATTTATCCTTGAGTCAGTATGAAGTAGGAATCTAATTTTACCTTTTATTCCCCAAATAGCTAACTAGTTGCTCTAATACTATTTATTAAAAAATCCTTTTAGTTCAGGTATTTTGAGATACCACCTTTATCACACACTAAAGTTTTATAGGTACTTGGTTCTATTTCTGGACTTTCTTTTCTCTTGGTCTATTTATGTTCCCGTACCCCACTGTTTAATGATAAAGACTTTATAGTATATTTTAATTTCTAGTATGCCTGGTTTCCCTTGTAACGTTCTTTGTGTGTGTTTTCCTGGCTATTCTTGCATGTTTGTTTTTTCATATGAAGTTTAATATCAGCTTGTCAAGCTCCATAAAAAATTGTTGGTATTTCATTGAGATTATATTAGATTATAAATTAGTGATAACAGACATCATTATGATATTGAGCAATCCTATCTAAGAACAAAGGCTGTCTTCCCATTCACTGATCTCATTTAGCAAAAAAAAAAAAATTGAGTTAACTATATCAGAAAGAAGGAGATGTGGAAGAGCCAAATGTCATTGACTACAATGGAAAGTCAATAGATAATGGCAAAAATTGATGAATTCAGGAATGATATAAGCAAATTAGTTAAAAATACATAGGTAAATACCAAGGAAAAGAGCTACAAGAATGAGAGTTCAATTTTTTTTTTTTTAATGAGGATTATAGTACATATCATCAGCCAGAATCCTGGTAGGAAACAGATAACACACTCATTCAGAGTGATTGAGAATCGAATAGAAATGCTATGTAGAGGTGTGAGTAGGATTAAATAACATAAATAAGGACAGGTGACATACTATGCTATTAGCAGCAACAAGGAGCCTTTTCCACCTCTTGGTGTAAGAGTGATGGGAGGGACAATTTAAAGGAACCAAGAGAGCTATAGGAGAGGACTGCCCAATAGAAACATTGGACTTGAACAGAACACAGTCACTGCTTACTGCAGCATGACAGGTTGGGAGTTGAAATAAACATCTCACTCTTTTCCAACTCCTGCCAGTGCCCCCTAATGGCTGAACCAAAGCAGAAAACAGGGCAACAAAGCCCATTGATGCCATTTGTGCGGGGCAGCCTCCAGCACACAATATGGCATGGAAGTGTACAGAATGGATTTGGAGGGTCACGTGAAAGATATCCAAGCAGTACTATCATACACTTAAGTATAGAAATGTACAGCATGTGATAAAACAATAAAAAACAATGAGTCTGGTCAAAGAAAACATGGGTCACATAATTATAATAAAGATTGAAAAGTGGTAAATTCCTAAAGAGAGGCTGGGAATACTTCTAGTAAGGGAATCCTGGCAGATTCTCTGTTAGGTCTTTCCTCCTGCGGAGGTTCTCGACCTGGAGTACTTTAGCATCACTACAATGTGAGTTGCTCTCCAGGCAATTACTTGAAACAGGAAAAATTTCTAGACGGAATTGGAAAACCTTAGCAGTAATCTGTTTCAACTTCTCAGCAGATATAGGAGATTTTGCCACAGGCTTCTTGACAGATGTTCACCCCAACTTTGCAGATACCAGTGGAGAGCTCACCACCTTCTGAAGCTGCCTGTTATCAGAAGATTGGTTTATTAGAAGAAAGCTTTTCTTTAAATTGAGCTGAAATTGCTTTTCCCACTAATTATAAACACAAGACCATCTAGAGCTAAAAGAAATATTCAAGCTCCCCAGCTTATTTTTGAATGAGGAGTCTGTGGTTTAGCAAGGAAGGCAAAGCACTGTTTTCTTCATCGTATTGCTTTGCAGAGCTACTCAGAGCAGTCTCCTCCCCTACCCTGCAACATTAGCAATCTGCATGGCCTCTAGTTTTTTCAGACCCCTCCATTCCCTCAACTTTCTCCCCCACAAGCCAGGATCCGTGCTTAACCACTGTGATTACCCACCTTTGCAAGTACAAGTTTGTGATGTCCAGAACTAAACCTGCTTCTTATTGTGATCGGGCCCAGCAGAGTGAAACAAGACTATCTGTGAGTCAGATCCTGGCCATTAAACCCAGAAAGGCCAAGAACCTGAGCTAGACAAGACTGGCAGGTCATTTGTTGAAATAGATGTAATTGTGGTTGTTCAATTCTATCCAGGCTCTCTTCACTTGACACTTAGAATTTATCTTATAATGTATGTGCCAGATCCAGAAAAAGTGCTCAGTAACATTTGCTAATACAGATTTAATTTTACCTTTTTTTCCTAACAAATAAATGGAAAGAATTGGGGTTAGAGACAGGGGAAAGTGGTAATGGAAGAAATAGACCTGTTGTGCCCAGCTGAGTTGTTAATTAGCAGTTTGCCTAAATAAAGTACTGGACTTATCATCACATGACATCAAATTTTAAGCAGACATTCTAAAAGTCCAGCATGGTTGGCATTATCTAGTAATGTTGATGGAGAAGGCACAATAAAGAACTGTCTGGAATAAGACAATAAAACTGGTGAGTCCTTTTGTTCAAAGCTAGAGAAATTTTTTCTGGTTCTCACAACATTTCTGAGAAAAGGAAGGATGGGACATGGCTGAAAATATTAACTATTATTCAACTGAATTATCTTCCGAGAAGTTAAACGTCTTTATGAAATTGCTATAATTACTAACATATTTAACAAGATACAGTTTGCCTCAGTAATTTAAGATTAGTACCACATCCAGTAATTGGTTTTTGAGATTTTCTTTTCTAAATCTTAAAAAACAATGACCATTAGTATTAGAATGGGTAGACTAACTTCTAATTTGACTTGGAGACATCTATTTTTATATCCCAGGTATTTCTGTTTCCTTTCATGTACTTATAATATTTTCCCATTTTGGATAAATTGGATATATGCCCTCCTGGATAGCATTTTTTAAAAATCACCCTCCTTTATGTGAAAGACATTTTTAGCAGTCGTACCAGAAGTGGTCTCCAGAAGCAGCTGATCTGATTAGCTAATTGCTGTCAAAAAGAACAGTTAAATAAGTATCATGCCCAAACGAAAATTATTGTTTTTGTCAGATCTTTGCCATTATTCAGATGGACAATTTTAAATAACACACATGCAGCTGTTTATAGGCATTTTTTTTTTATGGTTGTTGCTATTTTAAAAAGAACAACTAACATAGAGCTATTAGCAGCCCTCACCAGGTCAATGAAATAAATAGCTAACTCTTGCTGAACTCTCTAAGGAAATTTATCCTGGGCTACAGCCAGACTGAAAGACTAAATGTAAAGGCCGGCAGGGCACCAATGAGCTCTTTTTCATTGTGCTCCAGTCTGAGAAAGGAGAGTTTCTGCAGCTTCATAAAGTATTGATTCGGTTTTGGTTCAGTAGAATAACTGTGTTTTGAATTATTTTTTCAAAGACTAGTTTATAAAATTGCTGTGTTAAATATTTTTATCTTACAGGCAAAACCTTTTTTCTGTGATAAGGCAACAGCAAATTAATAATGGAAGTCAGTGGGAAATATCCAATTTTAAGACTAGCATTATACCCAACCCTTAAACTTTTCATCTGCTCTGTCTTTTCTGAGAAGGGAAGGGGGTGAGGTAGAAGTTGGTAGTTACTGTATCTACAAGGTCTATAATATTATATTTACATGTTCTCTGACTTTTTGAATTCAGCTGTAAAGAATTTTGAATTGTCCAAATCAGTTACTCATAAACTATTGTTGAAAACAAAATGGCAGGTGACGGAGATGCTTCTTTCTATGAGAGACCAAAGCAGGCTTTTGAAGTAAGTTATTAACTCGTATCAGAAACTAAAGAATGGCCACCATCACATGGTAAACAAATCTGACATGGAAAAGGCTCAGCTTTAGAAACAGAAAACTGGAGTCTAGTTTTCACCACTTCTTTACCTTTATGAACTTGGGGCAATTCATTTAATCTCTGAGTCTCAGTTACCTGTTAAAGGCAACGTGCTAGATCTAATCATCATCTTTTGCGGTGTCTTTCAGTGGTAAATATCTATTAGCAGAATTCTTGGGAAAGTAGCTGTCTTTGTTTCAGGAAATACCATGATAAGCCCGCAGGGCATAAGGACTGGCTAGGGCTCAGGCAACTAAAGAGGGCCAAAAGGCTGCACTTGCAGAAACAGAAAATTAATTTATCTTGGGGATCTGGGTGAGGAGAAGGTATTCCTGTCAGGGTAGATGTGTGAGAAGTGGAGAAGGGAGGACTAGGGGATGATTGTTGGCATAAGGGCCCTGAATGGGGTAAAGCCAGTGAGAAACCTCCAGTAGGGAAAGATCAAAAGGGTGTTTACAAAGCAGAAAGCCTAACATGTAATTTTCAGTGTGTTATAGTATCGAGAGCAATGTGACCTTCTCCAAGACCCTCAGATCTTAGTGAACTTGAACACACTAATGTTCTGTGTAAGAGTTTGTTGAAAGAGGAGCAGGGAATCATATGGACACATTGGGGAACAGAGGTGGTCACAGAAAAGCTGGAGATGGGAGGCAGAGAGGCCTCTGGAATGCATGCCCTCATTGATCAGCAGAAGGTTTGGTAGGGCAATGGACCCCAGCTACTCACAATAGAGCCCAGGCATGAAGGGGCCAGCAGAACCCAGCTGACATTCAGCTTACCCCGATAATGGGAAGCCTGCAGGCTGCCATCTGAGCACCATCTCCAGCTTCATCTTCAGTGTTTTCATCCTTTTCACATCGGAGTCAACTTAAGGGGTGATTTCAGAGTTTTGTAGGATTCACCTCTGTGTCTCCCCAATATTTTGATTAGAACGGAAGGCATTTTCCCCTTATATCATTTTTCCTTCCAATATGTTTTTAAAAACCCCTCTAAGTTGTTCTTGAGTTATTTTCTAGTTCACGTTCATTTTGTCATTTTGTTTCTTTTTTCCTTAGAAGTGAATTGGTAGAAATTCTGCTTTATTACCTACTTCTCTCTTCTATTCATCATTAATTTTTCTTTACCAGGAAATCTCTGAAGATTACTTTGAAGACTTCCTTAACATTGCAGTTTGTTTCCTATAGGCACTATTCTATAGGACATCAATTTTTAGCACATTTAATAAAAATTAGATCATCTTTCATATTCAAAAAATTTTTTTCTTCTTCAACTTCAGTTTTTAAAAGAAATTTAACTTCCACATTCAGTTCTATTCTGTGACAGTTTCATATTCTCACCCTAAATGAAAACAACCACTTTGGAGTTGCATCTAAAAACTTTAAGAACACCTTCTAAAGATTATGCTTGTGTGAGAATAAATTGATATAACCTTTTTGTCAAGTAGTTTGGCAATGTACTTATCTAGAGCTTTCAAAATGTTTGTACCCTTTGGCTCAGTGATCACACTTCTAGGATTATTGCTACTGGAATAATCAGAAATGAGGGCAAAGATTTATATATGTTTATTACCACATTATTTATTTGAGACAGTAACAAACTGGAAACAACCTGAATGCCCAGCAAAGGGAAAACAAGTTGTTACAGCCATATGATAAAAATTATGCAGCAATTAAAAGGTATGCCTTTTCCTGAGCCTGGCAGTTGGTTTAAAATATTTGGATAATTACTCTCAGTACTCATGACTTCCAGGATGAAAAGCAGGAGTGGCTTGGGTCCTGTTAAGAATTTAACCTCCATTGACTAATAGGTCATCCTGAAGGTCAGGGTTGGAGATAGTTCTCTCATCCTAGAGACTCAGGCTGAGAGGTTCTGTCTTCAAATCTGGGGGCCTTCAGAATCCATATCTTTACCAACATCTCCATGTGATGCTGACGGTGAGCACAGCCTGAAACCCGGACCTCTGCCCCCATTATCAACAGGGCCTCAACTCTAACAAGAACTGGGGAGGGGAGCAGAAAAGAATTTGTTCTTTCAAAAAATTTTTACTGTCTGAGAAAATTTAGAAGTTAGGATCTTTTTTAAAAACATATTTGTTATTCCAAATTTGTAAGAAAAATTAGTACATGCTTAGAAAAACACACACCAAACTATTTACGGGGTTTAAATCTGGGTGATGGAATTGGAGATGATTTATGGAGAAGCATTAGGAAGCATGATTCAGAGAATTGAGATAATTTACTCAAGTGTTCATAGCTAATAAAGTGCTAGAATAAAGATCCTAACCCAGGTCTACTGGACTAAGAAGTCTGTGCTCTAACAGCTGCTGAATATTATTTAAATTGTAAAAGAAATATAAATACAGTACTCTAAGTGTGGTTGATTGAATTATTAGCCCCAGTTATTCACTGCCCTATAGGAGTATTTTATATTCACACCCTTGCAATGGCCTCATAATGGATAGAATGTATCTCATGAACCTGATCCTAGGCCTGGCCATGTGATTTGCTTTGGTCAATAAGTTGAGGGTGAAAATAATGAAAGGGGAGACTTAAAATGACCTGGCACAATTGGGCCTTTTTTCTGGTACTCCAGCCTTTTGCCATGAGAAGAATATGCTTCAGTTAACATCTGGTCCAAGAAGAATGAGAAATACAAATGAAGCAAATATAGACCCAACCTGCTGCTTAAAGCTTAAATGTCAGCCAGTGTAAAGATATTTTGTGAGAAATAAATGATTATGATTTCAGGCCATTAAGTTGTAGATTGTTATATCTTATATAGAATTATTATGGCTGATTGATATGAAACATAAGGATGTTTTTCTTAACTAGCAAACTATACCTCTTGATATGTCAATAAGAATCCACATTTGGTTATGCCAATGTTGTAGGGTCTACAGGTTCTCATATTTTGGAAAAGTATGTAACAAAGCTTTTTATTTAATACAGAGTACCCCATTGCTTAGTATTAGAGTTAATCTCCAATGAGAAGGGAGAAATTCACATAGAAATGTACAAATTCTGAGGAAAAAGGAACAGAAACCTTGAATTTCTCAAGTCTAGGTTTGGAAAAAACAGCTGATGTGGGCCAGACCCAGAAATGGGATGAATGATAAGGAAAAGAGAAGAAATAGGCTGGTCTCCACAGAGTTCCAAAGGAAGTTCTTTTCTTTTGGCACACAGAAATGCATTCTGCCCTTCATGAGGCCACAGCAAGAGTGTGAATGTAAAGGGTAGAAGGTTCTAGGCTCAACAGCCTTTGAGGCTGAAGCTGGAAGGCCTTGAGTCACTGTGGGTACCTTGTGGGGCTTTGAAGAACTATGATTTAGTCTGTGAACTGTACCTAGGAGTCCAACCACTGGTCCCACAGTAATACCCCCTCCACCTTTTTATTTATTTTTTTCTTTTTTCTTTTGCAAAAATGAGATCATACTTTTTTAAATAAAGTATATTTTGAACCATGAACTATTTTGCAAATCATAAAATATATTTTTCTGTAATTTAATTCTTTTCTATGGTCAAACATCCTAGGGAATCTGCTTATTTAGGATGAAAATTCAGAGAGATAGAAACATATTCTCTCATGTTCTATCTTCCATCATTTAATAAAAAATGTTGACACTTTTTTTTTAATATGGTCGTATCCTCAGAGCAAACATGCTAAATGAAATTACCAAAATAAATTAATGGAAGAAGAGGAAAAAAAATCAAAGAAACTTATTTCAATTCAAACGAAATAAGAAATTAAATGAAATTTTCTAAATATTCATTAACAATAAGAAATATTTATAAGCAGCACACTATGAAACATAATATTTTTAGAGCTTTATTCAAAAGGCACAATTCTGAAAATTTATCCTAAGCATATTATTCAAAACAAGAATAGATCATAGAGCATTTGGCTGAGTAGCTCCTATCAGATTAAATATTCTCATAGATTACTACAAACTGGACAAAACACAAAAGCACCAAACTTAAAGACATTGGAAAATAATCAAAAGCAGGCAGATTCTGGAAAGGAGTCAATATTACATAGTAACTTTTCACTTTTAGAGCTTTTGACTGAGAACAAGCCACAGTCAGCACTTCATGGGGTGACTAACACAGAGAGAACACTTGCTGTCATCCCAGTCTAAAGCACCACAGAATAAAGTTCAGGGACACTCAGGTGCTAGAGGGAGGAGGGTGTATCTCATAAAGGAGAGACTCGGGGAGAGTCCTTAATTCTCTGTATAAATTCTGTCTAAATCTCTGGTTGATTCTTGAACCATACATGCATCGGACAGACGAGCTAAGAATGAGATAATTAAATTGATATTTGAACTAACATCTAAAAGATAGAGTTTAGAGTTCAAACCCAATAAACTAATTGCTTGTTAAAACACACACACACACACACACACACACACACACACACACACACACACTTTCTTTAGAGAAATACAACAAAACCCAGACTCTCTACAACACAGCACTCACAAGGTCCAAGATACAGTTTGAAGATCAAGGAAAATGTAAACCCATTATCAAGAGAAAAGATAACAGGGACCAATGGTGAGAAGACTCATGTGTAAATTAGCAGATTAGAATTTAAAAACCATGTTGAAAGAAGTAATGAATGGAAAAATAGAGGTTCCCAGGAAACACATAGAAGCTTTAAAAAAAGAACTAAATGAAAATTCTAGAACTGAAACATACAAAATCTAAAATAAAAAAATTCGCTGGATGGATTTAAGAGCAAATTTTGGATGAAAGAGGAAAGACCCAGTGAGCTTGAAATTATCCAACCTGAAAAACAACGAGAAAGATATTGAAAAATTAATTAATTAGTTAAAGCTCCAAGGACTTACAGGATAATATTTATAAAAAATCAATATATGTGTTATCAGAAGAAAGAATAAGGTAAAAAAATTTTTTAGAAAGTAATAGCTAAAAGTTTTTATATGTGCTAAAAGATATACATTTACATATTAAAGAAAGTCAGCGAAATTTAAGCAGGGTAAATGTAAAGAAAACCATGCTTAGAAACATCGTAGTTAAACTGCTGAAAAAAGATAAAGGGGAAATCACGAAAACATTTCATCCAGGGGAACAATGATTCAAGTGACTGTTGACCTTTAGTAAAAGCTTTGGAGACAGGGAAACATTTTTTCTTTGCATCTTCTGACCACCTTCACCCATTTCACTCTCCTACCCTCTGCCTCTGGCAATCACTAATCTGTTTTACGCATCTATGAGTTATATTTTGTTTTGGTTTTTAGATTCTACACATAGTGTGATCATACAGTATTTGTCTTTCTCTGACCTATTTCTCTTAGCATAATGCTCTCAGGGTCCATTCATGTTGTCACAAATGGCAAGATTTCATTTTTTATGGCTGAATGTTATTTTATTGTGTTTACATATTTATACACATACCATATATACATATATATACCATATTTATATCTATAATTATATATATCTATATCTACCTCACATTTTTTCTATCCATTCATTCGTCAGCGGATTCTTAGGTTGTTTTTATGTCTTGGCTATTGTTAAGTGATGCTGCAATAAACATGGGAGTGCAGATAGCTTTTCGAGATAGTAATTTTGTTTCCTTCAGGTAAGCGGAATTGGTGGATCATATGGTAGTTCTTTTTTAAATTTTTCGAGGAAACTTTATACTGTTTTTCACAGTAGTTACACCAATTTACATTACCACCAACAATGCACAAGTGTTCCCTTTTCTCCATATCCTCTCCAACACTTATTATTTCTTGTCTTTTTGATACAGCCATTCTAATAGGTGTGAGGTGATATCTCATTGTGGTTTTGGTTTGCATTTCTCTGATGATTAGTTGAGCACCTTTTTGTGTACCTGTTGGTCATTTGTATGTCTTTTTTGGAAAAGTTTCTATTCAGTTCTTCTGCCCATTTTAAAATTAGATGATTTTTTTTTTTTTTGCTATTGAGTTGTATGAGTTTTTTTTATATATTTTAGATATTAACTCCTTTTCAGATATATGAATTGCAAATATTTTCTCCCATTCCAAATGTTGCCTTTTCATTTTGTTGATAGTTTCCTTGGCTGTACAGAAGCCTTTTAGTTTTTGTAGAGCCACTTTTTTTCTTTGTTTTTTTCTTTTTTTGCTTTCTGTCTTGTTTTTTGGTGTCAAAGTCAGAAGGAAAAAAAAAGCATTGTCAAGATCAACATCAAGTCGCTTACCTCCTATGTTTTCTTATAGGAGTTTTATGGTTCAGGTCTTTAACAAATTTCAAGTTGATTTTTGCGTGTGGTGTAAGATAGGGGTCTAGTTTCATTCTTTTTCATGTGGCTGTCCATTTTTCCCACTACTGCTTTATTGAAGGAATTTTCCATTTTCCAATGTGTATTCTTGGCTCCTTTGTTATACATTAATTGACTGTATATGGATGGGTCTATTTCTTTGCTCTCTATTCTGTTTTTATTGATTTGTGGGTCTGTTTTATGCCAATACCATACTATTCTATTTATTATAGCTTTGTAATATAATTTGAAATCAGGAATGTGATGCCTTCAGCTTTGTTCTTAATATCGCTTTGGCTTTTCAGGGTCTTTAGTGGTTCCATACAATTTTTAGAATTTTTTTTTCTATTTCTGTGAAAAATACTATCACAATTTTGAGAGGGTTTACATGAATCTTTAGATCGATTTGCATAGTATAGGCATCTTAACAATATTAATTCCTCCAATTCATGAGATTGGAATATCTTTCCATTTATCTGTGTCTTCTTCTATTTCATCAGTTTCTTATAGTTTTCAGTGTATTTATTTCTAGGTATTTTACTCTTCTGGATGCAATTTTATAAATGGAACTGTTTTCTTAATTTCTCTTTTTGGTAGTTCATTATCAGTGTATAGACATATAACTGATTTCTGTTTATTGATTTTGTATCCTGCAACTTTGCTGAATCTGTTCATTAGTTCTAACAGTTTTTTGGTAGAGTTCTTAGAGTTTCTATATATAGTATCATGTCATCTGAATGTAGAGACCATTTTACTTCTTTTTTCCAATTTAGTTCCTCTTACTTTGTTTTCTTGCCCAATTGCTCTGACTAGTACTATGTCGAATAATAGTGGTAAGAATAGGCATCCTTGTCTTGTTCCTAATCTTAGAGGAAAAGCTTTTAGTTTTTGACCATTGAGTACAACATTAGTTGTTGGCTTGTTATATATTGCCTTTATTATGTCGGAATACTTTTCTTTGTACCCACTTTTTTTTATCATATAATGGGTATCATATCACATAAAGAATTTTCATCAAAAATGGATTTTGAATTTTATCAAATGCTTTTTCTGCATTTATTGAGGTGATTATATGATTTTTATCCTTTATTTTGTTAATGTGATGTGTCACATTTTTTGATGTGAACGTTTAACCATCCTTGTATTCCAAGGGCCAATCCTGGTTGACCATGGTATATGATCTTTTAATTATTGTTGAATTCGTTTTGCTAAAATTTTGTTGAAGATTTTTGTGTCTATGTTTGTCAGGGATATTGGTCTATAATTTTATTTTTTATAATCTCTGTCTAGTTTTGACATCAGGGTAATGCTAACCTGATAAAATGAGTTTGAAAGTGTTCTTTTCTCCTCTTTTTATGGAAGAGTTTGAGAAGGATTGATATTAATTCTTTAAATATTTGGCAGAATTTATCAATGAAGCCATCTGGTCCTGAACTTTTATCTGTTGAAATATTTTTGATTACTGAGCAATCTCCTTATCAGTAATCAGTCTGTTCAGAATTTCTGTTTCTTCATGATTCAGTTTTGGTAGGTTGTGTGTTTCTAGGAATTTATTCATTTATTCTAGGTTATGTAATTTGTTGGTGTATTATTGCTCATAGTGGAAACAACTTTTTTATAAAAAAATGTAGCCAACTCAGAATTATAGATCCAGCCAAAAATATCCTTTAATAATACAAATGGAAAGATTACTTTTCCAGATTAAAAAAAAATGCATAGAAGAAAACATTGGAACTAAACTCAAGGACTTTAGACTTAAATAGGATTTTATGAATTTGACTTCAAAAGCAAGGAAAGTAAAAGCTAAAATAAATGAATGGGACTACATCAAACTAAAAAGCTTCTGCTCAGCAAGAGAAATTGTCAACAAGGTAAAGAGACAGCCATCTCAATGTGAAAATATATTTGTGAGCAACACCTCTGATAATACACAAAAAACTCATATGACTCAATAACAACAAAAATAAAAAATGATCCACTCAAAAAATGGGCAGAGGACCTGAACAGACATACAAATGGCCAACAAATATTTGAAAAAACGCTCAGCATCGCTACCTATTAGGGAAATGCAAATCAAAACCACAATGAGATACCATATCACACCTGTTAGAATAGCTATAATAAACAGAACAAGTAATAACAAATGCTGGAGAGGATGTGAAGAAAAAGGAATCTTCATACACTGCTGGTGGGACTGCAAATTGTTACAGCCTCTATGGAAAACAGTATGGAGGTTCCTCAAAAAACTCCAAATTGAGCTACCATATAATCCAGCAGTCCCTCTATTGAGTATTCACCCCCCAAAACTTGAAAACCTATATCTGAAAAGATATTTGTACACCGATGTTCATAGCAGCATTATTCACAGTGGCCAGGAAATGAAAGCAACTGAAGGGTACTACAATAGATGATTGGCTAAAGCTGTGGTACATATATATGATGAAATATTACTCAGCCATAAGAAAGGATGAGATATTGCCATTTGCAATATCATAGATGGACTTCACAACAACATAGATGGACTTCAAGATAATCATGCTAAGTGAAATAAGCCAGACAGAAAAAGTTGAAAATCACATGATATCGTTTATATGTGGGATATAAACCTAAAACAACAAATGAACAGGACAAATGGAGACTCATGGACATGGACTATAGACTAGTAGTTACCAGAGGGTAAAGGGTGAAGGAGGAGGGGGGGAGGTAGACAGGGTAAAGAGGGTCAAATATAAGGAGGTAGGGGGTGGACGAAGAGGATAAAGGGGATCAAATATATGGTAGCTGAAGGAAACTAGACGTGGGTGGTAAACACACAATAGAATATACAGATATCAAATTATAATGTACACCTGAAAATTATATAATTGTATTAGCCAGTGTTACCCCAATAAACTTAACTTTTAAAAAGTTTTTTTTAATGTTTTAAAAACTAAGATAATTATTTTTACCAGTAGAGCTACACTACTAGAAATGCTAAAAAAAGTTCTTCAGGCTGAAAGAAAATGATATTGAAATGAAAACTTATCTTTAGGAAGGAATGAAGAGCATTAGAAATGATAAATATTTTCATAAATATAAAAGCTTATTTTTCTCCTTTTATTTTTTTAACAAATAAGACTTTAAAAACTAAATTATAACAATTTCTAGCAGTATTTATAATGTATACAGAAGTTATATATATATGACAAGTATAGTGTAAAGGATGGTGGAGTGGGTAGGTAAATGGACCTTATGTCTTCAAGGTTCTACCTTTTACATAAAGTGATACAATATGAACTCTAAATTATACTGTTAAAAGTTAAGCATGCCTACTTTAATCCCTACAACAAACACAAAAAGTAATGAAGAAAACAGTAAAAAAAAAAGTCAAAAAGTATTCAAATCTCTAAAAGACAGAAAAGGATGAACAGATAAAGCTGAAGGCAGTCCCTTTAATGGTTTTTCTTTGCTTGTAAGACAAAATCCATGAGGCCTCTCATGGCCTGGCACTGCCAACTTTGCTGGCTTCATTTCTCCAGCCCACTACATTTTCTGTTCATTAAGCTTTCTCTTTTCCCCTCCACTCTCTCTCCTGCCATCTCTGTCCCATCATTTGCCAAGGACACCTTTCCCAAAGTTCTTTCACCTGAATAACACCTCCTCATTCTCCTGGTCTCAGCAAGCTGACACTTCCTTCAGAAAGCCTTTACAGGCCAGGTTCTCTCTCCTGTACCACAAATGTCCTTCATCTCTTCTCTCACCTGGCTTATAGGAAATTTCTGATTCAATGCTTCTGTTTCCCTAGACTGAGCTTCATGAGGGCAGGGTCATGGCCTGTTTTGTTCACCTTTCTATGCCATGGGTTAGCACAGTGCTCAGCACATAGTAAACACTCAGTAAACATTTGTCAAGTTGCTAAAAGTATGATTAAATGAATAAGGGGAGAATGAAGATATTGGTTTGTCTGCCTGGGAGAGAGAGTCCCTTTGCTGGTGAAATATTGCCATCAAAAATAGTAGCAAAAAGATCTAAGGGAACAAGCCTGTCAGAAGCACTGAGGTAGTACATGCTGGCCTGAAAAAAGACCAAGGTGTACCATTGAATGAAAAAAAGCACAGGACAGTGTGGGTAGTATGCTGCCATTTGTGTGGTATAGACACAGTCTACTTTTTGAAGGGTATATGAGAAATTTGTAACAGTAAGTTTCATTGTGAAGGAAGGAAAATCTTCAATTTTACAATGTTTACATATTGCTCATTTGAAATAAATAAAATTAAAAACAAAAAGAATAGATAATAGTCATAAAGACTTGATATGGAAAGCCATAACTGGAAAAAATCAAAACTTACATGTCCTTATGAGGATTCTCAAGAGAAACAGAAGCAATAACATGTGTTTTAATAGTTTTATTAGTCTACTGCCATGCCCTGAACGTGCCCGATCTCGTCTGATCTTGGGAGCTAAGCAGGGTTGGGCCTGGTTAGTACTTGGCCCACCTAGGTATACTAGATATACTAGGTATACTAGGTGCTGTAGGCGTTAAAAAAAAAAAAATAGAACTGAGGTGGGGAAAATGGCATAAATGATAGAGGCTCTGTTCATCCCTCTGGCAAGCAAATCAAGGTTGTGATGGAAACAAGGAGCAAAGAGCAAGGAAAAATTGCCAGGGATCTAGATGAACAAGCCATGCAACTAGGGAGAAATCCAAGAGGTCACTCTGCAGTGGCAGAGGGTGGGACAGGGCGGGTACACAGGGCTGCCTGATCTCGAGTGGTTGAGTGAGACAGAGGCAGTGGCAGCGGCAGAAGCATACTTAAAGGGATCGGGTTCGCCAGCGGATTTTCGCAGTGACAGACTTGCTCACTCTGAGCACCAGTGCCTGTTGGGCTGCACACGGGGGGCACCAGTCAAGCTGACACATAAAATTAACCATCACAACATCCTACAATGGGGTAATGGAATATAACGTAGCCATGAAAGTGTTAATTTTGAACACTTTAATTTTGAAGACTAGGGAACATGGGATGATGGAAAAATAATCCTGGACTACTAGATTGTATCTATAACTGCAACTATAAAATACGTGTACACATGGATAAAGAATGGAAGGGAATGGGAAGAAATAAAAACAATGTTTATACTAAACTGGTGAGATTATGGAAAGACTTTCTTACATTAAAAAAAATTAATAATATAATTCTTAAAAATTCAAGAAACCAGAAACCCTGGGCATAGAGATATACAAGAAAACGAAACAGATAATAAGAAGTAATGCCTGACATATTGTCTGCACTCAATAATTATTGAATGAATGAATAACAACTACTGTTTTCAGTTGGGATCCCCAGAAGCAGATCATGAGACAAGGATTTGAGTCAAGCAGTTTATATGGGAGGTGATCACAGGTAGGTGTGTGGGGAAACTGAGGCTGGGAAGGGAAAGAAGCCAATACAAGGTGCTTTAATGTGAAGCTACCACTGGAGAAGACTGAGTCACAGTCTATTGTGGAGACATGAAAGAATAAGTAGAGTAGGTTTCATTTTGTTTCAGAGGACAAGAAAAGAGTTTTAATCTACCAACTCGCATTTATTATTGGGAGCATTAACTTCTTGGCATTTCCAGCCTTCCCCAAGCAACGACTGATTATACTTCTGTGACTAGAGAAAGTGCACAGGCAAAGAGGCACAGGTGCTTGCAGTGAGGAGCTGTTGGTTGTATGGAACAATGAGTGCTGAAGGTACATGGGTGGGGCACTGACAACATCTGCAACATTTCCTATTATCGAATACCTACTATGACTGTGATTCAGGCACATAGAGAACTTTTTCTATAATCCCCAAAACAATTTACACAGTGAATATTATTAGTGTCGTGTTTCAGGTGAAGAGACTGAAGATCAGAGAGTTTGTAACTTGTTCAGAGTCAGGTAGGACATGGTACAGAAGCAAGTACTTGAAACTACAGACCTAAGATTTTTTTTTTTTTTTTACTTCCTTTTGCTGCCTCCCAGTAAACTCAGAACTGGAAACTTCCGAGATACACTCACCCAAAAAAGAAAATGGTGACATTTTAAAGGTAACAATTCTGTAAGATCAACTTCAAAATAGCACAACGATCTGGGTCCAATTGTGCAATCAATAAGTATTGAAATCTCTAAGAGAGAAAGTCAGCATGGGGAAAAGGCATGTACGATGGCAGGAGCACCAATTCCAGCTAAGACTCAGGGCAGGGACTATAAGCCCACACTTATCACTTTCCTAGACATTAAATAAGAAATCATGATAGTAGAAGGAATTTAAGGTGCTTTAGAAAAACATATCTGCCTTTGTCATGCCCCCACTCAGAATCCTTCAATATATAAACATCTCATACCAACCCTTCCCTGAGACTCCGATTATCCTCCTTTGAAAATTGCTGACATATAGAATATATAATCTATCTTCTAAATATCCCTACCATCGAGGATGCTTTTGTATTTACTTTTGGTAGTTCGAATTAAGAAAATAATAGTTTTCTCACTTCTAAATATGAAATAGTCATAATATGGAATATATTTTTTTCAGACTTTGCTCTCCAATTCATAGATTCTCCCCAGCAGCTTTTGTACTCCTTCCTCCTGCTATTCTACGGGAAATTTTCAAGATGCCTACCTAGAATAGATGGCACTTCTTCATTCACAAAGCATCTCATACACACACACACACACACACACACACACACACACACGTACATATATATGTATATTTATACATATATACATATATATACATATGTATATATATGTATATATATGTGTGTGTATATATATGTGTATATATATATGTATATAGATATACAGGTATATACATTTATGTTAATTCTTTCACACTGTTTTGAAAGTGTTGGTCTAATTCTTAATTTTTCACTGATTTCTGTATTTAAAGGGAATAAACATGTATTAAGGCTCTACCAAGTTCCAGGCACTATCTTAGTCATGTGAGTAGTACTCCCATCCTCAGGAGGAAAAGAGGTCAAGGGACTATGTAATTTGTCAAGTGACTATGTAATTTATCAAGTAAGGCTACAACTAGTAACTGGCGAAGTAGCAGTTTACTTGACATCTGTGTTTATACTCCTTCACTAAAGTGCATTTCCTGCCTGAGATGGAAACTCTGACCAAGCTCTATGTCCATATGCTCAGCATAGTACCTGAAACAAACAGGCCTGTAATATTTGGGGTATGAATAAATGAGCCAAAGACATCAAGAAAAATAATAAAAATATGAATAGATGTCACTGAGAAAATAAGTAATTGAGAGGAAACACCATCCTAGAAACCTAAATCTCAAAGTATTTACACAAACAAAACAAAAAAATGCAAAAAGTACAAAAAGACTTAGAACATAGACTAGAAAGAGTCAAGTGCAAACAATACAGGAAACTACAGAAAGCTAACAATGTGGAAATCATCATAAAAATAAAAACGTAGCTGAACAGAAAAGTATTGTAACATTTTTGTGTGATTATTTGTTTACTTTCTCTCTTTTGAGACAGTCAGCTGTGTGAGAATAGGAATCATGTCTCTCTTTTTTCTCATCTTTTCAGTGCTTAACACAGTGCTTGACATAAGGTTAGGGCTTGATATGTTGTCGCGTGAATAAAAGAAAGCTGAGCGTGAATCGTGAGAAGACATTCAATAATAAATCTCATTCAAAAATTATGAAAAACAGACTGCTGAGGTGCTTCTGAACTGCTGCCCTAAAAGATCAGGTTTACGCTCTTGAATATTTGGAGTGTATGTGAGTTTTTCAGAAAAGGCATTATTATCAATGCAATGTATTTTGAGTTTGTGACAATTATAACATTGTCACATTAATTGTAACATTCACTGATTGATTACTTACCGGTAAAAAATTATGAAATTAAAAATATGGAGGCAAGTTCAAGTTTAGCTGCTGGACGTGATTAATGGGCCAGGGTTATGCACAGCTCTGTTAAGAATTGCACGAGTTTTTCTGTAGATCATCCATATCATCAAAGTTGGAGGCTCATCAGAGAGACCAACATGTCTTTCAGTTTGTTCCTGCTCTTTCCAGTTGTCAGTCTCCATGATTTCAGGCCCAGCCCCAGAAACACGGGCAACTGATTCCATGGATTGCTTAAGCAGCTCTCCAGTTATGTCAGATCTAAGTCCTATAATAAATCCCTGGTATTACCCAAAGTAGTTCTGCTTTCCTTATTGAAACCCTTACTGATAGCCCTCCCCTGTTCCATTTATTTTCCCCCTAACAATTCATTTATCCTTCAGAGTTTTCCAATGTCTGGATTTTGGATTTTGCTGATTATCCCTCCGTAGTGTTGCCTACCATGTTCCTCTGTCCCTTTATTTACAATAAATTGGTGGTTAGATCTAGAGACTTGGTTAGTTTGAGGTTTGAATTTTTTAGGGGGAAGAGGTATGTAATGTCTGGTTGTCTGTCTGTGATATGAGCAGTCATTGGTAATCAGTACTGAGATCCGTTGTTTCGTTGTTGTTTACAAAATGGCAGTTTTGCATCATTCTTCTTGATTTATTAGCTGGAATATTTCTATAAAGAGAAACTTCTTATCAATTCTTTGTTTATTCTGAGGTACAATTCATATCAGAAACACAGGATAAATGCTTGCATTTTCCCCCTTTTTACTACCAGAGTTCAAAATAGTGATTTGGTTTCCTAGCATCTTCCAAAAGTGACTAATCATTTTTGTTGTTTTCTTTAAGAATCATTGTAAACTTATGAACATATTTCAGATATTTTAAATAATTGTATTATTCTTATGGACATTTTTAGGCAATGGATGCCTCTTCACATCGGTTCATGGGCCATTTTAAAAACCTTCAGTAGCCTTTAATGGCTTTCTTAATTTTTGACATATTTCAGGCTTAATTTACATATTTCCTGCTCCAGAAATGGAATCAATCATTTCTCTGAAGAACTCTAGTTTCTTTATGTATGAATTGAATTTTGGATACTACAGTCTGGGTAGGGTGCTCACTGTTGCTGGATTGGGCCTTGTTTCTAAGCCTTTTCAATAAAAATAGCTAGGAAATACTTTTTTTTTAATGATAAAATACATCATGAGTGTATAGTGATATTTTGATTCAAATTCAGTATTACAAGATTTTACCTGACTTCATCTATATTAGCCTATTTCTACTTTTTTTCCTCACACTGAAAAACCAACATAATCACTCTTTTCTTTATCCCACAATGTACACACCACAATCAGAATAACAATACTGACACTAACAGAAACATTATAATTACTGAAAACAGTTTAAAGTGTTTTTTTTTTGGTTATTCATCCTTAGGGTATATCCCACTAAGAATACACAGTTAAATTTCAGCGTTTTGAACTCATTTGAAATTATTCTTATTTGTATGATTATGCCACTAACTCAATACACAGTTAGGTTTATTTATTTTATTTTGCTTTCGATTTTTAGGGATTGCTTTTTAAAATTACATATTTTAAGAATATATACAATGTTAACATGATTCCAAAGTGAAATGTATCGAACAAGATATCATCATCAGAAAGTTTTAGCTTCTGTTCCTGTTTCCTCTAGCTTTTCCACCCCTCTAGTATACCAAACACCTTTTTGGATTGCTTTTTTCATTTACTGATATGTCCAGGATATCACTCTATAGAGATACATAAATGTAGTCTTTGTTTCTTTTTACTTCTGCATGGTATTCCATCGTATATATATATACCATAATTAATCCTATCTGTTCTCTCTTAATGGCCGTTCTATTGGGTTAAGTTTATATTGTGTTATTTTTAGTCTTCTATTGTAAATAATAGACAGACCTTTAAAAATAGTTGTTTTAAATATTGGAACTACTTATAACCAAGTTTGTTGGTTGTCTTTGAGGAAAGTACTAAGCAGGTTGCATGACCCTAGAAATGAGATTCATGTTTTTCAAGTCCCAAACTTTCCCAATTTTTGTTTTTGTATATTTGTTTAGAGTTTCTCTATATAATATTTAAACATTAATAGTATTTAATATAAACTTTGTTAGACTTTATCATGTATAGCAAGAATATAATTTTGTGAAATATTTGTTTTTTATATACATTTTATTAGGTCACAATGTATAGGTCTTACTGTAAGTCACAGTTAAAAAGCACACAAAAGAGGATGGAATATGCATAAATACTGATAACTAAGATGGTTTTTAAAAACATTTCTCAACCCCAGCTTTTCTGAAGATAGAGGCAACAACCTTCCCAGTCCAAGAGGTCGTGTTCTCTGCTCTAGTTCTAGCCTTGTCATCTCTTTTGGCCTGCCTAGTTTTATGCACTTCTCCCTGCACTGCACCATAATAGCCTGGCTGTTGCAGCCTCTCAACCTCACTTTCCTTGTCACTCATGTCTTCTTGTCATTCCTGTCACTGATGAAGTGAAGGAAGGCCTTCTCCCACATGGTTTCAAGCCTGTTAAAGAGACAGTAAGACATCATAGTCTCACCCCTTGGCTTCTTTCAGCATGTTGACCAGTATAACTGTTTATTAAACCATTCACCTTTCCTACCCTTAAAAATATTCTGTCCAAGACATTCTCCACTAGCTACTGCCATATCTTTCTCTTGTTCTTCACAGCCAAATTTCATCATCTTCACCTGTTCACACTCCACTCATTTGACAGGCCACTGCAGTCACTTTACTTTGATTCCACCTTAATGAACAGTTGCCATGGTCATCAGAGTCTTCCTAGATGGAAAATTCTGTGGTGCTATTGAGTTGTCATCTAGCTTGAATGCTCTCTGCAGCACTTGAAATTGTTTACCACCCCTCTTTTTTGAACCCCTCTCTTGCCTTAGCTTCCATAATAATATTCTCCTTTTCTCTGGTGATTCTTTCTGAGTCTCTTTTCATGCCACGTGGATGTGAGTGTGGTCCATTTAATATAGCATATTGTATTTTCCTTTCAAATACAATAGGAATATATGCTAATTGAAACAAGTCAATAAGCACAGATGTGGACATAGGAAAGCTATCTATGTCTTTTTCTGCATTTAGAACTGATTTAAGATTCTAAAATTATGAGAGATTTTAAATTTAAAGACTTATCTGAGTAAGCCCTGCTTCTATGACTTAAATGAAAGTATTTATACATTGCAGAGAAAATTGAAGAGAGAAAGGCCAATTAGAAGATAGTTATTATATACAGGTGAGAGGGTATGGTGGCTTGTGCAGATTAGCAGTGAAGATGGTGCAACAGACCGGTTCACTATATATTTAAAAGAGTGAATCAGTAGTACAGAATGATTGATAGGATAAAGGGGGTGGAGAAAGGAAGAGTCAGTATGCACTCCAGGTTTCCAGGTAAAACCTGTGGAAGAATGAGGGTGACATTGACCGAAATACAATGTGGAAGGAAGAGCTGGTTTGAGGAAGAAGTTGGTAATTCAGTTTGAGCATGTTGAGTTCTAAATGCCAGGGAGATATTCAAGGAGAAAAGTTCTGTGGCCATCTGGATACATGTACCTGGAGTTGGGAATTTAGAGAATGGAGTTATCTGCTTATTATGACAATGGAGCCATAGTCACAAATAAACTTATGTCAGGAGACAGTATACAGTAAGAAGAGAAAATGGCCCAGGATAGAACCAGGATGGTCCTTGCATTTACATGTGGACAGAAGAAGGAGAATGTTGCTAGAACAACCACCATTGCTTTCTTGTCACCATCTGCTACTCTCCATTGCAACCAACTGGTTCTGGCTGCTTATAATGGGCTAGAATGTGCTGTACTAAGTGTTGAAGATTTTTTTCCAGACCAGCAGAGGAAAATAACGTGTCAATAAAATAAGTGCATGCTTTAGTAGTGTTCTGAACCCTGGTCCATAGAATATATTAATCGTGCCTTTTTATTTTTTGTATTTCTGATGCTTTGACATCTAGGGCCTTGCTGACCCTCTAGAGACTGCTCCTTCCAGGTCTAGTCAATTCCTAGAGATATTAAAGTGCTTGAGGCTACAGTACAGTTTCCATGAGTGTCCTCCAACTTGTGCCTCTCACAGATGACCAGGTGTTGGAATTGGTATCGCCAGGAATCTAGTATCTCACTCATATAATACTTAGATTCATAGTCAGTTGTTTTTGAGTAGAGAGGGGATGTGGTATTTTTAAGGTCTGGATAGAACAGGAACTAGGAGAAAATAAGTGTAGACATGCCCACGCAGCTAGTAGAAATATGAAGGTTGATGTGATTTTGTGTCATGGGGTTAAGAGCTCCAAGGTCATAACCCTTCATGTTATATAGAATAACTGGCCTATTTATAGTATTGTCCTTGAGGTCCTCCAAATGAGACCGTAGTTAGGTTTTTCTCTAATTTTTCTCTAGCAAGAAGCAGACATCCAGTGGTATAGTAGGCCATGGCCAACGCACCTAACATGGAGTCCATGGAGGTCATCCAAGACTGCGACTTAGCAGGTAAACCACTAAACAAGTAGGGTCCAAAGTGTTTCCTGGACAATAGTGGGTTGAGGAGAAAATTCAGTGTCCTTTATCTCCCACTAGCCAGGAAAAAAAAACATGTGATATTTCAGACTTCTCCACAAACCTGATCTTATGTTTCTAGAAATGGCTCAATCTTCAGAACAAAACAAAACACAAACCACACCATCTGGAGGAACCTCCAATTAATTGTCTAAATCTCTTAAACACTGAAAAAAAATAATAAAACGAATGAACTTAACTATGAAGTAAGTTAGTGACAAAGACACACAGAAGGGAGCTATAAAGTGAATTTAAAACAGTAATTTGATTGCTTATCCCAATGGGACATACCCTAAAGACAAAAAAGAACAGCTTAAAAATTTTTTTTAATTTTTATGTCAATAATATTGTTGTAGTAGTATTGGTATTGTTATTTTGAGACTGTTGATTGTGTATCAGGGGATGAAGAAAATGAGTTAATGACGTGATATTCTAATATCATTCCCAGTGTCACTGAGGATGAGGATTCTTAGCATGGGAAAAAAATACACATGTAAGACAGAAGTTAAGTATAAACCCTGTATTTGAATTGGAAATGTCATTATAAACTCAGGATGAATTTATCTTAGAAAAAAAAAGTATTTTCTAGTTCTGTCCATTTCAAAATCCTAAACACCATGACTAATATGTAAAAATTATCATGCTGGTACTGAGACTGTGATCTTAGGATGTTATTTCCTACTAAAAAAAACTAATATTCCTTGGAGAATTGGCCAATTTTATATCTGGTTGGCCTGTAACACCAAACAGAAAGAGAATTATCAAAGCCCAATGAGGTCCTGTCAAAAGGACTTAGAAGCCAACTTTGTAAGAGCTTCCCACTGGCCAAAAATGGAGTAATTTATGTGTCATATCAATATGTTTAAGTCAATACCAGTTCATATAAATACTAAAAATTAGTCATTGTTAGAAGACGCAAGTAACAATTTATTATTTTGAGAACTGCTAATTAAAGGGAACAAATTATCATTTATTCTGTTTTTTTTTTTATGAACAGTTCCATTGAGTAACTAAATAATAGAAAAGAGGGATTCTTTACAAAAGTATTCCAACTAATAGGTGAAAAAGTCATAATAAAACATCTGATGAATATATACAGACGTTGAATATCAACATTTGGAAGTCTTAATGTATTAATGGATCTACTTATTGATGTTCAGTAGCTCCTAACATTACAAACAGAGATATATAGACATCATGTATCTCCTAATGCAAGGTCACAATACCACCCATGAATTTGTGCCCAAAAATATTTACCATGAGCATGACCAGGCTTCTACATTCAATTAGCAATTTACAAGAGGAAGAAACCAAAGGATAGAAACACATGTTAAATTGAACCATGGGAATGCAGTCAACAAAATGAAGACTGTGGGAAACTCTTCAGGACAAATGAACTATCTTCTTAAATAAATAAATTTCAAAGAAAAACTAAAGATAGAGGAGGAACCTAGGGTAAAGTTAATTAAAAGACATGTCCAAAAAATCAGAATGTAGAGATCTTGTTTTGATCATGGTTCAAGCATATGTAAAATCATACTCATATATACAAACATAACATTGGAGATATTGCAAACTGAACACTGGTAGAATATTTGATAGTATTAAACTATTGACCATTTATTGAGATATTGTGCCTTTTTACTTTAAACACAGCATTTTTAAATTTAAAAACAAGTCTTCAAGGCAGCTGGTCTCGATTTCTGGTGTGGTTTCTTGAGACAATTAAAAGCACAGCATCTGTGGATTTCTTGCTGAATCTTAACAGGTGGCCCCAGAGGGGTGCAGGCTGGAGCTAAACTTGGCCTGTAGGTGAACCCCTCTCAGGACTGTGCCACTGGACACCTACCACACAAAGCCTCACTAATAAGATGGGGAGACTTAAGAACTTTGCTTAGTACATAGAAACAGACACAGAAAGGCAGCCAAAATGGGAAGACAAAGAAGTAGAAACCATATGAGAGAACAGAACAGAGATTCAGAAATAATGGAGTCAAGCAATCTAACAGATTCAGAGTTCAAAACATCAGTCATAAAGATGCTCAATGAATTTATGGAAGTGTAGATAAATTCAGTGAGAACTTTAACAAAGAGACAAAAAAATAGAAATGTAAATGTAAATTATAAAGGAGAACCAGTCAGAAATGAAGAACATATTATCTGAGATGAGAAATATATTAAATGGAATAAACAGAGTGAATAAAGAAGAGGATCAAATGACCTACATAGAGGATGGGAAAGCTAAGGACACTCAATCATAATGCCAAGAAAAAAGAAGTCAAGACTATAATAATAATTTAAAGAGCCTATGGGATACTATTAAACATAAAAATATCATAGAGGTACTAGGAAAAAAAAAACAAGACACTGAAGCGCTATATTAAGAAATAATGATGGAAAACTTCCCTAATCTGGTGAAGGAAATAGACATAAAACCCCAGGAAGCTCAGAGAATCCCAAACACCAGAAACTCAAAGAAGCCTACATCAAGACACATGATAATTAAATGCCAAAGGCTAAATACAAAGAGGGAATCTTAAAATTAGCAAGAGAAAAACAGATGGTTACCTACAAGGGAACATTCATAAAACCAGCAGCTAATTTCTCAAAAGAATCTATGTAGGACAGAAAGGCTTGGCACAAAATATTCAATGTGATGAAAACCCAGGATCTACAACCAAGAATACTTTATCCAGCAAACCGATCATTTAGAGTTGAAGGACAGATAAAGAGCTTCCCAGACAAAAATAAGCTAAAGGAATTTATCACCACCGAGCCAGTATTACAGGAAACGTTGGAGGGACTTCTTCAAGAAGAAAAAATATATATCAAAAACAGGAATAAAAAATGGTAATAAGTACATTCCTATTAATAAGCATCTTAAATGGAAAAGAATTAAGTGCTCCAACCAAAAGATAGAGTGGCTGAATGGATAAGAAAACAAGACGCCTACATATACTGCATATAAGAGACTCACTTCAGATTAAAAGATACACACAGACTAACAGGAATGGGATGAAAAAGATATTACATTGATGAACCTAGAGAGTATTGTGCTGAATGAAATGGAGAAAGACAAATATTGCATGATTTCATGTACACGTGGAATCTAAAGAACAAAATCAACATGGAAGCAACAAAAGCAGAAATAAACTCATAGATACAGAGAGTGTTTTGGGGGCTACTAGATGGGAGAGGGGTTGAGGGGGAGAAAAAAAACGGCAAAGGGATTAAGAGGTACAAATAGATAGACATGGAGATATAGAGTGTAGCATGGGGAAGATGGTTAATAATGTTGTAATAAATATGTAAGGGGGAAGAGGGGTACTAGATTTAATGGAGTGATCACTTTGCGAGTTATGTGGATCTCTGATCACTATGCTATACAACTGAAACGTATATTATTGTATGCCAACTGTAACTGAAAAAACTCATTGAATTGTACAATGTAAATACAAGTAACTAATTGTCTATTCTATTTCAATAAAGAAGGGGAAAAAAACAAGTCCTCAAAATTTAGTAATGCATACTAAAACTTATAAATAAAATATCTGAGATTTTCTTTAATATACTATAGGGAGGAAGCATGTAGCTGAAGAATAGATGACATAAGCATGGCTGTAAGTTATTATTAAAGATAGTAATGAACACTTGGGTGTTCATTATACTATTGTGTCTCCACAATATAGCTTTAAAATTTCTTATAAAAGAACTGCCCTCTTGCATCCCCAAGTATGTGTACTTATTCTCAGCTGATCTGCCCAAGACCCCAGAGTGCCAGCTCTAGTTCCTCATTTGGCCCCATTTCCTCTACAAGATGGAAGAAACGGCCATGAACCAGGAGAAACTCTTCTAACTGCAGGCACAAGTGCACGTTGGCGGGAAAGGAACTGCTTGCAGAAAGAAGGTGATTCACAGAACAGCTACAGCAGATGATAAAAAAAAAATTCAGTTCTCCTTAAAGAAGTTAGGGGTAAACAATATCTCTGGTATTGAAGAGGTGAATATGTTCACAAACCAAGGAACAGTGATGTACTTTAACAATCCTAAAGTTCGGGCATCTCTGGCGTGAACACTTTCACCATTGCAAGCCGTGCTGAAACAAAGCAGCTGACAAAAATGCTGCCCAGCATCTTAAACCACCTTGGTGCAGACGGTCTAACTAGTTTAAGGAGGTTGGCTGAAGCTCTGCCCAAACAATCTGTGGATAAAAAAAGCACCACTTGCTACCAGAGAAGAGGATGTTGATAAAGTTCCAGATCTTATGGAGAATTTTGATGAAGCTTCCAAGAATGAAGCAAACTGAATTGAGTCAACTTCTGAAGATAAAACTTGAAGAAGTTACTGGGAACTGCTATTTTATATTATGACGGCTTTTAAATTTTTTGTGTGTGTGTGGATCCGATTAAATATCGATCTCTAATATTTTTAAGACCAAGCCCCTTGGATGCTGCAGTTCTTTTCAGTTTTTGCTTATATGCAAATCATTCTTTGCAGCTAATTAAGGTGAAAAAGCCTGGGAATAAAATTTGAAATAAAAGTTAATAAAATTCTTTGCCTAGTAAAAAACAATCTCATAATAAAAAGGTAAACAAACAAACAAACAAAAAAGGAATTACCTTTACAATTATTGAAAATTCCAATAATCAACCTCCATGTACCTATTACCCAGCTTCAGTAATTGTCAACATTTTGCCAATGTTGTTTAATTTGAACACCACCATTTTTTAATGAACCAATTTAAAGGGAATGTCAGATATCATTTCATTTAACTTGTAAATAATCTAGTATAATCTAGTATTCATTTCTGATCAATAAGGACCTTTCCTTATTAACATAAAGCAATTAGCACATTTAACAAAATTAAAAATACTTAAAAAAGGATTTCTTAACAAGATATAAAAAGCACATCACAAAGAAAAAGTTTACATATTTATTAACATTTAAGATTTAAAAATTCTATTTAACAAAGATCATTACAAAAAGGGAAAAGAAAGGCTGAAAAAAGATAAATGTATATAATAGACAAAGATTAAAGAGGGACAACAAACCAATAAGAAAAAGGCAAACGATCCAGTAGCAAATTGATCAAAGAATATGAGATAACATACAGAGGAAGAAATTAGTGCACCAACAAACATGAAAAAATGCCCACTTCTCTAGTAATCAGGAAGACGCAAATTAAGGCCACGAAGTGATACTGTTTTGTAACTTTTATAGAAACAAAATTTAATCTAATAAAACCATATGTTGGCAAAAATGTAGACAAATGGGATTCTCAGGTACTGCTAGTTAGAATGTAAACCGAACAGTTATAGAACAGACATTTGGAAACATCTAGCAAAGCTGAAATAAAAAGGTACACCCTATAGCCCAGCAATTCCCTTCCTAAGGGTAGAGTCCATAAAAACCTTGCATGTTTGCATAAAGAAACAGATGCAGGAATGTTTGTTGCAGCATTGTTTTCAATAGAAAAAAATGGGAACAGCCTAAATGTCCAACAATAGGAGAACAGATAAATAAATAGTGCTTTATTCAAATAATGGAATACTAAAGGGAAGTTGAAATATGTATCAACCTCAAAAAACATGTTAAGAACACAAAATGTAGGAAAAACAAAATATCACATCATTTATGGAAAGTTTGTAATGAATAATGGTATACATTACTTATGAAAACATATACACATAAAATAATAGTATATGAATATGTATGATGAATACCAATTTCAGGATACCTGTTACCTCTGAAAAAAAGAAGTCAACACAAGGGGCTTTTTTTAATTTTTAAAACAGATCTAAGAGTAAAACCTAAAATTCTGAAAGATTAAGAGCTAACTGGGCACATGAATATTAATATATTTTTACTCTATACTTTTTTATATGCTTGAAATATTGCTAAAAGGAAAAAAATAGTGACTAGGGAGATGAGGAAGTGGAAGCCGTGAGGATTTTGGCTCGAAAGTCAAAGGCAGAGGACAATGGCTAGAAGAGAAAGAAGGGCCAAACTCCTAGGAGCCGCAAGTTTTGAAATGCTGACTGGTTAAAGGTCAAACCATGCTGTTTCACTTTTTATTATCCCCCTCCAGTTTGACAAATAATACTTGGCAATAAGTAAGCACTCTATGACTTTTGCTGAATTGATGAATGGAGTTAATAGCCAGAATTGCTTCCAAAGAAATAGTTGGCATCAATAAGATATATAGTTGAACATTCCTTTTTAACAAGGTGGCTCAGAATTTCCTGAATAAATTCCTCTAGGGACAGTTGCTTCCCTAGTGAAAAAAGCCATATCCTCTGACTCAATGGGGATTTCTGCCATGCTTGCTAGCAACTGATTGCAATTCAGCATTCTTCCTTGATTAAAACCCTAACATAATTAGATATCTTTTTAAAAACAGCTTTATTGAGATATAATTTACAGTTGTAAAATTCAGCCATTGTAAGGATGTAATTCAATGACTTTTAATAAATTTATAGAATTGTACAACTATTACTCTAATCCAGTTTTAAATATTTCCTTTACATAAAAAACAACCTCATGCTCCTTTGCAGTTAATCTTTCCTCCCACCCCCAGCCCCAAGATACCTTTGGTTTTCTTGATTCTATAAATTTGCCTCTACTGGGCATTTCATATACATGGAATCATCCAATATATAGTTTCGTGTCTGGCTTCTTTCACTTGGCGTTTTTGAGATTCATCATGTTGAAGCATGTATTCTAATTAGAATTACATTCCTTTTTATTGCCAAATAGTATTTGATTATATGGCTATACCATATTTTGTTTATCTATTCATCAGGTGATGAACATTTAAGTCATTTCCAGTTTTTTTGTGTGTGGATGGATATATGTTTTTATTTCTCTTGGGTAGATTCCTAGAAATGGAATAGCTGGGTTGTATGGTAAGTTTATCCTTTTAAGAAACTGTTCAACCATTTTCCAAAGTGGCTGTACCATTTTACATTTCTACTAGCAATGCATGAGCGTTCCCATTTTTTTCACTTCCTCACCAACACTTGTCACTGACTTTATAATTATAGCTGTTCTAGTGGGCATGAAGTGGTATATCATTGTGGTTTTAATTTGCATTTCCCTAATGTCTAATGGTGTTGAGCATATTTTCATGTATTTATTAGCCATTTTCTCATGAAATGTTTAGAAAAGTATTTTACCTGTTTTTGAAATTGTCTTTTTATTTATTTATTTTCAGCTTAAAACAACACAAATTTATTATTTTACCATTTTCATGTGTCAAATGAGTGGCAGGGCTCTGTTCCTTCTGGAGCTCCAGGGGAAAATTCATTTCCTTGCCTTTTTCACTTCTAGAAGCTGCCCCCAAGTCTCTGACTCAGTGTTCCTCATGATTCTGACCTCTGCCTCTATCCTTGCAACTCCTCAGACTCTCAGCCACCTGCTTCCTTCATATAAAGCCCCCAAGATCACATTGGGCTCACCCTGATGATCCAAGATAATCGCCCATCTCAATATCTTTAACTGAATCACATGTACAATGTCTCTGTTGATATGTAAGGTAACATAGTCACAGATTCTAGGACTTAGAATGTGGACATCTTTGGGGGCCCTTATTTTGCCTACCATACCCTGTCAGGTTTTTCCAAATGACAGTACTCTCCTGAACAATGACCCTCATTTGACTGCTTGAAAGGCAAAGCCTCCTGCAAACATCTGTATCTGTATCAGGATCCTCTGGGAGAAGATAAGAACTAAGTAATGTTTTCAACTAGTGTTCCTGACTCTGAGTTAGCTTTGCTCAAATGGCTGCTCAAGCCTCTCATCCCTAGAATCATCCCACAACAAAAAAGGACCACTTTCCAATAATCTTGGGAATCAAGGCCTTCGTAGTCGACCTCACTGGACATTCACAGTTCATATGGGCATAGCAGGGTTCGTGACAAGTCCTTCAGTAAAGAAACCTTTTAAATTTGTTTAACCATGAGTTTTAGCAATTTATCTTTCACATGACAAACATTTCATGGGACACTGTGGGAATGCTGCATTAGATTGTCCTTGAGTGTTTGTTTTTTTATTATTGAAATGAAGAACTTTTATATATTCTGGATATAAGTAGTTATTTATCAGAAATATGATTTGCAAATATTTTTTCCCTGTTAATAGCTTGTTTTTTTTTTTCATTTTCTTAATGCTACCTTTGCTACTATAGAAGTCAATATAAGTTATTAGAGGTATTTAAAATTTAAACTGAAGCAAAATTGTACAATATAAGATAAAAATTCATTATATTTTCTGTTCTATTTTCATACAGCTAGAGATGCAGTATAAACTGCTTCTATTTACACTAGTAATAAAATTTTCATTGACTTGACTTGGAATCAAAGAGATTTATTCAAAGAAAACAATGAAACTAATGGGATAATAAAGATAGAAGAGTTAAATCTTGCTTGAGAAAGATTGATAGAGTCAAGATGACACATTTTCAAAATGAACATATAGATTAAATTCAATAACCATTTTTAGTAGATAACCATCTAAAGAAATTTATAAGTATTGAGACACTAGAGTTAATGTGTGAAAAAGAATTAGCTTGGATTTCTGCCTGATGCCATACATTGTAATAAACCACAGATGAATCTTTAATTTATTCACTCTTTTTCAATTATATTACTGCATAAAAATTACCCCAAAACTTAGTGGCATAAAACAACAATAATTTATTTTGCTTTCAACTTTTTACCATTGAGTATAATGTTTGCTTTGTGGTTTTCATAAAAGGCTTTTATTATTTTGACATAACTTCCTTCTAGTCCTAGTTCATTGAGTACTTTTTATCATGAAAGGGTGTCGAATTTTGTCAAATGTTTTTTTGGGTGTGTGCATCAATCGAGATGATCAAGTGCTTATTTTTCCTTCATTCTGTTAATGTGGTGTCTTACATTGATCAATTTTACATGTTAAACCATCCTTGCATTTCAAAAATAAATCTTTTTTGATTGTGGAGTATAATCATTTAATATGCTGCTGGATTCAGTTTACTAATATTTTGTTGAGGATTTTTGTATCAATGCACATAGGGGATATTGGTCTGTAGTTTTCTTTTTTGCAAGACATAATGCTGGTCCCATAAAATGAGTGTGGAAGTATTCCTTCCTCTTAATTTTTTTGGAAAATTGGGGAGGGTTGGTTTTATAAGAAGATCAATTTTTCCTCTTAAAGAAGTGGGAATATTATTTTGGACTGCTTTGAATGTATAAAACTAAATAAAAGAAAAAAATACCTTTAGGCAGTCAAGTGTGCCCTGTCCCGCCCAGTCTTTCCTGTTGGCTCAGTGCACCTATGACCCCATGTAAATATTTAGAATAGCTTACCTGTGGATCTCCCTTTCTGTTAACTTTTTTTTAATAATAGCTTTATTGAAACATTATTCACATGCCATACAATTCACCCTTTAAATGTGTACATAATTTAGCAGTTGATTGTATTCAGAAAGGTGTGAAATCATAACTACAATCAATTTTAGAATATTTCCATCACCCTAGAAAGAAAACCCATATTTTTATCCATAACCCCTAATTCTTCCATTCTCCCCATCCACAGGCAACCACTAATCCACTTTCTGTCTTTACTGATTTGTCCATTTTGGACATTTGGAACCTTATAATATGTGGTACTTTTTGTCTGACTTCTTTCATTTAGAATAATGTTTTCAAGGCTCATCCATGTGTTGTAGCATTCCTTTTTATTGCTGAACAATATTCCCTTGTATGAATGTAGCACATTTTATTTATACATTCTTCGATGGATGGTAGTTTTGGTTTTATTTTTTGGCTACTACAAATAATGCTGCTATGAACTTTCTTGAACAAAATTTTATAAAAACATTTTGAATTATTTTGGATTTACACACAAGGGTGGAATTACTAAGTGTTAAATCATTCTTGTTTTCCAGTCCTGCCTGATTCTGTTCTTATTTTTTATTTCTGGCTTTGGTAGCATATCTTGTCTTGCCCAACTTCCAACTTTGGCCCATAGCCTATAGCCTCTTTTAGAGTTTTCTCTTTCCCACAAAGGACAGAGTTCCTCAGTTACTCTGGTTCCCATCTCTATCTTACCTATTTCCACAGCTCCCAAAAACTCATCCAGCTGGTCCATCCATTTGCATGGTCAGCCCTGCCCCAGTTCTCATACTCCATACTTTGGAGTATGTCAGTCCTCAGTTTGAACCTTACTCAACTGTTTAATATATGGTATTCCTACCATTGCTTGAGGGATTACCTTCTTCCAGGCATTAGGCCAAGTATTTTACATACATGATCTCATTTAATCCTAATAGTTAGGTGTTTTAACTGTTACTGTCATGCCTAATTTTCAGGTAAGTAAACTGATACTGAGAAAGTTTAAATGACATGCCTTAGGTCAAGCATCCATAGCCTCCATTCAAACTTGGTCTCCTTTTCAGACTGGGATATTGCCTCGTTCTCTTCCCATCAAAACTTGCTGGTCCTGTGGCTAACAAATATACATGAAAAATGTTCAATGACACTAGTAATAAAAATGCAAATTAAAATGCAAAAGAGTCTACAGCCACACCACCCTGAACACGCCCAGTCTTGGATGATCTCGAAAGCTAAGTAGGGTCAGGCTTGGTTAGTACTTGGATGACAGACCACCTAGGAATATCAGGTACTGTAGGCATTTAAACACACACACACACACACACACACACACATACACACACACACACACACACACCATTTGTCTCCTTACAAATTAGTAAAGATACTAAAAGTCTTTGGTGAGTATTAAAGGAAGCAGACACTGGTAGACATGTACATTGATACAGTCTTTTTTGGAGATCAAAAAAAGAGTTATATGTATTATAAACTTTTGAGTTATATGTATTACAAACTGTAACAATATACTTGTCTTTTAGTTTTGGAATTTCAAGTCAAAAATTTTACTTTAAGGAAATATAGACAAAAAATTAGCATTATCAATACTCATTGTATCTTTGAGTTTACAAAACGTATATCTCACATTTATTTTTTTAACAAAAGAAAAATTATACAGTATATGTAAATGCATGCAAAAATATACCATAAAGACTCTAGAAGAAAATATACCAAAATATTGACTATGGGTGACTCTGAGTGATGGGATTAAGAATTATTCTTTGTTTTCTTCTTTTACTCTCTATATTAAAATTTTTTTCTTTAATAAATACAATTTTGGAAAAAGATATATAGCTATGGAGATAAATTTATCTCCTTTGCAGCTGAAACAAGAATTCCCTTTCAGCAAGAGTTCTAACTGTTCAAGGATTGGAAGAATAGTCATTAATCAGTCTTCCTGAAACACTCACCCAACTAGACAACTTGGAGCTTGTCAGGAAATCCAAGAAGCCAAATATGAACAGGCATTGAAGTGGAATCATGAAGGGGAAAGTTTTGTGAAAAGCTGTTGTAGCTACTACATCTGTGGGTCTTCTGCTAAGCATCCAGTGGGGCTGCTGTTGGTTATCAGGGAAGCATTTGGGAAGATGAGTTATACGTGTTCATGAGATATACATGTTCATGGAGAAGAGAAGGCTGAGAACAAACAGGGACCTGCTAGGCCCTCATATGTCCTTCACTGTCTTCAATCTTTGTGTCTCATCAGCGATAAGAGGCTGCTGATTCACCTCCACCTTCCAAATATTGTACAGTTTCCTCTTTTGGTCAGTTCTAACTGGGAACCATACAGGGAAGGGGATTCTAAGAATCATATAGTTCCTAGTATAACCAGGTTGACAATAGCATGAGCTAACACAGGCTCCTAGTCTGTATAAAGAACTCCTACAGATCAATAAGAAAAACAATATAATACAGTTCTAAAGTAAATAAACACTGAAACAGGCACTCTCAAAGAAGACAGGGAAATACAAATTAAAATCACAATGGTCTACCACCGTACACCCATCATAATACCCAATGTTGGTGAAAATATGTAGGAACTGAAACTATTAAATGTTGCTAGGGAGAGTGTACATTGGTTCAACTACTTTGGAACACTGTTTACAAAATCTACTATAGCTAAATACATATGTGTCTTATAACTAAATGATTTTACTCCTGGTTTATACCCAAGTGAAGTAAGTGCAAATGTCCACCAAAAGATATTCAAGACTATTCATAGCAGTCTCATTCATAATAGCTTCACACTGGTAACAACCCAGATAGCCATCTAAAGGAAAATGGGCTAATAAATTGTAGTATATACATAAATTGGAATACTACACAATAATAAAAAAATGAACTACTACTGTACATGCAAAAACATAGCTAAATGTCACCAATAAATTGAGTGAAAGAAGCCAGTTCCAGAGTATAAGACAGGATAACTAATCTATAGTGATGAGAGAATAGTAGTAAACTCTGTGTTGACTAGGGAGAATGGAGGGACTTCTGGAAATGTTCCACATTGATCTGGGTAGTGGTCTCAGGCATGTATACATAGGCACAAATTCATTGTATACACATTGAAGATAAGTGTACTGTGTTCTCTACTGTATGTGTTTTATATCACAATTAAAAATTAAAAAGGAATCTTTATCAGTAAAACATTCAAGGCAGCAAATACATTAGAACTGCCATCCTAGACTCACCTGGTTGTGGCTATGGGAGGAAGATGGAACTACGATGTTTATCCTGATTTTGTATTAGAAAGATGTGAGGGGTTGGAGCAGGTAGAGTGAGTGAACTTTTAGGTGCTGTCAAGTGCTGTAATTATTAAAGGGTGTTGTGTTGAATGTGCATCTAGTGGATGTGCCTATGTCTACAATCAGGGTTTGGACAGTCTGACACGCCTGGCATTGTAGAACCCACCATAAAGGTGAGCTTATCCTGAGAATAGCTTAGCTAGTTGTTCTGTTGGAGAAGAGTACTCCTGCTCTTGACACTCTTACAAGCAGGCACTAGGTGGCTCTAACTTTAGGGTGTGTACCTCCATCTGAATGTTGGTTGTGCTTGCTCGGTTGTCCTAGAAAAATACAGTTGAGGGAGAATGGCTATAAAATACCTGAGCAGGAACATTCTTGGGGTAGGGTATCTTCTGCTGCCCAACACTCTAACGTAGAAAGATTTTCTCTGAGGATGGAGGTACTAATGATATTTGCTGACTTACAAGCAGAGGGTGTGGAAGCAAACCTGTCAAAGAGAGTTCCCACTTAAGCTGTCAATGTGAAACCTCCAGGTTTATCCCAGCTGCTCTAGGCAACGATATTCATTCTCCAGGCCAGACACAGCACTGGGCTCTCAAATATCTTTCTAGACCTATGTGGCAGACTTAATGATCAGCCAGCCCTGTTCCCTCTTAGGACAAGTTGACTTCAGATAAACCTGAAAAGAAACACTTGAGTGAGGTGCCCATACTGAGGATCCTTATATTCCAGATAAATGTCAGTGTTGAGAGTATTGGTTTCTCTCAAGGAAGCTTGTTTAGATCAGGTAGTGCAGAGATCCAGATGGAAGTAAATAGACTTTTTGTTTGTGTTGGTTCCTAAAACACTGTGACTAACATTAGATATCTTTCCTCTCATGATAGTTGATTATAGGTGGTTAGGATAGTAAAATTTTGGCAAAACCACAATCAGCTGCAGGGACCTTAGGAGATACTTTATTTATGGCTTTGTATCCTGTTTTTTATTTAATATTACATTGTAAACATTTCCAACATTCTTCAAAAAAAAATCCTTTTGAATGCATAATCATTCATCATGAATGGCTAGAATTTATTTAACTCATTCCTCTATGTTGGGTATTTTCATTGTTTCCAACTTTATGCTATTATATATAATTTTGTAATGAAACCTTCTGATTTGGTAAAGGCAAATCTGTTTGCCTTTGGGATTGATTCCTAACGCTGAAATGACCACATCAAAGGGTGACATTTATCCTGAAAGAAAAGATCTCAGCATGGGCACCTCACTCAAGTGTTTCTTTTCAGGTTTATCTGAAGTCAACTTGTCCTAAGAGGGAACAGGGCTGGCGGATCATTAAGTCTGCCTCATAGGTTTAGAAAGATATTTGACAGCCCAGTGCTGTGTCTGGCCTGGAGAATGAATATCGTTGCCTAGAGCAGCTGGGATAAACCTGGAGGTTTCAGGTTGGCAGCTAAAGTGGGAACTCTCTTTAACAGGTTTGCTTCCACACCCTCTGCATATCAGTCAACAAAAATCATTAGTACTGCCATCCTCAGAGAAAATCTATTAAATGTCTTGACACTGATTGCTTATCAAAAATAATGTACCCTCTAGGACAGATCTTAAATTGTGTAGTGAGCATTGGTGTCCTGTTGGGCTGGAGTCCACTGGACATGCCTGGGACCATTGACCTCTGCATTGCTCTTACTAGCTCTTTTCAATGGGTCTGACCCTATTCTCCATACTTCTAACTTCTGACGTGAGTTTGGTTCCAACCCAGTGAACTTTCTGAAACAATGGTGCTGCTATTTCCTATAAGTATCAATCCTCATTGCCAAGACTGCTGCTTCTACATCCCAACGCCTTGTACTTGATGGACCCATATCCAATTCGCCCACCCTCCTGGACGTAGTGATTTGTACAGATGCCTAACCATGTGCAAGCCAGGCTCTCCCTTGGGGTAAGCCTCTTCCTGCTAACACTGCTTATTTCCAGCTGATTTTTAAGAGCAAAGGTTATGGCATCAGATAGATCTCAGTTCAAACATCTGTTTTTCCAAGTCTTGGATGTATGTCCTTAAATCTCAGTTTCCACATCTGTAAACAGAAATAATAAGATATAGTGATCTTTATTAGTTTGTATTGTTTTTTTTTTTTTTTGCTAAAACAAATATGTACAGGTACATCCATGAGAAAATGAAGTGTTTTCAGTAGTTTAAAAACCATACCTTTGCTTTAAATGAGGCTACAGAAGCCGACTGAAGAAGTCAAGTCATCTTGATTTTTGCCTGTAATATCAACTTAATTGAAATCATCCTGTTAATAAAAAACTTTGACAATAAACATCTCTGATAAAAAAAATTTGGAAAACAAATTACTTAATATAGCTTGTTAGGTATTTGGTAGGTAAAAAACATTTTTTAGAGTATGAGCTCTGTGGTGGAAAACAATAAAAATTTAAAACTGCCCTTGCTCTGTGTCAATTCAATTTTCCTCCAAAACCCAGGATAAATCTTGCCTCACTCATGTTATATTCTTTTTCTATTTTATTTATTTTTTAATTAAAAATTTTTTGACTATAATTGACAGACAATATTATATTAGTTTTAGGTGTACAACATAGTGATTAGACATTTATATAACTTATAAAGTGATCACCCCAATAAGTCTAGTACCCTTCTGACATCATATATATTTATTGTTATCAGTATTATACTCTGTATGCTATACTTTACATCCCCATGACTGTTTTTATAACTGGCAATTTGTATACCTTAATTCATTCCTTTTTCTTCATCAATCCCCCAGCCCTCTTCTATCTAGCAACCATAAAATATACTCTATATCTATGCATTTATTTCTGTTTTGTTTGTTTATTTGTTTTTAGATTCCACATATAAGTGAAATCATGTGGTATTTGTCTTTCTGGGTCTGACTTATTTCACTTAGCATAATACTCTCTAGGTCTGTCCATGTTGTTGCGCATGGCAAGATTTCATTCTTTTTATGGCTGTATAATATTCCATTGAATATATGTACCATTTCTTTATCTACTTATTTATCAATGGATACTTAGGTTGCTTCCATATCTTGGCTATTGTAAATAATGCTGCAATGAACATAGAGGTACATATTTCTTTTCAAATTAGTTTTTAGATTTCTTCAGATAAATACCCAAAGTGGGATTGCTGTGTCATATGGTAGTTCCATTTTTAATTTTTTAGGAACCTCAATACTGTTTTTCAGAGTGGCTGCACCAATCTATAATCCCACCAACAGTGCATGAGGGGTCCCACATCCTCACCAACACATGTCAATTATTGATTTATTGATGATAGCCATTCAGACACATGTTAGGTGACATCACTCAGGAGATATTCTTAGGCAACATCTTACTAAATCATGTCTTGCAGTTTTTCTTATGTGTTTTGTGAATTTACAGTGTGTCCCTAGGAAGATCATAAACCACTTGTAGGTATATATCCCCCAAAACTTATTGCCAGACCCAAAGCAAGTGCCCAGTTATCAAGCAGTGATAATACACAGCATAGTGCATAAACAGGCCCTTAATGCTCAATGTGCATGATGTTGATGAGTTTACATTTGTAGGAAAGGAGTAGGACATTTAGGGAGAATTGACATCCTGAGTGTATTTAGCCTTCCAGTCCATGAACATAGAATGTCCTTCTATTTATTTAGGTTTTCTTTGATTTCTTTTATTAGTGTTTTATAATAATTCTGTTATTAATTTGTATTTTAATTCCATTGTTGTAATAAAACATTTATATGACGTCAGTTCTTTCATGGTAGTTTATAGTGTTTGTAAGTTATATGTTCTTGCTGAGTTTCTGTTTGTTCTATTGGTTAGCGAGAGAGGAGTGTTGAAGACTCCAGCTGTAATTGTGGATGTGTTTACATCTCCTTTCAATTCTATCAGTTTTTGTTTCTATTATTTTGATAATATTTATATTTAATTTATAATATTTATATTATATTTAAGATTATTATGCCTTCTTGGTGAATTGACTCTTGTCATTATGCAATCACTCTTTATTCCTAGTAAATTTTCATGTTTTGAAGCATATTTTGTCTGATATAATACAACTACTTCAGCTTTCTTTTGATTGTGTTTGCATGGTACTACTTTTTCTGTCTTTTTACTTACCCATGTCATTTTTTTAAAATAAGTTTCTTGTAGACAGCATGTAGTTGGGTCTTGTTATTTTACTTAATCTGCAATCTCTGTCTTTTAATGAGTGTGGTTAGACCATTTATATATAGTATAATTATTGATATATTTTGGTTTAAGTCTACCATTTTACTACTTATTTTCTGTTTGTGCCCTCTTCTGTTCTCTTTGCCTTTCCTGGCTTTTATTTTTTTATATATTGGATTTTTTTTAAGGATTCCTTTTTAATTAAATCCATTGGGTTTGGGGGCACATTTCTATATAGTCATTTTTTAGTTGCTCTAGTGATTATAATATACATACTTAACTTTTCACAACATTTTTAGAAGAATGGAGAAAACTTACCATCTTTTTAGTCTCTTTACCCTTCCCACTTTATGTTGTAGTTGCCATAAATAATACACTTACATACATTGAAAACCCTACCAGACAATATAATTTTTGCTTCCAACTATCATATGTACTTTGATGAAGTTAAAGGGATAAAATAATCTACTATAATTACCGTTTCTGTCATTCTTCCTCTATTCCTGAAGTTCCAGATTTGCATCTGGTACCATCTCCCGTACACTCAAAGAACTTCCTTTGCCATTTCTTTTAGAGAAAGTCTGCTGGAAACAAATTCTTATAGTTTTCTTTCACCAGTAAATGTCTTTATTTCACCTTCTATCCTGAAGGGTATTTTCACTGGATGTCGAATTCTAGATTGACAGTTCCTTCCTTTCAGCAGAATAAAAGATTTGTTTCAGTGCCTTCTGACCTCAGTGGCTTCTGATAAGAAATCGGAAATTTTTCTAACACTTTTCTGCTATATGTAATGCATTATTTTTCTCTAGCAGCTTTCACAATTTTAAATTTATATTTAGTTTCAGCACTTTGGTTATAATGTGTCTAGGCATGGATTTCTTAGAGTTTACTTTTTTGGAATTGGTGAAGTTTCTTGAATCTGTACATTTATGCTTTACACCAAATTTGAGAAGTTTACAGCCATTCTTTCCTCAAATTTACTTTGGCAACACACTCTCCTTTATTTCTGAGACTCCAATGATGCAAATATTAGGTGTTTTTGTGCTGTCTCACAGGTTCCCTGAGGCTCTAATAATTACCACATTATCCCCTCCAATGTTTTGTTTTTGTTGTTCAGACTGCATAATTTGTATTGATCAGTCTTTAAGTTTATTAACATTTTGCCATCTTTATTTTGCTATTGAACACATCTAATAAATTTTTTATTTTGGTTTTTGTATTATTTTATATAATTTTTATTGGGTTCATTTTTATAGCTTCTGTTTCTCTGTTGAGACTTCCCATCCTCCTATATATTTCAATAATGTTTACTTTACTTTTTGGAACATGGTTATAACTGTTGCTTGAAATTATTGGTCTAAAATTTGTAATATCTGAGTCATCTCAGAGTTGGCTTTCATTTGTTGCCTTTTCTCTGGTGAATCATTGAGATTTTCCTGGTTCTTCTATGTTGAATAATCTTGGACTTTATCCTAGACATTTTGAATAGTATGTTATGAGACTCTGTGTCTTGTTTAAATCCTATGGAGAATTTTTACTTTTTGTTATTTATTTATTTTATCTATCCATCTGTCTGTCTGTCTATCTATCTATCTATCTATCATCTATCTATCTATCATCTATTTATTTAGCAGGCAATAAACCTGTTTAGACTCAGGCTACAGATTCCAACCCACTTTCTGTGATTTCAATATAAGTTTATATTTTAGAGTTTTTCAAATGTTATTTGGATCAATATCTCACATGCACCACCCAAGAACCAGTCTTTTTCCTGAGCAGTGGTCTACACTGTAGTTCATGTCTCAAAGCCTCCCATTCTATTTTAGGTCAGATCCATGCATCCACAACATGGATATAAGCCAAGAATTCTTGCAGAACTTCTGCTGAGCTTCCTGTTCTCCCAATCTTCCTATATTTTGCAGCTCTTTTCTGGTACTCTGACTGTAAATTTGATTCATTAGTCTCTTTGCTCTACCACATACTTCACATGATTTGGTTTGCCTCTGGGGCCAAGGAATGGGAGAATATATGGAGAAAAAAACAACAAGAATTCTCTCTTCTTCCCTCTCCTCCCCTCCCCTTCCTCCCCCCCCTCCTCCTCCTCCTGCTCCTCCTTGCTCCTCATTGCTACTATATAGAAATACAATGGATTTTCATATACTGACCTTCTTTCTTGAACTTGCTGAACTCACTTATTAAATATAATAGGGTTTTTTTTGTAGATTTTAAAAAGATTTTTTATTAATACAATCAGGTAATTTGTGAATTAAGACAATCTTACTTCTTCCTTTCCAATATGTATTTCATTTACTTTTTTCCCCTCATTGCATTGTCTATGACCTCCAGAAAACATTGAATAGAAATAATGTGAACAGACAACCCTGCCTTGATCTTGATATTAAGAGAAAGCATTAGATCTTTTGCCAATAAGTATGGTCATAGATGCCCTTTATCTGATGGAAGGATTTTCCCCCACTCTATTTCTAGTTTGCTGAGGACTTTTATCATGAATCAGTGTTAAATTTTGTCAAATGCCTTTTCTGCAGCTATTGAGATGGTCATTAAGCTTTTCTTTATTTTTCCCATTATTGTGGTAACATCAATGATTTTTGAAGGTTAATTTAAACTTTCAAGCCTCAAAAAACTTTATTTAGTTGTTATGCAGCATACTTTTTACATATTAGTGAATTAAATTTGTTATCATTTTAGTATACGTCTTACACTTACATTTATGAGGAATATTTACTTTGTAGTTTTCTTTCTTTTATCTTTCTGTTTTTTTTTTTTTTTTTTATGGCAGGGTAATGCTGTATCATAAAATAAATTGAGAAATGTTCCCTTCTCTGTTTTTTAAAAAAGTTATATAAAATTGGTGTTATGTCTTCCCTATATGTTTGACAGAACTCACTAGTGATGCTAAAACTGACTACATTTGGAGGGTTTTTTATTTAATGAAAAGATTTTGAATTACAAATTCATTTTATAGAATAGTGTCCATAGAAGAATTGGTCACCTAATTAGTTAAATTTCTTGGCATAAAGTTAAAAACATACTTTCATTAATCCTTTAATGTCTGTAGGCTCTGTGGTGACTTTCCTCATTCATTTCTGGCATTAATAATGTGTATTGTCCCTTTATTTTCTCTTTGTCAATGTAGCTATGGTTTAGCAATTCTATCTATCTATACAAACCTCAAACTTTTAGTTTATTTTTTCTATTTATCGTCTGATTTTTGTTTTACTTATTTTAGCTCTATTTTTATCCTTCCTCCTACTTATTTTGTGCTATTTGCTCATTTTTTTCTAACTTACCATGGAAGCTTAAATTGTTTATTTTAAATCTTTTTTATCAGAAATAATTTAATTTCAAAAATTCTTCCTAATCACTGTTTTGGCTGAATCCAACACATTTTGATATAACTTCATTATCATTTAGTTTGAGATATTCTAATTTCCCTTGTAATTTATTCTTTGATCCACGGGTTAATTGAAATGTTGTTTAAGTTGCAAATACTTGGAGATATTTCAGATATTATATTTTTTCTTTCTCCAGATATATTTTTGTTACTGAATTCCATCTTAGTTAACTTGAAGTCAGAGAATATAGTTTTAAATTTATTGTGCCTTCTCTTATGGCCCATTTGTGATGAATGTTCCATGTATACTTGGAAAGAATGTATTCTACAGTTGTTCAGTGCAGTATTACATAAATCAAAAGACTGAATTGCTTGATAGTTTTGTTCAAGTCTTACTGATTTTCTGTATATTTGTCCTGTTAGTTGAGAGAGAAGTATTGAAATCTCCAAATATAATAATGAATTTCTTTCTTCTTTTGATTGTGTCAGTTTTGATTTGTGTATGCTAAAACTGTTATTAAGTGCATATACATTATGATTATCTGTCTTCTTGATGAAATGATCCTTTTATCAATATAAAATGTCCCCCCTTATCTCTGATAATCTCTTTGTCCTGAAGTCAGTCGTTTGATATCAAGATAGCCATTCCAGCTTTCATAGGAATGTTTACAAAAAATTATTAGTGTTTGCATAAATTTTCACAATAATGGCATTTACATGGTATATCTTTTTTTCCTTTATACATTTAATCTCTCTGGGTCATTTATTTAATGGGACTCTCTTAAACAGCATATAATTGTTGTTGTTGTTGTTGTTGTTGTTGTTGTTGTTTAAAGCATGGCAACCCTTGGTTGACCACACAAATTGCAAGGACCTTGTCAGTTTATAATCCCTTATTTATTTATTTATTTATTTATTTTTAAGGCCTACAGCACCTGGTCTTCCTAGGTGGTCTTCCACCCAAGTACTAACCAGGCCTGACCCTGCTTAGCTTCTGAGATCAGACAGGATGGAGCTTGTTCAGGGTAGCATGGCTATAGTTAATTGGTTCTTGCTTTTTAAAGAATCTAGTTTGAAAACCTCTGTCTTTTAATTAGAATATTTAGTCAACTTACATTTAATATAATTTTTATATGGCTAGTCTTAAGTCGGCCACCTTGTTGTTTGTTTTCTATTTCTTTCATATGTTCTTTTTCTTGTCCTTCTCCTTCCCTGCTTTTTTTTTTTTTTAATTAAGTTTATTGGGGTAACATTGGTTAATACAATCATATAATTTTCATGTGTGCATTATCATTTGAAATCTGTATATTCTATTGTGTGTTCACCGCCCAAAGTCCAGTTTCCTTCAGCTACAATATCCCTGCCTTCTTTTTGATTATTTGAGTATTTTCCAGTATTCAAGTGTCTCTCTAATATTGGCTTATTAGCTATATATTTTTTTGTTTGTTAAAATTGTTAGTGTTTTTTCTAGGACTTACAATGTTTATATTTAACTTATCATAATCTACCTTCACATAATGCAAACACATAATTTAAGAAACTTGATTATTTTTATTCTCCTCCATCTTTTGTGCTGTTTTTCACAGATTTTACTTCTACATTCATCACAGCCCCTGCAATACATTGTTATTTTGTTTCTTTAAACAATCATCTTTTAAAGAAATTAAGAAACAAGGAAAGCAATCTTTTACATTTATCTCCATATTTACCATTTCTAGTATTCTTTGTTTCTTATTTTTTTTTTTTTACTCATTCATGCTTCCACCTGGCATCATTTACTTTCAGCCTAAGAACTGTACTGAAATTTTCTAATAAAGTGTGTCTATTGGCAATAAATTCTCTGAGCTTCGTTTGATAAAAATGCCTTTATTCATTTTTGAACGATATTTTTGCTTGGTATAGATTCTGGTTTGACAGGTTTTATTTTTCTTAAAACACTTAAAATGGTTGTTATATTATGTTCTGGCTTGCAATATTTCTGATGAGAAGCCAGAAGTTATAGTCTCATTGTTCCCTTATATAATACATATTTTACCCCTCTGGCTACTTTTAAGATTTTTTTTTTTTGTTGGTTTTCAGTGTGTTTTTCTTTATTTTTATCCTTTTTGGGGTTTTTAGATTTTTCTCAGATCTCAAAGTTTTTATCTTATTTATATTTTGGAAATTTTGAAAAGCTTGATTATGATTCAAATGCCATATTGCGACCATTATTTAAATGTTTTCCTGCCTCATCTCTCTTACCTCTCCTTTTGGTGCTTGAATTTTACATATTGTGGTTGGCTTGATATTATCCAATAGATCATCAAGACTTTGTTAACACTTTTCTAGGCTTTTTCCCTCTATGTACTTCAGTTTGTATGGTTTCTGTTGCCATATTTCAAGTTCACTGATTTTTCTTTTCTGTGTTTCTGTCTGATATATAACCTACCCAGTGAAATTTTCAATTCATATATTTTATTTTTGGATTCCAGAATTTTTACTTGATTCTTTTTGAACTTTCCATTTTTCTATTGATATTTACTAATTGTTCCTTCATTGTGTTCATCTTTTCCATAATATAGTTGAATATGTTCATAATACTGCTTTAAAGTCTTTGTTGCTAATAAGATTGTTTCCATCCTTTTGGGTTGTATTTCTAATGACTAATTTTCCTGTTGGTTATAGATCATACTTTCCTGTTTCTTCACATATCAAGTAATTTTTATTACATGCTGGACATTTTGAATGATACATTGTTGAGTGCCTAAATTTTATTTTTTAAATTTCATAATAGCGTTTTGGATTTTCTTCTCTCAGGGAGATAATTTACTTGGGAATTAACCCTTTTAAGACTTGTTTTTAGGTTTTTTTAGGGTAGATGTAGAGAAACCTTTACACTGGGGCTACGTTATTTCTCCTAAAATGGGATCTTGCTGAACCCTCTATAGTGACATAATTTTTTTTGGTAAAGATTTTTTCCACTCTGTTTGATTTAAACTTGAACATCTCATAGCCCTGTATGAGATCCAGTAATTATTTAGCTCACAGCTAACTAATTGTTGTTTTCAACTATCTGGTAATTGTTCTTTGCTTAGCCTTTTGGAGTCTTATCCTATGCAGGCACAATTTAGTATTTGACCAAAGAGTCAAGATTGTCTCTATGCAGATTTCTAGAGTAGCTCCTTTATCTCAGGTACTCTGCCCCACAAATTCCAAGGAACAAAGCAGCCCTGAACTCTGATTTCTGTCTTGTTAAGTCAGGGAGACTGCTTTGCTCCGTTCAAAGCTACCTCTCTTTAAACCATGATGTAGAAATAACTCCAAATAGAAAGACAAGGCATATGCGACTCACCTCATTTTTTCTCCTTCTCTCAAGAACCACAGTCCTGTACTGCCTGGCATGAACATCTGAAAACAGGTATTTCATGCATTTTGTTCAGTTTTATAGTTGTTTACAGTGGGAGGATAGAAGGGCTGCTTGAATATCAGTCTCTGTTGTGGCTAGAAACATAAATCATTGCCTCTCAGCTTATTTTATATTTTTAATTTTGGGAGGTGATAGAAATGATCTAATTTATGATTTTAGTGGTGGTTACATGACTATATACTTGTCATAACTCACTGACACTTTAGTACATAATTGTATACTAAAAATTGGTAAATGTTATTGTATGCAAATTATACCTCAATTAAGTTCATTAAATGGCAAAATATATTTGAAACAAAGCAATAAATTATTAGGTATTTCAAGCACACATATAAGTATGGAGAATAATATAGGAAATTCTGTTTTCAGTCAGATTACAGAATAAGACAATATGAATACAACTAGAAGTTCCCTGTGCACCCCTTCCTCCCTTGCAGAGTTAACCACTCTTAGACTTTGTGTTTACTATCTTTATTGTGCTTGTTATTATCATCTTACTTTATATGTATGTATCTTGATAAATATGTTATTGCTTTCCCTGGCTTTTGAACTTGACATGTTTCATCCATCTACCTGTTTTTAAATGATGTAATAATAAATAGGCAAACCCACAAACATCATTATATTTATAGAACTTCTAGCCTTGGGCCTGTATGGAAATGCACAAAGTTTATCAGACTCTCTCCATTTTGAACTAACTACCCTTCTCTCAAGAAAGAAAGCCAACGAAATCACTGAAATTTATTCCTCTGCCCAGGGGAAAAATATTAGTGAACACTCATTCTTGGCAAGTGGCATGAAAGGCAACTTGCAAGCCTGGCCCTGTTCCAATGGCTGTAGTAAAGACTCATGCACTGAGGGGTGATGAGAGTTTAGCTGTTTCAACTGCCCTGAGTCAGCAGGCCTGCTGGTGCCTGGTGTCAGCAGTTTCCAGTCAGAGAGTGGCTTGCTGGACACCCTTCTGCTTTCTGCTAGATGGAAGTGAGTATCTCAGGAAAATTGATTCTAGCCCTCAGATTCAGGCTGGACCATTAACTGTAAATATTATTAATAGCTTAATAACGGTTAGAAATATCTGTAATTCCTTCACTGTGTGACTTTTTTGTGAGGCCCAGCCCAGGTCCCCTGTGCATTTTCCAAGGCACAGGCTCAAATGGATCTCCTTCCTCACACCAGCCCTGATTCCTCCAATTCAAAATGGTGGCTGCTGCTTTTGGCTTTTATCTGTGCCTGTTTTATTTTATTTTATTTTATTTATTTTATATTTTATTTTTATTTTATTTCATTATTTTTATCATTTTCTACATGTGTTATGTTTATTTCAGTACCTGTCTTGTTTCCTCTATTAAAGTCGTGGACCTGCATATGTTAATTTCTTTTCATATCCATCTACTTGCCCCCACTTCTTACTTTCACTCTCAGTGCCTAGTAAAATACCTAACATGATAACTGTGTGTTGAATAAATGAATGAATGGCTTTAACAGATATTATTTGTTTCACTTTATCACAACAAATTAAGACAGCAGAAACACTTTGTTCACAAAACAGCTATGTATAACATTTGTATTCTCTAGTTTAATCTATAATTTCACGCTTTCGATTTGTGTAACTCAAGAAAAAGCCAATCACTCCAGTCACTAGCAAGACCATAGCCCTTACGCACAGCCAGATCTTCCTGAATGAGTTTTATATTCTCATAACCTTTACTTAGTTTAAATAGAGTTTCATTTTCTTTTCCATTGTTCTTTTGAGCTATAACATGCCCCTCCTCAGTCCATTTCTTGAATTCCCAACAGATCAGTTTTGATTACTAGTAGGGGTGATTAAATTTCTTGAAGTGCCACACAGCTGAGCCAAAAGTTCTAAACAGGAACAAAAGGAACAGAAGAGCCTGTTTTCAAAGTTCCCAGACCACATGAAATTCAGAAGCATTAACTAACCTCTTTGAAGGTTAAGGAAAATTTTAATCAGAAAAAGTAATGAAAAGCATGTCTACATTAGGGCATATGCACACACAACAACATACATACACTTTTTTTGCATATTTTTCCTTTTTACTTCAGGCCAAGCATAATAAATATCTGTATTGTTCAGTGAAATCAGTTCCTTCAGTTGATCATAAATGGGTGCTGTATCTTGTCAAAGGCTTTTTTTGCATCTATTGATATGAGTCCTTCAGTTGAAATGTGTGGCATTTCCATTAGTAAGTAAATAAGGGAGAAACAATTAATTTATTTATCATGCAGTATTTTATCTTATTACTCTAAGGGTGTTAATTATAATTTTAGAATATTTTTCTTCTGTTCCCAATATGGTCCTTCTTTTATATTAACCTCTGCATTATAATTTAACTTTTTAATCAAGGTATAATTTACTTACTGAAATGTATATAGAATTCAATTATATAGCTTGATGAATTTTACATATTGTTGTACTCACAGACCCACACCTAGATCAAGATATAGCATATTTTGGTAACACAAAAGTTTTCTTCATTACCTTTTACAGGCAATAAAACCCTCAAAATAGTCACTCATAGGATTTCTATCAATAACAGTTTGTTTTGCTTGTTTTTGAACTTCATGTCAATGGAATCATATAGTATATACTCTTCTGTGTCTCATTTATTTCATCCCACAACATTGCTTGTGAGATTCATCCATGTAATCAAATGTAGCAGTTGTTAACTATTGTTGTTTAGTATTTTACTGTATACATATATCATAATTTATTTATTCATTTTCTGTTGAAAGACCTATGAGTTTTTTCCAGTTTGGGTCTTTATGAATAAAGCTACTATGAATATTCCTGTACATGTTTATTACAGACGTAAGCACTCAGTTCTGTGGAGTATATATCACAGAATAAATTTCTAGGTCATAAGTTTCATGAAGATTTAGCTTTAAAATATATTGTCAAATAGTTTTTCAAAGTGGCTATACAATTTATATTCCTGCAAGCAATGTATGAAAGTTCTAGTTGCTCCACCTCCTAATCAACCCTTGTTGTTGTCAATTTAAAAATTTTAGTCATTCTAGTGGATATCTAGCAACATACTATTGTAGCTTTAATTTGAATTTCCTTGCTAATCTTATTAGCTATTAGGATATTCTTTTCATTTTTTTTTACATGAAATTTCTATTCAAGATACAAAGAAATGGAAAGATACCCCGTGTTCTTGGACTGGAAAAATCAACATAATTAAAATGACCATATTACCTAAAGCATTATACAGATTTAGTGCAATCCCCATCAAAATCTCATCAGCATTTTTTAAAGAAATAGAAAAAAAAATCATCAAATTTGTATGGAAGCACAAAAGACCCCGAATTGCCAAAGCCATCCTGAGAAAAAAATATGAGGCTTGAGGCATCACTCTGCCCAATTTCAAATTATACTACAAAGTGACAGTAATCAAAACGGCATGGTATTGTCAGCAAAACAGATACATGGACCGGTGGAACAGAATTGAGAATCCAGAAGTAAACCCATATTTACATTGGCAAAAAATTTTTAACAAAAAAAGCCAAAAGCATACAGTTGAGAAAGGAAAGCATCTTCAATAAATGGTGCAGGGAAAACTGGAAGGCCACCTGCTAAAGAATGAAACTAAACTGTTGTCTATCACCACACACCAAAATTAACTCAAAATGGATTAAAGACCTGAATATAAAACATGAAACAATAAAATGCATAGAAGAAAACACAGGAACTAAACTCAAGGACCTTGGACTTAAAGAGGATTTTATGAATTTGATTTCAAAGGCAAGGGACTACACCAAACTAAAAGCTTCTGCTCAGCAAAAGAAATCATTAACAAGATAAAGAGACAACCATCTCAATGCAAAAATATATTTGCAAGCAACGCCTCCAATAAGAGCCTAATATGCAAAATATACAATGAACTCATACAACTCAATAACAACAAAAAACAAACGATCCAATCAAAAAATGGGCAGAGGACCTGAACAGACACTTCTCCCTAGAGGACATACAAATAGCCAACAAATATTTGAAAAGATGTTCAACATCACTAGCTATTAAGGAAATAGAAATCAAAAGCACAATGAGACACCATCTCACACCTGTTAGAATAGCTATAATCAACAGGACAAGTAATAACAAATGTTGGAGAGGATGCGGTGGGACTGCAAATTGGTACAGTCACTATGGAACACAGTATAGAGGTTCCTCAAAAAACTAAGAATTGATCTACCATATGATCCAGGAATCCTTCTACTGGGTATTTGCCCCAAAGACTTGAAAACCCACATATGAAAAGATAATCACACACCGATGTTTATAGCAGCTCTATTTACAGTGGCCAGGACATGGAAGCAACCAGTGACCTATGATAGATGATTGGCTAAAGAAGCTGTGGTATATATATATATATATATAATGGAATATTACTCAGCAATATGAAGACATGAAATACTGCCATTTACAACAACCTGGAGAGACAAACAGAAAAGTTGAAAATCACACGACATCACTTATATGTGTGATATTAACCTAAAAGCAACAAATGAACAGTACAAACAGAGACTCAGGAACATGGACAATGGACTAGTGCTTATCAGAGGGTAGGGGTTTGGAGAGGAGGGAAGAGGTAGACAGGATAAAGGTGGTCAAAGATACAGGGGCTGGGGGAGGGTGAAGCAGGTACAGGGGATCAAATATATGGTAGCTGAAGGAAACTGGACTCTGGGTGGTAATCACACAATAGAATATATAGATGTCAAATTATAATGTGAACCTGATTATTATATAATTGTATTAACCACTGTTACCCCATAAACTTAAAAAAAAATCCTATTCAAGATTTTGCACATTTTTAGAAAATTAGGCAGTATATTTATTATCTATGCTGAGTAACAAGTTCCTGAAGATATGCTGGTTTATAACACCAATAAACATTTATTATCTCAGTGTCTTTAGGATAGGAATTCTAGAGTGACATAAATGGGTGGTTTTGGCTTGGGGTTTCTCATGAAGTTGCTGTCAAGAGGTTGGCAGGGGCTGCAGTCATCTGCAGGCTTGAGTAGGGTTGGAGCATTCTCTTCCAAAATGGCCCACTCACATGGCTGGCCAGTTTGTGCCAGCGGTTGGCAGTAGGCCATAGTTCCTTGCCACATGGACCCTTCAAAGGATAGCTTGAGTTTGTCACAATGTTGCTGGCCTTGCACAGAGCATGTGAATGAACAGAGCAAGGCAGAGAAGGCCTTTGATGTTTAGAAGTGCTTAACTTTTTTTAAAAGAAAATTCATCCATTTAGAGCGTACAGTTAAACATCATTTGTGTGTTCACAAAGTTATGGAACCATCATGATGGCCAGTTTTAGAATATTTTCATCATCCTCAAAAAATAAAAAAACAACTCATATTTATGATGAGTCACTCCTCCAATCCTCCTGAAACCTCCTAGCCCTAGGAAACCACTAATCTACTATCTCTACATAAAATTGCCTGTTACGCACATTTTACATAAATTAAATCATACAGTATATGGTCTTTTTGGACTGGCTTCTTTCACTTAACTTAGCAAAATGTATTAAAGGATTATCCGTATTGTAGCATGATAGTACTTAACTCTTTTTTATTGCTGAATAATAATTTGACATATCACATTTTATTTATCTGTTCATCAGTTGAAGGGTCATTTGGGTTGTTTCTACTTTTTTGGCTATTATGAATAATACTATTATGAATATTCATGTATAAGTTTTTGTATAAATATGTTTCCTGTTATCTTAGGTAAATACTTAGCAGTGGAATTGCTGGATTGTGTAGTAACTCTATATTTAACTTTTTTTGATTTTATTTTTTTAAAGCAATTTTAGGTTTATAGCAAAATTGAGAAGGTACAGAGATTTCCCACATGCCACCTGCCCCCACATATGCATAGGCTCTTTCATTATCAACATTCCTCACTAGAGTGGTACATTTGTTACAACTAGTGAATCTACAATGACACATAATCACTCAAAGTCCATAATTTACATTAGGGTTAACTGTTGGTGTTGTATATTCTGTGGGTTTAGAAAAACATATAATATATATTCACAATTATAGTGTCATACGGAGTATATGACATTCACTGCCCTAAAACTCCTCTGTGCCCAGTCTATTCACCTCTGCCCTAACTCCAATCCCTGAAACTACTGATCTTTTTACCACCTCCATAGTTTTGCCTTTCCCGAATGTCATGTAGTTGGAATTGTAGGATATGTAACCTTTTCAAATTAGCTTCTTTCACTTGCATGCATTTAAATTTTCTCCATGTCATTTCATGGCTTGATAAACTCATTTCTTTTTAGTGCTGAATAATATTTCATTGTGTGGTTGTGTGCCACAGTTTATTGATCCATTACTCACTGAAGGAGATCTTGGTTTTTCCAAATTTGGGCTTTACGAATAAAGCAGTTATAAACATTTATGTACAGGTTTTTGTGTACAGGTTTTAATTTTCAGCCTCTTTGGGTAAATACCAAGTGGTATGATTGTTGGGTTGTATGTTGAAAGTATTTTTAGTTTTGTAAGCTTAGTAATTATTTCATTCATGAATTGTTTCTTTGTTGTTATATCTGAAGAGTCATTGCCATCCACTCTAAGATCATCGAAGTTTTCTATGTCATTTGCTAAGAGTTTTATAGTTTTGTATTTTACATTTAGGTCTATGACCCATTTTAATTTTTGTAAAAGGTGTACGGTTTGTGTCTACATTAATTTTGTGGACGTCGAGTTCCAGCACCATTGGTTAAAAGGCTGTCTTCACTCCATTGTATTGACTTTGCATCTTTGTTAATGACTAGTTGACTGTATTTAATATGGGTCTATTTCTGGGCTATTTTGTTTCATTGATATATTTGTCTATTCTTTACCCAATACCACATTGTCTTGATTATGGTAGCTTTTATTAGGTCTTAAAGTCAGGTGTCCGTCTTCCAACTTTGCTCTTTTCCTTCAACGTTGTGTTGGTCCTTCTAGGTTTTTTAGCTCTCCACATAACCTTTTAATCAGTTTTCTGATACCCAGAAAATAACTTGCTCGGATTTTGATTGGGATTGCATTGAATCTATAGGATCAAGTTGGAAAAAATCGACATGTTGACAATATTGAGTCTTCTAATCTATGAACATGGAATATGTCTCCATTTATTCATTCTTGGATTTTGTTCATCAGAGTTCTGTAGTTTTCCTCATATAGATTTTATACAGTTAGATTTATACCTATTCTTTTTGAAATTTGGGGTACTAATGTAAACAGTATTGTTTTTAATTCCAAATTCCACTTGTTAATTACTGGTATATAGGAAATTAATGGTCTTTTGTATATTAACCTTGTATCTTGAAAACTTGCTGTAATTGCACTAGTTCTGGGAGGTTTTTTTGTAAATTCTTTCAGATTTTCTACATAGACAATCATGCTATCTGTGAACAAAGACAGTCTCATTTCTATTTATTTGCTTTTCTTGTGACACTGCCTTAGCTAGGACTTCCAGGATAGTGTTAAAAAGGAATGGTGAGAAGAGACATACTTACCTTGTTTTTCAGTTTAGTTAGTGTGAAAGCTTCTAATTTCTCATCATTAAGTGTGATGTTAGCTGTAGGGTTTTGTTTGTAGATATTCTTTATCAAGTTGAGGAGGATTGACCCCTATTCTTAGTTTGCTGAGAGTTTTTTTAATTATCACAAATGGGTGTTGGTTTTCATCAATTGCTTTTACTCCATCTATTGAGATGATCATGTGATTTTTCTTCTTTACCCTTTGATATAAGGGATTATAAGTTGATTTTTAAATGTTGAACAAGTCTTGCATGACTGGGATAAATACCTTTTTGGTCATGGTGTAAATTCTGATTCATTTAGGATTTGATTTGTTTAAATATTGTTGAGGATTTTTGCATCAGCAATTCATGAGAGATATTGGTCTGCAGTTTTCTTATGTTTTTGGTTTTGGTACTAGGGTAATGCTGTTCTCATAGAATAAAGAAGTATTTCCTCTGCTTCTGTCTTCTGAAAGAGAATTGGTGTAATTTCTTCTTTAAATGTTTGATTGAATTCACCAGTAAATTTACCTGGTTCTGGTGCTATTTTTGAAAATTATTCATTATTGATTCAATATAATATAGGCCTATTCAAATTGTCTTTGTGAGTTTTGGTAATTTGTCTTTCAGGAAACTGGTCCATTTCAGCTAGGTTATAAAATTTGTGGGCATAGAGTTGTTCATAGTATTGCTTGATTATCCTTTGAATGTCCATAGTATCTGAGGTAATGTCTCTTTTATTTTTGATTTAATTTTTTTTCTTAGCCTCGAGGGGTTTATCAATTTTATTAATCTTTTCAAATAACTAGTTTGTTTTTTCATTGATTTTAATTTTTATAATTCCTTTCTGGCTTTTCTCACTAGGAGAAAAAGAGGGTGTTGGCTTTTTGAAGGGGTATCTCTCTGCATTTTATTATATATATCAGTTTTCTAGCTGTAGTCAAAGATCACTCCTCCTGCTGCGTAATACTTTTAACACTAATATTAAAAGCTTCATTGTACTTTGTAATACAAAACTTTATTTTGGAACTAATGTCATTCATAAGGAAGCTGCCCACATATTGGGTTCCTTTTAAGCAAAATGGGAAAACACGTTTATCAAACAATTTTCAGTACGGAGGCTAGAGTTTTGATTTCATCAAAAAACTCAGCCAATCAAGCTATCATTTCTGAAAGATGCCAGCTCCCCAAGGCTGAGGGGACATTCAAAGAAATCAACTTCATTGGTTTCTGCTAATTTTTACTATTTTTCTACTGCTTGCTTTGGATTTAATTTGCTCTTCTTATTCTAATTTCCAAAGGTAATTTAGATGATTTTAAATCTTTCCCTTTTAATGTATGCATTCAATGCTATAAATCTCCCTCTAAGCACATATTTCACAAATTTTCATATTTTCATTTTAGTTTGAAATATTTAAAAATTTAAGTTTTTCTTTGATACATGTGTTATTTAGATGTGTGCTGTTTAATCTCCCAACTATTCTGGGGTTTTCCAGCTGTTTTTCTGATATCAAATTCTAGTTTAATTCCATTGTGTCTAAGAGCAGATTTGTGACCTCTATTTCTTAAAATTTTGTTTTATGCCCCAGAATGTGATCTAAGCGAATGTTTTATGTGAGCTCGAGAAGAATGTTGTTGAAGTAGTCTGTAGATGCTCATTATATCCAGTTGATTGATGGTATTGAGTTCAACTATGTCTTTACTGATTTTCTGACTGCTGGATCTATTTCTGATAGTGTTGAAGTCTCTACACCAGTGGATTCATCTATTTTTTTGCAGCGCTATCATTTTCCTTCCTCACACATTTTGATGTTCTTGTTAGGTACATACATATTAGATTTGTTCCATCTTCTTAAAGAACTGACCCCTTTTTCTCATTATTTAATGCCCCGCTTTATCCCGAATAACTTTCATTGCTCTGAAGTCTGTCTGAAATTAAGTTACTACTCCCACTTTCTTTTGATTGGTATTAGCATGGTCTTTCTTCACTCATTCAGTATGTCTTCATATTTAAAGTGGGCTTTGTAGACATGTTTGTTGATTCACTCAGGAAAATCTTCCTCTTGTGTATTTATTCCATTGATATTCAAAGTAACTATTTAGTTGGATTAACATCTACCATATTTGTTAGTTTTCTGTGTTGCCTTGTCCTTTGTTCCCATTTTTGTCTTCCAATCTTTTTGTGGTTTTAAAAATTTAATTTTTCAATTAAAGTTGACATTTAACATTAGTTTCAGGCATTCAGCATAGTGCTTAGACATTTATGTAACTTATAAAGTGATCCCAATTAATGCCCTTGACAAGATATTTCATTATTAGTTATATTTCCTATGCTGTACTTTACATCCCTGTGACTTTTTTAACAGCTAATTTTTACTTAATTCCTTCACCTTTTTACACCCAGCCCCTCCACTTATCCTATGTTCATTCTCTGTATGAATTGGTTTGTTCTTTAAATTCCACTAAGTGAAATCATATGCTAAATGTCTTCCTCTTGGTTCACTTAGCATGATGTCACAAATAGTAAGATTTAGATTTCATTCTTTTTTATGACCAATAGTCCATTGTATGTACCACTTCTTTATCCTATCATTTATTGGACACTTGAGTCTCTTCTTATCAGTTCAGCCACCCTTATGATTGGAGCATTTAATCTACACTTAAAACAGAGGGTATGTAATTATTGCCATTTTATTATTCGATTAATTTTCTTCAAGTCGTCCCTTTAACATTTCATCTAATTCTGGTTTAGTGGTGATGAACTCCTGTAGCTTTTTCTTGTCTGGGATGTCCTTTGTAGTTCTGAGCATTGTACATAATCCCATTTTTTCTTAGCATATTATTAGTTATGCTTCTCTTTTTTAGTGTGCATCCTAGTTTGAAGCATACACTTACAATTAACCCAAGTCCACTTTCAAATAACAATACAATGCTTTACCAGTAGGGTTCGTACTATTTAATAACAATGTAATTCTAATCCCATTCTCATCTTTATAATTGCTGCCATTTCTTATATAAGCATATGTGTGATATATATTGCATACATTAAATAACACTTGCTATTATTTTGAACTATTAGGTCAATTAAGAATGTTTTCATTTTACATTTGCTTAATCCTTTGATGTTCTTTATGTACATCTGAACTTCCTAATCTGTATTTTCTCCAAAGAGATTCTTTTAACATTTCTTGCAAGACAAGTGTACTGGCAACAAATGCCCTCATTTTTTTTCTGGTAAAATATTTCACTTTTGAAGCATAATTTCACAACTTGGTTTTCTCCCTCTCAAGACTAATAATTTACCCCCTTCTTGCTTTCATGGTTTTTGAAGTCAATTCTTAAATTTGCTCCTCTGTAGGTAAAGCGTTTTTCCTTTGGCTTCTTTCAGAATCTAATCTTCGATCAATTATCTGTAATCTGAAAATAATATGCCTCTGCATTTATCCTGTTTTCTGCGATTCCTGAAATCTGTGGTGTTCTGGCTACTAAACAGAACACCATAAACTGGGTAGCTTATAAACAAGACATGTACAGTTCTGGAGGCTGGTTAAGTCCAGGACCAAGCAACAGAATGGCAGATTCAGTATCTGGTGAAGACTTCTTGGCAACTTTGTTGTGTGCTCGCTCATGTGGTGGAAAGAGAGAACTCAGATCTCTTGTGTGAGTACTATCTCATTCATGAGGGTCCCATTCATCCTCATGACCTAAACACGTCCTAATGCCCAACCTTGAAATACATCTCATTAAAGATTGTTTCAACGACTTTTGGGGGAACACATTCAGTAACACTGACGTTAACTTGGGAGAAATTGTCATTAGTTTCAAATCTTTGTTCCCTTATCCCTTTGGTATCACATTGTTATAGCTTCTGTAGTTGTGTCGTCAGTTTTTCTTTGCTTTTGTTTAGGCAGTTTCTTTCCTGTTATGCTCAGGTAACCCGTGGATTAAATCGGTTAGCAAAATAGTAAGGAGTCTTAACAGCTTTCATCTGGCTTTTGTTCCCAATGTTTACTAGTTAGGGATACTAGTAAAATCATAGGATAAATGTTGACGTTACAACAGACCTATAACGAGGCAAATTTGGATCAGAATCCTATTACTTAGTTCCCATAAACTAGTTTAATGGCAAGCTAGTATCCAGTATTTCTAAATTTAAGTACTTTCCCCAAATTTAAATAGATGGTTTGTTATACATGCATAGATGGTTATTTTGGGTTTTTAGTTGAAAGGGTTCAGTGTCTGAGCTCTATTTCAGGCCTATCTTCATGAGATCCAATTTTTGGCTACACACAGTAAGTCTGTTGGCTAAAGCACAACTGCCTGTGCGCACTCAATAAAACCAGCCCAATTCATCTTTACAATTTATTTGACATTTACCAATTTGTATAATCTAATCTTTGAGTGACTTTTCTTTCCTGGTCTAATTCCTAATTTCTCCCTTTGAGCTTTGCCAAGTTGAAATACTAATGGATATGAGGGTTCAGAGTTAAATATTCTGAGGCATACTTTCCTTATGCAAGATAAAGAACTTATGAACATTTTAGACAACTTGGGGTTCTCAAAGGCCTCCAAAAACTTACGGTAACTGCTGGCACCCTACTTATTGCTGGATGTGGTTTTGTGATTAGTATTACAGATTTGTCTTTAACTCTGCAGTCCTCTAAATCATTTGCATTTGGATTCAGTGATCTTAGTCCTGCAGCTCTATGCTAGATAGTATTGGCAAACAACAATCCTGGATTCCCCTACCTCCAGGAAAGAATACCAAAACTAAATTTATTACATCCTTGTTATCTAATGCCATTTTCTCCCATGGTTCTGACATTGTCCATTTAAATTCATCTGGCAGCAGTTAACCCAAGGGACTACAAAGCTTCTTTTCATGCAACCAGACCACTTCCACAGTATTGCCACACTATAGCACATCAACAGGAGTCTAATCAGCCTAGGGCCCATTTCAATCTGTTAAGTTCCAAATTCTCAAAGCCTTCTGCCTATTAACACCCTCCTGGTGGCAATTTCTAATTAGTAAAAAATTTTCTAAACCCCGAAGAAAATCCAGTTGATACTACCTTTAAAAAATAAATGTATTGACAGCCTAATAGTGGCTTACATTTAATCACAAGCCAACACCTCTAATGATAGCATTTATTAGCCCTGGTTGCTTTTCCAAAGGTGTGCTTAAATCCTGGGCCAACAGACAACTATAAAGTCATTACTGTAGCAAGAGGTATGCCTTTGGCTAGGGCAGCTCAGTGAGGGCTGTGCCCAATGGCCACTATTCCCACCCCACTGCTTTGATACTAGCCTACCCTTTCCCCCCTAACAAGACATGTATAAGCATTTCCTTGACACACACTTCATCCTACTAAACTAGGCTTCTCAGCCTTAATCTATTTCTCTTTATAATCCAAACATTTCTGGACCAGATTCTAGAGCTCAGCTTGTATAATCATGTGAGGGGTCAATTCTTATTCCAAAACTGGTTGTGAACAGATTTCAAATAATCTAGCCGGAACACGGTTCCAGATATTTACTAGAAACTAACACGCAGGGATAGAATTCTATGTATATATAAACTACCAAAAAAGTATGAGAACCACATATTGAGATAGTCAAATTTGACAAAATAAGGCCTGCAAATATTGTCTGTGCCACATTACCAGTATAGTATCATCATCTGGTTACGCAAATTAGAGGCAAAATGGCATCACAGAATACAAACTATGGATTGAGTACTGAACTGCCCAGGTTCTAATCCTGGCACCCTCCTTTTAACAGCTACTGACTAAATGAATATACCATATAAAGTACCCTGGACATATTAAATGATATCCTAGTATTGGTGTACTTTTGTGTTTCGCAGAACTTGTGTTCTTACCATTATTGAGGCAAGACCCAGCACCAGCAAAAAGATAATGGACTTGAAGGTTCAGATGACAGCCTTTCTTGGCAATAAAGTATTTTAAAATCAAGGTATGTATACTTTTAAGACAATGCTATTAAACACTTTAAAACATACTATAGTGTAAACCTAATTTGTATGTACTAGGAAATCAAAAAAAACTCATGAGACCCAACACAATGCCACCCCCAAGTGGAGATGATCACTCCATTACCTAGCTACCCAATCTCAGTAAGTTTTCCAGGAATATGATTTTTAAAAACCAGTACAAATATATCTCAGCCCAAGGGATACTGGATGAGGACTAAAAACTATAAATGAACTCTATTTTGTAAACTGAGTTGTACCAGCGTTTTATGCTTTTCATTTGCATTTATTTAACACAGTTCTCAAAACATTTGAGTGAAATTGGGCCTCCTCTGGTAAGCAAAGGACCTGAAAATAATATTTAAAAAATGAACAGGCAGTCTTCAGTTCATCTACAACACTGTAGTGTTCCCTTCTCTTTTCCCAAACTGAAGCACCCAGTTTTTTCCCATAGTATAAAAGCTAGAACGAGAGTACATTTGTGGTGGAATGTATTGTCACTTGCTGATAACCAGTTGAAATACCATTATCCCCTTATAACAGCTTTAAGAAATAGCCTTTTAAAGGCATACATTATCATAACTCTTTTCTTACTCCCTGCTATATATAATACATATCACATAAAGGCTGACAAATCCACATTTACATAAGCATTAAGCATTTGCTGTATTGAAAGATCTTTAGTTCTAATACTAGCAGTACTGAGTTACAGAGCATAATTTTTAACACTTAGTTGCAGGTACATCAAGTACGGTATGTTTCATGGACTGGAAGAAAACGGGCATTTTCGTCTTGAAATTTACTACTGACAACCTAATCTGAATAGTTCTGCTAAGCACTGATGTTAGAAAGAAAAGTAAAAATCAAACTTTATTGTTGCCATTTGGTAGCATTTTACACACAGGCTTCGATCTTCAGAATACCCTGGATTCAGTAGAAAAACCTTTTAAAGGAAGTTTTGTACAATAGAAACTTCTCAGCAGTCAAAATTTAGACTGTAAAAAAATACATGCAAAACATACTTTTCTGAAAACACTTAACTTTGAACAAAGCACCGAACTACACAAATGCAGAATGAGAACAGCATTTCAACTCCACCAAAAGTAGTCATCATAAAAGGTGTAAAAGTCACCTAACTTCACTAGGCACTGTTCACTTTTTAAACAGGAGACAATAAAAAATATTGTCCACAAACAATATCCCAACTCTAGGGTAGGTTTCAGAAAGTCTTCAACTTCATGCTTTAATAGCGACCTAGAAAGAAAATAAATGTGCACATCAATATACCGAGAGAACAGATTATCAAGTATACTTTAATGTTGAGAATTTCAGATTGTTCTGCCCTTAGGAAATTCCTATGTACCAGATTCTACTCTGTAAGAATGTAAGACCATCACAAGAGCTACACTGGAAATGAGAATCAATATAGACAGTTGGCAAGTAACTCAATCTGAGAGCTAAGGTTTTAAATAATTCAGATGTTCCCAATTTGCACAAAAATCACAAGGACTCCATACTCTGCTGTGGTTTGATAAGTCAGGGTAAGCCATGCTTTTACAATATATAAATTACATCAACACAAAAACTTACGAGGTGAGTATGATCGCGATCTGGAACGTGATCTATATCCTCCACGACTATAGTAAGGAGAAGGTGACCGCCTTCTGTAAACAAACGTTAAAACCGTCTAAGACTCCACAGATCACTTTTTAGACTAAATGACATAATGATCAAACACAACCCCTCTCTTAGTTTCTAAAACTATAAGGCCCTCACTGACCCTCAAAAATTTTGCAATAATCATGGATTTCAAGGTCTGTTTTTAGTCCTGAGAATGAAGAACAGTATTGTGCACAGTACTATATCATCACTCAAATTACCAGAGGTTGAATACTCCTTGCTATATTAATCCATCGATAATCTAACCCATTTTAAATTCTATTAATTAGTGACAGAAAATTAACTATGAGAGGTGAACAGGGTGTGTGTGTGTGTGTGTATGCATGCACCTTACTGTTAAAGTGTACAGCTGAAACTTATTGGATTTTGTTCAGATTTCACTAATGCATCTAAATATTTTTGTTTCATTTTGTGTTAAGACCAAATGAGTATTCACTTGCTTATTCTGAGGTGTTTATAAAAAACTAACAAAATAAGTATACAAGAGAATAGCTATCAGGAATAAAGACTAAAAATATTGCAGGTCCTTACCAATGACATTTATACCATTATCATCTCATTAAAGTACAAAACAATACCATGACTATACCTTGTAAAAGTCCAATTAATTTCTACTAGCACACAAAGCCATGGACACAAGTCATTTGGCTTCAGTTACAGCATTTTAATGAACTTCATGCAATTCAACTTTGTGCAATGTCACACTTATAATTGAACCACCAAAATACTAGTGTCTTCATGTGAGCCATTCTATTTAGAATGTAGACTTTAAATCCTTTCCGGACATACCTGTAAATCTGATCCCTGTCCTGGGCAGCTCTCCATCCTCCTCCTCCTCCACCTCCTCCTCTGTGAAAGCAGAAAATCATTCAATTTTGTCTTTGAAAGAATATATAATTCATCAATTCTTTCAGTAAAATTAAAACTCTAAGAAAAGGTAGTTTCTTATAAGTTAAGTGATCAAGAACTATTTATGCCACCCTCCCTTTTTACAAAAGTTGTCATAGAGGTCTCTGGTGGCTAAGATAAGTAGCATTAGAACAAAGAACATTCCTAAGACCCAAGTTGATTAAAATAAAAACCAAATCTGAGATCTTAATCTTCTCAGGCTCAGTACCAATCCCTTAAGTACCACTTAAGGCAAAAGTATTCTAAAGGAGGAAGGAGGCGGCTTACTGTTGGCAATAAAACGCTGGATAATAAATGTCTCAAAAGCATGCCTAAGGACCCACTTCCATAGAAAGTAACATATTGACTATTATCAACTTCTTATAACATTACCAAACAGTGTGCAAAAAATAGAGACATCCATTCCACAATAATGAATCATGGCTTACTAGCATGTCAATACTCATTAAACAATTTACATCTGACAAGGTAGGGTCTACTTGCTGCTAAAACAAAGGAAACATTTCTTTTATCTTTGAAGTATTCTGAAAGAGATCTTTTCTTATTACAAGTATGATGGGAATGTCTCTACAATCCCCTAAAAAATTATCAATATTTTGGCAATAAAAATACTATTGTTATACTAAATTATTCTTAATTACTTTAATGGACTCTTTCAAGGAATTGCTTTACTCTGCCTTCTAATGCTTGATATACTATACCAAAACAAACAAACAAACAAAAAACAAACAAAAAAACCCCCCAGAAAACAAAAAACCCTGCTTTATACAGCATTAACTTTCAAAATACAGTTTATTTTGCTTTAAAAACAATGGAGAAAAGGATTTTGATTGGTTTACCGAATGACATTCCATTTGTGACTTTGTTTTTAGTAATGGCATTTCCCTTTACAAAGTATAGGAATTCTCCACTGCTGAAAATGTCAAATCCTAGAAAGTGAGCTGCACTTCAAAATGCAGAAACGGTTAAAGGCAAAAACAGGTATAGTATCCTTACTATTGGTTTAAAATTATTTTGCAACTGAAATTCAGAAGAGTTGATGCTTCCCTCAAATTTTTAGCATCTTACCTATGGTTAACTTACCTGTATGATCTGCTATAGTAGTCCCGATCATCATAGCCTCGATCATATCCTCTGTCATAGTAATCACGACGCCGTGAGCTGCCACTATGAATAATAATATATCTTCATAATGTACCAAGTAGCCTTTTCCTATCATCTTCCTAGTATACATAACTTTTGCTGCTAAAAAACTATTCAGGTTTTTAGCAGCAGCAGCAGAACACCATGCTCATTTGGATCTTAAGGATAACAAAACCCAAACAGCCAACCTCTATGGACATGACTGGGCAATGTTCAAGTATAACCTCTTAATTTCCTCTTGGACAAAAAATGTGGACACCAACAACTCCCCAATTCATAAGCAAGCCTCTTTTGATAAGGTATCAGAAAAGGCCTGTGAATTAACTGGAATATTACTTCCATTTGAATTCTGATGGTGGATAAACTGCCATTTTTCTTTCCCTTTTAACAATGTACATATATACTTTAAAAAAATCTTTTGGTTTAGCACACACACATTCTACTAATTTTCCTTCATATGTAAGTCAATTTGCCAATCCCACATTTTACGTAGAGAAATAGGAGAATGCGGTTTCAAGAACAAGAAAATGTTCGGCCTACTAAAAAGACATGGCAATTATCGTATGTTACAATTCTCTAAATAAATGTTAGAATGTTATATAGTTAAATTTAAAAACAATTTAGAACTCTGTCAATGTACACACTGGTAAGAATGATGAGAAATGAGAATATACTATCTGGTCAATGCAAAAACTTTTTTTTTTTTTTTTTTTTTTTTACTCAAGGAACAACTACTAAAAAATGCACCTAGGTATGATCTATACTAACTTGATTTTACCTGTGATGGCTAAGTTTCCATTATTAAAAAAAAAAAAGGGGGTCTAATTAGGAACATTTAATTATGGCATTTATAGTAAAGTGGGATGAGATTTGTGTTCTGTCAAAAAAAAAAAAAAAAACCACGAAAAAAAGTTTCTATGGAATATTCTATAAAATAGTTTTATCCAGTTAAGAGTAACAGGAAAACTGATTCATATTACATTGTGGCAAGATTAGATGAAACACCAACACCCAATCAATGTATTTCTTGGAGAAAGTGAACAAAATGAACTGTCACTTTTTTACCTTGAAAATAAACTTACTAGGTAGGTCTTCCCATGTAAATTCCTGGAGTTGGAGTATGTGGTCTTTTTGTTATAGAGAAATCAACTCTGATTCTACGTCCATCGAGCTCCATTCCATTGGCACGTTCTTTTGCCTTCAAAATATATTTTAAAAGTTGTTATATAACCTTGAACTAAGCAACAAACTACCCAATAGCTATAAAGTTCAAATGGATGTTTTTGTTTAGATGCATTTAATTCTTGGGCCAGAACATCATGGCCTTAAATTTATCAATAGGTTCTTTTCCCTATTAAATTTTCACTTAGTTTACCAAAATAGGTCACAAAGGCCAATATAACCCATGAAATGCTTGAAGAATCATTATGGCACCTAACTACAAATTTACAGTGCTTCTACTTCTAAGAAAGTATACATTTGGTAAACTATGACCAAAAAACTAAAAATTTAAATAGCCAGGAAAAATTTTTCATGATAAATTAAAAATTACACAAAATTCCAATTTTGGAGGCCACAAATATGTATTGGGACACAACCTAAGTACTTTACCTACTGTCTGTGGCTGCTTTTGCATTATAACGGCAAAGTTGAAAAGCTGTGACTGATATCCACCCTATGGCTCACGAGGCCCCAAATATTTCCTAATTTATAGAAAAATTGATGGATCCTGCTATGAGAAGCAAAAGGCTGGAATCGAAACAATTACATATTCTAAGTAAGTAAGTAAGTAAATAAATAAAATGACAGCCACATATGTAATCCTTTGTCTAGAATATAAACTGAAACATTATGAACATCAAAGCGGAAAACAAAAAAACTGATTCCAAAGACTTGGCAGTTTGTTCACAATTCACTTAAACACCTCTTTCTAATACCTAAGTAGAATTTAAATTTCTATTTCCAATTATGCTATTTTCTAGTTTGAAATTTTAAGCTCTGGAAAAGTTTCTGGTGGCACTACTGATTGAGATACAAAATGTTATTCTTCGGAAAGCTAACCGTGGTCTTGTAGCAAAATTATCATGGAAACCAGACCTTTACTGTTAGTAACCTTAGGCAAAAACTATATCTTTGGGCATTAATTATTGCTAAAATGAAGCTCAATGACATTTTAAAGCATCCCTTCAAATCTCTTAAATTTCAGTCATCTTTTATAATTACTTTGATTCAGCTTCTGATTCTTTTACATCAGGTTACTTTTAGTTTTCAAAGTTAATATTTTCATGAAGAATATATAATTTTATCTAGAGCTAAATTCCTAATCAACATTCATCTCACTTTGTCATTAAAAGCATTTTCTAAACTTTTCCTTATACTTCCCTTCAGCTATTATTCTTTATGCATTTAAAGTCCAACACTTAAGAATGTGGCCCCGATTCCACATACTAAATTTTTACTTCCTACACTTTGCATCAAAGTCAATTATATCTAAATAGAAAATCACTTTTGCTAATATACACTCAAAACCAGATCCTTTTTCCTGAGTCAGTTTTATCATTTATAAGCTTTTCATCATTCTAGAAAATTGTTCAATGTAAACAGATTAAATATTTTAAATAAGACTATCAATAGCCTCATATTTTAGATATAAATCACATCTGAACAGTCATGTATGAAGTCACAGGTCAGGATTTATTTCAAAATGTGGTGATGGGTGCCTGAGTTGGAATATAGAAAGCCACAGGTTAAGTACTGAAGTGGGCATGGGTGATCGTGGGGGTGATTTTGCCCTACATCATACTTTTGCTATTCTTTATATATTTAAAAATTTCCATAATAAAGGATTGAAAAAGTTCAAAGCACTGACTTTAATTTGTCCCCAGAAGAACACATTTCCTTTAATCCAAAGAATAGTTACACACCTTATTTACAATATAAAAACTTTGTCATTAATTAGTACTTGGGAGTTCACAAGAGGACTGGTATTTTATAAGGTACAGACAGGTAGGCTTTTACTTACTTCCTTGGCATCATCTACATTTTCAAAATATACAAAGGCAAATCCTCTTGAGCGTCTAGACTGCTGGTCATATACAATAGATACATCAGCAATGGGGCCATATTTAGAAAACACTTCTCTTAGGTCTCTTTCTGTAGTGTACAGGCTCAAACCAAATACACCGAGACAACAGTTGGGATCAGGATTGGCCTAGAAATAGAAAAATTAATTTAAACTAAAAAGTTCTCATAAAATCAGTTTTTTAAAAAAGGGAACCATACACAAAGTAGCCAAAAATATAACAATAAAAGTAGACAATAAGCAGACTAAAAACACTTAAAATTAATGTTACAGCAAGTGTTGCTGACGTGTTTAATGGGCTGGGATTACAAAAGGAATGTTGTCAACCCTAGGTTAAGTATAGGGAAAGGGGAACATACTATTGAAAAGCAAACTGGCTTTTTGGGAGATTGAAGACAGTCTGTTCAAATGACTCACCTTCTAGAAATTTATTCTAAGAAATACCCACACATTAATAATACGTGCACATAACACTAATCAGAATAGTATTCTCTCACTACAAGCCTAAGAAATGATAAACTATTAAAATGCTCAATTATGACATACCACCCCATACATTGAAATGCCCTGAATTTCCCAAGAAACACATAAATGAAGCCAAAGACGTGCACTAAATCGTTTTAGTGAAAGTTATTAAGCAGCTTGAATTCATCATAAAAAATGAGTCGCATACTGCTGACATTCTAGTTGCCATAATGTAGTTACTGTTTTCATTTATTTCACTACAAATTTCATTCCTCTCAGAAACACACACCCTACAAAACTACTAGGATTATACAATGCAATCACAATATAAACACACTACCACCTCCTTGGTAACCTCTCATGGAAGAAAAGTCTTAATACCTGAAACTTTTTACAATTAAATGGGAAAATCAGGAGTGATTATGTAAAACGTTTATTAAAATAAACTCAGAAAAAACTGGAACAACAGTATGAAACATATATATATGTTACACAATCTAAACAATAATGCATAAGGGAGTTTTTTTTAACTTAAAGGCTGTTATACCAATATGTCAGTTTTACTTAAATGTGACCAACAGCCCAGATGCAGACCATTATGTGAGATACCTTAAAAAAAAAGACACCTCAAAACACTAAAATATCTCAAAAGGTAACTCATGTATATACACTACTAATGCTCCACTGTCCATTAAAATCGGCTCTAATGTAAAAAAGTGAAACAAAAACCAGAGATAGGACTGTATTAATAAAGTGGCTCTAGACAGCCCACCGCTTCAACGACAGAGTATTTTTCATCTTACCCGATTCCCAACATGACGCCTTCGAGTAGACATGGGAGAATGACTGTGGCTATGACGCCTTCGATAATCCCGACTGTAAGACCTGCTACGAGATCGTCTATGGGAGCGAGACCGAGATCTTGACCTTGTATAATGCCTTCGAGAACTTCTTCTGGATCTAGACCTGAAAAACAAAGGATTCAAGTTTATGACTAAATCGCTGACAAGATGTAGCTTTCAATTCTTTTCTTACTCCTCTGAAGTTAAACTCCAGAAGACGAAACACAACCTAGGCATATGCTAACGTGGTACCAACTGAGTGGAATCAATAGCTTTCTTCTGTATCAAGTCATTTCAACTCTGCTAGAAATAGTTCCAAAACCTCTATTAGCTCTTTTCAAACATTTCTTAAAATCAATACTCAATATTTTTTGAAAATTATAAAATATCAGCATTTCATACTTGCTTGATTTGTGACTATTTTCCCCCCTCAGAATATCATACTCTACTTTTCTGCTTCTCCCATTATGCCCACCATTCACTTAAGAGAAAATCACCACCACAGTAGTTTCTTCCAGTAGTCTTTTGAAATCAACCAGTTGCTCTTAACTAGAGTGATCATATGAATTACTATCTAAACAAGGCAGGACACGCTGTAGGAGAAAAGGGGTGCTATTATGCCTGACAACAGGCATAAACTGGGGCTGTCCTAAGCAAACCAGGACATATAGCCCAATCATGACCAACATGAAAAAGCGCGCTGTATTTTTGTTTTATACATACATGCATGTAATACTAGACTACACCTACTTAACAATTGCAGTTACTGAAAGCCAATGTTCTGCAATATATTTGCCATACTAATAAAAGCAGTTTACTTAAACTCATAGTCATTCATCACAATTGTGAAGAATTGTCACTATTAATAACCTTCCTTTATAGATAATAAATCTAAGGTGGATAAGGTTAAGTACTTATCTGCCCAAGCCAGAAAAAATAGAGCTAAGATTTGAAGCCTAACTGAAAAGCCTAAGCTCCTAACAACTTAGTCTTCAGTCTCCCAGAACTTAAAATTGAAGTTCACTTCTAGTACCAATATTAAATTAGGCCAACAAATGATCTAACCCTCTCTATCTTCCTAGTTACAAAACACACACCAATTTCAAAGCTAAGAGCAACAGAAGAAAATTCCAAGACAGTCTTTCTTACCTAGATTCAGATCTGGACCTGGACTTTGATCTGGAACGCCTGGAATCTTCCTTGGAGCGAGACCTTGCAGGGGTATGCCTTGCGGATTTCCCAGATCCATGAGCACTTCCACTTCTGGAAGCAGAACGAGATTCCTACACGTAGATGTCAAAAGTTTAATTTGTATACTTTCTGGGTAACTTTAATAACAAATAAGCTGCTGTAAGATAAATGGTGAGGGAAAGCAATCCCTTTCCAAGATAAGAAAACATAGGTAAGGGCAGGAACTGAATATACCTGGTATAATAGTTACATTGCTCCAATAGACATAAGTCAATTAACCTGAACTTCCACCTTTTTTGGAGCAGTGTTAAGAGTTAAATGACCCCACTCTCTTCAGAAAGGGGTGTCAAAGCCAAGCAGTTGAGGGACTGTCCAAGAATTGTGTTTTGGGAATGTCACTCCATAAAGACTAGGGTGAGAAAAGAACCTTAATAACTATGACACCTATACTTCATACCTACTTCGTTCAAGTTGCCATCAATAAACAAAACCCTATGAAATTCATGAAACTTACTTTTAAAATGCTTTTAATTTTTAAGACCTCAACTTTTTAAATTATATTTATTATTCAGTGGGGAAAGAGACAAGAACGATCTGTTCAAGTCCTAGATAGAGAAAGGAGAAAACCTAGTGGAAAGCAAGGACCAGCTTGAAGGATACTAGATCCTGTTCCATCTAACCATGGTGAAGAGGCCCCTAAAAAAACCCCAAAGCAACCAGATGGAGCTGCAGCAGAAAGGCCATAAACTATGCAAAGGTAAGAGGAGTAGAGAGGGTGCCAGAGAGCTGCAGCTTCCTCAGTTAAATGGAGATGAGCCAGAGTAAACTGATGGGGAACTGAAATTAAGCCAGGTTATCTAAGGGCTAGAGAGTAAAACCAGAACAGATTAAATTAAGGGCTCCTAATTTAGGCTCAAAAAGGGAGTTGAGAAATTATATGCAAAAACCAAAGTCTAGGTATAGTGTATACACTAATAACCCGTAAGCTTTCCCAATCAAAACTAGGACTAGTTGGTAGAAAAGAGGCACAAAAAGGAAAATCTCTAGCAATGAATGGGTAAACAAGACACCTAATTCACCAATGAATCAAATGTCAATTTATCTAAAGAAAAGGTGCATGTATGTAAGTAATGGAACCAGAAAAATGGTCAGCCAAGGCACCAAAATCAGTCTGACAGCTAACTAAAGTATCAAAGCAAATTAAAAGGCATAAAAGTCTAGTGAGTCTTTCAGCCCAAGACAGAGCAAAAAATGGCCAGACTCAAAAGGAACCAACATTGTAGTAAGTCACTGTAGGAGTAAAGAGTAAACATTAAAGGTACTAAAGTTACCATAAAAAAATCTCCCAGTGTGGTAGATCTTTAGGATATTCTGGCCATTCTTAAAAGGATAGAATATACTGGATTATTTTAAATTATAGCCCAAAACATCTTAGAATGTTTTGTGAATATGTTCTGTGATTTACAACAGAATGGAAAAAATTTGGAAGATCCTTTCTATGATACCCAGGGAAAAAAATTATATGCAATATAGAATAGACAAATTAACATTTGAAGGTTAAAACAGGGAAGAAAAATTATTTAAGCCAATAAAAATGAGTTCAGGTGTCTAGGTCCAAAGTAACTTTAGAAACTTTCCAACAAGATATCAAAGTCATGGGGAGAGCATTTGAGATCTTGTCCCCCCCATGCATGTGTTATCAGTTTGGCTCAAATAAACTCTTAATTTAAAAAAAGAAAAAAATTCAAGGTCATTAGAAAACATGGTGTGATATCACATAAAATATGACACTTTCCACTACTTCCCTCCTTGAGTAACTGTAAAGAGCAGAGGAAAAAGATGGTATCTTTGATTAGGAGTGAGAAGGGCTGGGCTGCCAAGGAATTCTTAAAAGATGTACCACGTCTTTGGGGACCAGAGTTAACAATACCTTGGCTTTCTCTGGCAATTATTCTGAATACTTAGACACTTTAAAAAGCACAATTCACCCCTCTTCTCTCCTTGGACAAAGTAGTTCTCAAAAAATGAGGGTAGTAACAATAGGGGCCCAAGTTACTAAATGTTTCTTCCACTGCTAAAAGGATTACTTCATGTAATGATTATAACCTTTGATGGAAACCTAAGAAAATTTGCTAGGGAAGAAAGAGCAGAATACAGGTGCCTCACAGTAACAGTTAAAAGATTACCAACAAAGTTACTGCAGTTAACAGAAAGCAGTCAGCCTAGGGATCTGAGTGTAAAAGATCAATAGAAAGTGAAGATTCCCTTTCTTTAAGCCTCATGCTTCATCAAACAGAACATCCTTTTATTCCAAACTACGAACCAGGAAAAAAGATAGTATAAAGCCTTAAGGAGATTTCCCCTGTGAAATTCTAACAGATCAAGGGTCAAAAATACAGTTCCTGTGAAATTATTATAAAGCCTTTCATTTCACTCAGCCTCTAAAATTAACTGTCTATATGCAGGCATCTTGTGAACAATCCGTTTCTTAGACCAGGAATAGGAAAAACACCAGAATAAAAAGACTTTCCCTCCATATACAGACACTTGATTAGGCTAACACCTAAACAATGCCTCCACCTACTTTTTTTTTGGTCAGGGATGCTCTTAAAGACATTAATTAAAACCCCTTTGTAATTATGTTGGCCATTAGCTGGTTTGGAAATACATGCAATATATATCCAAAAAAATTTAGCCCGTTGAGAAGAAATGAGACCTAAAGATCATTATCCAAATCTAAAAGCTTATCAAGTAATTCTAAACCTTGATCCACAGGCAAATCTGTAAACCAGTGAGAAAGAAAGCCCTCTACACACAAGGAAAATTCAAAGTCCACTTCTCGGGGCTGACAAAATTGAGTGTCAACATATTAAAACCCTACCAAAGAAGCACTACTCTAGATATCAATACCTCAAGAAAAAGAATCACGATTTAACATTAGCACTTAAAATAAAGACAAAAATTCCCCTAAAACTGCAAGGAATTAAAGTTCCTCTAGGTTGGATCTTAAATCAAATACAATATACAACCTCCAGGAAACACCAGGAAAAAACTCGGCTTTCCAATAAAATACCCTTATCCCCATCATCTCCCTATTGAGAATAGCCGTATCTTAGAAAAAATTTTGAAAGATCATCACTAGGTTTCTTCTGTATTATTCAAAAAACTGGATGCAGATTAAATTTAGAATGGTAGCTCTTAAAAGTATGCAGCAAACCTACATAGCATTTAAAAATGTTAAGTCCCCACACTAAAGCTGATTTTAGTAGCTCTAGAATTGGATATCTACATTTCTTAAAAGCACCATACATGTTTATGATGCTAATTAAGTCTTTCTTAGTTTATCACGTTCTATGCACCCCACCTACCTATCTGATTGGCAAAGGCATCTTCCTGAAACCTTGTTTCTGTCATCTGCGCTCCACCTGCCCCTGGCACTAATCAACTCTCCTGGGGGATGTACCTTGCTGCCCAGGACAAGAGGCCCTGTTTCCCCCTTACCTCTCTAATGGTGGGGAAGGAGTTGTGTGGGAAAGGTCTCAGAGATGCTTTGGCGAAGGGGACCCAAATGGATGCAGATGGTCTAATAGCATCAATGTTTACTTCTGCCTCATATCTACCTTAGGTCATATAATCAAATCTCAAACTGCTTTCTTCCCTTTTGAGGGCTAATAGGTCTTTTCCCTTTGGACCCTAAGGACTTTTCAGGTCTCCTAATAAAAAATTTGATGGGGTTGAACAGCAACATGCACTCACATTTTTACTTCAGCTCTGTGCCTAATCTGCTGATTCAGAATGAATAAATAACATTACTAATTTACTATTACTAGCTTACACATGACAAGAAATTTTACAAAGCAGGAATTAGAACAAGGACTAGAAAACTGTCTCCTATAATTCTGCTCACAAGACAAATTATGAGGTTAATTTCATATTGACAATAGGCCCCTAAAGCCTCAGAAAATGATCTTTCTAGAAATGACATTTAAGCCATTTTTTCCATGAGCTGTAACTTTCAGAGGAAAGTTTAGGTCGTCTTCGAGATAACCTTGGCTTTCCCAAAATAGAAGACGGCTGTTCGTTGGCTACCACTGAGTATTACTTTGACATAGGTATCTACTGTCCCATCCAACTGAAAAAGTAACATCATTCATTATATCAATCATCTGACTTTTCTATTCAGCTAAAACAAAAGACACAAAGAAAAATAGAACTTTTGGATTTATTCTCCCAGTAAGTTAGGTAGGAGTGGGAAACCAGAATAAAACTACTTTATGATCTCTCACATCGTTATAATAGCTGAGTGTTAACAGCAGAAAATGAGAAAAAGAAATAAAACTGACTTCTGAATAAAGCACATGCTACCATTGCCACTTAAGTTAGACATCCTATTCACTTGCGAGACCTACCTTATTCTAAAAGGGAAGCCACTATATTTTTAGCAGTAACCCTGTCATTTAGCTGGAATAAGCATTAAACAGAAAAGAATTAAGAATCATCCTTGTGAATTTAGCACACACATGCATCTTAAAGTTAGGGCCTAAGTGGTCAAAGCTTTCCACTAATGTATCTGAAAAATTTCTTTTTATAAATGCCAGACTAACTATCCTGGTGACATTCTTTAGGAAAACTTTTGTCAACATTCTGCTATATATATTGCTCAGTACTGAAGGCTGAGGTCAGTGTACTGAAAAGTCCAGGGTGCAGCACAGACCACCAATTCCAACTCAGGAGGTATTCACTCATGCACCAGGACCAGCAGAGTTAGACAAAAAAGCTAGAGGGGACAAAATGAAGCCACCTGGTACCCATGCTGGAGACCTCATTCCTGCCTGGTATTTGACTACAAAAGGTTATTTTTAAAAATTGCATTTCAATAATTTGACTAAGAAGTTAAAATTAGAATTACCTAATTTAAACGTTTCTGGAAGGCACTTCTTTACCCTGTATATATTTTCTTCTATTAAACAAATAATGCATGCATGTTTAGCAAAATATACAGGGACACATAAACAGACTAGTAATTACTTAGCGTAGTGCTTTCTGATTCCAGATTACTTCTTATCTTAACTTCATTTTTATTTCTTTTCTTCATTCTTCCGTTTCAAATTCTGACTTCTTTCATCTTCCCCACTTCACACAAATTGCTCAATATTCTACAAGTGGGACTTCTGGTCTGATAATTAGCATGCATTCTTTCTTTTATATTTTCAAATTTCAGCTTCACTTATTCCTGAGCTTCAAATACTCATTTATAAAACTTGTCAAATGACGACTTCCGCATTTTCCTTCTTCAACATTAACCTTAATAGAAAAAGAACAGGATGAAGAATATTTTAAAACTCCAGGATAAAATCCAGTGCCAAAACTGAAACTAGAAAAAAAAATCCCTTTTGTTCTGGATTAAAAAACAAAAACAAAAAAACCCCTAGAATATGCAGCTCAAAAAACTGAAACCAGTTTCCTGTTGGCTCTAAAATATATATATATATATGGTAATCTCATTTGTCTACTCCAAATAGCTTCATCATGCTTAAATTGAATGTGAAGTGCGCCAACTGAACATTTACTGTTCATCTAACATTTTAAAAACTATAATTGTTTCACACTTCTTACTTATTGTATTCATCAATAGAAAGTATGATGTCAAAAACACATCTCTAGTCAAAAAGTGACACGTTAATACAAAAGTGCAAGAAAGGGAAGCATGGACAATTCATTTGTATAATGACGACAGGCTCTGGGTTGAAGGTTTACAAACTGTGATGTGTCTAGATAAGGCCAAGACATATATTTAATGTCACACCTTTGTATTGCGTATCTAAAGGGCTCAGTAAAAAAGAATGTCGGGGAATCTGAAAATCTGGACTAGTGTCAACCCACCCCTAGAGAAAACTGCTCTGGTGAGTTTGTATTATAACTTGTCCAAGTACTGAATTTAACTAAAACGATAAAAAGACAAAAATCAAGTCAACCAATTACTATATGCAAGTACTATCAAGGGAAGCAGAACAAACTTGAATGCAACATTGCTGTTTTCAAATATTGCTTGGTAAACTCCCCCCATGAACAAACATTAAAAATCTTCTGCAATCCAAAGGAGAAATACTTTTGTTTTAAAGGTGGCAGTATTGGGAAAAGTATAGCTCACCTCCTGAAATTACTAAAAAGACTTAACATCAATTAAGTTTAATAGTGTCTGCTGAACACCCTAAGGAAAATACTGCCCTCATAAAACATCCTAGTTTTCCTGAATTTCACCTTGAGCTTTCATTTCACTGTCAACAATGTCCTCTCCTAGTTATTGTTTCATTAAAGGGAAAAAGAAAAAAGATTAAGTCTTTATACCTTTGGGGCATGTATACAGCCTTGGCTATCATTGTGTTTTAATGCCTTTTTTCAGTATAGCTTTTAAAAATCATTTTTTATTTACCCCCCCCCCAAATTTAATAGCTTCTTAAGGGAATTAGATTCTCTTTTAACATCCATCACTAAAATGTAATGGGAAATGTTTGCTGGCAGCACAAATGTAATCGTGGAATCAGAATGCCCAAGCAGGTATCCTCTGAGGGCCTCCTAAAGATTATGTAGATACAGGGCTTAGATACAGAAAATACTGGAATGGAGGCCAAAACTCTAGACACCACAACTTTTCAATATGGACACCTTCCTGGTGTTATTTCATTATCCCTTTTCCCAACCTTCTTCCTTTCGTATTTGAATACAGTACTAGGTTTATTTCAACTCAACTCAGCTGAGTGGCCACTTTACAAAACCAGAAGACCAACTATTGGGCTAATAATGTTACTTAGTTAAGAGCTCCTATTTAGAAATAAGCAGAAACAACTTGCCTGTCACCTAGTTTCTGTTAATAAAATGATTCTATGGGCTACAAATGGAATTCATGTTAACATTAAATGCGCAAACTCATTACACATTGACTGCAAGGGAACTAATATTTTTAAAACTGGAAGGGGTCAAAGAAAAATTCCTGCCAGACAGGTCAATACTCATCACTTTAAGGACTATGTTATCCTTTTCTGCAGCCATTCTACAAAGGCTGGGTGGACAGAAAAATCCCTACTGACATGCCTAATAAGCCCATGCTTTTGAGAAATTTCCTGCAGAAACAGTACACGCTAAATTTATATTAATGAAACATTTAGTACTTTCCAGCAAAAGCAAGTTTAAGTAGACTTTTTGACTTTCAGAAAACTACAATTTAAATCTAATATCTAAACACAAAAACCAATGCAAAAAAGGTGGGGGGGGGCTTATTCCATGCTATTAGATCACCTGTGTTGATAAAAATTAATCTAAAAAACCCCCTCTAAAACCCAATTCAAAGCAAAGGTTTTGGGGAACATGAAGACTCTCATTTGCTGTAGTGAAGAACTTTTTTTCAGTTTGCAGCTTAAAAAAGAGACTGACAATACCTTATTCAATGTGACCCACACCCCACTGAGTAAAGCAGTTAAATTTCTTACACATCCATCATCCCCATCACTATACCCTGAGAAAATAATACAATTTGTGTAAAAGCTGATCAACACAAGACACAACAAGGCTTCAAAGATACACTCAATTGTAACTGTCCTCGGGCAAAAACGTGAAGTCACATATAAAACTATTGGTATTTTTCACTTAGGTTTGGGGTTTTATTGGAGTTAAGAAGCTAAAAAACGGTAGGAGGTGAATGCCATTAACATATCTCATCATCTGAATTCCTCTTCAATCTTTTATCAAAACCAGTTGTACTTACCTTATAATCACTTGGAATTTCAGTTTGAAAATGCAGACAATATCCACATTATTAAAGCACTCTTAATCTGGTTTCAAGACTCATACCTAGCCACTCACAGTGAAACAAAACAATGAAAACTATTTCCACCCACTAGACATTAAATGGATCCTTTATTAAAGAAATTTGGTGCAATGGCTACAATTCTCTAGAAAGAGCTGAGATATTTCAATTTTGAAAATTAGAATTTGGACTTAAGGGCTAAAAACAAAGAACAAAAAGAATCCAAGATTGAGAGTGTAGCTGCAGAACCTGAAAAGCAGTTTGATGGGACGGTATATAGACGCTGCCCACCTTTATAGAAAATTAAAATTAAAAATAATGCACCTATACAGACATGTCATTTATACAAAAGTAGCTAAAATTTGATCAGTCGTTTTCTTAAAATGCTTGCTATCATAACATTGATAACTGGACAGAAATTAAAACCACCTGGCTCATATAATACTATTTCCTTAGTTTCTAGATTCTCTAGATAGTCAATTCGTAAACTCAAGAAATTACAATCCCTAAAAAGACAGACCATCAAGCCAGCACAAGACTAAGAATACAAACCTCACACACCCTAAACACTGTGACCAAAATTGGGCCTCAAAGATTTATTCTTCCCTGTATTACGTTCGCTACCAACTCATAACAAGTTCTCACGCTTCCTAATTGTGATGTAACTGCTGAGTGCCTCTTTTGGCAAAGGTGTTGGTCAACCCTTTTGTAAAGAAATGCACATAATTTTTGGAAATTACCGGAAGAAACGAATTTAGAGATGAAAAACATACTTTAGCATGGGTTTGGTCAGATCAGGGAAGTCAACTGTAGACACATTTTGATTTAAATCAACTTTGACACAAAAATCCTACAGACAAATTTAGGTAAAAGAGAGACTGTCATAAACTAAATGTAACATGAACCACAAAAATCCAAGAACGCACCCTACCTACCATTTAAAAGGAATAAGGTGACACACTGAACCACAGTTCTAAGAGTGACCAAATTGTGATTATTGCACAGACACCTCCAGTCTGTTTAGAAAAGAACTTCCAATGTCCAAAAGACTGGGGGAAAATTTCTAGATACGTTGGGAATGTGTGAGAAAGTGAAGTGTCCGAATTAGAAATTTAGGCAATTGGGGCGGGGCGAAGATTACGATTGATCTCATTAGATTTGTATTAGTGATTTACATGAATAGTTTGGAATGTTAAGAGCCTAAAGTAGAGTGACAGTTAATTTTTCAGGCGCTGGAGAGGCTTACAGGCATGACCAAGATATCCTTTAATGCAATTTTTTGACGGTTTTCAGGCACTTTAAAAAGAAGTTTTTAGCCAATCAGACCTGTTCTACTTAGCCCCTTTTATGGCATTTTACTTAAACCGTTCCATCGACCTTTAAGCTTTGCCAAGTATTCTTTGGGAGTCCAAACACGTGTTTTAGGTCTATTCTAACTTCAGGTTCCAAAACCGGTTGGAAAGCAATCAACATACAAAACGCCAAAACCAAACAAATGAAAACTATCCCACGACTTCAAAATTTACAAGTCTCTTCCAAGAAAGCATGACTCTCAGGGAAGAAAAAACATGTAATTTTACAGCTTTCTTCCCTTCCATAACAACTTAGTGAATACCTACTTTATAAAACAGCATTAAGAAAAACACTAGGATATTCTACGAGAAAATACCACTTCAAATATTCCTAGTTAAAACGATGACAACTCGAGCTGTCTCAAACCAGGACCTAATTTCTATTCCTGCCTTATATAAAACATTAATCTATTTCCCTTTGGGCAAGTTTTCATCTCCACAAGCTCATCATCAGTTAACCTATTCAGTATATTCGAGAAATCTGCTTAGTCAGAAACCAGTCACCTTTGTAGTCCTTAAAGAGTGTAAAAATACTGAATGGTTTTTATAACTGAGAATTAAAACTTATTTGCTTTCCACTCCAAACACCAATGACTAGTTTCCACAATAGTCAGGAACCAGAAGTCACAGCTTTAATTTGTGAGCCTAATCCAAAATTTCTTTCCCTAAGAAATCAAGAGCTTAAAAAAATAATCGCACACATCGGTGAAACTAAAATCAACCAGAAGCAGTATATTTAGTTGAAAACGTGAACGCGAGGCCCGATTCGTCCCAACCTAACCAGACGTGGCCCCAACGTTACAGTGAGTCCACTAACGCACCCGGAGCTGAGTTGATTTTGAAGCGACCCCAAATCTGCTCGAGTTTGCCAAGGTATTTGAACAGATCCACCTGACAATTACTATTTAAATATAAAGGGAAAAACCTCTCAAGTAAAAACTGAAAATACCCCACTCAGTCCTATGAAGTTAAAAAATCAAGTTCTGTGGTGCTTTCTATCACCCCAACGAGGTCTCCTTAACCCCCAGATAGGTGGGCCCCTGGCAAGCCTGGTATCGTTGCATCTTCACCCGAACACCCCCCTCCCGCGCCCCGCACCCAACCTTTCCATCAGGACATGTAAAGCCCAGCACGAGTTCACTCCTTCGGTTTACCCCCGCCTCGCCGACCTCCACACCTAGAAAGCGTAGACTCACAAGCACGGACAAGCCCAAGTCGCGGGCCAAAGAATGCCTCAAAACAAAGGGCACAGCGGCGCCGCCACCCCTTGCCGCCAATTCTAACCCCGTGGAAAAATAGGTCCCGCACAAAACTGAGACAACCTCACGAGGCTCCGCGGTGTCCTCTACTCGGACACCCAGGCTGCGAGTTGAGGTGCGAAAAAAGCCCTTTCGGTAGCAAAGAAAAGCACCCCGCTTAGGCCTAGCACAAAGCCCGCAGTCGGTCTCCCTGTAACGGCCCGGAATTCAGCCTCCGTCCGACTGCTTCCCCCTACCCCACCGAAGACCCCAAAAACACACGAGAAGCCATCCCTGCGGGGCCCGTGGGGCGACCACACCGGTCCAGAGATCCTGAAACCCGCTGCCTTGCCTCTCCCCGCCCCCACCCGGTGAGGCGCGGGCCCAGCCGCCATTTCGTGCCCCTGGCGGCGCGCCCAGCCCGCCAGCCCAAGATGGCCGCGGCGAGCCTTCGTCGGAGCGCGACGGAGACACGCCACCTCTCCCCTCCCCCCACACCAAGGGGACGCGGCGGCCATTTTTAATCCCCCCCCCATAACGGAAAAAACGGCCGTCTCGGGTACGAGACCACGGAAGCCTGCCGGGGGCCTCCCTCACGACTAAAGACACTCCTCGCGAGGGCCTTTTCCACGGACTCCCATCCTGTGGCCTGACGGCGCAGCCCACATCGCCCAGCTCCGGTCCGAGGCCGACGGGCCTGGAAAGACGAAAAGAAGCTGGGGACCACACAGCCGCCCCCGCCACCACCCCTACGTACCCGCTCGCCGTAGTTCTGCTCGCCGCTGTCGCTCATGACGCCCAGGTGCTGCGCCGCTCGGCTCGATGTGCTCCAACCCAAGGTGCCCACCTCTCGCTTTCCGATACAGAGGCTCCGCCGCAGCCTCCCGGAACGCACTGGACCCGAGCCGCCGGCCGCCGAAGCGCTCCGCACCACCTCCGCGCGGGCTCTACGGCTTCCGGACGTGACGCGGCGGCCTTAAGCCGGCCCCGCCCCCGGCCCGAACGCGCGCTTTCTCGGCCCCGCCCCCCGCGCTCGCCGCCCCCTATCCAGCCGCGGCGCGTCCCGGGCCGGACGTGGCGTACGCCCCGCCCCTCGCGGGCCCCGCCCAATCGCAGGCCCCGCCCCGAAAGGCCCCGCCCCCGGCTCTGGTTCTCTAGGAGCGAGAAAGAAGGAAGCGTGGAGGTGCGTGTCGGTCAGGGACGGTGGGCCCTGCCGTGCCTCCGGGTCGGGCGCGGCGAGGGGGCACGTCTCCGGCCTCTGCTGCTTCCTGTCCGTGTCTTTCCTAGCACACTGTCGTGGGCAGGAGAAGGGAAGGAGGAAATGCCCTCCGTTTCTCCCGTTTTTTTTTTACTTTTTTCTTTCTTTGTCCTTTTTTGTGCCTTGCTTCTGTTAGGGAGGGTGGACAGCCCTGTATTGGAGTGTGCTGTTTGCGTTTCTTTAGCCTTAGTTGGGCTCTTTCTTGAGTAAAGCCTTCCGCTGAGCACCTATTAAATGCCAGAGCACCTTGCCAGATCTCGATGCGCTGAAGTCAGACAGAATCTCTCCCGAAGTTCGCAGTCTCACAAGGCAGAACCACTCAGCACGTGCATGCAGACTGTGGTTTGAAGTGCTAGAGGAATGCAAAACTACAATGATGTAGCAAGGTGGGAGGATCAGTTTTGCGTGGTGTTGTCTGTGGTTTTTCTCTCCATGGTTTCAGTTTTCTGGGGTTAACTGGTCTGAAAATATTAAATGGAAACTTGCAGAAGTAAATACCTCATACGTTTTTCAATTGTGCACCGTTCTGGTTAGTGTGAGGAAATCTCATGCCATCCTGTTTCGTCTAGCCTTGGATGTGAATCATCCCTTGTCCAGTGGCTCCCTGATGTATGTGATCCCCACGGGTTAGGCACTTTGTCACCATCCTGCTATCAGATCAGCTATCATGGTATTGTAGTGCTTGTGTTCATGTAACCCTTATTTTAGTTAGTAATGGCCCCAAAGCACAAGAGTAGTGATGCTGGCAATTGGGATAGGCCAAAGAGAAGCCCTAAAGTGCTTTCTTTATGTGAAAAGCTAAGTATAGCACAGTGTGATATTTGTGAGAGACCACATTTTATCACAGTATATTGTTACCTCTTTTTTTATTATTGTTAATCTCTTACCATGCCTAATTTATAAATTAAACTTTACCATAGAGACGTATGTATAGGACAAAAGAGTATTTATAGGGTTCCATACTATCTGCACTTTCAGGCATCTACTAGGGTTTTGGATCGTATCCCCTGTTGATGAGAGGGGGACTGCTGTAGTGGAAAGAGCCGAAACTTGGAAGTTGAGACCTCTCTGCACCTGTTGTTTCCCTCTCTGCACCTGTTTTTTTTTTTTTTTTAAAGTATGGTAAATAGCTAGTGAGGTATTGATAGCGGTAAAAAGCCATTTGATTTTTTAAAAAAGCTTTTTGAGGTGTAATTCATATACCATGAAATACTCCCATTTAAAGTGTGCAATTCAGATGGTTTTTATTGTATGTGCAGAATTGTGCAACCATCTCCACAGACAATTTTTCATCTGGGGAGATGAATAGTTTCATCTCCCCAAAAAAGAAACCTGTACTCATTAACAGACCATCCCTCTCAACCTAGGGGTAGAGGACAAGTTGGGGAAGGGGCCAGGTCCTGGGAGTGGAAAGCAAGAAGCTCCCTGTTCACCTGCTCAGCCCTAAGGAATCCCAAATCTACTTTGTCTCTACAGTTTTTCCTATTCTGGACATTTCCTATAATGAAATCATAACATGAAGTCTTTCATGACTGTTTTCTTAGCATAACATTTTCAAGGACCATCCATGTTATAGCATATATCAATATTTCTTTTTCATTGCTGAATAATATTCCATTGTATAGATATATCACATTTTATCCATTCATCAGTTGATAGAGTTTAGGTGGTTTCTAGTTTTTAGCTGTTATAAATAATGCTGCTGTGAACATTCACGTACAAGTTTTGGTATGAGCATTTTCGGTTTTCAGTTCTTTTGGAAATATACCTAGAAATGCAATTGCTGGGTTGTATGGGAACTGTGTTTAACTTTTTGAGGAACTACCATTTAATTCTAGCCACCCTAGTGGGTGTGACACAGTATCCCATTGTGGTTTTGATTTGCATTTCTCTAATAATGATGTTGAGCATCTTCTTATGTGTTGTTTTTTCAGACATTTATAGTTTCTTTAGAGAAATTTTCAGATACCTTGTTCATTTTTTAGTTGGGTTATTAATCTTTTTATTATTGAGTAGTAAGAATTGGCAATTTCATTCTTGCTTGGTTTAAAATAGGCATCTGGAGCAGCATCAGTATTTAAGGTACCTGAGACCCTGAGATTTGGTGGTGACTCAAGTTATCTTTTTAGATATTATCTAGAGCCAACCTCATGTGCTTTCATAGTTTCAGTCAGAGACCTATATACTTATGGTTTTCAAATTGGTATTTATGGCCTTGAATACCATCCTCTGTTCCATGCTTAAATTCTAGTTGCCTGCTGGAATATTTACCTGGATATTTCAGAGCCTTGTAAAAATTAACATGTTAAAAATTAAAATTAAAACAATCATTTTAATAATATATCTCTTTGCCCTCTACCGCACGCAGATCCTAGAAGCATGAAGCAGCACCCAGCAGCATCCAGCTGCTGGTGGCCTCCTCTGGCATCTATCCCATCAGGTGGTTTTCTTCATTTGAGACACTGCCCCATGAACAGTTTTCCTTTACAAGGAAAGATTTATGAACAATTTTTAGAGGGCAGATTTCTGTTAAATTCTGTCAATATGGCTGCTCAGCAACTTCTGTCATCCAGTGAGCAACAGTCAGGTTATTTCTAACAAGATCTGGACCTCAGCTCTTGAGGGGAGGGAGGTCTTTCTTGGGGACTCTATTTCAGACTTAGGGTAAAGCTTCTCCTTATATCTGCTATTTCTATATTTCGTAGAGATCTTCTTACTAGTTAATCCTTCATTACCCCTATCTCCAGTTGAAGTTATTCTTTGTTAAACTTTCTCTGTTCAAATTGCTGTGTGGTTTATCTCCCTTAGTTGAACCCCTTGTGATCAGAATTGCTGCCCTGATACATCCCAAGATACTGCTAGGATGAAGAGAGAGATGCTAGACCAACTTCTTGGTCTGGCTTGGTGACCAGGTGAAAGGACAGTATTGCCATTGACTGGAAAGAAAAATGAGGGCAGTGTTGAGTTCAATTTGAGACATGTAGAATTTGAGGTGTCGCTGTGACATCCAAATGAAGATGTCCAGTTGGTTATAGCAACCTGGGGCCATATGGCTGTATATAATTTATTTAATAACATTCTTTGTTTTCTTCCCCTAATTTTTCAATATTTCAAAATATGTTTCAGTGAATATTTTTGTACATAAATCTGTATCTTGAGGTGTTTTGTTGCTTGAGACAGATTCCTAGGAGGAAAAATACTTTGCCAACAAGTATGAGCCTTTTTTAGGATTTTTCAAACATTGTCAAATTACTATACAGAAAAATTGTATTAATTTACATTCCAACTCATGAATGTTTACCATACCGTTGCAATCATAATGAAAAACTTTGCTAATCTAGGTAAAACAGGATTTATTGTAAATTGTTTAATTTGCATTTCCTTAACAGTCAGTGTTTTTTTCTCTTCTAATCTGTGGCTTTTACCTCAGACTCATGGCTGCGGTCCTGAACTGTAATGCTTTCTCCTACCTCTCTATCCCTTTCAAACACTATCTCTTTCACCAGGTTAATCCTTACCCACCATTCACCTTTTATCTCCAGTGATACCCGCTCAGGTACTAACTGCTTTCTTCCCCACCTTGGGTGTATGTCTGTTTTCTTTAATATCTGGTTCCATTTCTTTGGTTTAATCCTGACTGATACGTCCCCTTTATGCTTTTTTTTTTTTAAGATCAATTTATTTATAAATATTTTCTAAAGAACTTATAAAGATTTTAAATAAGTTCCTCAAAAAGTCTATGTGAAATTTTGATTTTTGATTGCGTCAAATTTGTTGGTCAACTTGGAGGGAATTGACATCATTATAGTATTGCCATCCATTCCAAGGGTATGGCTGTCTGCATTTATTCTGATCAACTTCTGTGTCCTTCAGAAAAATCTTAAAGTTTTTTTTTTCCCCACAGGACATTTCATGTAGTCTTCATTAGTGCCCCAATACTTCCTCTTTTTTTTTTTTGGATTATTATGAATAGCATTTTTTAAAATTACATTTTCTAGTTGGTTATTGATGTATGAGAAATGCTATTGATTTTTGTATGTTGATTTTATATGCAGAGAACTTATTGAACTTACTTGTTAGTCCTAATAGTTGGTATCTATTCTATTGCTATTTCTAGATAAGTGAGACATTCATTTGCAAATAATGATAGTTTTATCTCTTTACAATTTTTTATATTTTTTATTTCTTGATATAAGATGGAAGGAAGAATCTAAAGATTTAAAGAAATGAGAACATTGTAGTGGATTTTTCTCTTTTGTAGTCTTCACCTATCCTAGAGCTATGTCCTGAAAGAACCCAAAAGCACTGAGAAGAGATACTTTCATGAAATCAGCACCAACTTTAAAAAACAGAGCTGTAGTGACTCTTCTTTGTTAGTAGAAAGCTTCTGTGGATAATAGGAGATAGAGGATGACCCGGTATTTCTAATTTGGACCAATTAAACAAATGCCAATTAGTCAAGATATTCCTGGAATTATTGTAGTTGTTCTGGAAGTCCTGGTCATCCAAGGGACTCAGAATCACCCCTATTAACATTTTACACTAGATTAGATCATTTCCACCAGGTGGTGCCAAACCTCAACCAGTCCATTTTTGGATGTGCTTAGAAAGCACTGGATCTGGATCTTTGGATCTATGCTAGCTTGATTCACCCCAGTCATTTTATTAGCTTCTCAGTAACATATTTTTGCATTTTTGGCAATTGGTGTTTCGAACTCAACATATTATGTGTTGTTGGCATTTTGTCATAAAGATTTTGCCACATTTAGCAAGTATCGTAATCCTGGTATTGTCTTTCTGAGCTGTAGAGTAAGAATTTTTATGATAGGAAGAGCCAGGCAGAAGCCCCCCGAATTCTTTCTTGTTGACATGGTGAAATTTTGTAGACTCACAGACAGTAGTGCTACCATCCAGAACTTCTAAGATGTGAAAGTGGTGATTCCTGTCTTAGACCCATTTAACTCACAGGTTTGATAGAGCAAATGGAAGATGGGTGTTAGGGAGTAACAACAGACTATCTGAAAGTTAGTCGGGTGATAACGCCAATTGAATTTGCTATTCCAGACAGGGTCTCCTTTGAGGGATAATAAGCATAATTCCTGATAACTGGTATATAGCTATTGACTTAAATTATATTTATCCTTGATTTGGATAACTGAGAACATCTCTTTCCTAGAAGGAACAGCAACACAATTTCATTGCCTTCCATCAAGGTTAGGTAAACTCTCTGGCTCTGTGCTACAGGAGCCTCTATTATTTCATCAGTCCAGACGCTATTACACACTGCTCCACTACACTGATGATGTTAGGATGCAATGACCTATAGAACTGAACACAGTTACCCTAGATGCCTTTGTCTAAACCAAGTATGTCAGAGGATAGACGAAGAATCCCGTGAAATTACAATTGTGTGTCATCTCAGTAATATTTTTGAGGACCAGCTGGTTTTTCTCCAAATGGAAGGACTAATGGTTGTACCACTAAAAAAGAGCCAAAATTGTTTGTGGGTTGTTGACCTGTTCTGCCAAATCTGGTGGTGAAAATTCATGGAAAACTATAGTAACCTTACATAAGCAGATATAATTCTAAGATGTAATTTAATTACACTAAGAATTCAACTCTTAGAATAAAGGTTTGATCAGCTGAGATTCTGTTGGCTATAGGTAAAGATAACAATGTGTAGTTGAGAAGGCAAGTTATAAATACCAACTATGGCCTTGAATTCAGTTGCACAAAGGAGGACTTGGACATCTATTGTCATTTTCATGAACATGTGTATATATTTTGGATTGATTTTTGTCTTTATTTTCCCTTTCCCTCAGTATTTTATAAAGAAAAAGATGCTTGTTAATTTTACAATTTAATAGTGGATAATGTTTAAGATGGAATCTAAGACAATTAAAAGAGAGATATGCATTGTTCTGTGATGATTTTGAGTCCAATAACTGAGATTTTGTTTTAATCGCTTTGGGGACAGGTTAAAAGTATGAGGTAGTTGCAATATGTCAGATGTTATTATTTTAAAAGTTGTGTGAGTGTGGGAAGAAACATATATGTTGACTTTGGGGAGCCTAAGGCGTAGACTGTGTTGAAAATTTATATCTTATGGTCACTTAGCATCTTAATTCCTTCAGTATGTGTGTGAGAATCTTCACATGCAGCAAAGCCTGTTTCCATTGTGGAAGCCGTGGATCCCAGGTGCTTGCTTTCCCTGCAGCCGGGTACCACTGCAGTCTTGGAATCAGAACTTAGTGATGCAAAAGAACCAGTATTGTACAGAGCACATTGTCGAAGTGGGTAGAGACCACAGCAGCAGCTACATGCAGTTACCAGAGGCAGCAGGGTAGGGCAGCAGCTCTGACTGTCCTGGCCCATGTCCAGAGTCGGCAGTGTTGGTGTCATAAGCTGTGATGGCTGTGCTCAGTGGCAGTGGCCATGGTATCTTTGCCAGGCAAGTTCTATGATATCTGTTTGAGATACATCCTGGCTGCTCAACTCTCTGATCTTTGCTCTCAGCATTTCTGAAGTTTCTAAGATTGACCCAAGTCTCTGGCATAATTGTCATTTCCAGTGTCTATGGTTTGCAAATAAGAATCTTGATGAATGAAGTCTTGAATATACTAACATGTTTTTATTGTCTTACCTTTATTTTTGTTCGTCTTTATTTTACTCTTTAAATTGTTCATAAAGAGTTATCTTGATGGTGTAAAGGAAAAATACATTAAGAATATGAGACCAAATATGCTAAGTGTGGTTCCCTCAGAGTAGTGATAGTATGAGAAAACAGTTTCTAATTCTTTACGTTTACCAGAATTTTCCAAATTTTCATCATGGGAATGCATTATTTCATAAAGAAGAAAAATCAATTAAAGTCTGAGAAACAAAAGCAAAGAGCTTCATCTAACCCCTTTTTATGCTTAAAACAGACATAGGCTTGTAAAGAAAGGTCTTTTCTTTACTAGGAGTACCTTTCTTACACAGCTCAACAAAACTCATTCCTATCTAAGCTGGAATACCAGGACTTTTGTAAGCACTTCTTTTGACTTTTTTTTTTCTTTATCTTGTCTCCAAGCAACAAGGGAGTTTTTCCTTTTCACAACACCAATGATTCAGCTCATATTTACTATAGTAATATTGAGAAATTACTGAACAGTTGCCAAGTTCCTACTTGCCCTGGTAGAGATTTGCCGAGCTAAAAAGCTGGTTTTTCGTCTCCACCCAGTGTAAATGTTTACAGAATGGTACCTGCCCATTTTAACTGTTCCTGTTCAGTCACTTTAGTTTCTGGTTTTTGCTTATGGATTATTGTTAAAGTAAAGTTTTTAATGAAGTATAAGGCACATATAGAACATTGCCCCAATCTTAACTGCACAGCTGTTAAGATACATTTTCACAAAATGAATTCACTTGTGTGATTAACACCCAGATGAAGAGAACGTTACCAGCCCTGCAGAAGCCCCTTTAAGCTCCTTTGAATCACTACTCCCAAAAGTAATCTGTCATCATAGATTAGTTTTTCCTGCTTTTGAATGTTATATAAATTAAATCATATGCTAGATATTTCTTTACTCTTTTGCTTTTATTTTATTTCTGAGATTCTTGCGGGTTGTTGCATGTTGTGTTAGTTTATTCCTTCTTATTACTGTATGGTATATTATTGTATGAATATCCCACATTTCACCCATTCTACTCTTGATGGGCATTTGGGTTGTTTCCAACTTTTGGCTACCGTGTACAGTGTTGCTGTGTACTCATGGACTTTTAATTTTTTTTGGTCAGCTCTTAGAATGTGCATGTCATTGTACTATGCTGTAATCAAAGTGTGATAACAATAATGTCATGTCATGCTGAGTCATCTGGCCTATCACAAACATATTGCCTAAGATCACTCAAGTACTCTTAGGCTACATGTGTGTATGTAGTGTGTGTGTGTGTATAAATTTTTTCCCCTTTACAACGTAGAATCACACTGTATATGCAGTTCTCTAGTCTGCTGCTTTCATATAACTATATTTTTAGCTTTTCCCCATATTATGAAAATTCTTAGAAACTGTAATTTTTAATGGAGATATTCCATTCTGACTTATGGCTGTGTCATCCTTTATTTAATCCCTAGTGGCAGACATTTAGATTGCCTACAGTTCTTTTCAATACAAATAGTGCTATGGATAAAGTACCTTGCATCTAAATCTTTCTCTATTGCATGTCTGCTTGAAACGGTGCTGAGAATTTCTTATGTGGCCAGTGTAGGGTTTTGTGCAGTTCAGGGTAGCCGAGGCACTGCGTATCTTTCTTGTGACATAGCTGACTTTATTCCATTAGTATCTTTATCGTAGAAATGAGAACGTACAGTTTTCCACTTACTGGGCCCTCTGGATTTAGCTTGTCCAGCTTAGCCTCTGCAGCTTTGCCTCTAAGAAACGCACAGTGTGCGTGACTGACTCTTTCAATCTGTAACAAATCTAGGGTAACCCCTCAGTTTCATAGTGGGTTGTACTGTAGAGCTGAGAGGGGGGCAGTTAGGAGAATTTCTTCCCCTTGCAAAGATAATTAGGCAGGGACAAGTGACATGAGTGGGACAGTAGAGGGAAAGGCAAAGGGCAGAATGGCTGCAGACCCATAATTTGTCTTCATATTTGTTTGACAGAGGGTCCCATATACCTCTGCAGTAGCTGCTATTTTTCAATGCCCTTTTATCTATACTGCATAGTCCATGCCCTCCAGTCTCCTTAGGAACCTGACTCCATTCGTTGATTCATTCAACAAATATTTATTGTGTGCCTACTATGTGTCAGATATAGCTCTAGGCCCTGGAGATATACACAAGTGAATAAAATTCAAAGTCACCATCCTTATGGAACATACAGTCTAATTGGAGAAATGGGATGGAAATAAATATGTGGACAAATAAATATACCTGTAACAAGTCAAGTCATAAGTTATGAAAAAAATAAAGCAGACTATGAGGGATGGAAAAAGCCACCTTTAACCTGCGAACATGTTTAAGTCTTCCCTATTGAAATAAAATTCCATTTCATCTTGTAACTATAGTTCACTCTCACTTCTTTTACAATAAGGCCCCTTAAAGGAGAAGCTAGACTTGCTTTTTTCACTTCGTCTTCTCTCGATCACACAACAAACTGTAGCCTCAAACCCAGTAGGTTAGATTCTGAGCTCATTTCGCCTGGAGCCTTGCTCCTGCTCCTCCAATGCCTACCCAGTTTGCAGTCATTTTTGGTCCTTTCTCTCCTTGCTTTCCATTTCGCCACATCCAATCAATTATGAACTTCTCAGTTTACCTCCTAAATACCTCTCACTTCGCTCTCATTGTCACTGCCTGTATTGGTTTGCTAGGGCTGCCATAACAAAGTACCACGACAGTGGGATGATTAAACAACAGGAATTTATTGTCTTACAGTCCTGGAGGCCAGAAGTGCAAAATCAAGATATTGCCAGGTTGGTTTCCTCTGAGGGCTGTGAGGAGAGAATCTGTTCCAGACCTCTCTCTGGCTAGCAGGTGGCTGTTTTCATGTTCACATGGCGTTCTCCCTGTATCTTTCCTTTGTACACATCTCTGTGTTCACATTTTCCCTTTTATAGGGATATCAGTCATATTGGATTAGGGCCACTCTAATGATCTCACTTGATCACCTTTGTAAAGACCCTATCTCCAAATGGGGTCACACGCAGAAGTACTAGCGGTCAGGACTTCAACATAAAAATTTTGGAGGGACACAATTTGACCCCCACCACGTTTGAGCCTTTGTAATTTTTCAACCATCATTTCTTTAGCCTCCTTCGGAGTATCCCTGCTTCCAGCATTGTCTTGTTTCAACCCAGCCTCTACCCTTCTGCCAGAATCTCATAAAACCACCGTGGATGTCAGGATAAATCCAAGCTTCTTGCTATGCCTACTAGGCTTTTTGTGTTCTGGCCTCTGCCATCTTTCCCATTCTTCTTGCTATTCCCATAGCATTGTTGCAGTCTTTGTGAGCCTTGTGTCGTGACTGCCATGTCTTTGAACTTGGCTACATGTGTCTCCTGTATGAATTCTCTCTTCCTATTCTCCCTGATTGAACCTAAGGGGTCTTTGGGCTAGCTCCAGCACCATCTCTTCTGAAAAACTTTTCCTAACACCCCCAGTCTGGGTTCTGAGTCTTTCCTCCATAACCTGTGTCCCCTCTGCCATTCCTCCCTACTGTACATTTATTTACTAATTTATGTATCTCCCATACAAGACCTAAATCACCAGAACTTCTAGTTCAATGCCTAGTATACCAAGGGCACTGAATACAAATCGGCTGAATAGGAAGGAGTGAACAAATAAATCTTTAGAAAATTGCTGTGTCATACTGACTAAGCTAGCTAGTAAGGACAATGAAACTATCAAAGGAGGGGCAAATTAATGGGTGTGTCAGTCAGATCTGGCTTATAAACTGTAGGGCAGAAAAGACAGATTCAGCTGTCATCACTGCTCTGAGGAAAGTGCACTGCTCTGAGGAAAGTGCGGCTGCTCCCGCAACTTTTTGTCCAGTAAGATGACCAGCAAGAAAGTGATTGCAGTATTCGGAGCTACAGGTAAAAAACTCTCTACTTTTAAAATGCATCCTGACTTGGCTTACTTTCCGGTCTTCATGTTTTTAACTTCAGAGTCTGCAAGCCTGGGCTGAACAAAGAGCCCTTTGGAGGAAATTAAGAAAAGTGTCTATTGTTCAAGTTTATGATGTAGTAAAGGGGCTGGGTGATTTGATTTGTCAGAAATGATCTCAGCAGGACAAGGGCAGCTGATATAGTCTCTCTTTTTCAATTGTCTGCCGACTTGTTGGTTTGAGTTTCATCTCAAGAGAAGCTATACTCTAGAAACTTTTCTGCACTCACTTCCTGACAAGTGAAACGGAGGAAGTGTGAGAGACCCATGGGTGTGTAGGGGGTATCCACATGCCTGGCCAAAACTTAGCAAATCTGAAAGGATGGCGAGGTGGGGGTCAGGAGAATGTGCTAAGTGACTTCTCTCACGTGTTGAGCTGTCCGAGCCTTTTTACTGCATGCAGTGTCTGCTTTCACTTTTGCCTCCTTTACAGCAGGTTGTTTGAAAGCCAGAGCCGTCTTTGTGGAACTGTTGATGGAATCAGGCCACTCCCTTTTCATCTGTTCTCATTTCAGCCTCTCAGTGATCCATTGAAACCGTCAGATCATAACATGCATCTGCTCAAAACCCGCCAGTGTCTGTCTCATCCCAAGTAAAACGCCAAATCCAGCTAATGAACTTTCATCTTCTGCCGCTCCTCTTTACTTATTCTGTGTGTTCCTCAGACATTCTCCCACCTTAAATTCTTTGCATTGGCTGCCCCCTCAACCAAGAATAAATCATCTTCCTCCTGTTACTCACACTTTTTTTCTCTCTTGTGTTGTCCACGACTCTGCTCAGATGTCACCCTCTCCATGAGCACTTTCCAGACCAACATATTTAAAATTGCAACTTCCCTGCACCCTGCCACTGTCTGGCTGCCCTCCCTACTTGATTTCTTCCCTTACTGTCTGACTCTCTGTTCTAGAGTATAAGCTCTATGAGCACAGGAATTTTGTCTAAAAGGTTAAGAAAGGGCTAGAGCAGAGAGAGGAGAGAAATAGATTTGTAAAAGCCACGAGTCAGGTATATTGACTTTAAAAAGAAAAAAGAAGGGTAAATAGGACACAAGGTAAATGATTTTAGAGAGCATTAGGCGATAGTGAGAATATTATTTTTTCCTGAAAGAGATGAGAATCCATTATAAGATTTTGAGTAGAGTGGTGACATGACTTTGGTGTTAAAGGGATGATTTTAGCTTCTGTTTTGTGAAGAGAGTGTAGGGGCAAGGGCTGAGCAGGGAGACCTTTTAGGGCGCTGCTGCCATAATCCAGGCGAAATATGGCCAGGACCAGAGTGGCAGCAATGAGGTGGCGGGAGCAGTCGGATTCCAGGTGCATTCTAAGGAGAGTTGGCGGGACTCGCTGATGGAGCAGATACTAGTGGTGAGAAGAGAGGAGTGCACAGTGACTTCAGAGTATTCGGGCTTGAGCAGCTGGAAGAGTAAACTTGTATGTGAATCAATGAAACCGGAAAAAAACGTGGTGGGAGCAGGTGAAGGAACACCAGGAGCTCCATTTTGGTCTGTAAACCTTGAGTCATGCCTAGGTGTTCAGGATGGGCGGCTGGATAAGAGTGTTGGGAGTGGCTCCTAGAGGAATCAGATTAGATGTGTCAGAGCTGAAGCAAATGGATTCCTGCTTAACGGAGGGTATGGGCTGATTACCTTAGGCTGTGGGTTGCCAGATTTAGCAGATAAATATGTAAGATGCCTCGTTAAATTTGACAGGGAAACACGTTAACCTTTAACCTGTGTGTGTGTTTGCACATCCACTTCTGAACAATACCTCTAGTGCCTGCCATCAAATGCTGTTTTGGACAAAAAAATGGGTGTTGTGTGGAAAATAACCTCACAGGATGATCTGATCATAAATTTCTAACAGGGCAGGTCAAGGTGGGTAATCACACCCCAGTCAAATAACTTCTGTAGTAAAAGGCTTATCTTTACCTTAAGCAAACCCTGTACTTTGTCTTTGAGCATCTGGGTTAACACACCTTTGAAATAAGCCATAATGCCCTGGAGAGAACATGTTATCTTGTTAACTATCCTGTAACACAGTCCCCGCCTTGCTTTCTCTCACCTGCATGTCGCCTTCCTTTTATTCCCTCCTAAATTTCAAATGCATAAAAGAAACTGCAAAACTCTTATTGTTCAGAGCATTTGGGGTCTTGCTCTCTGGCATATGCCGTCAGTTTGGCTCAAATAAACTCTTATAACAATTCTCTACAGGTTTGAATGTTTCTCATGTCAACACTGTTCTCAACATGGAATCATCTAGTAGGAAACTGGGTCCATGAGTGAACAATCCAAAATAAGCGAGGAGGGTCTGAGACAACTAAGTATGTCAAGAAAAAGGATGTTCTGGGGCTGCCTTATTGGGCTGATGAATTTATGAGTATGTCTGGCTAAAGTAAAGGAGCGAAGCCTAGGTGGTCAAATTCCTCTCCTGGTTTGGGTCTTAGTTAACCATTAGAGTGGGAGTGGTTAGGAGAGCCAGGCTTGATTTTGGTCCAGCTCCCCTTATCTTTTCACACTGGTCCATGTCATTTGCTTCTCCATCTCACACAGGTCTAGGCAGGCCTGTACCTCCAAAGCTAAGAGTTGAGAGCACAGAGATTTTAGTCTTTCCGATTTATTCATTCATTCAGTCGTTCAACACATAGATTTTGGAAACTTACGGTTTGCCAGGGAATAGTCTCAGCACATGGTTGGGAAACAGGGATAAAGAATAAACAGTTTCTGTCCTCGAGGAGAACCCAGTTTAGTAGCGAGGTTATACGGAAATAATTACAATAGTCAATGATATGAGCTGAATGGTGTACGCCCCCCAATTGATATGTGAAGCCCTAATTTCTAGTACCTCTGAATATGACTATGTGCAGATAGGAACTTTACTGAGGCAATTATGTTAAAATGAGTCTGCGAGAGTGGGCCGTAACCCTATTTGACCAGTGTCCTTTTAAGAAGAGGAAATTGACACACAGAGACAGGAGGAGCTGGAGTGCAGAGAGGCAAGACCACAGGAGGACACAGTAAGAAGGCTCTCCATTTGCAAACCAAGGAGAGAGATCTCAGGAGAAACCAAACATACCAACACTTTAACCTTAGAGTTCTAGCCTCCGGAACTGTGAGAAAATATGTTTTAATTGTTTAGGTCGCCATTCTGTGGAATTTTATTATAACAGGCCTAGCAAACTAATATGGCTAACAAATATTTGTTATTGAATTTTTATTTCTATAGATGTGTATATAATAGTTTTCAAAGTCTAATAGTCCTACAAGGCTTATAGAGAAGCCCAGCAGACCCTGCCCTACCCCTTTCTTTTGTTTCTATTGGTAGTTGTCTTCATATTTCTAAATAACATGATAATATGCTATTTCTTGATATTCAACTTTAGATGTTATGCACTGTCTGTATCCATTGTCTGTATCCACAGCCCCAAGGATGTACTTCCTTTTTCTCACCCTCCCCATGTAGTTTATAACAATTTGTCTTTTTTCATATGGACAATGGACTAATATGGGCCCATGTCATGATTATGTAATTATTGTTCATACTTGAGCCATGTAGTGTATGCTTTCTTTTTTTACGTAATTTCTTGTTTTTCCTGAAATTAATAATTACCTTTATTTCTTCTTTGTTTCATTTTCTTTGTACCTATCATTCACTTTCCCCTAATCTCTTCAATAAAGCTAGATGATTTCTTTCAAAATGAGCAAACGCATCCTTATTCATCTGTTGGTTCTGCCTCCCACCTCCCATGGAGACCTCCCTCTCTGAGTGCTCCATTTTCTAGTTTCAGTCTTCCTAAGATTTTCTTCCTCATTATTCTAACAGTTCTCTTTGCATTTTTCCTAGGTTTGGTTTCTGTTTCTTGGATACCTCTTGCTTGCTTTCCTTTGTCATTTTGCTGGAAAATATCCTCCAGTAGCTTACAGAGAAAGAGTGCATGGGAGTTAAATTTTTGAAATCTGAATGTCTGAAAATGTCTTTATGGAAAATGTTTAGACTCAAATGACTGTGTGGCTAGGTTTAGAATTCTAGACAGAAATTAATTTTCTCCCGACATTCCTCACTCCATTGCTTTCAGTGTTATAAAGAAATTTGGACCTATTTTATCCACACCTTTGACTCATCGCCATCCCTGTCTCCATCAAAGCTTTAAAGATTTTTTTTATCCCCAGTGTTCTGAAATTTCACAATTATGTGAACAGTGTGAGACTTTATTTGTTCACTGTGCTGGGCACTCAGTGCCTCCTTAATCTCAAAGTTCGTTTATAACCCTTGAACCCCGGGAAATTATCTCCTTCGATAATTCCACACTTTCATTTTCTGTTCTCTCATTCTGGAATTTCCCTGGCTTGATCGCCCATTTCCTGTCTCCTGTTTTCCATTTCTTTGCTTTTTTCCTCAATTCTGGAAGCTTTCTCCAACTTTTTCTATTGAAAAATTTATTTCTTTTATATTTTAAATTTCTTTCCTTTTGAATACTCGTTCTCTTTCTCTTCTGCCTTCCCCTCCCCTTTTATTTGTACAGTATGCAGATGTAGTGTTCTGAATACACAATCTTCTCCAATCTCTGAAGATATCAATCCTTTAAAAGTTTTCTTCTGTTCACTGCACTGTTTCTGTTTCCTTTAATCAGGTTTGTGTTGGTGTTTTTTTGTTGTTTTGCCTTTACTGCTGGAAGCTTTCTTCAGACATCTGGTGACCTTTGGCTGGCTGTTCGTATTTACCGCTAGAGCACTAACCTTCAGCCGAAGCTCTTTGTGCAGAGGCAGAGCTCATTAAATGGCAGACCCTATAGGGTTATCAGTGGCATATCAATTTGGTTTGGTCCCACAAGAAACAAGTGCCATACTCTTTCAGAGAAGCTGAGAAATACTGAATAAAGGTGGAAAGGGAAGAGAACAATAAAGAATAAGTAAGCAACAGGAGGCCAGAGCCAAGTGTAAGAAAGAGAACCAAAACCTGGGGAGAGTAGCAGTGTGGAGGGTCACCTCTTTTCCTAGCCTCACATCTGTGGCTGATGCCTCTCATTGACCAGACCAACCTGAGTGCAAGAGAGCACATTGACGGAGTCCATACAGATCAGCTTCTCAGGGCACTAGGCAGGTTGGAGGAGGCGAAGGTAGATCTGAAGTCACAAAAAATACATTCAGGACGGGTATGCAACCCATCTGATGGAGGATCCCAAATGTCAGTAACCCAGCATAGGACTGGCATATATCACAGGGTGTCTAGTAGTAACTATTTGCAGAGAAGGTAAGTTAAGGAGGTAATGATCATATTATGAATGGCTTTGAATGCCATGAAAAGAAATTTGTGTCAGCTTTCAACCTTTTAGAAACACTTTTGAAAATAAAATTGTATGAAGAACCTAAAACTAAAATCTATAACTAGATAAAAGTCGAAATACTCATTTGAATCTGGGGTACAGAGTCTGGCACTCTGCTCATTTGTCCTTCTTGTTGCCTCAGTACACTCTTATTCTTCCTCTCCCTACTGGACCCTGACAAGGCTTGAGAAACCCAGTTTGCAAACCACTGTTGCAAGCCACGGGGAAGCTTCCTGAAGTAGTTATTACAAGAGCTGTACTCTGATTAACTGGACCTCCTGGACAGCTTTTTTTCAGTGAACATTCTTCCTGAGACTTCCTCTATTTCTTCTTTCCCAATCCTGCAGGGGCTCAGGGTGGCTCTGTGGCCAAGGCCATTTTGGAGGGCAAAAAGTTTGCCGTGAGAGCACTAACCAGGGATGTGACTAAACCAAGTGCACAGGTGCTCCGGGACCTTGGTGCCGAGGTGGTGAAAGGGGACCTGGATGACGAAGCGTCGGTCGAGGCTGCCTTAAAAGGTGCCTATGGGGCCTTCTTGGTGACCAGCATCTGGAACAGAACTAGCGAAAACCAAGAAGTGCGTCAGGTAGGAACGCCTTTGAAGCCTTTACTCTTACCTTCCCTGGCTGCCTTGCCCTCCCTGGAAGGAGGTAGGCTTCCAAGTCTGGACAAAAATATAAGCCTCATTCCACAACATCTCTCCGAGACTTATGAAATATATGTACAATCCAGGTGTCTTTGATTGTGAAATCAGTGTTACGTAGTACACGTCTACATCTCAAGATCTTGGATCTTTGAGAATGGCTGTGCAATAGAGCCAGTCATTAGATTCTCCTAAAATTAAAGATACCCGTAAAATTAAGGTTAGTCTGAGAGTGAAATGGAAAGAACAAAAATGTAATGAGTATATTTATACTTCTGGTAGAGAATTTGAGGATGAATTCACAATGGGTACATAGAAAAAGAATTAAACAATTAAGCAAACAAACCTACAATGATTTACTCCTAGGAAAATGAAAGTTTGCAAAATACATAAATAAATAAATGTAACCATGGGATATCACATGGCTCAGCTTTAGCTGTGTGTAAGCACTGATTATTGCGCTACTCTAAAGTTTTGCTATTGGGAGCATGGAAAAAAAGGGAATTACACGTATGTGTGATGGTGGCGGTGGGCTCTGTGTATGTGTGTGTGTATGTGAGAGAGAGAGAGTGAGCACACTAAAGAGGCTGGCCCATCTTACACAGTAGGAATTTAATAGCTGATACCTTAAATTGGAAAAAAAATATCAAGAATTAGTAGTGCCACCAAGTTATTTAGAAATAAAGAAACAGCTAAAGTAGATGAAAGTGGTTACTTTGATAACTACTCTGAAGAGCAGTTATCAGCATGGAAGCTTAGGATCAAAATAGATCTTGGTCATTAGAAGATCTATTTTCCCTCCTATGGCAGTACTAGTTGCACATCTAAATTAGAAAGAATATGAAGATTAGATTTTTAAAATGTAGTGGATAGGATCAGCCTCTTGTAGAAATGGCACAATGCAAAAAATTAAGAACAGGATTAAACTGTTTCAGGAATATCTGTTAAATTAATTATACCACTTACAGCTTGTCTTTTAGCGATAAACTTTGAAAGGGCTTATTTTAAGAACTCTGGGTACTAATTCTGATATTCACTCGCTATGAAATCCAGGGGTACAAGCTGTTTCTTTGCCTCACTTTCTGCATCCACTAAACTAGATTAATTATGTCTGCTCTGCTTGCTACGTAGAGTTTTATAAGGAAGAAAAGAAGGAAATGGTGAAAAGTAAGAAGAAAAAGGGTAGAAGGAAGAAAGGAAGCAAGGAAAGGAAAGAAGGAAAGAAGGAAGGGAAGGAGGGAGGGAAAGAAATAAAGATGCTTTGGAATAATTGGAACTAAATTATAAAAAAGGATATTTGTGTGTGTGTGTGTGTGTGTCTATAATAATAATTATATGTATACATCCATTATGCTCTCAATACCCAATGGTGTGTAGACATAATTTATTACTAGAAAAGATTATTATATTGTGTATTGTTTTCTCAAGTGTCCTTAGCCTTCTATACAAATTAATGTGGCAGTCGATCACAAAGATACTGTCAGCCTAGAGGAAGGGACCAAATGTCCCCGACCTTTCCCACCAGGATGCCTCTCAGCTTCTGATGGAGCTCTGCATTTGACATGCTGGTGCTCTACTCCCTGAGACCATTGCCCTTTCATACAACAGCTGGAATATGTTCTCTCGATGCTGGAAGAGTTCCTTTTTTTTCTAAGGAGGACGATGAGAAAAGGAGGGTGTGGACCCAGCACTCCCCTTTAGTCCATATGCAAATACAGCGATCTATATATGTAAAGCATTTGTGTTTGTCCCTTAGGGAAAGCTGGTAGCCGATGTCGCCAAGCGCCTGGGTCTGAAGCATGTAGTGTTCAGTGGCCTGGAGAATGTCAAGCGCCTGACCAACGGGAAGTTGGTGGTTGGGCACTTTGATGAAAAGGGAGAAGTGGAGGAGTATTTCTGGTCCATTGGTGTTCCCATGACCAGCATCCGCGTGGCAGCTTACTTTGAGAACTTTCTCACCATGTGGAAGCCCATGAAAGCCTCCGATGGAAACTACTACACCTTGGGTAAATGGAAGTTTTCAGTGAAAGTTATCCAGACATCTGCTCTCCTCTCCTCCCCCTTCCTCTTTCCTTTCCTTCCTCTCTTCAGTAGACATACATCGTTTGAGTGCCTACTATATGCTTGGCTCTGTATGAAGTGCTGAGAGGAATACCAAACTGTCCTAGACTTCACAGAGAACTGTGACCTCAAACCTCAGTGTCCTCATGTCTCATGGAAAAGTTGGGCAAGATGACTTCTAAGGTTCCTTTTAGCTCACTCAGCTGGCCGTCTGCATCAGCATGGAAGACAGTCTCCTCTTGATCTGGGTCCGATGGGATTCCCCAGGGATAGGTTCCCAGCTCTGCAGTCTAGTTCTGTAGGTCTGGGCTAGAGCCTGAAAGCCTGTAGTTTGAACAAGGATTCCTGGTAATTCCAGTGCTGCCAGTCCACTGGCCAGCATTCCTCTGCCCTTTGGGGACATTTTCTTTGCCCAGAGTTCAAGGTGGCTCTGTGGAGTGGAGGGAATATGGAAGTATCAATGGCAACAATTCAGTCCTTTTTCTTGGCACATAATTAAGATTCATCAAAGGCATAACTAGTGGCAGCCAAAGTAGAGCTGAGCCAGAGGCACTTGCCAATTTCACACGACCTGAATGTAGATACATAGCTTTATCCCACTTTCTTCCATAGCTTTAGCCCCTACCAGGTTTTAGAAGCCAGCTCACTGACATCTCCCTGGTCCTGAACTAGAACATTATAACTTATCAGTTATAGTGTCCTGGGTGAAAAGATGATGCCTTGAACTTCTCTTACCCAGTCTTATCTGAGGCCCCAGAGTATATAAAATGTAGTATCTCCACTCTAGGAATAGCTAACATTTACTAAGCACTTACTAGGGGCCCAGCACTGTTCTGTTCACCTCCATGTTATGGATGTGGAAACTGAGGCACAGATAGCCTAAGTAACTGTGCCAAGATCACTAATAAGAAAGAACCAGGACATGGACCCAGGCAGTTTAGCTCTGGAGCTATATTCTTTACCACAGTTCCATCCGCAGACCTGCAGTCCTCAAAAACAAAGTTCAGAGTATGAACGGACTTGACTCTGAGTGCCTCAAAAGCCCAAACTGCTTTACAAACGTAAAATAAAATAATTTAATCTGAGGAGTGAGCTGAGCAAACAGTTTGCCTATGAAGAAATTCAGGCAGGAAACTAATTTGCTACAAAGTACCAAATATGATATTTGGTTTTTGGCTACTAAGTCTGAAGTCACTTTTACACTGGATTAAACTTCAGAAACCTTGATTCCTGGCCTGGCCTGTTGCTTTCTAACTGTGAGGCACCAGTTGAATCAATGAGGCTTAGTTTTTTCATTTAAAAAATGAGAGTGCTGAGGTTAGATTGTGTCCGCTTTGGGTTTCAGCCCCAGTATTCTGGGATTCTGGAAATCAATGAGAGCCCATATCATAGTGTTGGCAAGGCACAGGCTTTGGAGTGATGCATGAGGGTTTGAACCCACTTGTGCTGTTTATTGCCTGAGTTACTTCGGGCAAGTACCTGATATTCTTATGTTTCAAGATTGTTTTGAGAATTAAACCAGCCAATATGCTCATTCATTCACTCAGTGAATATTTGAAAGCATATTATGCACTAGTCACTCAGTGAGAAATCAGTAATAAACAGTTCAAAAACAGAAAGCTGTGCCCTTACAAAGCTCCTATTCGGGTGGAGGAGATAAATTAGGAGCATAACATATAAGTAAAATATATTGCATGTTAAGAGGTACGTGCCATAGAAAAATTAAGACAGGGTAAGGCATACGTGAAGTGCTAGCAGTAAGTGGGTAGTGTGTGAAATTTAAACAAGGTGATCAGTAGACCTCTTCTTTGAGAAGATGACATCTGAGAACCTTCTGGAAGTAGATAGGGGTCTTTGTGAGTGTTCGGGGGGAGAAGATTTTGGGCAGAGGGAACAACCAGTGTGGTTGGAACAGAGCAAGTAGGGGAGGGTAGGAGGAGGTGAGCCCGAGCTAACAGAGGCTTAGTCCTGTAAGTCACTGGCTTGTCTTTTGAGGGACAGAGCCATTGTAGGGTATGGGCAGATATGGTATGAGCTGACTTAAGTTTTATGGGATCCCTCTGACTTTTGTGTTGTAAAGGGACCACGGAAAGGTAAGAGTGGAAATAGAGAGACCAACTTTGCAATAATCCAAGTCAAAGGTGATTGTTCAATGTGGCTTGGACCAGGGTAGTAGCAGTGAAGATGGTGAGAAGTAGTGAGATTCTGGACATATTAGGAATAGTATTTCCAAAAAAATAAAAAGTAAAATAGGACATGGGGTGTGAGAGAAGTGTCAAGATTTTTGACTTTTGTGAAACTAGAATTATAGAATTGCCATTAACTGAGATGGGGAAGTTTGTATGGGGAGCAGGTTGTGGGTGTGTAGGAAATATTTCAGGGCACTTTGAGTTAAAATGTCTATTAAACAGTCAAGTAAGGTTGTTGAATAGGAAGTTGGACACTAATCACACTGTGCACACAGCAGATGGTCAGTAAATGGTTGCTTTATTTTTTTTTTTAAACCAATACCCAGGCATAATCATATTTTCTCACACACAACCTTATAACTGCATAGATTGTGGCCACTTGGTGTTACATTGCTTTCCTAGAACTTTGATTTAAATGGTTGATTAATTCAAGTTGGTAGAACCTACCAAGGATGTGATATAATTAGCTATTTTTGTCCTTTTTTTTTTTTTTTTTTTTTTTTACTAGCACTGCCTATGGGGGACGTACCAATGCATGGCATCTCCGTTGCTGATATTGGAGCAGTGGTCTCTACCATTTTTAATTCTCCAGCGGAGTATTTTGGCAAGGCAGTGGGGCTGAGTGCAGAAGCACTAACAGTACAGCAGTACGCTGATGTTTTGTCCAAGATTTTGGGGAAAGACGTCCGAGATTCAAAGGTAAGTTTTTAGGAGACATAAATGTGATTACAGGAGTCCAGTGTGGGTGAGAAGAAATTGAGGAGGGTTCCAGTTCCACAAATCTGTCTTCATTTGCTGGTGTATCTGAATCCCACCCTTATGGCTTTATTTCTTTGGCCAAAGGAATTTCCCTGGCATCAAAAGTTTTAGGGCCTTAGAGGCTGGAAGTTCTACAGAATAGTTAATGCTGTTCTTAGGTACTAGGCTGACCTGAAGATGCTGCCCACTGGGAAAACTGCTGGGCACTATGCTTCGCTGGGGCAGGATGCGTGTGGCCACCAGGTGGCGCCCCAGCCTCGGCAGTCTGACTTTCCCCCTCCCAGTCTGGTGGGAAGGAGGCTGTTGGCATAAGTCTTCAGGGAATGCACTCACCATAACAAACTGCCATCAGAGGAACTGGTCTGCGGGAAAATGTCTGTGTAACCCCACAAGGGACGTGGTTCTTTCAGAAAGGAGTGCGCAACAGAATCAATCTCTTTCCTTCAAAGTCTGCAGAAAAGAATCCCCTTTTTAATGAGGGATATTAGTTATCAAAGTTACAGATGAAGGAGTGACTCAGGAGACAGACATTTTAGAAGTTGTCTCCCATGCTTCTCGTAGAGTACTCTATTTCTAAACTAAACTAAAGTTTTAAATTTTTTTCTAATTTCAAAAATAACTGCTTATCTCAGAAACGCAGAAAATTATAAAAAATAAAATAAAAATCACATGGTTTATCAGAGATAGCAGCTGTTAAGATTTGGCACATTTTCTTCTAATCTGTTTTGAGTATATATATATATATATATGTATATATATATATATACACACACACATACATACATATGTATATAAATACATATTTTATATGTTTTATTATATATTTTATATATAAATATAGATTATATATAATATATATTTTATATATAAAATTAAAATAACACTATGTGTACCATTTTGTATCTGGCTTTTTCATTTAACAGATTGTTATGAACATTTTTCACTTTGTTAAATTTTAAAAGCATTAATTTTAATAATTGCATAATATTCTTAGAGTAAACGTACCACAATTTATTTTCCCATGCCTCTATTTTTGGACAAGTATTTTTTCCTTGATTTTTCATTATTATAAAAGGCATATGACAATCATTGTTTTATATGAGTCGTTTGTGTCTGTCATACTTTTCTAAGGCCAAGTGGAATAGCAAGGTTAGAGTTTATCTTGGGGCTAAAGACAGATTGCACTGGATCTCATAATTAGATATGGGTTTTACTAATTCATGTGGGGGAACTAGTGTCAGAAGGGACTCAAGGGGCAGATTTTGTAGAAGTTGATAGAGGCGACCCAGTAGCTGTGTGATGGGCAGCATTTCTTTGGGCCTAGCCCTGTCAGAGGCTGGGATGATTATGTCAAGATGCTTATATTTAGTCTAGGAGGAGAGTGATGATGGAGGGGACATCAGCCAGGAGGAAAGGACAGAGCCCGGTGCCAGAGTGTGCAGGAGCCTTTATGCTGCATGGAGGACCGGACGGTAGAATATCTGAGAGGGCTGCTGAGGGAATCCCATGAGGAAATGTATATAAAAGCTGGTCAGGTGAAGTGGGTAGAGATCCATAGTACCTTTTTCAAAATTCTTGGGGCCAGAAACAATTCAGCCTTCAGAATCTGTCAGCTTTTAAATAGGTTATAGTCTACATATATTATGTTACATCAACATCAGGCTGAGGCAGGAACCTGTAATCAAACCCATCAATATCTCTGCAGAAAAAACTTGACTATTTCTACTAAATGGGATAATTAAAGACCATAAATAGTTTTGTGTATGTTTAGATCAGAATTAGTTCAGAAAAGTCAGTTTGGTGCCAAATTGCTTATAAAAATTTTAGAGTTCTTGGTTTTGGAGTTAGGCTAAAGAATTATGGACTTTATCACCATTAAAGTGAATAATTTCTTCTCAAGCTATTTTCAATGAGAGCTGAAACATTTTCTGTTTTTTTTTTTTTTTTTTCACTTGTTCTTAGATCACCCCAGAAGCATACGAAAAGCTGGCATTTCCTAAAGCAAAGGAATTGGCTGACATGTTTCGTTTCTATCAAATGAAAATTGACCGCGATATCAAGCTCACCCACAAACTAAACCCCAAAGTTAAAAGCTTCAGCCAGTTTATCTCAGAGAACCGGGGAGCTTTTAAGGACATTTAATCTGTTCAGACAGGTCCCTGAACACACGACTTCCTTCCTCCCTGATTGTGATCTTTATAGTACAACTTCTACATTGGAGAACAGATGTGTGAGAATATGATTGCTCGCAACACCAAAGCCTTCCCCAGAGTTCTCTCTTCAGTAAGAAACACTGAAGTGATGATGAGACACAGTAATTTGCCTCGCATATACCTTTCCAGCTGGTGAAACATACACAGACAGAAACACCTGTTTGGTTAAGTAAGAAGCCCTAAACCTATCACCTTTTGTAGCTCTCTCTCCCCAACAGCCAACTAACCTCACAAGGCTCTGTCCTGAGGAAGTTGGAGCTTATTCCCTGACATGAATAGAAGAGGCTTTGATTTTCTCCTTCCTCAGTGATCTTGAGCCTGGCTCTTCAACTCCTGTAGCCAGCTCCAGTTTTTTGTTTTGTTGTTTTTTTCAAGGGCATTGTCATGTTCTAGGTGAACTTTTAAGTAATTTCAATTTCTTAAAAATTTTTAAAGGACTTTCTGGGGAATATGGTGTTCAATGAATAAGCACAAGTGTTGGAAATTCCTAAATTCTGTTTTGCTTCAAGGAAGGAAGTTTATTCTCTGAATTATTCATTAAATCGTCTAAACTCTGGGAAATGAGTCTGGATCAATTTCTGAAAATGGAAAAGAAAGAAAACCCTGAAGTAAAAATAGATGGTTTATTACTTAATATGGGTGGGCCAGGCAAGAAGAATGGCTGCTGCTTCCTAAATAAAATTTAGCATCCCTTAAACGGGAAGTGTCTGCAGGGTGGCGGGTCACCTGGCTTCCTTGTATGTTCCCTGATGTGACTGGTTGGTTCCCTTAGCCTTTCAGACAAGGCTGGTAGCCCTGGCCAGGCCCATCATTGTTCCTGCTGAAAGGACAGGAAGTCCTTTCTGGGTTTAGAAGTGAACTTTACAGTGGTCAATCTGAAAGGAGACTCTGCCTTTTTGCGGCCTCGTTTGCATACCCATCTCACACTACCAGTAAGGGGAGAGAACTGGGAAAGATAGTCTAAAACATTTTGTATTTGTCGACAGTAGACAAGGTAATCCACCACCAACTCCCTGCCCCTTGCCAGCACCCCCCTCCCCGCCCCTTTCCAACAATCTTTAGGCCTAGAGAGAGAAAAGTTTCCCTTTGGTGTTGCTCTGAATAGACACTTGGGCACCCAAGAAAGGCCAGAAGGTGGAAATGGGGCATGCACCACAGTGAGCAAAAACACCCTCTGTTGTTCAAGGAATGGATCGGGTGGCAGTGGGGGAGATGGAAGAGCAGGTACTCAGGAGGAAATATCGGTGATACTAATGTTTCTAGAAACCCCAGCTATGAAGCCCAGTGATGCTGGATTTGATTTCCGCCCTGCCACTGATTGGTTGTGTGAACTGGGCAAGTCTCTTGACTCCTTTGGGCTTCAGTTTTCCCATCCTCCCAAGGGGCTGAAGGAAGGACTAAGACGGAAAGGGAGAAAAACACTTTGGACATTCTTTGGTAGAGAGTAAGTGTTCAGTAAATGGTAGCCGTCATTATTATTGAGAATAATTCCTGGCCTGCCGACTCCATACAGCCCTCGGAGTTGCCTACCAGCTGCTATGAGTCCCCCTTTCACAGGCCGGCCCACCCACCCACCTTGGCCTCCGGGACTGCAGTGCAGGCCCATTGTGCCCTCTGCTGGGGTCCTGTCCCTGTCTGTCTTCCCTTGCCTGCCACTAGATGGCAGGACAAGCCTAGCAAGAGAAAGAGTTGCTCCAACCTAGTCACAGGTGGACTTCTCCAGGGCCTGTCTTTGAGAACCAGACTCCCGAGACAGTTACATGTTGCGCATTACAGATCCCTTCAGTCCCTGTTGTCTCTCTCAGTCACCTTCCATGGTCATTTGAACAAGCATGTGCTTGGCAACCTCCTTGAGCCTGGCACCGTGGGAGGAAGGGCCTGCTCTGCATCATTTGGGACTAAGGACAGAAAAAGAAGAGCCAAGGTGCTATCCAAAAGCTCCAGCACTGGCCCGATCCATGGGCGATGGAAGTCCTCAGGCCGAGGGTGAAGCTTCTATGGAAGGAAGTCCCCGGCCCCTGACCTAGGAGCACGGAGCGCTGTTCTCCATCCCTACCTTGAGCAGTCTGAACCTAGGCATGGGCACCCTGCTGCTGGTGTCTCCACCGTCTCCCTTTCTCACACCAGGGGACCCTTCCAACTCCGAAGTTTCATCAAGACCGTGCAAGAGGCAGAGATAACTCCCCAAAGGAATTTTGGCCAGCGTTAGGAAAAGGAAGTGTGTGCTGGGCATGCCCCACGCAGTGCCTGCTCTCCAAACCGTCCTCTGGCAATGGAGTCAACACCTGGACTCCTTGCAGAAGTGAACAGGAAGGCAATAGCGTAAATTTTAAAACACCCCAGAGGATAAGTTTTCATAGTATTTCTGAAAAGCTACTCAGCTGTGTGTTGCAAGAGGATTAAAAACGTGTGCACCCTGTGACCTGGCAACAGTACCTCTAGGAAGCTATTTTAAGTAAATAAACACAAATGCAGATAAATATAAAATTTCCAGGAGTTTACATAGAAGTGTTGTTCACGAGAGGGAAAACAAATGGAAATGAGCTAAATGTTCGCATTAAGGGAATGGGTCATTATTGAGTAGTTTTTAAATTCTCTTCGATTTTAAATTCTTTAAAACTAGCTTAATTTCGGTGTTGTTAAGTATACATAACATTGCAAAATACTGAGAGGAGAAATACTGAGATGTTAATAGTGGTTTTCACTGAATAGTGATATTTTTGAATGACTTCTATTTTCTCTTGTTCAGTTTCCCCTTTCCTTCAGCTTTCCATAATAAAAATATGTTAATTAGATGCTGAATTTTATGTAGAAAAAGTTACTTTTATTTAACAAATAGCATAGATTGACCTAATTCTCCCTTACATTATGGCAAAGTGTTATTTATGGTGTTTATGTGTACCAGCCACTTTGCTAGGAGCTATAAATACATACATCAGCACTGTAAAGAAGATTATCTCTTCATTTTACAGGTAAAGAAAACATACTCCAGAGAGTTTAGGTAATTTGCCCCAAATCACACAACTAGTAGGTGGCAAAGCCAGAATTTAAAGTCACGTCTGCACATCTCCAAAGTCCAAGACCTTTCTGCTAACTGGGACTCAAGCTGTAAAAAAGTTGGGTCATCAAATTAATGTGGATATCAGTTGTTTGTAACTTGAGAAATATTTTCTCCTAGAAACACTGTAGAGATGCTAACCTGCCCCACTGTAGAAAGATCGGTCCTCCGAAACTGGTGAAACCACATCTACTCCTAATCTGGGAAACCACAACTTTCAATAGGATGTTTCCTGCTAACCCTTTTCCCCAGGTGCACACACAAGAGAATAATAAAACTGATGTTGGGGTGAGTAGAAGGCAGTACTTGGGGAAGTCACAAGGAGGAAAAGCCATGTAAGGGTACAGGAAAAAAAAAAAACCAAACAAACAGAGCCAAGGTACAGGGAACAGGCAACAGCCATCAGGTCTGAATGGCTGGCTGGGGGTGCATCCAGGACAAGGCTGGTGGGGTGAGTGTGAAGGTTCTTCATGGAAACCTAGGGATCCCACAGGAGGTCTTGGGGTATCAAATCTAAATGTTTCCAAGAGTCAGGCAGGTAAATGAACGAAGCTGACCATGTGTAACACAGGGATGTTATAGGGAGTGGTGGGGACTATGGCAGTGAGAGACTGCATGACCCATCTACAGGCATTAAGAAGAAAGTTTTAACAGAAACATAGTGACACCAAACGTAACCTACTTCGGCAGTTTCTAAAAGGATGGTTTTCTGACCCTAATGTTTAACAGTCGAAACTCCCAATTTTGTAAAAGAGTGGGGACCCAGTGAAGCTGCATGGACTGACTGGAGGGCTGGATTGTGAGGGGCAAGGGCAGGGCAAAATTCCAGGGTCCCCTGCGTTGCCCATGGGGAGGATTCTGGGCAAGGGCTGGAAGGTTGAAGAGCTGGTTGGCTGAAGCTGCTCTGATTTGTATGTCATTACAAATGAAGGATTCTGTCACCAAGTCTAGCAGAAGTTTGGCCATGAGGGAAGAGAAAGAGGGAAGGAACCAATATCTGCTAGAAGCTGTACTTTTTCGTCATTTCATTTAAGCCTTATGAGCTTCTAGAAAAGCTGGGGTAAGTGGCAGACTAGCCAGGTGTTTACCAGATCTGTTGTCCTGTCTTCCTGGGCACGCAGCTGGACCTCAAGTCTAAGTGTTCTTTGTAATTAATTGCAGCCATGTACCTGAGACATAGATACTTAGTGTATGCGTGGAAGTGATGTGTGCCATTTCTGGGCCTCGCATAAAACTCTTCCACTTGCACACTTTTCCATCATCTCTCCTACCTTTGGATTGATGTCTACAAGCCTGATGACCTTGAGAGCCATGTTTAGAAAATGGTGAAGCCAGACAAAGAAAGGACCCAGGCACCTCCCTCCCCTTTTGGAGAACAACCCATAATTTAGGAACACCTGTTCTGGACTTTATGTGAATCAGAAATGAACTTCCATAATGTTAGGGCCGATTAACTCCTGTATGTGTGTTTATTACAGCAGCTGGCGTTGCTTTAACCCATATGATGTTTTCATGCCCAGTTTAGAGAGAAGCAACCTGAGGCTCAGAGAGGTCAAGTAATTTGCCCAAGGTCACACAACTAAATGTAAATAAATTTGAACCCAGGTTTTTCCAGCTCCCAAGCCTCAGCTGTTTCTATAACAACATACTGTTCCCAAGGTAACCAGTAAATTCTGTGGTGCCTGATTTGTGATTTCTCATCCTATCGTAACCAACCCCACCCACCCCAAAATCTGATGGGTGCCTCCAAAATGCAAACAAGTGGGAAGAGAGAGAGTACTGGGAGTTGGGGGTAGCAAAACCATCAAGATCTCACTCTAATATCAAGCTGCAGAGGGGGAATTGCAAAGCAGCTTTCAGGTTTTTCTCCTGCGAGCCAGGTGGGGCTGCAGGCTGAGCAGCGGGGGGCCTGACAGTCCTGGGGAAGTTTCTGGACTCCCAGTGGCACTCTTGCTTGGCTTGTTCACTAACATCTGTGTCCCTCCAATCTGGGCGCTAGCTTGAACTCTGTGAACTGCTCAAAGAGGCGCTTGCTACCTCTTTGTTCAAACAGACAATGGTTGTGATAACAAAGGAGAAAATCAGATGCAGGTGAAAGTTTATTTTTAACATTTCTGAGGCCACATGGGGATTTAACATGAAAACCAGGGTTCTCATTTCTGCCTGCTCTCTCCCAAAGTGGCTTGGGTGCTTTTGGCTGGCCAGGGCTTCAGCACGCTTGGATCCCTGCCACTTGATGAGGCAGGCAGTTCAGTCTTTCTGGGGCCTTCGTTTGGACAGAAATACAAATAGACGTTTTGTTTGGAGATGGTGTTAAACTCGGCCCAGAGTGTGATCAGCTTAGGAAGGCATGCTGCTCTGGCCACGCCCAACATGTGAGGTTTCTTTACATTTTTGTAAAACAGTCAGAAGCCTGAAAATATATGTAATGAAATGAAAATTGCTGGAAACCATTTGGAGAAAAGCTTCCTCAGGGATGGGCCCCCAGCCCATCCCTCTTCTAGAGGCCCACAGAGAGCAGAGGCTGGGAAGTTCATGTGAGAAACAGCAGGAACCCCCAGGAGTGGGTCTCCAGGGCATGCCTACGAGGTACAGAGTACTTGATCACGTGATCTCACCATCCTATCCTCTCCGGAGGTAAGAGCAATTGTCAGCCTTGTTTGATCAGTGAGGCAACCAGCCCATTCGTTGCAGAGCACACCTAAGATTACTTGACTCCAAAGTAATTTTTAACTCATTGTCCCCCAGTGTGGATGAGCATTTAGTTTTCTTTTCCCTGATTTTCCACCTGCCAGGAAACATCCAGAGATGGCTCTGTGCTTGCTTTCGTTTTAGAACCCTGGCGGCTGAAGTTTTCCTGCAGAAATGAAGAAATGCCAAGTTGTGGGTTCAGAGTAGCAATGATGGCAATAAAATGTTTTAAGAAAACAAAACAAAAATTAAATGGCTTGTTCTTTTTGTGCTTCACTTTAAATTAAATTGGCTTTCTGATATAAAAGTGGCTTTCCTTTCCAATTCAGTTCTTCCATTGGCAGGTCTTGAGCAAAGTGTGGATTGAAGGAGAAAGGAAGAGGGAAGTAAACGGTCCCAAGAGCTAAGAACTGTCTTTCTTTTTTCAGGACACTTAGTGAATGTGCCTTCCTCTCGCTTGTATTTTATTTTTATGTTTTTCCTTGTTCAGCAAGGGAAATATGAGGTGACTTCTGAAGGGAAGAAAAGAGCGGGGAAGGGCAGGGTGAGGAGGTGTACTGAAAGAATATGTCTGGGCAGGACCAAGGGTTGGTGTTAAAGCCAGCTCCGCCGGATGGATTGGGCTTCTTGAGGCAAAACTGACAGGCCTCGAATGATGGTCCTAATGTTACTTCTGGGTTCCCTTCTTGCCACCCACCTGTTTCCTCTCTGTTCTAAGCCTTCTCATACTCATCAGCCCCGTGCCTGTCCTGGTGCCTGCCCCTCACTCAGAGCAAGAAGCACTCACTGAAGGTTACCGAATTGGTTCTTCCTAAATCCCCGTCTTTAGCCAGTTCCTCTCACCCCATACTGCCCTGTATTACTCCATTTTCAATAAGGCAATAAGGGCAAAGTCAAGGCCAAATCTTCTTTTGCAAACCGGTTTCTCCTTTCTGCTCATTTTTAACAAGGTCATTGCCAGTGTCCAGGAGCCCAGGGCTGGAGTCAACACTGATCCTTCCTCTCCCATGAACTCCTGTGGTCTTTCACCAAGCCCTATCTATTCTTCCCTTCACATGCCTCTTGCATTTCTTACTTTCTCCACATTCTCTCTGCCCCATCCTAGCCCAGAGTCTTGCACCTGTCTCTTGGCTGGCCTTCCCATACGCTCTTTCCTTTCCAAACTACTATCCTATCCAATCTTTTTATTCACTCATTCAGCAGAAGAATATTGACTGAGCTCTCACTAAGTGCCAGGCAGTGTACTGGACACCAGATACACCAGTGAGTAAGATGGACATGGTCCACTGGGGAGGCAATTATCAGGAGTGTGGTGATGGAAAACACACAGGCTGCTAGGAAAGCTCTCAGGTTGGATCTAATCTTGATGGGAGAATGTACTGGGGCAGCCTGCATGCTCCTGAAAAACTCATCATCACATAATCACACTTTTATCCTGTTTTAAACTAAAATTTGTTTCCTGTTACTTTGCTCCTTCAGGTTTATAATGGGCTGAAGGTGTTTCCCCAAATTCATATGTTGAAATCCTGATTCCCAATGTGGTAGTATTTGGAAGTGGGGCCTTTGAGAGGTTATTAGGTATGAAGGTGGGGTCCTCAGGAGTGAGATTAGTGCCCTTATAAAAGGGACCCCAGAGAGCTGTCTTGCGCTCTTTCTTCTATTTAAGGACACAACTGGAAGGGAGTAGTCTGCAAACCAGAAGAGAGCCCTCACCAGAACCCGACCACACTGGCACCCTGGTATCAGACTTCAGCCTCCAGACTGTGAAAAAAATTTTTCTGTTGTTTATAAGCCGTCCAGTCTACGGTTTGTTGTGTAGCATCCTGAACAGATTAAGACAAGGTTTGAACTCTGTAACCTGAGATTCCAAGCCCTCCCTCTTCGTCTCAACGTCATCCTCAGGACTCTCCGAGGAAAGAAGTAATAGTAGTAATAGTAATGATAGTAATAATATCAGAAAATTATTTATACCCCAGCCCCTCTTCCAAGCACTTCTCCTATGTTTAGTCTTTCAAGCATTATCTATGAAGGAGGTTCTATTACTATCACCACTTGGAGATGGGGAAACTGAGGCACAGGTGGGCTATATGGCAGAGTCTGGATTGAAATCCCAATGATGTAGCCAGCCCTGCCAGACATGACCATGAACCCATGTACATGGGTGTAACTTCGCCATGTGGATCTGGCAGTCCCTGCCATATATCCTAAACTGCCCCCCCTCCGGGGATCTTTTTCTCTGGTTCTGTGAGAAAATCAGAGAATGCCCTCTCTCTTTCTTATCAAGCCCTGTCTTTTCTAGAGCCTCCCTCTGTGGAAAATGAGCTGGATCTGGACTCAAGTTCTATGTTCAGGCCCCAGTTCCCAGCTGTCAAATCCCTTCTTCTCCCTGACTCTCGGGTTCCCCATCTCTACGATGGGAATATTACTCTCCTCCAAACATGGCCTCGCTGAGTGCGATGGGAGAATGATGTATGTGAACTGACCTTGCAAACTCTAGAGTCCAATATAAATGTAACGGGATCAATGTCATGTTTTCTCTTGTTTCCTAAAGTAAGAATATTTGCTATAGTCCATGCTTCACTCTAACAACGTTCGCATACATATGCCCTTGGACACATGTATCCATCTAAACCTTCATCTTTCTAAACCTCAGTTCCCTTGTCTGTGAAATGGGCATAATACCATCTTTTTCATAGGGTGATTGTGGGGATTAAATGCTAGTGTTTTTAAAGGATTAGACACATAATAGACACTCGAGAATGTACTTTACATGCCTCCAACATTGACTTTTCTCAAGTTGCTGGGTATAAATCACTATTATCTCTGTAGGCAGTCCAGAATTGTGCCTTCTCTCTTCTTTTGTTCTTTTAATAAATGAATGGCACCTGTCTTCTTGGAGCTTCTGATTTAAGTTGGTGTCAACAGTAGAATATTTATTTACCAAAGAGAAATACTTTTCATGCTTTGACTGTGTCACCCACATGCAGCACCACCAGCCACCCAGAGCCTGTTCTAAAGCGGCAGAACATTCTGCGAGCACAGCAGCACTCTGTGACCCTGGGCGTGCTTGTTCGGCTGAAATTACTTGTGTCTGGCACAGACCTCTTTTGATTCTGGCAGAATTTCCGGGAGTGAAGAAGCTGGGTTAGTGTTAGGGCTGGGATTAGAATTTGAGACTCAACAGATCATACTGTTAACACTTCTCCTCTTTGCTAACTTTATGAAGTTCAAGAAAAGCTTTCTGGGGAATGGCACTAACTTATTTGCCAAAAGCTGAGATGGGCCAAGGAAGATGTAGTCAGCATTTGGAATCTCTTTGCCTTAGAATTTAACAGCCAAGGAGGGAAGAAGGATGTGCTGTGGAGCTGGGGAGCAGGGAGCGGTGGGGGTAGGTGTGCACAAAGGGTCTGGAAGCATTTAGGGTTCAGAACAGGCTTGGATCCTTGTGAGTCACCCCCACGACATTTCCCAAGTCTCAAGCCACCCCTTCCTCACTTCTCTGGAACAGCCCCTTGTCCTGGTCCTCATCATCCTCACCAGTCACAGTGTTAAGCCTCCTTGTCTCTCTTGTTCATCTTAAATACAGCTGCCAGTTTTTATGCCTCTTCTTAAAAACATTCGAGGCTTTCCAGTGCTTTCTAGATAGAAGCTTCACCTTTAGCACAGTGCTCAGGGACACCCTCACCCACCCATGACACATACTAAGCAGGCCCCAAACTACCCTCTGTCTTTGTCTCATCGCTCACCCTCCACAAGGCCTCCAATGCCAGCCAGGCAGCTTTTCCCGGGCTGGTTTCTCTGCCTGACTGGTCTCCCCTTGCTCCCATCATTGCCTGGGTGTTGCTCCTCATCCTACAGGAATCAGCTTACAGGACTCAGTTTGGATACAGCTCCTTCTCAAAGCCATCCTCAGCTCCTTCAGGCAAAGCTGACACTGCCTCATTTCTGCTCATGGAACTATGCACTGCACTTGTCTGTGTGTGCCACTAGGTGATCCTGGGGATAAGACTAAACCTTATTTATGTCTTTCCCACCCTAAGCTAGTGCCTTGGTTAGCGTATGTTATTTTATTTGAACTTTTGAAAACCAGTGAGACAAACTCCTATGATGCCAGGGAGAAGCCAGAGCAGCAAACTGAGTTTCTGGCTGTGTCAGGCTCACTGGTTCCGCTTTCACTAATCTCCAGGAAAGTGTAGTGAACTGGGAAAATGCCTCCATGTTGATCAGAGGTAACTGTTTTCTTGGAAGGTGTCCTAACTGGTAGGCACTTCAGCCCAGCTGAGCTCCTGAAAGTCATCCCCATTACGTGACAGACCCCATGTTGGACTCTGAGGATGTGCACATGAACGTGACTCTGTCCCTGCCGTAAGTGCTTTCATAGCTTAGTGAGGGAGATGCACGCACATAATGTCAAGGCAAGGCATGAAGCTTGATGGAGTGCTCAGTCCAGCCTGAAAACATCAGGGTAGGGTTCCTGGAGGAGGCGGTACCTGAACTGAACATTAAAGGATGTAAAGGAGGTAGACAGAAAAAGGCAGTGAGTTTAACCAACAGAGCCTCAAGCGACTGTTAGCATTCAGGAATGAAAGATTATTGGTGGGGTGGAGAAAGAGGTGAGATGAAAAAAGAGAGAAGATGATGGCACTTTCCCTGGACTTAGAAAAATGAGAGAGTTTTTGATGGATAGAGATTGGAATAGGGTACAGTTTGTAGGACAATCGGGCAGAGGAACAGTGTGAGCAAAGACATCGAGGGATGACACAGCTTGCTTTAAGTGATCTACTCCAGGAAGGTTATCACTGGTGAGTTAGTTTAGAGGTGGGTCCTGGTGAAAGATGGGGCTAGAAAGAGGTGGGGGTCCAGATCGTGGAAGGTCTAAATGGTGACACTTGTATATCCTGATGATCTCCTACTAACAGCAGAGGCTGCAGAACTAGCAAACAGAGGGCCTGGGGCTCAGTAAGGTCTAATATCAACTAGCAAAACTACAGGAGGGTCATCATGTCTGCTTTCATTTTCTCCATTCCCACACAGGTGCAATCACACTGACCCACTTCCTGGCAGCAGGGGTAGGAAAGCTACTCAGGGACCCACAGTGCTGAGATGCAAAGCATGCACCTCTCTCTGGAAAACAATCACCTAAACATTCCCTCCCCTAAGAGAAGAGCCTGAGCATTTCCTTCTAGGCTAGCATATTTTAGAAACCTAAGTTCTCCAGACAGTGGACATTTCAGATGGGTCAGGGACATATTGGAAATGGAGAGGCCTCTAGCTTCCTGCAAACAGGCTGGAGGAGTCTTAGGTCAGAGCCCAAAGGAGTGGGCTGTGAGATTGTTCATCAGCACCCAGGAGAGATTAACTTTGTTCCAATAATGCTCTCAGACCCTGGCTCTGCCAGGAATGCGGGTCAGCTGGAACACAGCAATGCTGACAGGTTCTGGGAAACAACAGGAGTCTGGCTAAATGGAAGAAACTACTTTGTTTAGGGGCCTGGTAGATCTGGGGTTCTTGACCTCAAATTTACTATTCAGCATCCATGACAAATATATAAGAAGTGTCTTCTGCTTAGCTACAAAATAAACAGCTGTGGTGCAAACTGCTGTATTTCAAGGTCTTTCTTGGTGGGGGATGGCAATGAGGTGGGTGAAACTGGCCTCTGTAGTTCCAACTGGAACCTCCAAGTTATTCAGTCATAACCCACACTGCAGCTTCCCATTTGACCCAAACCTGTGCATCGTGGCTAACGACTCAGGTAAGGTGTTGGCTTTGCATTAGTAACTACCTGAAGAAGGGACAAATGCTCTTCTAGTTACCCAGAGCCCTGCGACCCTATTAAAAATGTCTTGTGATGGCAGCCTCAAGCCTATCAGAGAATCTCTGCTTTGGTAGCTTCTGTGTGCCAGACACTAATATGGCTCATAGGGACACAACTCCAGATAGAGTCTCTGCTTTCACACCAATTACAGCAGGAGGAGTGGGGAATAGGATTTATCAGTTAGAACTCTTCTGTTTGTAAGTGATGACAATGCTGCTTCCATCTGACTGAAGTAAAGAAAGACAACAGGCACAAAAGGCCAAAGGCTCAGGATCCAGTTTTTCTTTTGCTGGATTGATTCCATTCTCAGAATAGTCTTTACCCTTGTGGTTGCAAGATGGTTCTTAGCAGCTACTGGGGCTGCCTATAAGGCTCATGTCTGATGGGAAATAGAGAAAAATTTCCTTCTCAGGATTATCAGCAAAAGCCTCATAATGCATCACTGGCTGTAAACAGGTTACACGCCACTTTTCTCAACCCCTCGTAGGTAGGAGAGGGGATGCACTGATGAGCTTATGTCTAGATTACATGCTACATCTTTGAGCCAAAGATAGGACCCCAGCCGAAGCCATAAGCTGAAGGTTAGAGAGGGGACTGAGGTTGTGGTTATATGAAGGTTGAATGGCAATTGGTGATAAAAAACGAGATACTTTAAGGTAGAATAAGATAATAGTTAGGGCGCTGATTGCATGAACAGCAACCCAAAGCAAGTAACAGACACCCACCCCCACACACACGCCAAAAAAAAATAATGATGATAATGATGATGATGATGATGAGGAGGAGGAGGAGGATAACACCAGGATACAGGTCACAAGATCAAATAAAGAGTTGAATAACAGATTTATTAGAAGGATAACTCTCAAATTCGGTGGAGGTCTTTAGGAATGACTATATGACATAGCTTGAGGCTGTGTTGGTTATATTTGTTGCCTTTGCCTGTCTAACTCCATTTTACATGATATCCTTTAATGTTGGACCCAAGGTTAGATTTGGCCCACCATGACATACAGGTAGTAAAAGTAAAGTGATGGAAAAACCAAGGTCTTTGGTGACATTGCCCAGCAGCTGTATCAGCCAGACATAGTGCCCATCTTATCTCAGGTTATGTGAGACAAATAATTCTTTTAATTTTTAGTTTTATTTTGTTCATGGTTTGAGTGCAACATCTACTGTTTTCACCTTAAAGCATCCAAATTTGTATCAGCTCAAGCAAACACCTTCAAGACTATTTCATCTGGGTTTCTCTTGAAAGTGGGCTATATTCCCGTGCAGGAGGACTCCATACATCCATCTGAATGGTTTTGTGTTTGCAAAGTCATGGGGGAGAGCTCTGATTGGTCTGGCATGAATAGCTGCCCTGCCCTTTGGACCAATTATGTGCCCGGGAGCACAATGTATTCTGAATGGCACAGCTTGAGCTAATTGCCTCTAATCTTGGATTAATCAGCCTTGGGCAAAAAGAGCTTGAAAAAGAAACCGAATAGACATTGATCCTGGGAGTGGGTATCCTATTGCTTCTGCATCTACTCCTACCATGTTTCCAAATTGTGGTCCTCAGACTCACCAGGTGTTCTGATGAAACACTAAAGTTTGAGCGCTACTGGGCCATGCTCACACAAGAACGAAAACCAAATGCCATGGTGGTTCAAAAAAGAAGCAATCATATTTGATCAGAGGAAGAGAAAAGCTTAAGAAAAGATAAATTATTTGGGATGGGTTTTGAAGATTGAGTAGATTGCTTGAAATGAATATAAGTTCACACATAATGCTGTAATTACAATAAAGAATTTTAAAAATCTTTACAAACAAATCAACTGTTAGCTTTTATCTATGGTCATGCCCATTCTTGGTCTCTAAGCAAACATACATGTTTTTTTTTTTTGTAACTTAACACAGAGAAAATTTTCTATTTTACTTTTTTCACTTAACAGTTTTCTTCCTGATGCACTATAGTTTCTATTAAAGCATTTTGACCATTTACAAAGGCTTTGAAGAAATCATTAAAACATTTTTGAAAGATCTATAGACTCGCTACCCTAACCATTCATTATGACAATTTCCTTCTAGTCTTTTTTCTATGAAATTTATACACATAATTAGGCTAATAGCAGATATATATTATATGTACATACTCTGCAGTATAGTACAAGCATTCCTATTAACTACTAAACAGTTTCATTATGCACGAGATAAACAAATTTATCATAACTTATTTAATCAACCTCCTATTACTGGACATTTTGGTTGTTTCCAGTTTCTGCTATAAGAAATATCTTTGGGTATGAAATGCTTTCTCCTATATTCTGAGTTATTTCCTTAGAATAGATTTCCAGAAGTGGAATTACAGGGGCACAGGATACAAACTCTTTTATGGTTCTTGATGCATTTTGCCAAATTTCTTCCAAAAGGTTTGTACCAATTTACATTGCCACCAGCAGCATGTAAGAGTGCCAGTTTTTCCACTTCTTTGGCAGTTTGGGGCATTTTAATTAAAAAAAAAAATTTTTTTTTTTGCCAATTTAATAGGGGAAGAACTTTACCTTGTTCTAATTTGCATTTTTAGTACTTCACCTCACATTACCTAATAAATATTTTCCCATGTTGCTTTAATGTTCTTAATAAGCTCTTTTATGGTTGCAAAGGCTTTTTATAGTTGGGAGTTGATGAGTGAATATAAGTGTAAAGCATTCCAGTGTAGAGACCGCCACTAGCAACAGTACAGGTTCAGGAAAGGTCAAACACATCCCGTCATGGATAGAATTCATTGTTTTCAGCATCCTCCTCCTTCTGGGCTCCCAACTTAGTGAATAGACTACCAGCCCTCTAGTCATCCAAGCCAAAGCCTGGGTGTCACTTTCGACTCCTCCCTGCCCTTTATCACCTACATTCAGTCAATAACCAAGTCCCCTAAATTGCCCTCGAAACCCTACCACTACTATCTGAGTTCAGACCGTACCATCTCTTTCTAAAACTACTGCAGAAACCTCCGAATGGTTTCTGTTTCCCTTTTTACCACGCTCTCCATTACAGGTAAACCTATCTTTCTCATACCCACCTAAGACTCAAGTGTTTAATAACGTCTCATTACTTTCAGGATGAAGCCCCCAAAATGCCTTAGTCCATTTTGTAGACCCTGCCTCACTGTTTCCAAGTGGTGCAATCAGGAGACTGTGCACTTCTCTTTCCCCTGCACTGTACCATTCACCAGGTCTTTGAGGACCACAACCACATTCTCAGAATGGCTGACTGGGCTGGGGCTAAAAGATGGGAAGCATCACCTGGTTCACACAAGCAGCCTTACTGACATGCCCTGTATCCAGACCAACCAGCTGGAGGGTACTTCACCCTGGAGTTACTCAAATCAAGGTGGCTCTAAGATTGGTCCACAAAGTGTTTGTGTCTGGCTCACAGTGGATGAGTACAGGAATAAAAAGGAGGCATTTAAAAACTGTAAGAGCAATTTGATAGAGTCATTGTGTGTGTGTGTGTGTTCAGAATCTAATAATAAAAAAAGAGAAATGAGTTCATATTTTGTGCGTCTTTTTGAAATTTTATTTGTCTATTCAAGAATCTTATTGTCTTTTACAAATTATTGGTCCACAATGCAATGAATTGGAAATTTTACAATTAAAGCTCTCTGACCACAGAGAGTTGAATTGAATTCTCTAGAAAAAAATTCAGTCCAAAAAATCTTCCTGCAAGTTTGTAAATATACATTCTGAAGTAAGGAGATGTTTGAATGTCCAGCAGAGAGAGTACTTTGTAAAGATTAAGGAAAATCACAAAGAGAAAGAAATCGCAACTTTCATTTCTATCTTAACTTTGTGATTTTCGTAAAGAAACTGGTTAAAATAGAAAGTTCTGGCTTCTGACCATCAAGTCAATACATAACAGTACTTGGCTTGTTGAACAGGACGGTAATTTGGAATGTTTAAGAGAGGGAATTAGTTTCAAGCAATTCTTCTCTTCCTGGTCTGTAAAATGAAGGCTTGGAATGAAAAAAAAAAACTTTCAATGTTCCTTTCAGGTCTAATGACCTTGTGCTTTCATAGTTCTATGTTTGACTATTAAAATTTTTCTAATAGAGGTATCTGCTTGTATGTGACATGGAGTAATAAGAGGGCTTTAAAAAAAAGCTTTTAAAAACGTTTTAAATCTTATTTTTTACTGTTTACAAATTTAATGAATTTAGTGAAAGAAACTGCCCAAAACTGAATCACATATTAGAGACCTGGGTTCTTACCCCTAACTAGCTGTGTGACCGAGGACAGATGCCTTCTCTTGTTTGTGCCCTCTGCTTTGTAATGAGGAGACTGGACTGCTGCCAGCACCCTTAAAATGTCAAGGGGTCCCTCAGAGGGTGCAAGGGAGAAGAAAGGGGAGCAGAAAGAGCCAAGTACGTCGGGTGATCCTTGGGTTTTTCAGCCAGAACGGCTCCTCCTTCTTCTTTAGAGAGCAAGCCTTTGTGTCAGATTTTATTAGAAGCAAAGCTTCACTGCTGTAAAAAGGTTAGAACAGCTAACCGGCTACATGATTGCCAATGTCTCTTTTAACTTTATGTCTGCCTATTGGCATTGTACAATTTAGGGCCTGATTTGCAGTCATAATGTCTAGGTGGAGGCGTTGAAAACTCAAACATGCAGATATGGGAGACAGACAAGCTATCTAAGTGAAAGAAGAAGGCTGGATTGAGTCCCATAGAGAGCACTGGGGACTGTGGTGAACTTGGAAGTGCGTGCTTTCTAAAGAGAACCTCAGAAATTCAGTTCCTGCCCATTGTTGCCATGTAGGGATGTGGGTCCTGTTCTAGGGCCTGTGCATTCGACATGTATTCTGGGAGCTCAATGTGCCTCCAGACTGCGGCTCATCTGAAATTCTTAGAATAACTAGCATACATGAACTAGCAAGCTGGTGGGCCTAATCATCTTGCTAATTGTTTAACACTGTATCTGGGACTGTGGATGTTAGCTATCATTATTATTATCATCATCATTATAACCTAATAATGATGTAGCAGACTTAGATCTGTTAATAATTGCAACTGAATTGTAACATAATTATACAATTTTGAGCTATTCAAGTTTAATTTCTTTAAAAGTCATATTATAAAACTGGAGCATTTTGGAGAATTACTGACAAGAGGAAAAAGGAAATAAATGATGCTTCACTATGAACTTGAGTCATGTCCAAGGTTATTCTGCCAAGAGTGGCCTTTCAGACTCGTTATGCCTCACAATGAAAACTATGTGGGTGTCCAGCACTATTGAATACTTGGATGTACTTGCTCTTAAAGTCAGACCTTCCAGTGATAATAAAACAACGTACTCACACTCAGATAGGTGTCTGGATCATTGGCCTCTTTCTCACTCACATTATAATATATAGAATAAGGCCCCCTTCCTTACTTTTTTCCCCAAAATGTCTTGGCTTGTCTTTCAAGTTCATAAATTTATTTTTTCCAAATGAACTTGCTTTCTTATATGGAATATAATGCCCAGAGCCTGACTTCAGATTCTACAGTGAAATCCTGTTCAGGTAACTTGTAAATGCTCTCTCAGTTCCACCAGCCTAACCCAATTATTGTCATTTCTCTTCATTCCCTCTCATACATATTTGTACATGCTTAAGTAGATTAAATACTCATGACTTTCTTGAATTTGTTAGCAGCTGGAGAATGGGTAGGTGGTTATGAAAATTAGTAGGACATAGTTTCTACCTTCAAAGTGGGGTGGGGGATAAACAGAGAGGTAAAGAATAATCTGAAAAAGGAATAAATAAAACACACAATGACTAGAGTGGAGGGTGGCTAAGAAAATGGAAGCATAAAAGAGAAGGGCTGATTAACTCTGACTATGGAATTGTCTAGCCTAAAGTCTCCTGAATCATTTTAAAACCTATTTTAGTTGAGAGTTTCTGATGCTGGAGTTGCAACTGGATCTGTGTGTGAGAATCATATTTAGTACTATGTACAGTTTGTGTTTTCCTTTTATTAAATTTTATGTTAGGAAGTAAGCCATTTCTCACAGTACTACAGAGACTTTGTAATTATTTCTTTGTGATCTATTGAAACATTCCTCTTGTTATACCCAGGTAATCACTATTATAAATAACAGTGATGGTAATATATAACAATCATATAAATAGTGATAAACATCTTTATACGTCCAGTTTTTTCCTCTATTATAATTATGTCCTCGGATAAAGTCTGTGGAAAACGGAGTCTTGAGTTTAAAAAGATAATTATTATTTTGACTTGTGTTGTATTGCCCAATTGTCTTCTGAGAGGTTTGTATAAATTTACATTGCTACTAGATTAAGTGGAATTTCAATTTTCCTACAGACTTCTGAGAATTGGATTTTATAAATTTTTGTTTTTATTGTTTTAATTTTTGTGTCTTCGAAGACTAATAAATAGAGGATATTTTAAAACTGCTTTTTTCTTTTGTTAATTGTTTACTTATGTCTCTCACCATTTGTCTAATGGGTTGAGATGATGTTCTTATACATATTTTCCCCACTTTTATAGAATATAAATAATAGCTCTTTGATAATTATTTTTACACATAGTTATACTAATCAGTTGTTTCCTTTCTTTAAACCTTAGTTTAATTGAGTCAGTGCCAGCTTACCCTGGGTTTTCAGGTACTTAGTTCCTATCTCATTTTGGTATTTATCAGGTTGGGCTATAATGATTTGTTTACATGTCTCTTTCCTATTGAGCTATGAGCTCCTTTCTGTTTGCCCAACACCTTACATAGAATCTGGTACATAATACTTGCTCAAAATTGCTTGCTGAGGTTTGAAAGAAAGAGAACTTTTGAATGAAAGAATTCAAATGATACCACCATTTTGAATTTTGAAAATTAGAGAGAGACCTGAGTTTTCTTCCTTTGGTTAGGAGAACATAAGGAAAACCTCTGGCTGACCCTGCGCGGAGGCCTAGCAGTTGGAGAGCAAGTCTTCCTCTCTCCCCTGGGGCCTCCCCCAAGACTCAGGTCCTACTAAGAGAGCCCCTGGGGGTCTGGGTGGGCAGCTGCTTTCCTTTGGCGCCGATTTCTGGGCAAAAGATTCCAATGTTTGGATTTTATTAGCCAATAAAATTAAGGGAAAAATGCCGGCAAAAAAATCACAGCACACTGTTGTTATCCTTGTGAATGAATAACATAACTTGCAGCTAGACTATTAATGTCTAAATGGGTTTTCTGTGCTCCAAGCCAAAACACATTTCATAAACTTACAGAGAGATGGACAGAATCCCAGTTAATAAAAATAGTCGTGGGTGGAGGATGCATGGTCTGATGGAAGGGGAGCTGACTGATGCTAGGTTGCTGGGACTGTTGCGTTTCACTGTGATTTTATTTTTAAATAAAAGTAAAACGTTTTAGTAAGTAGTCAAACTTACACATTATTACCAAACTCTAACTCAGAAAGTGAATTTATTGAGCATGTGTTTGGAGATATAAGCAGGTAGATGGAATTTGATGAAATGTCTTGAATAATTTTCAACATTGATTGTATTATCAGCCAGTTGAATCCAATCCCTGTTTGTGCTTAGTCATAAGTAGAGATGTTTCTTTTTAATTCACTTTTATTTGTTAGAGTAATATTCCTCCCAGAATTGATGCACAATTCTAATATTTTAGTCAATACTTAAAGACAAAGACAGACTCTACAGACTTTGACAGTTGTGAATACCTTGGCTTAAAGAAATATTTCTGTGATCATCTTCCTTCACAATCTACTGGGATAATATATCTTAAAGTTTAATTTCTTTAGTGCCTCCATTATAGTCAGCCAAGGAAGAAAAGAAAAAAAAAAAGTGGCTATACTGAAAACCTAAAACACCCAAGACTTTCATCTGAAAAAGGTAACATTTCATTCTATTCTTATAAATCTTCCCTAACCCACTAGATCTTATTGGTAATGATTGGAGGCTGGTAGCATTGAAATTGCAACTACCTCTTCCAACAAGGCTATTTGTAATAACGGCTGGGAAACGTAGCACAGGACACAAACTGCTTGGACAAAGTAGTTTGAATCCTACATATGTGATATACAATGTTTTTTTTTTACATGTGTAATCTATGTATAATGAAAAAAAAAAGATAAAACCTGAAAAATAAATTCATCGTGTATATAGAACAACAGGTTACTTCTGTATCATGGAATTAAGAGTGACTTGTACGTTGCATTTCAGACTTGCTTGGGATCCATGACCTCCTTTTTCTTCCTTTCTCTCCTTTGGATTGGGAATTTCTATCCCATGCCTATCCCACCGCTGCGCTTTGGAAGCAGATACCTTGTTTTCTTGTTTCACAGTTTCACAGAAAAAGAGGAATTTTGCTTCAAGCTGTACCATACCCTAAGTCTCATTCATAAATGATCTAGATGATGAAATGTGGGCCTTTTTGAGTTGATGCTATTTAAGTGAAAGTTTGGACTCAGAATTGATGCTGGAATGACTTAAAACTTTTGGCGATTTTGGGATCAGGTGAATATATTTTGTACATGGGCCAAATGTGAATTTTGGGGGGGAGGGGCAGAGGGTAGACTATACTGGGCTGGCCAGTTCCCTCCCTCCCTGCCCCCAAATTCCTGTCCTTCTTGGAACCATAGAATTTGAACTAATTTGGAAATGTGGTCATTGGAGATATAGCTAAGATAAGCTCTAAGATATAGCTAAGATAAGGTCATATTGGAAGAGGGTGGGCCTGTAATTCAATATGACTGGTGTCTTTATAAGAAGAGAAGATACGCAGAGAGACATAGGGAATAGATCATTTGACAAATAAGGCAGAGACTGGAGTGATGTGTCTAGAAGCCAAGGCACACTAAAGATTGCAGGTAACACCAGAATAAAAGAGAAAGGCATGGAACAGATTCTCCTCTAGAGCCTTCAGAGAGAGCTTGGCCCTGAGGACACTTTGACTTTCAATTCTTAGCTTTCAGAATTGTGAGAAAATAAATTTTTGTTGTTTTAAGCCATGCAGTTTGTGGTACTTTGTTAAGCAGCCTTCAGAAGGTAATACAACTTATATGTGTACCATTGTACTGATATATTACGTACATTATGAAACATACACAGAATATATTGAAAAATGTGTGAAGATGCAAAAGTAATGTTTAAAACTTATTTTATCTTGTTTATTTATAGTGTGTAAAAAATTTGAGAGCAATGATATTGAATACTTGCCATTTTTAAATAAACTTTTTATTTTGGAATAATGTTATATTTACAGGAAGTTGCAAAGTTCGCACAGAAAGTCCTCCAGAGTCTTGCCTGGTGTGGATGGGGGAGGAGGAGGAAGCAGACAGTGCCTCCCAGATCAACAGGCAGCTGTGATATTTCAGAGAGAGCTCTGAGCTTGGAGTAGGAGACCAATGTTAAAGTATAATCCTGCCACCCACCATCTTCCTGCCTCAGTTTCCTCATTTGAAAACAGGGATGATAATACCTCATGGAGTTGTTGTGAAGATGAAGTAAATCCTAGCTCTGTTCCTTGCTAGCTAAATAACCCTGGGGAAGACATTGGACTCTTTAAGCCAGTTTCCTCCTCTATAAGGTGGGGAGAGTCCTACTTCCCTTAGAAGGTTATAAGGGGATGGGAATTTGTTCAACTTTAGGTCACAGGGTCATCTGGTCTTCCCTTTCTTTATCCCTCAGCCATGTCTTTCAGCCTTCTCCTTAAAGTGAGTTCTTGTTTGCAGTTGTAAAAATGTCAAAAAACAAATCACATTGCTGCATGGTATGTTCAGACACACCACAAAAGCTTGCTCTTAAACATACATACAGCTCATGGCACTTACAGTGCTGAGGTGTGCATGTGCAGTTTGTGTGTGGGGAGTGTGTGTGTATGTGGGGGGGGGGTAGGAGACAGAGAGAGAGAGTCAGAAACAGAGAGACAGACAGAGGTATGACCCCTCAAAGACTTTCCAGTCTTGAGCTTCTTTGTATTGAGAAAAGCAGAGAACCGGGGCTTGATGCTTTTATGCAGGGAGTAGTGCTCAGCTCTGTCTGGAAAATTCCAGGAGGAGGCTTCTTCAGTACATATGTCTGAGAAGAGCTGATTTGTTCTAAAACGAGCAAGTGCGTGGGTTGTTACGCACCAGTGCTCCTCAGCTCCAGCCCCTCGCCCCTGCTTCTGCCAGCGCCAGCCTTGCCTGGAGCTGAGGGACCTCTGCCACCCCTGCTCCTTCCTCGCAGACTTTCTCAGGGGGAGGGGATGCTCCCCAGGGCCTTGACTGCAGTCCTTTTCTCCTTTTCCATAAAGACAAAGATCACAGGACACCCATTTGAGAGTAGGTTGTTCTTAGATCATTTAGTCAATGTTTTTTATTGATACCACATCACATGTAGTTGTCATGTATCCTTACACTCTTCCTGGTGTGTAACAGTAACTCAAATTTTTATTTTATTGAAGACTTTGACCAGTTTTTAGGAGTACTGGTCAGGTCTTATAGAATGCCCTTCTATTGAAATTTGCCTTTTTTCCCCCCATAGTTAGATTGGGGTTATGTTTTTTTGGGAGGAAGGCCACAGAGGTAGAGTGCCATTTTTGTCACATCACATCAAGGATATGGACTACCAACATGACTTACCACTGTCAATGTTGACCTTGATCACCCGGCTGAGGTATGTTTGTCAGGTTTCTCCACTGTACAGTTACTGATCCCACCCCGCTCTTTCTCTATTTATGTCTTTGGAAATAAATCACTGAGTGCAGCTCACACTTAAAGGATGGGGAGTTATGTAACTCTCCTTGAGGGGGCAGTATCTTACACAAATTATTGCACTTCTACTTGGGAGGTCCCCCCACCCTTTATTTTATTTTTATTAATTTGTTGGAGTGATATTGGTTAATAAATTATATAGGATTCAAGTGTACAATTTTATAATATGCAATCTGTATATGGCATTGTGTGTTCATCACTCAAAGTCAAATCTCCTTCTGTGACCATACATTTGACCCCCTTCACTCTTATCTATCTCCCTGCCTCCCTTTCTGTCCGGTAACCACTAGACTGTTGTCTGTGCCTATGAGTTTTTATTTGTTTGTGTTGTTTGTTTGTTGTTTTCAGTTTTGTATCTCACATATAAATGAAATCGCATGGTTCTTAACTTTTCCTGTCTGATTTATTTTGCTTAGCATGATAATCTCAAGATCTATCTATCCATGTTGTCACAAATGGCAGCATTTCATCTTTTTTTTTTGTCTTGGAAGTTCTCTCTCTCCTTTTCCTTCTTAAATTTTTTTTCTGCCATTATTTATTTGAGTATGGACTCTAGTTTATTTTATATTTGGTTGTAATTATTTCTTTATTTATTTTGTTGCTCAAATTGTTCCGGGTTTAGCCATTGGAAACTCTCTCTATTACCTCCTGTATCCCTGTGACATTTGACCATCAGTTTTTTTGTACTTCCTTACTTTCTGGCACTTCAGCATGCTACAGGCTTATCATGAACATTTCCTGCCCCAGACTGTAGCCATTTAAAAACATATTTGAAGTGTATTCCTTAATTTCAGATTAATGTGTATATTTCTTGAAATAATTGAAAAATTTAAAGTGTTAGAGAAGTGTATCAGACAAGGATTTTGTGATGTTGGTCAGCTTTTAAAATTTGTATTTTGCTGATTTCTTTTCTTGGTTGAAATAATTGTTCTTTTTGTCCCTAAGTTGATATTTATGATTTTGTATATTTTACTTTAAAAAAATCCTCCCCCAACAGAAATTCCCGCAATTATAAACTATTTAGGCTCTAGGGAGTCCTGAGAGCCTTTTGGCTGCCTAAGTGAGCCCAAACACTTAGGAATGTAGTCTCCAATAGCCAGGGTCAAAGTAAGAACATGGGAAAAATCTGGCCCAGCCCCTGGGCCAAGATAGCTGAGCCTTCTCTTAAACTGGTTAGTGGGCATGGGCTTTTGCTAATGACCCTTCTTTGCTAATAATGTAACTTTAGTTGTTGTGTTTATTATTTTACTAATCAGATGGTACTGGTGAGTCATTCAATAAGCACTCAGTGAGAACATCTTCTACATGTTAGGCACCTTGCTGGGCATAGCTGGAGATAAGTAACATAAAGTCCTCAAATCCAAGAGAGTTGTAGGAAGGTATGTGGATAATTACAGAAAGTGACAGGTGTTCTGGGGCTGTAAAACTTTGCAGGAGAGACTTAGCCTCTCTTGAGGAGTCAAGGAAGGCTCTATAGAGCAGGAGGGATTTGGATTGGGTCTTGACACATGAGTAGAATTTTGCTAGGCAGAGAAAGGGTCATTTTAAGATAAGGAGTAGCATGGGGCTGCATGAACAAGATATAGGGTTTGTGAAACAGACTGCCAGGTGCACCAGGAACCCTAAGGTATTCAACAAGCCCAAAATGTAATTATGATTCTTTCCGCATCCTTTCCTAGATTAACAGTTCCTGTGCCAGATTCATCTTTGGAACTCTAGCACCTAGACAGTTCACAGTGAGTAGAAGGTGCTCAAGAGCAGTTGTTGAATGAATAAAAAAAAAACGTGCAAAGTCATTCTAAATTGATTTCTTTGACATATGTCAAGATTTGGCTATAAAGATGTCCAGTATAACATTACATATAATAATAAAAATCTAAAGAACTTAAATTTCTAATAAAAGATAACTGATTAGACATAGTACATTCATTAATACAATAGAATTCTATATAACTATTTGTGACAACAAAGATATCTATGAATACAGAATAGTATATGTGACATGTTTTGAGTAAGAGTAGGGAGTTACCAAACCAAATATACAGTATAAGCTCAATTTTATAAATTATATATATGTGTGTATATACACACATGTACACATCTACATATATATATGAAAATTTGGGGAGAATTGTTGCATATAAATTATTTCAATTTTCTCCTTTCTGTTTATTTACTCTCCTTCATTTTTGTATAAAGTATATATATTAAATATTTAACAAGAAAAATTTTTTAGAAGACTCAAATTTTGAGAAACATATACTTATTGGAAAACCATAAAATGATAGCCAAAAGGTGTTCTCTATTAAAATGCAAATAATTGTGTGTGAATGAGTGCATGCATGAATGGGTGTATGCTTATGTGCATAGTGTCAGTACATTAATATTTTAACAGCTTGTTGCCTCACAATGAATGGTCTTTTCCTAACCATTTTCTCATCTAATTCTCAATACAGTCTTGAGGTAGAGGCCAGGCTGGCATTATTGTGGGTGAGAAGATATAAATATTGGGAACTGAGGCTCATAACCTCAGTTTTGCCTCAGTCATTATGTGCACACAACTGGGAAGTGGTTGAGCCGGAACTCATCCACAGGCCTTGACTTTAGGGGTCAGAGAATCCTTCTTTCTTATTCTAGCGATTGTTCTGGGGGAGGCCCAAAAAGAGCCAGGGCTTTTCCCTGACATTAAAGTCTTTAAAAATCATACTGTAGAATACTTGATATTATACAAACATGTTCATAAAAAATTCTTAAGCAAAAAAAGCAAGTGATAGCAGTAAGATCCCATTTTTAAATTTTAAAAAAATTTAATGTTTGTGTAAACACATGCAAAAATTTGAACTAGGATATATTGTCAAGTGCAAAAAGCAAGATGCAGTATATGTGTGATGCAGCCTTTTGTAGTAAGAAAGGTGTAAAATAAGAATTAATGTTTGTACTTATATTAGGAACACTAGAAAGATATACAAACAACTAAAAGAAGTTCATGAAGAGGGTGAGTAGGTGGGAAACATGATAGACAGGGGTCAAGTGGGAACAATACTTCTCTAGAAATAGCTTCTTAAACCACTTTGATTTTGAACCATTCAAAGCTCTAAAATTAAAAAATTTTTAATGTAATTAACATACTACAATGCTTATTTTGGGGTGGTGGAGAAACATAATATTTACTTCCTGTTTTTGGTGTATGTGTATTTTCTCTATATTTTACACGTGTAAGAAAAGGAGCTCTTCTAAAACCTTTTTAAAAAGCTTTTTAAAGAATATCTATGGTTGAAAAGAGGAGCTGAATGACATTTATAAAGAATTTTGGAAAAAAGACATTGTGCAGTACACCGTAAATGTGAATTCTTTTTTCATCTGCAATTGTTTATTACATCAGGCTGCCAGGCTGCAAATACGCATTCTGGACCTGGTTTCCACTGTAAGAAAAGCAGTGGTCTCCAGCATTCCCTCTGGAATTGCATTCAAGTTGCTGCTCTGGCTGAAAGATGAAATTCAAATTTCCCACTGCAAGGCCAGTTCTTCCCACCCTCCGCTCCAAATGTTGATTCAGATAATGCTTTAAAAAGAATCTTACTTTCAGGGAACTGGAAGTCTAGTCTAAAGATATTCTTGGGCCTTTAGCATTTTGACTGATTGTGAATTTAATATATTTTTAACTCAATTCAAGAGCTTTTCTCTCAAGAGACTGCTCCTCTGTTTCTTGTCTGTGATGCCTGAGTTGTAGTCAGTGAAGTCTGGCAGGGTGTTTGTTGTCACATTTTCTGGGCAAGGCTATTTGAGAAATACTGACATTTCCCCTAACTTCCTCTTTAGGCATCAACCCAGTTTGTCTCCCCATCCCTGTTGGGGCTCCAGTCTCTTTCCTGGAAAGGAAAAATCTGCCTTAGTCTTCACAATCACTTTAAGACTTTTTTTCTTTCTTTCCTTCTTCAGGCTTGTCCCTGTGTCACAGCTTGGCCCTCCCATGCTGTCTGCCTAAGCACAGAGTCCGCTGCTCTCAGATTTGGAAGAGATCTCAAAGATCTTTTTCGTTGGCAAACCAGGAATCTCCTCTACCACATCTTTGCCAGATAGTCATCCACTGTCTTCTTAAATACTCCTAGTGACAGAGAGCTTACCACCTTTTAAACCAGTTAACTGTCCATTATTGATGTTGGAAAGCTGTTTCCTAAGGAGGGTGAGAGCAGATGTGGTCTTCTTGCTTGCTCTTTAGTTTATTTCTGATCCAAGAGTGGCCTGAGAGAAGGAGAATGGGAAAGAGAGGAGATCATTGGATCAAAGGCAGCAGGTCAGAGACGGGCATTTGCTCCTAGGGTAATTGAGTGGGGGCGGCTAAAAAGAGCTCTGGGTTTGGCCTCAGAAGAGAGAGCTTTGTCCCAGCTCCATCTTTCAATTACTAACCCAGTTATATGGATCTAATTTCTCTCATTTCTAAAATTGGAGTTGTAATAAATACGGCACAGGGCTAATGGGAAGACTGAATAAAATAATGCAGTGGAAAATGCTTTGTAACTGTAAAGAGTTTTACAAATGAGAGCATAGTCATCGTTGAAGACGTTAGTTGTCTAGCTTGGTAAGTCTGTGAACTAACTCAGTTCAAGGAGCTTACAAAGTGGAGGGTTTGAGAATTTACTCTGCCTGAACCTGTGTGTCACTGGCAGAATCAGCTCATGACCACTGCTGGCTTCCTCTGAGAGGCCAACCAAATGTGGTGACAGAGTCTGGGCAACTTAAAGGATGAAGGATGTGAGTTCCTGTCTGGTATAAAACACTGATTTTCAAGATGAATGAGAACAATTGGTGACTTGCCCGGTCACATAGCTCAATAACGGTGGACTAGACCTTGACCCTAGAAGCCTGATTTCCAGCATAGATCCTGTAAAGTTTTCCGACAGAGGAGCAGTTGTTATTTTAGACAGTACAGTCTTCGTTGTGCAGGACTTCCTGGATCACTGTAGCAAGTTGAACATCACTTCTCTCCATCCTCTATGTGGAGGTACCATCTCCTTGTCTTATGATGATCAAACAGGCTCCCACACACCTGCTATTGCTTCCTGGGGGCAGTATGTCCTCCAGGTGACAAACACTGGAAACTTCGTAAATAGATACTATAAAGTAGAAAGAGCATTGGATCAGGAGTTAGAAAATGTTTGCCCTTACCTAGCTCTATAATCTAAAGAAAATATTTCCATGTTTCTAAGCCATAATTTCCCAATCTATAAAATGAGGGAGCCTCCGAGATCTCCTCTATGCCTCTGTCCTCCAGGCCTCCCTCTAGCCTGCCTATATCTGAAATGCCTCTAGCAATGAACCTTCAGATTAGGTCTTGATATGATGGGTGATTAGTATTCTTTTATATATACCTTTCTGTATTTACCAAATTTTCTACATTGAACATATATTGTTTTGTAGTCACAAGCATCTCCTCATTCTTTCCATTCTCTCATTCTTGTGCTGTCTCTCTCCCCATTCTTTACCCTCTACAAACATCTTTCCATAGATTTAAGTATGCTCAAGTTTCTCTCATTCATAAAAAAACCCACACCAAATCTTTGGCCAACTTATCTCTCCTTCTTCATCACAATCAAAGCTGTTTAAGAGATTATAAGAATAGTATAATTTCCACAAAGTTCTCACCCAGATTTCCCAAATGTTTACATTTTACCACATTTGTGAGCTCTCTTTTATATGTATTTTTTATATTTTTTCTTAATTTATTCATGGACTTTATTTAGTCTTATTTCTGTTTTTTTCTTTTTTAACCCTAATTTATTTATTTTTTCTTCTTTTCTACTGTTCTTTGATTTATTTTGTTGTTGTTTTTCTAATTTTGGAGTCAGATGATTAATTTTTTCTTTTCTGTCTTCTTTATCAGTATAAATAAGGATATAGAGTTTCCTCTGAACTGTTTTAGCTCTAGTCCATAAGTTTTGATATGTTGTTTTCATTATTATTGTTTCTAGATTGACTACAACTTTAGGAGTTATTTTTCCTAAATCCAAGAAATGTTTAAGATGGAATTTTAACATTCTTCTTATTTTCTGAAGGTAGAAAGGTATTTTATTGCACATTGGTCTGAGAATGCTTTCTTATGACCTAATACATGATTGAGTTTCATGAATGTTTTATGGGCCCTTGAGGCAAGGAGAAATGTAATTTTTTCAGGATACAGAGTTGAAATTTTATCTATCAGAACTGTCTTACCGATAATTATATATACATAATCTTACCTATCATTGCTTATCTACCATTGTTGATTCACTTGATCTGTCACAGACTGAGAGCTGAATTAAGTCTCCGACTAATGTGTCTTTTTCTTCTTGTATCTTTTATAATTCATGTTATATGATGATCACTACTACATTACTTGCTGTATAGATTTTCATAACTATTATTTCTTCATTGTAGATCTTTCTTATCTCATTCAATATGGTATTTTTGATGTACAAAGCTTTTAAATTTTTATGCGATCAAATTTAATCAATATTATCCTTTATGGTTTCTGTGTTTTGTGTCATGCCTAAAGAAGCTATCTCTACTTCCAGGTTTTAAAATTATTCAGTGCTTTTGTGGTTTTGTTTTATACATAAAAAATTTTAAATCATCTGGAATTCATTTTGATGTAAAGAGTGAGTAGGCGCCTAGCTTCAATCTCCACTCCCCAACCCTGGTCTTTTCAGAAGGCTTATCAGATGTCTAAACATCTTTATTGAATAATCAGTTATAAGAGACATCTGTTGTTTTTGCCTCCTGCCCAGAATCCTTTGCCTCTTCTTTTAATAAGAGTCCCTCTAGTTTCCTTGGGGAATGACCTCTCAGTCCATATGGTTTGTTTGGAACTGACACTAGCTCCTAACTCAGGGTTGGGTATATAAATAAACCTTGGTATCTTTTCCCTATCCATAGTCATTGGTTCGAGGATGAGGCATGACAATCAGAGTTAAGAAGGCTCAGCTCTAAGACTTTTATTGGTATTATTTCAAAAGAAATTATCTTTTTTTTTTGTTGTTGGAATTGAAAACTATAAAAGCCTGGCCTTCCAGGGACTACCACCATGTGTAGCCCAAGAATGAAACAAAGAGTAAAAAGCAGAGTGTTGTATGATGGGAAGAGCCCAGATACCTGTTAAGTCATCCTAGTCTCTTGTTTGAGCTATGTCTCACTTCTTAACTTTTCAGGGATGTGAGCCAATTATATATATATATATATATATGAGAGAGAGAAAGAGATGGAGTTCTTATGTGCTATCAAAAGACTCCTAACTAACTAAAATAAAATTCACTGACTTGAAATATTTTTATTATATGGAAAATACTGATATGAACTTATTCCTCTAATCTATTAATCTGTTTCATTGATTTATTTATCTAGTCTAAGTGTCATAGAGAAACTTGGTTTTCAGATATCTTTTGTTTAGTTAGCTCAATGTTTAAAAACATTTTAAATTTGAATATTGCTGTGAGTGTAGCTGATAACAATTCTTAGCTGCACCTTTCTTCAGAGAATTGCTGTTGCCCAAACAGGAGCCCTCCTACAAGGGGGGCTCTGACCATTGACGGCCCCAGAGTCTGCCAATATCTTACTCACATTGGATAAAAAAGGCCAATCCTCTTTTTTTCAAATGGGACTGTGTTCTAGCTGTCACTCACCTATGTGCAGCCTCTCTAACAACTGAAGTAATGCAGATTATGGGTGCTGATTTTTTAAAAAGTATATCTGCAAAGTTTTCTGGATAAACCTATCTTTAAAGATATACTAGAAAATCAACATTGGTCAGCCATCCACCAACGTGTATGCTTATTTATTCAGGCAAAATTATCAGATGATGATAAAACTATTGGGTGAAATTTAGTTGGGGAACAGTTTACTTATTAATTATGTGAGGGGGGGAGTACTTTTATAATTGAAAAAACTGGCATTGCCACTTTAACCAAGTGACCAAACTCAGCATCAGTCATATTGGGCAAGATGACATCATGTGCCTCTTGAAGTGATATGAGAGGTAGTACACAACAAACAAGTCGTATTCCTGCCCCAGATGTTTAACCTGAATCCAGTCATGAGAAATTATCATTCAAATTCAGCTTGTGAGACGTCCTACTAGACCATAGGCTCAGAGAATGTCCCTGCACTTAGGACCTTGCACTCTATATACTTTTCATTAATGATTATATAAATAGATAGGATAGATGGATTTAAGTGAAATGTTCATATGTGTTCATTATATTATTCTTTCAACTTTTCACAGGTATGAAAATGAAACAAACTATCCTTCATAAAAGCACACAAAATATATGCAACATAAAAATCTCACATGCCTTCGAATTTGTGCATTGTTCAATAAAATAGTTGAAACCTATTTTGTTCAAATCATATTGTGAAATGTTCATTACAATTATATTCAATACTCATCTTATTTTAGCTTATAATAAGATTTTCCAGTTCTTATTAACAAAAAAGGGAATCATATGCTAACCTCTGAACTAATTAGTGTTAGCAGTATATACTTTTCTTTTTTATTAAATACATGGAAAATTTAATCATAATGTCTAATGAAATTAATGGAGCTATTCTGGCCTTTAAAATATATTATCCCCAAAAGCTTTCCACCAGAGCTCAATACCTACATGGACACATTTACTGAAAGAGTATCTTGTCTTCAGTAATACTCATCATATTAATAATAATTGATAACTTTAGCCACACAACACACTGTATAATCATAAAATAATAAAGACTATCAATATAATTTTATTTTGGTAACTTGCATATGATTAATTATATTAGATCTGCTTCAGTTTGATCTTGACCTGACTGCTTTTAGTAATCTTTCTTATATGCTATAAAATGTATCATTATAATTTTTTATATTGTTCTTTAAAATTTATACTAAAATATTTATTTGAATTGAAAAATAACATACTCTTTCTGACAGAATGTAAGTGGTAATACGATTAGGCTGATTGGTTAGACCATGAGACCCAGCTATTCCAAAAACCTGTTCTAAAACAGTTTTCTGAATGTTTATTCTTAAATAATCTAAATGGAAACTATGACATTTTGATAAAATAGAATTAAAGCATGTGATAAAACAAAGGCATTTTAGCAAACACTCTTAGTGATGTGGCAGACAGAGTCTAAGGTGGCCCTGATGATCCCTACTTTCTGGTATTCTCACCTTTGTGTCATTCTCCTCCTTTGAGTGTTACTGGGACCTAAGACTTGCTTCTGACTAAGAGAATAGGGCAAAGATGATGGGGTGTTTGTAATTATGTTAATGTGATTAAATTACATAAGATTGTTGCACCAGTTTTGTGAGGGACTCTTTTTCTTGCTGGCTTGGAAGGAGCAAGTGGCCATGCTGGGAAGACCTCAATGTGTCAAGTAGCTGAGTAGGCCTCCAGCTGGCAGACAGCAAAGAACTGAATGCTGCCAACAGCCGCATGAAGTTTGAAGTAAATCCTGCCCCAGATGTGCCCTAGACGAGACTGCTGTCCCAGTTGACACCTTGATTGCAGACTTGTGAGACCCTGAAGTAGAAGAGACAGTTAAGTCATGCCCAGACTCCTGACACACAGAAATTGGAAGAAAATAAATGCGTGTTGTTTGAAGCCACTAAGTTTACACACTAATATAGAATGAATGAAAGTGGAGAAGATGTGTTGAAATTAGCATATGTTGGAATGCTTTGGGAAATTATCAGATTATACATAAATTCAGGTGAAAGAAATATAGCAGTGATTCTCAAATTTGAGCATCAGAACCACCTAAAAGGCTGTTTTGTAAAATACAGATTGCTGGTCTCATCTCAGAGTTTCTGATTCAGTGGGTCTAGGGTGGGGTCTGAGAATTTTCTTTTTTAACGTTACTAAATGATACTGATGGAGCTTGCCTGGAATCCACACTTTCAGAACTACTGATGTAGAGTCATTTGGTAGCTAAGACTTGCTAAAATCTTTTGATATAATTCTGAGAAATTGAGAAAATGCTTAGATTCTAGTGACTGGTAATTTCTTTTGTATGTGACATCGTTTCCAAATATTTTTTCCCCCAACAAAATTGGAGGAAGAGCTAATAGAGTTATTAATTGATAAATCATTTACAATTATTTCTAATGAAAAATTAATTTGTGAATTTTGGCATGAAACATGGAAGCACTTCCAAGAATGGAGTGGCATTTCTCTTAGAAACACATACATACAATTTCTTCCATTGCTGAGTACTTGTTTAAGTGAACAAGGTATATTAGTTAGGGTAGGTTAAATTGCTGTTACAAATAGACTCAAACGTGGTTCAGACATAATCAAAGTTTATTTCTTAATTGGCAGATGTTCGCCAACATGTGGTGAATCAGAGACCCAGGCTTCTCTCATAGTGTGCCTCCTGTATCCCTCAGGGTTCATTGTCACCTATATCCAACTGGAAGAGCACATGAAGGGAGGCACACCTGCTTTTTTAATAGCCCTAGCAGAAGTATCACACATTTCTGCTTAGAGAGAACTAAGTCACATGACCACCATGTCTGTTTGAGTACAATCAGAAAAGAGAAACCACAAATTAATTTGAATAGAAAAAATTTAATTATGAAGAATTATTAACCACAATAGAAGATTGGAATAACAAGGAATTGGCAGTTCAGAAGTAAAGAAATAGCAAATGTAAAGAACGGATATTGCCCTTAGGTATGAGATAGAGTGCCCGAGGAAGAGTCTCTGCTCTCTCCCCCAACCCTGTCAGGGCTGAGATTCAGACTTCATGGAGAAGTGTATTTGAGTCTCCCCAAGATCATCCTCAGATTCACTGATTTGTGAAGACTCACAGAACTCAGAAAAGCTATTATACTCAGGGTTATGGTTTATTACAGTGAAAGGATAGAGAATAAAATCAGCAAAGCAAAAAAGCACATGAGGCAGAGTCCAGGAGAGACTCCAGTTGTCTTCTCCCAGTAGAGTCATATGGACAGCATTTACTTCTCCCAGCAATGATGTGTGAAAACTTTCATGAAGTATCACCAGGTAGGGAAGTCCACACAAACACAGGTGTCCAGGGTTTCCATTGGGGTTTGGTCCTGTAGGCATGGCTTACTGTCCACTCACGAGGCTGACCTCACTCACTCCTAGCTCCTCCAGAGGTCAACTGATACCATGTGGCCCAGGGCCCCCTACCATAAATTACCGTGTTAGCATAAACTAACAATATAGGTCCCAGGTCCTAGATAAACAAAGACACTATTCTCAAGCAGGATATTCCAAGGACTTATAAGTTATCCCCCAGGAGCCAGGCAAAGGCCGCATTTCTTTTTTGGAATGTGCAAAATTTGGACAATGTGAGCCTGCTAAGTTAATCCTTTACTGCACTAGAGGGCATGGCTATGGCTCACTGCAGGGCAGAGAAATGCTGGCTGGGGCACCTGCTTGAAATCTATGCTCTTGGGTGAACAGGAAAGCTGCTCAAGGTACTTTGTTACAAAACTGCCTGAGAGGGTATGGTGCCAGGGAAGCTGCTGGCTGCTGGGCACCATTGTAGCTGGACCCTCAGGAAACTTGTCACCTCAGGAGCCTGCACACAAGAAGTAAAACACTTTTCTCCTTCGATATCACTCCAACGCCCTCTACTGACAAAGCTTCAGTGCCAAATAGCAAGGGAAAAATGTTTAAAGGGCCCAGATCCATTTCACAGAGCAAACAAACAGGGTCCATTCGAGCTGAGAAGCAATGCATTGATAACCAGCACAGCTACACTGCAAAGGATGCTGGGGAATATAGTCCAGTCACACATCTGGCTACAATCTTATTACCAAGGGAGAAGACGAAAAGTGATTTTGGCTGACAACTAGCACTCTCTGTCACATGATATATCTTAGCACTTACTTAAAATTAAAGTTAGGATAGGACTGATGCTAAACCCTATCTCATTCGTGCAGTGAACTAATGGAAAAACCAATAACACTCCCATCCCAATGAGGTCATTGAGAGATTCATTTCTGACAAAATTTTACTTTTTATGTTTAATAATTATATATCAGATTTGGTTATATATTTATGTTGTTTTGATCAATTATGAACTAAGAATTATAATAATCACTTAATACAGAATAATTTTTAACATGCAAAGTCTTATCATCAAAGGAAATTATTTAAAATAATTTGTTGTATACAAGTATGATAGCGTAAGATTAAAAAGTAGAATAAAGTCTTCCAAGAATAAAATCATATTGTATCAGGATAAAATTCTTTTGGGGGTATATATGAAAATATGGATTCAAGGATAAAAAGAGTGGGATAAAAGCCTATGAAAGAAGAGATTGTATATTTTGGTGATAACTAATGGTGATAATTTAGTGATGGTGGTAATTAAATTGCTAGTATATATAAAATCCATTGTTAAATTGGAATAATTGTATTTTAAAATGTCAGAATTTACAATAAATTAGAAATTAATTTTTTAACTTTTAATGATATAATGGAAAATAGTGCTACAGGGTACCTGGTTTTTCAAATTTTTTTATAGGGTATGTAAGCAAAAATTGTGAAAATACAGATCTAATTCATTAGGGAAGGAATGGCAAAGAGATGTGGAATGCCCAGAGCACACAAAAGTTGTGAGAACCAGGTAGTCTCTTACTGGTACAGGCACAAGTTAATACAGTCTTTTTGGTGGCCGTCTGCAGTTTATATAAATAGTGTTAAAATGTTCTTGCCCTTTGCCCAAACAATCCACCTTCCGGGAATTTATCTTGAAAGCCATAAATGACTAAAGATGCTTATCACTGTGTTTATTCTTTCAACTGATATTTCTTAATCACTTACTCTGTATTAGAGACAAAGCAGTTAGCAAAAAAGATACTGTCCTGCCTTCATGGAATTCACAGTCTATTGGGGAAAACAATCAACTAACTTGGAAAATAAGTGAATAATTAAGAATTGTTAGAAATTCTATGGGGGGAGTAAGAGGGTGAGTGCTGAAAACTAGCACTCATATAATGGGAGATAAGATCATATCTAGGAAGGCCAGGAAATTGAAATTATTCATTTATTTGCAAGATTGATTAGTTGATTGTCTCCTCTGGAGTGGCTTCAGTATTGAGGTTAAAGTATGTGTGGGGGTTTGAGCTGGTTGGCGTTAGGGGCAGACTCAGAGGCAGTGTAACATTTCAGGTCCTGGGAACAGTTTATATCAAGGCTGGAGCTGAGACTCCAGAAGAAGGCAGGGGTGTTAGAACATATAACTTAAAGGAGAGAATGGTGCAAGATAAAGCTGAAGAGATAGGCAAGGACTCACTTTGTAAGGTCAACTTAAAAATTTTAATTTTATCCCAAGAAATGATTATAAATATTATTTAGAAGAATAACATAAAACAAAACATAGATTTCAGATGTTCAGTTTGACAAATGTTGACAAACATACATGTAACAATCACCCAAAACAAGACATAAAACAGTTTTCACCCCAGAACCTTCTCTCTACTCCTTTCCAACAAATTCTTGGAGTATGATGTGTGATATATTGTATTCCTTTCCAACAGACCCATCCACTGCTACCGCTTTCTGATTTCTATCACCTTAATTTGTTTCTTTTTTATTGCTGAGTATTATTCACTTGTGTGGATTGTTTATATGAACTGTTGATGGACTTGAGTTGTTTTTGGTGGTAACTGTGAATAAAACTTCTATAAATGTTCTTGTAGAGGTCTTTCTATGAACACGTTTATATTTCTCTAAGATAAATACTTTAGGTTGAAATTGCTGGATCATAAGAGTAGATGTATATTTACCTTAATGAGGAACTGACAAACAGTTTTGCAAATTGGTTGTGCAATTTTACCCTCCCCCAGCATCAATCCTTGCCAACATCTGGTATTGTTAATCTTTTTAATTTTAGATATCCCAGTGGGTATCATTGAAAAGTGGGAGAATGACTTGGGCTTAAAAAAATCACTCTGACTATAATATGGAGAAGGGGTTAGAGTGGATGTGGTGAAGCTTGCTAGGTGGTGATGGCAACGATGCAGGTGAGAGATGAGGGTGGATTGGTTATGGTGGTGATGGTGGAGATGGATTCAGAGATATTTAGAAGGTAAAATTAATAGGAATTTGTTGCTAATTTGGAACATTAGAAAAGGCCTAAATTATTATTCTTTGTTTGATTTTGAGGGATGGAGATCACTTAGCTTGGTTTTGAATGTATATTTGTGGTCCCTTAATCTCCCACAAAGGGGACTGCTTAAATATATTATAGTACATATGTACTTTGGAATAGCATGCAGTCAGGTATTGTAGGATAAAATTTTTTGAAATGGAAAGATTTTCAAATATATTGTTTAAAAAATAAGTTACAAAACAATGTATGATATGTAATATGCATTTTTATACTTAAATTTAACAGGATACAGTAAAGACTTCTGGAAGGATGTATAGTAAAGTGTTAAATGTGATCTCTAGGTGGAGTTTTAAGAATAGTTTTAAATTTGGGCTTTTTTTCTATTTTGTTTTATTGTTGTTTTTTTTTAAAAGGCACATATGCTAATTGTAATATGAAAAAAGGTATTTAAAAAACACTTAACATTTCAAAAAAAGACATTTAAGAGCGCAAAACAAAAATAGAGTCCCATAGGGATGGGAAAGGTGGTGAGAATAGCATCTTAATGTCTCCTTTATCCTCAAAAGACTCACCCTATACCTTCTGCACAGGATGCCTGGCAGGGATTCCTGGGCCTCTTTCAGATTTTGAGAGCCTGAAAATGGACGGGCTAGTGAGAGAGGCTCGGCTAAACTCAAACCCATGTTTTGGAAGCATGGAGCCTTCTCCAATCCCTGCCTCCAACTAAGGGTAAACTCAAACCTCCTTTCGGTTCTAGTAGTATTGACCAGTTCTGTCTATTATCTCTCCCTCTCCATGGAAATGGCTTGTGCAAGTAATCCATGATCTCTGTGCTGCTAATTCAGTCCCAGTCCTCACCCTACTTCACATATCACCAGCATCTGTCATAGTCGAGCTCTCCTTTCTCCAGGAAATACCCTCCTGGTTTTCCCTATTTCACTCACTACTCTTTAATCTCTGATGGTTCTTTTCATCCCCCAACCACTTAATCTTGGAAATGTGCCAGGACTCAGTCCTGGGAACTTTTAAAGAAGCCTGTACTTATTCCCGTAGTAACCTCATCTAGTCTCAGCTTTAAATACTCTTTCACACTGATGACTCCTAATTTCTATCTCCAGCCTGGATCTCTCCTCTGAACTCCAGACTGTATATTGGATTTATAGTAGGCATTGTGAAGTTAATATGTCCAAAACAGAATGCCTGTCCTTCCTCAACTCATAGCCCCAATTTTTCCTCAAATTTTTTTTGTCTCAGTAATGGCAAGTTCAGTGCTTTCTATGTGCAGCCCCAAAATCTTGGAGCCATAACTCACTCCTTTCTTTCTCTCTACACATCCAAAACCTGTTGGTTCTACCTTAAAAATCTATTCACATCTCCTTATGATCTCCTTATGCTTTGGTCCAAGCCACTATCCCACCTCATCTAGATTACAGCCGTAGCCTGCTACTTGGTCTTGCTTTCTTCCTTGGTCCCTTACAATCTATTTTCAACTCAGCAACCAGAATAATCTTTTGAAGTTTAAATCAGATTATGTCACCTCCCTGCTTGAAACCTCTAACAGATAAACATTAACAGGGTAAATGCCAAAGTTCTTAAAAAGCCTACAGGGCCTTAGTGATACAACCCAAGCTTCTTTCTCTCACTGTTCTCCATCTCACTCCCTCTGATCCTACAGTGCAGGCCTTGCTATTCCATAAATATTTCAGGCATGTCCCAAGTTTTGGAGTCTTGTACTTTTTCTTCCCTCTGCCTACATGCTTTTCCTTCAGATATTTAACTATTTTGCTTTTTTCAAGTTTTTGCTCAACTGTGAGGTCTTCCCTGACCTCCCTATTTAAAACTGCATCCCACCTTTAACATTCACTATTTCCTTTCCCTACTTTTTTCCCATAGTACTTAATGCCATCTAATGAATATTGTTGTTGGGTTTTTTTTGCCCTTCCCCAGACACAAGATCCTTGAGAACAGAAATTTGTTATCTTTTCCTTCTCCATTAAACCTAGGGCAATAACTGGCATAGAATAGGCACTATTTACTGGATGAGTAATACTCAGTATGTTGTAACTTGTATTCTAGTTTTGTGTAGACAAATGTTTCTTCAACTAGCCTGTGAGCTCTTTAAGGGGAAGGTGGGTTTCACTGTGATCCCTTCCTCCAAAGTGTCTATCGCAGTATCTTAGGTTCAATAAATATTTGACATGTTTAATGGAAGATTGGATGCAAAGGAACACCCATCTTAGTAAGGAAACAAGCCTCCAGGAGAACCCTGCTAATGCTAAAGGGAGGCGTAGCAAACACCATGCTTGATTCAAGTTCCCTCAGCATCTGCCTATAATTCCCAACACACTGATATACCTGCACCTACTCTCTTCTCTTCCTGGTAAGAAATACATTGAAGAGTTAACATGCCTGGGAATAACTCTCAACCAGTAGGGGCAGGAGCTGGTGGGTAGATAGATGCCTTAGCCTCTTTAGCCTCTAGTCAATGTGGTCAGAATAAGATGTCAGTGGTATTTGAGTATAGACTGGTATGAGTTTGTGAGTAGTGCATTTAAACATTTGAGAGATCATGAACAGGGCTTTATTTGAAAACGCCATCTTAAATCAGTATACTCAGCATCAGCAGTGCCTGGCATCTAGTAGGTGCTCAGTGGATGCTTGGGAATTAAACGAACGTATACCTTTAAAGGTGGGACTGAACAGTCTTCAGAGCTTGCTTGAAGACGAAAATGACGTTTTTAACTGCTTGAGTGCACACACACTCACACTTTGAATTTCTAAGGAACACTTTCTCCCTCACCTAAGAGAACTGGGAAGTAGCAGTTCATCAGTGCACTCACGACACAGGCATTTAAGCCAGGATGGCCACCTGAAATCTGGTTAATCCAGTCAATCCCGGAGCTGGGGCCAGAACCCCAGTGTCCTGCCCCCAAGTGTCTAGTCCTCTTTCCACAGTAGCTGCTGTGAACATTCGAAGAAAGTAATTTTGGGACTAACAATGGTATTTTCAGATTCATTTTCAACAAAGTGTAACCATTTAAGAAAGCCTGCCAAAAAGATAATGGGGATCAAAAAGTGCTCTGTAAACCGTAAAGTGCTATGCAAAGGTTAGCTATCTTGAGGTTCACTGCCAAGGTCAACAAACCTAGGCCTGGGCATAGAGCCAGCTCTTAAATTGGAGGAACTAAAGAAAGGCTGGTCATTCAAGGGACCCCTTCTTAATGGGGCATCAGTATATTTTCTGGGATCAAATATGTGTTAGAACTGATGATTTTCTGGCCTATTTTCCTTTTGCTTGTTTTCAAGGCCACACGCATGAGCTCCAGCCACCTGTACCACTGGGTAGTGGACTGTCTGTCCAAGGTTTCCAACTGACTGGAAACACGAGTGTTTTCTTCCACATTCATTTACATTTGTCCCAGCTGCATTAGAATTTAGATTCTGCACATACTCTGGCTCTCAAAAGCACATTCTTTTGCCCTCACACTACCTCTTTGTCATTAACAACTGAATAAGCATTGTTTCCCCAGCTTGGCTTGTGGAAAAGGACCTCGATGAAGAGTAAACTTCACATTTTCTAGGCTTCCTTATCCTAGCACCCTGCACTAGAAGGACGGCCCAGTGTTTGGTGACCTCTAGCATTAGGTTAACAATCTGGGTCTGGGCCCAGGCTGGATAATGAGCCTGTGAATAATGGGACACTGATTGTCAAGGCCTTATCGTGGTGAAGCTGAGAGGCAGAGCTCGCTTTGTCCTGGGCTTGCCTACCTTCTCCCCAAGCATCTTAATCTGTCCAAGTTAATGGGTTTGTGTGTCAGATATTCATTCCTCACAAGCTCCCATTCAAGCGGCTGTGCACCGTTTCAGTCTCAGATGTTTCTACACTTAAGGGCTTGTAAAACAGTCAACGAAAGATAGTAGATAAACTTACAGAAAGCCTTCTGTTATAGGCTTGAAAAAAAGCTCTATTTCTCTACTGTAATAGGAGTCCTGAAAAGCCCAAGTTAAGGTGCAGAAAAAGATTGAAATGAGAACACTAAGAGGCACAGTACTGCACACAGCCCTGCAAACTTTATTTTCTTCTACACTTTTCCCAAGAGGAAGGATACCCATGAGAAAGACAAATTTGGAAGGAAGATTTTCACTGCTGCATGGTTAGGAAAAATAAAACGGGCAAGTCCTTCCTACATGTTTGCGGTTGTTTTTAAGGGACAAACTATTAGTAAATGTTTTTTGACTTAAGATCAAAACTGGTTGGGGAGAAATTAAGAAGTAAATGGTCTTAAATTCTTATGTTTTCCAAGTATCCATCTAAGGGGTTGAGCTAGAATCATTCTGGAACTCCAAGTCCTAGCCCAGGTAGTAATCTTTTCACACAACCCAGGGTCCAAACATGAGCTCTCTCTTAAAAGATAGTCACTAAGTGGTGGGTAGGTGGGCTCAAGGGGATGGGGTGGTCTCAGCTCATCATTGGCTAGAGAGAGGACCTCTTACCCTCTTACCCCCTATTCTTTTGGACAAAATTTCCAGCCAGAGTTTAAGAGCTGAGGCTAAAGAGCAGCTGTGCACTTTTATTTTCCAGTAACAGTTTCCTAAGTATTCTCAACTCCATGTCCACTGGTAAGGCTCAACAGCTAAGAGGCAGTAAAAGAGGGAGCGAGGGAGAGAGAAAGGTGCTGCTGCTTGCTTTAAAATTAGATCGCTGAGGGCAAGAAAGAGGCAGGTTTCAGACCCCTGGTAAACTGAAAGCAAACTTCTTTATTGTACACAGTACAGAATAAACGCAGCTTGGCAGGATGCACACGGCCCTGCGCAGGGAAAAGTATTTCAAATCGACTGGCAGGTTAAAGCCTTTCTGCACTGTAGACTTTCCACACTCTGGAAAAGAAGCAAAACAAAACAAACAAAAAAACAAAACCATTCGGGAGGTGCATGAGTCCAATGGGAATGCAACGGTAATGCCGCCATCCTATGTCCCGTGACAGCACAGCCATGTCATTATAGCAGGGAGGGGGAGTTCAGGCTACAGAGGATTATTTTCATTCTTGCTAAAATAGCATAAATCCATTAAAAAAAAAAACCCCAAAAACAAAAACAAAAATCCCCAAACCCAAACTAGGATAAGTAAAGAAAGGAAAAACAAATCCTATACAGCATTTACAACAAAAAAACCTCTAGCCAGCTGGGGATAAAATATGCATCTATATATAGACTATGTGTAGGTTAGAAAGCTATAAATATGGTTTGAAGAGTCCTTTGACTAGAGTACAATGCTAATTAAGGCCCAAGATATAGGTTCAACACCTTTGTGGGCTAATTAGCTTCCAATAGAGGAAATCCTTTTATTTCCATAGCCATCAAATACACCCCTTATTCTAGTGAACCTTGTCACAAATGTGTGGCTGATCATAAGGGGGGCTGTTTGTGACTATGGGCCCTCCATCAATAGAAAAACAATTCAAAGCTCAAGTCTTGCTCTCATTGAGTCAGCACTGTCCTTCACATATGAGGACAAGCATAGTCATTCTTAACGTGCTAAGTGTCATGGGAGCAGAATGCTATCAACAGAGCAGGCAGCAAGGTACTACACTTTCTGATAATATTTCCTCTACTCTGAACTCAACTTTCACATGGCTTTAGCTGGGTCGTTTAAAACATTTTCAATATAATACAGCAATCAGATAAGCTTTTTATTTATTTTTTATTTATTTTTTTTAAGTGGCAAGAAACTAAAATGCTAGCACTGTTTTACCTGTTGGTATCATATGTAAGTCTCAAACCCTATTGAATCATATGCAGGGTTTAAAGTCCAAGAAATAAAGAAAAAGAAAAACAAAACAAACTGATGAAATGAAAATTGTCATCAGTCATACCCAGGGAAGAATCCCCAGGGTTCCCACTAGGTGGCCAGGTTTCCAATGGACATGACATGTATTATGTACATCTGTTTTCCAGAGAGGGCATGTTAGAGACCATGGGGAACTATACACATAAAGAGTCTAAGTCGTGTGTCCAGGCTGTCCTGTACACTTCAAAAATGTACAACTCAGGTGCAAACGTTCTGTCAGGCCGTCTGGTGCAGAAAGCACAAAGCAGGCAATAAAGTGGGCTTATATACGGCAAAGGGAGCCCCCACAAAGCCCTGTTCAAGCTGCAGCGTCTTCATAAGTCGGCACCACCCTGTCTAAGGGACACAGTGCAGTTACCAAAAGGTTTGTTTTTTGTTTTTTGCTTTAAATACCAAAACTACAAAAATCAGTTTATAAACTTTTTCCAAAACAACCACCAAAACAAAACAATCCCCCCAATCGAAGCAAAACAAAATACTGTCAAAAGTGTTAGTTAATCACCCTTCTCCTAAAATTAAAGCCATCTACACACAGCCATGTGACTGGGAAGAGAAAGGGGGCTTGTTTTACTTGGTGACCACATGGCAAGAAGGTTCCCAAGAGTAGCAACGGTTTATTATTTAAGAACCATGGAGGGGGTAACAGCTGTTCTGACTCTCCCCACTTCTTTCTAGGACAAGGGGGAAACATTTCAGATGGAGCTAGATGAGCTCGCTGAATTTTAAGATATATTTTTTAACCCTTCATGGTTTGAACCTCCCCAACTTGGCCTACCTACCGTCCAATGGGTTTGTAATTTCTTTTTCAATAAACTGTGCAAATCAGAGCCCTTCTATGTAAAGGCATTTAGTAGTCCATGATCAATGCAGATTGTCACATACTCTGTCCTGGTTTGTGGGTACTAACCTGAACAAGGTATTGCTTTGCATATGTTGTCCATGGGAAGGAGGCTCCATTGCAATCTCTTCCCAGAAACCTTGTCAGGATCAGAGCTGAGGCACCAGCATTTTGGTGGTTTTCTGCCCCTCCCTGTTCCCACTTCCCAGCTAAGGTGTCTGCCTTTAAGGGTGCCAATCCAGAGACAGCTTGGGTTCTCCAGATAATACTCCAAGGGCAAGCTTTAGGAACAGCCAAAAACACAAACAAAACCACTGCCCTCGTTTGCCTGAATGGGAATTAACTCTAGGGTTTGGCGGCTCAGCACTCAGAAACTTAGTAAGCGAAGCCTTCGGCATAGGGGAGGCTGCTGCAGCGATCCATGTCCAGGAGGTAAGCAGGGTCTTCAAAGTGGGTCAGTGGCAGGGTATCCTCCTCGCTGAGGTGGCACTCAGACTCTGCTTTCAGGAACGGACGCTGATTGTCAGGAAAGGCCATGGAGAAAAGGGCATCCGGGTCACAGACAAATTTGTAGACATATCGCTCCCCAGCCACCTGAGAGAGAAAAAAACACCTAATAAAGCCCAGCTGGAACGGGACATGAGGAGGACCAAGGGAAGAATAATGAGATATTTGTAAGTTACCAAGTCTTCAGGGAGCCAGGGACCAAAAGAGGCTCATTACTAACTGATTATCCAGATCATTCAGATTTACTTTGATAAGTCTTGGGGACCTGTTACCTGCCAAGTGTTTTCTTGACCCCATAGCTCAGCGATTGAGATATATGAATTTCAAATTCATACTAGATAGGCTCTTTTAGAAGAAAATCTTCACTCTTTTATATTCACGGCTTAGAAAAAACTGGTATGCCGAGGCTAGTATCTGGTGTTACGAGAAGGTGTAAGGATTTAAAGGTATAATGTCAAGGCCAGGACATGATTTTGGTTACCTCCAAAGCTGAGTTATCAGAGGATATCTGTTATTTTCAAGGGCTAGGAATTTGATCAGAGAGGATATGTAGGAATTTTAAGTTTGTCTAAAAGCCAAATGGGATTGCTCTTGATTTACCTTCAGTGTTAAGTTACTCATTCCATGGTTCTGTTACCCCAAGGAACTGGTAACTACCTTATATGGATTTTATGCACTTATAATATATTAGCACCCAAAAGTCTTGATTATCCAAAGGCCGCATGATGTAGTTTATAAGCAGTCTAGGTCATGGGGACCCCATTTTCTGCTGTCGGTTTAGCATCAGTACAACACATACCACTGAAAATCAAACCCAACAATCAGCCTCACTCAGGTAGTGCAAAGAGGCAAGGAAAAGTGGCACAAATTACTGATAAAATACATATATTAGACTCAAAATTTTAAATGTTGAATTTAATCCTGTCCTTCAGTCATTCTGTTGTGATTTTAAAATCTCTTCTTAATTGCTGAAATATGGCTTTACTTTCAAATCTTGGCTTTAAGAAGTCTGCTGCTACAGTGGCAGGTTGTGGAGGTAAAGGTACAATTATGCTAATGGGACTTAACGCTTATTTTATGGTGACACTTCTATGTCCAGTCACCAGAAGATGGGTGTCTGAAACTCAGACAATAGAAATCAGGGCCTGTGGATATGACAATGGATGATTAGCACCTTTACCAAGCAAGTCTTAAGGGTGGCAGACACCTATGATAAACCATCCTTACTTAGTTTTTCTAAGCCAAAGTTGTACACTAAATCTCTGGTTCTCCACCTCAAGAGTCAGTTCACATATATGAAATAGTGAAGAAGAAGGCCTAGTGGAAATAATACTAGATCAGACGCCAGGAGTGGATGGTTTCCAGTCTTATTTCAGTCATTAACAAGTCTTAACCAGTATAAACCTCAATTTTTCCTTTCAAAAACTGAGAGTATGGGATTATAGCTTTTCTAAGTCCCTTCCCACTCTGGAATGCTTGCCTTTACCTTTCATTCAGTTCTCATTTCCTCACATGTCATATGATAAATATAACAATAATTTCTATATACATATGAAATATTTTAATTGTACATTTGAAACTTGATTTTGTTAACAAATGTCACCTCAATTATTTTAATTAAAAAAATAATTCCTTACATCAGATAGCACATTATTTTTTTTCTGGAACATTTTCACGTATTTCACCCTATGAGATTAGAGCAGGGATTACTATCTACATTTTTTTATTGGAAATGTAGACTTTGGGAGGGGAAGTGATTTTCCTCAAAGCATACAAATGGAAGTGTTGGAATCTGAACCTCCCCGAGCCTCACACTGGTGCCTTCCCATAAGCTTTTCTCAGAAATAATTTCTCTTCTACTTCCTTAGAAAACCTAGGAACTAGTCATAGGGACAACTCATTGCTATTAGTTCAAGTTACTGTGTCTTGGTTGCATTCCCTCAGATTGGATCTGGAGTTGGGAAGAGTAAAGGAGTATTGGCTTTCTTTTGTAAATTTAGGATTCCACCCGATAACATTAACACTAAAAGGGGAGTGCATGTTGGGTAGGGAGGAGGGAGAAATGAGAAGTGACTGGCTAATGGAGTCAAGAGTTTCTTTTTGGGGTGATAAAATGTTCTAAAATTGATTGTGGCAATGATTGCACAACTCTGTGAACATATTAAAATATTAAATTGCATCTTTTTTAAAAGGGAGAGGCAGTATAAAGGGTGACCACCATCTTAGAGTATCTATTTACTCTGTGCCAAAAGCTAAGTTAGACCCTCAATTCTGCTCCAAAGGAATTTACACTCCCTTGTTGGACACTGACAAGTAATAGAGTTTCAGTTTCTATAGGTTCTGAAAGAGAAATAAGATTTTCCTATTCCTCTAACACTTATGAGAGTATTAAACCAACATAATTGAAAATCGAAGTATTTTAACAATTAAAAACTTCAATGAAGCTCTTGTGAGAGTGGAAACCTTCAAGTTGATTCCTTCACATGTTGTTTTATAAATATAATGGTTGGCCTAAGAATCTGGACATTTTAAGTAAAGCAGAGGAGCCTAATTTTCCTATGGTGTGTTCTACACACAACCTCTGGTTTCCACCATATCTCATTTGACTCATCTTAAGTTAGTTTTTCTAAGACTTTTTCCTACCACAGGACCACTTATGAGGCTAATATTTTCTCCGTTCAGTCTGTATAAGCAGTCTTTTTACAGACGCCCTGGCCATTTTCTTTTAAAGTGGCAAGAGTGGTCTAAGTGTATCTCACAATTGCTCACCTTCTGCATGATGCCCTTCTCATAGTAATAGCGTAGAGAACGGCTGAGCTTGTCATAGTTCATGGCTGGCCGGTTCTTCTGGATGCCCCAACGTCGAGCAACCTGTAAAGGCAGGAAAACAATGGGAACTCATTCCCTGGGCCTAGCGTTCTCTAGGAGAGCCAGTTCTGTGACCTGACTGCTCTGGTCAACACTCCATTTCCCTAACCTGGAAGAAAAAGCATTTAATTCCCTCAAGACCAAACATTCAACAATGGTGATGATTCAGTTACAACTGCTAAGAGGTGAGACTGAGAGGTGGAAGAATTCTATACTGTAAGATTGCAGAGGGTTTGGCTAATGTCCCAGAGGAAGCAGGCTCTCTACTGTTTCTCCACATATGAATTATTGACCAATACCCATAGGCCATTAACATGTTGCCATTAAGTGCTATGGTTTCTGTAGCAGTCAATAAGGAATAATTAGGATGGTCATTCCTGAAACATTAGAAACACACTAGTGAGTTGCTAATGGGCCAGCAGAGCAAAAGTTCAATTCTAATAAGATTGGAGAGGGGCTGGGAGATGTTTACTTATTGCAGCTCACCCAGTAAGGGGGAAGCAGATCACTTCAGCCTGCTACCACCTAATCCCCTGCTCCCAGCAGACTTGCAGAATGGACATTAAAACATGCAGCACCATTATCCACTTAATGAAAAATTAACAGCATTTCCCAAACAGTTGTGAAGTGCATTATACCCACCCAGTCCACCTGAGGTGCAGTGATAGGGGGATGTAACTGGAGCTTTGGGCAAAGAAACCTTACAGTCAGAAAACTTCCTAGTAGAGTTTACCCAATTATTAGGACAGACAAGCAATTTCTGTTTGCAAGTATTTCAACAATCCAAATCCTACTTATAAGGATGACTGTCAAGGTAGGAGAAGAATAACCCTGGAAATGTGAGTCTTCTCAGAAGCTTTTAAATGTATGTAAACAAGAGATCATGTTTTAGACATTTTAGGTAAGTTTTGGAAACTTTTTTAAAAAACAAGAGAACCACATTCGTTTGATTTTTAAGCAAACAAATGTTAAACCTATAATGAGAAGTAAGGAGACTGCAAGTGGAAAAGTGTATCATAAAACAGCATTTCACTTAAGTGTTTCTTTGAAGTATTTGGGCAGAATGAAACCTACATCTGAATTCAGGATTCTAAAATGACCTTTAATTAGTACCAGAAATGATATGATAAATAAAGAGGAAGGCATCTGAACTAATTACATTAGGATAATTCAATAGTCATGATTCCACTCTGCCATGCAGGAAACCATGTAGAAGTTAAATTTCCATTCGTCAGCTTCATGTCCTAGTGGCACACACGATGTCCCTGGAACTCCTCCTTTCTCCATACTGTACCTATTCAATTCTACCTTGGAAATACCCAAAGGGCAAAATTAACCAAAAATTATATCCTGGTTAGAGAAGATAAACATTTTAAGCCAATGGAAACCTGCTAAACCAATATATGTCCCTCTACCCTGTTCAAAAGAAATGCTGCTATGAAACTATATATACTTGAACCACTGTCAGCTACAAGTGATGTGGGGAGCTTTAAAAGAATCCAGCCTCATCATTTTACTATATTTAGTGGTGGAAAACAATTCTTGAGTATTCTTCCACTTCGGCTACAACCTCTCTTTGCCGTTACTTGCTTAGGCTCAAGAGCTCACTGGAGAGAGGTTTTGTGTTTGCACAGACTTCAAAGCAGCTGTGGTAGCCATAGTTACTGATTCATCCTCTTGGGCCACGACCCTATGATTCAGTAGCCCTCACCAAGGCTGTTCCTTCTACAGGGATGCATAATGTGGAACAACTGCACAGCAGCTGGAAATCAGGGCTGCTCCATTTCTGGGGTGAGGGGAGCAGGCAATAGCTTGTTACCAGCTCTTTCTTCCTTTCATCTTTCCCAGTCGTTACTTTGATAGCATGCATCTTGAGGACAGAGGCTGAAGGAGTTAAAAATCCACAGATCTTTTCCTCCCTTTTCAAGAGTGAGCAGCCACAGCACAGGGAGCAGCTCTTTCTGCAGCCCATCCTTTTACAACTCCCTATGGCATCAGTTATCTGCCACATGTTCAACAAACAACCCTACCCCCCAAAATATTCATTAATGCAGATTCACACTTAAAATGGCTCCAGATTAAAGCCGAGTCAGTCATAATTGAGAGGGTGCTAAGCTGGATGACTATCAAAAGACATTTGATTAGGGGGCCTGCCAAAACGCAGTTCTAAAACCACAATTTCCATGCACAGTGTAATGGATATTATGGATAATTACCCAGAGTGCACTACTCAGCCACACAGCTGCCTACAATTACGTCCCAAACAGCTTCCTCCTCCACTCACCCTTCAAGCTCCCCCCATGACAACTTCTTACAGCTTTTCGAGGAGTTGGTATCTTCCTGACATTAACAAGAGAAGGGCCCACAAGAAGTAGAGTGGGGAAAAATGTGACAAAGGTTGCATATCCTGAGGCTAAAGTGCACAGAGGGAAGAGAACCGTCCTGGGTTAGGAGAGGGGAACATTCAGAGTTCATGGAATGGATGGGGATTTCAAGGTGCAGTAGAAAGAAGTACTTCCTGAAGAAACGAACCTGTCCCATCAGCCGAGGGAACCTCAAGGCCACCACGGACTTCTCACGTGATTTGGACGCTTGGTATTTATGAGCATTCTGGATTAATATTAGTTTCTTTATTAAGTAAGAAACCAGGGGCCCTTTGCCATCTGTTCATCATTTTCTTTACCATTGGTAGGAGAGCAGAAGATTCAATAAGAGCTTTACAAAGGGTCATAACCAGGTTTATCTGCAGGTACAGCCTGTGCTTAGGCCCGAGGCAGTGGCAATAAAGTAATAAAAGCTCCTGTTTCTGAAACAGGATAAATCAATAAGGGCTGCTTACATGACAGATTTACATTCGAAAAGCCTCAGTGAGTCTAGGTGACATGCTTTTCTCAAACTTCACATAAACCAGACCATGTTAGGAGGAAAAGAATGTGGGCAGATGGCTCTCCAGTACGGCTGGAAGCCTAAAACATAGCTCAATTTCTACACAACTTAGCCAAAAAAGAACCCCTTAGAAAAACAGAGCAGTATCCATCTTTGGCTTTGAAGGCAGACCTAGTCTTAACAGAAACTGTTGACAATACAAGATGTTGACATATTTGTATTTTTGTGAATGATACAAAATAGGGTATATCTTCTTTTGTAATTGCCCATAGGGAAGCCTTCCTTATTCTCCTACCAGTCAAGATTCTCCATAAGTTTCCAATGCACATATTCTCCTTTTCTCATCTTAACTTTCAGACCATTTTCTTCTTCCAAACCAAGTGCCAGGTTGTTACCTCCCGCTGTTAACCCTCATGCCAACTTATGCCCTTGGTGTGCTGACATGAGCCCTGAAATTAATGAAACAAATCTAAAACTGTAGTTCTGGCTCAAATGTCTTCCAAGAAGAGTATTGTTTCCATTTTAATTACACATAACCCAAAGGTACCTTTTGCTCTTTTGGTTTAGTATATAATGCCTAAATACATGCTACTAAAAGAAGCAGATGTCAGATTTTCAGGCCTGTCATCTCTTTTCCATATATAATGTCTCTAGATTCTAAATCACATAGAGATTAAAAATCAACCTCTTTGGAATAAGTCAAACTGAGAGCCTTATTTAATTTACTTAGTTATGTGATAGTCAAGAAAAGAGCTCTTTGATGTGTCTTCTCCACTGAAGAAATGGCACTGGTTCTGTCCATAGGCCTGTCAATAGTTCTGGGCATACAGACAGTAAAAATGTTAAAGTTTCCTATTTCTATAAACAAAATAATGAAGGTTGTGTCATCTCTCAGCTTTTGAGATGGTATATAATATACTTCTAAAAATATCTAAGCTCATATGATTGACTAATCTCTAATAATTTTATTTCTTTAGGCGACAGCCATTTGAAATATGCAGTGGAATAGCTGCGGCCTGTAATATATCACCAAAGTGTCATACAAATATTCATGTAGCCTCACATTTAGGCTATGACATGTGAAAGCCGACACCAAAACAACTTTATCACTGAAATAGCCCTTGGAGAAGACTTTCCAAGAGGCAAAACAGACCCTACTTGGATGTAAGTTTTTATGGCCTCACTCCCCAGATTTTGCATAATTGTTACCAACACTTTTTATGTATTATTCTACAGTAGAGAACTCTGCCTGTCCACAAATTGTAAACTGTCCTTTAAATAGGAAGGGCAGGTCTAAGCCCATTGGGCAGGTCAGAACCTGAGTGAGAAGGAAGAGCATATTTAACACAGGAAAAAACCTCAATGGAGAATTAAATGAACAAACATCATCATCATAATCAACAACCAATAAAAACTCATTGCTTACCTCCTCGGGTTCTATCAGCTTGAACTCCATGCCTCGGCCTGTCCAGGCAATGAAATGAGCATTGGCTGGGTCATCAAGAAGGGTAACCAGGAACTGCCACAGCTGAAGAGAACCTCGCCTCTGATAAGGGGGGCCCTCACGATACATGGTGGGTTCTTGTTTGACTTTACCTGTTTAGGACAAAGATATATATACAATGCTTTAGTCTTAAGTTCCTCAGGTGATTTGGGCAGAAAAGACTGACAAAGGTGCTTTGAACATCTCCAACCCTACAGCTTAGCAATACATTGGATGGGGCTACTTACCTTCCAGTCTCTCAGGAACAACACAAGTGTCATCAAAGTACAACCGGGGATCTTTTTCATATGCAAAACCTGAAGGAGAATTGAAAAAGAAAGACTATGTTGCTTAACAAATTCTTTGTTCTACTGAAACTCTGGATTTAAGAACTAAAATAGGATTTTTCCAGGTTCTAAGCCCTATTAACTGCTGTATCTGTGCCAGACTAAATTTTGGGAGTCTTCAAAAGGATTTAGGCATTCATGTCCTAGGGTAATCAATCACCTGAGCCTCAGTCAGAGCAGCATCGATTCCTGCTGTTACAGCTAAGACTGCAGGGAAGCACTGAGTCACCAGTAAGTCCCTTCACATCTTGCTTAAGAGGTCTGTATAGATCAGTGTCGCTGTGACTAAGCCTTTATATCTAAAAAAGACATCTCATCTATTTCAGTGCCCTAGCTGAGGGGATTTGGTTGATCTAGTACATAGTCTTGTCATTTTCCTTTTAGCAAGTATTAATCTTCACCTTTTCTATAACTTGTGCAGGCTGCCTACATACCACATCCAATTATGAAAGAGGTTAGAGGGCGAGTAGGGAGCCAACATGGCAGACTTGGCCCTGTGGAAGACTGCAACAAGCAGTAAGTTTAAAAGCAAGTTGGAGTTATTATCTCCAGATACAGTGGAAGGAATCTGAAGATACTTTCTAGCAATAGAACTTATTCATTGTATAGATAAGAAAAGAAAGGTCAAGAAAGGGGAACTGACTTGTCCAACAACACGTTAAGTGGAAATGAAAGGAAACTAGGGCAAAAGTGAAAGGGGTAAAGAAGAAGGATGGCCCAGTTTTCTCAATCCGCAAACCCTTAATATGCATTCAGTGCTGACAACCACATCACCCTAACAAGATCAGCAGTTCAAATCAAAGCCAGTTAACAGATAGGCTTGATGGGAACCACATCCTTCCCTGTGGTCTAGCCTGTTTCAGGGGTGTGAGCACTCCAATGTTCTCTCCTCTACCAGGAAGCATACTCTTAGGAGAAAGCACAAGGAGCCCGTGTCTGGTAAATGATGCTGCTTGTACTCAGTTCTCTGGTCCATTCACCTGGCTGTGTGCTAAAAGCATATGCGTGTTGGGTGTATAGCAGGGACAGGCAGGGGAAAGCACTTTGCAGTGAAGAGCTACCATGTGATTTTTGAGAGGGATTCACTATGATTTGGAAAATCCACAGGTGAAGGTGCCAAGAAAAAATGTGCTGTCCTTTCTTCACAATCACCCCAAATCAAGTTCTTGGCAGAACTAGCACATTTTTAAGAGGCCAGGGACTGTGATAACACTGCCCATTTTAAAGACACTGAGATTGTTTTGAGGTTTGTATTATTCATTTTTGTTCTCCAGCCCCAAGCACTATTTCTGTTTAGCTATATCAAAAGATGCATATTTTATTGATATTTATTTATTATTTAATCCAATAAACATTTATTGCCAGGAACTGTGCTCTGAGGAGATAAATAATGAGAATACAGACTTGGTGCTTGCTCTCATGCGGCTTGCATCCCAACTGGTGGAGACAGACAATAAAGCAGGGGAAAAAGAAATGAGGCATGGTGTAGTGTGGAACATTAAGGAATGCAGGCCCTGGAGCCAGAGTGATGGACCTAGATTAGCTGTGACCTTGGACAAGTAAATTTCTCTGTGCTCTAGTTTCCTCATCCAAAGACTGGGGAAAATAATAATTCCTACCTTATACAGTCATGGCAAGAATTTAATGAGTTAATATATATTTTGTTCCATGGCTCTATTTATCTTTACACCAGAGTACCAAGAATGGCTCCAAGTAGATAAGTGTGCAATTAAATGATCGTTACAAATTAAGAAAGTTAATCGTACATTGTGAAAGTACTATTAATAAATTAAATGGATGATGTGAGAGCTTTATCTTATATTCTCGTCATGGATTCTAAATTCCTTAGTATAAGGACCATGTCCTGAATATTTTAGCATCTTCATAGCACCTTGTATGTAATAAATGCTCAATAAAGACTTGAATAAATATGACAGAATCTACAGTATCCCTTAAAAGAAAAAGACTTAAGAATACAATGCTAACTTTTAAGCCAGGGATTCAATGACTCCTACAATATATTTACTACAATTTGGTACCAGAAAACTGTTTGACTTACATGACAAACTGTTATACTTTATATTATCAACAAGAATTACATAATCCATCATGGTGCATGCCTTTTGGCTACTAGAAAGCTATATATTTCCCAACTTTCCATATGGATTTTGATAACTGAAGTGTTTTAATGGCTTTATTATAAAGTCATTATAATAAGTATACTACTTCAAGTCCACACCCCTGTTATTTTTAGAGCTTTCTTCCCTTAAGGTAAGCATAATACCTTCAGAGTATACAGGAGAAAATATAAATCTAGATTACATTCTAGGTTTGGTTTTCAAACTAATCAGATGAAAGCCTGCCAACGAGTATCGCTTTGGTACATTTCGTGGTTTCTAGTCATCGCCACATGCGGTTCTCTAAAACATCTGGAAGATGCTGTTGGTTTAAGTGAAATTTAAGTCAGTTGAATTTACACCAGCAATTACATCATTTGTGGCCACAACTATTTAATCACTCAAATAAAGGTGGCAGGAAGGAAGGGCCTGTTTAAGGAGTAAAGTAGAAAAGAAATATTCATAACAGCATGCAAAGATTCCAGGTGAATGCTAGGCAGGATGGCTATCTCAGTAATCACAGATGCCAATCAGAAACACTTGTTTCACAGGCATCTGTGGTCAAGCCTATGTAAGAAGAGAAAAACCATGTCAGGGTAATTTAGAGCAATTATGAAAGCAGGTCTGTTTGAAATGAACTTCTTCGATGTGTTTTGGGGCAGGGAAAGGAATGAGAAAGAGTAGGGGAAAATAATACAAACTTGCCAGATATTCTGTATGTAGTAGTAAGCAGCCCAATGCCTGACTAAAAATATTTCCTTTAAGAGCATGCTCTTTTCTAAATGTTGTAATTATGCAAAATGTTTTCCTCTCTTCCCCCACTCCCTCTTTGTCTGCCTGGTGCAGACATCAATCACTCCTGTAGAAATATTCGAGAACCTGGAAGAGAGCCCCACACAGCTGTGCTGATCACAGTCAGGGGTCCAGGAGACAGGCCTTCCTTCCCAGGGCTGGACACCCGCTCAAAATATCCTGGGTACCCAGTGAAACAACACTTGGTCTCCTCTCTAACCAAGTCAGTGGGAAGCAGCTACTCATTCAAACCACTCTTGTGAACTCATTGCTCAAAGATCCAGTTTCACAGTGCCATTTTATCAGCTCTTTCAACTTTCCTCTAAAAATTCTAGAGAACAGTGGGGTTTTCAATTTTGGATGCACGTTAGAATTTTCTGGGGAGCTTTAAAAACTAACTCTGGATCCCACCCCAGAATTTCTGATTTCATTTCTCTGGGTGAAGCCTGGACACCAAATGTTTTAAAAACTCCCCATGTAATCCTAACATGTAACTAAAGCTGAGCCTTTCTATGGTAGTTCTCAGACTTGAGCGTGCATCAGAGCACCTAGCTACTAAAACACAGATTGCTGGGAGTTTCTGATTCAGTAGGTCTGGGTAGGGCCCAAGAATCTGCATTGCTAACAAGTCTCAGGTGAAGCTGATGCCATGGGTTTGGGAAATCACTCTGCTCTAGATATTTACAGAGAGATGAACATGACAGAAAACAAGTCATATTTCTAGGGAAGCTATTGTAAAAAAGAAAAAAAAAAACCCTGCCCTGTTTCAATGTTCAGAAGAGAACTTCTGAATCTACCATCTCAAGTCCTAGCATAATCCCTAAGTTCCCATTTAGGTCAATGGTGTTAAATACAGCTGTATATACAACCTTCTTGTATGGGAATGTGGAGATGAGGTTGGCTCATTCTCATTTCATATTATCCCATCAACTATTAAAGGTTAAGAGTCATTATTACTGAAAACGATGGTAGCTCTTACAGTGCTTGGCAGCATGCCTCAACCCTGTGTGCAAAATAACTGAAGATTAGGATCAATCAGCTCTCATATTTATGAGCTAAGGAAGGTTTAACCTCAAATCTTAGCCTGGAAATGGAGCAATTTTAAACTTCCTTGAAATACACACACACACACACACACACACACACACACACACACACACACACACACGTATATATAAAGCTGTTTACCTTCATGGCTGCTGGAGAAATACCCCCCTCTCATGTAGGATGACTGGCAGTTAGGCACTTCTGAAAAAAAAAATACAGACATACAAATTTTTGTCAACGGTTTCTGCAGCTGAATCAGCACATCAGTTGAACTGCGACTCTGCAATAAAGCCCCTAAACTTTCTCTTTCTCCAATGTCGTGTCTTTTGGGTTTTTTTCCTAGGAAAGGAGTGCCATACCAATAAACAACATGAAAACCACTATAACCCACCATGTAAAAGAAGAACTCCTGACTCCTAACCAACAGAATTGGGAGGAAAAAATGATGCATCATTCTCATAACCTGATCATTTTAGAAATTAGTTAACATGAAACCTGGTGAGAGAGTTAATGGTGGAAGAAGTAACTGGCTTTTAATGGGCCAAGCTCGGCCTTCTGCCTACAGTGACTCTGGAACTTTGGGGTTAGAAGTGGGGGAGGAATATCACTTTAGATCTTTCCCAATTTGTTCTCCTTTGCAGCTTATGGTCACATCCAATTCTGCTGCAAGAGGTGAGGGTATTTTTAGGCCAAAGAGATTAGGGGATTCGAAGCTGTGAAGCTAAGACAAGAACTGGCAGGAGGGTGGACTGCAGTTCAGCAAGTACATTTTCACCATGCTATTACTATCAGAAATGAAACCCATGCTTAAGTGATCTCTTCTTCACGTATCACATTATCAAGGTGTTCAGTTGGGTTGTGTCATGTGAGATAAGCCTTGACTCCAGGTACACCACTCAGATAAAGAATTACAGATATGGTGACATCTGCTGGGTATCTTGCTTTAAAGCAGTGGGGTGGTGTGAAATAATGGTCAGGACAGATCAAATGTCAATCCCAAAACAAAAATGTTGCTGGTCATGCCTGTTCCTGAGAGAAATACATCAAAGCCGTCAGGAGGAATGCCAGTGGAAATTTTACAAGCTATTAATACCTACACTTGGTAATTTTTCTATCATAAAGCAACAGATGTCTCCCTTCTGCCTACCTCCCTAGCCTTTCCCATAACCAATTTCTGCCTGAATTGAGCAATCTATGTAATATCTCACAGAATGCCAAGAGCAAATTCTATATTCTATTCCATTTGCAAAAGCCATTCAAGTACATACTGCCCCACCCCTCCCCGGGGTCTTTAAGAAAAGCATGCCCAGGGAAGGCTGAAAACCTATACACCACCCTCAAATTCCTTTAGCACTAAAAGCAAAAAGAATGAAAAAGTTTAAGTCATCTCTGAAAGAAGGGAAAATAAAGAGAAGAAAACCGTTTCTGAGTGTGTAAGCTGCACATTTCCACCTCTCCTTTCCCCTAATGATCTCATTTCGTAAGCCTGGCCTATAAGATCTACAGTCTGTGAGTGAGTGAGTATGTGTAAGAGGGAGGGAGAAGGCCCCAAAGTACAGCTTAAATCCCTGAGATGCTTAAGGTTCTAAACAAAGTAACCCATAACCAAATGACAGGTGCCCTAACATGTTATACCTCTCCCTGTGTACACCAGCAGCCACTAAAGGACACAGGATCATTCCAAGACGAAAGTACTGCACTTGAGCAGTGAATCCCACGAAGCAACTGATAGGACAGCCTTTTCCATGCATGCCCAGCACCCCATATATCTACGACATACCAGGTGCTTTCTCAGAACACCATTCACTTCAAGAACAGTAAGAATTCTATCTTACATGCAAGCTCTCTTCCTTATACTTACATTAAAAGCTTATGAGTCTGTTGTATTCAAAAAGAATGCCAATGGAATAAGGGCAGGACTGAAATGTAGAAATAATATTCGCCATGTCCAGTGACCCTAAGATAAAAGGTCTTAAAAAGGGTATCACCAAGACTGGACCCCAGCAGTGTTCAGGCTTGGCCTCAGAATTCAGCACCACTTCTGAATGCCTACTGTACTTCCTACCATTTGCATGGCTTTTCTGTTTTGTTTTGTATTCAGTTATGCATTAACATGTCTGCTTTAGTATCTCCTAAATTCTTTGAGGGCAAATTTTATAAAAATATTTCCAAAGCCTGCACATAAAAGACACTCAATACCAACCAGACGGATGAATAAGAAAATGAAGAAAGGAATGGCATGACTTCATACTAACCTGAATCAACGCAGTAATCCCGGGGCTCCTGCTTGATTCCCATTGGTGACTGAAACCCATGTGCTGGGGGGCCCGGCATGCCTGGGACCCCATGTTCATAGAGTGGGTCATGATATTCCTGTTTGAATCCCTGAGGGGGCGGGGGAGCTGCAGGGACAATAGGTTCTGACATTTGCCGGTGGTATCTGGGGCGATTATCTCCTGGAACTCCTGACTGAGGAGGGAAGGGGTGGCAGGGCTCTGACAGTTGTCTCTGAAATCTGCAAGAAAGTAGTTATACTGTTTAGATAAGAACATGACTAATACCATAATTTAGCACTGAGGATTAGCAGTTGAGATTAATGGAATTATTGGCAAAATACTTATTAATGCGTATTTCTGGCCATCGTACCCTCTTCCCAAAATTATATTGCACGTTTCAAGAAACTTCTTGAGTAGGGACTGGCAAAAAAACAATAAAAGTAATGACATGGTAGCCTCTTATTTCCATGCATGTTTATTTCATACACGGTCTTTGCAGTTGGGTCAGATTATGTATCTACACATATAAAACCAATTACCTGCAAATGGCCCTAACATATACATATGTGTTGGTTCACTAGTTCATTCATTCTCTCGCCATAGACAGAATTTTTAAAGACCAAAGTGTACAAATTGACCAATTAGAAAAAGCAGTTTAAAAATCCTGTATAAAAAAATATGAAATCTCTAAGAATAATCAGAAAATGTGTACGTCATAAGAATAAAACCTTAAACTTGTTTTCTGAGAAAAGAGAAAAGACCTAATTAAAGAGAAAATATTTAGCAATTTAAAGCTGTTGATTCACTGAAAATTATTTTATAAAAGCAATGCTTCCCAACCAACTTGATACAATGATTCTTCTAAATTTTACTTAAAAAATGAAATAATTTTTTTAAAAGAAATAACGATCTATTAGATAATGACAAGTATCAACACAGTAATTAAAACAGGAATACAAGAAGTGAAAGGTAGGCACATTATTAGTCTATGGCCATGCCACCCTGAACGTGCCCAATCTTATCTGATCCAAGCTAAGCAGGGCCGGGCCTGGTTAGTACTTGGATGGGAGACCACCTAGGAATACAAGGTGCTGTAGCTGTTAAAAAAAGAAAAGAAAGGAAAGATAGGCATATTAAAGAAACTGAATGGAAAATCAAAGCTGTCAAGTATATTCCAAAATTTACTACTTGTTAAGGTAGGCGTTTCAAATTAGTGTGCGTGGGGGAAGTTAGACCTGTTTTATACCACATGCCTAAATAAATTTCATATGGATTAAAGATTTAAGGTGAAACTACAACAGTAAAGTAAATACATATGAAAACAGTCTTGGAGGGAGAAAAAGCCTTGACTTGTAAAAAAATGTTAATATCGTTGACATAAAGGGCTTTACAAAATTCAATAAAAGATGAACATTTCAACAGAAAAAAATGAGTAAACGACATAAATCAGTAAAATCACTAAAGAAAAAATACTAACGGACATAAACAAAAAGTTTAACTTTTCCCTGATCACCTAAGAGAAAGAACAGGCAGTTAGTAGTAAATCTGTGTCTGGCATATAAAAAATACTGGTCATAGATATAATTAGATATAGCTACAAAGATGGTCACCAATGTGAATGTCTAACAAGGATACTGGCTAAGAACATGGTAATAAAGCCATTTAGCTGAAACAAATCATCACATGTGATGTAAAATGTAAGGACCTGCAAAGGTATTTTTGGTATACTAAGGGCAGGCTGCGAAAGTACAAAGATATCAAATATTTACGTATATATATATATTTATGGTGTCATAAAATCCTGAAAAGCTTTGCACCTAAATGTTCATGTTGCTTATCTTTGGGTGGTTATGGTGATTTTCTTTCTTTTTTTTTTTTTTTGCTCATCTACAGTTTAATACAAACACGCATTTATTTTATAATAATGACACTCATTAAATAACAATAACAAAAGACTTATACTGTTATTGTTATTTAATGAGTATCATTAACATCCTTTAGCTATAAGAGAAATCCAAATTAGTGCCAACTGCTCTTGCCCTGTGGGGAAGGCAGCGTAGTGAAAGAGAAAGCCTGCGTCCGGAGGTGACGCCCCTTCCTAGGGAAATCATGGAAAAGAAAGCAAATTATCTTGGCTTCAGTTTCCTCAGATGTAACATGGGGATGTATTATACATCCAAAACGCTACTGGAATGATGAAATAAAATCATGTCTACAAAAGCATGGTTTCTGGCACAGCTATAATTACTAAAGGACTAGAATAGACATGGAAGGGGGAGGAGAGGTTGTAGAAATTAGAGATTATAACCCTCAGAGTAAGGCCTCAACCCATCAAATATGCGTCAGGCACTAACCTATGCATATAAAGAAAAGCATTCAAGAACATATGCCCTCAGGTAGAAAGTATGAGCCAGGTTAAGAGAAAAGAAAGGATTTTAGAACAACTAATTTCAATGAGTTTTTAAAAATCAACATTAGCTTCAACTGAAAAATTTGAATTTGATTTGAATCAATCTGTGGCAACAGGTGGCCAACAGATTTCTAGAACATCAAGATTTGAGATCTTAAACTGAAGAGATTAGGTGCAGATAAAGCACTGTTTAGATCAGGGTATAGCCTGGCTCTCACTCTGAGAGTCTTTACTGCACTATCCAACAGCACCATAGATCATTTTATAACATGAAGATCATCACAAACAATTTTACATATACTTATCCTTATATCCCAGATACCAAACGCATCACAATCTGCCTGGCCAACGTATAACCCAGTTTTATAAACTAGATAAGGTTCAGTGCCCTAAGAGTCTTTCATTGGGGTGCTAACAGCATGACAGTGGAACTTCATTGGGGATGAGACTTTCAAAGCTGCTATTTAAGGAAATTCTTCCATGGTCTTTGAAGAAGCGTAAATCTAAAACATGAGGTTAGGCTTGGCATTTAGAGTATAGGCACCAGCAGCGCGCATCAAACCTGAAATTTTGAAGAAAATTTTGAAGTGGGCAGAGAAGAAAGGTGAAGATATTCCTAAGGCCTTTTTAAAATAAGTACCTTATCTAGTAGGAAGAAAGAGTAATAAGGGTTCCGTTCTCTCCCTTTCCCCTCTGCCACCATCTCAGCACCTTCAAAGATGACCTCCACGAATCACTTCCTTTGATGGCTCCGAGATGGCACGAACCATTCAGTTCTGTAACCAGAGCCCTTGCAGCTGGCAGGCCCAATCACTCCACTTCCGCTTGGTGCTCATCTTCTCACCTTCCAGAATGAAACTCTAGAGCTGTCCTGGCACAAGCCCCTTCAGGAAAAGGTACTTCCATATGGGCACCAGCCAGCAACCCCCATCCCCTCCCCCAGCATAACTTTAAGGATTCACGGAGCTTAGGGGCCAGGGACCTGCAGACAGAGTCTATGATTGAGACTGTTCTGTCTTGCTTTGTTTTGAGGGAGTGGAAGTGGCAGAGGAGATCTTAAGGGTAGGTCACAAAGCCAACATATTTGGAAGAAAGATTCAGAGCTTGCTGCTGCTAATGGTTTTTATTTGCAGAGATTAGTGAAGTAATTCAGTCCTTCTCCTCAAAATACATTCTGTGAACTTTACTCACTGACCTTCATCTGAACCCCCTTCCCTTGTCTGCAATCCTTTTGAAGTATCTAAGAATGTGTTGTATACATAATACAGCGATGACAAAGATGCCTCTTGTTTACTGAAGCAGGCGATCATTTTCAATGGGAGAGCGGCCTGGCTCCTAACAAATCTCATCATCCTGGCTCCCCACCTTCCCAAACCCCTTCCTTCTATCCCCACCCATGTCTCCATTTCCCAACAGAATTTAGGCTGGTAGTGAACTCACAGTTGGTGAGCAAAAGGAGACTGACTTCTGGGGGAGCCTAAATTCAATAGGTTACAGAGTAAGGCTTTTTCAGTGCCAGTTTATTTAAAGAACCAGTTATTTATTTATTTGTTGGATTTATATAGCGCCTTTCCTCCCAAGAGTTCACCCACGCTACCAACATTTGGTTTACGTTATGAAAACCGTTAGATGCTTTTTCTGCATTTCCTTTTTGGTTTCTGCTGCCAACGCACAGAGTAAACACAATGCTTAGAGGAAGAAAGGAGAAAAGTGTGGATTCAATAAAGGTTATGCAGTGGCCCTGGGTGCCAGGTGAAGCAGTAATGGTTCAGAAGCCAGCTGAGAGGTGAGAGAGAAAATCAGCCAAGAAACCAACACCACACATTTAATATTTCCTTTAAGGCTAAGAGAAGATAGAAAACAGAGAAGCAGCATAGCTGGGTAAGAAGCTCTGGCTGTTATGTTAGAACGTGCTGGGTGAAATCCAGTCTTTACCACTTACTAGCTGTGTGACCTTGGATGAGTTATGTAACTGTTCTGAGCCGCAATTTCCTTGTCAATAAAAGGAGAACAATCAAGATACCCGTTTCAAAGGTCTTTTGTAAAGATTGTATTAGATAATGCATGAAACAGGGCCCAGCAATCTGCTAGGTTCTTAATATACATTACCTTCAAACATTTCCATCAACTTCTCTGCCCCATCTCCAAGCCCCAAACAAGCCAAATTCAGAAGCTACACAAATGTAAGAGATCTTAAAGAATTGGGAGAAGATGAAAACCACAAAAAAGCACAAGTCCACTAGTTGCCTCCCCAATACCCAGTCTCCTTTCTCTGAAAGAGAATGCTGATTTATATTCTTGGTGGCAATGTGCCGCCCAGCTTTGCATTAATGTTTATTTTCCTGCCATACATAAAGAGCCAGACACTGTTGCAAAACAAAATCTAAACACTGTCCCCAAAATTCAAGAAATAAAAAATTCCAATTTCATAAGAATTATTACAGAAAATGTAAAAAAGACATCTTCTACTCATTTGATGAGTATAATCTCAGTGCTAACACCCAACAAGGACAATGTAAGAGAAAATACATATTATTCTCAATCATAAATAGTGATAGAGAAGTCATAAACATATATAGTGGAAAGCCAAGTCCAGCAATATACAAAAGATATATAATGAAAAAGTTAGGTTTATCACAAGAATATAAGGTCAGTTTCATATAAATCAATTTAATTCTCCACAGAAAGAAATTAAGGGAACAAATTCGTTAAGTATTTGATAAAATTCAACAACTATTCATATTAAAAACTCTCAGTAAACTAGGGATAGGAGGAAATTTCCTTTAGCTTGATAAAAGGTAACAAAAAACAAGGAGCAATGCTGAAAAGGAGCTCTCTCAAGATTCAGAACTAAAAACACCCATACTCTAGCCATTAGAAGTACATTATTGAGTCTGTTAAAGGTTTCATTAAGCATCTATGAGGCTCAGTCTCAGATCCCAAAGTAAGTTTGTGCTGCCATATGTAACATGCTATTAATAAGAATACGTGGAGAGGAGATGCATCAGACACATTCACTTCATTCCAGGCCAGGCTACAAATGTGACTAACAGTCAAATTCCTCCCTCTCTAAAAACTACAAAATCTGAAGGGCAGAAATGAACAGCAATTTATCAGGGATGGGCTTTAAGAGAGGAAGCAGAAACGAGAGAAAAACTTGAGTATATTAACTCTCTTAATCTATCAAGCATCTTTAGAGAATGAGTACTTTTCTATTAAATCGCAATTCCAGATCATTTAAGCTCATGCTTTGATCACTGACGGAAAGAACTTTCTCAAGCAGTTTAGGCCATTTGCTCTTTAGGATGCCACACAAAACTGATCCTTTGTTGGTAACTCCGCACAGTGTATTCTGACCTTCACTTTCAGCAGGTGGGCCGTTACAATACTGATGCCCTTTGCAGAGTATCAAGAAGCAGGGGTTTTTTTCATCAGCAGGAGAATTTTCTTAAATTTTGTCTTTTCTTGAGTTTTTGCTTCTTGATGCCAAGTGAGTGAGAGAGCAGTATATTATTCCTAAATTCTTAGGTGACACATTTCTTAGTGGAACCTGTTCAGTTGAACTGTGGGGACTCAATTCAAGATGTAATAAGAAAAGGTACAGTAAAAAAAAACATCTGGCCAGTACTACGGGCATAACATAGCAATATTTTCTAAGTTCCACCACCTAGCGCACGTAAACATTGTGAACAGCAGCACGATGAAAAAATATGCAAGTTTGGGATGGCTGAATAAAAAGCATTCCTCCTCTTCAAGGAGCAGCTGCGGTCTTTAAGGATAAATGGAACCTGTTCGAACATGCCAAACCAAATTACATGAGTTTTTTCCTCCTTCGGAGAGGAAATCATGAATATAAATCACGCTTCCAAACAGGATTTATTTTCTTTAAAAATTGTGAGTTGTGAAGAATTATATATTAAGATTATGTAAAACAGTAAGAATATACTTTTGACTAGATCATATTTTGTTTGTTTAAAGTATAATCTTAGCAAATGACTATCACACCATCATCAATAAACATGTTGAAGACAAGAAAGATATTGGGCTAAGTGTGGTATAAAGAAAGGGGTCTAAAATCATGTTTTTTAAATCTCCAAGAGTTTATTCAACTGAAGTGATAAGGCACACTATGAGCAAAACAAAACAGACATATGTGTTACAACATGGGTTTAGATGAGTGATGAAGGAATTTAGTAGGATCTTGTAGTTTGAGAGATAACTAAAATTCTGGTAGTTAAGAGATAAAGAGATGTATGTTAAAGTTCAAGGTCAAAATACATTTCTCAAGGTCTTTTATTCAGTTTTTAGTAGATGGTGATGAATCAGCCACCTCCCCTCATTTAGAACCAAAACATGGTGTAGTTCTAAGTTAAGGTTTGGTTTCTAAATGTAGGACCCTGAATTTGGCTCCATGACCTTTAGGAAGTCCTTTCGCTGCTCTGAGGACTGATTTTCTTACATGTAAAAATAGAGTTTTTTACTTTATCTTGGTTATGTAGCTGTTAAAAGGCTCAAATAAGATTGTCTTTTCTTCTATCTTGAAAAAATACCATATACTTTTTGTTATGGGATTAATTTTGAAGTAATATTCCCTCTATTTTAAATAAAGAGCAAAGAAAAACTACAGTTACTAATAAAAGTGATCTGCTCATAAAGGTTATTAAATATGTAATTATTAAGCTTGTTATCATACGTGACTGTAATTATTATTACTTTTACAAGTCGGACCAAGGATTTTAGTTTTGGTCTCATTTTCTATGTGCCATTAAGTATCTACAAGCGAAATCATTTGTCATGTTTTGCATGTATTTTGTATTATTCAGGAATCACATTATCTCATTAGTATTAGGCAAGGGCAATGAGATGCACATGGATACTTGATGCTTAAAAATAAAATAGGTGGGCTGGACTAGATATGGAGATAGAAGAGAGGGCTGGAACATGATTTCTCAAAGTGTGACACTGACATCTCTGGGCCTTGCCCCAGACCCACCAACTCTATCTCAGCAGCAGAGAATTTATACTTTTAATAAGCCCCCGTGGGAACTCTCATGCATTCTCAACTTTGAGACGACAGTGCTCTAGTGTATAAGCCTAAGGCCCCAGTGTTGTTTTTCTTTTATTGATTCAGGACTTCGCCCTTCACCAATTCTCTCAAGGATCTCCATATCACCCCAGTGTGTGTGAGGTCTTTAGACCAATCATTCCTAATGGCTGAGTGCAAGAGAAAGTAAGTTCAAATTTGACAGACAAATTTCAGGGAGAAATCATCAATCTCAGGGATCAAACCGCCTCCTAAAAGGTAATCTGGAGGCAAACCTATTGGTGAACACGGAGACTGAGGTTCCTGTCTTCCAGGTCTGCAGAACAAATAACCTCCAGCAGAATTAGGATATTTCCCCAGCCCCCAAATTCATTTAATCATTGACATAATCTGTTCACACAAGATCCCCCTGGATAAGAACTTGGGATTGAAGGGGAATATAATCATGAGCTACAAAATGATGTTTCAATGAGCAATGGACCACACAGCAGACGGTGGTCTCAAAAGGATATAACGGAGCTGAAAAACTGCTATTGCCTAGTGACGTCATGGCCATTGTACCACCATAGTGCAACACATATTACTCATGAGTTTGTGGTGATGCTGGTGTAAACAATCCTGTTGTACTGCCAGTCATATAAGAGTATACCACATACAATTATGTACAACACATAAACCTGATAATGACAATAAATGACTGTTATCGGTTTATTTACTATACTTTTTATCATGAGTGTATTCTTGCTACTTGTAAAAAAAAGTTTGCTGTAAAATAGTATGCCATGTTATACCAGCAGCAGACTCATACATCTCGTGTTTACCATGTCTCTTGATTGCATCATTTTCTCTTGTGCTTGCTTTAATCTGGTGTTTTATAAATTTAGCGTAGCCTAAGTGTACAGTGTTTATAGAGTCTGCAGTCATGTACGATAACGTCCTAGGCCTTCATATCCACTCCCTGACTCACCCACAGCAACTTCCAGTCCTGCAGTCTCCCTTCATGGTAAGTGTCCTATATAAGTGTTCCATTTTTCTTTTACACTGTATTTTTACTGTATCTTTTCTATATTTACATGTTTAGATATATAAATACCACTGTGATACAGCTGCCTACAGTATTCAGCACAGTAACATGCTTTATAGGTTTGTAACCTAAAAGCAACAGGCTGTACCATACAGCCTAGGTACATAGTAGGCTATACCATCTAGGTTTGTGTAAGTGCACTCTTTGATGTTCACATACAAAAATCACTTAATTACACATTCCTCAGAATATATCCCCATCGTTAAATGACACGATTGTATACATAAGACATTTAACATGAAGTATTTTTCCTTTACAAATGGTATAACAAATATAAAGTTTGTTAAGTATTTCAATACTAAATATATGCCCTACTCCTATCCTCTGCCTAAATTAATGCCTGCAGAAAATCAGGAGTATACTGTTTAAAAACACAAAACCAAAGAGCTAATGGAATACAAATGGTATCCAGGCCCGAGTTCACAGACTGGAAGGCCTGCAGGGTGATTCTGCCCACAGAGAGGTTTTGTTTAGTCTGCAAAGTGTCACTGTTGTTTTTAATTTGAATTAGTTGCCAACTTAAAAAAAAAAAAAAAAGCAAGCTGGAATTTTTACATAAAAATCCAAATTTCCAAAAAATAGCGCAAGGCTGTTAACAAGGTAATAACTGGCAAAAGCATAGTAGTGGCTGCCTCCCTCACATGAGTTCCCTGTCAAAACTGAGGCCCACCGCTGAGCCAGCCCCCAATCAACACTCCTTGGGCTCTGTGCATCATTGGCGTTAGTGGTGTCTGGCCTCACCAGGGGCATAAATACTAACCAGCCAAATTATGTAATTCTTTATGGTGACTTTCACAGCAAAGGAGGAAAGGGATTAGAACTAGACAAGAGTGCTAACTTTTTTTTGCATTTCATCTAGAAATAAAGTAACCACACAGTAAACACTGGGAGGCAATGGGCTCACACCAGGCCGGCAGAAGGTACATTCTCTCTCCTGAGCCCCTTGCCCCTCACCCACCGAAGCAGAGCAAAACAGATAGAAAGGAAGTCAATGATCACCACCTTGCGGCCCTTGGTATCATCACTGACAACTACCTGCCCACATTATCTACTCTTCTCAGAAAGATTTGAAATAAAATAGACAGGTCCCCAGAACATCCTACATAAAGGAAGGCCACAAGCATCCAAAATTCTATAATACTGCAGATAACGAACTTAGAAGCCTGGGACCTAATAGGTTAAGTTTGGTGTTTGAAGAGTAGGTTTCCTTTACACATCTGCTTGATGAACCACTCTGGATGAGTTACTCCTGATGCCTCAATTTCCTTAGTAGAAATGCAGAACTACCTGGAGTGAAATCAGGAGATTTCTACCTCAAAAGGAAGTAATTATAAATCAGATTCTTAGCTAATCTTCCACTATTATATCATGTTAAAATCAGTAGAGTAATAATATCTCCTGTAACTCAGCAATCTTCCCTGATACATAAGTAAAGTGTTTAATAAAGTATTTATGAATAGCATAAACCAAGGCTCAATTCTAGCAGGCAGTACTCAGTGAAGAGCCGGGAAATCTGCCCTGAGCAAAGGTCAACAGACTGTGTATCCTACGCAAGGAACTCTTCCTCTAGCTCAGTAATTCGTACAACATCATACGGATGTTGTAATGTCTATAAACAGATCATATTCATATTATTAGCCTTACCTCATCAGATGCCTCCATGGAATGAGAACTTTATAGGTACCTGGTAAATATGACTACTTGCTTCCCCTATCCCAATGAGGAAAAAGGGACAGGAATGGAGGTGGCGAAGGAAGCCCAGATCAGCACCAACCTCTGTTCTGATGGATACTGGTTTTCAGGCATCATCTTTGGCATCTGCAGGGGCTGATGTGGTGGCCGAGGGACTGCAAAGGTTTGCTGCTGTGGTCCAGGGTCTGGAAGCGAATGAGGGGTGGGAGCAGGGCCCACACCTTGCACTGGGCCAGCTGCAGCAGGGTGTGCCGAGGTTGGCAGAGTTGCCTGAGGTGGGGGAAATAGGGAATTCTGATGGGTGGGTGACAAGGGGGTGGTAGGGGGAGTTAATGGCTTGAACCCAGAGGGAGGCTTCCTATCATAGGCACTGTAAATAGAAAAAGAGAAGAAGAAACCATTAGGCTGCAGTGAAGCCTTTAGTGTGGTCACCAGGTCCAACAGAACTTTGCAGCCCACGGTTGCCAGGAAATGACAGCATTAACATAGTTAAATTGCTAGCAGCCCTAAGGGAATATTTGTACCTCTGAAAAGTGACAAACACACTGCGTCACAGGGATTTGTTTAACACTTCTAGTGATTCTTCTCAAAGATAATTTTAGCCTCTGCTTCTGGTTTCCTTTTCCTCCCCAATTCCAAAAGAATTCTCCATGCATGCATGTGTAGGGGTGGATGGATGTGGGGAGAAGTTATGCCTTGGGAGGATTTTTCCAGCCCCCTCTCCAAAGTAGTCCAGGGTTCCCAGGAATTAGTCAGGATCTTTGTTGAAGATAGATTTCTGCTGCAATATCACTTGAATTAACTACTCTTCTCCTCCCCCCTTTCAGACAGATCTGTTTATCTTCTAGAGCAAAGAATAATTTAAAATTAAAGCTTCAATCCTGCGGCCTGAATATTCTTAAGTAAAGGGCACAAGCATCAGGGCTTTTTCATTTATTCTGATTTGAAGATTACTTCTTTGGTGCTTAAAGTTCACATTAACATATGATAGACATGAAGAAGTATATATTCCCTCCCTCAAAGCCACAGATCAAATATCTCGGTATTCAAGGTTCTTTCCCTTAAGAGGATTCTGTACCCCCCAAAACTCAGATCTCCCCATTGAGCCAGTTTTGTGTTTTGCACAGCACAGAGGCCCCATTTGGACTAGCCTACACCTAGAGGACTGCATAGCCAGGAAAGATTGGGTGTGCTATCCTGAGTTTCTGCTGAATAATACTGGAAACAGCTTAATGGCTATTTTCTGGCCAGCCTTTCTCTGGCTCCACTTACCAATAGTTGTAGAGGCACTTTTCTCCATAGTTAGCACCGAGAGCCTGCTCATGGCTACAAGACGACAGCTCAGAGGAGGGGCTGTGCAGCTCCCGTTTGATCTTGGTTGGAGGTGGGGCATGAAGCACCACTGAAACGAGAAGGGGGGATGAGTGAGGAGCAGAGAGGACAACTGATTAACATGAAGCACAATGCTTCCTTCTGCAAACCCTGCAACAAGCCAATTGTTCTTGGAACTCATGTCAAATCACATGCCAGAGAAAGCCCAAAACTTAAAGACAGAGCTTCCATATAAAACTGATAAAAAGTCAGAAATCATCATCTGACATTTATTAGCCAAATCTTTTCTCCAAATTTCTTTGGTGTAGGTTCTGCTTTCCAGAGGCTTTGAAACCCTTAAGATCCTGCACATGATGGTTCTTAAAAAAAAAAAAAAAAATGCAGGTATGATAGAAAACCAAGGATGGCAGGTATATAGATTTTTGTATGAAAAAAGAACAAAACAGCAAAAGATATATTGGTATACATTACAGATTAGCGTATCAAAGGCTAGAAATTGCTCTGGGAAATATATTTCATATACAGAAGAATATGTACAAATTAAGTATATGACTTGTTAAAAGTCCTTCAAGCAACTCTAAGTATCAGGTTTGAGTAAATAAAACTCAACTTTAGGGGCATTTCAAAAAATTTAAAAGCAACAGAATACAACAAAGCACCAAATCACAACCTAGAAAAAGCGAACTTCATACAGGAAAAGTCATGGAAACTTTTGTGCTTATGTCTGCTCTATGCCTTTCCTAGTGACCAACCAGAAGGGCAGGTTTTCATAACCAACTGCATCTTCCATACGTGATTCTGAGAGGGCCAAGTAACAGTTTTTCAAATCAAGGTGACTTATGTACAGCAGCCCAATCAAACTGACCAGGTTTGCCTTTTCCGTCTTCTCTAGGAGCTGAGTCATTTTAGAGAAGGCATTTTACCCAAAGCAGAAGGACCAATTGTAAAGGTGCTACACCACAGTTAGTGCCTTGGTAACCCATTTAAATTCTGTTTGACTCAATGTTTACTCCTACAATACTTCCAGGAGTTTGGTTAATTCTTAGTAATTATACTAGGTAGAATTATAAACAATCATCCCTTTTCTGTCTGATAAGACGGAACAATTTTCAGACCAATCTTCAACTGGTATCTCTGTGCCTTGTCCAACCCCGAATTCTGGTCTCAGACGTGAACAAATGAGACAGATGACTCTATCACAGATGACAAGTGTATATGAAGCAAAGTCCTGCCAGTGACTGACTAGAAAGGCCAGGTTTTCATAATTCTTTTCCAAATTAATGTCAACTGCTATTCCTGAATACATGAAATAATTTCAAAACTGGCAGATTATATTTAGAAGCCATTAGAGTCTCTCTCTGATTTTTTGATGGTGACATCATGGTAGCCAATCCTCAACTGTTATCAAATGTTTTCAGACATTCAGACACAGAAAACAGCAAAGCTTGTTGTTGTTAGGATGTTGGGAGAGTCAGAACACTTGACACAGAAAACCATTTCCCCAATGCAGTGGATATTCTGGTGGTCTCAGCACTGTCCCTTTGTCACTGCCTCTTCCTTTACAAGTCTTCTGCCATAAACGTTTCGGCAAATAATGAGAAAGGGTGACGACATCCCAATGAAAATAAACATGTCACTTCTTTGATAAGCCTATTTTTCTTACTTTATCAAAAGAAAATAATTTATAATCTCCGTTTTACTTAAGTTTAGAAGTAAACAATTATGGTATTATTCAATTTTATCATTTCAGGTTTTAGAAATATACTGACATGTTCATAATATTATTATAAAAGTTACCAGTTCTATTGACAAAACTAATGCCAGAGGGCAAACAAAAGCCGCACCAGAAGAAAAAGTTTACAATGGCTTTGGGAACAGATAGTCATTTTGCAAGAGAATCTAAACTGCCAGCTAATTTTGATGTCTTGATTTCTTCAAATCTACATGTACTCTTAGCATGTACCAAACCACTGTGGCTCTAAATTAAATGGTATCTTCTAGTATCCGCAAATTGTCTTATACCTAGAATCTTATGTTCTCTTCACAAAGAAGGAGTTCGAAAGCTATCTGATGAGTGCTATGGTCTGAAGGTTTGCGTCCTTCTCAAATTCATATGCTGAAATTCTAATGCTAAATGTGATAGTATTAAAAGATGGGGGGGGGCGTCTTTGGAGGTTATTGGGTAATGAGGGCAGAGCCATGTGAGGACACAACTAGACCATGCTGGCACCCTGACCTCTGACTTCCAGCCTCTAGAACTGTGAGAAATAAATTTCTGTTTTCCATAAGCTACCCAGCCTGTGGTATTTTGTTACAGCAGCCTGAATGCACTGAGACAATGAGTGACTGAATGGATTATATTTCCAATTAATTCTTAACCACATCTACCCTACAAGGGTAGGCACAATGTTGGTCATAAATATTTTTTTCCCCCAGGAATCAACCATTCAATGGAGAGAGAAGAGAGTGGAACACAGCAAGAATGAGAATTGAAAGTTTCACAGATCATTGACAGGAAAGCCATTAGGGACCCTGCGAGTGCTAAGGAAGAAGGCTCAGCTCTCCAGAAGGACTGCTGCGCCAGAGGACGTGTGAAGGAGCCTGATTATGGCATGCATTAGTCTGAGACGGTGGTATATTCAAAGCAGGAACTTAGAAGAAGCTCAAGGAATGCTCCTTGCTTTCAGTCTGCTCCCTCCTTTGGAAAATGAGATATGTGATGCTTGAGAAATAAAGAAAATGGCACAGCACCTTGCAGATGGTGCTATGATGTTGTATAATTATACACTGTGCTTTCAAAAATAGAGTATTTACCTTCACGCAGGTGACTTACTAAACGATGACAGAGACCTAGGACTATAAAGCATGGCAACAAAACTGACATTGAGAAAGGGTCATGAATTCCTGAGGAAGTTTGAGAATTGATAAAATGGTTGACTATTTGAGTTGATAAGCTCTTTCTATAATTAGAAAATGCAAGTTCAAATTCAAGAGTTATAGAAGATGGGCCCATAAAGCCAACAGTGCTCTGACAACAATCCCTGATGAATATGGACTACCTTCTTTACTGTAAAGATTTCAAACATTCATTCAGCGGGCACCTTCTACGAGCCAGGAATCCTGGAGGTGCTGGGATATGATGATAAGCAAAATGGACATGGTCCTTTTTGTGAGAAATCTTTTAGCATCTTCTTACAGATGCAATTAGCGTTAGACCAAGCCCTCACAGTCCACTTAATCCAGGCCCCTACATTTATAGATGAGGACCAAAGGAGTTAAAGAAATTGCTCAGTCTTTGAGCTGATTTGATGCTAACAGAGGGGAGAGGAAGCAAGAGCTCCCACTAAAACAACAAAAATATCACACTGCACTTGGTTGAAAGAAAGTGCTCTAGAACAAGGGAAAAGTGGGTAACAAATACCTCTGAAAAAGAACAAAGTAGGCAGTCCAAGAGATGGCCGGCCAGACAAACCCCTTAGCATTTCCTTTGTGCCAGTTGCTCTTAGGTATATTATTTTTGATCTTCCTGACCCAATACGAAAGCTACTTCCACTGTCGCCATTATAGATGAGAAAACCTTAAGACCTTAAACCTTAAGGCTTAAGTAGGTAGGTAATCTGCCCCAGTTGCATAGCTGTAAGTGGTCAGGACTCCTCCTAAACAGTTCTTAGTCTTTCCATCGTATTGCCTCCCAGAGGGAATCTAAGAGAAAAAGACTAAATCCAAAAGGGATTAAAAGAAACAGGAAAAGAGATAAAGAAGGAAGGCAACACCAAAGAAGAGTGGAGGAACACTTTTTGCCAAACTTCATGGTCTGTATCCTCCTCATGTTTACTCTGCAGCTGGAGGCACACCTGATTCACTCAAGGGCTTACACTTTCCCCTATCTCTAGGCCACCCAAATGCCCATGTAATATCTCTTGACTCCAGTGGACTTTACTTCTTACAATCCTTGCCTCCAGTTCTAGTATTCCATCTAAAGATCTCATTCTACCTCCTACATCCCAGCTGACCAAAATCTTCTGCTCGTTTAGATGACTGCAGGCACTTTGGAAGACTGGGTATCTTCTACAGTCAGTCACTGGCCACTAACACTGTTGCCATGGATACCATCTCTCCTCAAATGCCCTGCCCCTCCTGACTGTTTCTTGACAATATCCTCTTAATGCCACCTGAGGCAAGAGCGAGAGCTGCCTAACCCCTATTTGACTACAAGAACTATGTTAAGTATCCATGCACAAATACATATGAGAGTCTCTGCTTGTCAGGGGTAGGAAAGACGAGGGTGGCTGGCTGACAAGATTTTCTATGGGTATGTACTACTAAGAACAATGTATTTCTTTGTAGGCCACTAACACACCATTTTAAGTTTAGATATGATGTTCACAGCTCAATCAACTTAACTTTACAGTTGATCTTTTTACTAGGAAACTCTTTGGAGGGTTTTTCTATCTAACAAAATGATCAAAAATCAGGCCTGATCCCAGCCAATGAAATAAGTAAAACAAATAAAAGGCAAAAGGATTAAAATGGAAGACAATACTGTCATTATTCAGATAACCTGGTTGGTACATAGGAAATACAAATTTAACCACAAAATATAAGAATAAGTAAGCTAATTTACCCAGATCATTTCACCAATATATAAAAATAACTTTCTATATACTGTAATAAAACAATATGAAATTTTAAAAAATGCATCTACAATAGCAATAAATAACATCAAATACCTAGGACTACATTTAATAAAAGACATGTAAGATACCTAAATTAAAACTACAAAATACTGAGGAAAATTAAAGAACTCTCAATAAATGGAAGGATATAGCATGTTCATGGGTTGGAAAGCTTGATATTGTAGAGATATTACTTCTTCTCAAATTTATCTACAGGCTCAAGGTAACCCCAAACAAAATCTAAGCACTACCCAGAAATGAGAATGAAAAAATTACAAGTACATTTAGTAACATGGAATTTCACAAACTAGCTGAACAAAAGAAATCAAACACAAAAGAGTATAAAAGGTGAGTGCGAGTCCATTTACACACTGTTCAAAAGGAGACAAAACTAACCTACCATGTTTGAAGTCAGGATGGAGGTTACTCTTGAGTCTGGGGGTAGTGCCTGTTCAGGGGGCACAAGGAGTCTTCTTGTATTCTGACGAGTTATGGATCTCAATCTAAATGTTTGTACAGTTTGTGAAAATTTATCAAGCGTATGATTGCTATGTCATTTCCATTAAGCTTCTACTTTTTACAAAAACAGCCCTGTCCTAGTCAAATTGCATGACTGAGTTAAACCTAAGTCTCAAATTTCAGCAAGTCTTTCCTCTGTGATGGTATAGAAGCAGTCTTCCAAAGAAATAGCCCAATTGTTTTAAACTAGAAAAAAGACAGACAAACTGGCCCATTGACGAGAAATAATAATTCCCTCTGCTGACAAAATCTGTTTCCTTCCCACAAGTATAGGCCTATGGAATCTGTCCAAGGAAGCCACCCCATGCCAGTGCTGGCAGTGAACTTCACTATTACAGCACCAAGGATGAAAACAAAGGAAAACACTTTTGTTGAATGCTATGATGAACAACAGTATTTCAAAAGAATTTTTTTTTAGAAAGACAAAAACACCTTTCCTGTGGTTTTTCATAATCATCAAAATTTCAATTTGCCACAGACTTTGTTGTGAATATATACTATATATATATGTGGTTGGTGAGTGTTAAAAAGAAATGCCAGTTAGTTATACTGCTGTCTGAGGCGGAGAAAGACTAAGCCCATCCTTATTTCTCCCGCTTCTCACATGAGCTTTGCCTGCCTTCTACCAGTTATTGTTATTCAGGTTTTGCTTTGGGGTTTTCCCCCTCCTTTCTTTAGTTTCATTACCTTCCTATGGAGAAGACTCATCTTTCCCAAATCAGCTGTGCAGGCTTGACCTCGGGGTGGGACTTATTTGGTCACACTCAACAGCCATGATCTTCTTACTTTTACATAGAAAGTTGTGTTTCGTGACAGAACTTGACCAGAATGTCCGTGAGGCTGAATCTTTGGTAGCCAGAGCCTCTACAGCACTTCTGAGCAAACATGATGCAGAATGTACACAAGTGAGGTCAGAGACTTCTCAAGATTCCAGAGCTGTGAGACCTTAAAGCAGAGGTCTGTCCCTAAGTTTACAATCTTCTTTGCCACAAGCTTCAGCTCACTATTCCTCTCTTAGAGCACTACCACTCCACCTCATTTCCCTCTCTAGTAAGAAATATGTACTGTGTAGTTCAAGAATGCAGGGGCAAAAGAGCCTGAGACATTTGCCAATACCATACTTTGCTTATGTCAATGAGTGGAACATGAGGGAGGCAGGCCCAGAGAAAGACTATCAATCAGAGGGACATATGGATCTAAAAATGACACTAGCAAAACAGAACTGAAGAAACCACCTGGAAGACAGGTATGGCCTCTTCTCTCCTGATTTACCCTTGTCAGAGTACCCTGTTGGCAAAGACCAGAGGGCTTAAGTCACCAGATGCAGTGGACCTTGTGTTCTGTGGTTTGGCAAGCACAAATAAGCCAAAAGGCCTACTTTCAAAAATACTGCTGCCTTTTCTTCACTTTGGCGTTTTTATTGTTGTTGTTGTTGTTTTGGACATGTTGTGAGACAAAGCTATTTAATAAGGAAAAAAGGTAGCCAGGATGAAGCTTAGTTTGTAAATTCTACCATAACCAGAGGAGGTCAGAAATGTTTTTATTATAGGGCTGAAAAGATTAGAAATTCATTTCAAGCATAAAATATATTCCTAATATCGCAACATTCTTTATAATTGCTATAGCAGCACTAGTGAATGATAAGGACAGAATACCCTGTTCTGGCAACCAAGGAGGTTCAAGGGAGATAAAGTAAGTGGTTCTGAAACTTAAAAAAGAACATCTGGAAAAGGAGATGGCTTTTGGATTTCTAAACCAATTAAGAGACATGCTCAAACCCGTTTGAATGGTTAACATAGATTCTGCCTGGAAACAGTTTCCGAAAATAAAAAATCTGAAGTGTTATCAAATTTAGCTGAAGGGCACAAGTTCTAAAAGAAGAATTAGGGAAGGTATAGAGAAATGTGCCATTTTCTTTAATATTTGACACAGCTGACCTCTGTAAATATAAATTCAAAAATTGAACATAGTGAAAATCATCCATAAAAAAATAAAATCAACTATTTAGTAAGCTGTGCTAAAAAAGTTTTAATGAGTCCCTTAAAAGCCCTCTCATCAAATGTGCACAAACTATTTCTGACCCAAATATTTCCATCTCACTCATTTGGTGCTTTTACCAGTGTTTTAAGGTTAGCATGGTGAGAGAACTGACAACATAGGAGATTCCAGACCTAATATCAGCATTCCTGTATGTTGTTTGCATTTCTGCATATCCTTTAAAAATGTGCCCTAAAAAAGTCAGCAACTACAAAACTGGCTAGGCCTCTTTTAAAAAGAGTCAGTGTTATGGGGGAAAAAAAGATAGGCAGAATGTTACAGATTGAAGAAGATGAAAGAGGCATAATAATAAATGCAACGTGTGGTTATTAATGAAATCCTAGATCAAAAACAGTATCAATATCAGCTATAAAAGACATTTGGGAGACAACTGGGGAATTCTGAATATTATTGGATAAAGGTTAATTTTCTTAGGCTACACAGAAGAATGTCCTTAATTTTCGAAGATGTACACTAAAATATCTGGGAGTGAAATGTCAAAATGTCTGCAACTTGCTTTCAAATGGTCCAGAAAGAAAAAAAAAATATCTATAAACAGAGAAATGAAACAAATGCAGCAATAGGTTTTAAAAACAAATCAGTAAAGCATATTATATCCCATCTGTGAGATACTTAAAAGGGAAAAAATCCTTTTATTTATGGTTGACTAACAGGTCAAAAATAACTCTGCTAATAACTTCTAAACCATGCATTCACACACGAGGAAAGCCACCCCTGGCCTGTTACCAAACTGGAAGGATACTGTCCTGTGTGTCCTGTACCTTTACCATGTTTCAATAATATAGCTCCGGGAATCTAAAGTTACACAAGGAAAAATGTTGGTCATATTCTAATGTCCAAGCCAGTGGTTCTCAATTTCTCCCCCTGCCCCCGCCCATTTATGATTGGTTCTGGCTCACTTAGAAAAGAGAAGAGAACACCCATGAGAGGGCAAAATGAAAACTGCCACTGCTATCACCATGACTTGCCTATTGCCACTTCTCCTACTACTTGGGGTAAAAAGACAGCAATCACACGAGAATGAAATATTGACAAAACTAAAATCTATCAGTAATTCCACATACATATTAATATACATGTAACAGAAACCAAAATAAATGCCCAACTGAAGACCACAAAGCATTCTTAGGGAAAAAAATAGAGAACATCCCCTCTTTGTGAATGTGTATATACAAGAGGTTTAGAACATTACCAGAACATCAGGATAATTCATTAAATTTCATTCCCAGAATCCCCAGGAGTGTACAATACAGCCATCACCAATGTATGAAGGACTAAAGTTCTCTACCTTGAGATTCTCCTTCATGTTCTTCCCTCCCAAACAGCTGGTTTGGCTCCTTCTGCCCATAAAGGCTGAGCGGGGCCAGGACCAGAAGAAGCAGCTTGAAATGGGTGGTCTGGGCTTTTGGTGCTCTAAGCCTTAGGGAAAAACTACACAGGAGTTTCTGGGGGCTCCAACTCATCTAACCTAGCTTACCAGGCTAGGAGATCAAAAAAAAAAAATACGAAGCTGAAGACCTTAATTGTGATAAAGTATTGTTAGCTTGCAGAATCCCCTGCACATTTACGTTCTGGGTAACCAAGGATGGCAGTAGGACTCTGGTATGGAATCAAGGCTCTCCATGCAACTCACGGGATATATGACAAACAAATGGTATAGTCAACACGTAGGTGTCATAACACATACAGGGGCCGAGATTTCAGGGCAGGCTCATTCTGCGATCTCCAACGGCACAAATAACTACATTTGTCCTGAGCAAAGTCTTAGATGTAGAAAGCAAGGCTTCTGCTCTGGGACAGAATTTGGCATCAGGAGGATAGGAAAAGATCTCTTCAGGATTGTCACAGAGCAGTATTCAGGATTTTAGATTAATCCTGGTGGTGGCAGTGGGGTGGAGTTATGGTGTTGATTACTCCACATCATTATCTCCTACTTGTCCTGTTTATCAGCGAGGACAAAAAGACTATTATGTCGGTGGTATATTTCAGGGCTCCATCCACGGTGTAGTATTAAACATGAAATAGAAGAATTTATTAACAATTACATAAGTCCTTCCTATATGGTCAATGTCATCTGTACAATAAATAACACAAGAGCCAAATTAGCAACTGATAAAGCTGGTTCCTGGACCATCTGGCTCCAGGAATTAGATTTCTCCAATGTAATAGGAAAAACCTACAGTCAGCAGAAGAGAGGCTTCAGGAATTGGTGTGCGGATTAAAAAAAAAAAAACAAAAAACACTCTACATTTCATGATTTAGAGCTAGAAATGTGGGGTAATAAACTAAAAAAAAAAAACTTAGCATGATATGGACTATGAGAAAAGACAGTCAGATCCAACAAATAAGGTTAGGGTTACATTTGTATAGAAATAGGACCAACCCAAGAGAGCAGGAATTAAGCTTGATGACCCTGTATGAAAATGGTAGGAGACTACCAAAGTGAAAGCATAACCAGCTAAACTAAAGCCAAGTCATGCAACGGTGGGAAACATGGTAAAGAAAGAAGACACCTTTCTTGTCCATAAGAGTAGATGAGGTTATACCAAGTATTTGGAAATTCAAGAGCTGAAAGTTGTTTCAGAATACAAGTCCAGGAATACTGTTGGTGAGCTCCTGTTAAAAACGACAGGCATTTACTTAAAAGAGTGTGGAGACTGTGCCTCCAGAGAGCCCCCTCAATTCACAAATTGGTTGGCAGAAAAACGAGGTTAGCAAGGTCATCAGAAGATTACTTCAGAATTCTGAAAATGAAAGTCCATAAGCTTTGAATCCAGTATTAGAAATTAAAGGGGAGAAAGGGAGCTTTAAAAAAAAAAACTGGTCCAACTCTAAAAATGTATAAACAACATTAGCAGAAAGGGGTATCTGAAACATCTCTAAGCAGCCACGTTCAAATGCAATGGAATTCCTCCGAGGGTACAGGAATTAGAGTTATTGATAGAATTTCTCCCATTTGGATTTTAAATTCGACAACAGAATTGATACCATGAAAAAGTTAAATCCATGAGGTCATGCTCTGTAAGTCACTCTTCCATTTTCTGTTTATCTCAGATAACAGAATCTGAATCTCCACTATGGACTCAAGCTGACAACAGCAACATGGGTCTAGGTGGTGCCACGGATAATGTACTGGGCTTACAGAACTTTGCTTTCTCTGGAGATGTACTGGGTGGGTGTACATAGGACCGGCGCTTCAATGACAAGATGCTACAGGGCTCACATTGGCTTTGGAAAGTGTTTGTAAATTTTGTTTGTACAGGGCCAGTGTTATGGTATTTTATGCCCTTACTGCTCCCTGGAATGTGAAATATATGCTACAAGATAGATTCAATGATGGAGAAATCTAACTCTAAAGATGCCAAAGCACATTAGCCATTCCAGTTTACCAGGCCCCCAGGTTGTAGCTTTTGTTAGACCCCAAAACAAAGCCCTTCTGGCTACAGCAAAAGGAGGGAAAAGATGAAAATTATGATTTTACACTTATAAAGGGATTTAAATTTATTTGTAGGAAAAGGGGATTGACTTGACAAGGAGGTTATACTTTACAGGAAAGGGCTTTATTAGGGCCATTCCTACATAGTTGGGATCATATTATTAGGACTATGATGTTAGCATTATCTAGTGGCTTAATATAACTGGGAAGAGATGGGAATGATTTGAAGGGGTGCTTCTGTTAGGCCCAGCTTAATGATTACAACATCCCATAAAAAATTCCCTCCCTCTCTAATCTCTTCTTCCATGGCCTCTTTTAGCAATGGCAGCAGCTGGTAGGCAGAACCAGCATGTGGCATCTCAAAATCAAATCACCAGCTGAAATACTATTGGTTAGGAGATGAAAAGCTAAATTTTGCCCATGTAAGACAGTTTGGGAGGTCACTATCTAATGTACAAGTGCAACCTAAAAGGTGGGAGACTACAGAGGCAGGCCACTTAAAATGGGGGTCACCTTAACCTCCAGGGGGGCTCAAGGATTCCCCTACCTCTTTACTCTCACTCCAGAAAGGATAAAATGTGATCCAAGTCAAGGATGATGCCGAGATCCTAAAGAACAGTGGAGGGATAGCTTTGGCTAGGAAAAGCAAAAGTGGTCCTCAAGGCCATTTACCTCTTTAGTTGCAAGGAGCTGGAAACTGCTCCTGCCCTCCAAAGGCTGAGAGGGCCCTGGGAAGAGCTCAGGGTAAAATGGGCCTATGCACAGGGAGGTGACTGCCCTGATGTAGGCCTGGGGAGCAGAAGAGTCCTCAAGGCTGGCCTGTGGTCCAGTGGCAAGTCTAGCAAGGTAAAGATGTTGGCTGGTCATGTCCCTGGTCATCATGTAGGAGGTCCAGTGCTAAATGGAATCTGGGATACTGGCCTTCTCTTTTCTTCACCTCTATCAGTATTAATAATGAATGACACAGGTGATTTTTAAAGGTTTTTATTCAAAGTCTGGCTAAACTAGAAGACAAGAGATTCTTTACGTTAATGTTCTTTTTCTCCTCCTCCCAAAAGTGGTCATGTTAGTAAGAGGAGCCCACCTGGGATGTATGTATTACATCAGGGATGTCCTGACTCACAGAAGAACTGTAAGAAAGAAAGTCTGTTATGAAATAGCTACATCTCATTCTTGCTATAAAACTGCAAACCTTTCAAAAACTCATTTCTCAAAAGAAAATCTCTGTTGTCAATTAAAGAAGATAATTTAATAGCAATGGTAGTAGAGAGGTTTTTTTCTTTTTGACCCAGATAAACTAGTTTCAGATTTAACTTCTTTTAAGTTCACACTCTCTCCACACTTCAGTATTATTTTTGAAACAGCTTGGATCTGTGTAATTCCACAAAGGACTCATTTATCCTAACAATTTAATATTATTACTTTAGAATTCTGAAAATGGAAACCTAGAGGCCTTGAATATGAGAGTCAGATATTAAAGACAGGAAAAGGAGCTTAGAAAAGAACTGGCTCAAATTTGACTGAGGCAGGGCTTGTGTATTAATAGATACGGGGCTCTTTCATAAAAATATTTTGTACAGAATGAATATCTCTAATTGCGTAAGACTGTTACATCCCCAAACTTGTGAGCTACAAAGAAACCAAAGCATCTGACAGTCAAGTAAAGGGCTTGTCCGAGTGTACAGAGCTGACTGGGAGGCGGGGCAAGGTAAAAATGAGTGGTTCCTCTGGCTTTGAATGCACCTTCTTTCCACTACCCTAGGTGGATCTTTTTAGATCTACAGCCTAGAGACCTTGCTTCCACCTAGGGCATTTTGTTAATGTCAAGCTTAAGAGACTGGTAGGATAAAAAGGTGAATGACAGGCCTAATTATGCCAAAAGGAGGATCTGAGTATTATTCATACCAACTACTTTCCTGGAGCAGCTGTTCAAAGAATTTTAATATCCAATCTTAGCCAATCTGACAGACAAATTTGTTTAATTTTCATGGTTGAGAAAGAGATCTAAAGAGAACTCTGTCCTTTAACTTGAGTTTTATTAGAGATGACTGGACGGCTTCCTCTACTGTGGGCCTTCCGTCAACCACCATAGATTTTTACCACAAAGGGTTGCTCATTGTAGGATACACCATCAGGGAAAGGGGAAATGGCATTTTTCCTGAATGGGAAAAAAATGCAAAACTGAACTTTCTTACCATCCCTTCTATAATTTATTCTCGATTTATATAATTCTCATATACCAACTGGCATTAAAAGGAAATGTTAATAATACCTGAAAAAAGATTTAAGCACAATTTTATCTTCAAATTTTAAATTCATCTTTAAAATCTGACAGTAGAAAATCCAAACTCTAGAGAGATTAGCTTCTCCTTTAAGAACCATTACTTGTCTATAAACCCTCCTCCTAAAAGCAGAAACTCAACAAATGTGTGCCCAAACTGTGACTTGTTCTCTAGCACATGCAGTCTTACTGGGAAACAAAGCATTAGCTGTGCAAAGTTTAAATGCAGCCTAGAAAGACTTGGCCAGGGTGTGTATGTTTAAAAGAAGAATCAGAAAATGAGAAATAACCCTACCTAGTTTTTTCCTATGCATCTCTGAGGTCATCTCAAGGGCTCTCAGAACTCCAGTTTTAGACCCTCTATAGAGTTACTGCCCTACCAACTAGAGGCTGGTGTTGGGGGCTATTGAAAAGTGTGGCAGAAGGGAACATAACAGAGACTGTGGTGGTGTGCAAAATATATTCACCAAGCATTGGCTGTGTGCTGGCAGAGCAGGGTGCTATGGTTGAGACAGACATAAACATAAGGCAGGGGGGTTCTCTGCTTTTGGAGACACTTAAAGCTGAAGAGAAACTGTTTCCTGTTTCAACAGAACGGAAATTGGGAAGCAGGGACTAAGTTTAATATTTGTCGAAATATAGAATATTAAAAAAGGGAACATTAAAACCCTATGACGCTTTCTCCTTATTCCTCAAGAAATAAGATTCCATGGCTGGTGTGGCAGAAAAGGAATGAGAAGGGTCAGGGAGTTGAGGGGCACAAATGTTCTGACTGGAAGTGAAGCTATCTACACTAAATTATTCTCTATCAAAATTCAGATTAGGAAATTTGGGGTAGGAATTCCAGGATCTGGCCTTTCCTGTGGGCGGCCGCATAGTAGAAGAGACGCCCCGCCTCTTCTTTTCTACCTTTTCTATGGGAAATGGATAAAAGACCCTCAGTAAGTGCCCTTTCAGGCAATTACAAAGCACTTCCAGGCACTCCTGAAAAGTGTTTATGTAAGCTCAAGTCCTCCTCAGCCCCTCTGGAGAAGCACAAATATCAGCATCCTCTCACGCAGCTGATATCTAGGGCTACCTCCTGAGAGGTTTCAAACTCTCTCACAAAAGGACAATCTGCCCAGGCCTGTTCTTTTTTTTTTTTTTTTTTTAATAGGGAAGGGCCAATTTAAAGCAAGGGACATGTTTTAGAAAAACTACTTACAGCAAAGCACTAATGCAAATAGCCTCATTTTGGTTGTGAAGGTTAAGAATAGGGACTAAGAAGAGCTCTTCAAAAAACTCTTGAGGAAATTACACTGGGCTACTGTTAAGTTTTGTTTTGCTTTTTAACAGATTGTCCTTTTCATGCTTATACAGCCCTGGTCTAGCCCACACAGCCCTTTGGGCAGGGGGAGTATCTATGAGAGATTAGCTGTTCATCAGTGGGCACTACAGAGGCAAGCAAACCCCTCGGACCTGGCCTCATTCCCAGGTGAGGAGGGCACTCTGGTTTTGGAGTTGCTCAGAGGCTATGTTCTTTTTGGTATTTCCTGGGGTGTTCATTTGAAGAAGCATGGCATTTGAGGAGAACCCACTGAAAGGGCCGCAGCTGTAGTGAGGTTCCCCCACCACTACCAGTCTGGAAAAGTGCGTGTATCCCAACCACAGTGGGAAATTAAACAGGAGAGAGAGGCCAAGGAGTAGAAAAATTTCAGCTTTGTCACTCTCATGTTTAAAATGTAAGCCTAAAAAGGAAATATCTGCGTTGTGGCAGGCAAACACCGGTTCTTCAGGCCTGGAGTAAAGGCTGGAGCTTGCAGAAGAGCAGGGAGAAAATCTTCAAGGGGAAACTAAAGCCACAGCCCTATGGGAAGCAGGAGATAAAAGGGTAATATCCTCAGATCAAGTCTCAACACCTCTGTCCCCGGGGTAAGCTAAACTACCCTCTCTCATTATCACTCTCTTTAGACAGCTATGGTCTAAAATGGGAAACCAAAAAAGGGGAGCTGATTCCTTGGTCAGTAGCAGCCCTTCCCCATAAACTCAGGTCATCGACCTGGCAGTTGGAGAGTTAAAGCCGGCACTTACAAGAAAACTCAAACCCCATTAAGCCCAGGCTCTGAGAACAGGGAGCAGCAGGGAAGCCAAAGGAAACTAATTTTGGAGGTTCTCCAAGCTGCCAATCACCAGCATATTTCTAACAGTCCCAGTGTTGTTTGAGTTGGTTGTTTTTCCACAGGCTGCACAATGGGGTCTGGTTATTCATTGAAAAAGTCTGCAAGGGAGCCCCGCCCTCCATTCACAACCAATTTGGAATGCTCCATTCAGCAAGAGGGGGACTCCGCAGCTCAGCTCTCTGGGGCAGGCGAGCAGAGCCCAGCTGTCGCTGCAGGGCCGCTGGCTCTCTCCGCGAGCTGTGTTTATGTAAGAAATTCAGACACTGCAGGCGCCTGCCTGCTCCGCACCCTCCCTAAGATTCAGATGGCCGAGACTCGGGCTGAAATCTGCAAGGGTATGCAAGTCTGCTAGAAGTGAGGTCGGCAAGTGCCCTCTGGCAAAAGGGGAAAGGCAAAAGAAAACTGTCGTAGGCTGCCCGGTTCAGGATCTGACTGTAGCTACCAGCCGAGAGAAACAGACTTCAGTGGCATTTCTCCTGCCCTCGGGGGTGAGCTGGTTTTAGAGCACAGCTCTCTCTGGAAGCTGGCCTTTCCAGACCACTTGCTTTTCCATTCATTGCCAATAGCTACATCGGGTGCCACCTGGCTTCCTCCCCAAGGGCCAGGGTCTCTGAAGACCCTACTGGATTCTCTGGCTACAGAGGAGCTGGAGGTGAGCTACCTATTATGAATAGTTTCACAGTTCCTTTTCCTGGTTCTGCATCTGAACTACAAGGTTTATACTTCCCTCTGAATGCTCATGAGACATCAAAAGGGAAGATCTGGGGTTGGAGGATGAAATCTACTCCAAGGACAACACAAAGTACAAGGCTAAAAACTGGTTTGGTTTCTTAAGAGGTTCCCCCCGCCCCCCAAATCTTCAATAATCACTCTGAGAGAGATCTGATGAAGCCAGTATAACAATTTCAATTTATTTCAAGGAAAAGGATACTACTTTATGAAAATTAAATCCAGAAATTAAATGTTAGCTCATGGGTCATTTCCTCTTCTTCATAACACGGGCTGTTTTCAAATGTCTTATGTTTACCTCTTCTCACTGCTGACCCTACTCCTACCCCCAGTTAACTCAGATGGTGACATGGGAAGCATTTCTCTGAAGTGTTTCTGACCATGGAATTGGGTTTGATGCCTTGACTATTCTCCAGATCTGTCTTAAAACTCCTGGACTTTTAAAAGCTAAATCTTATCCTGCTCCCTGAAATCTTGCACCCTCTGCTTTAACTTTCCCCTAGAGGTTTCCTCCTTCTAAGTAGGGGAGCCCACTTTATTTGCTATGCCGGGTCTTTTTATGTGGGAGCTAGTCCACTGACATCTGCCTGCCAAGCCCAAAGGTGTACTTACATTATGGACACGGACACACACACACGCCCACCTGCACATTATGGGCCTACTATTTTTGCCCTTTGTTTATAATGAACCTCTTAGAGGGATGAGACAATGAAAGAAACTGTCGACCAAAGCCTCTGGTAAATGAGCTTGATGAGTTCACAAAATGAATTTTTAAAAAAGCAACCTAATCTGGTACTGGCATCAGCATGCCTGGCGCTTGTCCAAGAGCTAGGAGCTGCAACATGACAAGACTGAACTCCTTGGATTCCAAGTGGAGAAGCACTGTGTGCCAGGGCACAGATGGGACCCATGCTGCCTCAAGGGCAGCTGTGCGCCCGAGAGGGGCTGTTAGCCTCTGAGCCTGGATGTGCTTTACCACCATTAAAACCCGGGAGAAACACATGGAGGGAACAGTCTCTTGGTAGAAAAATCTCACCCCCACCCAATTCCATGACCAGCAACGTTTTTTTCTGGAACTGAAATTAAAACAATGATACTGCTAGGTGGTAGAAATGTCAGATAATACAAACCCTCAGCTTTATTGTGCTACCCATGTCTAAATCTTGTGAAAGTGAAGCATGATGAAAAACAGGGTATGATAGATGGTAAGTTTCTGACTGCTGCCTGGATTTTGCTACCTCTGGAATCTATCTACCTGATTAGCTAGGCAGACCCAGATGTCATTCCCCAGCCCTAGTCTTTCTCTCCAAACACAAAGGACTGAAAAGGGTACTAGATTTTATTAGAGGACCATGAGCAGAAAGACATCTAAGAGGCAGAGCCATTGTTTTTAATAGCTTAACTGATTTAAAGTTAGATGAAAACAGATTTTGTGTAAAAATATGGCTCTTTTAGATAAATGGGACTGTAGGTCTTGGTTTCTTAAGTCTTTGGGCTAAGAATCTTGGAGGTGATCAAATCAGAAAGGATTTCAAATTATTTAGCACCCTCTAAGTGGTCAGGTGGCGGGCTAGCTAACAAAGACTGTAAGCAGCACTGTAAACCTAGAGTCAAATAATCTCTCCCCTCCACATTTTCCTCCTGCTTTCCTCAGCACTCTTCTCCCTAGATCCCCACTACTGGCTCTTAAAAACGATAAGCTAATAGCATTGACTTCTTCAAGCCTCTCATTTTTAAAGTGCCTACTGTTTCCTTTCTTACCTTCCGTAACAAAAGGACTTCAGGATGAACCTTTCAAATAGAAAGAGCAAGTAAACCTAGAGCTCTGCTACACCACCTCAGGGTCCCAAATGTTCTATCCTCTCCAAGAGGAAGCCACTGCAGCTACTCTATCAACCTCATACTCTGCGGGGGTGGGCCAGGGAGAGCAATAAAAAATCCAACTGTATAATCCCATATTGAAACAGGATTAAGATCAATGTGTTTTAGGCTCAAGGGCTGTCATAACAGTTAATCCTATTTCCCCAGCTATCTATTGCAATGTATTTATGAAAAGTCAATTTCATCAGTTAATTAGCCAGTCCTTAGAAAATTACTCGTACTTTCTCTAGTCCAGCCGTTCCTTTTGAAACATATCTAAAAAGAACACTTCAAAAGAAAATAAGGTCACTCGAATTTTTTTAAAATTCTCTAAACTATATTTGGTATGAAGGCTATAGTTTTAAAGTCGGATTTTATCATGCCTTTGCCCCAGCATAAAATATTTTAGTTACAGAGAACATTCACAATATCACAACTGAAAAAGATAAAAAAAAACAATTAAAATCTGTATTAAAAAAAATACTATATATGCTAAAATCTATTAATACTCTTAAGTGCCCAAGCACTCAGCTCAGAATAATCCCTACCCCACCCCACCCCACCCCAAATCTAAGCATTGAGTGTCAATCTTATCCATGATTTTGATTTTAGTTAATTCTGTGAAAATGTGTAGTAAAAATGTGTACACATCTACCGTAGTTTTTTGTTAATGAACATTTTTAGCTACACACAGTTAGATATACACACATACACACATTCATTTGTAATATTCAGGGTATATAACATAGTTTTATATATTTGCATACATGCTGATATCTTCTAGGAAACACATCAGTTTTATAATTTTTCTGTTTTATAATTTCTCTTTTCCAAATCCTAGGTGAAAAAAGTCAAAGCACTTTGATAAGATATTTAATAAGTTTCTTAGGATCAAAGAATGAAGAGAACTGAGGTTTTGGACTAGAAGGCCAACAGTCTCCTTAAGGCTCTTCTGAGGACCATCTTGAGGTATCTGAAATAATGAAGAGGCTTGGGCACACCTGAGCATGCCGATACTCTGCAGCTTTGTGAGAACTTCTTTAAGGATATTACTTTGTAATTTCTTCTCATTTCACCTAACCCCAACCACTTGTCAGTCTCCCCAGCTATCTGGACTTTACATATCATCCCCTCTGTAAAATGAAGGAGGTAGGCAAGACTATCTCTACAAGGGACCTCCAGCTCAACAACGTGGGAACTTCAGGGTTACTTCTCAGCACCAAAGGACAATGAGTGGGGGCACTAGCAGAACCGCTATGGTCTATAGGTTGCACTTTCTATTCCCTTGAATTTGACCTTTAATAGTTTCCAGATGAGGAATACTTTATTAATTCTGTATTTGTGAGGTAAACTGAAATCTATCCAGCTAAAAGCTTGGCATTTATATGAGACTTATAAGAACAATGGTTTCATTTATTTAAATCACACTTATGGATAGGATGCCTATCAGCTGGAACCCAAATCTGCAACACTCACACACAGAAGATGAAAAATTAATCAAATCAGCGTTAACAAGAAAGGTAGACTATTACCAGTGGCAGGCTACAGAAGAATATGTGTTACAAACACTTCTGCTACTATAGGGAAAATGTTTGCTTTACCAGACAAGTCCAAGTTTGTTTTATACTTTATTGATTGGTCAACTCAAATCAACTTATGAGGTTTCATTAAATTTGAATGAATTTCTCTCCTTCCCCTGGAATAATCATGGGCTCTTCCAGAAGGCAACAGAGTGGAGGCTAATCCTCCACCCAAGGCTGTGAGATGAGCTCACAGAGAAGAGTTGGCCCAGCCCTGGGCTCTCCCAGCTCTCATGTGTCTACACTGTCACTTTCAATGGTGGTCACACCAGTCACACATAACAGCAAGGACAGGTGGGTGAAGGCTACACCATCTAACATCTATGTTCTTCTCTAAGCTCTAAGGCAAGTTGGTCTACGTGAATTTATCCTTCTCAAAGCTCCATGTCCAGACGAGTCAGAGAGGGTGAAAGAATTATTAAAATATGTTTCGAGGCTACTCAACCATCTTTTTTATCCTTAAAAGATGGAAAAGCTCAACCTTAAGAAGTTAAAGCAAAAAGCAAACAAAGGAAAAAACATAGCACACTTGGTAAGCAGAAACATCTCCCAGAGCACCTCCATTTTAAGTATGGCAATTTAATTAAAGAATTTAGCAGGAATTATTTCTAAGGAGACAAAACACATTTATTGATTCCTTCACTTTAGCCTATTCCTGCAGATAAATATCTCTCCAAATATAAACCCTGCTTGCTGACATCTTTCTCTAAAGAACACTCTGCTTCAGCACATGAAATCAATTTGAATGCAGTCATCTCACCTCCTTTTTAACTCTTTTGGGTTACAGAGAAACAAACAAAAGTGTCATAAAAGCATTTCAAAGAACCTCTGCCAAGAAAGCCACCTCCCAAACAGTCTGCAGTTTATGCTGCTCTGAGCAAGAACTGGAAAGGCTGGGCCAAACTGTCAGCACAGAATAGAAGTGGGATTACAAATCCTTTCTTTTACCCCCCTCTCTCTGTCTCTCATTCTCTCTCTCTCTTTCTTTCTCTCTCTCTTACACACACACACACACACACACACACACACACACACACACACACACACACTTTTGGTTATTCTTCATTAAGCCCTTCAGTGAAAAACTTCCCAATCACTTGAAAGCAATCAAAGGGCAAAAATTAACATTCATGTACTTTCCTAAAGAAAACATCCACAGCAAGCTGTGACAAAGCTAAGGTAACCATGCATCTGTGGGTTACAGTTTATTCCCTTTTAAAATTTCATGGCATTGCGCCTTGAATATAAGACCTATTATTAAAGAATGTTTAGCTGGTACCTCTGATCTTTCATTTAAGGATTTAGAACACCCAGCTTCTACTGAGACTCAAAGATACCCTCTCTCCCAGTGGCATTTTCACACAGACACACACACATACACACACACATGCACACATACAAACACGAGATAAAACAAAGCTGGAAAAAATTTATTGGTACAAAATGAGAATTCAAATCCTTGCCTGGCTCAGGTGCTTGCTAGTATAAACTATGACTAAGAGACATGAATTTTTCTATGATGCAACTCTCAAGAGAGACAGCATTTTCTCCAGGCCTCTCTTAAACCTGCTCATTCGCCAGTGACTAATGCTCTCTAGAGCTGCCCTGTGCTGCTCAAATTTCATCAGCCAGCTTTGTCCTTGATAGCTCTGCCTGGACCGTAAAACCTCCCTAAACCTGTTGAGGACAGCTCTGAAAGATCAGTGCAAAGCTAACCATGCCCCTGGCAAGCTCATAGTTATCTTTTGAGCTTCCCACTGCATTTGTTATCTCAATGATAATAGCACTTAAGGACCATTTTTTTAAAAAAGTTTTTACTCTTTTCTAAATGATCAAGTCCTAATAACTACATGAAAAATAGTAGTAAATCAGGTCACTCTGTGACCACCCTTTATCAACTTAAAAATAGAAATAAAATTGACAACATGTTGGGTAAAGCAACAATTAACTGGAATCTTCCATGAACTATTTTCTGTATCTTTAAGAGAAAAAAAATGTCAGGCTCCTGATATGTATCAAGGACTTAATTTATAAAACAAACAAAAACCTTGTAAGATAATGCCTGCTTAATGGATATTTGGTCCAACATCTTACAATGTTAATTAATTTTAATTTTGAGCTTGAAGCCTTGCAATATTCTTAGGCAAAAAGAAATTTTGGATCAAATTACGTTCAGTAAATCCTATTTACAATATAATAAAAGCACTTAAGAAATAACTTCAATGAAGAACGAAACAAATGTTTTGGGGGGTTAACTAGGAATTATTAAAAGAGACAAAATACTTTCCACTGTCCAAATATGCTGCCTACAGCTGAAAAGAGCAATCTAGACGTGGATGATCCAAGACCAAACAATTTCAGAACAAACGAGCCACCACCAGAAAGGTACTTACGGTTATCAGACTGAAAATCTGGGACAAACTGTTCATCATCAGGAACTTGTGCTGAAAAAGAGATTTTTATTTTAGACTTTTAAGTTTTATTAAAAAGCACCATAAAACGTTTTATATGGAAAATAGGACAGCCAAGAAACTTGCCTTCAGCTAACCAAGCCTCTTGAAGTTGACTGAGATCCTGAAACAACTCTGGAATTGAAAACAGAAGACAGCAGCATGAGAATTCCTCTGCTAGGAAAAAGAGGAAGAGTCTGTGTGCTGCTTTCACTGGGAGCCATGTGAGGAAGCCACAACAGAGGGGAAAGCTTCACTACCTTCAGAATCATGAGCCAGATCCGTGTCCAAAAACTTCCTCTTTCTGTCAATCACAGGCCGCCCTCTACATTCCTCTGTTCGAGATTTCTGAAAGAGGCCATCAGACAGTGAAGATTTGAGTGTAATAAAGGGGCCCAGAGAGGGTAGTCACTAAATCAATAAGAGTAAAATTTGAAGAGGGAGAACAAAACAAACCAAAAGCCACATAAACTTACCCCTGGGACCATAAAAGGGACTTGCTGATCATAAAACCCATCCATGGTGCTTCCAATGTTTCCAGTATTACTTTGAAAGTTTTCAGCATTGAGTAATTTCTGGGAGGAAAAGAGGTCCTCCTGTAATATGAATTTGGGAGATTTTAACTGAGAGGAAGAAAAAGAAATTAAGTAATTTTATACTGTTCTTTAGGGCCTGTGCAAATCACTACCTTTCCTTGAGGTGCCCGAAGCCCACTCAAGGTGTAAGCTTTACATACGAATGCTAGGCTTAGTGGCATCATAGGGTCATAGTGTCCTTGGTACCAAATCCATTTGTTGACTCATTCTTTTCTTTTTCTTGCTCTCTCATTAAGAATATAGGTTTGCTACTATCTGTATCCTATTTCTTTAAAAAAGATCTTATTTTCATTATAGAAGGGTGATTTTAAGATTTTCTCTAACAGAAGACTGACTCTCCAGGGCATTTGTAGTGTTAGGCGTTTTTTAAGAGATAATTTTGACAATACAGTGACAGGAAGTAGAGAAACTGGGTTTAAGGATTCCAAATTATTAGCAATTAAGAATCTGACATACATCGTGTTCCTAAAAGCATTTTGTAGGTCACTGGTAAAACATTATATATAGTTCCAGGAATATATCAATCAGAGGTATACGCATCTTCCTAGAACTCCTTATTATAACCTAAACCTTCTGTCCAAACAGGTGTCATTTCTGTAATGTCAAAAATAATTACCATAGCAACTTATGGAGATATCTGTGACACTTCGAACTTCTAAAAGAATAAAATAGATAGCTATGAAAGTAATGGATGAAAGAAATTAAATTCCACTGCACACATTTTAAATACCTCTCCACCACAGATCTTTTTTTTTTTTTTTAAGCATTAAAGCAAAAGACCCACGGAAAGAAAATTCAGTTTGTTTCTTATTGTGAAATCAATTTTTCCTCAAACATGCCAGAAAACAAAATTAAACTGTTTCAGTACTGTCAAGCCTTGGGGCTGGGAAAAGAGGTTGGGGGTCAAAATGGAGAGAAGGGAACTATATCATATCTAATTTGGGAGAATCAGCTCTAAGCAATGCGAACTGCTTAAGAATAATTCTTTTACCTAACTTGTATACAAATTTTAAATGGGGAACTTTTCTCAGTGGGCAATTCCATCCAATTTGTTTTTCACACTGTGTGAAGCATATCAAATTTTTGTAAGTGAGCAGGATGCAAGGAAACCCTTCACAGCCAGGTTTCTCTTAGCACTTTGGCCCAAGTAATCCGATATTTTCAAAGTCAAAGAGAAAGAAGCAGAGAAGCAGAACTAGACAAAATTCATAACTTCCCAGAAAAATACTTCCACTAGCCTGGAGTGATGCGTGCCTTCTAAACAGCGCTAACAGACGTTCAGAATAAAGACTCTTTCTCAAATGTCACCAACTCGTATACAAAATCTGAGAATCATCAGCACTGAGCTGAGGGACACGAAAACAAATCTGTAGCCTTCAGAAACCTGACCGATTAAATCGTGGCCTTAAAAATTCTGTAAATGTCTGCTGGGGGAAAGGGACAACGACTAGCAGATCAGAGGAGGAGATATTTTCAGTCTCATGTTGAAATACGTTGCAAAAATACCTCACCATGAAGAGCAAAAGTATTTTATTATATAAAAGAAAGAGGCTGCCCTAAGCGAAACCAAAAGAGGCACTGAGGATCTTTAAAGCAGCCCTCAGAGTTCAAGGGCTAGAAAAACCGTGTACAAAGTATAATTTTTTTTTAAGCCTGAAGGAGAAGGCTCGAGTTCATTCAGGAGTTTAAGCCACTTCCTCTGCGCCCCCCTCCTTCCCCCGGTGCCCCCAAGAAAACTTTAACACCGCGCCGAGGTCCCTCCCCCGCGGCGCACAGCGGGCCTGGTTTTATGAATGGGCGAGCGAGCCGCGGCCGCCACATCAGGTAAAGGCTGTAACTGGATCCCTCGCGCTGGGCCCCATTCAGAAAACAAGACACACTTCCACCCAATTCCCAGCCTTCCCCATTCATGAAAACTCCTTCGGGTGCGCCCCCACCCCCACTCGCAACGCACGCCCCGCCTCCAACGCAGGCCCCTCACCCCAGCGTTTTAGAAAGAAAGCTCAATGCTTCATTCACAAAAAAGGGAAAGGAAAAAAAAAAAAAAAGCCGCAGGGAGCAGCGAGCCAACGAAAGAAACCCGCTTCATTCATAAAGTCACCCACATTCATAAAAACGAGCTGCGGCGCCGGGCGCTACCAGCCGTCCCCAATTCCTCCTCCTGCCCCTCAAAACCTCCAAGTAGCTCTCCTTGGCACCCCTCCTCAACCAGGAGTTCGGTTTCCCCCAGGTCTCCCCCCCTCTGAAAATGCGGTCAGAACCGTAATCCAGCGGGAGGCTCCAGCATCTCTCCCTCCGCCCTCCGCACCCGTTCTCCCCCCACCCTCCCCAAGCGGCTGTTCTGATGCTCCCTAACTCCTCCAGAATTGCTGTGCAGCCGGACACGCTGGGTCTGCTGGGGGTGGGAGCGGGGGGAACTGGGGGCCCCCTTCCCACAACCTGAAACTCGCAAGGCCTGCCTAAGTTCCGGGCCGACCCCCAACCCCGCAGGCTGCACATGCCTCTGTCACTTCACCGTTCCCGGCGCTCTGGGGGGCACCCACCCCCTCGCAAAAATTCCACCTAAGCGGCTTTCGGCCCCCTCCTCCCGATGCACAACTCTGCCACCCACCCCTCCTCGCGAGCCTCCAAGCCTCCCCGGGGCTCCCCCATCCCCTGCACGGCCCCCCACACCCACCCCACGGCCCCTGCACCTCGCGCTCGGGCGCGCCTCCCCCGCTCTCCGCGCGCTCCGGAACCGTTAGCCGCCCCCGCCCAGAGCCTCCCAGGAACCGAACCGGACCGAGCCGCGGGAGGAGGGTGAGATCAGCTTCTTTATGTATTTTTATTTTTTTTTGGGGGGGGGGGGGTTCTGGCCAAATAGAAAGTGCACGCCAATGTGAAGATGTGGAACCAGCGGGTGAAGTCTCGGGCCTTTCGGACCGGTTCCTGGACACAGAATCCCATGCCTCCGCCGCCCCTTCCCAGCGCCCCCTCGCACCCCCTCACCTGAGGCGGCCGCTCTCCTCCCCTGGCGGCGGCGCCGGGCGCAGGCGCGCTCACGCACGCGCGCTCCGGGCCTGGGCGCCTAAGCAAACGGCTGGGCCGAACCGCTCCGGGGACGCCGAACCGCTCCGCTCCCCGGCCGCCGGGCTCTGCGCCGCAGCTGCCAACCGGGCTGGAGCGCTGGCCCGGCCCCCGGCAGCCCGCGGCTCCGCCCGCCGCTATTGGCCCGTGGCGCTGGCCCAGCCGCGTTCCCATTGGCCCGAGGCCCCTCCTGCGGCTGTCCATCATCTCTTGTTTATCCTGACTGCGGACGAATCCAGTCAAGCCGCCCCACCGATTCCGGCTCCTATTGGTCGACGGCGCGTTTTTCCCCACCCCTCAGGAGTCCATTTTACATAATTCATGCACCGGGGAGGCCATTGGCCAATCAGCACAGGCTTGTTTATGTAATGAATGTAAGGACGTTTTTCATTCATAAAAAACGCGACCTGAGGGGGAAGCTTAGCTGAGTCAGTGAAGCACTTAAAGGGGCCGAGAGCCAGAGGAGACGCAGTTAGTCCTCTCCCCGCCGCTCTCCCAACTTTTCACGGAGGGGCGGCTCCTTCCCCTTGTCTATTCATGCCATTCTCCCGCTAGCAACGCCGCTGCCAGGACTGGGCCGCTGGTCGCCGCAGAGGTTCGCAGCTGCGGCACCGCGCAAACTTATCATTTTAGAATCCAGGCGAGAGGCATTCGTCATTCCACCCAGAGAAACTCGCTGACCGACCTGGGCGTTCGGCCCATAGAAACCCAGAAAACGGAAGCGCAGCCCTCTAATCTTAGTTACCTTTAAGAGAGGCCTTAATTTCCTTTAACCAGGTTTCCAGTGCGGGGAGAATAAGCAGCATCTCCCTCTAAAATCGGAGCTCTCAAGTTGATTTTAGTTACTGTGTTATGCTGGCAAGGCCTAAGGCTGAACCAAATCCCGTTTTATCCCCGTGTTTAATTGCCGTTTATAACCTCCGCCAGAGTGGGTTTTGGACCCAAGACGAGAGAGGGTCGGCGCTCAGAGAAATCCTCTCTGGGGACGGCACCAGTGGACTGACCTAGAAATGTAAATTCCTCCGAAACGGACTTGCAGAGTTAGACCGCCTGCCTCCCTCCCGGGGCTGCTTGTTTTTCCATTTAAATGTTGAATGCAAGATGGTGCATTTGCGAATTAGATCCCGTGCAGCTGGGCACGACGAGAAGCTACTCCGCTTGCCAAACGATCGGGCACTAACTGCAATTGCTGAGATTCTTAACAGGGCGTTCCAGGAAACAAATAAATAAGCAATCCTCTCTCAGCTCCTCTTTCTCTGCCCCCTGCTGTGAAGGCCGAGGGGAGGCTCTCTGCTTTCCCTGCTGGATGCTGAGGCTTGTGGGGGAGCTCCGTTCTGTTGGTGTGCCCTGCCATTCACCCAGTCAGTGTGCCAGCGGTGGGAAGGAAAAACGCCTAATGTTAGGGGCAGAGGCTCTAATAAAGGGGCCCCAGGGTAGGGAACACCGGGACTGCTCCCCAACCCAGCCTAAGGAATGCAGTGCTAATTTTTTAGGAAAAAAAATTAAGTCAAAATTTACCCACTTTCTTTTCTGCTTCAGTTGTGTATCTTAAACAGAACTAGCAAACACTTTGTAGTTTATGGTCCAAGAAATGTGAGAGTCCCCCTAAGGAACGCGGAGTATCTGATTGAGTCCTGGGCCCAATACGACAAGGCATGAGCTATTGACTTTGCTAGAAACTGAGGTAGTCATAAGTAAATGGGTGGGAAAATGCTCAGCACTTTTAACAAGCAGTTCTGTGATAGTTAATTTTTCTAGTACTGCATTTTGCTACTGGCCCCAGCTCCAGTAGAGTTTTCCCTCAATGCTACTCTTCATTCTCCAGGTAGAGCCATTTCTGTTTGGTAGCTGGTGTCCCCCTTGTCCAGTTGTGCTGCCAGAGTGTTGCTGACAACCCTGAAGGCTCTATCTGTCCAGCTAGACTCAGGGCACAGGTTAGTTGCCCCATCTTCCTCTTCCCCAGCTTGTCTGCCCCCATCTCATCTCATCTCATCTCATCTCATCTCATCTCACTCTCTGATCTAGTTTCTCCAGAAGAGCTTTTCTACTACCCTTCTTTGCTTAAATCTGTCTCAGGCTCCAGCCCTCCTCCAGAGGGCCTGCAGCCCACAGGGCCACATGTCTTTACCATATAAGACGTAGCACATCAATCACACTTTACAACTCTGCCTACAGGGAAATAGTACAGGACACTTCACAGAGACTCTGTGGGGTTGGTTGGACTTGATGTCTGGAGTGTGACTCTTGTGACCTTTGCTTCAAGCCAACTTTCTCCAAACCACCTTGGGAAGAGAAGTTGGATATTTCTGGATTAAGCAATAATAAATAGTGGCTAAATTTGGAGCATAGGAGGAGTTGGGAGATGGATTTTTATGAGCTGGTTATCACAGACAAAAGACCACATGTAGTGATTTACACCAGAATAGCATGCTTGCCAATTAATTATTTAGTCTTTCAGCAAACATTTTTTTTGTGTGTGCCTAACACTCAACTAGACCCTGTGCTAGGCAAAAAAGTTACAGAGATGAATACATTCTAGTCTGTGTCTTGGAGGATCCTACAATTTATTGTATAATTTCAGCAGCTAAAGTTTACTAAGCATGCAATACACTAGTTTATTCCACATACAATTCTCTATAGATTATTTTATTTAATCCTCATAATAATAGCACTAAAGTTGACTCTACAATTAAGATCTGCATTTTATAGACAAGAAACTGAGGCACAGAGTGGTTAAGTAACTTTCTGATGGTCACACAGCTTGAAGGTTGCTGAACTTGGCTAAGCCTTAAGACAGGAGACCTAGCATGTACCTCTGTTGTTCAGAAAATATCATTGGAACCCCACTTATTCAATAAAGAATGGAACTGGTTGAAGTTACAGGCAGGCAGATTTTAGCTCAGTGAAGTGTTAGGAAGGATTTGGGAATGTTTGGAGTGCCCCAATGAACAACTGCCACTGGCAATGAGTCTGTCACAGGACATAATTTTCAGTAAGATTTAGGGAGAGTGCAGAGGGATTACTGCACTGAGTAGGATAGACAAACTCAGAAGATTGCTCCAGCTCTAAGTGTCAGTGATTCTGAGAATTTGGAGCTTGGATTGGACCGAGAGTTCAGGCCCTGTGCCCAGGCACCTTGGCTCTGAGTGAAATGTGCAGGTATAACTCTTGATCACCTACCTAGCCAGACTGACTCCTGGGCCCAGAGCTGCTTCCTTATTGTTAAGTGCTTATGCTGTCTTCTCTCCATGCCTCTTTTTCTTCTTCTTCTGCTTAATGACTTACCTTTCCTACTCCCATCACCATTCCACTCCCCATCTTCTTTAATTATCTTTGCTTTTATGAGAATTAAGTGTCAGTATTTAGAAGTTCTTTGTTTAGTACATTGAGTCTTTCCTCCCAAGAACATTGCTTACATTGAAGGTTTTGTGTTCTAATACACTATTCCCTCTAATCCTGGAGAGAAACAGGACTGGAAAAGATAACAAAAAGAGACACCTGCCCTCTGGAACATTCATCTTGTGTCAATCCAGCCTTTGTCCTCTGGCAGCAGCAAAACTCAATCACAATAGGATAACTAACCTCTTGTTCTTCCATTTGCAGTGTGTCTTCAGAGAAACAACACAGAAGGATACAAAAAGTCTCTTGCCCCAAGCTTAAAAGCTTCTGTTTCCCTTTGGGGGACTGCTTTTAAAGTTTTCCCCTAAAATCTCAAAAGCAAGTTAAAGTGTAAAGCAGGCAGTGCTGCCTCGAGCTGATCACTAAAATGGCAGTGGGAAGTGTGGCAGCATTACAATCTTGGTACCTCACATTAAGAAAATGCCTTGTGTTCCTGTGTGTGGTAAGTGGTAGCCTTGTCTGGAGGCGAGAGTATGGGCTACATGCCCCCCGGGGGGCCTTTCCATACTGTGAGAATGAAAGAATTTGAGGACAGCCCAAAAGGGTACCCAAATGTTTTTCTTATTTTCAAGAGATAAAAGATTCTATCTGGCTGTCACATCTTTCTTTCTAAAATTCAGAAATAAATACCTTAAAAACTGAGGAGGGGAAGAAATCTTTTAGAGTCACTGTCTCTTTAAACAATTAGGGGCCATATTGTCTTCAGAGTTCTTTATAACAGGGAATAATAATAGCTGACATTTACTCAGTGCTTAATGTGAGCCAGACACTTTCTTAAACACTTCATATATATTAGCACATTTAGTCCCAACAACAGCCCTCTGAGGGAACTACTATTATTATATCACCTCCACTTTTCACAAATGAAAAAATTTAGGTACAGGAAGGTTACATAAATTGTTCCAGGTCACATAGCTAACACAGGGTAAGGAAGGGGCCTCTCTGGAGCCTGGTCATTAACCACTCCAGGGAAACCCTGTGTGCTTAATGACCACAGCCCACACTATAAGAGCACTTTACTGTGCCAGACCCTTTAGGGGCTTTGCTATATTAACCCACCTGATCCTCCTAACAACCCTGTAATGTAGATACCATTATTATCCCTATTTTATAAATGAGGAAACCAAGGCACAGGGAGGTCAGGTAACTTGGCCAAGATCACATAGCTAGTAAGAGCTGGAGTCAAGAGCCCAATGCAGATATTGAACAGAGTTCTTGATCTGATACACTTTTCAATGTGGTCTTAGTTCCTACAATCTTCCACTCAATCAATTTCCCTCATCTTGCCTTGGGGCTCTGGCTGCTTACTTGCTATTCCCATGAGAGTCCAGTGGTTCCTTGGGAATGTGCTCCAACAACTCCAGCCAGACTTCTGAATCATTATCCAAGGCAGCTAGAAAAATCATTAAGCCATTTTAGAAAGAGAATGGAAATTACCTTTACTGGGCATCCCCTATATGCCAGTCTCTGTGCAAGACACTTTACATACATTGTCTTATTTAGTATCCCCGGTTCTTCCTGGGGGTGATAATAACTCAGTTTGAAGATGTTTAAACTGAGGGTCAAAGTGAGGTTAAAAACTATGTTGAAGGTTTCACAGTTAGGAAGGAGCAAGTCGGGCCTCTGACCAAATGCATGTTCTGGACTCCCTGACCTGCTGACCCACTGGCCTAGTGGGGCCTTATTTCTTTCCCAGCTTCTTTGCGGAGCTTGAGGACATCCTCTCTACTGCCTTCTTCTCCTAACTCTCAATTCTTAGATTCATCAAACGTCCACTATCAAGAAATCCTGGCAATACATATTAAATTTGGATTTCTGATGGCTGAGGGATTTCTTCCTTAAGCAACAAACCTTAAATAGACAATAGTGTTAAAATCTTTGGAAACTTCCCATGGCTTCCTATTGCCTTCAGAAAGGAGTCCAGCTCTGCAGGAAGATCTACAGTGTGCACTGGTGACCCTGAAGTCTCTCCTGAGCTTCCTGGGCCCTTTGGTCTGGCTGTGCAGGACAGAGCCTCCTTTTCTTGAGCCAGTCACATGCTGCCAGCATCCTGTTCCACCACTGAGGCCCATGAGGGACTCTGCCTGTCCCCACTGCCTCCCCTGCTGGGCTTTTGGAGCATCCCATGTCTGCTCTTTAGAGCTTTCCTGCTCCTTTTCCATATTTCATTGCCAGTCAGAACTTTTCAATACATTAAGAACATGCTTTCTGGCAGAAAGGGTTGAAGAGTTAAAGAAATACAAATTAGTAGTTGAGAGATGGTTGTTGGAATGGGGAGCATGGCATAGGGAATGCAGCCAGCAGTAATATAATGGCTACGTGTAGGGCTAGCTGGGTGATGGAGTAATTGGGGGGATCATTTCATTGACTACATAAATGTCTAACCAATGTACTGTATACTTGAAACTAGTAATACAATAAAATGCTTAAAGAAAAAGAACACACTCCTTCAGTAGCCTCTTGTGTTCACTGTAATTTTCTGCTCCTGATTCACCATGGGCTCGGAAGTCAGCAAATCAAGTGAGTTTCCAATGGGCGTAAATGGGTTCCGAGAGCTAAAGGGACCCCTCCAATGAGGAAGTGGGTGAACTTGAATGTGTAGACTTGGCAAAATCTATTTTAACTCTTGAGAGTCCTCTTTTGCTTCCTTTTACGCTCTGAGTGGAAGTTTCCTATGGCCAGGGGTTAAACTTGCGGAAACATGCTTAGGTTTTAGCCCCCAAAGTTTGAGTAGTAGGCTAACTCAGAACTTGCTTGACTTGAGCTGTGAAAGGCCTCACTTTGGCATTGCTCCACAGTCCCACTGGAAGCGTAGACCTGGGGCTGGTGGGGGTTGGGGGTCGGAATGTGGATTCTCTCATGGGAAGCGGTGGTAAGGAGGCTGGTTCTTTCAGCTTTAGCTCGGTTTGTAAGTGCCCACCCCCACTTAGGCTCTGTCAGCCCTGTGGAGGGGGCTGTATTTATCTTGAGTTGGACAAAGGGAAGATCAACCATGCCCAACTGGTAAAGAGCCCCAGGTGAAATGCTCCAGCGCTGAATTCCATCACTTGGCTTCAGGCTCCAAATTAGGCATCTAGCCTGCCCTTCCAACCTGAGGCAGTCCTCCCTCCCGTTGCCGCTTGAAGCCAGTGCTTAAAAGTAAGTAGATGGCCTCTTCTGTCCCTCCCCCACCAGGACTCCTCCTAATCACCTGTCTCTGGTCCCTTACCTCTGGGGCATAACTCAGCTTGCACTTAAACCAGAGCTACCTGAAAACCTCTCTTCATCCCTGCTCCTTCCTCTCCCTTCTCTGCATTTTCTCCCAGTAAGAAGCCCAACTATGAGGCTGGAAATGCAAATGCAAACTCTGAGAACAGAATCCCATCTCAAGAAAGCTCTGACTTCTCTGCAGTGCTCTCAGGTCCTGTCTGTTTCTATCTGCACTTAGGCTCTGCCTCGGGGCAGGACACAGGTGCTTCTAAAACCACTAGGGACTGACTACAGCTAGCTGCCGTCTTCCACCACTGTTCTCCAGCTGAATATCCAGGAGGCTAGAAGCTTGGCATCTAAGTTAAGAGGGATTTTCAGCTTGATGTTGGGGAATGCTCAGGCATCTCAATGCAGCCTATTTTGTGTTTACTTTTTGTTGAAGTATAACACACGCACTGTAGAGTACACAAATCGTGTGTGAAACTTTATGAATTTTCATAAAGCAAGCACCTCTGTACATCTAGTACCCAGATTACAAAACAACATTATCGGCTCTCCTCTTCCAAAAGACCCTCTTAAGTCTCCTTCTAGTCATTAACTTCCCCTCCTTACTCCCCTCAAGGGTAGCTACCATCCTGGCTTCTAGCATTGTGGCAAAATTTTGCCTGTTTTTGTACATTATATAGATAGAATCACATAGTACTTACTCTTTTGTGTCTTGCTTCTTTTCTTCAACATTATATTTGAAAGAGTCATTTTGTAGTGCACAGTTGTGTTTCATTTATTTTCTTTGTTATATAGTATCTCATTGTATGACTATATTACAACTGATTTATTCATTACTATTAATGAACATTTGAATTGTTTCTGGTTTTTGTTATTATTAATTATGTTGCTATGAACTTTCTAGTGAGACTCTAGTATGTGTCTTCTGGTAAACAGATCTAATTTTTATTGGTTCATTTAAGATATAGTCACAGGATTTATTTTAATGGTTTATTTTTTTTTTGAAAATTGACAAAAATCTCAGCACCATAGAAATGTCCTGAAATTATGGAATGGAAAATAAAATCTCACACATTACCTCCTAGCCTGTACCCGTGCTCCAGGATCATGTACTAGTAATAGTTTCTTATGCATCATTCTAAATATTTCCTATTGCCTAGACAATCACATTTAAGTACCTGCCTCATAACCTTCAAAACACAAATTGGTTTTTACTACACTGTATTTCTGTCCCACCCCACCCTCGCCCCCTAATAACACTGTAGAGTTCCAGCGATAAGAGGATGGAGCATTTGGCCATGGAAGGTGAATGGCTCTTCCCTCCTGTCAGATGAGGCTGGCCTATCGCTTTTTAATAGGACCTTTTAAAGGTAAGACGCATGGGAGTTTACACAGAAGTAAATTTCATTTCCACTTTTATAAACATTTCCTGAGTGCCTGGTGTCCTCAGTGTGAGATTTGTCCCAGAAGAGTTCCCAGTTTGATGGGAGGTGGGTGAAAGGCGCAGGAACAAATAGCTACGATACAGTGTTTACAGGTGTCGTAATAGAGGCCTTTAAATGGGTTCTGGTAGTACAAATGAAAGAGCAGTGAGTACTTCCTGCTAGAGTCAAGGAAGGCACCAAGAGAGTTGACATTCGGGCAGGCCCTTGAACAAAATTACGGGGACTTTACTGGGCAGAGCAATGAGAGAAGGGTCTTTTAGGCAGAGGAACAGCACTCACAAACATAAAAATAGCAGGAACTGGCACGTCCAGGGACTGGCAATTGCTCATGTGTGCTAGACTGTATGATATGAGAGGCTGGAGGAGACATGACTGAGAGGGAACTAGAATGGATATTTGATAAACAAGATCTGGGGTCTTACACATTCATTAGAAGGGTGACCATTCACACTTTGGAATCATGGGATACATCTCATAGGTGCTTAAAAACAATCAACCAAAAGGCAGAAAAACTGCTTCCAACATAATATTCTCTGTGATGCTCTTGATGACAGCATATATCACATTGTTCCTATGTCTGTGTTCCCATGAGACAAACTCATCTAATAAGGACCCTCTTGGATGCTTATCTCAATTACCCAGACCCAAACACAGCATTTGGCACTTCGCAGGTGGTCACGGAAGAATGAATGAACATGTGAATGAGCAAGTGATTTCTATTGCACAGCAGAACACTGTGCTTAAGAAAGGAGGTGGCTGAGTTACCTTCTCTTTGTGGATTTGTGTTTATGCATGCCTTGCTTCTGCCTGCCCACATGGTGGGAGAGGAATGAGGAGCTAGTTACTGGCCTCTGCAGTGGCTCAGGCCTCCTGCCAAGGGAAACGCTTCATTTCCTTAGCAGCAATACTTGGGCTCTGGGACATTGAGTTTCACTTCAGCCAGATTTGGGATGGCATGGAGCTTGGTGGATCCTATAGCTTCATCTCAGCCCTCAGTAGCTCAGAGGAATTCACAGCACACCAAAATGCCCAAATCTTCCATTTCCACTTCTGAAATCCAGGCCTGTGCTGGAGAACAGCCCCCTCACTGACTCATTCAACCTGGATCCTCCCTGACAGGTGCCCCCTTATCTTCAGGGCTGGCAATCTTGAAGAGGTTGAAAGAATCACTTTCTATTTCTCCTCTGGCCTGCCCGCTCCGACTAAGTGTGGCCAGCTCCCTAGGACAGACCCCAGTGCCACTGGAGGGTCTCCTTCAGGCAGCCAAGAAAGATCAACATTTTGGCCTGATCGTTGAGGTAATTTTCTTCACCAAGTAGCATTTTAATTGGGAGAATTTCATATGTCCTTTGACTTGAACCACTTTTGAAATCTTTCCTCAATCTTGTTTACTGCTTTCTCCCAAAACCAGTTACTTTATATATTTATCTGGGTTTTGTCTGGAACTTCTCACTTAGGAATCTTGAACCTGGAAACTGACCAAAGGGCCTGTTCTAACAGGGTCTTCTCAGCCGCAGTAGAATGGAAAAGCTAAATATGGTCTTCCTCTTCCTCCTTATGTGTTAAAACTGTCTTCAATGACAAGATGTAATTTTTCATTACAAGATTCGTGCTTTACCGTTTCCAACCCACACATTCCCAACTGGAATGCGAGTAGCATTCATTTACTATGTGTACACCTTGCAAATGTAAATGGTAATGAGGTAATCCATATGGTAATATGGTAATAGCTTTAAAGACCCATGTCTGGAAGAAGCTCTTTATTTATTCTAAGATCTTTGGTGGGTTAGACTATACCCCCCTGGTTTCCAGATTCACTCTCTTCTCTCTCAGCTACTAAATTATACCTGTGCTCCCTTGTGCTGTGAACAGAGTGTGAACATGGAGCCAAAGCCCCATTTTATATCTCAACTCCATTGCTACTATGTGACTGTTGGTACTGGCCATTTCACTTCTCTGCACATCAGTCTCCTGTCCCAAACGTGGGTACAGAACTGTCTGACTATTCAGTGGGAGTGTACTTGATGTCCAGTGCCTAGTTGGTGTGTGCAGTGAAATTGCGTTTCCATCATGGCTTTGCCACTTGCTAAGTGGGTGAATTTGAGTAGATTTAATTTTTCTGAGCCTCAGTTTTATCATTTATAAAATAGAGATAATAATGCAAACTTTAAGGTTTCCAAGTAGGAATAAATAGAATATTCAAATGGCGTCTAGTAGAGTGTCTGGCATCAAGTAGAATCATGATCCATCGTGTTCCCTTTTCTCTGTATGCACTCAGGCACTAGATGCTAACCTTTCACAACCACTACTGACCTTTTCAATATTCCCTGGGATAAATTAAAGAGCTCCCAACACCTTGCTTCTCAATGTGGTATTTTTTTCTCCCTCGAAGATTTCACTTAGTGTTTTCTTTTTAACTAATTTTCTCCACTGTTTAATGTTTCTTTCTTCTTCATCGATTTCTGAAGAAACTAAAGGAGATCTGTTGGGTTTCAGGACAAGAGGCCTTCGCAAGGGATGTGCCATTTGAGTGGGACCTTGCAGAGTGCTGAGATATTCTTTGTAGGAGAGCAGGGTGTGGAGATCACATGCAGATAAAGGCACAGATGTGTGGGATTGTGTGCTATGTTGTGGGGAGAGAGGTGCAATGTGTCTGAAGCAATGGTTTGCAAAGTCACCCCTGTGACCTGGCTCACTGCAACCATAATTTTCTTAATAGACCACCACGATTTAAAAAAAAAAGACTATCACAAAAGCATGTGGTACATAATTCTATCACACGAACCAAGAACAATTTTATTAGAAGGAAATGGGAATTTGTTTTATGTGTACATATAAAACCACAACCACGAGCACATGTCTGTGAAATAAACAAGCTGTTGAAGACACGTGATGGGCTGTTGCTGAGGCTTTTCTACGATTTTTCACGAGGGACTTGTTTTTTCCCTTTACCATCTGTGGGCTCTCACTAGAGATAGGCAGAGCTGATGATGCCAAAGTTTTAACAAAATTGATGGAAGAAAACTTAACATTGAGAAAATTGTATCTTTGAGCATAATTGGGACAAGACTCCATTATTCTCTTTTAGGGAAGGAAATTAATTTCCAGTTGATGGGACTTCTGAGTGTCGCTGAAGTACATCTTGTAGGATGGGGCAGGCTGGGCTGGATGTTGTGGGTAAGGCGGGTGGGGTAGTGGGGGGAGGTTTAGGGGAGAAGAAGGTGAGTTGTAGGTAGCTGGGGAAGACTTGTGTATTAGGGAAATGATTCCTTGACCAGGAGAGAGCCAAGGTAAATTCTGGAGTGGGAGAGTGACAAGTAGAAAGGGGAAATTTGGGGAAGACAAATCTAATGGGTGTGAAGGGTGGCTTGAAGTACATCAGAGCAGAAAAGTGAGAGAAAAATCATGCAGATTCCATATGAAGAGCTGGGGGGATCAGTGAAAGCATTTGTTGGTCTCCTCATTGTCCTGGCCCTGAACACTCAGTGCAAATGAACAACAGGATGGGGTCCACAGGAAGAATGAGGAAGGCTGCCCGTGGGCTGCTGACACTCCGAGTGCCTCGGAATGATTGGAATCACCCCAGCAAGTCCTTCTGCTGCTGCTTTCTGCGGCTTTGAGCTTGATCAGAAGAGGGAGAGCAGAGTTCTAACTGCCTTCAAAGTGACTAAGCTCACACACTAGGCTGGGAAAAAGACTCATATTTGCTCCTCCTGCCTCTCTTCCCTCTCTACACATGGAATTTCTTCCAAGAGCCCTTTGTCAAGCTTGACCACACATAGTAGAAGTCAGTTCAAGCCATTTTTGAACCCAAATCCAGAGTTGACAAGTAACAGAATCCTGCAGGCTGTTACATTTGTTATTTCAAAAGACTGGGTACATTATTACTTACAAGGGAGTAGGATCGGAAGCGGATCAGAGGGAAAACTTGTTCTTTCCACTGACAGGCATGTCTCTCATGACAATTTCTTAAAAATTTAATTTATGGCCTAATTCCAATCAGAGTTTTCAGATATTTAATAGTAACACTTTTTTTACAGTTTTTCTAAAATTGTATTTTGTTAATTTTAATTGACCTAAACTGGAAATTTTGTTTCTGCAATGTTTTAAAAACATTTCAAATCATAAAATTATTATATACCCATTGTATGCAATTAGAAAAATATAAAAAATGATTAAAAATAAGCTAATAAGCATCCATAATTCTAGAAAGGATTATTGCTAGCATTTCTTCCATGTCTGTTTTCTTTGCTGTTTCACATAATAGAGATATATATTTTTTAATATGTAACTTTGTATTTGGCTTAACCTTATATTATAGGCATGTCTCCAGGGCATTAAACACTCTTTATAAACTCCATTTTTAAGGTTTGCCTGAAATGCCTTCTTATGGCTATAATATCATTTATTTAATTATTTCCTTGCTCTTGGATATTAGGCTGTTTTCAATTTTTTGGAGGTTAAAACCAGTGCTACCATGAGAGAGAGAGAGTTTGAGAGAGAGAGAGAGATTGAGAGAGTAGAGGTATGACTTTTGGAGATCTGGCCAGACTTTGGTGCTTGTTTCAGATGAGGATTGACTGTCCCCTTCCAATGTGAATGACAGCAGTCAGGTAAAGGAGAAAGTTGCTCCAGAGGCATTTGTCTGGCTCCTGGGAGAGGCAATAACCGTCAGAGCACAGGGTTGTTATAAACATATCAGAGAGGTCTTGCAATTCCACTTTGTAGTGGGAGAGTCTAAAAGACATCCATTTCCAAAAGAAGCAGGTTTCAAAAAGTATTTTGAATTGATTGGGTTAACATTGTGTAGCTTTTAAATTACATTGTACGCGTTAAAAAATAGAGGAGCTAATGAGGTAGAGAATAGCAATTGCTTTGAATAACAAACTAGTAGGAATCAGCAGCCATCGGCTTCTGTGACGGCTGGCTTCCCGGGTAAAGCAATCTCCTGGAAAGAAGCTTTGGGATCAGCAAATCAGAGTTCTGACTCTAGCAGGCCTGTCTTGGGCAGGTTTCTTGGCCTCTCTGAGCCTCAGATCTCCCACTTACAAAATGAGGTAGATGATAACACCAGTATTTTTTTTTTTTTACCTGAAATTGGTTTAGAGGGTTCAAACACCAAATAAGAGTAAATAGCAGCTGAAGTGGCCCTATGGAGTGGCTGAGGCTTGTTCTTGACCTGAAATTCTAAACAGGTGCGCCTGGCCTCAGGTCGGCTCAAGGCTGAAGACCCACTTAGAGAACATGAAAATGGAGGGAGCGTCCTAGGTCATATTTTCAGAACCCACTGCGAGGATCTTAAGTGATCTCCCTTTAGGCATTTAATAAACGGTTTAATTTACACATACTGGGTTTTCATATCTAAGAGTTCAATGCTGTGGTTTTTTGTTTTGTTTTGTTTTGCTTTGTTTTTTGTCCCAGCCTTTAAGCAGGCGCAGGGCTAGGCTAAGAGGACACTAAAACATTGCATTCCTTGGTCAGACACTTCGAAACCCTGCAATCAGACTTGAGGCTGTATTTGGAAACAACTGTATCCAATGACAGCTTATTATGGAAGGTTCCAAACTTCTAAGAATTCCTTAGTAGGAAACAAAATACAAAGATCTCTTCCTAATTTTCTGCCACTGAGAATTTTTGTCTTCCCGGCTTCTCTAACCATTCTGCGTGTTCATTAAAATGTAGGCACACAGATTCATGGCCTGTGATGCCTGGGTGGGCAAAAGGCTACCTTCCCTGGATCTGGAGGTAAGAAAGTTTGGTTCAACTCATACCCATTTCTGGGAGTTAGACAATTCCATGAGTTAACAATGACATCAAATAAAGGTTTGTGGTGTGTGAGTGTGTGTCAGTGGGTTTTGAAATGATAGGTGTGGCACTTCCGAATCTGTAGAATGATAGGAAAGAGCATCTTGTGATCACCTGTCACAACAGACCCACAGGAGGTTTTAGTTAGAAATGTCAAGGGAAACGTGTCATCCAGTCTCCATTTGCCCTTCTCTTTGGGAAGGAAAGAGTTACACTTTTCCTGCCCCCACACAGACATTTTATTCTTGCAGTTCTTTGAAGTGCCCTCAGAGAGCTAAGCATCAGGCTGAAGGCGGCTCTGTGTATCTTTGCAGCAGATTAGAAAATATTCTTATTTTATTTGCTCACAAAACAAATATTTCCCTTGGAATGAAACCAAGGCAGTGGAACAGGATCAGGCAGGACCAGCCACCAAAGATGGTGGTCCCCAGCCCCCAGAGTCAGGCCAGCTTCGGGCCTATATGATTGATCTCCTGGATTGCCTGATTTAGGCCATATAGACCCATATCGATTGGTTAATTGAGTCATTTATTCATTCAGAAATAATCAGTGAGCCCCAGCCATGAACTAAGTACTGTGCATGTTACACAAATAAAAAGAAACAGATTCTGTCCTCAAGGGGCTCGTAGTTAAGTAGGGGAGATAAGAAATGTTTGTATATGAATGACTCTAACCAAGGTAAAAAAGAAGTCTTCATTCTATTTCTGGGTTGGGTGTTTGTAAGGGTAAGGGGACCAGCAGAAGTTGTGTGGCGCAGTCTCCTGTGGTGCATATGTGCTGTGTGTGTGAGGTATGTCTATGTGAATGGGAGTAAGTGTATGTGTATACAGTAAGTGATGGTGACGAATGCGAGTGCATGTGGTAATGGTGGTATTGTGTATGTAGGTATGTGATGATGCTATGTATGTGTATGTATGTATGTGTGTATGTACTGGTCATGGTGATGGTAGAAGTGAGGTAGGGAAGACTTTTAGGCAAAGGAAGATTGGTAGGGTTTATTACATGGTGATAAAGATGGTGGTGGTGATGCGTGTGTACGTGTGGTGTGAGTATGTTGGTCATGGAGGTGGTACGACTGAGAGAGAGAAGGCCTGTGGGCAAGCGAAGACGGGAGAAGTAGGACTGGTGGTGACAGGGTAGTAGGACTTCGCAGGCAGAGGAGCTGTGCCAGCAACGGCATGGAGATGAGAAAACTCTACAGAGAATGTGCAAGGGGAGGATGTGCGGTAAAAAACAAGCTAGGAAGGAGTGTTTAATTTTGATAGATACTGTCTGATCAAGACAGTGAAAGTGTTGCAACCCCCACCTGTCCCTCTTCCTAAGCTCATGGGAGGATCTTGGGTTAAAAAAGTAGTTTTTTTCTTTGAGGATCAAACCCCAGCTGGGACCCAGGCCTCATGACTGAACCTCTGAGCATTTACTGCACCAAGAACAGTTCTTAGAGCTTCCAGTCTCCGCAGCTCTTAGAAGAGCAAAGGTAGACTCTGTTGGGTTTGGGGCAGAGGGAGTTTAAACACTAGAATCACTGAGGCAAATGTCAGAAAACAGGTGTGTATTTATCTGGCTGGTGGCAAAGCAAGGGGTTCACCAGTTCCCTCACATTTCACGGGTTGCCCTGGCTAGATCTGCGTTTTGTGGAGTTTTTTAAAGAACAAAGAAAGAAGCCCTGGGTCCCTTTCTCAAATTTTGGTTTTCTTTTTATTACTTTCTCTGGATAGGGTTGAAGTTGCTGTGTGATTAAACCTTGGCCGGATAAGCATGGTTTATTTCCATTTTATTAGACAAGAACAGGAAACTAACATTTATAGAAGTCTAATGTTTACAAGATACACGTCATTGTCACGGTTCCCTTAGAGGTAAATATTGTCATCCCCATTTTACAGATGAGGAAAGGAAGGCTAAGAGGGAAGGTAACTAACACAAAATCATTTAAATAACCTCTGTAGTAAGCACCCCATACTGGTCAGCTAGCTGAAATCTGAACCCAATTCTGTTTGGCACTAAAGACCATGCTTTTTTCATAATGCTTTCTGAAGCTTAGGAGGCAGCATGATATAGTGAAATGATGATGCTTTTTACTGTTAGATAGAGATTCACACCCAAGCTCTTCCCTGTACTGACTGGGTATGTGAGCTTGCATCCCTCCCTTCCTTGCTTCGTTGGCAAATGTTTACCTGGGTTTTGAAGACTTAGTACAAAAACATGTGAAGTGACTCATTAGTAATTTTATACTGATTACATGTTGAAATGATAATATTTGACATATGTTGAGTTAAAGTATTTTATTAAAGTTAATTTCACGTGTTTATTATCCTTCTTATATTGCTACTAGAAAATTTAAACTTACATATGTGACACAATTATATTTCTATTGAACAGCTCCATTCCAGAAGAATAAAAACATGGGATATTTCTTATCTTAGTGCAATGATCCAAAAACGTTTATCATGTGACTTCCCTAGGAAGCCACACAAGAGATGCTTAACGAGTATTTAGTTGTCTCCTTTCCTACACCATTTGAGAGGCCACTGTAAGAGGGTTGTTCATTGTGGGACCCTTGGTCCTCTGATAATGTGGAGAGGGTGTCAGATGACAGCTGCGGAAACTCTTGTTCGGCCTCCTTCAGGATTCCTTGGTTTTGGGTCTTACTTCTTGAGAGGTAGTCGTAGTAATCCCCCCGTTCTACCCACCACCAAAAAAGAAAAAAAAAAATTCCCAGAGCAACCCAGGGCCAACTGTCATATGGAATACATGTTGTTTATTGCTGTGGGCCCTAGTCGTCTTTACTTTTCTTTGTTTTATCACAAGAAAATCACATAAATACTTTAAGTGGAGTCTGTGTACCACAGCTTCACTGGATTGAAAGAGAAGAGGAACCGTTGGATTAATGATAAGGCTTTTTCTACTTATTAGATTAAAAACTGAGAAAGGTTTTGGAAATTGGCTAGTTCTACTTGGATGCCTCTTCCTCAGAAAGTGAGGCTTTGAGAGGTTACGGGTTTGCCTAGGGTAACAAAACCAGCCCAGGTGAATGGGGCCTGGAATCCTGTCTCCCTAGGACACTGTTCAACATACATCTGCCTCACTGCACTGACCATTTTTTTCTGAGATGCTCCCTTCCCAGCTCCTCCCTCCCAAAGTCCCCCGTGTTTGGTACTTCATCCTCTTCTGCTGCTTTCTCTCTCTGACTCAGTGTCTTTACTTTAATATAAAAGAAAAAAAAAAAAAGATTTTGAATAGGCGCTAACAAATGAAGCCAGGGAGACTTTTTTCGCCTTAACAGAGGTTCAAGTGAGAAGACGTCCTGTATGCTTTTGGAGGAGCATGGATTTGGACTGACAGGCTCAGGGCTCGAAGCCTGGACATGTGGTCTTGGAAAAACCTTAGTTTCCTCATCTCTAATTAACGTCACTGAGTTGTTGTGATGAGTAAAAGAGACCATGTTTCTGAAAAGACTTTGTAATCTGTGAAGCACCATATCCGTAGTAGTTATTAGCATTCATTAGAGGCTAGGAGATATTGTCAGCTGTGAAAGCAGGATGCATTCGCAGGGTGACTCGGGGTGCCAAGGAAAGCTAATGTAGTAGGTATCCATGGCAAAGGTGCGGCTCTGCCCTCACCCACCCATTTTTCGGGGCACTGTGCTGCGTTCGGTTCTGGGAACTGCGTTTTAAGAGAGACCTTGGCAAACTGTTGTTGTTCCAGAGAAAGTCTCAAGAATAGGTTAAGGTCTGAGAGTCATGACATACAAGGGATGATTTAAGGATTTAGAGGATGTTTAGTCTGGAGGAAAAAAACTATAAAGACTTAGGAGGAGGTAGCTGTCTCTAAATTTCTAAAAGGTGTCCTGTAGAAAAGAGGCCTGGTTTATTTTGTGTTGTTAGTGGCTGAGGCAGGGCCCGATGATTGGAGTTAGTGGCAAGCAGATTCAGGTGCAATAGGAGCTTATCTAAGGCTCAGAGGACTGATCTGAAATGGGCTCCTTGGGAAGGTAGTGGGCTGCCGGTTTGTGTGAAAGCCTTTGAGCAGAGGCGGCTGGTTGTGCACGGGATAGGTGCTGCACTGGGGAGTCTTGCTCTGGCTGAGAGATTAGGTCAAGTGCTTTCTGTGATCTCTCCAGTCCAAAGACCATGATTATCTCCTCCTCCTGATCTCTCTGATCTTTCTTTCTGATTTTCTTCGTGGCCATTTGACTTTCTACTCGCTCTGTGAACAGCGTTAGTGTTTTATATTCAGAAGTATTTCTGTAATGATTGATAGTCTAGTTTAATGGAAAGTAGGCGGGAGGAACATTAAAAAACAAAGGCAGTTTTGTTAGTTTTAAGGACACACAGTAACCTGTTAAATGGGGGAAGGAGCAGGAAAGTCATGTAAATGTTACAGCAAATGGCTTATTCTTTGCTATTGTTTAAAAGGCAAACACAACTGCTAAGGGCCTTTGTTCTTGAATGGACTAGCATCTTCCTTGTTAATGCAATTCTTTTGTTAGCTACAAGAATTTCAAGAAAATTCTCACTATAAGCATCTTCTATTACAAACTTTCTGGATTTATAGTTTAAGTGTTTTACTTGATTTGGTTATATCAGATTCAATACAGGAGGTGTTTTCTTGATTTCTTGACTTCAGAAAAGCCATTTTCTTGAGGAAAATATTTTTCACGCATAGTTAGTGTTGCAGCTGGAAGAGTGAGAAGATAGCTGAACCTCCCTGGTGGAGTAGGCAGCTGAGCTATTTCCAGGATTTTGTTCTGCCCCTGAGTAGCAATTATGCGTCTGTCTCATAGTGCCCCACCTCAAACATCCCAACCATCATTTCAGAAACCTCCACCTAGACTCTGAAGCACAAAATAGAACTTGGTAAATCCAGGTGGAAGGGGAAGGAAATGGGAAAATGTGAGTAACATTTTGGTTAGGTTCCCTGAGGCCAGAGTTTGTGCCCAGCCCTGAGGATGACAGCAGGGATATAGAGAAGGCTGAGGGTTCAGGGTGTGAGTTCCAGGGCTTTTGGAACCTTGGTTAATTGAGTCAGGAACAGCTGGAGGGACAACAGCAATGACTTCAAATCCCGCGGACTGGCCAGTCAGGCCAAGTTGGGCGGGGAGGTGGGGGCTGAAAAAGCAGCAGGAGCCTGTAAGCAGCTGTAACGCATCCCTGGCCTTATCCTCTGAGGCTGCTGCTTCACTGCAGGCCCCAGTCCTTGAGGTTGCTGTGTTGTGCTCACACCTCCTTGCCTAGCCCTGCCCAGGTGTGACCTTGAACCTTTGGCTCAGGACAGCCTCTGCCTGGAGACCAGATGATGGACTCATTCCTGGGGGTCTAAATTCTGCAGAGAGGGGCCGGCCCTCTGCGGTGACATCCATTTGCTCTTTCATTCCGGACCCGCTTCCTTCTCAGGTCTTCTCTGTCTCAGGGTACTTTCTACAGGCTCCCGTTTCAGAATTGTTCTAAAGCCCTGGCCTGTCTCTGTTCTCCAGAGTTCTCGCCCTCCAGCAGGATGTGGTACAGTGGTTTGCAAAGTTTCCTGAGCACAAGGATCTATCTGCAGCCCAGATTATAAATGATTAGATGTCAGAGATCATGATTCAGGAGGTCTGAGTGGGGCGGGGCCTAGGCATCTGGATCTCAGGTGTTTCTGATGTAAGTAGTCCATGGGCCACGCTTGGAAAAACATTAGTTTAGAGGAGGGAGCATGAATGTTGGGGTTTGAGAGGGACAGAACTAAATTACTTATTTGTTATTTGTTGAGCAAGTTAATTATTGTGGCTGAGCCTTTATCCTTACCTATAAAATGGTAACCACTTTGTAGGGGAGCTTCTAGATGTCAGTGATATATATACATATGTATATATACATTATGTGTGTGTGTGTGTGTGTGTGTGTGTGTGTGTGTATAAAATGTTTAGCAGGGGCTTACTTGATAGACATTTTGGCTTCTTCTCCCCATCCTTCAACACCAGTGGTAATAAAGTTTCAATTCTTCTCAGCCTTGGCATATCAGTGGAACCTCCCTGGCAATAGGCAACTGTAGAAAGCCTACGGAATAGTCTAGAGGAGCAGGCATGCCTCTAGTGCTCTGTGACTGAGCAGACAATCTCTATTTCTCCAGCAATGGCATGAAAAGAAACCACCAGGAGGTCAGAGGTCAGCCATCTGCTGTCATGTTTATTAGCAGTAAACCATGGTCAGGACGTACAAACACAGTACATTACAGAACAAGTGCACGGCACTCTGTGCAGGCAGATGGGCAGGCTTGAGCAGGCAGCCACCATTACAGAACAACATATCTGTGGGTGGGGGGCGACAGTGGAGGTGGACAAGCAAGGAGGGAAGGATCTGGACTCTGGCACTGTGCTAACTAGTTACTGCCTCAGTCTCGGCTGGTAGAGCCTGCATTTGTGGGCCGCAGTTGAGGTGTGTCAGGACCTCTAGCTTCAACTTGTGCCCAGGGTCACCCCCAAACAGAGGTTAGGTAAGTTTCCTAAGAGAAAGCAGTGCTTTTCCATTGGTAGGACTGAATTCTCTCCTAACACACTGGCAATTAGAAAGGGTGAAATAGGTTTGATACACAAAAGAGAAAATGCTTATACTTCGGGGATTGTGTGTGTCTGTATGCTTGTGTGTGAGTGTGTGTATAGGTGCAGGCCTTATCAAAGAGTTTCCTTATAGTGCTTTTTTCATGTTGGCCCATGTCGGCTGACTTCTGAGCATGATTAATCCTCAAGAGGGAAGGAAGGTAGGAGTTGGCAGCAGTCCTCCTGGGTCAGCAGGGCTCAGGGAAGACCCATGAGAATGAGGGCCCTGCCCTTCTCCAATGGCTGAAGCATTTACCCCAGGTGAAGGCAAGATCATTGAAGCTGGAAGGTCTTTAGAGCCCCCTCGTTTGATAAATGGAGAAAGAGAGGTCTCAAAAGGCTAAAGGATATGCCTAAGGTCACGTGGCTGAGACAAGACTGTAGCCCACTCCTGGAGTTACTTGTTTCCCAGGCAGGGTTTCATCCCTCATACCATCATGGAATATGGAATGGCTCCCTTCCTTGGCAGCCTCAGGGGCACATTTGCCAGACTTTTCCAAGATAGAGGGGTCTTATTTGTTTGCTGCAGAGAGAGAAAAGCATCCATCAGAACCCCTTTAGCTGGTGGCTTCTCAATTATGATTACTTGCTAACAATAACGACTTCTCTGAGATATCTACCGATCATTGCGGACGATAGTACAGAGAGCTATAACAGGTTCTTCTCATTTTATGGAAGAGGGCAGCTGTGCTGTGAGCTGGGTCAGCAACTTGCTGTAGGATCCTCTTCTCTTCAGTTTGGTCTCCTGCCTCTTGCCATCTGGAGAAGAAATAAATAAATAAAATGCTGCATCGTTCGAAATCTGCCTCCTTGTCAGGTGACCTAGTCACTAGACACACTGCCTCTATCAAAACTGTAAGCTCCCTTGGCAGGTTTGCACAGATCAATCAAAAGGGGCAACATCTGGAGCATCAGGCACTGTCCAAGTATAGACCTGGCTCGCCCCCTATCCAGGGGCCTGGGAAAAATGGCTTTGGAGAGGAATTCTGTATATAGTGACCTAGGAACCAATGCCAAATGACTTCCATTTGTTATTCAGCTAAGATCAGTGGAACTCAGACATCACGCTCTGCTGGTACCAACTCTTCCAACAAGAGGAGTCTGTGATTCCAGAACTCCCTGCTTAATTAACTTTTTATGTTAATTGAGATTGCCTATCACACACTTTGACTCCATGAGGGTTATGCTTGTGAATTTTTGCTTATTTGTTCTGTTTTTGATTTTATAGAAGCTAAACCTTCTTAGCTGCGATGGCCTCTATTCCCTTTCTTTTTTTCTTGATTCTGTTGTTTTTACACTGAAACTAATATCCTTATAATCTGGGATGTTCAACTATGTCATTTTGGGTTAAACTTTCCAACAGTTCTATACCCACAAAGGTTCTTTATGTCTGAGATGTGACTCAAAAAATAAAAAGAAAAAGGAGAGTAGTATTGATCAGAGGGGTTTAAGTTAGACATTAAGGACAATTTCTTGATGGGAGAAGTTGTGAGACACTTGAATGTATCCTGAAATTGGGCTCCGGATGATGTCCTCTGATCTTTCCTGGGCCTTTTAAGCACAGACTTGCCTGGAGATAACAAAGTGGGCAGACATTTCCTTAAGGTCCCTCTGATCCTCTGATTTTATGTATGAACACTCTAAAAATAGAATCATGGGGGAAAGAAGAAAAATACCATGAGAATAAAAGAAAAAAGAATAAGTGAAAGAAGCAGGCACTGGGGGTGAGTAGAGGTTGAGAAAAGCAGGATGTGATGGGAAAAGATGGACAAAAGTAAGAGGACTGCACTGAAACAAATTAGGTTAGGGGACAGTGCCTGGCAAATAGGCATTGTTTAATGACAAAATATTTATTGATGATTAAATGAATAATTGCATTAGTCACCCTCTCCAGTGACATTTTACATGTAGGAAAACTGCGATATAATGTGATTTACCCAAGTCCCTATTGATGATTGGTGTCAGGGTAGGAGGTAGAGTTGGCCCCACAGAAGAAGCAGTGCAATGCTGGGCAGAAGGGGAAGAGCTCTTTTCCCAACCTGACGCCATATGGGTAGGAAATGCCTTTGGGTTGCGGTCTGTGAAGCTCAGGAAGGAGACCAAGAATGGACACAAGCCAAATCTTCTCTAGCACTGCCTTGAGCTATCCAGGCCTGGAGTAACTGAGGCAGCAGAATGGAGCATTACTACAAAGGGCCTCATGGGGCCTCCCATAACTTTTCCTTTCCTCAGTGGCCAGAGAAGAACCAAATCCTGACTTAAAAATCTTCCCTTATCCTTTTGGGAGCCATGTTAAATAGCCACTGTGTTTGGAGGTTGGGCTCATGGCCTTCCATTGCTTATTTTGCCTCCTCACTTCAGTCTGAGTTTCCTGAGTGTGGTTCCCAAAAGTTTCTTTCTGCCCTCAAAAAAATGGAATCTGGGAGAAGACGGGAATTCTCAAGTCAATTGGAGGCGGGATCAATTTCCTGCAGATTATCTGCCTTTAAGAACATCCAACAGATTTCCATAAATGTCCTTAATTTTTCTTTCTGGGGAAGATGGGAATTCTCATCTATTTCATATCTCTCTGCCCTAGACAGACATCTCAGAAGGGACATTTGAGCTGGAGTCCTCTGAGACATCATAAAGGCTTCTGTCTTCGGATCCCATTTTATTTCTCTCATTGCTCCTCTGTGGTGATCCAAAGCCCCATCATGCAAAAGAGCCGGGAAAAGGGCCAGTGTCACCATGAAGGGGTTTCAAACACAGGCAAGTGAACTTTGTCTTTTGAATACTTATTTTCCTCCATCAGAAAGCTGAGCTGGTTTGAACAACTGTGATATAGGAGGGAACATTGTGCTTCCTCCTCTTTGCTACAAACGACTAATGCACAGCAGTACAAATAGGCCTCCCTGTTCTGAGGAGATAGAAAAAAAGCAAATCACATTGCCTAGACAGGCAACAAGAGTGAGCAGAGACCCAGTCACCATCCGACTCCCGGGATGGGCTGCCAAGAGCTCTTACATAAGCTCCAGTGAGCTCATGTGTTTTCATGCCCATCAGTGGATCTTGGGCTTCAGGGCCAGAGGTTAGGCTGGAGGAGGGAGCTCAGAAGAGATTGTGTTCTTCCAAAGAGGGGGCACTCTGGGAAGAAAACATGTTCCACTCTCAAGATGATGAAAACTATTTTCATTTTTATGTTAGTAAACATAGACTTTCATTCCTCATGGCAGCAATGTTAGGAAAGGAGGAGGTAATGCTTGGTCTTATGAATGCCATGGGTGTGGGGGGAAGAGGTAATGGGGAGGGTATTTAATGAGTTAAAAGCATGCAGATGTGCACTAGGGAGTATGCTTAAGAAAGAGTTTCCTCCTTATGCATGGAAGCCAGATGGGTGCTCAGTTAGGTCTGCCAGGCACAGGCTCAGAATTAAGCCTTGGTTGAGTATCAGGTCATGATTTCCAGTTGTTGCCACCACCTAGGTTGTTCTTGAATGGGAAACTCATTTCATTTATTGATTGAGACAGGCTGACTATTCTGGAACCTGCTGTCACTCATTTTACCTGCTTCCCTTTTGTTTGGGAGAATCACTGGGCCAGCACTTTTGCATAAACTAACCAATTACCTTGCTGATTGTCTTGTCCAGAACATCTGCAGTGAGTTCACCCTGACCTCAACAGCTAAACACAGAGCAAGCAGAACGAAACCCCCTGCCCTTTTGCTTTGCCTATTGAAAATAATATCTCATCCTGCATAAGTGAGCCAACGCGTCTCACCCAGGCTCCCTGGATGTTCTCTTGGGGTTGACACACTTCTAGTTCAGTTATGCCCCACTGCAGGGGGAGGATCCGTCAGTACATCTCAGCAACTTACCCCTCCCCTAATAACGATAATGGTTTTTATATGACTAAATGTATCTGCAGATATGATGTTTCACTGTTGGGCTTGTCCAAAATAATACTGTGCCCAGTTTTATTGGTAACTATTTACATTTTAAACAATTTTTATTTTAAATATAAGGTAAATTTTTAACTCTTTCAAGTGCTTTGCATATTCTCTCTAGCATCAGTAGTGCTTATAACACTTCCCAATTTAGTATCTTTTGAGAATTTAGTCAATGTGCTGTTTACCTTACTTTTCCAGATTAATCAGGACCATTTTGAATACAGCTAAATCTTCCTTGAGTTCCATTCAAAACTTTCACCTATAAATGGTAGAATGATGTCCTGATTAACTTAATTTGTGACAATTAGATTCGACCAGTTGCGGTTTGATTGAGGTCATGTGCACAACACCCTAAAATCCTCCTCCAGCAATGTGGAGGACACACACAAACTTGAACTCTTAAGAAAGGATTTCCCCATAATGATGAATGTGTAATATTTTGGTGTGGGGCGGTATGACATCTATAATTCATGTTAAAATATTTTGGTGAAAGAAAGATGAAACAAACGTAGCAAAATGATAACAATTGTTGAATCTAAGTGATGGGCATATGGGTTCTTATTATACTCATGACTATATTTTTGTATGTTTGAAAATTTTCATATTATTGTAAGATGGGCTAATTCTAGGAAGCAGATTTAACTTGGGAGTGGGGGATAGGGAGCCTCAGGAGCTTACAGGGAGGGTATGGGAGGTGGAAATTGCTTAATCCTTTTAGGTTTACTATCATTACCTTAATGCCTGGTGGTAGCAGAGTATAAGGATAGCAAACCCGAAACAGCATTCAATGACATCCTCTATGATTAACATCCTCTATTAACATCCTCCATGCACATATGGTTCTCTAAGTTAAAAGAGCTAGTTCTCAATCCTTTTACCTCAAGTTGAAGAGGAATTTGCACTCGAAGGCTAATCGGTTCTTTGTTCTGTTTCTGTAGATATGCTTGCAAAAGTCAAAAAACCCATTCTCCCTTTGGCTTGCTCTGCCTAAGCTACAAATGTAACTACCTGCAACCCATAGCAACTCCCCCCCCAAGACACTTTGTAACGCTAAGTCACTACCTGTAACCATGGCAACTCTGCCACTTTGTAACACTATCCTGTAACTACCTGTAACCATAGCAACTCCCACTGCTGTGTAACTGGTCTAAGGACAAATTAACCAATCAGCCCATGCCATAAAGTTCTATATATAAAATGTTGCAACTGAGCTCTGAGCCCAGATCTTCAGAGCGCTGGCTCCTCTGGGACCCCTGGTGTAATAAACCTGAGTTCTCCAACTCTCTGAGTGCTGCTTGGTTTCTTGCTGGTTTGATCTTTGCATCTTTTCTACAACAAATGATGTTTAAGAGAGAGGAAATATTCACCAGGATTTTTTTCTTTTCTTTAAGATCATGACATTTTCTGGTAACCAATTGGTACCAGTTTTCTTTAAAATAAATAAATAAATAAATAAATAAATAAATAAATAAATAAATAAATAAAAAGACATAGAAATAAGTTCATTAATTACTTTGAGAGTACTGTTGTTTAGTCCCTTAACAGAAAATGCAGACATTCTGGAATCTTCTGGATGGCCACTTATGTTGTGGGGGTCTATAAATTCCTTTTGTACTATCCAAGGTGAAAAGAAATTACAATCATATTACCCCCTCACCTTATAATTCTTATTAAGATTCTATTTTAAAAAGCATTTTTTAAATGAAAAGTTTTAATTTTGCATTATTCTAGAAGTAACTTTCTATCCCAAATTATGATTCACCCAATAGATTTTTTTAAAGGACATTTCAAATCTACATTCTTCCTTTAGTTATCAGTTACTAGATCTGATGTTTGGCTACCTGACCTCATTTTACTTGCTCCTGATGTTTAATACGGTCTCTGTATATCTTTTAATATGACCTTTAATATTATGTAGATACTCTGACCTGGTTGAGTCCTTCACCAGGTGTTCATTGTTGGGCAATCTATTCTCTAAGTAATGTCCTAGGATATGGCCAAGCTGCTGCTTTGGAGAGAGGACCTAAGAAGAGGGGCAGGTAAGCTATACATGGACCTTCTGTTGCCCAGACCTACTTCTCTTCAGTGCACTTCTGTGTCCTGACAAATAAATGCTATTTCCCACTCAAACTCTGTGAAACAGGGAGGAGAGAGACTTGGATTTTAAGTTTGAAAAGGAAGTAAGTCATGCACAGGGGATTGGTTTTGGGGTAGTAAATCTCTGTCACCATACTTGAAGCTCAGAGGAATCAATGATAGCACCACAGGCTGAACATGGGCTTTGAAGGCAGATACTGACAGATCTAAATCTTGGATCTGCTGCCATGAGGTTTGCTCTGTTTCTCAGTTTCCTTGTTTGTCAAATGCAGAACCACAAGGCACCAACTCAAAAAGGCTCTTGTGAAGTTTAAAAGTGGTCATAAAAGTAATAGGCTTTGGACTGAACAATAAATGATAGTTGTTATTTAATAACAATTTCATCAATGCCTGAACATTTCTATTTTGCCATTAACTCAACTTGAAGCTTTAAAAAAAAGATTTCTCACTCATTTCTTCCATTTTTGGACTGTAGTGTTCATGCTCATCTCCCTTGCTCAAATAAATCTGCTAAAAAAATTCAGTTCTCTATCTCTTTTCATCTCATGAATCTGTATCTTATTATGCTGATCTCTTACTGTGTTGTAACTCCACTTCTGTGCTGCCTTTATATTGTCAATTCTGACCTGATCTCTAAGAAGCAGAATGCAAATATTTCTGTCTTTCTGTCCAAGTTGAATTTCATATTTTCTGAATCACGAATCTGCCCTCCATGTGACCTAGAAACCCCTTTGATGATCCATATTTAGCTGTATCCGTCACTCAACAGATGTCTGGGTAGTTAAAGGCCCCCATGAGCTCCTTCTACATCCTGTGGTTTCAAGTTCCTGAGCTGTTAGTTAAAAAGCTTTCATCTACACTATCCCCACCCCTTCCCCTGTCCGTTCCAGAGTAGAAGGACAGACAGATACCCACTTTAGCTATTCATTCATTTAACAAATATTTACTCATTATCCACTGCATGCTTGATACTGGGTTAAGATGTTATCCTCTTTGCTTCCAAACTGCATTTTCCTAATTTGACCCATTTAGAGTAGTCTTCCATGTTTTCTGATTGTTTCTCTGGAATCTGCATTGAGCTTCCAATTAAGTGGTCTTTTCTATTTGTAGAGTTTCCTGGCTGCTGGAGATTTGGAGACTTGATTGCAAACTCTGATGCCTTGCTATTATCCACCTGCCATTGCATCCACAGATCTCAAGATAACATAAGTTCACCATGGGCTCCATCTAAGGGAGGTGAGTTAGCAGGTGAGGTTGCAGGGCTCTGTTTGCCATCCTATGCTTGGGACAAAAAGAATGAATTGGTAGCAAGGGTGGAGTGCCCCCAAAGTTAAGCAGCTAATTTCAAAAAATGCTTGGTTTTCTGTATTCCCTGGTTTTCCACAGAGATGCCCATGAAGAAAAATTCCTCTGCTTTCTGAGCTCTCTGGATCTTCCCATTAGATAGAATCTCTTGGCATCTGAAAGGCAGCCTGCCATTCTGTTCTTCTGTGGAACACAGATGGCCCAGCCCACGCCTATCACTAATGAGGATCACATGCAAAGCCTTCTTGCTGGAGGCTCCCTTCCTCAACCCTAGCCCTCCTTCCTCTAGCAGGCCAGTCACTGTTAACCATGGCATTTAAATCTGAGAAGACTGCTTGCTGCTCTCTCACTTACAGAGTTGAACAGAAAATCTATTAGGTAGGCTTGGGAAATGAGTTTCATTCAGCTAGAATTTGAAACACTGACAATTAAGGGATGGCTGTCAATTTGTTTGCAAGAGTGAGGTTTTAGGTTCCAGCTGCCCACAGAGGCTGTTGAGTTTAAATGTGAGCAAGCACTGGAAGTTCTTCAGTAGGAACATAATTAGATGGGTATACATAGATTGACCAGATAGGGGTCAATTTTTCAGTGCTGCTTAATCTCACCCAGGATGATAATAGAGTTATAAATAGTTACATAAGAATGTTAAGACAGTAAAAAATAGTAGAAAAAGCATCAATTTTGACGTGAGACAAACCTGTTCAAATCTGAGCTCTACCATTGCTGTCTGATTGTGGACAAGGTACTTCAACTTTCTATGTACTAATTCCTTTATCTGTGAAATAAGTACAATGCAATATCATAGGCTACTCTGAGGATTAAATGGAATAGCACATGAAAAGACCTTGACACAGTTCCTTGCACCCAGTAAGTAATAAATGGGAATTCCCTTTCCTATCTCCCTTTCTTATTTTCTCTCTGTAGTAGAAAGTTGAATGATGCACTCCAAGATCGTGGAACATCAAGGTAAGCTAAAAACAATAGCCCCATGTGAAATTCTATACAATCCTACCCCTTTGATTTATCTAAAACTGAATTGATATTTGAGATGTGAGATAACTTTTTTCATTGTTATTGCAAATTGGACACAGTTATGGTATTTGTGACCATGAGAAGAATTCCAAACTGCTATTATGGTCCCCAACAGAAATGCAAAATTACCTTGGACTTTAATATTGTAACTCATTCCTTTAACTCTCAGAGCTACCAAGGAGAGATCACCACCGCTGGCTGTCCTTGAGAGTGCCAGTGAGTCTAGTCAGTCCTGCCATGTAGAAGTGGTCAGTACCCACTGATCCAGAAATCTCTCTGGGAGACACTTTTTATTCTTCAGAAAACAAGTAACACTGAAATATGCCATTCAAGAGAAAGTAACAGATCTATTGATTTACCACCGATGCCTACAAAAAAAACAGTTCAGCAGCATTTTGGAGAAGGTACATCAGACGCTGCTTGTTTCCTACCCAATCAGGTCAAAGCTTTTCCTATAAGAGCAAGTGGCTATTTATTTCCCCGCCAGGCAGCCCTTTCCCTATTGGGTCAGCTCTAAGAGCAGTCATTAAACTAAATAAAAATAGACTACAATTTTGCTCTTTAGACCTGGTTCTGTTCTCTGGAGCTACACAGATAAGTCTGACCCCTGGCAGCTATCATGTTTCTTCTTACTTTCCCCCCCCCAATCTCTTCCTTGCTCAGGGAACACTGAGTTCAGATCTTTCATTCTTGCTTGAAGACACACTGAACAATGGGAATATGGGAACAATAAAAACAGTTAAACAATCACATAGAAGAAACAAGAAAGAGTGTCCTAAGAACAGAGACGCCTTGTCCTAGAAAAGTACTTTTTGGAATATTATTGCAGAGGATGGTTACTTGCATGCTCCCATCTCCACTGAGAACAAAAAGAAGAAATGGTGGTCTTAAGATAGTGTGTCTGACCTACAGATGTTGTAAGACAGAGGTTTCCATGGTTCTTTACTGTGAGTTCTGAGTTAAGCCTCTCTCTGTTTCTCCTAGAAGGAGATCTAATACTTGACCACAGAATTCTTTTTTTCATGGAGCATTTCATGGATACTAGTATTCTGTGAAACACATTTTAGAAAATTGTGGTTTCAGATATGCTGTTTGATATAACCTCCTGATTGATTTTTGTTGGATCCTGGGACTGATGGCTGAGGAACACTATGACGTTTCCTTTCTCAGAGGGTTGGTTGACTCTTCCTCCCTCGCATCCCTCATCTCCTCCTCCCTGCCTTTAACATTAACATTAGGCACCCACCTGTGCTGGAGTCTTGAGGTATAGGCCTGAGACATAGGGAATCTGGGAGTCTAGATCCTTCCCATCCCCATGATTCTATTTTTATGGATCCCAATTGTGGTAGTGTTCCACAGAAGGTACAGCCTAGCTGGGACAGGAGGTAACTGAGGTTTTTGGCCAGCAGGAGAGGGGGCTAGAGATGGGAAAAGTTGATGCAATTATTTTTGGCAGGAGTTGGAACCAAAGCAGCAGGAGAGAGTAAGTTTTAAGACTCTCTGGCAAAGTAACTTCCTAATCTGTCACTGAGTATGTGTAAAAAAGTGATTAGTAGGTCTCTATATTTATCATGATTACTCACAAATATGTAATTTGCATAATATATACAGCACATTAAGTACTATGTCACCTTATATAATGTGCATATGTATAATGTATATGCATGTTATGTAACACCAGTCTGGAGGCTCTTCCAGGTTCTGCCAAGTATTTCCTAATTTATTTGGCAATTTTAACATATCTTTTCCATCTGTGGAAAGAACTCTCTTGAGAGGAGCTGGTCTCTGACCTGAAATATAATTATCCTACTAAGTTTATCTTCATTCTTAACTCACTGGAGGAAACCCACAGACAAAGCCATAATGAGGCACAACTCCTAGCCCATTAGGCCAGGGACGACATGATATGTTGAAGATTTCTTATTTTATTCTTTTTATTGCTAGTAGGGTAGAAACATGGGGGCAGATGAGAACATGTCTGTGGCATGATCACAGTCAGAATCAGATGAGGAATAAGACCTGGATTCTCTCCTGCCTGTGTGATTTTGAGATGATACTACACTTCCGTAAGCCTTGTTTTCCTCATTATTAAGATTGGAATGATAATACCTTCTCTGCCAACCTCCAAGGGTGCTGCGAGGACTGCTCTGATAAGGTACTCTATAGTAGGAAACTACCATCACAGTAATTGACAGATGAGTCGCAATTTCAGATTAAACAACACTAGGCCTACTGAGGTTGCCGAAATGGAAGTTCAATTCCACTGAAGTTTGTCATACTCTATGTTCTATGGAAGACTTGGGACATGTCTCTCAAGCAACGGTATAAGTCCTATGCAATAGAGTAGAGTGGGCAGGGGGCCAGTCTCTCACTTGTGAATCTCTGAGAATCAGTTTCACCACTTAATAGTGCCATGTCTCAACAGCCTCAATCTTGGGAGAAGGGGCTGAAACATATGCAAAAACTTCTGTAAAAGTCATAGAATCAGAGACCCCAAACTCGAACCTGTGTTTGTCTAAGAATAAAGTGGCTTCCAAGATAGTACCTGTTGTCATTCTGGAGCATGTTGGTCCCATCACCAAGGATCCCATCATTCAGGATATTCTTCGGGTTTCCTGGTTTCCCCTGCCAAGGGTTTTGCACTGTTAGCTTGAGCATGATGGCCCTAGATGTCTGTCCTGGATGACTGCTTCCTTCAGAGTTAGGGGCAACTTGTACACACAATATTATTTTTCCATTCCTGGTGCAAAACTCCTGATCCAGTGCAAGGAAATTCAAGGAGGCTCAGTGAAGTGATGTCAAGTGGGTCCAAGTTTCCACTTGAAAAATCTCAGAGGGGATGGAGGCCTGAAGGAGTAAATGCGTTGAGGCAAATGTTCCTCTTTACCAAGAAAGATCCACAGATACTAGCCCTTGCAAAAGGAGGGTGATGATATCTGCACTAGCTGAATGAAGCCCACTGGGCTCTGCTGAGACCTCTCTGTGTACTGGTTGGCAGTACCTTGCAGAAGGTGCCTCAGTCCTCCTGTGGTTCTCCACTGAGGTCATCTCTGCAGGTAGGAGTGTTTCCAGACTGAGAGGCTATGATGACCATGATGAGGTGATATGTGGAGAGTTTAATTTGCTGATTTGTCCAGTGCCTTCAAGCCTAGACCAACTTCTCACCAGTTCAGGCCAGAGAGGATCTCTGGGAAGCATCATGAGGCCTCACTCTCTCATGTGAGCTCATCCCATCCACACATGTGCTGCATATTCATTCTTCCCTGGCAACCTGGAGCCAAATGGAGTTATTTCTCAGTGACCAGAAATGACCCTATTTCCAAGATGTGTGGGTTATTTTTTCTATTCGTTATCTTTAAAGTGGCACCTATTCCCAAATTATATTAGCTAAGAGACCATGGACAAGTCTCTTAACTTTTCTAAGACTCAGTTTCCTTTTCTGACAAATGTAAGAGTAAATCCTGCCCAGTATATTTTTCTTTGTTGTTTTGAGGATCCAGAATAGGAATTCTCAGTCTTTCTATGATAACAAGTTACTTTCATTTCTCTTAAATTTCAAAGTCAGCATGGGGCAATGAGTCTTGACAATGAAATGGTGGGATGGCGGTTAAGAACCTTCTTTTTCTTTTGCTTTCTGTTGCTATATTACATATATATTTCTTTCAGTCAGGAAAAATCTATTAGTAAATAAATATTTATATTTATAAATATATATTCTACACATATGTACACGCACATAAGACCATCTGAAGGGCCTTCATGTCATACTCTGGTTGTGATAGGTGCAAAGACACAGGAGGGAACCCTCTGATGGTTTGCCTCTTGGTCTCTTCAGCAAATGGCCTTTCCCTCCTGTCTTCTCTGCTTTCAAGAACAGTCTGCCACCAGGGCTTGGAACTCAAACAGGAAACACACTTTGGCTTGAAAAAGAAAGAAGCTGGGGGTGTTTTTTTCTTCCCTTTTTACACAATATTATGACACTCATTTGAAAAATAAATCCTAGTTTCTCTGCTTTCCCTCCCAGGTGTTCACAGAACTAAGAAAATAAATACCACATCTAAGGTGTGCTGTGCAGGCAGCTCTGGGGGCCCTTGGAGCAGTCTCTAAATAAACACACAGCAACCAGAAGAAGGCTTTGGGAAAATAACAAGTGCCCACTGACAGCACAGAGAACCCAGAGTGGAAACACAGCTTTCCACAGCCTTTCTGCCTCCTCAGCAGGTTTAGGGAAAAGCTGTCGATCGAAGGACAACCAAGAAATCAACGTGCACTTGCTGAGCCCTGCCAAGGGTTATGCTCTGAGAGTCGGAGGACATTGGTCTCTTGACAGAGGAGCCTTTGTGTATGTTCTCTGAGACGAGAGCTCTTTTCCCTTGGCCACATTCAGTTGCACCGTCGGCAAGAAACTTGGAGCCTGCTCCTTGCAAGTGTCTGTGAGGAAACTTGTAGGCTGGTGGGAAGAAAGGGAGAGTTCTCCTCCAGTCTCAGAAAGTCCCACTCAAGGCCTTCTGGGAATGTGGAGGTTGCTGCATGAGCCAACCATATTCTGGTGGGCACTGGCTCTGTTGGGATGTGTCCACTGTCAAACGGAATGTATGGCAGGGTGAAGGTTTCCTCCCAAAGGGTGGCTTTATTTACACCAGTTAGAGAAGAGAGAGTTTGTGTATTTGTGTGTGTGTGTGTGTGTGTGTGTGTGTGTGTGTGTGTGTGGCAGTTTCTTGTTTTCTCTCTTGGTTTAACTGGCGTTGGACACATTGTTTAGTCTTTAGAACGACTTTTTCTCCTCAGTGAAAAGAAGCTGCTCTTCTGGGGAGGCCCCATCATCATGGGCGCTTGGTTCTTGTGAATAATTTTAATCTAAAAGCAAAGAGGCAGAAAAGAATTAGTGGCATGTGAATCCCAGTAGCCTATGGTTGAGTAAGTCACAGAGAGAAGAAGGAAGGCCAGCTTTGGGCTGGAAGGAGCCTCATGCAGAAGGACAACTGTCCTTGAACAACTTCAGAGTTGGCAACTGGACCCTGACTGTGCCTGGAGTTTGGCATTGCTGGAAGTGAGGGGCGGAAACACGCAGGAGAGACAGGTGCGAGCTTCCCACGTGGCGATCAACTCACACCTGTCTTGTGTCCTTGCTATTCATAGACTCTCAGAATGTCACGGCCAGAGAAGAGCTCAGGGGCCATCTCACTCAACCCCTCTGCAGGATAAAGGTCTAAGGTCACACAGAAAGAGGCAAAACAGCCAGACCCCAGTTCTTCAGATTCCCAGCCTCCACTGCTCCTAGCCATTTCTGCTTGGGCAGTGCTGAGATGTCAACCAGTAACTCAAAGTTGACCTTCTATTTGACCTCTAACCCAAGCAACATCATCTGGAGAGTTTCCAAGTGACTCTTGCGTCTTTCCTCTTTTGTTTGTTTTCCAGGAAAGACCAGACCTTCTTTTAAAAGCTTTTTTTTTTTTAATTTTAGGGTTTATTACTATTTTCTCTTGTAAACTTAAAGTCAATTCCAAATGAAAGACAATGGTGAATTCTCATTTTTGCCTTTTTTCTCAACCTTATCCTCATGGCATGGCTTGAAAATGCTTAATCCCTATTTGAATGTGGCCTGGTGACACTGCCATGTTAATAATTTGCATTATCAGTTCATCAACAACATTTATCAAGTATGACATGTGTTCAGAATAGGGAGATGATGTGGGACAAGAAGCACTTAGGATCCAAAGTCCTAGGGTCCCAGAACTCCTACCCACTTTGCCTTGAGCTTTTGGACAAATCCCTTAACCTTCTAAACCAGGGCTGGTGGAACTATAATATGAAGATAATAACATTTGTCCTATTTTTTTTCACAAAGAGAGAAATAGAATGTAACCGTTTAGTAATTGTTGTCTTACATTGGAGGAGGAGAAAGATATATGTCAAAAGAAACAGGATCGGTGAGCCCATTCTTATGATTTTTACCAAATTATTGAAATGATGGTGTGACCACAGGGAACAACAAAAGAACTCTTGGGGAGACCCATCAACAAATTTAAATTAATGTAGCATGAACCAAGTGGTGTCAAAAAAGAAGTCAAGTAGGGAATGAGAAGAGTCTGAACAGAATAATTAAGGAGGAATTTTAAGATTTGAAAAGAAGGGAAGGAAATGTGTTGGTGAAAACAGAAAAGGAAGGCACTGGGTCGAGGGACCACATACTAACTGGTTGAGTAGCGGGCAAAAGATGGGAAATGAGGTCAAGGATACAGATGGGGCAGTTGGTATAGGGACTTAAGGCATTTAATGTGAGGTAATAGGGAACTATGATAACTTTTTAAGCTGGAGAATAACATGATGAAGAAAGAGTTTGAGTGACATTTTCAACTTCTGTTGTCAGGGCGAGCTGGAGTGGGAGAGAGTCTGGCCAGAAGGGTACTACTGCAAGCCAGGTGTAAATTCATAAAGCCCCAGGGTATAGAAAGAAAAAGGTGCCACCGAAAGAGGTTGTAGAGAATTCCTTAGGGATAGAAGTTGAAATTGACTCTTCTGTGGGTTCCCACCAGTCTAGAGATCTAGAGTGGGAGTCAATCTTTCTGTTTGGTGAGAGTCACCAGAGGAGTTATGTGCTTCATTTTGGGCATTATGTTTATTCCACAATTTATGGAAGTGAGGCATAGACTGGGGACTCTGATAGCACTTCTCTGTGGCATGTAATTTAGCATTCTCTGATGACAGCAATTTGTGGCACATTTCCTTGTGGTAAGCCTTCTTTCACTGCCTGAGCACATAAGCCTTCTGAGGGGAAGAACTTCACCTTATTTACCTGGGTGTATTTCCTGAGCCAGCTCAGTGTCTGTTCAGAGCACATGCTGTAGAAGTATTGTTTGATTAGCACACCAAGAAGAGAGAGAAAATGTCCTGGCAGTGGGGATGGGTATGTTTGGGGCAGTGAGTGGCAGCTGGTGCTCTGCCTATATTTCCTGCTGATGAAGCCCATTTTTTTAGACAATAGAGGAGCCTTGCTTCTCCTTTTTCTCTCTAGCTAAGCTATTTGTTTGCTTGTTAGCACCTCCAGGGCAGAGAAGAGGAAGTGAAACTTGAATACCCCTCATTTGTTTTTTCAGCAGTTTTCACGAAGGTCTTGATGGGATGGGAGTTTGGAGATCCTGGGTAACATGAGATTTTGATGTATTTTGTTGATTCTAGTACTATAGATAACTGAGAGTGGACTGTATGTACAAACACTGAAGGCAAGAGGTATGAGATCATATTCTCTTTTGGAGTCAAAGAGATGTTTATTCTCTTACCCTTATACCCCCCAAATGAGGAGTGGCTACTAGAGTTAAATAGGAAAGTTATCATTTTAGAAGATAGCTCGACATGGCTAAACTCGACTTTTTCAACTCCTGATGGAAAAAGCATCCCACATTTCTGTAGTTAGAAGCCATCTTCTCTGATAATTGGTCAGGTCAGGTAATTAACTCAAGTCTCCATGATTTTCTTAAAAACATTCCTTAACATTTACAACATCTGACAAGCACTAGGGACAGCCGCTCCATATTCTTTGTTCTCTGCTCTATGGTAGAGAGAAGTGATGCAGTAGACTCTTGTGTGATAGCTCAAAATCCACAAAACTACTGAGGCATATAATTCTTCCTTTAAAATGGAGTAAATTTTAAAATTTCACTAGTGCTGGGGGTTGACTGTTTGGGGGGCCATTTTCTTCAAATCAACACATTTTTTATCACCTAAAGATAAACAATAAACTGAGGGACTTCCTCCTGAACATTGCCCTCTCAGGGCAAATAATTTGAATCATGACCAGCAATAACCATAAGTGTGGGCCCTTCCCCAATCATTTGAGAAGAATCCAAGCCTGCCCTAATTTCAGCTGGAGATAAATAGAAAGGCACAAGCCTGAAAGGACTCAACTAGTCTTTGTGATATTTTAAAAAGTCAAGGAAATAGTCCTGCTTACAGTGAGCTTTGGGGAGGATAGGGGTTTGTGCAGTCTTTCAGATCTTAGCTGTTTCTGAGTCCTTTTAGATGTTAGGATGCCCTGCTTTATAAGAATGTTACCTGCCATCAGAGGCTTCAAATATAACTGGACAACTAGGTTTTGCTAGGGATGGAGAAGTCTGGGATTTCTTGATAAATCTGGAAGTTTGACTAGATGATTGTTTCTCAAAATGTGGTCCCTAGACCAGCAGCTTCAGCAACACCTGGGAACTTGTCAGAAATGCAAATTTTCAGGCATCTGGACCTACTGAATAAGAAACCCAGCAATATGTGTTTTAAAAGCTCTCCAGGTTATTCAAATGTATACTCGAGTTTGGGAATTACTGGACTAAAGAAGTAGAATTTCTTTTGACCTTGAGATCTTACTATTATCCAACTCTGGGAGTTGATTCTTAATTTTAAGGCTCAAACTGTGATGGTAAAGCCTGAGAGGTCATTTTATAGTGCTGCAAGCACAAGACAAATCTTTAAATAATATATTTTATATACATATATCTTACGTATAAACAAATATATGCTCATTTTTGAGAATTTAGAAAACATGGAGAAATTTAAACAATTACCTATAGGTAACTGCCCTTAACTTTTTAATATATTTTTTTCTAGTTTGTTTCTATGCTTATATGTTTTTAATAAAACCCAAATCAGCTTCATAATCTGCTTTTATTTAACATCATTTTGCAAGCATTTCTGATGTCGTTAAAAATTAATTAAATATGATTTTCAGTGGTTGAAAATTATTCCATTTGATGAATCACACATAGTTTATCTAACCCTTTCTCTAAATGTTGGGTGTTCAGGTAATTTCTATTTTTTTTTTTTTTGCTATTATGAATAACATAGAAATTGAGATTCTTATAATCAGTTCCTATATTTCTGGTAACATGTATTTTACGTAGAATAAGTGCCTAGAAGTATATGAACAATTTTAAGGGTCAAAGTAAATGAACTAAATCAATATATATTAATATTTGTAAGGATCTTCTGGATAGATGGCTCTAAACGCTTCCCAAAAGAGCTGTACCAGTTTACATTCTGCCTTCTCTGTTTGCGTGTGCTGGCCTCCCCCCACCCTTGACAGCAATACATATTTTCTTTAAAAGAAAAACAAATTGTGCTAATTTGGTATGTGAAACATGGCAGGGTTTTCTTAGTATTTTAATTTGAAATTCTTTCCCCCCTTTTAAATATTATTTCATAAGTTTATTAGCCTGTGGCATTTGTTCTGCGAGTTATCTGTTCATTGCATTGTTAGTATTTTTTCCTGCTTGTTTCTAAGAGCTCATTATACATTATGGCAATTAACCTGCTCTTTGAGAAAGCTATTGCAAACATCTTGTCCTTAGTCTTTTATTGATTCTCGACTGTAGAGTCTTAAATTTGTTAATAGTCAAATATGTCACTTTTTTCTTAGAAAGTCCTTGCTCACAGTGTAATTATAGTCACCTATTTTACCCCTTAGCTAGTAACATTTAAGTTTTTAATGAAACTGCAGTGTTTTTGTTTGTTTTTGGAGTGTAGTTTGAGGTGAGAAGTTGGTATATAATGACATTTTTCCAAACAGGCAATTTCTTGAATAATATATGTTAAACAGTTCATTCCTTTCAAATTAGCTTCTGGTCTTTCTTTTTTTCTTCATTTGTTTTTATTTGTATTATGGTTTCTTAGGGCTTTTCTCTGTACTGTTGATTCATTGGTACAATATTATTCCAACTATTGCGGCTTTATAACTTTTTTATTATCTTGTGGGAAACCCTCATATTTCTTTCATAAAATACCTTAGCTATTCAGTTGTTTTCTTACATTAAAAAAATTGCATTAGGATTTCGTTTGATATCCCAATTTAGAAACATGGGATATTTCTAACTTTGAATCTTTTTTTATACTGAGTATGTCTTAAGTCTTCTTCACCTATTTTTATATACCTCATGTTATATAATAACTTATAATCATTAATAAAACCATTACCATATTTATATTTTATTATATTTGTTATATATTTTATATTTTAATATCTTTGACCATTGTTTTTCTTTTTAAAATAAGGTTTTCAAACATTTGACATATTTAAAGAACTAGTTCTAGATTTTTCTGTTTCTTAATTATTTAGTTTTTATTTTATTATTTTCTTCCTTCTGATTCTCCTAAATTTGTTTTATCTTCTTCTAATTTTGGAATTATTCGTTATTTTTTTTTTCCTTTTTAAATGATGGCTATATATGAGATTTTGAATATACTTCCAAATACAGTTCAGACTATCTTCTGTAAGTTTTGAATGAAAGCTTTATAATTTTATTATTTTTTAAATAGTCAACAATGGTGGTATTGATCCCCTCTTGAATCTACTGTTCTTTAGAGAATTTAAACATCTCTGAGTAAATGGATTTTGATGATTTATTCACTTACTCTTCTATTATTAATTTCTAGTTTTATTGTTTTGTGGTCAAATAAAATAATCTTTATAATTTCTGCTTCTAAAGTTTATACAGACTTTTTTCTTTGTAAACTTGTTTATAATCTATTTTAGTAAATACTATATGGATTTTTTTAAAAAATGAGATATTTAATTTGTTTATAGGTTATCAAGTTATTTTATCCAAGTTTTGTCTTTTATTTTTTTTTTTGCTGCTTGACCTCAAAGGCAGAAACAAGTATTTTAAGGTCTCTCAATACCTTTCTTTCTGTCAACTTTTTCTTATATATTTTTTATCAGGATCCAATATTGCTAATGTTTTTCACATTATATATTTTGATTTTGTTATTAGATACCAAAATTTTGACCATTACATCTCAAAATTGAGTGTATTTTCTATAAAATAAGAAGTGACCTTCTTTATTTCACCTTGTTTTTGGCATGTTGGAAGGTTAGTTTGCCTATAATTAATGTAACTAACAATATTATGTCTTACTTTTAATTTCTTTATGTTTGATAAAGGATAAGATAAATAGATACATATATTTTGGGGGGTTGTATCTCATAAGAAGTATATCATTGGATTTAAATTTTTAATTCAATGTGAGAATATTGTTCTTTAGTAGGGGACTTTAACATATGTTTTTTGTCATTATTGACCTATTTAGTCTTAACTTCTTTCATTGTGCTTTAAAAATTTGTTAAATATTTACTCATTATTTGCTGTTTTGCTACATTGATGAGATTCATAAATTTTAAATTCTCCTACATTTAAAAATGTGCATGTCTTGTTTAACTGAGTGATTATCTAGATATTAAAATTCTTCTGATTCATACTTTTAAATTATCAAAATAGACAATGAAAACTTAGCATATTTTTACTATTCCTTCAACAATGTCTCCTAAATGCTTTTAGCCTTGGTTAATAGAACTTTAGGGTTGGGGTCCAGGTTACTAATGTTTACATTATATATCTTCTCTTTCAGAGAATGGTTTTGCCATTTGTGTTTATTTGTATAACTGTATTTAACAGTTTTTAAAAACTTCATTTTAATTTAACTGGTTTCAATTTTTACCAAAAGTTTATTGTGCTGTGATGTCTCATCATTAATCCTTTAATTGTGAACGACTGCTTAGCTGGTGTGTGCCTTCAGGAAAATGTTTCAATAAGGTTAATTTTGTTTTAATTCTTTCAAGTTTAAGAATAACTTCCTGTTACCTTCTGTTATGGACTGAATTGTGTGTCCTCTTGCACAGCTAAAATCATATGTTGAAGCCCTAACTCCCAATGTGATTGTTCTGGAGCTAGGGTCTTTAAGGAGGTAATTAAGGTTAAATGAGATCATAAGGGTGGGACTCTAATCCAACAGAACCATGTCTTTAGAAGAGGAAGACACCAGGAATACACATGCACAGAAAAAAGGCCATGAGAAAACACAATGGGGAAGGTGGCTATATGCAAAATAGGAAGAAAGGCCTCACAAGAAAGCAACCCTGCCAGCATCTTGGTCTTGAACTTCCAGCCTCAAGAACTGTGAGGAAATAAATTTCTGTTATTTAAAACATCCAGTCTGTGGTATTTTATTATGGCAGCCTGAGCAGACTAATATACTTTTACACATGGATTTCCGTGGACTGCCTACCATAAAATCATGGGGTCACAAATTTTTTCATAATGAGTTGTAACCTCAGAAGAGTGGCATGGAAAGAGGTGGGTGTAGGGATAAGAGGACTATTTGGCTATTTAAAAAAACCAGTGCTTAGATTTAGGGGAATGACAATCCAGTTTTTAGTTTTCACTGAACCAGGTGGAACATTTGACTTCTTCCAGGCTTTTTTTTTTTTTTTTTTTTTTTTTTTGAGGTGGGGGAGACAGGAGGAGCAGGAGGAGCTTGGAAAGATTTTTCTCAATTCAGCTCCATCAAAATTATAAGTAGTAGAAATTTTCTTCAACCTTCCTAATTCTAACAAGGTAGGAAGCTATTAGTGGTTTTTTCTATAATGTTTCCTTTTTCTTAGTCTTCATAGAAACAGAAGACTGAGGTTAAGATTTTGCAGAAAAATATCTACTTTTGACAACCTCTATTGAAGATGCCATCTCTGGAGTCTCTGTCTCTAGGGACCAGTTCTTTAATTTGTAGAAATTTTATGGAACAAAGAGTTACAGAAATACACCTACAATTCAGACACAAGAGAAATCTCATGAAAAACTTTTTTCTAGTAGGCCACTTGATGTTCAGAAGGGCTCAAAATAGCAAGTTTCTGAGTTGTTATTTGAATACTCTATTAGAGTAAGGAAGCTTAGAAACGTTACTTTTGTCTTTTGAGATTTGTACACTCATGACAGTATAGAGGATATTTGTGAACACCCTTGGCCCTGAACACCAGGACAATAGTTTTTCTTCACCATGGAGTTTCCAGTTGGATTTCTAACAGAGAAGGAACTAAGAAGGGAGGCTGCATGGCTCCCATAGTAGCGCTAAATGGAGAGCTAACATAGGTATGGTAAGTCAGGAAATGAGGATATCCTTTTTATTTTTTTGTTCATTTGTTCAGTCCTTCATTCACTGTCCAACAAATACTATTGTGCAACTATTAGAAAACCAGGCACAGTGTTAGGTGCTGGGTGAAGACCATAGACAAAACTGATAACTCATGTGTTTACCCTTTCAGTGGAGTTTTCAGGTACTTCACGGTTGTGTGCACCCATGGTGAAGTGTGCCTGTACATTGTGGGAATTCTCCTCCAGTTGTTCCAGTGGTTACAGGGACTGGCTAGAAGTTCTATGGTAAGTGCAGATTTGGTTTTCACATAAAAAAGCACTTTCTAACAATTAGACTTGTTCATAGCAGAACAGTCTTCCTTTTGGGGTGGTAAGTTCTCTGCCATTAAAATGACTCAAGCTGAGGTTCTCAAGTATATTGTAATGAAGTCTCAGAAGAATTGTGAGCTCTTTGAAGATGCGTCTATGTTTCATTTAATTTTAGAACTGGTGCCTCACAATGCCTTGAACATTCCAGGTATTCAATAAAAGCATGGCAGGTAAATGAATAGATGGATGAATAAAATAGAAGGGAGGCTGCAATAGATGATCTCTCAAATCCACTGCACTTCTGAGATTCAGCAATTTTACATCTGGTCAGTACCCAAAAAGGGCCAAAGATTAAGCTTCTTACTCTTAGCTCAGATTGGCAAAACTCACCATGCAGGGTGGCTGCATCCAGGGCTCTCCATCCACTTGCATTGGCAGCAGCTTGTTTGTCCTGGAACCCCAAGAATTGAGAGAATAAAGTGAGCTTCTTGAACTCAGAGAATTAGGGCTGTGCCGCTAGGAACACAGAAATGGGAAGACCTTATCTGCCCATGTAAGAGTAGTTATCTAAGACTCCCCTGAACCCATGTCAAGGATTCTAACTGGGGCCAGGTTTAGGAATCTGAATTTAATAAGAACTATGGGTAATTCTGTTGCTTTTGTCCTCAGACCCTCCTTTGGAAAATACTTCCCTAGTCGAGGAGTGAAATTTACAGAAATCTGGAAAACAGTCACCAACAAGTATGACAGAATCACTGTTGAGCAGACCCCCGGTCAAACAATCAGCCAGAGGGCCTACAGATGGTGCCAAAAACTCCACAGTGAAATGGGAAAGGTTATGAAATGGGGAAAGGCCCAGTTTCTATGTTGAGTGAAAGGTTGCATCATGTCAATGAGGTAATGTCTCCAACCTGTACAAGGTACAGCTCAGGAGTGAGGGTGTCTTGTTTTGCCCTGATCCTAACCATACCCTTTTTTTATCTTCTGGGCAGCACTCTGTTCTGTGGCTGCACAGACTGTGGACCTGGCTTAGCTGGGAAATGTGGTCACTGGGAAAATTGTCTCCAGTGGTAGGAGGAGAGTAGAGGAAAAAGTGTTGGTTGCTTTCTTGCTTGGGACAAGCCTTGTCTGTCACACAGATTGTTAAAAGGAGAGAAACAAGGTCTAGTGACTTCCTCCTGTAAAAGTTGTGAATTCATACTACCTCACCTTTGGGGGAAAAGGGAAATCCTTTCAGAGGGCTCTGGTCTTGGGAGAGCAGGGAATAATTGCTACCCACTGGCCAGAAAACCCTCACCTGGAATCTGCCCTGTTTTTGAAGTTATAAAATGAGGGAGGCAAACTGTGTTTTAATGTAGATGATTCTCTGACTCACCCTGAGGATATTTAATAATAAAAAAATAAACCTAATAATAAAAGAATAAGAGGAGAAAGTGAATTTCTGTTTGGGGAACTGAGGAGAGTATCTGAAAAATGCCCAGGAGGATGGGGTTCCTAGCTCACCACTTCTATTTCATTTGGAAACAGGTCTACTAAACAAGAATAAAAAGTCCTCCCTCTTTTATGTGGCTTTTTGATTCCTCTGAGATCAAGATATGGCTTAGATGTGCTAACTGGACTTATTCAATGTTGGATTTATAAAGAATGGACAGGGAAGGAAGTACAAAGATTTATCCGGAAAACTGGGGCCCCAGCACAACAGTCCAGAGAGAAAGAGGAGCAAAACTTAGGGGGAATAATAGAAAAGACAGAGAAGACACAAAAAACATTAATGAAGAAAACAGGTTAATGGAATAGACTTTTAGCTAAGAGACACCAGGGAACAAGTTCTGGGGACCTTCCTGAGGGATGCAAGGAAGTGTCAAGAGCAGAGTTTCCTTAAATGTGCTCTGAGGACACTTGCCCAAGAGGATCTGGGATAAAATGTTTGCAATCAAATAACTTTGGGAAAACTGTATGCTGTAATCCTTTCTAGGAGATCCTTAAGGCACACTAATAGATTTGATCTGTAGAAACTGAATGGGAAGAGGAAAGGAATAAAGACATCTGAAATAATCAGGTGGAGAAGAATCTGATTAGTTGCATTGATTAAATAGAAGCAACCAAAATCAGAGCATCTCCTCCTTTAGACTCCTTCTCTTCCAGAGGTCTGCAGTGGCTGACCGGTGTGGTCCATACCCTGAAGAGTCATCATCCTCTTAGTCAGTTATGACAAGTTTACTCATGTTGTTGGTTTACTTCTATAAAGGCAGAGTATATACTATTTCTATAAAGGAAATAGTATTTCTAAGGCACCTATCCAAGAATGAGCAGAGCAGAGCAGAGCAGAGCAGAGCAGAAAACTTAGTTTTTGTCTGAGTGTGCCCTCTGGCATACATCTAACACTTGAATTTGTAAAGATTAATAGGGCAAGGAGTTAGACCTCTCATTCTTGGGACCGAATAATCTCACACTTCTGTTTACAGAATTTCACCAATTCATTCCAAGAGGATAGCAAACTGGTTGTGGTGAATCCTCTAATTGATGTCCTGGATAGTTGCATTACATTTAGTTTGAGAAATGGTCTCCAAAGACATTCTTTATCAATGTTATCAAGCTTTTATCCTCCACTCTTTCTGCACTGAAATCCAGAGATGTCCGTAAAAATATTAAGAGAAGTCATTGGAGATTTGGATGCTGCTGGGTAATGAGGAAGCATACCTGATGGTGACAGAAGAGCACTGGGCCAGCCTCCTGCCCGCACTCTTCAAGCCAGTGTAGATCTGCCCCATTTCCATGGCTCCCTCTAGCCCCACCACTTCAAGAAGCTGGTCACTGAGGTCTGCAGAGTGAGACAATTAAGAGCAGTGCATACACATCTCTCAGTTCCTAAGGCTGGTTTGGGCCAGAAGGTCTGGTCCCTAGAAGTCCAAAACAGAATTATCAACATTCCTTCCTCTCCCACCGAACAGCATTTTTATACTCACTCTGAATAAGGAATTTCTTCAAAGGTCACTAAACATACCTTTTCATGAACAGAAACCCAGTTCTAGTGAAAAAAGGTGTTGATTCAGAACATTAATATGCATCCAGTGAGTAGGTTGGCATATTGAGAAGCACTTGAAATGCAGAGTAACATAAATTAATAACCATCTATTTCTGAAGTTATTTTCAAGCTAAAGATACATTGCACTGGGATTAATATAGGAAGAAATGTTGATGAAGGGCATTATCTATAGCTGGATCAGGTTTCTCTTCTTTGAATGTCTGAATAACAACTTGGCCCTATTGACAATGACCGACAGTTAATTAACCTCAATTTTGGCTTGTGGTAAGCTAGTGGTGAGCCAACATCCTTGGACATCCTTTGGGAAATCAGTGACCTCTTTCAGGACACTAGGTGGATAATCTGAGCCAAGGAAAAGAATATTTCACCTACACCAGATTATTCTGGATCCACAGGAAAAAAGAGGAACAGGAAATATGAGTCTCAGGCTCAGGGTCACATAGGATTGATGGCCTCTCACAATGACTTCTGCTTCAGCGCCTGGAAGAGGTCCTTTTTGTCAGAGTTCCTGAGGCTTAGATTGTACCTGCGCAATTTCTTGTAAAGCAATGGTATGATTAAGGTTTGATGTTGGGCCCAAGACTCACTTTTATAACACAACTTTTATTTATTTAAAACAAGCAAAATAAAAAGGCAGATTCTATAAAAGCTTCCATTCCTTTGCCCACTAAGGTTGTAACTAATTTCTAACATCCTATTAAGGTTCATAAACTAGAAAATTGACTATATTAATGCTTTTGTTTATTTAACAGGAGGCTTCTGTCTTCTAAGGTTCATCCTGGTATATTGTAATAATGTTTGTTAAGGTTGACAAGGAGATATTTGGGTTTGTCTTTATTTTTTTGTTTAGATGACTATTGTTTAAAAAACATTCTCTTGATGGACGTATTTCAAATGAAGACAGTGAAATAAACCACTGGGCTGACCATTTGTGTGTCAACATTGCTACAGTTTGACTGGGGATCACTAATGAGCATCAACTGCCAACAGATACACAAATTGCATTAGTTTTTCTGTGACACCCATGAAAAGATGCTGTTTCCTTGAGGTCTCCATCTCATTTGGACTTGGAACAAGAAGCCATGAAAGGATAATGTTTGTTTAGGAGATCTTTCCAGGCTCTCTTAAGGAGCTTAGATTCAATAAACAACACATGTTTAAACCTCTAGTCACTTAATTAGTTCCCGTCTTACCAAAGAGTGTTGAATAACCATTGGCTAATCTTAGCTCACTGTGTCATTTCATAGCTTGCTGTGAAATCAGCATGGGTTATGAGATGAGAGAGAAAGGGGGAAGGGTGGGGAGGGGGAAGGGGAGAGGGAGAAAGAGGAAAAGGAAGAGAAATATAGAGTGTCTAGGGGTGAGGATGGTGGGGGATTTATATTGGGGTAGAAGAAAGGAGAAAAGAAAAGCAGAACTTTTGAGAAGTTTCTCTAGTGGCATAGAGACAGATGTCTTATAAAGTGTTGCTCTTTGTACCCGTTTTGGCATCTGAAAGAGCTGCCATAGTTCAATGTTTTTCCTCCTTGAAACATTCCCTGGTAACAAGATGTTCTCAAAAGCAGAGGACTTAATCCACTCAAGTGTTTCAGCTTTTACAATGTCTTGGTCTTTTAACAAATTTTCCTGTTGAATGGCTTTAACTCTGTAGTTGTTATCACTTCCCACACATTACCTTGCAGCTATCACTTCCCACACATTACCTTGCTTCCTGGCTCTAGAAGAGAAGTAATGAAGGCTGATCTCATCAGCATGGTGGGTGTGTGGGGGGCAGAGGCTTGCACAAATGAGGGACTGAGGAGATAAATGTAGGGGAAGGGGCTAAGATCTTGGTACACTTTTTACTATTTTGCCTTTGAATTTGTATTGCATTTTGACTCTTCCTTGGCATAAAGAGGCTAGATGACTCTCGTCTACTGCTGAAGGAAGACTTGACTGCTCTTCTGTTTCTCTACCATTGTCTAAGTGATGTTTCTTTTGACTTTCTAGATGCCTACCAGAAAGTTATGAGATAAAGAAATCTATTTAACCTTGTTTCCCAAACATATTGGACCATGAGACTCTTCTTTTGTGTGTTACTTACAAAAAGTCCATGGTAGTTTTCTCTAGAATACACTTTGGGAAATTCTGGCATTGATTCCCTTTACAGAGATTCTTATACACAAATTAAATCTGGAGTTAAAATGAAAACAGAACAGAATGCAAGTCAAGGTCCAGGCACACAAGACAATTAATGTTCAGAACTTTTAGACTCTGGGACAAGGACATATGGTACACCAGGTGTCTGTTTTCCTTAGGTACCAATGATTCAGAGTGTGGTCTTGGCAACTTATACCATCTCCATATTGTCTTATTACTCTTCAACTCATTAGTATTTAAGATGGAATATCCACATACCTTAGTAAAACAGGAATTAATTTATTCACTCATTTATTCGTCCAACAGTTACTGAGTAGCATCTAAGTGCCAGACACTCTGTTAAGAACTGGGGATACAAAATATTCTGTTCTTGAAGGATTCTTGGCCAAGGGAGAAAAAGTGTTAGGTGTAGAAATGCAGTAATTGAACTATACAACTAAGTTGGCCTGAGTAATTCTGACTGGGCAAGTATGAAAGGGAGGTGTCACTGATATTTGAGGAAGGTCTTGAAGGATGAATGCCAAGGTAATTTGCTGGGTGAAGGAGAAGGAAGAAGGACATTCCAGGGACAGGGATAATCATGTATAGTGCCGGATAGCCACAGGATGCAGAAGAAATCCATTTAGCAATAAACCTACTTGGAAATTTCATTAGAAAATATAAAATACTTCTACCTAAAGAGAATTACTGTCCAGAGATTCTTTTTTGACAGGACTATAAAAAGAGGGTGTCTGGGCTGGGCACAAGCTTGCTGCAACCAGAGAGCTGGCCTTTCAGCACTGTCCCTGGTAGCAAAGCCTTGTGTAGTGCTTTGTGTGCAGTGAACACTTAATATACATTCTCCAAGAAAGAAAAAAGATGAACGAAGAAATGGAAAAAGGAGAATGTGGAAACAAAGGAAGAACAGCAAGGACAACAATAGCTTTTCCAATCTGGGCCACTTGATTCAGCCTTCTGTGTGCAATTTTATAAATGCAAATCTGCTCATGTCGTCCCCATACCCAAAATCCTTCAGTAGCACCAATCGTAACACAAAATGCTGGGAAAAGAAGATGAGATGTGCATTCTTTCACACCTGTGATGAGAGTGGCAGCTGGCAGAAAACTTTTTGGAAAGAAACTTTCATACTGCTGATTCATTAATTTCTCTCTTGATATTGATCACAAAAGCAATCATTGACAGAATCTAAGTTCATACAAATATGAACACTGTGGCACCATTCATAATTCAGGCATACTTGGTTTTATTGTGCTTCGCTTTATTGCCTTTTTCACAAATTGAAGCCAAGACCCTACCCTCCACCAGCAAAAAGACTATGACTGCTTTATGGTAATACTTGCTTTATTCTGGTTGTCTAGAACCTGACGATTTTAAAGAAGTGTGCTTGTAATGAAATCTTCTCTCCCATTTCCATCTGTATAAAAATATTTAAATTATATTGGTGTCCATATGATAGAATTTATGTTGCTATTAAAATATTTAATGTGTATATGTTATAATGTTAAGTGTGAAGGAGGGATATAAGCTTACTTATACAGCATGCTCTCTATGTAAGTATGTATAGAAGAAAAGGACAAATTGTCCTAAAATCTTAACAGTGATGAGTTTGGGGGTAATTAGATTAAAGGTGGTTGTTATTTTATACTTTATGCTTTTCTGGGTGTTTCATATTTTCTATAAGTGTATATTAATGCTATAATTTAAAAGTAATTTAAAGAAAACCGATCAACTGCTCTTCATACTTGCAAAGATGATGTAAACTCCATGTAAATGCCCACGGTCCATCTCCAACCAGCAAGAGGCTGCTTGTGTAGTTTTATTTCTGAACACTATAGGGCTAGGTTCCTGCTCCAGACATACATGTAGTTCCCCCACCCCAGTAAATCCTATTGTTTCCCTCCTTTGTTACTACATATGCTGTACTCCTGCTTGAAATGCCCTCTCCCACTTTTAACTGTCCATTAACACTCAGCTCAAGTGACATCAACTTCAAGAAATCTTCCTGGATTTCCATGCCTGCAGTTTGATTGAGTCCTCCTCAAACTTTCCTAGGTAGATATGGCCAGAGAAAGAACAAGGGGCTGGTATTTTGGCTGTGTGCAAGAGATGCCTGCAATAACTAGTGTACCACAGGGTCTAGTTTAAATAGGGAAGGAGATGGAGGGCTGGATGAAAAGGGAGAGGGCAAGTATGAGACCTGATGAGTTCTAGGAGCAGGTGTTCTGAGACAGTGGGAGAAAGAGGGTTGAAAAGAAGTGCTGTGAGCAGTGTTAGGACATAATAAGTTTCACCTGTGTCCCCAGTGGTGGGTAGCTGAAGTAGAGGATGGTGATGGACAAGTGAGGCAAGTTCAGTGGTTCCTAAACTTTGCTGTATGTTAGAATTACAGTCCTTAAATATCACCATTTTGTTCAACATCGTTTCATTGTAACATTGATGACATGCCCCAGGAACTTAGTTCTTGTTTTTATCAACTTGCCTATGGTAAAATTGGTTTCATTATACATCATTTCACTTATCACAGAATCAATCAATGATGTTAAGTGAGGACTTACTGTATCTGGGGAGTTTTTACAAATAATGACGACCAGGTTGCTCCTATACCAATGAAATCAGAATGTGTGGGCCTGGGAGCTAGTTATCACTACTTGTTTTTAAAGATTCCAAAATGCAGAACAGCTTGGGAAGCGCTGGGCTAGGTTACTGGGTGAATCATCCCCCTAGGCCAGCAGTTCTCAAAGTGTGGTCTTGGAGTAGTAGCAGCAGCATTATCTGGGAACTTGTTAGAAAAGCAAACCCTCAGGCCCCATCCCAGACCCACTGAGTCAGAAACTCCTGGGTTGGGCCCAGTAGTCCGTGTCCTAACAAGCCCTCCAGAAGATTCTCAGGCACACTCAAGTTTGAGAACTTGAGCCTTAGGCAATAAAACTGCCCCAAACATATGCAGGAGTTGGAGTGAAAAGGAATATCAACAAGTTACTTCCTGACTGCTTTGATCTAGAGCTTCTTCACTTGAAATTTAGGAATTAGGAATAATAATACTGACCTTGAAGTATGGTTATGAGATTTAATGGTAGAGTGTATGTGAAAGAGCGGGCACTAAAATATATGTTTCACTTTCTTTTTCTGCCACATTCACCCTGCCACCTGCCAATAACCTAGTTGTCTATCCACCTTCTTAGAGCCATGTGCAAGAATCCCCAAACCATAATATTTGAGCTAAAACGTGTTTTAAAAACCTTCCACGTTCCTCATGAAAGGTTTCACACCTCCACAGAGGTGCCGTGAATCCAGGTGAGCTTTAGATTAAGTGGGCATCCTGCTTAGTCTGTTTTTCTTCCCCGTTAGTCTCTTCCCTGATTCTGCTCCTTTGCCTACTTCTTTGATTTCAATAGCCCAATTTTGCTTTTATATTTTTAGTCCTGTATGCTGTCTGGTGGAGGGGTTGGAGCTCCATACTTCCAGGTAAAAGCTGGCCAACCTTTCATATTTAAGGGGCATGTCTGACCTGTCCACTTCCCTCTTTAGACCTTCGGTGGCTCTGGAAGTCCAAGGGACATGTCATAGTTTCCTATCCAAGCGTGCAAGATCATTTGGTATCTGGCCTTGTCCCTGCACAGGTATACCCCTCTGGCAGAAGAAGTCCCTTTACTCTCCTAGGATACCCCAGGCACCATACTTCTCCCTTCTCCTGAACTCAGATGGTGGATCTCACCCATGACAATTGTTTCTGGTCATATCACTTTCCCAACTCCACTGAGAGTTGAAGGCAGGGCTGTGTTCTTGTTCTGTTTATCTTTATACCTCTAGCAACTAGCCCAGCCCTTGGCATATAGAAGCCTCCCAATAAATATTTGTTGAGAAAACTGAATAAGATACATGCCTTAGTGCCAAAGACCTTGACAGGTTTGTTCTGAAAAGGGAAAAAAATAATGGTTAAAAATAATAATAAAAACTACTTGTCTAGATTGAACTGGGTACTAGGCTTTCCATAAATTAATTCATTTAATCTCCATGTAACAGATAACAATGACCTAGACTGGCTTTTGCCTTTCTCCCTTAATACATAATGTTTATGTTTGTTCTTATCTTGGCTGCTAGTTCATATTAATGAAAATTCAGTCACTGAAGATGCAAGGGAAACTTAAGATGTATGGGTGTCATGTTGTGATTACCTGGGAAGGTGTGAGAGATCCTTAACCTAACAGGATGCCTTGCTACCCTTAATTTTACTGCCACCCCATTTCTTCCTCTATTAACACTCCAAGGGTTAGGTACAAGGGCTGCAACAGGCCAGCCCAGGAAACCAGGCAACATTCAATGGCACCAGAGGGTTTCTGAATCACCTCACCACAGTGTTGAGGAAGCCCATCGCTTACCCTTCGGCAGCTGGGTCCTATAATAAAACCTGTGGGCATTGTCCCTTTACCTGGGTTATAGCAGCACAGGTGAACTGAGGTGTTATGTGTCATTGCTTTGGGCTGGAATCCTATGAGTTCAGTGAGTGACTCTAGGTAGCTAATGCTGATCTGAAGCTCTTGCTGGCAGAGATATGGATATAAGTCTAATTAATTAGAAATGCAAAAAAGAAATTTGCCACTATTTAATAAATGGCCTCTGATAGATAAGTCACAGAGGTAAAGGGAAAAGCTGATAAACTCTGCACATGTTCTTGCGTTTGGGGCTAACGGCTTAATCGCTGTGTCCGTGTAGACCAGGTTGTTTACTTTGAGTCTATTAGTTTGCTAGGCCTGCCTTAACAAAATCCACAGGCTGGGTTGCTTAAACAACACAAATTAATTTTCTCTCAGTTCTGGAGGCTGGAAGGTCAAGGTCAAGGTGCAGCAGGGTTGATTTACTCTGAGGCTTCTCTCTGGTTTGCGGATGGCCACCCTTTGCTTCCTCTGCACACAAAGCCTTGGTGTCTCTGTGTGTCCAAACGTCCTCTTCTTATAAGGAAAACAATCAGATTGGATTAGGGCCCATACTAACTGCCCCATTTTAACTTTTCAGAGGTGGTGATTAGGGTTTGAACATATGACACCCTTTCCCCCCACAACCCGTGTCTCTGTCCATAACAGGGACAGTAATAAAACCTACTTCACAGGTTAATTTGAGAACAAAAGAAATAAAAAATGTAAAGTTGTTCTGTAAATAGTGATTAGTAATGTCTTTATCACTGTGCTCCTGAGAAGCTGACGTGCACTGGGGACGTGTGGGACCTTCTTACTCTCCTCAGAAAGGAAGAATGCAAACCCAGCTCTGCCTTGTGATGGGGCCAGGTTCAGTCCCCACAGTCTAGACAGGTGAGTGTGTAGCCGGCAGGCCTCTCTCAGACTCAGCCCATTACCTTGGGCTCCTTTCCTGCCAACTAATTTCCATGGAGATGGGCCACGTGCCCTTGGTGGCTCAGGCACCCAAAGCCCAGCAAAGCCACTCACTGATCAGCCCACCTAAGCTCCACGTAAGCTCCGCCTAAGCTCCCACTGGGTCTGCTCTCTGCAGATGAAAGACTACTCCTGGATAAAAATCTTCAAAGCCAGCTTAGAAGTTCTGCAGCCTGAAAATAGCCTGAGGGTGGGGAGATGGAGAGAACCCCAAAATTGTTTTTTGATGCTCTGAAGGGGAAAGGTCTTTGGGCTTTCCTAGGCATAAACCATAAGGAAGGAAGGCTATAGCTTGCCAAACAGGATCCCCACGTTCCCGCTTAGCCTCTCAAAGCACCAGGCCCTTATGTGTCCCAAGCATAATTAACCTGAAGAATAATCTATGACTGGTGCTTTCCCTAGAGATCCTAACTCAGACACAGGAGAGAGGCAGAGGGGCCCTGGGCAGCCAGCTGCACAGGCAGCAGGGCTCGTGCCCTGGCATTCTGTTAACAACATAAAGAACGTGCTCCTGAGACAAGCTTCGACTGTGAAGCATAGACTGTGGGCTTTGGACAGACTTAGGTCTGAATCCTATTCCTTTGCACTCAGTAGTTTTATTACCTTGGGAGAAGTCACTTAGCTTCCCTGAGCCTGTCTTTTATCTGGGAAATGGAGATATAATAACTCACTTGGCAGGGTTGTTGTGAGGCTTGGGGGTGATGTCATCACGTGCCCTGCACAGAGAGCACACACAGCGCCCTTGAGAAACAGTTGCTATTATTGTGATGTTATGTTTCCTTAGAAAGGAATGTCCTCAGGAAATTCTGATTTTGTTACACGGTAAGTGCATGGCCTTTTGCAGATGATAATTAATGTAACCCAGAGAAGGTAGTGCAGGGGGAGGAAGAGGACAGAGGAGAAGATGGAAGAGGGCTGGGGAGGGTGTGTGGGAGAAGAAGGAGAGGGGAGGCGGGGAGAATAGGGTACTGAGGAAGAAAAGGGCAGAGATGCTGTGACCTTGAGATTTTAGGGTGACTGCGTCTCCTGGCAAGCCAAGCATCCTTATCTCTACTTCTTTTACTCTAAAACAGGAAGGAGACTCAGCTTCTTATTTTGAAATAAGTTCCTTTAGTTCCTTTCATTTTCGTGTGTGTGTGTGTGTGTGTGTGTGTGTGTGTGTGTGTGTGTGAGTTAAATACAATCCCGCCACATCAGGAATGCCTTGTTCCTGGGCTGAGCCATGAAGGAATAGAATAGGATGTGGAGATCTTTCAGACATGACTTTTACACCTCTGGTCCGGCTCGGCACCCTCTCTGAAGGGAGTTGCCTTTGTGCCCTGCCCTCATCACACTTCTACTCTCAGGGGTCTGTAAAGCCCCATCAGGGCATACAAGCTGTGAGAGGACACTGAGTGGTTTTGAACTCTGGATAATACAGGTAGAAAAGGAAAGAAGAAGAACCAGCAAAAGCCGCTGCTTTCTGAAGAGGAATGGGGCTGTAGGGTTGGTGAGAGAGGGGACCAGTTGTTGGCCCAGCGTGGGGGTGGGGGTCAGGGTGGTGGGGGGTGGGGTGGGTGCTGGGATTTTGGTCTCAGCTCTGGTTATATGATTCTGTGACTCTGGACAAGTCCCTTCCCTCCTCAAGGCCTCCACCTTCCTTGATTGGGAGTTGGGGCATTCTATCCTTAAGGTCTGTTTGAGCTTTTCTAAGAGTGACAGTGGAAGCTGGATTTCCTGACTGTCTGGATCAAAGCAGGCTGGCAGCAGTCCTCACCGTTCTCCATGCTGTGTAGAAGATGGAACATTCACTGCAACCCTACAAAGAGGCACGTGCTGGCTCACAGGAACTATGGCTGCCAGTTCCTAAAAGCCTGCTGGAGAGGTGAGGCGGGGAGGCAAAAGAAGATCCTCCCTCCTGGGTGGCTCTCTCCTCCAGGGTTAGACAGGGCCCTGCGGAAGGCTCTGTATGTTGGGGAGGGGGCGTCTAGATCTCTCATGCTTCAGAGTCAGTGCTTCAGAAGGGGAGAGGCAGTGTGCTGGCAAAGTTGTCTGGTGGGGAATTTCTTAGGAAGACAGTCTCTCTTGGAAATGGCTCTGCAGTAAGGGTCTGACACCATCACACCTTGAAGGAAAACCAAGGAGTAGAATGTTTTATAAGGCCTGGAAGGCAGTGCAACTACAGGGAACTTGACCTGGCAGTCCCAATGAGAATGCGAAGAGAATTGCTGTTACTGGGTACAGACTCCAGGCCAGGCCTAGAGCTTTACAAAGGTTATTGCTTTTAACCCTGTGGCAGCTCTGTTAGGTCGAAACTGTAATGTTCCTCTTCCTTCCAAAAGCAAATAACAACAAAACAAAACCTTGAGCCTCAGAAAGATGGAGACACTTGCCTAATATCCCATAGCTGCAATATGGTAAAGCTGGAATTCAGACCAAGGCCTGTTTGACTGCAAAAGTATGCTCAGAATAAAGGACTCAAGGCAGAGACAATCTATTTTAAAGCGACAGGGTCTCTGAAGGTATGAAAGTGAGCTTGGTGTGGGATGAGCTTTATCTCTAATCCTCTCAGGGAAGACATCTCTGCAGTATAGTAAATTTATTAAGAGGAATGCGGAGTTTCCTGACTTGAAGGCGAAATACTAGTTGGTGTATTATCTGATGTTATTTTGCCCACTGAGCTTCAGAAGCTTCAATTCCATGCAAAGTGTATGTAATGAAATAAATCTATTGGTGGTGAGATTTTTCTAGTTCAATTCAAACCTGATTCTCAGGCATGACACACATAAGGTACAGTGCAGAGATCTACACCGACCAAACAAATCACAGCTCAGAGAGATGCACACACTCCCCACCTGCCTCCGTAAAGCAAAGCTAGAGGAGAGTTGCAATCGGGAGGAATGTTTTCTGGTTGTGGGGTCAGGATCAGTATAAGTGGGGAGGTGTGCGGGGGTGTGTTGCGGTGCGTATAGAAAGAACACCATGTTTGGAATTCTAGGACTTGGCTCTAGTCCCAGATCCACCAATTAGTGTGGCCTTGGACAGGTCAATTAGCCTCCCCGGGCCTCGTTTTTCTAATTATAAAGAGTCTCTGTAGAGGATTAAAATAAAATGATGAATGTAAAATATTTCTAGCATCTAGTGCTAATTTCAAGTAGGTGCTTAACAAACGTTGAATGAATTGGCCTGAAAATGAGAAGAGATGGGTGCTGGCAGCATGCTGGAGCTGGAAAAGATACAGGCCCTGCTTAAGGACATTCGTCCTGTGAACAGAGCTGCCGGCAGTGAGGAGGGGTTTGTGCATGGAAGCAGACAGGAGAAGGTTGAACTTGTGGGTAGAAGCTGAGATCCTGCTGGCTGGTTTGTGGGAAGGGAGGAATCACTCACACGGCAGTCTCTAGTTTGTTAGTGTCCCTCTTCCTGTTGACTTTGTCCATTCTTCCTTTTGGGCCACTGACTCCCAATTCAAGGCCTCCGAATTGGTCTCCTTGTTACTGGTTCCTTTCCTTTTCCTCTGCTCTCATATCCTATTGCTCCTGACCTTCATCTCCTCCTGCTAGTCAAAGGAGCATGTACAAATTCCATGGCCTTCCCTTTCGCTACGTCTATGTGCCAGTTCCCTGGCCCATGATCCCCTTCTCTCATTAATGTCTTTTTGAATGCTTTCCAGCTTCAAGTATTAGCACACAGTATATTCTTTCTTGTTTATCCATCCATCCATCCATGCATCCATCCATCCATCCATCCATCCATCCATCCATCCATCCATCCATCCAGTATTTACTGATCACCTCTAGGGGCATGGCACAATGCTGGGCAACTGGGGAGAATTCCAAAGGAGGCCCCCTCCTTTTCTTGCCTCCCGCACTCATGATACTCTGTTTCTGCCACTCCATGCTGCTTGTATCTTGTGCAGGCATTAACATGATTGTTCTACATCTATTTTCTATATGTATACTGTGAACTGCTGGAGGGCTAGAGTGTGTCTCACTCTTGCTTGCATCCTTCATGGCACCTGGAGCACTGTAGGTACTTGAAGGCAGGCTTGAATACAGACTCTATTGTATACTGCCTATGTGTTCTTAACCCCGTTAGCTTCTGTGTCTTCAGCCATAAAATGAATTAAATAATTCAATATGCAACAGGCCTGGTCCATAAGTAAGTGCTCACCAAATAACAGAACAATACATATTTTTTGATTAATTGAGAAGATGGAATGCTCTTTGTACAAATTAGAAACAGATCAAGAGGCCTACCAGCATTCATGCTGTGCAAAGCATGTGGCCTGCATGGAGTTTTGCTGTGGATTGGGTATTAGGAGGCACCCGATATTAAATGGTTGAAAAGTTACTACGAAGTAACAGGGTCTGGTGTGTGGGCCAAGGTGAGGCAAGCACAAGAGGGAAAAAAACCTAAGATGTCTAGGCCTGGTAAAGACCCAGTCTAGAATTTTCATCTGCATTTGAAAAATGAAAGGTTCCCTGGCTCTGTGGTTCTGTTTTGAGCAGCAAACTTCCTAAGGCAGGAATTAAGTTGGAGTTTAATCCCAGCTTGAAACTGTGAGAGCAAATTTCTCCTTTGCAGATGCTGAACAGTCTCTAAGGTCTTTGGGGGGTTGTGTAGTGTGAGCTTGAGTCCTCTTGATTTAGAAGTCAGCTAAATAAGAATGAATAATAGTTTTGCTTTGAATTTCCAGTGAATTCAAGTTGGGTCAGGGCCAGCCAAAAAAGGCTGGGGCGGGTACTCTAGTGTGTGTAGAAAGAACTCCGTGTTTGAAATACTAGGACTTGAGCTCTAGTTCTGGATCTACCAATTCTTGTGACCTTGGACAGGTCAATTAACCTCCCTGGGCCTCATTTTCTAATGTATAAAGTTTCTTCCTGGTGTTCTTAAGGGGAGCAGCCGGTCCACCAGTTAGGTGCTCCTCAAACTTTAGTACACATGGCAATTGCCAGCAGATCTTGTTAAAATCTGAAGCAGGGATTGGCAAACCATGGATCAAGGGCCAAATCCGGCCTGCCGATTGGATGCATAAAGTTGTGTTGGAACACCGCAATGTCCACTTGTTTGTGTGTTGCCTCTGGTTGCTTTCATGCTAAGTAGACAGAGTTGAGTAGTTGCATCAGAGATCGTATGGCCAACAAAACCTAACCTGGACCTTGGCATAAATGTGTGTTAAATAAATTGGGCAACACGTGATGCCAGTAACAAGGAGGGAGAGTGGGCTTTAGGAGAGCAGGGAGGGTGTGTAAAGAGGGGAAAGATAATGCCTACTTTGCGGCATGTTGATTTCAACATGGGCACTTGAGGGAGTGAATGACAATGCTGTGGTTTCTTATAAAAAGCAAAGCAAGGTCTCTGTAGGCCTGCAAGTGTTTAAGAGGAATGACATAAGTGTTGCCATGGTTACTTCCCAGAGCTGAGGGGAATCCCAGTGCATGCACCCCTAAGTACCCGTAGGCTCTTTAGGGGTCACTCACCCTACTTTATCTCAGCCCCCAGTAGAGAACTTGGCCAGAAATAACTCTGTGAAATGCATACTTTTTAGGAACATTTCTATTTTCTCTCTACCCATAAGAGCAGTAAGTGGCTGACTATGGCTCACTCTGACAATCTTTCTGGTCAGATCTCCAATGAAGGGGAAAACTGGGAACCTACAACCCTAGATAGCTCCTGAACCCAACAGGCCACTTTCTGTTATGGTTTCATACAAGTGAAAAGAAAGTCCCATGACACGATGAACTTAGGTGCTCAGAATTATTTTGTTGTCTTCTCTGAGCCTTGAGCCAGCAGCAGCCTTGAGGTTGTGTCTCTGAGATGGGTGTGTGGCTCTGAGATGACTGAATAGCATCCTATTCCCTGGCTTTTGGATTCAGGGTATGGTCAATACAATGAGTGAAAATCCACAGGGGAACAGTGAGCAGGCAGAATGAACCACATGTGCTCTGCAAAGTAGTCGAGTCAACGGACTTTGAAGCAGATGGCTTTTCCCCATCAGGCAAGACTTTGGCATCAGGGCAGCAGACTTGCATGCATCTGCGAGGAGGGAGCCTGTGTGAGTGCCAGTTTGTTTGAGTACCAGGCTAGCAAGGTGCATTTGTGAGCTATACACCAGCCTGCTAGCCTTGCTGGAGTCCTGGGTAGCTGTGTGTTCTCCTTCTTGGCACTTATCACAGATCCTAATTATATGCCTATCCATGAGGTTACTTTATTGAGGCCTGGCTCCTGCACTCCCTAATAGCTATAGAGACTATATCTGGTTTTGTTCATTACTGTTTTCTGGTACCAGGAACTTGGCAGGTGCTTCATAAGTGTGTGTTGAATAATGACAGCAAGCCTATCTCCACTGCTGGAAAATTGATGCCAAGTGTACATTCTACCACCTTTCTGTCTTTCTTTATCAGGAATTGCAAAAATTATTATCCAGTAAAGTTCTTGGGGAGAATTTACTCTTTCTGTTTAGAATATTATCTAAGATACCCTATTTGTAGTTCAAGTGGGATTGACTAAGAAAGCACTGAGAGGAATGTTGCTTTCATATCAGATAGCCATAGGGGCCAGGTGTGGGTGACACAATCTCAAGGCTGCAGCTGGCTCAAGGCTGAAGGTTGGATTGAGGCAGATAGCCTCAGTGAAGAGTTTAAGAAAATGTGTAGGAAGTCCCTGCATTCATTTTTAGGGTGAGGCCAGAGGGAACAATGGCAGAGCTATCTGGAGGCTTTACTCCCCAACCTCGCAGGGAATGGTCCTGCTTTGTGCTGTGCCCATTGTGCTTCATCTGGATTCAAGACTTGGCACCCTTACCCTCACCTTGCTTCACTGAACAGCCAGCTCAGGTGTAACTCCCACATTGGCCTCAACAGCCAGACACAGGTAAGCCTAGTGCCAATACCTAACCCTAGAGTTATAGGTTGTTAGATTTACAAGTAATTTAAAGAGAATCTAGACCAAATTCCTGGAGCAGAGGTCAAATCATATCCTAAATACACATCACTTAACAATAATTGTGATTGCTGTTGATCAAGGCTCACCATGTTCCAGGAAGGCTGCTAAGTGCTCTACATGGATGATCTCATTTAAACCTCACACAATGCTGAGAGAGAGAGAGACACACACACACACACAGACTATAATTGTTTCCATTTTACAGCAATGGTTCAGTGGAGAGGTTCAGTGACTCAACCAACGTCACAAAGCTGGTGGTGGGAAGGTCTGAGTCTTTCAACATCTATTTCAGTGTTCAGTCTCTTACTCTATGCTGACTCTCAACTACAAGTCCACCAAGCTATATTAGAATTGCTTATATGAAAACAGTTGGCATATCTCTTACTTATCTAATGCTTCCAAGAAATGAAATTCTCAACATCACTAATACTCACATGTAATTGTTTATGAGATTGTTTCCCCTCTCCTCCCCGCAAGACTTTCACTATGTACCTGTTCGTGTCCATCTCCAGGTCTACTTCCCACGGCTCTGGCAGACCAAAGAATAGATTCCTTCCCCTTATCCCCTTCCCTCCAACAAATATTTTTGTAAAACAACATGAGCCAGGTAGGATATTAGGCTTTGAAGGGAACACAAAGATGAACATATGCTTCCCATTTTTCAGGTACCAGCAGGAGGCAAATATGATGAGGATGCATATGTCTGTGAAACAGGGCAACCTATAACCAGTGTATTGTCAAGATAGAAGGCAAAATTAAATGCTCTAGGAATTCAGAGGCTGGACTCACTTCTATAGGCTCCAGAAAGCAAATGGCCCTGGTGGTAGGGCTTGCAGAAGGAGCAGAATTTCAGGGAGCCTTTACTGGACTGGGTCATAAACACTTCCCATTTTCTGAGTGCCTGGCTTGTGCAATACACACAGAAAGACTTCAAATAAATTTTCTAACTGGATACTGGCCACTTGGGGCTAGACTAGGAATCATGGACTTGGCTCTGATGCCACCACTAAACATAACTGTATGAGTCCTACCCTCTCTCTGGGCCTCTGTTTTTCCCCAATATGAATAGGAACATAGATGGGAGTGGATATAACCTGGCTCATGGGTTTCTGGTTAGAGTTACATTAAATTAATACATGCAAAACTATTTGCAAGCCCAAATGAAATATGAATACAAAAGACTATCTGTCACTATTCTTGTTGGTCTTATAAAACCTAAAAAAGAACCATGCCATGTACTTCTCATTGATCCAAAAATCTTTATTTTTTAATTTTATTTATTTATTTTTTTGACTAACTATACTGGGTCAGGTGCTGGGGATACAAAGATAAATAACGTCCAGTCTCCATCCTAGGCATCTGAAAGGTCTGAGAAATGAGACAGTAGGTACAGTATAATTGATGGTATGAGTTGAATGTGCTAAGACAAAGGCTGGGATGGAGTTTGACAGAAGCTCTGCTCTTTCTGAGTGATAGTGCAGGTAGATGGCAATAGTAAAGACACAAACTTCAAAATCAGGAATTCGACTGTCATGCACCAGCATAAAATAGGATTAAAGGGGAGAGGAAATTTTTTTAAAAAATAAGATTGAGTTTATGCTGTGTTCCAGGCACTTTCACAAGCATTATCTTCAGAAAAAGCTAATTATTATTATACCCATTTTATAGAGGTATCTGAGACTCAGGGAAGTGGAATAATTTCCTAAGGTTTATAAGACTATGAAGTGAAAGCTAAATTTTAACCCAGGTGGTTCAAATGCTTGGTGTTTTTCCTAGTACTCCTTCTTGTTTTCTAATCAGTCAGTTTCTTATAGAATCCATGCTAAGCTTGAACTGTCTTCTATCTTGGATTACTTTTCTAAGAAGAAAGATTGATTTGTGATGAGAGAGATTTGACATTAACTCTTCTATTGTCATTCCTTCTTCTCCCTCATCTCTAACCCCAATGAAATTGCCAAGGAGTAAAGAATCCCAACAAATGAAGAGCTGGGAGAGAGGGAGGGAGGGAGGGAGGGAGGGAGAGAGAGAGAGAGAGAGAGAGAGAGAGAGAGAGAGAGAGAGAGAGAGATACCTGCCTTTTCAGCTGCTAGCCTATAAATGATGGGACAAAACACACTGGAAGAAGGAAGAAATTTGTCATATAATTCTGTTCAAAGAGTCCACCTGGATTAAAATCTCGCCATGCCTTAATGTTGTAGAGCCATAAGAAATCTACGATCTACAGAAACTATATGATTATTAGACTTGCTTGTTTCACAGATGATGAAAATTGAAATTCAAGAGGAGTTGCCCCAAATCATTGGTTCTTCATTAAAAGTCTAGACTTTTCCATTAAAATAGTTTGCCTCTTTAGCTTTTCCCCCATTAACATCTCAACTGACATGAGATTGTGGCCCTTTCAAAAAGAAAGCTCAATGTTGGTGTCTCTGCAAAGCCCTGAAGCCAGGGCCCCCTTCTCAGCCTCCACTCTGATCAGTTCATATCCTCCTCCAAAGAACAGGAAGTAGCCTCATTTTTAGCTCTGAAAGCACATTCTGGGTGGAAAAGGGGGATTTGAGGAAGAGAGTTCCTGTACATGATGGTCAAGAGCAATCAGCAGACACATTACTCTTGCGTGAAGGGGAAAGTATATGGTCAGACATGTAAGGAGGAGACAAAGGCTGTCCTTGAGTCCAAAACATGTCCTTAGCAAGAGTTTTTCCAAACGCCCAGGTTGGAGGAAGGGGTGAATTCTCCCTTGATTTTGTTCTAAAGGGGCTGGATGCCAGAATGGGGGTTGGGGCAGGATCACCAGGGTGGGAAAGTTTTCAGGAACTTTTCACAATCTTGAAGGCTTCCCCCACCCTCGGCTAGCACCCACAACTTCCTCTGCCAAGAAAAAAAGGAGGAACACATTATTCAGTTTAATAATTTATACAAACTGAAAAGTTTACCATTTGAAATAAAACTTAAGAGGGCAATAGATAAATAAAAATTCCTGAGTCCTCTCTTAAAGGGTAGAGGGGTGGAGATGATCTCTCTTGATGACCTTGCCTTAAAATATAACAATCTGGTTGTTTAATAGATGGGCGTGAAATAAGCAAATAAGCAAATAACCCTTTCTTTCAATGGTCAGCCAAGTTTTGTCTCCTTCTACTGGTGCTATCACATCCAATCTTAACATTAATAGCCCAGGATATCAAAAAACACAGACCCAGATTCATGGACACTTGTCTATGTCAGTTGGTCTCAAACCCAAAAGTCCATCAGAGTCACCTGGGGAATTCATTACCAGGAACCAACCCAGAGATTAATTAGGTAGATCTGGGCTAGGGCCCAGAAATCTTCATTTACAACAAGCAAGCCAGGTCTAAGAACCAATGATCTGGTTTGATCCCATTCATTCGACTATCAAAATTTTATAGATGATGCTAAATATATATGATGCAAAGAAAACTGAGATGTCATAAAGTAGGTTACTGGCACCACACAGATTCAAACCCAGTCTCCTGCCTCCCAATGTAGTGTCTTTGCCAATGTCCCCCACATATGGCTTCTCTCCCCCAGCTCACCAGTCCATTAAAAACCCCTGAAAATCAGTGGGGTCCTTTCCTCCAGTCCACAGAGAAGTCAGAGCTGCTAAGAGCTCTGACTGAGTCTCCACTTGGCTCACTGTTGGAAATGGCTGCTAAGGAGGAGAGGTGAAGGAAGTTTTAAGGGTACTCTCAGAAAGCTGTATTCTGTATCCTGGTGGGTTAAAAGGAGAAAGCACAGCTGATGGCTTCTAAGACACAATGACTGGCTGTTCAAGGTAGAAAGAATAGTTGGTTCATGGAAGCAGCCTGCTGTGTTAGAAGAGCCGGGGGAGGGAGGAGGGAACAGAAGATGAAATCTGAGAGGTAACGGGAGGCCAAATCATCTGGGGCCTCCAGGCTACATGGAGATCTTCAGCTTTTACTCTGAGCCACCGCAGGGTTTGGAGCAGAAGCGTTAACTGATATATTTTTGCAGGGGTACTCTGATGCAGTGGTGGGAACTGATTGTATAGGGTAGTGGTACAAGTGGGAAATTCAGTTAGGAGGATCTGCAGTAATCCAAAGGGACAGAGGGTGGTGGCTCAGACCAAGATGGTAGGAATGCAGTGGTGAGAAGTGGGTGGATCCTTTACTTTTAAAAGTAAAGCTAACAGATTTTCTGATAAATTGGGTGTGAGATGTGAGATAAAAGGAGGAGTCAAGGATGATGCCAAGTGTTTTGGCTCCAGCAACTGGCAGGTTGGAGTTATCAACCGAGATGGAGAAGACTGTAGGAGGAGAAGGTTTGGGGGAGGTACATCAGTTCAGTTTTGGACGTGCTGAGTCATAGGCATTCACATGATATTTAAATAAAGTCTCACCACTGGATGAGGTCATCAAGGGATGAGCACAGCTAGAAAAGAGAAGAGGGTCCTGGACAGTGCCTGGAGACCCTCCAGCATTAAGAGGTTAGAGAGAAGATGAACAATCAGCAAAAGAGACTGAGAAATAGTTACCAGTGGGGTAGGAGGAAAACCAGGAATCCTAGAAGCCAAGTATTTACAGGAAGTGGGAGTGATCAGTTGGTTCCAATGATGCTGGTCGGCGAAGCAAGATCAAGGTTGAGAACTGACTATTGGATTTAGTTTTTGGAGGATACCGGTAACCTTGACTTTGACAGGAGCAGCATTTGACTCTTGACCTCGTGGAGTCCCACAGTTTGACTACTGACTATATTTAAGGCTCCCTTATTGTTGATTTTCTCTTCTCAATTAGGTTGTACACTGCAACATTAGGGATGATGAGTTAACCTGTCCCAGAGCAATGGTCCTTGTCAGGCTGTAGGGTCTTCTAAAACCTACTGTAGGCCCAGAAACAGTTTGTAAACAGGCCCATCTGAATACCCCTCCAACTAGGGCATTGACATAGAGAAATTTTCCTCATTCCTGGCTTACCTTGGATACAGAATTTCAGTTCCTTGGGATCAGTGATGACCTTCCTGCTTTCCCGGATCACAACCCGATTCTTCTTTGTTTCTCCCCAGAGATTGGTGCCACCATACATGCTGGGAATGTTGAGAATGGCAATGCCTTCAAGGAAGATGTTGCTCAGGTCCACACCAACTCCATCACACTGGGGTGCAGGGAGAAAAGGTTATGTTAGCGTCTTCAGTGTATCGCAAACTAAGGTGGTATGTACATGTGTATGAGTGTGTGTGTGCATGTGTGTATATGTGTGTTGAGGGCTCTAATCATGAAGGTTGTGATGGACTCTAAGCCATAAGCTTGCCTCCATCAGAAGCTGAATCCTGGGCAAAGTTGCTCAGGCCTAATGCTTTGGACACTGCAGTGAGATGGGGAAGATCCAGTCCTGGTCAGCTCTGAGGAAGATAGCGTAAGGTTCCAGGGACTCTCTATAAATTTAGAAGGGCTTAAGGGATGATTCATAAGATAAGTGCAAACCTGTTCTCCAGTCCAACCTCATTATCATTCATTCTGGCCCTTCCTAACAGTTGTGAAGAGTTGGTAGGACACTGAGTCTGTAACCTAAGACAGTAGATTCTCAAGAATGACAGAAAAGTTTCATTTACCACCTCTTATTTTATCCCTCCTGTGAAAGAACAAGACTTTAAGGTTTGGAAGCCTTTCAGAATTTGCCTGTCTCCCATATCTTTATTGTAAGTGCAATTTTGGCATGTGTGCTTGCTGATGTTGCAGAGTTTATCCTATTTCTACCATCCCCATCCCCATCAGGTACAAAAGGGCAGAAAGCTTGAATTTGCCCATTTCACATATCGATAAGGTCATCTTTCTTCACCATAATGTTTATCAACACAGCAAGAAATATATTATCTCTGATCCTTGTTCATCAAGATTGTCGGTAGTTTAATTGATTTACAGAAAAAAAAAAAACTGGACCCATAGAGGTGAGCTAAGTTAATGAAAATTGCATAGCTGATAAGTAACAGAAAAGAGAGTCTTAGTGGGGGAATTTGACTACAAAGCCCAAGCTCTCTACCTTGCTTATTGTGATGCAGGGAAAATCAAAAGCATGCAACTGAAAACCATGGTCTTTGAAGTTACCTTCAAATCCAAACTTCTAGAGATTTCTCAAAAGAGGGGGACTAGAAAAATAGGTCTTGTTGCCATGCTGGTTTACCTACTGATTTCTTTGATTCTCTTAATTTATAATGTCTTATCCCCATGACTTTTCCCAGTTATAAAATGGAATAGAGTGAGCTTCTCTGGTAAATAGGAACTCATTTTTATATTAAGATTCTGATTACTTAAAAGGTCCTTTATGTTGAACCAGATTCTCTTTCTTCCTGCTATACTCATTAGTCTTTTCCTCTTTTCTGAAGGCAGACAGAATGACCCTCCTCCCTCTTCCATTCAGACAACTCACCATCATCATTGTGCATGTGTATTGCCATCTACCAGGGAAGCTTTTGTATACATCTCACCTATTACCTCATAATAATCATAAATTAGTTACTATGGCTATCCCCTTTTTACATTTGGGGAAACTGAGGCACTGGGGCAGTTAAATAACTTGCCTAAAGTCACACAATTTACAAATGGAAGTATACAGATTTGATGGCAGGCAGGCAGAATCCAAGTCTTACCCACTGCTGGACTTATCCTCTCTCTCACACCACCATTGGTTGTGCCTCCTCTGAGCTGAGCACTGCCAACTCTCTCAGTCCCCTCCCTCAAGACTTGGTTTTCAGACATTCCCTATCTTGGTTGCCCTGTTCTGCACACACTACAGTTCATCACTCTCCTACTCCACAAGGCCCCCAGCATTAAAAAGAACACCAATGACAGGATCTGATGTCACAGGAGGCAACATCATTGACACTTCCTGGGCTGGGATCCTATGACACTATCTGGCCCCAGAAATGAGATAATGTAGGAAGTTACCCTTATTGTTAAATATGGTCAAAGTTGCACTAGCTCTTTTGTTAGCAGCTAGATGACTGCCAAATCACTCTATCTTGAATGAGTGCTCATCTCCATCACCCAGACTCCTCTTCCCATCATCTGTTTCTCAACTTGGTCTTCCTTATCCCAAACTCGTATATATATTAAAATAAATAAATAAAATAACTAAGACACAGGGCTTTACATTTATGTCAACTAATTTCATTTGGCTTTTAGTTTAAGCTTCGTCCAGTCCCTCTAGTTGATTTTAAATCTTTATTCTATGACCCTTTTCTATAGCTCTCCTATCATTTGGAGATTAAGTCATTAGTACATGTATATAAATGGCAAAAACTGGGGCCAAGTCTTCTCTTTGGTCATTGTGTAGTAAATAGCCCTTAAGGTGTGACTGCCCTATCGTGGCTACATCCCCTGGACTAAACTGTCCTCTTTTCATTACAATATGGAATCACAGAACTTAGAGATGAAAGGGACCTAAGAGATCATCCCCCATCTTTCATATATGAAGCCCAGCAAGGTTAGGAAACTTGCTGTGGTTCACCCAACTTATTAATGATGGAGCTAGACCAGTATCCTGGTCTGTAGACCTCAGTCCTGTGATCTTTCCACTAAAACACAAGACATTGCGCTGAGATCAAATATTATTTCCTAAATGATCACCCTACAATTTCTATCAGTAAAGAAATGAAAAAACTCAAATGTTTTCTATTTTTCTTTCTTCAAGTCATTCTGCTTGGGCTTCAGTTGGCCTGAAGTCAGGCTTACAGGTCGGAGTTGCTTTTGTGCATTCATACCTGTGTGCACACCCATCCCTTGCCTTTCCACTTATGTGTGAACCAACTGTTTCCTGAAAGCATGGGCTCAGCCCAGAGGTCCCTGTTGCTGTCATGGTGATTCTCTTTTAAACTCTTTTCCTTTGTTTTCCTCAACAGAATTAATGAATTGTTAGAAATTTATTTTGTAATGTCTTCCAGCCTTTCATCCATTACACACAGATTCATACTTAGGGATTTAGCCAAGAATCTCACTGGGTCAGACTTTTCTCCAAACCCTCTGAAATGAGCTCTGCTCAACTCTGTGCCCAACACTGTCTTCCTGCATCCCATCAACTTCCTAGACAGCAAGTCACTTTTCTTCTTGTTGTTACTTCCACATCACCAGTATTCATTTCACATGAAAACTGAGAGGCAATGCAGTGTTTTGCCTGGGTTTGGAGACAGAGGTATGTTTAAATCTTAGCTCCTTCACTTACTAGCTGTGTGTTCCTGCGTTGGTTTCTTAACCTCTTTGGGCTTTGTTGTTTGTAAAATGGGGTTAGGGGTGGGAATAAACATTTCAAGGGTTTGATTGGTCTCTGGAAGGCAGTAATATTCCATAAACATTTTTGTTATTACAGTTCGTAATAATATTACCTGGGCCATGAGGCATATTTCCGCCTGAAATCATTCTCCCTCTCCCTGAGACCTTGCTGGAAGCATTCTAATGGCCCCATGGCCTGACCCATGCTAGTGAGAGCCTCACCGGCCCATGCCTGCACGCCCATTTTTCTGGGTTCTTGGCCTGCAGTCATCACACGCTGATTTCCTTCAGATCTCAGGATCGCTTAGGTCTCACTAAAGGCGGAAAATCGCCCTGCCGGGTTTTGGAAAGTGGAACCGAGACCGGTACACTGCCTACTTAAATGGAACACAGGCCCTGGGGGGTTTCAGAGCTAAAACCTCCAACAGTTTCATGACGTCATCTGCAAGCCCCCCCCCCGTCCCCGCCCGCCCTGCTCGGACTCAGGGGGCTCCCGGGATGAGTACACGGAGGGAGGGCGGCGGCCTCTGCGCGCTCCGTTAGCAAATCCCCAACCTAGGCCTGAGCTAGCGGACTCCCCTCTAAGTCGAGGCTGCGCCGCAGTGGAACTCAAGGGTTTATAGCCCAGTTTGGGGCTGAGAGAGCTCTCGTCCAGGGCAGCGAGCGCGCCCGCGCCCCAAATTGTGCTCCCTGTGTGCGCGGGCGGCGAGGTGCCGGACCGCAGCCGCCGGGGCTGAGGCGGCTCTGCAGGCCCTGGGTGGGCTGGGCTGGGCTGGGCTGGGCCGGGCCGGGGTGGGGTGGGGTGGATCAAGGCCAGCCCGGCTCCTGCCGCGTTGGAAGCGGCTCAGGAATCCGAGGCGCGCCCGCCCGGACCCCTCTGCGCCGGCCCGCGGGTGCAGGCCCCGCTCAACATCGGGCCCCTTTGCGAAGACGATGCCCGCAGTTTTGGTTTCTTTCTGAGCCGGGGATCGTTTGCTTGGTGGAGGGCCAGCGCATAGGTAACCAGACACTGGGGTACGAAGCCAAAGCGTAGTTACGCGCAAATGAAATGCATCTGGAACCTGGATCCATCCTCTCCCTCCCACCCGCTCCCCACCCCCACCTTGATCTCTAGCATCCCTAAAATCTCCGTAATTCTGGGCAGAACTAGGACACGCTAAGGTGCTCCCTGAGGGGGAAAGGGAGCAGAGGCGAGGGGGGACGTTGATGCTTCCCTGCCCCGGCTGCGGGCTCCCGACCCCCACCCCAGCCCCCAGCCCCCACCCCAGTGCCTGTCCGCCTCTGTGACCTGAGCAGGCGGCGGTCCTGAACCTCCTCTCCCTGAGCGACGCTGCCTCCCTTTCAGCCCCGTCGATCCTATTTCTGAAGGTCCTCAGAGAAGGAGATCCCATAATTTATTTGATGACCTGTTTCAGTTTTTAGCAACTAGGAAATTCTCCCTTCTAACCTCGATTCGCGGTGCCACGGGTTATGTCGATTTCCCCTGGTGTGGACCGCGGGTTGTTTGTTTCATACCCTTGCCACTGGGCTGTGCCTGCTCTCTAAATCAGGACAGATCTAGGGTGCATTTGTCCCCTTTCAGTTTGAGATTTTCTTTCTTGGGCTCCTTGCCACCATGCTGTCTTAATTTGTCCCTCCTATCTTTGATGACTCTTTCTTGGTCTTTCTTTTTAAATTCTTTTCATTATGGGTATTTCCAAATATATGGGAAAGTAGAAAGAATAATAAATCATAAAGTACCCAAAATCTCAGCTTCAGCAATTAGCAACCCACAGCTAATCTTGTTTTAACTCTACCCCAGTTCATTTCTCCACCTCCATACTGAACTATTTTATAGCAAATCCCTGATACTCTATCATTTAATCTATGAATACTTATGTATGTATTTTTAAATAAGACTTAAAAAAAGAATTACCTCAATACAATTATCACTCTTAAAAGTAATAATTCTTTAATATCAATAAATATCCAGTAATTGTTCAAATTTCCTTGCTGGTTTCATTTTTTAAGATAATTGGTTTTTCTGAAAGGTCGGTCTACAGATTAAATTGGGTTGATACGTCTCATGGTTTCTTTTGATTTATAAATTTCCCATTCTTCCCCCTTGTCTTTTAATGTTTATTGAAGGAAATGAATCATCTAGCTTGTACAGCAGTGCTTCTCAAATTTTAATGTGCTTACAAATCCCTGCAGGATTATTAAGATGCATATTCTGATTCAGAAGGTTTGAGATGGGGCCTGGTGACACTGATGTTGTGTGTGTGATGGACCATACTTTGAGAAGTAAGGCTGTAGCATTTCCAAGATTCTGGATTTCGCTGACTGAATCTCTGAGGTGTCTTTTAAACATATTTGCAGTCTATGTCTTCTATTTTCAATAAATGGCTACTTTTAGATCTCGAAGCTTTATGAAATTTGGGGTGACTTTTTGGCAAGAATAGTTTATCTGTAGGATTGTGTATTTTCTATTGCATCTCATTAGGAGGCACATAGTTTGCTTCTCTCTCTCTCTCTCTCTCTCTCTCTCTCTCTCTTTCTCTCTCGATGTTCAGATTGGGTTATTGGGTTCAAATATTGTCAACCTGAATCTTCCACTATAGAGATTTTAATCACTGGAGGATAAGCCTTGTCTAGATCCATTAATATAGTCCCCTTGAGGGCACCCTAGCACCCTTTCTGTGCTTTTCTTCCACATCTCTACAAATGCCATTTTCTCCATAAATTCCTCCCTGTCCACTCTCTAAAAAAAGCTTTCTCTTTCTCTCTTCTCTGTATCTGTGTTCTCACAGAATTAAAGACCTGAAGATTCTTGAAAAGTCATTCAGTCCACTCACCTAATTTTATAGATGAGAAAAATGGAGATTAAAGAGGTGAAAGAAATGGCCCAGTGTCACACAGGTAATCAGAGTAGCAGATCTAGAATTAGACATTTGGTCTTTTGGATTGGCAACCAGGAGGTCATGAATGATTTTGAAGAGAGGAAATTTTTGGCAGCTGGATAAATGCCAGAGCACAAAAACCCAGATGGAACAATATCTAATTACCAAAATGAGAACAATGAGACCTAGAGTTGGTAAGTGATCTTTCTACATAGCATAGCTATCTCTTGCAAGAGCTGGGACTTAACTAGGGACTCTAAGGTACGTAGGAGTGGTAGTGAGGGAACAGAGTCAGAATTGCCATGTAGTTGGGTGACAGATGGGGCTGGAGGGAGAAGATAGGATCTAATAGAATAATATGATTAAAGAAAAGGTTTTTCGTGGATGTTTGAGGCAGAGAAGATACTCAATGAACACTTGTATGAATGCATAGAAGGAAGAGGAAGTTGGGAATGCCTCGGATGGGAAGTAGATGGAATAGAAGAGAAGATGCTGAAGATGGCGGTGGAACATTTGTCTAGGAATGAGAATGGAGTCCTTTCCTTTCCTAGTGAGTGAAAAATGGGGGCGGGTATCTTTTGAAGAGGAAAGTGCTGGGGAATGTCTAGGGAAAACAATATTTCAGTTATAGTGAAGAGGAAGAGAGGGGCAGAGGAAGAGGTGGATGACATCTGGACACACTTGAATAGGGGTTTTGATGGGCTGAGCAGGAGATGGGCAGAAGGTGAGGGTGGCCTGCCTGATGCTTGGGGCTCCATGTCAAAGCCTCAGATACACGCTCAAGGGCAGAGAGATAGCTGACATACAGACCTGACCAAGATCTCTCTCTCTCTCTCTCTCTCTCTCTCTCTCTCTCTCTCTCTCTCTCTCTCTCTCACACACACACACACACACACACTTTTTTTTGAGGGACCAGGATGCTGACAGCCATTAGGCAAAGGGAAAGCACCAATATAACAAGCTGTACAGCTCCAGGGTCCTGTAGGGCCCAGTTAAGGATGAGGTGTTAGTGCTCATTTATAGTGGGTGCATTTCTGCTTTGGCAGGTGGGGAGGATATGTTCTCTGTGAACTGGCCCAGCAGATTAGAATGTAAATTACACTGTGGGGAAGGCTGGCATTGGTCCACAGTCCCCTATGGCTTGGAAAGAGGGTTAGCTGGGCTCTAGGAAAGGCCAGTCATAGTAACCCAAACTGGTGTGCAAACAGGCTACAGAGTTGGGCCTACTTGCTTTTGTTCCTGCTGTATTCACTGCTTAACCTGCTCCTCAGCTCTTTTATGTCTATTAAATGCTACTCTTCCAGCTCAAAAACTATCTGCTCTATGAGGTTTTTCCCAGGGTTATAGCTAGAAACTGATCTTCCCCTTCTCTAAATTTTCATTGCTTTGCTTTTGTCTCTTATAGGGAATACATATTCTGCTATGTATTATGCACATTTGCCTATCTCCAGGAGACTTTAATTTCCTAGAGGGTAGGGCCTATATGTTATACTGCTCTTGTTCTCTATAGTTTCTGGCATGTCTTACCCTTATGAGGGCAACAAATCAACTATTTGGTAATTGAAAGAATGTGTGGAGAAATCCCAAAATGGAAACCAAGGTGTTCCTTAAAGAAATTTTAGAAGGTTTTGTTCCTTTCAGATGAATCCCCACAACTTCCCACGATGAATACATTGACTGAATAAAGTGGACTGAATGTCCGGGTTAGGGAGAGATATGGCAGGTCAACCCAAGTCTGAAAGAAGTAGTCCTCTTATCACAGTTAAGGGAAATCTATATCTCAATAGCTGGTAACAAGAATAGGGTACATGGGTGAATTTTATATGAGAGACGTTAAGAGACAGAACACAAAAGCATCCATTTATCCATTAAGGAGGCTAAGAACCTTCTTACTCTGCTAGACCCTGGGGATGGAACAGAATGGGAGACAATTCCTATCCTCAAGCTGCTCACAGCAGGTTCAGTGCTAGAGGCAGTGGTGTGCAGCTGTATGCTTACCAGCAGGATCTCCAGGAAAGGAGGAGGAGCCTCGGCAGCAGAGGCAGCAGCTCTGATCATGGTGTTCCCTGGTATAAACACTCTCACTATGGCCGGTTTCAAGCTACTAACGTGACATCTCTGAAAGCAGAGATGCGCCAGCGACTAAGTTGGCTCCAGCACACCACTGAAAAGGAAGTAGACATTTGCATATCTGTAGGGCCTATGGCCAGAGTAGAGAAATTTATTGGGAGTGAAAGAAAAGCAGCCAGGGCAAACAATGACATCTATTTTCCCTAGAGAAGAACTAGAGAGCGTGTTTTTAGTGTCAATAATCTGATGTGTATTCTGAGGGAAGAAAAGGCAATAAATTGAGTGGTGTTGATGAGTGGTGAAAGCATTACTGGAAAGACAGTTCAGTATGATTAAAAAAAAAAAATTGGCCTGGCATGGAGGTAGATCTTGGACAGTGGCTTCCCCAGAGGGGCTGTTTTATATCATTTTAGGAGCCAATGTCTGTTGTGGGCAGTTAGATACTAGTACTAGTACATACATATGCTATATGGTAACATTGATATATATTACTGAGTAACTATTATGAACTAGGACTTCATATATTTTTATTCTTATAGCCCTGAAATGTTGGTATTTACGTCCTTGTTTTTGCAGATGAAGAAACATTGACTCAGTGAAACTCAAGAAGGTCTTTCTTTTCCAAATTGATCCAGGTTTATGGTAGGCTTCATGAACCTGCAGGTTTCCTGCATGTGATGCAAACAAGGTCAAGGAGACAGTCCATCTTATAGAGAATGTACCTGAAGCTTGTCAATCTTGTGTGCTGTTACCAATGAGACCGCTTTTGGAGTATTATAGGTACAAGAGATTTGCTTCTTCATTTTAAAGAGGACATTGGAAAAATATAGAGTCTGTCAAGAGAAATGTGCCCAGGATAGTTATGGATCTGTATATCAAGTCATATAAAGAACTGGGGATGTTTAGCTCAGTGAAGATCAATAGGAGACAACATGGAAGATAGATTTTAAGCCCTGTAAAGAGGAGACATGTGAAGGAGCAAGAAGGCATATTCTGTTTGCTCCCAGAGGGTTGAAATAGGCTTAATGGATGGGGAATTCAGGCATGTATCCCATAAATACTTTTGTACCTATTTTGTTCCAAGCATTGAACTAAGTGCTGGCAAGGGAAGGATATGGTGATGAATGAGACCTATATCTTTGTCAACATTGGGAGGAGCTTTCTGAAAGTCAGAGCTGTTCCCACATGGAACAGGCTTCTGGAAAAGTAGTGAGCTTCCTATCCTTGGAGTATTTGGGAGGAGGCTAGAGGCACACTTAACAGAATGTGCCAGAATTAATCTGTTGAGTTAATTCAGTTTAATTCAATTTAATTAAAATTAAACTAACCTGCCTTAAGGAAAAAAAAAAGGTTAACCCAAGTCTGAAAGAAGTGGTCCTCTTATAATTAGGGGAAATCTATACCTGAACAGTTCAGAACTTCGAAGTCTATGTTCAACCTTGCTTTGGCAGGCTAGAGTGATGTTCTGAAAAAGTGTTATCTGATCCCCCTCCCACCAGCCTTGCCCCCTCAGCTGCCTGCTCTGTGTTCTCTGACAGCGAGCTGTGGTGGGCCAGTGAGGCTGGCCAGTAGCTGCCATCTGTGACAGAGATGATGGAGTTTTGGCGGGTTTGTGTGGGTTCAAGGAATGCAGCATTGAAGCCATGTACACACAACCTGTTTAAGAACATCCCATGGGCAGAAAATGTTTTCTTCCTCTTCAGCCCTCCTTTGTTGCTGTGCCAGGCGGGCACAATGGTGCCTTTGAGAGGGGCAGCTGGAAGGGGGTGTTGGCAGGGAGGCTGGAAGTAGAACATTGCAGCTGGGGGGAACCAAATTCATTTCCAGGAGCAAGGCTGCACTGGATGCCAGTTTCCAAAACAAAACTGCTGTTTCTCAGAGCTCATGGTGGTGGGTTGCCTCAGAGTTGGACAGAAGGCAAAGCCATTTCCTATCCGCTGCTGCTCCACCCTCCCCAAGTTAAAGAAACCTGGTGTGTTGAGGCATTTTTGCTCTGGATGCAGATTAACAGGCTTTGCTGTCTGGAGAGCTCAGGCCAACTTGGGGTGGATGGGGCTTTCAGAGGGGTCAGACTTTCTTGCAGACAGAGCAGGGCTGATGGCCATAGAGACTGCCAGGGCTCAGGGACAGGTAGGTTTCTGGGCCATGAGAGAGGGCTCAGAATGGAGACCCTTTCTTCTGCCTTTCAGGGTCACTTCCTCCGAGCCCATAGCTGCTCGGCACCCTTGCTGCCACGTGGCCTCTGCCTACTCACTATCTTAACTCTTTTTGGTGAGAAAGAGGTGGGAGAACGCTGGCATTTCCTGCCCTGAGGTCACAGTTGTCCCAGACCCTCTGCTACTTTCATAGTTCCCAGGGATGGGCGTGGGAGGTCTTTCCACTCACCACACTGTCAGAAGGTCTGAGTGCCAGGCAAATGGCTCAGCCATCTCTCCCTTTGTGTTACAAATGTAGCGAGATGAGTCCATTTTATTTCCGTGGCTTCCAACAAAAAGGTCCTCTTTGAGGCTGGTCAAGAGGTAATTTCTGTTACTGTTCACACTAATTTTTCACACTGTTTCAATTTTACAATCAATATAGAACAATTACTTCATTTCAGGCACCGAGCTAGGCCTGGGGATACAGAATGAATAAGATAGAGGCCCTGCTTCACACAGCTGATTGCCTAATAGATATGCCAAGTCCCCAGTGGGAAGGAACCCCACTACCAAATCGACAGACACATGCACATTCGGTGGAAAGTGGACGTGTAATGCGGAGGCCATCTCTTACAGGGAATGTTGTGGCGTTGTGAGGGCCACAGGGGCTTGAAACTCATGTAATCTTGGTGTACGAGTTTATCCTTCAGAGACTTAGTTTCCTTGTATAAATAATGGGAATAATATATACCGAGTAGAGTTGTTATGAGGATTAGATAAGGTGTTGTCTGAAAGTGCCAGGACAGAACTTGTTGCAAAGTAAGCATCCCGTAAGTGGCTGCTGATGTTAGTAATTTGTGGATCTTAAGGGACTTGAGATGTGACATGTATGTGTGCACAGTGGTTATTTCTCCAACCCCTTAGATTACGTGCCCTTCCTAAAAGAGTCTGAATTCTTTTTCTATAGAAGACTAGGATCAGCAAGTTTAGGATCTCATTGACTAAAATAGATAAAGATCTGTTTACTAAAAAGCCAATAAGATGTATTTGTATATAACATCCTCTGTCTGTTTCATAACCCAGTTGTAGAAGCAGAAAAGGATTGGAATGGTTTTCTTCTCCAAGGTCCCCGAATCTCCTGCGTATGGAGATGAAGACCACGAGTTCTTTCCAATATTCTAAAAAGTCTAAGAGAAATAAAACATTTCCCACTGACAAGGCTCCATAATTCATTATTACTTAAAAGATGCAGTTCCTTGGGGAAAGTTATTCTTTCACAAAAGGACCTCAGCAGTAGCAAAGTTAAGCTTGCTGGAACAGAGGTTACCTGGAGATCTGCCAGGAACCTTTCATGGGGGTGCCTTCTAAGCCAACACACTGAGTTATGTGACCCCAACCTCCATCTTCTGAGACTTCCTTGGGCCTTTTCTATCCACGGGGCTGTGTATCTCCCTACTGCTTTGTGAAAATGGAGGCATGAAAATTCATCCATCAAAGTTATTCCAAAGTCCTTGGAAGATACAAAGTATGTATAGTCAGGATTCTGAAGACAAAGAAAATCAAAGCAATTCACAAAGAACAAAGGAAATGGAAAAGAAAAAAAAAATAAAAGCATATGGATAAATGAGGGCTTGAAGTGAAATACAGGGTACAAATTAGAAAGAAATAAAAAAAAAAAGGTCATTTAAGAGAGAGAAGAAGTTATGTGTCAGAAACTACAAGCAAACAATAGGATTTTACAAGAGAAAATTGACAGAAACAAGTCGGCTGAATGATTTTAAGGATCAGTGAGGGAAACTTGTAGTTAGTGCATGGCTGAAAGAGGTAGAAAGATAGGGAGAATGGAGCTGTGTTTAAAAATGGATAAGATTTAAGAAATCAAAGACTCATAGAGATCTTCCAGAGGCCTGATTTTAAAGAAACAAGGACTAATATTCTCACAGGATTGAAACAAGGCCAACATTATAACTGCCATCCCTGTTGGGGATGTTGTGGGTTACTTTTCTTTTTTGCCCCTCTATAGTTTAAAATGGATAGCCTATCATGGATTTGTATTACCTTTATAATCAGGAAAAGAGTTTATCAGACATAGACGGAAACAAGAAGAAACTGAGGTAGGGGGATCTGGAGCAGAGAGAACTGCAGGATGGGCAAGAAGAAGAAATCTGAAGTAGCAAGAGCTGTCTTGGGTGGTCTCACCATGAAGGTGATGCTGGAATGATGGTGCCACTAGACTTAATTGAGGAGGAGAATAGACTGAAAGCAGGATGTTTCTCTAAGGCCCATTCCAGCCTTCTTTTTACTCCAGTGTTTGATGCATCATCAGGTTGCCCCTTTTATTTTCCAAGAACTCAAAATCTCTTCCAATGCTCTTTTCAGCTTTCCCTTCCCCATGAAGAGGTTCCTATTTCATCTTCCTCAGGATCACTCTGGCTGGGCTGATGGGTTGAGTGTCTGGCCAGTTCCCACCTTCACGACTCCAGCTTCTGAAAGCCTCTACCTGCCCAAACTGAGAAGGTTTTGGTGATGCCAGAAGAGACCAAGGTACTTGAAGATCTCGTCCTCTCAATTTAAGAGTGCAATATTGCAGGTGGATACCGAGGTGGAATAAGACAATGTGTCAGCTGGAGCTGGAGAGTCATGGGTTCTCTTCTACTACTTATTGGTTGGGTGAACTTGGTCAAGATACTTAACCTATGAAGTCCTTGATTTCTCTCTTTTGAGAAATAATGGCACTTGATTGGATAAGAGTAGCTAAAGGTATCTGCCTGATCTGAGTCATTAATAAGCTTCTTTACATGCACATGGCTGTGCTAAATGTTAGCTTTAGAATTCATGATTCTGTTAGACAAGGTCCATATCATGATATGGATTCAATATCACCAGCACTGTGCCCGGGGCACTCCCTTTTGTAAAATTAAATTTTTTAAAAATAAAGATAAAATTCATATAACACAACATTAACTACTTTAAAGTATATAGTTCGGTGGCATTTAGGACTTTCACTGACACTGTCTTATTGAAGTGCTAGAATAACACAGTTGTTTGGGTTGGTTCAATTTTGTCGTAATCAAAAGTGCTGCACTGTGTCTCCGTGCCCATGCTCTTGTGAGTTCACTGAAGTGCAGCAAACTCTCTAGGATTAGGTTGTGAAGAACTGGCTGGGTCATACTGTCCACAAAGGTATTTTCAGTTCAGTATATATTGCCAAACAAAGTGGTTCACCGCTTATGTTCCCATCAGCCATGTCTGAGAGTTCCCGTTTCTGCTCTTCCTCCTCATCATGGCAGGGTATGCATGGAGCACTACAGAGCAGTTAAAAATAACAAACTTGCCCTATCAACATCAAGAGGGAGAGAGCTCAGGAATGTAACGGTGAGTGAAAAAGGCAAGTTGCAAAAGGATTGTGGGAAACTCCGTTCTATCTGTAATTTATTTCTTCATTTGAAAAATGCTTGAAAGGAATAAAATAATATAGACAAATATCAATTCTAAGAGAGGGAAACGGGAGTATTTGATATACTGTTCTCAAGATTTTGTAGTATTTTTAAAAATCCTCATTGAAAGAGGGGAACCGATGTGCAGAGATTCCTAAAATATACTTGATAACAGATTTTTTTGAGCAGCTTCCAAATTTGGACTTTCTTTTCCGCATGCAGAGGTTCACATTACTGGAGCTGGCTCGCCTTCCCTTGTGAACATTGTTTTAAAGTAGATAAAATATCAAGGAATTTTGGAAGTTCTTATTTTTAGCCAGTAAAATGAAAAATTTCCACAGCATGTAAAGTAAGTGCTCGAGTGGAAGCCTGCCTGGTTTGCTGCACCTGACTACAATCGCGTCTGAAAACCTTTGCAAGGCTATTCTGGGCGTGGGGTGGGGAGGTGACTCACTGTGTCCCTCCCTCACTCCATCCCCCACCTGTTTATTCAGGTGAAGGCAGATTAGAATGAACATCAAGGGTGGCTTTGGAAGGGAAGAGAAGTCAGGGGCTCTGAGAGACCATGAGAGACAGCCTTAGACCACATATGATGAGAGTCATGTGGGTGACTTGGTGGCATCTTAATTAGAGAAGATCGCAATTTACTGAGCACCTATTTGCCAGGAATAGCACTAGCTTTCATAGGCTTTCCTCTGTGTTCAGGTGAAGGAAGCATTTAGGACAGGCATTTGCAATATTTTTTTATGTTCTTTTTGATGAAAGAAAAAATCTCAACCTGCCTTTGATGTTAGCTGAAATGTTAAAATAAATAAAAGTATGTGAATAAAAGCAGGTCAGATATACCCCATACCTGTGAAAATTTCTGTCTAGATTAAAGTACCAGTACCGCCCTGAAACTCCCTGGTTTTGGGCAAATCTGTATTTGACTCCTGACCTGTCCGCTCATAGGCTGTGGACCTCAGGTGAGCTTCTTGCCTTCTCTCAGCTTCTATCCCCTTCTTTGGAAAGGTGATTATAATACCTGCCACTTGGAGCTGCTTTGCAGATTCTGTGAGGTGCTTAGCACCATTGCCAGTTACTTAAAAAAACAAAAACAAAAACAACCCTGAAAACTTTAATCTAAATAAAAATAGCCTTGGGAAGTAGGCAAAGCTCTTTTCTGCCCATTATACAGATGAGAACACTGAGGCCCATACACACAGTTCACCGAGTTAATTAACCTAACTGTAGAACAGGGCTAACCCCTGTGTCTTGTGTGTCTGGGCTAGGCCCCTCTCTCACTGTGCCAGCCCTGGCTGAGTGTCGGTCTGCAGGTGAGCAGTAGATCTAGAGTCACCTTCTCCCCTGTTTGAGCCCCTGAGACCCCAAAACAGTGTCCAGAGTTATCTGGCTCGTTTGGCTCCCCCGAACCCCTGGATCCAGTTTCCTTAGAACTAGTTAAGGGACTACTATATTAATTCTTGTGTGTTCTGTCAGCTGGGCTGTAAGCTTCATTTCAGAGCAGGCACTGAGTCTCCTAGTCCTTCTCCACAAGCCACTAGCCTCAGAGAGACGGGCTGGATTCCACGGGAGAGGCTTTTAATGGAGATCTTCCTTGCATTATCTCCTTTTAGCTTTAAGTTTCACTATTCAAATTTTACCAGCGGGACACACACACACACACACACACACGAGGAAACTAAGTAGACTTTACTATTTCTCCGAACTCTTTACATTTTTGTGCTCTCAGCCTCAGTTTCCTCACTCATAAAGTGAGGACATTAATATTTGCCCTGCATGGTCTGTAGATCCAAATAAAATGAGATGGGAACCAGTGGGACAACCTTTTGTAAACTTTAAGGCAGTTTTCCTTTCTGACTCTCACCTACTGACCATACTGAACCTAGTCCTTCCTCAAACAAACAGGAGGACTGTGTCTTCTGTTTGAAAGCATTTCTCAGCAGATCTGCCCAGCTGCCTCAGCTGAGAGGGAACCAAATGGTGTCACATTCAATAAAGGAGGAAGAAACAGTGCATCCATGCTGAATCCACTGAGTTCCTAGCACTTGTTAGGTACGTCTCTATTTATTGGCTTCCAAGCTAAACTCATTCCAGGAGGCCTAGATCTTCTCTCTTACTAACTTCCAGCAATGAAATCTTGGTTAAGTTACTGAACGTATCTGGGCATCAGTTTCTTCATTTAAAAAATGTAATAGTACTTGCCTCACTGGATTATTGTGTCAAATGAAGACACATTACCGTAGGCAGTCAAAGCATGTGACTTTTTCTTTTTACCTTTTAATTTTTCCTCTCCCTTCTGTTTACCCTTCTAAACCTCTGTGCCTCAGCTTACTTTTCTATGAAATGGGGATAATAATAGCTGGCTTACTTAGCTCACAGGGTTGTCATGTGACTATGGAATAAAGGCTGCTGTAGAGTTTTAGAAACAATGATGTGTAGTATAAATACCTGTCTGGACTTATTCTCAGGATGCTTGGCCTTGAACTGATGAGTGTGCTGGTCCTCACAGGCTTGCGCTGCAGTGTGATGTGGCCACATTTAGAAGGTCACTTAGCGTAGCTTCTCTTCATGCTCTTCCTCAGGCCCCTGATGCCCTCACATCTACCTGCAGTGCTCTACAGCCTCCTAACCCCTGCTACTCCTATGCCTCACCCCCTTCTGTCTCTCTGTTCCCACTCTGGATCACAAGGCACAGGATCATCCATCCACTGCTCTCTGGATGCAAAAATGGTGCCTGTCCCAATCCTGTGGACTGTCAGGAGCCACCTGTCACATGACACCCCCTCCTTTACCCTCATGAATAAGTACTAAAAAGACTCATTATGGGGAGATAAGGAAAACAGGAAATGGTCCCCAGAGCCCCCAACAACACACAGTGTGAACAACCCACCCCCTGCAGAAACCATCAGCGTCTTTAGCAACCAGGCCACCATCCTGCTGTGTGCTTGAGGAAGAGCCATTGTGTCTTGGACCCAGAGAGGGCCATCAGCAAGGCTGGCCTGGAGCCTGGAGCTGGGAGCCAGGAGGGCAGACCGCAGAGGCAGGGGGACGAAGCTGCTCTATTCTGGGCACGATTTCAAGGCCAGCTGCAGGGAGAACAAGCAGTTGCTGTGTGCCTACAGCTGGCAGTCATTAGGCCAGGGCTGTTCCTCACTTGGGGTATATTTAAAGAGACCCTACCAGCCAGTCATGTCAACAGGAAAAATGCACACATATCTCTCTGTTGGCCACGCTCAGTCTCCAGCCCAGCCCTCTTTTCCTTCTCTGGAGCTCCCAGGCAATGGATTTACATATCAACAGAGAATAGCTGGCTCCTTAGCCTCTCCCAGGTGTAGGTGGTACCACCTGGGGACACTCTCAGATGCTCCTGGACCTCTCTGCCCTCTGACAGAGCTGGCAAAAAGTTCAGGGGATTAGCTGGATTGGCTCCTCCCACCCTGGGGTTGGTAACCCAGCAACCAACAGGGAGGCAGGCAGATGAGTCCAATAGACACACAGAATCTCCGGCTTTGTGTTTTGTTTGTGAAAACTCCCTGTTAGCACAGGCTCCCTTCCGGTAGAGAGTGGTGGGGCTTTCCCACACTGCTTCAGGCCAAATGCTCCTCCTCTTAGGGATGCCCAGGCCCCACTTGACTGCTAATGCAGACTTAGGGACAAAGCCAGTAGGCTAGCAGGAGCCCATCCTGGCTGAACTCTGGCTGCCCCCTTTACTTGTTTTTCTCAAGTGAACACAAGACTACAGGTCTGACTCCCAGAGACCGTGGGCAAGGGAACCAATGGCCTGAGGTCCTAGAGAGCAGAGATGGAGCTGGTGTGCACAGACGTTTGGGTTTTCAGGTGGCCAGAGACCAAGGAGACTGTCTCATATCAGTGAGAAGACTTCACCAGAGCAACAGAGCAGAAGTGGGTGAGGGGGCGGGAGGTGGGCAGCTTCTCAACCAGGGAAGAGAAGCTGACATGCAAATTGTCTAAGGCAGGCTGCTACAAGTGCTGGAGGAGTAAGTAAAACATGAATGCGCCAACAGAATCAGCTACATAATTTGAAGGGCTCAGTTCAAAATGAAAATGCAGAGTCCTTTGTAAAAAAAAATTATCAAGAATTTCAAGACAATGACAGAAGAGCATTAAACCGAGGGCCCTTCTTAGAAGACTGCATAGGTTGCACACCTCCAAAGCCAACCCTGGGTGCCTAGCAGCCATCTCCTTGAAGCAGCTGTGAAAACTGAAGCAGTTGAGCTGGGGGATGTCTGGTCACCTCTGGCCTCAACTCCCATACTTCTTACCCTTGCTGCCCTCAGGCCACCAGTTCCCAAACTTTTACCAGAAGTAGCTCCTCTCCCTGTGCTGGTAGTAACTACATCTTTTCCTCTATAAAAAGGGGAAATTGCAAGTCTGCAGTAAGGAGAAGATTGAGGGTGGGAATAAACGGTGGCCCTAGGTCCTTTGGGCTTCTAGGCCCCAGGGCCCTAAGGACTCCCTGGACAGGCCAAGAAAGGCTGGTGCAGCAACTGGAGCCTCCACTGAGTAAGGCTGCAGAGGTTTCTGGGAACTGGATAGAGGTACAATAAATGAACCATAGTCTGGATCTCCTCTTAAGGACCTAAGGAGACATATCCTGAGAGTGGGTGTGACAGTCCAGGAGCAGAACTAAGGTCCAGAAAGCCTTCTCTTTTCTTGGGAACTTACCTCCAACTCTATGTGGTCATGGAGTTTCTTGCAGGTGGCCGCAAAGGTCTCTGAGGTGCCAAATTCAAAGTACCATAGCTTGTTCTTCATCCTGGACCATGAAGCAAAGAGATGGTTCAATATTCTGTCCTTGAAATGGTCATGTAAAACAGCTATATTATTGGGGGCTGGGAGGCCCAAGCTCTCAGCATTCCCCAGACTTCTGTTTTTAGTCCTTGTTAATCAGATGATCAGGGATGGAAATATTTTACCAACTGTTCTTGCTACGAACTTAGAGAAAAACTCATTCATTTCTTAGATGTCATGGCTACTCTAGATGAACTGTCAACTGGTCTCTGAACCTCCTGGTCAGAGCAGGAGAAAAGCCTGCTTGTTTCTGAGTCTGGAACAAGGGAAGAGTCCTCTAAAAATCAACCAGAGTGGTAAGTGACAGTATGTTCTGGTCACTGTCCTTTCTACTGCTAATACACAAGGACTTCAGGCAGAGCCCTCTCTTGGGTAAAGTTGAGATACAAAGGGAAAATCAGACAGCCTTATGAGACTTGAGGATGTACAGTCTTGGGACAGAGCTAAGGATACCCCCACAATAAACGAGCCTAAACATGTGCTACTTTGTCTATGTTTTGATTGGGGGAAGCACAGTGGAGAGAATTAGAGAGAGATTTGCAGGCAAGGCGGAAAGAGAAGAAAAAAAGTGAATCGTCTGGTAGCAATAGTTCCTCCCATTTGTTCCCCTATTGTATTTGCTTAGACCATAACCATCTTTCATTTACGGGTATACCTGGTCATATTTGCTTCAAAGTAAGAGCTCACCATTTTGAGCTTTTAAATATTCAACCTTTTCTTTAGTGGGAAAACACAATGGGGTCCCCATAGAGCTCAGGGTTTTCCAAAGTCATATGATATATCCTGACACTCGGTTGTTGTGATCAGATGGTCTCACCAGGAAGTGTGTCTGAAGGTATTCCATTCCTTTCATTCCAACTGTCATCCCACTGTCAGGGACTGGCTAAGAGAAGAGACACCTGTCTAGATTATAAACTGGCATATCGTGCTAAGGAAGGATTCAAAAAAATTTCACATTCTTCTTGGCACATACTTCAGTAGAGGGGAATCTACCTTGCGTGTTGCTGATTCTCCATACTCAGATTTGTGAACTAAGAGGAAAGGAGCATTCTTCAGAGGGGAGAGGGCTCTTATTTCTTCCTAGTATTCCTTAGGCCATAGCAGATGACTCTTTAGAATAGCAAACGTTTTTCTCTCTGCCATTTCTCAAAGAGGCCACCTAAAACTTGAAGATGAGACTGTGCTCTTCCACTACATGAAGATTTCTAAGACCTAGTTAATTGGGAAGTAGCCTTTCTGACTCGTAGCATGCATGGAAAGAAATGATAAATCGTGAAGGAAATAAGAATAAGCAGAATTTAGGCAGTTATGCTTTATGAAAAAAGTTAGAAGAACTAGGTATACTTTAAGTAGACCAGTGCTTCCCAACTGGTATACTATGGCACAGGTATGCCTAAGATATCAATGTCCTCAGCATTCAGGGTGGCCAGGTGAGGTATGGGGCAGGCTGAGTCCTATACCATAGCAGGCATTCTCATCGGTATGCCAAACAACTACTTTTGTTTTCTATGCATGCCATGATGTGAAAAATGTTGGAAATACAGTTTTAGATCACTGGTTCTCTGCATGCACAGTAGTGTGAATATGAATCACCTGGGAATTTCATTAAAATGCAGGTAGGATTCAGTAGTTCAATGTCGGGGCCAAAGAAATCCTTATTTTCTAACAAGCTCCTGATGCTGGTCTAGGGGCCACACTTGGACTTGTGAACATCTGGAGACTACATTTGAAGTTCTGAAACATTAGTGTTCATAAGGATTTCCTGGGGAATGAGATTAAAATGCTGCTTCTTGGGCTCCAATCTGTAGAGATTCTCTGTGATAGTTGTGGGATGGGGCCCAGAATAGGCATTTTTATGAGTGCCCATCATTATGCAGGTGATCAGTTGTCAGCACTTTGGGAAAACATTTCTCTAGATTTCAATAAAATGACAATCAAAGATGAGGACAGACCAATTAAACCTGAAAGAGAAGATTTCTCAGGGAGGATAAAATGAGGGTCAGTGCCTTTCAACAGATGATGATTGTAAAAGACCCAGTAACTGGAAAAATACAGATTGTCATAAAGATCAAGGTTGAACATTCCTCTCTGTCAGCAAGAGCATCTCTGTAGTCAGACCTACATTGCGATTCCATTTTCAAATATCACTGCTGGTCTGAATCATGACTTTTGAAAGTTATTTCCAGGAGATTTAGAGTTTTAATAAAATTTACCAGTAGCCACAAGCTATTTTTGTACAGAAGTGGCTCTTCTGATGATCTAATAAGGTTAAGAGGTCATGGTTAGGTCAGTATTGCAGAATGACTGAGAGTTTCAACTAGACTGCTTCTCCATTGCTGGTTAGATGTGTACCTTTGGCAAGTTTTTAAGCCTCAGTTTCCTCCTCTGTAAAATGGAGATAATAAAAAAAATTGGCTTCCAACAGTAGTTGAGAGAATTAGCTGAGATGATTGCAAAGCACTTCACATGTTTGCTACATAGGAAGCAAGAATTTTAATTACTTATTTATTAGCTATTATTTGTGTTGTCATATTTGGATAACACAGTCAGGCAAAATGACAGATCAGCTTGTGTAACCATAGACTTTATATATTAAAACTTTTCTATGACCAAAAAAATCACATCTCTTGGCTTTTGATTAAAAACATGTTCCCCATAGATTTTCCAGAGTCACAGACCACACCCTAATCCTTGGTTAAATATCTTGACTAGCCAATGATTGTCCAAAGTTGTTGACAGTAAATATGCTTCTGAGAAAGTGCATGTTTGATGTGAAACAAAGTATTTATTAAATCAAGAAATCTTCATTATGCCAGGACTAGATCAGGTGTACTAGGTACAATGAAGAACAAAACAAAACACTCCATGAGCCAGGAACCTGAGAAGAACAGACAAAGAAACAGGCCATAGGGTCATGGGCTGAGCACCAAGCACTGAGACTACCTAAAAAGAGGTACATCCAATTCTTAGTCGGACCAGGAGCAGTTAGAGAAAGGATCCTACACAATCGATGCCAGAGTTGAGTTCTGAAGGATGTGGAAGGGAACAGAGAAGGTAGAGAAAGAACATTCCAGGCAGAGGAAGAAGCCCAAGAAATGGCATAGGACAAGAGAGAGCATAAACCTACTGAAGGGGACATGGAACTCAAGGTGTGGGTGAAAGGCATTGGCCACATGAGGCTGGGGACCCAGACAGGAGCAAGATTATAAAGGCTGAGGATGCCACAATTAGGTGTCTGGTCTTTATGTTAAAGTCTATAGTGTGTCATGGATCATCCTTAAGTGGGGGTGGAAGGGATTGGTGGCAGTAGTGACCTGATCGTGCTTTTTAAAGATCACTCTGTCCCAAGTGTGGAGAATGGATTGAAAGCAGTGGGTACGGACTGGAGGCCTGGAGGATGGTTTGGAGGTGGTATAGAAATCCAGGAGAGAATTAGGAAAGGCCTGAACACAGGTCATGACAGTAGACTTCAGGAGAAGAGAATGGATCCACGAGCTAAAATTTAGGAGGTGGAATTCACAGCTCTGGTAGGTTGTAAGGAGTGGTTGAAAAAGAGTCTTCAAAGTGACACCCAAGTTTTTTTCTTAGATAGCATGACAGATGCCAGATGCCATTCACCGAGACAGGGGCACAGAGGCAGCCCTCTTTGTAACTAAAAGACAGCACTTCTGTTTTTTGTCCCGTCCATTCATCCAAACATCCATTTACCCGTCCATAAAACATCTACTGAGCCCTACTATTTACCAGGCCCTGTGTAGAACTTGGAGATAAGTGATGAAAAAGAGAGCCAGGATCTCTGCCCTTACAGAGCTGACATAGGTAGGTACTATCACTACAAGTAAGGAAACTAAGACTTGGGGAGGTGAATAACTTGCCTAAGGTTCGAAAGCAGCTAGGTGCAGAGGGGGCACCCAATCAAGACTGTCTGACACCAGAGCTGTGCTTTGCTATTCTGCAGCCCCATCTTAGCATACTTTTGCAGAAAGTGTGCTGTGGTGGTGTGTGCTCTTATTACACTTACTAAACTGTGGGTTGTTAAATGGGCCTAGGGTGTTAGCAGTTGCATCGCATCCTCGGAAACACTGTCTAATGGAGTGCCAGGTCCTCCCAATTCCCAGTGCCCAGAGGAGTCCTAGAGGAGTTGAATCAGATGTGTTGCAGGAAACTCCTCGTCTTGAAAATGCACAGTCTCAGAGATCAGGGAAACCAGAATTGACCGCTGGCAAATCAGATGCTCTTGGACACCCTGCACCCTTCCTTTTCCCAGTTCACCCAGAAATGGGCAGAGGCAGTGCTTTTGAATTATCCTCGACATAGGGTGGAACAGGGAAAGCTGGGAGACAAACATAAACTACTCTTCAGGCACTTCCCACTTCAGGTTCAAATGAGTCATTTTCAGCCACTCATAATAAGAGGGCACTGTGGCCTAATGCAAGGATTCCAGAATGGAATCAAGAAACCCTCCTTCAAATTCTGACTCTGCCCTTTATTGGTTGTGTAACTTTGAGCAAATTATTTTACTTTTCTGTGCCTCTTCCCCGTTTAGCAGAGTGTTGTAAATATAAAGTAAGACATGAATAATCATTTATAACAGGTCTTAGTCTACAGAAGGCCCACATCTCCTATACACATTAAAAGTTTATTAATTGAATGTTGCTGATGCCTTGTTAATAACGAAAGTATTCTCTTCCTAATGAAAGTCACTTATCTGGTTATTCAGAAAAACAGCCATTAGCCTTTATTTGAAATAGTATAAAGGGGCAGTATTTGACTGCCTCTATTCTAGTCACCAAATTATTGAACGCAAAGGCAAGGGCCACAGGGGTAGACAGAGAAAGGAAAAGACTCCTATTAGGATAAAGGCTAATTGGGTAAGGTGGTTCCCAGAAAACTGTGTAACTGAGGTTAGCCATTAATGGTGGGCCCTGAAGTGGAGGTCAGCTTTAGGCCAGGCAACATAAAGGAAGATAAGACAGAACCTTTCTTTGTATATGTTGGGGTGTTGTTGCCAAGGGTTCTATGGGTTACTGGCTGCCCCCTTTTTCAGCTACTATGAGATTAGGAAGGAAACCAAACTCCCAGCCTACTGTCATTGCATACCAAGACACCAGGCAGGAGAAATCTGGCTTATTTGGTTCTATCTCCATTGTCGGAGCAGGTCTGTACAGCATGGAGTAAGTAGAGAAAGCCTCTCATCAGGGAGGCTTTGGCCTTTTGGTTTTGCACTCTGCCAAACATTTTACATATATTATCTCTTTCCATTCTCAGAAGAACCCTATCAGTAGGCACTAATTCTGCAAATAAGGAAATTCACAGATTGAAGTGAATTCCCCTTTGCCTCATCTTCTTTTTATTCCTTTTTCTTTACCAACTCTAACATTGGCACCTTTCCAGAGCCTATGGCAAAAGCTCATAGGGATGTGATACCCCAGAATTTGAGCTGGGAAACACAGCCTCCCTTCTCCCTGCCATCCAGAACCTGGATTCTAGTGTCCCTTTTTTTTCCTTTGAAGATTTTTCCCAGTCACTTTCCTTTTAGCCTTTGATGGAGGACTGCTACTGCTGCATGCGGCATTGGCTCTTGTCTATTTCATCTTCAGTTGTATATGAACATGTAATTTGGAATCAGAGAGGCTAGGATTCCTGACCAGCTCTGCCACTTTACTGGGTAGGCATGTCATTTAAGTGCTTTGAACCTTCATTTCTTCTTTTACAAAACGAGAATATTATTCTCTGCCCATCAAAATTGTGAAGCTCATGTGGCAAATGCAAAGCAGGTGTTTAATATACAGCAAGTGCTCACTAACTGTTCTTTCTTGTTGCTAGGAGACACAATCACTGGGTGGGGGCAAAAGTACTGTGGGGCTCTATCCCAGGCAGCCATTATTTTTTGAAGAAAATAAAAGTAACAACGTTTTAGTGACTTCTGGAATGCTTTTTCTGCATCTCTCTTCCTGAGTTTTTTTTTTTTTTCCCTCCACCATTTCTTTCCTTACTCACCTTTCACCCAGAGATGACTAATCCTCAACCAGTTGTCCTGAGGCTGATTTCCAGATCCACAAAACTCCTAGGTTCACTGTCAGGCTCTAAACTACCCAGGTGAGGCAGAAGACCCTCATCTGGGCTCCCACGGACTCTACATCACATGGAAGAGTGGAAAATAGCAGCAGTGATACCATGGGTTGACTCTATTTCTGAGTTTTCTTAATTTCTCCTTGCTTTATAAGAAAATAATATCGATTGCACACTAGTTAGTTTAAACTTTTCATTTGACAGATGAGGGAAAAATGAGACTGATTAAAAACAGTCTTTTATGTTTGTTACCAATTTAGGGCTGGATTCAGTCATCATTCTGACAGCCTATGAATAGCCTGTTTTCAAGGATGGCCACAAGTGAAACCAAGCTAGCTGCTGGGCATTTTTACCAGCAAAGACAGTGAGCTTCTGATGGCCCTTTGCTGATAATCTAGGAAGTTTTAAGGGCAATCAATATACTTTGAAGTCATCAAAATATGAGAACGCTTCTTTGGGTTTCGAGGGCTACAAAGAGGACACTACAGCTATTTTGAGACATAGGTGCCCTTGAAGTGAAGGTATTCCGCTTTGTGGTTTAGACTTTGATAATCGGGTTCTCTGAGTGGGTCATGACTCAGTCAGTTGGGCCTTCTGTGTCAGCCCGGTGAAAAAGATGCTACCCACAGGATGGGTTCTGTGTTGTGCTGAGGGGGCAGAATGACATGGTGGAGGCCATGTGGGCCAGTGGGCAGGGAACCCACCATCCAGCCCCAGTTCTCATACACGTGAGCATGTGACACCGTGAGAGGGGTTCCTGGCCTCAGTTTCTTCACTCTATAGTGAAGGGCCCTAAACAACTGATTTCTAAGGTTTCTCCAAGCTCCTTGAACAACTTGAAATGACACGATATAGGACAGGGAGAGAGGGCCCCTGTGCTCCTCTCCTCTTAGCATATGGGAGTGTGGGCCCAACTCTTGCCAGGGCTGCCATTTTTAAAAGAGAAGATATATGTATTTTTATGTAAAATCTGATTATTAAAGTTTGCAAATAATTTAGCTTTTTAAAAGAATACCACATAGGCCAAAACTACACATCTGGGGAAAACTATGCCTAGTCAACAGGCTACTTTGGTACAGTAATATAAATTTCTATAAGGTTTATCTTAATTAAAAAACAAAACAAATGATCTCACTTATTACTCTTGTGGGCTTTCTGGGTTATTGGTGGCATTATTGCTACTACTGGTGAAGATAGTAGACTAGTGTGAGGTTAAGGTAAATAATAATCTAGCAAAATCAAGCAGCTATGATAGCAATACAGAAAGGGCAAATGACAGTCAAGTTGAATTATAAGTCAATGATGAATGTGAGTAATAATATCAAGAATATCTCATCTGTTACCATTTTACATTGTGTGAATCCCAAATACCTTCGAAAGTTTAGTAATCGTGTTAACCAAAGTTTAGATCAAAGGTTTAAAAAGCTCAGGCAGGTGAGCTTAGTTCTAAAGCCAGGATATCAAGTCCTGTAAGGGGTCTGTGACCGTCACCTCGCAGGTGCTGCAGAGGCCATCTGTGTCACCCACACGACCAGCTGTCCTGGCCCATCAAAGAGCTTGTCACCACATCTAATCCACTCTGCATGCTGTCCCCTGTTCTCACTACTCACTGGGATGGGCACTCGGTGACCCTCAGGCACTGAGCTGTGGATGGAGGAATCTTTTCCAAGGCGGGGATGGCAATGACCCTTTGGTACAAGGGAAAGTGAACCCCCAGCAATCAGGAAGGAGGTTTTATAAATAGCTGTTTTTGTTCTCTGAGCATGACTGTTGTGCCCACTGTTCCTGCCAAAAGATTTGTCTTGGCTCAGCATATTTCAGCTTCAGGGGGCAAGGTATTCCCTGGTTCTTTTTTCTTTCTTTCTTTTTTTTTTTTTAAATACCAGGGACAAGACTTGTGTTTAGGGCACTAAGAAAAATCTAGGGCAGTGAATGGAAAGAAGGACTGGAGACCAGAGACCAGGAGGGGGTGAGCAGGAACAAGGGGGACAAAAAAGAGGGGAGAGCTCAGGAATGAGATAAAGAAAACAGGATAAGGAGGAAGAAAGCTGCCTAGCATATATTTTATAGTATAAACAGAAAATATTTTTACTAACCTATGAAGACATTTAAGTCATTTTCACGTGTGAAAAATTATCTGTAAAATCATCGTTGACAGATTGTTTGCACTCAAGGGATCTTTGGGCTCCAAGGATTCCCAACCAGGAGATCAGAGGTTGCAAAGAATCTTCCAAAGCATAAAAGGAGTCCATGCATTGCTGTCAACATTGCTTAATGTGGAACAGTATATGTGTCTTTACTTACAGTAAAGACTGCATAGGCTAACTAGTGGGCTAAATTTTTTTTGGCATAAAATGAAATTAAATCAATTACGTCTTGGTAACCAGAGGCATTGATTGAATGGAAAATGGATGTTGTTGAATAATAAAAATGAAAAAATGAATTATTACTTAGAACAGAGATCTTATTCACTACGTCTCCCATGGCGGGGGCTCATGAAGAATGAATAAAAAACAGCATCCTCTTTGATAGTACCAGGGTACATGCAGAAGCACTATTCCATATCCTTCTCACGATACAGAGTAGGAAACTGAGACTGGTCCTTGATGATGCACTGGCTGGAATTCAAACCCCAGCTCTGGACTTGCAGTTCTCATCCTTTACCTTTCCACTCCCTGTGGCTCTTGTTGCTATGTCCCAGAGGCATCAGAGAGAAATGGAAAAGTCAGCCAGAGCCACAAAGCTGACTGCAAAGCTGTGGTCCATTCTCATTCTTGCTTGTGGCTGGCTTGGCTCACAACCACCACTCAGGTCATGCGCATGGCCAAGAGATCCCAGCTGGCTCTGGGGTGGTTGGCTCTGGCTGCTCAGAACCTCATGGCTCTCTTCGTCACAGAGTCTAAGTTCTGGGTCTCCCTATTGGTCTCTGGTTTCCACTGTTGCCCCAAAGTAACAAAGGACCAAACCCACTGGCTTCACTTCCAGAGGAGCCTCTCCACCCCTTTAAGGGTAGGTCTGGGCTCCAGAGAATCTATTTCCTCAGAACAGTGTCCCTCATCTTCCACACAAGGCAGTTTATGTTTGTTTCCATGGACGACAGACATATTCTCCATTGGTAAGCTCTCCCGAATTCCATCTGGCACCTGACAGTATCTCCTCCTAAAGGCAGGACTCCAGCACAAAGCCTGCCAAAGTCTGAAATCAGATCCTCCCCCGATGCAGTACTCAGGGACACACATGTGCGCGTGCGGGCACACATGCAGGCCGAAACAGGGAGCTTCTCTGAGACTCTCCACCCACTGTCACCACCTATGCTCACAGGCACTGCTTCTCTGAAGCCACAGGGTCTCTTCAAAGCCCCACAGCCCAATTTGAGAGCTGCCGCCATGATGTGAATGCTACTACACTGTCCTGTTACTTTGGGGGTGACCCTCAGGAGAGACAGCTGGTGAGGCAGCTAGGGTTTTCCTCTCCTGAGGCCTGAGTCTCTGGAGTGTTTTTCCAGTCAGTATTTGTCCTTGCCAAGGGAAAATAGCTCCCTTCCCCCATCCAAAAAGAAAAAAAAAATCTCAGTGTTTGGCTGCTTTTAACAATCCTTTCTCCCTTTGAAGATTTATTCGTGGAATGAAAATCCCCTTCAGGCCTATTTGGCGGAGGCTAGAGGGCTCTGAATAAGCTTGCTCTCACAGTTCTCAGAGAGCAAAGTCAAACACTGGGACAAAACGAAACCCTGCACCTGGTGGGAGAGGGGCAGAGGCAGACAGGCTCATGTATCTCTAAGGCTCTGTAATGACTCTTTATTTTGAAGAGCGTTCCGTAGCTTTTTGATTCTGAGCTATGCTTTACCAGCAGTCACACACCCATTAGCGCAGGAAGGTGGGGACAGTTGTAGCCCAGTGGGCGAGGACGGCTGATTAGAATGTGAGCCCTAACTGCCTGAAGAACGCAGGCCACTTTGCTGGCACTGAGCTCTTCTGGAAGAAGGCCACTTCCTGAGTCCTGACCAAAGAAGGCCAGATACTAGGAACCGTCTGGGCAAGTGGCGGCAAACCCCAGAAGTGGGTCCGCACTCTCGCCCTACTGTAATACCCAGGGGGGCCTTGAGAGAGACCGCAGAGCTCGGCTCTCCTTCTCTATTTCCTCCCGCCCCAGCTCACCCCAGCCATGGGAATCATATTCGTCTTCACTTACCCAATGTTCTCTGGGTGCTGGAACTGCACTAGCAGCTTTGTGAACCAAACCCCCTTCGCCCCATGTGGTTCTCATGTCTACCTTCTGTGGTAAGTGCTACGGCAACTGCTTTGCAGATGCGATTGAGACTGTTGCTCTTGGCAAATACAAAGCTAGATTGGAATGGTGTCGTGGAGTCTGAAGAGATGCAGGTGGAATGAGCCTTCTCTTTTCTCTTCCTCCCACAACCCGACTTTCGGAGTGTGAGGCAGCGCCCGATTTATGATAGGTCAGGTTACAAAAGTTCCTGGGTTAAGCCAGTTGTTTGTCACTCTGAGCACATTTCCCCATAGAAACAAAGTTATGTTGATGTTGGGTGCCTAGGATAACCTACAGAAGCCAAGTAGTCCCTTATGTATCCAATGTCTGGCTTTGGAGACAGCTTGGTGGAACTGAAGAAGCCCTGGTAAGAAGCCAGAAAGGCCTGGGTTCAAGCCACAGGGCAGTCATTTACTTTCTTTGTAGCCTAGGGTAAGTCATGGAGTCTCTGTTCCTTATTTTCTTTATCTTTGAATTGGGATGATATTACCTTCGTTGAAGGGGTTGTTAGGAATATTGAGACTGTTTATATGGGTGACTTGATATACACTCAAATAATGGCGCAATAGAACTCCATTGCCACGTATAAAACTGGCTTTATGGCCACGTGAATTCTGCGTTCCAGCTTGAAATACAAGTGGGAGGTCTTGCCTGCTAAATTTGGGTTGGACAATCTTTGCTTTCCTCAGCTTCCTGGGGAAAAAAATATGGTGACTCTTCCACCCTACAATCCCTGGTGGCCATCCTGAAATCTGGGCTGGAGTTCTTATTAGGATAGGTCTCGATGTGCCAGAGTAAAGTGAGAAGGAGCAGAGGTAGGAAGGGGAATAAAGGGTATAATGTAAGGATGCATCAGATTTCTTCTTTCTGCTATGGTAAAAAGGAAGAGATGACCTGGTTGCTTCCTCCTGAGTTTCCTGTGCCTTCCACACCATCAACCAGGTGAACACCTCCCGGTCAGAATTAAATACAGAGTAAGCAATTCCTTCCTTGCTTCCTTTACCTTTTCAGTAGTGAAAGTGTTAGCAAGGCAAGTCAGCAGTTTATTAGCTGGGTGGATGCCTGGATAAATAACCTCTTCCCATCTTTATTTCATGTTCTTCCTGTGCCAGTTTAAAAACCTTAAATGGGAAAGCATCAGCCAGAACCTCACTCTGCCTGAGGAGACTGCAGTATACACTGCCAGCAAAATCCTTTCTGTTTTGCCCTTTTGAAAATCTCATCCATATGTTCTTGGCTTTGCTTCTGCTCTGACATTTGTGACTTCTGATACTTGTGTATATTCTCCTAACACTGATTTCAGTGACTGTGATCATGTGCACTTGTCACCCCCACCTGGTGTGGCATTCTGGCTGTGTGCTCTACCCCACTCTCTCACCCTATCTCGGAGGTCATGCTCGTGTCCCCTGATGAATACAACCTGTTCACTTTACTCCTTCTTTGTGAGGTTGGCAACGATGTCTCCACTGTGGCTATGACCTGCTGCTCCTCCCTGCCAATTGCTTGGGAGTACTGCTTGGCACCCCCTCTGCTGGGCTTCTTATTTCTAGCTCACACCTGCTGCCCCTCTGTGGGCTGTGATTTTAGAGTTTCATTTGAACATTCTACTTTATCCCCTTTGAATCCCATTTTAAAGCTCTCCTGTTTGGTCTTCACGTCTCTGGCCAAAAATATTCCTCTTGGTTTATGTGACAAGCTCCCAGTTCTTTGCCAGGGGCCTGTCATTCCAGCATTGAGGTCCATGGTCTAGAACAGTCGTTCTCAGATCAGCTACAGAGCTGCTCTGTGCCCCCTACTACATGCCTGTTTCTTCTAAAAGTATGACTCATGGCTGAGGAAAAGACTAAATCAACACCCCTGTCCCTTAGTTTCCTATTCAAGACACCAGAGTCACAGAGATACTAACCAGGATTATTCTGCATGTGTTTCTTATGCCCACACCCACAGCATAAGGGAGCATAGTCTATGTTTATGTGCACTCCTTTTTGTCTCTAACACCGGGGCTTTCACCAATGTGAATTCAGCAAAATATTGGTCTCATTAGATGTTCTGGGGTAGAGAGATTCGGTGGTCAAGTAAATTTGGGAAGCGGAATATTTAATCCTGCTTTTGCATGGTCTCAATATATTAGAATCCATATTCAAGGCTCTATGCTATTGTACAGAAAAGAAATATACTTAACTTGGAATTTCCTGAGTGTGTTTGACGATCTCTTTCACCTCCACCTTCCTGTGAATTTCCTTTTAACATCTTGTGATATGAGCTTTAATCAATGGTACTTCAATACACACTCGAAGACGAACACCTGAGCAGCTAACTTCATAGGCTCTCATCAAACCTCATGATGACCTGTTAGCTGTTCTGCTTTCCCTTCTCTAGAAAGTTCAAAACTATCCTCCTCGGATATAGTTTCACACTTCTATTTTTGTCCCCAAACAGGGATTGGGCATTTCCTCTTTATTTCTATATTACGCCTATTATTATTCAGACTCTGACTTTGCTTTATGTTCTCTTTGACCTCCTGGGTTGTTTTCTTTCTGGATCATTTTTTTTTATGACATCTAGAAACCCTTCCTCAATGCAATTACACTGATGTCTTTAGTTTTCCACAAGCCCATTCTTTCTTTCTCTTGGTAGGAGACCCATTTATATTTGTGGTGTCAATAATTTGTGAACAAAGTCAATCAAGAAAAACAAATAATTGGCCCTTGTCACATCCCTAAGGATATATTTCCAATGTGATTCTTGAAGGCCCACAGCTCTTCTGAGGCCTAGAAATGTGTTTATTTGACTTGCACAGTGGTTTTTAAAATTGGAAGATTTTATATACACACCTGCAGCCCAGCTTCTCTTGAGAAATCAGATCTGTTAATATTGGGTTGCTTTCCAACTTGGCAACAATTTGCTGGAGCTGAGTACTGGCTCTCCCATTACACAAGGCACATGCTCTCCATGTTGTTAGAGTCCCCACCACTCCTTAAAGCCTCACATCCTGTTACTTCTCTCATTTACATTAACTCCCTGACTTCTGTGCCATTTGGATTTGTGACCTCTCACACAGACCTTTGTAGTTTCTTCCAGGAATTTCCCTAGAAGCTGTCTCAAGAATGTCTCCCCAACTTTCTTCTCGATCTGATCATTCCCATCTGAGCTGTTGGTACCTTTGGACATGAGTCCTAATATGTGTTTGATTTCAAAGTCTGCTCAGCTGCAGCAGGTAAGACCTGAAGCTGTTGGTATTTGCAAAATTCACATGCACAGGGCTAAAATAATCATCCCAAATCCTGCTTTTCTGGGAAAAAAAATATTTTCAGTTGCTCTGTATTTATAAATTGGGCACCATGGTAGGTTTATCAACTATTTGACAATTATGGAACTCTAAATAATAAACTTATCCTTTAACTACTGGAGAAGTAGCATAAGCTCATATTGACCTTTCTCCTGAATTTTCCACTTTCCAATTTTCTTTAGTACACTTGTCACCAGTTGGGCGGGTAAAATAAGTAGGAATCTTGAACCAGGCCATTGGCTCAAATCAGAGAGCAGCCTGTTGTATTTCCACCCCAACCCTGCACGTGTCTGCAGAAGCCTTGATTGAGCAACCTCCATCCTTCTCCTTGCCTAAGTTCAGAGACAAAGTGATACAGAAGAGGAAAGGGAGAACTTGATTAATTTGAATGCTCTGTGTTGACAGCTCCAATAAAAGTTTCACTAAGAGTAATGGTTTTGGGGTTTTGTTTATCCACAATGTTCCTAATAGCTCTTGCCCTGCGGTAACCCCAAGCTGAAGATTACAGACACACTTTCAGCTCATTCAGTTCAAAGGCAAGGTAGGGTACTTGGCTTGATTGGCACTTTGGAATGCTCTCCAGAAAGGCCCACTTTCAAGATTAAAGGGACTCTTCATTCAACAGAATAGAAAAGATGTTGTTACTAGACAATGAGGAATTTCATACTAAGTGTAGGTTCAATAAACTTGAATATTCAACTATTATGTAAGGCCCTGATGCTTTAGCAACTTGAGGATGTAAGTATATTCTTGGAATGAGGAGAGCCCCTCTTTTATTTAAGAGCATCAGAAGATTGAGAAAATGCTTTCTTAGTAAAATTTGAAGTGGTAAGGCTAAAAAAATCAATTGCTCCTACAATCTTCAAAGTAGAGATTTGATGACCTCCTGCCCCTTTATAGAAGGGATGCTTACACTGGGAAGGGGGCTGAAACCTAAAGATCTGTCAAAAGCTAAGATTCTATAAGCTATCATTATAGCTAAGAATCACAACGCTATGCACTTAAATTGGACATTCTAAGTGTAGTCAGATAAATACTGTTGAATATTCTCCTTATTAATTCCTGTAGTTATCAATAGCATCATAATAACACCTGAAACATTTCAAATCCATTTGTTTATCTTCTCTAATTCTCATAAGCTCTTGTGAGATAGTTGTAATTTCCATTTTTTTTCCACCAGAAAATTAAGAATCACAGAAGTGAGTAACTTTTGCAAGGGTGCCAGTTAAGTAAGAGGCAGGATGGGATCTGAAACTCAGTTCTTCTCATTTTGAATGCAACAAAACCTGGGAATTAGTATCTACATTTCATTTAAGGATGACACAGCCTGACATATGGAGTTGTAAAGCCATTTGCCCAGAATTTCTTGAGAGATAATTCACTTTTTCACTAGAGAGAGCTACTGAGTGTCCCAATAAGTCCAGAAAAAGGCAGCTTTCAAAATTTCCTTTGGCAGAATAATAAGTGCATTGAAATATTCTTTAGAACATATTGATTTAAACAAGTAATTTAAATTAATCATTTTACTCTGTCTTGAGAATATCTATTACTCTTCTACCTTGTTTTCAACCCCTTTTTAATAAAACATGTACAAGTCTGAGCAATTTAAAGAAAATATATCTGAATGAATATGCTAACCACATCAGCTCTAGATATAAAGATGAACTCTGATGTATCACAGAAATGCCCTTATATATAAGGACAATAATTTGCCAAAGTTATAATTAGCAAAGTACAACAGAGGTTAAATAAACTCTGATATTTCTTTTCTCTTGAGGTAAAACAAATAAAACACATGTTAAGCTAAGTTTAAAATCCACCTAACTCATCTTCTGCACGAGAGAATCTGAAATTATGGTGGTGAGAAAGACAGAACGATATGTGGATTTTTTTTTTCAACATAAATTTCTACTTCCACAACCAAGTAGTATGCTTCAAAGTTCAGGGTTTGTAAGAAAGCCCTGGGTTGGTTTCTATAGTTTTTCTGACTCTGATGTGTACTAACTTTCCCAGGCTGGCAAAGACGGTTCCCCTTATCTCTCTCCTGACACCCTCTTCTTTGTGTTTCCTCCTGGGGGTTTCCTCTCCTCTCTCCCTAGGTCTCTGTCCGATGTCACATCTTGTTCTGTTCTAAGGCTTCAGCAAGGCTTAGTGTGTAAAGGTCCCATATTTTTAGGAGCCTGAAATTTTGGCTCTGGAAATACTTTGAAGGAGAATTCATTCCTTCATTGATATATTCAAAAAACATTTGTTGACTACCTCACCATTCACCCACTCATCTATAGGATAAAGTGCAAAGTCCTGTGCAGAGCACCAAGATATTGCTGTAGCTGCCTCCCGCCTGCCTTCCCACCTCACCTGGGAACCTTTCTCCTTTCCTCTCATGCCCAGTAGGCACTCACACTTCTGCCCTTTGCCCAGGCTGCATGCATCCTCCTGGCATTCCCCTGGTTCCTTCTTTCTTCTGTGAGTTCTCATTTCTTTCTGAAGCCTGCACTTTCGAAAGTAACCTTTCTGAAGTCTAATCTTACTTTCTCAGGTGCTCCCACAATACACTCACTATTCATGTCCCCTTGTTCAAAGAAAGCTCACTGCATTATATCGTATTGTATGGTGGTTTGAACTGTGCCCTCCAAAAAGTTATGCTGAAACCCTAACCCCGGTGCCTGTGGATGTGGCTGTAATTGAAAATAGGGTCTTTGCAGATGTAATCAAGTTAAAATGAGATCAGACTGGATTAGGTGGGCCAAATCCAACGACTGGTGTCCTTAGAAGAAGATCTGGCCAGAGAGACAGAGACACAGAAGAAGAAGGCCATGTGGAAATGAAGGCGAGATAGTAGTGATGCAACTACAAGGCAAGGCATGCCAAGAATTGCTGGCAACCAGCAGAAGCAAGAAGAAAAGCAGGGAACAGATTCTCCCTCAGAACCTGGGGAAGGACCTAACCCTGCTGACACCTTGGTATCAGAATTCTAGCCTCCAAGATAATAAAAATATAAATTTTTGTTGTTTTAAGCCCAGTTTGTGGTAATTTGTAATGGCAGCCCTAGGAAATGAATCCAGTTGATAATAGCTTCTGTACAAGCTCATCCTGGAAATAGGAGCTGTGGTAATCCATATTTCCTCTCAGCCTTCACATGATGCTAACAGAAAACAGATGCTCAACACATTTTGAATGAGGCAACATACTCACACCACCCTTCTGGTTTTAAGTTAGCGGACCCCAAAAGGGTTCAGACCTTTCTCTGAGTGAGCAAACTTATGAATGAGTGGGGAGATAAAATTTAGCATCAAAACAACGACTTATAAAAGACAAAGAGAAAAAATCAAATGGGAGAAAATGTAAGAAAAACTTTACAGGTAGATTCAAAAAGAAAGTGGAGGCCAGGTCTGGGTGTGTTCAGAAGATTGTAGATTGTATTTGGAAAAAGTACTAGGTAATTATTAGGCCCCAGAAAAAGATGTCATACTAGAGGACATCTAGAGTGAGGAGTTAAGGGCAGGTGTAGGAAAGGCAAGAGTAGTGAAACAAGCAAATATTAAGACTGGACTGCTGAGGAGAAAATTTTATAAGGAGCCCTAACTGCAAATCAGCTGAATTTAAATTCTATAAAATGGATCATGGGTTGTGGAAATAGGTTCTTGTGTGGCAGCAAGAGGAGAAAAATACAGGAAGCTCCAAGTAGGGTGGGCCTAAGAGAAAGAAGAACATCCAGATGGGCCAGAAGGCTGCTGAGGAAATTTGAGGAGGGGACATCTTGGGGACCAACTGGGAATTGAGGAACAAAGAAGGTAGGAGTTCTTGTAGGGGACACGTTTGTCAGTTGTGAGGTGGGAAGCAGAGGGCTCCCATTTGGTGGGCGTAGTGAGTTCCCTCAGAGGAGATGATGTGTTTGTCATCCCAGACGAATGAGGCGGTCTTCTGTTTTTAGAAGCCTTTGCAAGACATTTCACAACTTCTCTCAATAACTCTTTTTAGCCTTGACTATGTCTCCAAGCCAGGAGATTCTTCCTTTCATCCCGAACAGCAATCCTCACTTTAGGAGCACATTTTCTCCCCTTCATACTTTCCTGAGTCAAGATGAAGAGTAAGGAGGTGTGGTCACTGTTTCCTGTTGTGATTCCTTCACACACTTCAGGCCCAACCCCAATACATTCTCTGCTTCTCCTCTCCAGGAAATAATGCTTTTTGTTTATTTAAAAATTTCTCATGGGTCCTGTTAATCATCTTTGTAGCTCTTGTTTAGTTTCTCTCTTGGGTGCTGCTTTGGTAGTAGGGCCCCAAACCGAGCAACAGAGAGGCATGGAAGTGTAGCAGGATACGTGGAGGCTGTGGAGTCAGACAAACCTAGGTTCGAATAGCAGCTCCGCTGTTAACTACTTGTATGTCCTGAGAAAATTGCATAATCTCTCTGAGCCTCAATTTTCTCATCTGCAAAATGTCCAATAATCTTTTATCTTATAGTTGGGAAGCTGTGCCAATTAAAAATAACGATCATGAAATTCTTGAAAGTATTAATAAACCATCACTCCTGTTGTTAGCATGAATTAGAGCAATGCTGATTGTATTGGGAATAACACCTTTCTAAGCCCTTTAATAAACACTCTGATAGTCATTTGTGCTTGAAAAACTATGCTGCTGCAGAGTTCAGATGGCAACTCTTGCTGTCCTCTGATGGTCACACAAAACACTAACTGGTCTTTTTCAGATATAGTAAAACTATGTACAGACACAGAAACTCTGCTAAGAGTATCAGATCTTTTTATTTACTCTCCACAAAAGTAGACCTGCATAGCATAGCAAATGGTTATTACACTTGCAAAGGGACTTGAGTAATGATATCTTTAAAACTCTCATATCAACTGAACAAAATCATTGGAATTTTTTTAATTGGAAAAGACTATTAAAACTCCCACTGCAGATAAACCCACTCTAATCACCTCCTTTATATCATTTTCCTTTAATAAACTGTAAATGCTACTAGTTGATAATGTTTTAAATCAGTGTATTCAGTGTGATCCCAAGTAAATTGTTCAGTAAAAATGCTGATGGAAAATATGTTCGCATGCTAAGTGTTTATTTCTTCAGGGAACAATATGATTTATTTTTCTACAATAAGCTTTAATTACTTGCATAAAGAAAAGTTATTTTAAAAATAGTACATACAAACATGTTATTACAAATATTTAAAAATATGGGTATCAAGTAAATAGCTGAAATGTACCAAAATGGCAATATTGTGTTTCTGTGTGATGGGACTATAAATGATGGTTTTTTTCTTACTTCAGCTTTTCTGAACTTTACAAATTATTTATAATTATATTGCAATATATGATGCAATCATACTGTATGATGTATTATTATATAATAATACATGTATTGGCATTTTACTGAAAAAACTTTAGCAAGATAAATGAAGAAAAAATGCCACATATTGCTATACTGATGACTCATATCTTATAACCAATAGATATTTCTCTGTCCCTCTTAGAGAATAACCAAACCTCAGTTTTAGGGCTTTTGAGTCATTTTATATGACTGTTATCTGATGTAGGATCTGCCTTTGTAATACCATTAATAATAATAGCGAGCATTGATGTGCCAAGCCTCTGAAATAAGCACTTGTTATTTGAAACAATATGTATTATTTCACTGGATCTTCAAAAAATTCTATGAAGTAAGGTACTTGTGGTAGGCAGAATATTGTCCTGAAGATGTCCGTGTTCTAACCCCTGGAACCTATGGATATGAATAAAGTTACATGGCAAAGGGCAATTAAGGTTGCAGATGGAATTTAAACTGGCAGTCAGCTAAAGTCGAGGTGGGGAAATTATCCTGGATTGTCTGCGTGGGTTCAATGCAATTGCAAGGGTCCTTTTTGGAGGAAGAGGGAGGCAAAAAAGAAACTGTCAGAGAGATGCAATGAGAGAAAGACTGGACTGGCCATTGCTGGCTTTAGAGATGGAATAATGCCACTAGCCAAGGAACGTGGGCAGCCTCTAGATACAGGAAAAGTCAAGGAACTGGATTCGCCTTTAGAGGCCTCCAGAAAGTAATTCAACCCTGATGACACCTTGATTTTAACCCAGTGAGACCTATTTCAGACTTCTGACCTCCAAAACTGTAATATAGTAAATGTATGTTGTCTTGAGCCACTAAGTTATGCTAATTTGTTATAGTAGCTTTCAGAAATTAATATAGTTTTATATTTCAATTTTACAGATAGAAGTTTAGAAGAGTAACTTGATCGCGGTCACATAAAAGTGGTTTGTGACAACTCCAGCATTTGAGACCAGGTTGTCCAATCATAGAATCTGTACTCTTGGATACTTGGCTTCACTGGAGCCCCAAGATGATTGCCCAGCACCTGCCTGAGTGTACGATGTGGAACCCCTCTCTAACTGCTCCCTGTACTTGAGGATGGTTCTAATTGTTTGAAGCGGCTCAAATTGGTCTATCTAGTCACTTTTCTTATTGATTGATCATGCAAAAAAACCCCAATTCCCCCTTCATGAGAAACACTTTAAAATATCTGAGGGCAATAATCACTTCTCCCTGTTTTCGCTTTTTGAGTGAAACAATCCCAAATTCAGCCCTTCCTTGTAAGATGTGGTTTCAAGTTCCAGGACTTTCTCAACCTCTCCCTTCTGGAAAGCATCCAGAGTGTCAATACCCATTAGAGGACCTAGCCAGTTCCCGTCTTACTTTGAACTTGTGTACTTTGATTTTCTTCCATGAGGTTATCGTGCTGACCTTAACCCTCCTGAACTTGATTCTATACTACATCTTGAGCTCTTTGATGGAAATATTTCTAGAGATTAATCAATAAATAAATACTGATAACTCTTGGATTATCTGGACTAAAACATAGCTTGCTTTCAAGTTCCTTCTGATATTTTCACAAACTTATTCCACTTTGTTGACATGAGTTATACCTTTCTTGTTCCAGCCTGGCAAAGACTAGGAGAAAAGACCTGTTAAGCCATAGTAAGGAACTGTTTTGGTAAACTGGTAACTTTGTAGGGAGCCTTGAGATATCATAGGCTACTCATCTGTACCAGCCTGAAAAATTGTGCTGTCAGTTCCATTATGGATGGGGGAACCAGGAGAAAGTGGAAGGAAACGTTAAGAATCAATGTGATTTCATCATATTGTTTAAAATATTGTGAATCTTTAGAGCAGAGAGACATGCATACAAATATTAATAAAAGCCTCCTAAAATCTTTGACCATCCACAGCTTTAAATGATTCTTGTTGCTATTACCTTGTTTCTGCAAAATATCAAGAGCTGACTGTAAACAAGTAAGATAGCCAAAACAAAAACAAAAACAAAAACAAAAAACCAAAAACCCCTAGTCTTCTGCAGTTGCATAATGATGAATGCCTGGCAAACAAACAAACAAACAAAACAAAAAAACAAAAACCCCCCACAAACTCATTTCATTCATTTTACTCTCTTCATCTCTCCTAAGGAGGCGTGTGGAGGGTGGGGGATAAAACATTCCTGTGAGCTAGTATATAAACATTCAAGTAATTAAATAAGTTGCTCTGTCAGAATTGACTTGAAGAGTCAAAGATTTGAACACAAAGCTTAAGGTATACACTTCCTTTATAAATACCTACAGAACTAAGAATATAAATAGAAAATAGCACAATCAATTTCATTTGGGGCTTTTCTGAATCCCAAATATTTGGAAAAAATTGCTAGATTGAGGGGAAAAGTGCAGACAGTTTGGACTTCTAGGTGCCTAGGGCTGGTCTTTCGCAGGTGAGAAGTACCAGAGGAAGAGAAGGTCAGCCCAATTCAGGGCACAAAACAGAAGACCCCAATGGTGAGGATTTTAACCCTATTGTATCTGCTGATATCGTACCTTTATATGTTGGGAAAGTCAAACACTTGGTCTGTAACATCAGGCTACCTTACAGAGCTCCTGGAAAAAATAACTTAGAATGGTTTTATTTTTAGATAAAAAAAGAAAATCTTATATAAATGGTGATACCATTTATGCTTGTAACTGCAGAGCACACTATAGATATTAAAGAAAGGAGACCCTTTCATTTCTAGAACTATGATTTGAGCTTTACTGGTTTCTATTTTGCCTCCCACAGAACATTTATTTCTATGTTTATGCCAAGTGGGAAACTAGATGCTTGGTGGGTGAGGGGAGAGCGAACATCAGTGAAGGAAGGTAGTCACGTCTCTAGTGTCTGACTGCCCTGGACCACTCACCTGCCTGCTACTGTGCACTCCATGGGCCCAGCTGGTAAGCTTTATGCAACTATGGAGCACATGGCATCTGCCCTGTAATCCATCCTTATTCACTCCTACACCGTTCCCCCTGTTTACCATGTCACTTGGGGTCTGTGACCTCTACTTCGATCCTGCCTCTAGCCTGGACTTGAAATTTGGACTTAAAATTTTCATATTTAGAGCCAATATTTCTGCCTCTTGGACATTCATGGAGCCAGTGGAGGGTATTTTCTCTATAGCTTTAGTTCTGCAGAATCCAAGCCAATCCTGGCTGGTGCCATCATCCTATACCCTAAAGAAGGATTTCAACAGATTCAGTGTACCACAGCTGGGACCCCCTCCAACTTTTAGTTATCCTCCAACTTTTCAGTTTAAGAGCCATGTGAATGAAGCAACGACCCTATGGCAATTGAATCCCATTTGCCACTCCATCAGAAAAGCCTTTTATTGTCAATGTTTCACTGGCGATCTAAAGCCATGCTTTCTTCATGCTTGTCATTCAACAATATTCGACAACAAATGTTTATTGAGAACCTACCATGTGTCACATTATCTCATTAAATACTTATGACAACCCTGCAAGACTTTCAGGGGAGGAAGCAAAGGATTGAAGAGATTAAGTAACTTGCCAAGGTCACACAACTACTAAGTGGCAGAGCCAAGTTTTGATGCTAACTTAGATCAGACCCTGGTGCCGAAGTGCTTAGTTATTTGCAAGCTGTATTTCTAACGTCTTAAGGACTCAGGCTACATTAGGGCTTGTGGGGAACCCCTCAACAGCTACTCCACAGCCCTGGCTCCAAGAAAGCTAACACTCCAGAGCCTATCAATAACCCAAGGGCTTTTGGAAAAAGTGGTCAGCTTCTGGTAGGAATAAAGCACTGTTTCGGTCCCTTTGAAGATCCTAACAGGAAATACCTTGCTTCAACCTAAACTGCTGAGAGACAGATTCAAGTGGATGGCACTCAACAGGTTTGGAATAACACATTCTCCAAGTGCTCTGAGTTTCTGACCACCAACAACAAAATTCTATAGTTAGACTTCTCTTTCTGGACACTCACAGTGATATTGGAATTAGGTAGCTCTATGTATATATTCCACATACACAAAAATCTTCATGAAGAGTTAGTGCAGAAACTTCATAGAGGGCTGGCCCTTGGGTATCTGGAAGACTAGTGGTACACTCTCAGCTCCCCTGAGAATACTGACTACTGTCTCTTTGAGTGGCTGATATCTCCTCCCTCCTACCTGAAGCAAAATCCTCTTTCCTCCCTTCTTTCATTTTCATTGCAAACACCCTACTCTATGAGCCCTGGCAAATATATCTCTGTTTTATTAATTCCTCTTGCCTTGCCAAAGCCAGCTCACAAGTATGAGATCTGTATAGTGTCACAGGGCCCCACGCTTAGAAGAGCCCTATGCTTGGTTTAATGCTCTGCTATCACTGACTTGAAATTTTTAATAATTTTTGAAAGAGGGGCCTTGCATTTTGCACTGGTCCACATAAATCATGTAGTTGGTCCTGCTCCTTGCCATGGACACTGAAATGGGGAGAAGGGTTGGGCCACACAAGTTAAGAATGGGTGGTGTACCTCTTGCTCCACTTTAGAATTAAGCAGGCATTTTCCCATGGAGATAATTCATAATGGTGGATGGAGATGCTAAGAACTTCACCCTCTGTAGCCTCAATTTTTTTCATCTCTGAAATGGGGACAATAACACTTACCCTTGCGTGTTATTGTGAGCCCTGAGTGAGATCATGTATAATAAGTATCCATCAGGATGTTTGATATATAACAGATGTTTGCTAAATGAAATCCATGGGAGAGAGCAGGTGCAGTAAACAGAGTTTGAACTCTGATGCCAGGAGCTAGGTTAGAATCATATCAGACTCATGTGGTGATCATTTCACAATATATACAAATATTGAATCACTGTTGTACACGTGTAACTAATATAATGTTACATGCCAATTATATTTCAATTAAAAAAAGAGAATCGTATCAGCTCTACTGCTTAAAAAGCTGTATGCCCTCAGTTAGGCGATTTGACTTCTAGCCTTTGTCCCTTTATCTGTAAAATGGAAATGCTAACATTTACCCTGGATGGCTGTTTTGGAATTTAAATAATCAAATATATTTAAAGAACCTAGTTTATTGCCAGGTATTAATAGGAGCTCAAAAAAATATAACAGTTCTGAGTTTGGTTCCCTTATAACTCTATTTCTGTACTCTAAACGATTCATTTACAAGTGATGTTTGGATGAAACCATTAATAAGTATCTTATACAACTTCCTATATACTGTATTATCTACTAAATAAACCTCCTGTATGTGAAAAACTTTTCTAAAAAATATTTGACGGTTATTTCTCATTCTCTGCTAGTCTATGAATTACTTGAAGGCAGGAACCACGTCTTGTTAACCCTTGTAGCCTAGAACACTTTCTAACACATTAGAATCTCAGTTGAATTAAATCTCTCTTCTGTTGTTTGTGTCAACAATGAGATAATAATTTTTCATAATATTCCTAAACTGGCAATTATAAATTAGTCTGTCAAGGATTAGAAAGTAGAATGTATTAAAAATATCCCCGTTTCTGCCATTAAAAGCCTTTTTCCCCCTTGACTATCACACTAGGCTCATCCTCCTACATCATGGGGTCTGGTTCTCGCACCATGAACAAAACAATTCCACCAGGGAACATAATTTAATTTTGTGCAACCAATCTCCTTCCTTGGCAACAGCCTGTATAGAGAGACGTTCCTGAAACACCAACATCTGAGTCATAGTTTGATGCCTCTGAGGATTCAAAGAAGACTCACAACTATGACTTTTAACCATTTGAGGGTCATGGGTCCCGTCAGAAACCTTCTGATAGTTACGGACATTCTTTCTAGAAAAACATATTGCATATCTTACATACAACAACAAGGTGTTTGCAGAGCTCCTGCAGCCCTTGTGCCTCGGGTTAAGAGTTCTTGGAATAGCACTGAAAATTCAGTGAGCCAAGCCAAAGATTCAAGCTTCCGGATAAATTTGAGCCTTGACTAGTCACACTCCCTTGTTCAAAAGAAAAGAAAAGAGTCACGACTCCCTAGATTTAACTTCGCAGTTTTCCCTGAGGGCCCTCCCTGTCCCAGGCATTAAACAGTAAAGGCCTCCAGACAAGCAGTGCGTACTCTTTGGAAAACCTGAATTCAGCGAGTAAAACAAAGCCTTGTTTGATAATATCGTTTACATTTCCAAATCCTCAGTATCAAGCTTTCTTCCTATCCCTTGTGGCCCTTCCTAAGTTTAGCTGCTGGTGTAATGGGGTAACCATGGCAACAACCACCTGCCTATTTAAAACCATCTCCAAAGCTAAATAAGGAAGCCTGAGAAAATGGCTGCTCGCCTGCCTCTCAGTGGACAAATTGGGCACTCCTGGGTATTTTCAACACGAGCAAACAGGCAGGGTAGAAGCAGCATGGATTCAAAATTCTTAATAGGAAGTGTTCTGGGACCTGGTGAAACAGGGTCTACCTCTACGCCACTGTGTCTTCATTTATTAGTAGGCACACGGATGGATTTACATGCAAATCCCATGTCTGTCATTGCAGGTGACCACACTACCTTGACCTGAATCAGGTGAAGGGTGAAGCAGGCACCTAACTGCAAAACAGTCTTGTTAATGGGAACTGGGGAGTAGGAATAAAAAGCAGTCATTTGGAGCAAAGTAAATTTGTTTAAGTTTGTACTGTAATATGTGATTACATCTTTTTTTCTGACAGAGTATCTTTCTAATGGTATTCAATTATGCAGATGATTGATGATTGCTCTATTTATGCCAAATGTTGACCTATGGGTTTTTGGAATATAGAGAAATTTCTCCATCTGTCTGCCTCCTTGCTTTCTACCAGCTACAGTGGTTTTGCTTCTTTTTGTGCCAAGAGACCACATAACTGACCACACTACACAGCTTGCTCTTCCCCAAGCATGCTGCATTCTTGCACTTCTTGGTATCTTTTTGTATATTTGGTTCCTTCTCCCTGGGTTGCCTTTCACTTTTTGTTGACCTGGAAAATAGGTACTTGTTGTCTGTGTCTTGGTTTGGGCATCTGTCATTGGAAAGCCCGCCACACCAAGTTCCATGCCTTTGCTTTGTGTTCCCATAGGTGACTTAACACAAATCACCATGCACATCTGCTTTCCAGTCTGTCTCCACTACTGGACAGAAAGCCCCCCAGCACATGGCTATTCAAAACACCTATGGGGCAGTGCCTGGTACCTAGTATATTTTCAAAAGATACATTCATTCAATAGATGAATGAATGAACAGAACCTCCTGGATTTCACAAGCATATGGCATCTTAACAGGCATGTGTGCATGAGTATGTATAAAGGTACCTGTGTGAAAAGAGGGCCAGGAAAGTCTGGAATGGATGGAGGAGTACTTTTTTTTTTTTTTTTTTTACGTGACTTTCTGTATATATGAGAGTGAAAAAGATTGTGAGAAGACATCGATTGACTTGTAAGTTTGTTACTATAGTAGGAACGGGGTCTAGAAGTATATGTTAATAGTGTTTCGTGAGTCTGCAAGATCTGTGTGTGTGTGTGTGTGTGTGTGTGTGTGAGAGAGAAACAGAGGAGGCCTGTGACAGAATGCACACCCTCAGAAGGTTAGTTCAGCTACTATTAGATACTATAGCTCACTTTTCCTGAAGCTGAAGTAGCTTCATTAGGTTCAGTTTCTGATCCCTAAAAATACTTTCTTCTTCCTGGCCAATCTCCCAGGCTGTGGGATCAGGGGGAAAGAGCAGGAATAAAAATGTGGAGCTTTTCAGTAGTTGCGTTTTAAATGAATGTCTTCAGATAACACCTGACTTCGGCTTTAAAGAGACTACTGCAGGCTACAGCTAAGCCTATGAAGTACAGGGTAAGTCCTTCGTCCCCACCTGCCTGAGAGTAGAGTGGAACCCAGTGGTCATCTTGAAATGGTGCAACAAACAGGAAAGAGAAAGGATGAAAATTAACCATGGAGGAGGCAAAGAGAAGGAAGAAAGGCTATTTAATCCCAGGAGTAGCTAGCTATATGCCAGTCACAACTCACTTCTCCCGAATTCCCTTCCACCAGCAGGAAGGGGTTGCTTTATTTGCAAGTGATCTGGTTTTCTCTCTCTCATCATTTTTATACCTAATGTCCAGACTTCACAGAGGGCGCACAGGCCAAGGCCAGGCTCTGGTGGGCTGGAGGGCTCGCGGGCTCTGCCCTGGCCTCCCTCTGCTGCCCTCTGCTGTCCCAGGAGGCGCAGGCGACGCCCTTGGGCCCTTAGGGCCCTGGCCGGCCAGGAGCTACCGCCTCCTCTCCTTTGAGACCGAGAGAAGCTGAGGCCCCTGGCATGCTGGCTGCCTGCCTCTCTCCCAGAGGCATTGCCGGGGTTAGGGGTCGGGGAGCGGGTACGTTTTGAGAAAGCTGCCGAGCCCCAGGAGCAGACCCTTACTCCACACGGCGGGAGCATCACTCCCTTCTTCCCGCCCCCAGCTTCTCCCCTCTGCATATCAGCCTCTGGGAGGGGACAAGAGGCCGGGCTGCGGCAGGGTCCTGACAATATTTTCTTGGAAGCGGATGCCCTCCTTCAGGCAACGTGGCAGGAAAGAGAAGTCTCTGGGCGGCGGGGCCAAGGACACTCGGGTGAGAGCAGGTGGGAGACACGGGGCAGGGGCACGGGCCGGGCAGCAGGGCCTGCAGCTGCACGACCCTCTTACCTGCTGTTGAATTTCTCAGGGTGTTTCTCTCTCATCACATGGAATCTGTGTGCAATGGAAGCATCCTGAAAGAGAAAGAGACAAGAGAGCAGACCCCTGGTTAGTGGCAATGACCCTGCGATGTGGAAGAGGGAAGCCCACACTCTCAGACCCCCCAAACCCTGAGGGCCCATCTCACAGGGGAGAACACCAGGTCCAAAGTTAAGGGCTACTGCCACCCTGCTTGAAGAGCCTATGCCAGTTGACTCCTTGCAATATTCCCCCTCTATCCTGCCATAGTGCAGGGCGAGTAGAGTGGACAGCCTCTACCCTTTGAGGAGGGTGTCTGGGTCTGTGAGCAGTGAGAAGGCAGAAGCCTGTGTGTGTGTGTGTGTGTGTGTGGTGTGTGTATTTGTGTGTGTGTGTGTGGGGGGGGTTAATGTGAGCCTCTGGAAATGCCTTGCCATATTCACTTTTTAAAAAAAATACTTTTTTTATTTTGGAATATTTAAGTCTCACAAGAAGTTGCAAAAAATAGTACAGTGAGTTCCTGTGTCCCTTTCACCCAGCTTCCCCCAGTGATAGCATCTTACATAACTATAGTACACTGTCAAAAGCAGAAAACTGACATTGGTAGGTGCCCTTATATATTAACTCTTCATCATCCACAACAGTAAAAATAATTGGTAGCATTAGATAACATGTGTAGTAGATAACAAAAATTATATTTAAACTTCTGGCTCCTGCTTCTTGATGATTCCATGGACATGATTCTCCCCAAGGTCAATAAGAGTCTCATTACCAAATTCTGCAGATACTTTGCTGTCTTCCTATTAACACATCCCTTTGCTGTACTCTTGGCTACCTGCTTCTTAGAACTCAAGGTGAGAATAGCTCCCATGACACTATGCTTCTGGGCTTTCCATCTTTGGACCAGACAGAACCTTTTAGCTCTGAGTCCAACTGCAGCTTCCACTCCATGTCATGGGCCATTTTGAGTCTCATATTTGTTACTAGCATCTAGATGCTGTGTCTCCACCACATGTGTCTCTAGAACCAGCCTTGAGCTTCAGACCTAAAACAATTCATCTTTCCTCCTGAAACCAGGTCTTCCACCCTTATTAATGGTCTGATTTTCCAGCAGAAGAATGTGAATGTCCCCTTATCTCTTAGGCCAGCACTTCAAGTGTAGGTGGTAAACTTTAGAAATAAACAAACTAAATGGTATGGGGTGGCAGAGTGACAAAAACAAGGGAACTGATTCAGATTTGTGCAGGGGAAAAAGGTACAGAAACTTATTTACTGGAATATGTAAAAGAGAACTGAAATTCCATTCAGTGAAATTTTAGCTAGTACATATTAATTCCTTTTCTTGACGTGGAAACTACAAAATGTTTTTTCTAATTTTTTTTTAACATCAGAAGACACAGTGCATTGAAGAAGCATTTTTTTTGAGCATGTGCTATGTATGGTGTGTAAAATACAAGTTAATGGTGGGGACAAAAATCCAAAAGCAAGTTAAAGAGCAAAGAGGAGCTTCTGCAGTTATTTTGTGGCTGGCAAACACTCCTTGCTGAAATCATGTCTTGGGAATTTAACATTTGAACTCTAGCTATTGCTTAATTTTTTAGTTTTTAGTTTAAGACACATCCAGAGTTGAAGGTCTTGGTTAGGCACCCCTGTAGACACACAGTGGGAGATGTGCAAACCCCTGGGAGGCCTCTGTCCCCCAGGCTTATACAGCCTGCACAGCTTCTCCGGGCAGCCGTGCTTCATGCTGCCAGACTGCGCCCACCTCCCTCTCTCTGAGCAAGTTTCAGTGAACACTCTGAATAACATTCATGTGACATCTGTCAAGTGCTTCTCTAGAATTCAAGAAAACATTCCATCTACTTGGGTTCCTTCAAAGCACTAATTTTCTTCTGTCAGGAAAAAAAAAGAAAAGAAAAGAAAAGAAAAGAAAAAAGCAATCACATGTTGCCTGGCACAATTTGTACTTCACTACCCCCGCTCCCAATGCTGCTGTGACTGGCTTCTGGCTTTTTTATCCTCTGGGATATGTGCACAGGCCCCCTCCTTCTATGTTGGTCCGATTATCCTTATTTTTCTTTATAACTAGGTTCTGTAAAACTTCTTTCCACAAAGACCAGCCTTTGTAATATTATTAGTTAAGCATGTGGTTCATAATTTGACACTGTAATTCCTGGTAAATGCACAAAGTTGCGAAGGAGAGTCCAGCAGTTCCTTTGCTGTTCATGGGGAAATACGGTAGATGGTATTTCCCCACCTGGGGATTAAAAAGAATTAAGATTCACCTTCACTCTTTGTTGAGCTCTGCGTCAGGTACTGAGCCGAGTGTACTTACTTTCAGTAGTGATGTCATTTACATTTTGGAAACCAGTGCTACCTACAATGGTTCAAACGCTTTCTTAGTAATAATTACAGGAAAATGTGACTTCTGTTCTGAAGAGAGTGGGGTGTAGATGGGAAATTTGAACCCGTGGAAGTGATGATGGCATTTCTGACAGCCTCATTTTCTAGAGTCTTCTCTCTGAGGTGTGGGTTGAAGAGAAGGTGACAGCAGTGCGGCCATGCAGCTACTCTTTCCTGAATTAAAACTTTAAGAGCACAGTTGGGTAAAAGACTTTTGTGCCCTTTTCAAATACAAGCAGCAGTCATTTGGACATCGAGATAGTGAGATGTCTAGGCCAGTGATGTCCAGTAGAAATAAATTAATAAATTTCTAGCAGCCACATTAAAAAAGTGAAAAGAGGAAATTAAATTTAATAACATATTTAATTAACAGATGTTATCCTTACATGTGATTAATATATAAATTATAGGGATATTTTAAATTCTTTTCTCCATACGACATTTTTGAAATTTAGTATTTAGTTTACACTTCACCACATCTCTCAATTTAGACTAGCCCCACTTTAAGTACACAATAGCCACATGTAGCTAATGGCTACAATATTGGACAATGCAGGTCTAAGTCACTTTAGCAATTTATGGAGATAAAAAGACAAAGAGGAGACAATAAGACAGAATATTTAAAATTTGAATTGTTCTGAAAAATATGGCATAAAAAAGAGTGTAGACCTCTTGTTCAAGACACCTTTCAGTGGGTCCTATTGTTTTAGTAGCTTTATGGCTCTCGTAGGTGAGAGACAAAAACCTGAGACTGAGGGAATCCAAAGGTTACAGCGAAAATGATCACACACACACACACACACACACACATACACACACACACTCCCTAATTGGTAGGAGGCATATAATTGTGGAAACTTGGCTGGTAAAGTCTGATAAGTACAGTCTGTAAGGTGGAAAATGGTGTGTGGGTTGATGTGATGGCTGTGGCCTCTTCTTGGCCCCTGGGTTCCCTTGGCATCAGAAATAGATTTCATTGAATCAAGGGATTAGCTGTTCACTCACCCTGTTAAGGCTCAGTGAAAGCAGAGCCTTTGAGGCATCCAGAGTTACGCATACCCTAGGAATTATTTCTCAGTCTCAAACTTCCTGTCACTGATACCTGGCCATCCTGACATTTCTGCAAATCCAAAAATAAAGAGCAGAGACGAGAGGGCCAGAGAAGTCAGCGGAAGTAGCATCCTGAATGACTGTGTTTAAAATCTCCTGCCAATGGATGTTATCAGAGGACTGAGAAGGCCAACTATCTCAACTCTTCACTGAGGCGAGCTGGCATGTATGTGAGTGATAGGAATGTGGTGACAAGGAGGCCATAGTCACTCCCTGGTTGGGCCAGGAGAGTCTGTCTTGTTCATTAAATGAGTTCTGTCATTAACAAGGGGATGGAGTGAACTGTCAGGGCAAATGCTATACCACCTAGGGCACCACAGCAGCAGTCATTGTCACCACCTTTGCAAATGCAAGGTAGCAGACATTTGATATCAAAAGATATTCCAGGTCCTTCAAAAGAGGCGAAGACTTTGGAAGGCTCCTTTTGCCAAAGGAAACAGACTGTAATCATCATAAGGAAGTAAAACCTTGGGTTGGTTTACATACCTACTTCTCCTCTTACAAGTTTGGGAAGTCAAACAGGGAGCAAGAGCTTCTGCAAATGTCAGCCCCAGGTTCTGTTAGGGTTGTGTGTTGGTTACTTGTTTTCTCAAGAATTTCCCTTTCCAATTTTTAAAGAGCGAGCACACAAACCCAGCAAACATTTTATTGAGAGAAGGCTAAGGGCACACTGAGGAGGTAAAAAACAGTCCCGGTCCCTCACTGCTTTGCAATAAAATATTAAACATGCACAAGCGAAAGGTGTATGAACAAAATCACAAGGAAAGATACTATGGAGTTCTTCATAATTTGAAAGGTGAACAGACTAGATTATTATAAAACAGCCCAGGGCAAATAAATATCTTGACCACTGAGCGTGATGGAGAATCTATTTGTATGCATTTCCTTGGGGGACAATTAGTTGGTCTTCTTCCCTCCTCTCTCACTTATTTGCAAGAATGAATTAAAACCATGATCAGTCTTGGCTCTTAGAATTAGGCTTGGTTATCTAGTGGGGGAGAGGTGGTCTATTCCTCTTTACTGTGTTCATCCATTTGGTCAGCTAATAATGCTGGGTTGTTTTTTTTTCCCCCTTATATATGGTACAGTGTAGAGATGGGGTAAAGAGATGGCCAAGAATCATGTTTTATTTTATTTTATTTTTGGCAGTCAGAGCTGGGTGTGGTAAGGAGAGAAGATTAAGGGCTGAAGACTCCGAAGGCAGCTACGACTATAACTTGCCTTCTAGAAGCTCCCAGACAGGTCACCCAGACAGGTACTGCTCAGCTCATACTTCTGGCTGGTTGCTCATAGGTTCGGGTTTGCCCCCTTTCTCTGTCTTTGTTCTCTTTCATCTATTTTAGTTCTGGTTTCTGCTCCTGTGAAGAACCACTTCCTTGACCATTCTCTGCTCTAATGGGTTGTCTTCGCTCACGGAAGACTTGGTCAGGACCATGTACATAAACATTATCTCAGGGGTCTGTTAAAAAAGCAAATTCCCAGACCAACTGAATCAGAATACAAATTAGGATCTGTAAAGGGGGTGAAATTTGCATTTCTGACAAGGGGCGTAGGTGAGCCATCACACACTAAATTTGGAGGCCCCCCATCCCAGGGACCCAAATGCTGCTGGAGGGGGTTGTGCAGAGGCTGCAAGGCTCATGGCCCACAGCTCAGTGGGCTCTGGAGCTCAACGGTAGTGGCTTTACCACTCACCAGCTTCGACCTGTCTCTGTACCTACAGTTCCTTACAAAATGCAAAAGGATAATGACAATATCTACCAATAAGGAAACTGCCAAGTGTGCAGTAATTACCCAATAAACGTTAGCAAGTTATACTCTAGTTACTATTGGCAAAAGACAGAGTTTTTGTGCAGCTGTAATGATGAGAAGCTCATGCCCCAGAAGTCCCCTGAATACCAGCCCTGTTAGTTGTGTCTGATTTGTAAGAGGTAAAGACCGTGTGTTCTTATTAAGGGAAATGGAGTCTGAGCAGACGGTCCAAAAAGAAGCAGGGCCATTGAGCCAAGAAAAGGAGGGAGTGGTCTGCTTAGGTCCTTGTAGGGGGAGCTGGAAGAGGCTTAGGGAAAGACATCTTTCCCAACTGAGGGCAGGGGCCCTGGGAAGATAAATCAGATTGAGCACAGGGACCCCTGAATTCACTCCTGGTCCAACACCTCCATCCCCTCGGAACCTATCATGGTCCAGCAATGCTCCTGTCTTCTATTTCAGTGATAGAAAAAGAGTGCTGGATTAGGAGTCAGAAAACGAAGGCAAATCCCTTAATCTGTCTATTTCTTCACCTATGAAATGGAGGTAAAACTGCCCTTCAGTGTAGTCACAAAAATCGAGAAAACATCTGTAAGTATGATAAACTTCAAATTTTGTAAATGTAAGGTATTATTATCATTAATCCGTTCCTCTCCCATGGTTTCCTTTCAGTCTTACTAAAAAACAAAACCCTTTCTTTAAACCTGCTTTTCCCTCAATATACCTCTTCTTTCTCCTTTTTAAACCACCAAAAGTGTCAAAAAGGACACAGGTTGGGATGCTTGAGGCATGCAGGCATTACACAGTCCAGGCCTGGAGGGACTCAAATGCATATGAAACTGGGCAGCATAACTCCCAAGACAGAGACACAGAGGAAAGAGCCTAGCTTCAAAGTGAAGCACAGTGTGCATATGCTATTTCTGCCCCTTGCTTACCCAGTATCCTGAGGCCTCACCTGTAAATGGTGATGGTGGGGACAATGATACCAACAGGGTTGCTCTTGAGGACTAAAATACATAAAGTCCAGCACAATGGAGAACACACAGTAGGAGCGAGTGTCCAGAGTTCTATTTATGGAAATGATTGATCCGTTCTCTTCACATCCTGTCCCTAGCAGTTTGGGAAGCAGAGTCCACCCTGTTCTCCTTGGACCAGAAGCTGAGTTCAGCAAAACAAACTAACTGAGCTGTACTAGATATGCTGGAGGCTAGAGCAAGAAAGAAAAACTTGGCACTATTTGTGTGTGTGTGTGTGTGTGTGTGTGTGTGTGTGTGTGTGTGTGTGTGTGTGTTGGGGGAGGAGGGACGAAACAAACATTAAATCAGTCCCTTCAATATAATGCAGAGAATACACTGATGGGGTGAGTACAGAGGACTATGGGAGCACCAAGGAGGAACACAGAGCTCAGTTGGAGGGGTCAGTCAGGGGAGGTGCCCCAGAGGATTATGAGCACTTGGAGGGTGGGGACAGGGTTAAGATTAAGGGATGAAATGGGAAAGAAAGAATTCTGGAGCCAAGCCAGCCAAGCCACCTTGGGCCCATGCAGTCCTCCCTGGAGGATCAAAACTCCCAATCTGGAAGCTCATGTGAGCCTCCTTCCTCCTGAACTCGCCCATTGGTTGTTTCTTGGTGCTGCTTTTCTTTAATGGTTCAAATCATCCAAAGGGTAAATAAGTCTTTTGAAAAATGTCTTGTCTTTTCTTGTGTTAGTTAAAATTATAAGGGGAAGGAATTTCCTCTATAATCAGAGTTGGGGCCTTGCTGTAATCAGGGTGTCCATGCCCAGGCCAGATGCAAGAATGCTTGGACCCAAGTGAAGGCTGGGGTCAGCAGGGAGAGGTAAAGCATAGGGACCCAGAGGTGGAGAGTAAAGGACTAGAACCCTTCCTGCCCACCTGGGCGTTTCTCTTCCATGCAGAAAGGTGAACCCTTGCCAACTCACCACACCAATGGAGAAATAGTTGTTCATGATGTCATATGGGACTTGGTCCCCATTCTCCACCTCTTCTCTAGGGATGACTTCCAGATGCCAGCGGTCCAGCATCACCAAGGGGCTCTGCTCAATGTCCTTCAGGATTTTCGTCAGGCTGCCCCCTTCGTAACCTGTGGAGAATGGAATTGCATTTGTCCCAAAGTAGAAAACTAACTAGTTGCTGATGCACAGGGAACCATCCTTGCAGGGAACCCTGTGGGTGTCTGTGACCAGGAGACTCCCCAGTGTGTCTGTTGGTCAGACACACTCAGGCTCCCCGAGCCACAGAGAAGGAGAGGACAATACAGAGTAATCAGAGAGAAAGCTGGGGGAGATTTGAAAGTCAGAGTAGCAGGACTGGGGTGGGTGCTGGCCACAGGTGGTCAGGCTGTGTAGCTGAAGCAAGCCCTAGAGAACTGGTGGTTGGGAAAAACAAAAGATCTGTTTCTGGACTGTGTCATGTCAGAGATGAGCAGTATGGCAGCAGAATTTTAAGATGGTCCTCATGAATCCTGCCCCCCACCCCCAGTGTACACACCAGTCAAAACCTGTACATAAGATAGGATAGTCACCATCATGATTAGGTACATTATATGGCACAGTTGATTTTAAGAGAGAGATTATCCTGGGTGGAGATGACCTAACTTGGGGGGTCCTCAGAAAGGACTGGGCTTCTCCTTAGGAAATCGATTCAAAGCTAGAGAGGACTTTGATGAAGGAAGGTTTTCTGTTGCCAGCTTTGAAGATGGAGGAACCTATCTGGCAAGGAATATAGGAGGCCTTCAGCATCTGAGACAGGTCCCTGCTCACAACCAGCAAGGAAACAGGGACCCAGACCTACAACCACAAAAAACTGCATCGGGCCAACAACCCGAATTTTCTTAGAAGCAAATTCTTCTCCCAGAGCCTTCATGGAGGAGCACAGCCTGTCAGATGTCCTGATTTCAGCCTGTGAGGCCCTGAGCAGAGAACCCAGCCATCTTGCTTCAGGACTCCTGACCTATAGGACTATGAGCTGATAATGGATGTTTTAAGCCTCACGTTGATGATAATTTGTTAGATAGCAACAGAAAACTAACACAGAAAGTGAATTCTAAGTGATGAGAGGTTAATGGGAGAGACAGTTTTTTTCTTTTAAATAACACTTTCACGTTTCCGCTTACCTTTGCAGGCAACCATGAAGAGTATTTTCAAGTTGTCAGGGCTTTGGTCTGCAGCTTAGGGGATGCCCCACAAGATAGCAGTGGTAGCAACTGTGCAGCCATCAGGCTACCTGGAAGCATAGTCTGGGTTTCCCGCACGAAATTTTTCTCTATGCTTCTTAGGTGCCCAGACCACAGGGCCACACTCTGCTTGACTCTTTTGAGCAGAGGACTCTTCCCTAGTCTCAGCATGTGTCTGAGGACCCTGGTAGCTCTTCTCATGTCTGCCAACTTGTTTATAGGACTGGCTACTGCTTGCTTTGCCCCTGCCCACCAAGCACGCACCGACCTCTGAACACTGACCACAGCCTGGCCTGGTCTTGAATTGCTCTCTGACTTGATCAGCCACCCCAACTCTGCCTGCCGGACTGATCTGTCTGTTGCACGTGCTGACCTGAACTTCTCCACTCTCTGGAACATGCCCAGTTCCACAGGGGCTGGTTGCAGTTTGCAGAGTTCTCCTTAGCTCCTGCCCATCACCCTGCAAGCTTGTTACTCTGAGATCCCCCTTAGGAAAATTTCATAATGAGGGCCCATTGCTATGCATATCTAGGATGATCTGGATGCCCCTAAGAGCATTCTGAGTCCTAATTCAGAAGGAGATGAGTAATTTAGAAATAGGGAATTTTATGCAGAAACGTCTGTCTAAGAGAGCCCTACTGGGATGAGCTCTGGGGAGGAGACAACGGAGCTCTATGACTTGTTCTACTGGGAAATGCTGGCTAGTTTCAGGATGACAGTAAATATAGTGAGGAGTAAGCATCGGCCTCAGCGTGGAATGGAGGACAGGGAAACAGTCATGGAGCGGATCTGACCCCAGAGTTGCGTATTACCCTGTGGAATGTGATCCCTAAAAAGGAAGTTCAGCCTCGCTCTGTGGAGTATCCCTTTCAATTGGGAAGCTTGCCACTGATAGGCAGACTCACCTCCTCCCCAGCGGAGACAGCGGGCCAGGTCATTTCCTGTTCCAAGAGGCAGGACAGCCACTGGTGGATGCTTTGCAAAGTTGGCCTTATCTACAGCCCATGCAAAGGAAGAAAGAACCATATGCCATGGGGTTACTGAGTGTTTGAGTTATCTAGTTACCTATGATCTGATGCTTGAACTCCTCCATAGGGATCTTTGTTTGAATACTTCCCATGATGGGGAACACACCACTTCCTAAAGCCATCTCATCCATCTGCAATGTGCTGACCACTACAAAGATTCTTTCATGTGGAGCAAAACCTGTATCCCTGTACCTTGCACCTCTTTATCCTAATTTCATCCATTCTTTCCTTTGGGGTGACTACACACACTTCAAAAATGAGATTAGTTTGAGCAGTTTTACTCCTTAATGATTACCCACACTTATTACTTTTATGTCTCAGACCAACCCCATAGAGTATTACTAATCTTCTCATAGATGAAACTGAGGTTCAGAGAGAAAAAGTAATTTCACAGTTAAGATCTAAACCCAGATCTCTGTGGCTCCAAGTCCTTGCTCCTCCATTCTTCAGTGACTAGGCAGGTGCATGGATAAAACAGGTTAAGTCTGAGACATCGGGAATGGCGGGGCATTTGGAAAACCGAAGATGCCATAGCTAAAATCATTTAGGGTCAAAGGTTTAAACAGAACATTGTGTCTAATAACAAAAACCTCCAGATGTCATTTAGCACCCAGATATCAGCTTGCCACTTCCACTACCTCCCAGATTTGCAAATACCCAGAACCCTAATCTTATTTCCTGTGCTGATTGTGAAGGAGCATCAGACTGAACCATTAGAGAAAGCTCAGCAGAATATATGTTTCAGTCAGGCTGCCGATCTACAGTAGTGCATTGGCTACCTGGGAAAACTAAAGGAGGCATAGGCACCCAGTGGGCTCCAGACAGCACCATGTACATAAGCCTCACCTCACCAGGTGCCTGTGGAATGTAAGGCATGTGAGTGGGGAGTGTTGGGGCAGGAATGTGTGTATGTGCAGGAATCAGCATCCTGCATGAGGCTCCTGCTAGGGATGCCCCAGTAAAACGGAAATGAGCTCAGGTATGACCCAGAGCTGAGATGGAGGGTGGACTCAGTCATTGTTTCCAGAACCTATAGTCTGCATTCATGCCTCCCTGCCTCTGCACATTCAGCTCTCTTTGACCGGAAGGCCCTCGTTTCCTTAGGTCTGGTCCTTCTTCCATAGTCCCCACCTCAGCAGGTCAGCCATCCTCATAGTGTGGAGGCTAGAAAGCTGGATGCCATCTTAAGTTTTGTATCTCCCTCACCCCTCATCCATGCATACATCGGTTTCTATGTGCTTTCTCCCTAATAGATCTCCAAACAATCTCTTCTCTCCATCCTCATGGAGGTACCATGTTCAGGTGTGATATGATTCCTTCCCACTGGTATTGCTGCAACTGCCTCCTCTCTACTCTCTCAGCCTGCAGTTCCAGCACCTCTAGTTCTCCATGCTTCCGCCAAAGCAGGCAATCCTTGAACCACAAGCTTGACCACATTAGTCCACTGCTTTCACACTGTCGTGGCTCCCGTCACCCCTTAGTATGGCACACTAGGCCCTTCTTGGATCCGCCTTCCTCTCTAGCCCCATACTTCTTACATCCTGCCGCTCACTCAATATGTCAATCACACCGAAGTGTTTTCAGTGCCTTAAATCACAAGCTTTGTGTTGCTCAGCTCAGATTCTGCCTCTGGGAGGTCCTTCTTGGTTGCCCTAGTCTGGACTAGGTGCCTCTCTAGTGTATTTTCAGCACCAGGGACGATCTCATCACCCTGTCTTATAGTTGACTACCAGTTTGTCCCTTGAATGCACTGTAAGCTCCCTGGGGAACTATATCTCATTCAGCACAGAGTATTCAAATCTGTTTACTGAAGTCCTACTACATGCCAGATACTATGCTAGATGGTCTGGCTTTAACAGCAGGTGAAAAAGCCATGGCTCAGGCTCTCATGGTACCTGCAGTCAAAAGGGAGAGACAGATATTAATAAGATCTTCCTATAAATGAGGCACAATTTAAAATTCATAATGAGGTGATTGAAGCTAGGGGATACGTCAGGGAAGGCTCCCCTGAGGAAGCCACTTTGGCTGGGACCTGAAGTAGAAGCTGACCAACTGAAGGCTGGTGGAGCATACCAGACAGGCGGGACAACTCGTGCAAAAGCCCTGTGTAAAGGGTGAAAGGGACTGGTATATTCAAGTGTCTGAAAAGTGGGACTGGGTGGCTGAACTCTAGAGAGAGAAGGAGGGAAGTGTGAAACTAGGCTGGAAGGTGCTAGACTACCAAGCGCCTTGTAGATCATTTGAAAAGTTTTGATTTTATCTTCAGAATAATGGGAAGCCTCTGATGTACCTTACACACATCATGAACCCACTGATATTCAGGGAAGACCACTCTGGTATAGCAGGAGGATGGGTCAGATAGAGGACCAAAATGGGGCGGTAAAGAGCACTGAACAAGCACCTCAATATTTTCTGAATGAATGACCATGTGCAGTCATTCCTTTTACTATTGATTTTTCTCTTTGGGCCACTAACCTGTGAAAAAGAGCATCTCACATGATCTACTTTCTTTCTGTTTTGGGCAACTTCTATCACCTGTGTCCTCTGCAGATGAATTTTATAAAACTTTTCACCAAAGCACTCTTTCTCCTTCACAGTGGACAAGGAGCAGTGTGAGCAGCTTCCTGTGCTCAGCCATCCACCCTCTGCTCATCAGCTTTTCCTTCCTGGGCTCCTGGAGAGTGCCTCCCTCCTCCCACAAACAACTCCGGAGCCCCAGGTGACAGGAGAGTGTGGGTGGCTGCTTGGCAGGGCTGTGTCCATGGAAACCAAAGTTCCTGTGGGGGAGCAGAAGGCAGCACGTGTGCAGGTGCTGGTCCCACCCCTCCAGGCAGTCTGCTTAGGAGCCCTGGAGGCCCAGCCTCCCCTGCCCCATTCAGGGTCTATCCTGGCCAGTCCTCGACTCTGCTCACACTGCCCTCATTTCCCATATCCAGTCTGTCAGCAAATCCTGTTGGCTCCGCCTTCAAAAGATATTCAAAATCTAACCACTGCTCACAACCTCCTCTGTCTCTGCTGCTGTCCAAGCCATGGTCGCCTCTCATTTGGATGACTGCAGGAGCCTCCAAACTGGTCGTCCTGCTTCCACCCTTTTCTCTTCATCTCCTTCTTTGCTCAGAACCATCCAGGATCTTGAGACTTTCCTGGTATAAAAGCCACATTTCGTATAATATCCTGCATGTCCTGGTGACCTGGCTCTGCACTTCATGTCCTGCCTCTCTCCCCTCATGTGCTCCACTCCGGCACACTCTGCAGCCTTCCTGGGGCCTTCAGCAGCCTGGCCTGCTCCCACCTCAGGGCCTTTGGAACTGCTCTTCCTTCTGCCTGAACTGCTCTTCCCTTAGCTATTTGCATAGCCCAACTCCCTCTAGGTCCCCTGACTAAGACTTAGATTGTACCCTTTAACCCCACTGCTCAGCACCCTTTGCTCCTTCTGCTATATTTATATTCATTCTGACATATTATATGCTTTTCTTGTTCCTTTGTTTATTGCTTGCTTCTGCTCTACAGAAGGGAAACTCCTTGAGGGAGGGATTTTTGTCCATTTGTTCATTGTTGCATCTCCATTGCCTCAAGGAGAGCTTGGCACAGGAGGGGCACAGGCAGTATTTGTGGAATGAATGACAGAAAGATGGGAGCAGGGCTCTGAGTTCAGTCTCAGACCTTGATAATGGCTGTCCCCAGCTCTTCCCTTTCCTGTTCTTATGTTCCATATTGCAGTGTTTATCTGGGTTCTCCAGAGTTAGATCTTGAATATATTTCCATCCAAGAATTACAGAGTCAGTCTCCATCATTTACTGGGGGTGATGCGTCCAAGAACCCATAGATCCAGACAGAGCGAGACTAGAACCCAGGCCCACTGATTCACAGCCTGGACTCTTCCCGCTCTCCCTTTGATTTAGGTGTATCAAACACAGCCCAACATTGCCTTTTTTTGTATTGCACTGATCTGCACTTTCTAGATGAGCTTTCTGGGCTTGGGCTCCAAACACTCATCTCAAGGTGATTTGCCCTGGGCTATGCATCTGTGCTTGGTTCTCTGACCTTTATCATCCACCTTGGATCTACCTGGAATCTCAGTCCTGGCTCCCTTTAACCCCCCAATCAAAGATGTTTCTGAGGCAAGGCTTAAAGCAAATTTTTACATCTATACCTGTGGGAATCCTTCCATTGTCTTCTTTCTTTCTCTTTTCCACTCAAAGTAGATATTTAGTCAAGCATTGGTTCAAGAATAGAAATGAGGACGAATAAGACATGGCTCCATTTCTCTTTCTTTTTTATTGCCTTCCTTAGGCTTTAAATATACTTACTGTAAGTAAAGTGCAAAGGCTTCCCAGCCCATTCTTACCGATGCAATCCAAAATCCAGCCAACTGTCCCATCTCCTCCACAGGCCAAGACACGGAAGTCTGGGGTATCACGAAAAAAGTTCAGTCTGGGAAGTAGAAGAAAGGCCAAAATGGTCTCGTTTACTCTGTCGTGGCTGACCTCTGACACTTCTGAGTCGAAGTCCCCCCTGACCCCCTCCACACCTTCCCTGGGAGTATGTTATGACCTTGATTCCTTTGGGGGTTGAAAGGGTGACTTAAAATTCTGAAACCAGAGCTTACTAAGCAATGGCATTGAGTGTGAATCTCAGGAGCCATCCTTGTCTGAGGAGAATCTGACTCAGCATTCAACACAGAAAATGGTTTTCTGGAAATTGTCTATTATTTGTGCAGAAGAATCCATACTTTGCTTACTTTGCAACAATATGACCCACCCCCAATATTTCGATTCCCCTTTGGCTCTCTTGCCTGCACTGTCCTTACAATCTCACCTTAAGTCAGGCGTACTGAGCTAGCTGGATCTTCATCCTGCTCGCCTGTGGGTCCAGACCTAAGTGCAGTGAGCACCATCTCCCCTTAGAGGCCTTAACCCTGTAGAGCAGGCCTCTTAACCTGGGGTCCGTGAACCTCCAAAGGGTCTGCGGATAGAATCCAGAGGGCCAAGAACTTGAAAGAGAAAATGTTACATTCTTATCTTCCCTAAGCTCTAACTGAAATTGAGCATTTCCTTTAATTATGAATGTAGGGAACAAATCACAGAGGTATTAACAATACCCGTGACTTGTCAGCAGTCGAAATCACAGGTATTTTAATGTTTTACTATAGCTGTGGCGGATGTCTTTTACTATCATTTGTGCTCGTCACTGCTTTTAATTTACAATAGGTATTAAACCTGCCTCTGGAACTTGCTATATAATGTGTTAGTAAATCACATATATTCCCATATTACATTTTTTAAACATTTTGATAATTGTTTTCAACATTATTAATTTCCTTAGTATGTAATCCTACATATTTCATTTGATGTATTAAGAAATATTAGTCTGAGAGGGGTCCACAGGCTTGATCAAACTTTCGAATGGGTTCCTGGCACAGAAAAGTTAAGAATCTCTGCTTAAGAACAAATATGACTTGTGGACCCCTGGGGGTGGGACGTGGGAAACTGAAGCTCCGTATTTCTTCTTTGCCCAGCCTGGTGGTCTGAGAAAACCCCTGCGGCTTTCTGAGTCACTGATGCATGTGTGGGCAAATGCACATTCCCTCTCTTCCCCTTCATTCCCTGATCTCTTATAGGAAGTAAATTCTCATGGAGGCTCCCTTCACCTAGACTGCCTGTGTAATAACGGACTGACACATCAGAGATACTTAAGGCACAGCAGCTCTGGAAGTTGCCACCAGGCGTGTCATCCAGGGCGAAACAATTTAGGACAGATGAGGTTAAGCTAGAGTACTACATTCAACTATTGAAATGAGAGTGGGCTGGTAAAGGTATCCATGGGCTGCTGCTAGGTCACGAGTCACAACAGAGCAGTAAGTGGCAATCACAGTGACTGTGGTGGCACCTGCAGCAATATAGGTGAGCTCTGAAAATAGCTTTCCAGGTAAATCATGGCAGAGGAGCTGAATCTGACTCATGTTTCTTTCTCCTTTTAACTGGGTCTTGCACTACCACTGCTGTTAATAATAGCTTTATGTTGAACAACTGACGACAGGACAGATTTTCTTTTTTAGAGTCCTTACTTCAGCCCTTCTCAGGGTCTTAGTGAACCCAGAGTATAAGAACATGTTAAGAGGTTGGGCAAAGTGTGCTGAAAATCCCAGGCCAGCATGCACAGACACGAGGACCTGTCGCTGAGACAGCCACTGGCCAGTATATCTCCAGGGCACTGGCTCCGTCTGGTCAAAAGCCGTCTTTGGTATCTTCCAGCCCTGAGGCTGGAGGGGTCCCTGATTACATGAACCCACAGCTCATCATGTTAGTGCTGACACAAGGACAAGCTCCTCCCACCATACTTTCAATCAAGCTGCAAAGGGTCTGCCTCGTCTCTTCTCATTGCTCTTCCTCTCTAATGAGCAGTGAAATAGCCAGGGGGCAAATGACAGAGGAGAAGGGCTGGGTAGCTCAATAACCTCTAAAATGGATAATTTAGAAAAGAAGGGATTTCTTTGAATAACCAATTGTTTTGGTCCTAAAATGCCCAGAACAGAAGACATGGCAGAACTACTGACTGAAGCTGATAAGAAATTTTTTCCCTTCTCCCTGATAATTCAGCATGATGATATCAACTAACACAGCCTTGCAAATAAGTTAAAATAATTTACCAGCCTGCCCATCCTGTCAGTCAAATGAATGGTGTATGCAGGAGGCTACTTCCCAGAGTTAAACATAATGAGTGTTCCCGAGCATCTCCAGGGGGAAATAAGAGTAATTATAAGGAAAAGAAGAGAAATGACTAAAATGGCAGGAAAGACAAGTCCACAGATGTAAGAGACAAACAAGAGGTGACAAAAAAGGTATCTTCTTCAGAGACTCAAAAGGAAGGGGGAGAAATAAAGAGTAAGAATTATATTTCCATACCCTGGAGTAGGCCCCCCATTGTCCAGGTTGAAAACTTGTTTGGGGTTGAGCAGATAGTGGAATTTCCGAAGAATTCTATGGGGGAAAAAAAGAGAGAGAGACAGACAGAGAAGGAGAATGTCATCATGAGAAGTCACAGTAGGGCAAACATCTCTGGAGTCCATTGATGGTGGGAATGAGGGTCCATTTCAACCCCAGAGGGGAGAAGACAGAATGAAGGCCCTGCAGACCCTGAAGTCCCAGGTCCAGCCACCAGCACTCAGGCCCTCACCTCCTGATTCAAGGCCTCCCCATTATCCAAGCCTCTAACCCACAACCCCAGAAGTGCCAACCTTTACAGAGAAGACAGGACAGAGAAACCCAGAAAACAAAACTTTCATTCACCTAAAGGTTTTCCCTTATGAAGACCTCCAAAATATTCTGAATGTTCTAGATAGTACAGTTCTGCTTTTCCTGGACTATACAAAGGCATCAAAGGTCCCTCTGTGGAAAGCCCTCCCCACCTCCCCACCCCCAAATCCTGGAAGCAGGAGGAAACAGAGGCAGTCGAACTGGGGCTGGTGAGGGTTGGTGACAATGACCCCATCTAGGCTTGGGACTAATCTGGTCAGTTCAGAAGGGATGCTCTGCCCCTTAGACTTGGGTGGGGATTCTCATAGGTCTTGCTTCAGCTCTATGAATTATTTTTTAAAACCTTGATTCTAGATCACCATGCCATCTGTTCATTACCCCAGAGCTGAAGAGGACTGGGAGGCAGAGCTGCTTTGCCCATTCTCCCTCTCTCCTTCACTGATGAGGTGAGTGCCCTGCTTTCTCAGGGGCTAGATAGGCCAGAAGGTTCCAATCAGATGAGTCCCACCACATCTCTTAAATCAAGAAAAGACTTGAGAGGCTAGGAAGGAGACAGGCATCTCAGGTCTGACTCTACGTGCCATAATATAGCTCATGTGACAGGCCCTAGGCTAAGCACTGTGCTGAATTTAATCCTCTCAACAACCCTATCAGAGGGGAAATTATTATCTCCATTTACAGAGGAGAAACCAAGGCACAGGAACAATAAGTCACTAGAACCTGGTCATCGATTGGTAAGTAGTAGGGCTGGAATTTGAACCTAGGTCTTCATATCTCTACAGTCTACTTTATTATGATTGAGAGGAAGAAAGGACCCATGAGGCTGTCCCCGCCTCACTATTTTGAAAAAGAAGAGAACATACCTTTCTCCTTGTCTCCCTCCACTCTTGGGGTTCACCAAGACCAACAGGGGGTGGGTACCTGGGGTAGGGATGATCTTATACTTAAAAGATAAAAGAAAAAGAAATTAGCTCTGTTTCAGCCAGTAGAGGGAAGGAGATGAGAGCTGACACCAAGACAGCTTCTGGGAGAGGTAGCTAGGAAGCAGTTCCAGGCTTCGGGGAGAGGAAGGTGGGAGGTCCTCACTGGCTGAGTTTTTTGAGGAGTTAAACAGCTCAGACCACTCTTCAGCTTGAGTGGCCTTTAAGCAGTGTTAATGGTGACAATGATTTGAGGTTGAAATCAGCGATGGGACAATGGCACCATAGCTTCAAACCATTCAACAATGTTGTGGCATTGTGCCCACAGCACAAGATTAGAGTGAGGGACGTAACTGAATATGATCTTTGAATGTATGGCCACCTGGTCAAACATCTAAATAAAATGACATTCATAAAGGCAATCACCACTTCCACCCTGGTACCTGTTTTCCTTCTGAGCCCTGGTTCCACATTTCTCACTGCCCAGTGGGAACCTTCAACCAGATGTCTCGCCATCAGGTTGCTACAAACCTCAACATGCCCCACACCTGCCCTATCTTCCCCACTACCCCCCCTCGCCCCCCCTAAAACTAGTCCTCTCTCCTGGCTCCCTGTTTCAGTTAAAGGTACTATCATCATTCATCCAGTCATCCAGGGGACACCTCATCCTGCCAATTCTTTCCCTGGAATGCCCTTTTTTCTCTGGCTCTGTCCTGTCTTCTCTGTGACCACATCGCTTGGGCTATTCCCAGCTCAAGTAAGTCCTGTTGTTCCCATGTAGTTCCTTCCCAGAACATCATATCAGTCGTGCCACTCTTGCTCAAAAACTTTTGATGGCACCTTATTGACCAGAGGATAAAAATCCAAATTTCTTAACCTAGTGTCCAAGGTGTTTTCACGTAGCCCCACTCAACTATTAGCTTTTAACTACTCTAACCCTCACTGCGGTTCCAGCCAAGCCTGGCTCTTACCCTCTAGTAAGCATGTCTCCTGCATTCCCACCCTGTGGGTCTGGCTCACCCTTGTTTCCTCTCCTGCTCAATGCCCTAAGATGCCCATTTCCTTCTTTGCAACATTTAAAAAACTTGTAAGCCTTAGGGCCAAGTTCAAGAGCTACTTCCTCTATGAAGTTTTCCTGGATTACTGCAACTGAAACGATTACACTTGAAACGTGTGCTATCTTCTGGGTTTCTTTTGTTGTTGTGTATTTGTATTTGATTTTGTTTTTTTATTTGTTAGGTAAATGTCCCAAAAGTAGGGTGGAGGTATGTATAACTCTCCTACCAAAGACAATATAACACCAGATACAGGAGTGGGTGCTCGATAAATACTGTGGATTTAGCTGAAGGACACACTGATATAGAGATGCAGCTACGCTTCACAGTCAATATCTAATGCCCACTTTTCCAGATCTCAAGCTAAAAACCCAGCAAACACTGAGCCATACTGTTTGAAATGAACGGGAGAACTCTTTATGATTTTTAAGAATTTTCTCATTGGCCCAGGGTGACTGTCTACGTGACACTCAGAAGCATCTTGGAGCCTGAGACGTAATTCTTTACCTCCGAGGGTGATACTCAAAATATTTAACAACCTGGACAGCAAGGGCACTGCTCACTGAGAACAGATGCAGGATAACCAGGTGGAAGCCAGCTGTAAACAACTTGTATACCTGCAGTGTGTGTGTGTGTGTGTGTGTGTGTGTGTGTGTGTGTGTGTGTGTTCCACTTGACTTTCTGCCCTTTCAGGTGTTGAGAGCTTTCCCACATTATTAAGGTTCCCCCATTATCGCTTCTGTTTTCATTTTCAAAACACATTAATCTGCATGTTCTCATTTAATCTCACAGCACCTCTGGGAGACAGGCAGTGCAGGGATTGCTATGCCCCTTTTCAAACAAGGAAATGTAAGGCTCAGAAGCAGAGGAGGAGGACTTAGTTGTCTATTTCCTTTTCTAGTACTCTTTGTACCTCTCTGTTCTGCCTTCCCTGCATTCCCTGGGAATTTGTGGCAGATACAAAGAGCAGATGCTCATTGGTGAACCCACATAAAAAATTAGCTTTTAAAAAGTATACATTTAAGAGTGAAGAAGAAATTTGTGATGTGTTAGCTTCGTTTTGGCCAATCATACTCTGGAGACAGCTTGGCAGTCTTTGAAAACCCATTGTGTATTTTTAGGCCACACTTTTGTTATTATTTAGGGGGTGTGTATATTTAAGATTCATGCAACTTGTTCCTCAAAAGATGATAAAGGCCTTTCAGCAATGGGATCAATCAACTTTCCACCTCACCCCTTGCCTACAGTGTGGTGCTCAAAGTAATTCCAGAGGTTGGAAATAAAGTGTCTTGTGTTATATAATAGATGAAATGAAAAAGCAATAATTGAATTGAGATATATTTCTCTAGGACCCAAACCCTCTCCTCCTCTCCAAAATCTTGGACCAACTTTGAATGATCAGTCAGACTTAGGCTTGCCAAGGTACCTGCATTACAAGTTCACCCTTGGCTGACACGCTGCCATCAGACTTCCCGCCTTGCCTGTCCTGTGAGAAGAAAAGAAAGACAGACATCTTTTTCAAAAATGCCTAATATCGAAAAAGAGATCAGAATAAAAACAAATGGCTAATTTAAAGAAAGAGAACAGAAAACCAGGAGAGTGTGGGAGGACTTTCTCAAAGTGGGGCTTTGGACCTAAATGAGTCCCTATGAGTCTCTCTAGAACTCTCCAGGACTCTGTCATCTTTTGCTCTGACTTTAACTTCGAGACATTGGAAGGGACATGGGGAGAGAAAACATTAAAATTGGCAGAAATCTACTTTGTTGATTTAGAAGCATGAGCTCTGAGAAGCAAGGTCTTAGATCTGTCTTCTCTGCTCAGCATTATCTAAATGATGTGGTGTTGAAAGAGTTTTCTTAGTTTTGTCTGTCTTCTTTGCTTTAAAAATGTTTATTATTTATTTTAGGGAGGTTCATTTCACATATAGTAAAATGCTCACATCTAAATCTACAGCCTGACGAATTTCTGCATTCATAATGCCCTTATAACTACTGCCTCTTCAGGTCTCATGCTGCTATGACTCCTGAGACCATACTGGTTTTGCCTGGCTTTTGAATTTCATAGAAATGAATCATAAAGCATGTCTTTTTCTGAGTCTAGCTTCTTTTTTTCAGCATTATATCTTTGAAGTTATCCATGGTTTTGCATCTATGCATAGTTTTTTTCCCCACTGCAACGTAGCATTCCATGATACAGACATGCCTCATCTTTTTTTTTTTTTTTAAATCTATTCTCCCCTCAATGTTCCTTTAGTTTGTTTCCACCTTTTCACTGTTATAAATAAAGTTGCTGCAAACACTCTTCTACACGTATTTTGGTGAAATAAATGTTCATGTTCCTCAGGTAGATTCATAGGAGGGGTCCTGTTGGGTAGTAAAGTTTTGTATTTACAATTTGGTAGATCCTGCCATATGGTTTTCCAAAGTGGAGGGTTCTCTTCCATTTTTGCTGAGAAAGGAGTGGCTGGTCCAGCCAAGAATGAGCTGTGAGGAATCAGTGGGACTTGGCAACATTTTTAAGATAGAAAGGGGGACAATTAAGGTGTTTGGTGCTTGTTTTGAAACAGGAATCTTCAACCCAGGAGACAGAGAAAGTTTCAGATGGAGATTAAAAAAAAGTGTAATTTTGCTACACTCGTTTCCAAATAGGGCTGAGACACCCAAGTGGAAATCCTCCAGCAGAGGGAGGTAGGTCCATGTTTAGACACAGGAGAGAGGCTGACCTGGACTAGGGCCAAGGCCTAGCTTGCTCAGGTGGTGACCAAGGTTCCCTGAGCTGTGCTCTGCCTGCAGGATGCTTAGAAGGAATATTTTCCTTGATGGGCCATTTCAGAGCATTCTGGATCACCAGCAGTTGGAACCATTTTAATCAGGAGAGTTTTCGTCAAAATCTCATGGGTGCCGCACTGACCTCATCTAAACTTGGGCTGAAAACACAAACCCTAAGGGTTGTTGAGGAAGCCCTCTGAGGGTTGTGAATGTCTGAATGCTGCTTCCAACTGAAATGTGCTTGGGGTGGGGTTGGGGGCAGAGCCCTGCTGGGTGGCTGCACTTACCCGGGTGACTGGGCATATCGAGGTAGGCAATAAGATGTGGTCTCTGAGTTCCCCACCATCACACAATGTGGATAATTCACATTTGCGGTGAAACTGGAGGAAACAAAGGTGAGAGTGAATGAAACTGACCAAGGAAATGTTGACTATGAGGGTTTGGAGGTTTACTGGGTAGGCAAGCTGTCTAGTGCGCCCCCAAATTCTGATGCACTCCTGGCTTTGTCAGTATAATCGAATGTGTGTGTGTGTGTGTGTGTGTGTGTGTTGTGTGTGTGCATTTTGTGTGTGTATGTGGTGTGTGTGTGTGTGTGCATGGATGTGGTTAGGGGTGCCAGTCTGCCATGGGAAGAGAAGAGACCAAATGCTGCCAATGGCTGCTGGAGCTAAGCGGTCACGAGCACACCTGTGACCCTTCACAGTGGCATCCTGTGTGGATTCGAGAGCTCCCTGTATATCTGCTCCCTCGGCTCTGAGACACTGGAAGGAAGATCCTGTTGAACAAACTAATGAGAGGCTGGAAGTAAACCCTGTGACTCAATCTCTGCATCTTAAGAGCTCTGCAGTTTGATCTGGAGACATGTCCTTTTTGAAGCTGATCACGGGGCTTGGTGAAGGGGATAAGACATGGCACCAAGTTTGCTTTGGCAGGCAGGTCGGGCAGGTCCAGGTGTCTAGAGGGGAAGTGAACATGGGCTGTGGCTGGCAGCAGCAGGTACATGCCTCTGGCCCAAGCAGTGGGCTGTTGTAAAGAGTGTGCCTTCCTTTGACCCCTTAAGGGACACTATTCTAGTGTCCAATTCCTCTCCAGCTCTGTTGGTGCCCCTGGCCCCAGATGACACCTAGGTAAAGAAAGTTAATGGTCCAGCCTGCAATTTATAGCTGTCTGGCCACATAGTCACTAGATTGGCCAGCTTCTTCTTAAGCAGCCCCACTCCCCTGGTTCTGAGGGGCACCTCTTTCTGTGCAGCTTGGTGATTCATTGGAGGAACTGTCAGACCTAGGGCATTGAATGGGGCTCTGGGCTCCCTCCCAGCCTTGGCCCCCTGGCTCTGCTTATGCCCTCTGTTAGGATGTTCACTAATTCCAGGCCTCAGCTTGAGCAAAACACCACACTGAAAAGGAGCAGGGCTGCCCTGGGCGCCAACCCACCGTCATCCGGCACCACACGCAGTGCCGCGCGGTGACACTCTGGTAGCACTTGATACTTTTGTGGCACCGGTCACACTTGACAGAAGAGTTCCCTTCCACCCACGCGTGCTGCATCACCTGCAGGAGGGAAGGGAAGGAGACCAGGGAAGGCTGCAGAACCATGCCTTGGGGCCCTGGGCATGACGAGGAACATAGGGAGTGGGGAGGCCAGGAAGGGTTGTTTCTCATTTAGCTTTTGCAATTATTGGGTGCTGGGCTGCTTTGCTGCATTGAACTGATGTGGTCCCTTCCTGCCTAACCACCATTTTACTAGTCACTGTAGATAAAAAACCACTTTTCCTGTGCTTTAAATAGCTTGTTCATCCTGGCAGTCAAGCCTCTCAGCAGCAGCTGGTCTGGCAGTCCATCTGTCTGTCTTGCAGAACTCCTTGCAGAGTGACATTTTTGTGTGCACCTTGTTCTGAAAGGCAGCACGATGCAGGGTTCGGGCAGCAGATAAAACTGTTTGGAGTCACTGATTTCCCACTTTGCAGCAGGGTGACCTTTGGCCAGTTCCTGGACCTCTCTGAGTCTCAGGTCCCTCATCTGTAGAAATGGTATAATAAGCCCCACCTCTAGGTTTGCTGGAAGGATTAAATAAGATAGCATATTTAAAAGGGCCTTCCTGAAACAGTCCTGGCCCTTTGGAGGGGCCCACTGATGGATAACTTCTTCTCCTTTCCTGTCTTCTACAGGCTGGTGGCTCTCAGCCTTAGCAGCCCATCAGAAATACCCTTGGGAGCTTCCAGAAGTTCTGAAGTTCAGCCCTCACTCCAGATCAAATAAATTATAGAGTCTCTGGGAATGGGACCCATCAGTAGTATGTTTTAAAGCACCTGAGTGATTACAATGTGGACCCAAAGTTGAGAAACACTCTTAGAAGGAGCTAGAGAAACAGGCCAAAGCTTGCAGCTTTCACATCTGTTTCCTGGAGAGCTGGTTGTATCTGTTCCCTGGTCAGGAAATGACACTAGGGCAGCCTAGGAACTTGGGAAGCGGGTAGAAATACAAGTGTATGAGTGTGTTTGTGAGTACATCCACCAAATTCTGGGGGGCCTGAGTCCTCAGCTGTCTCCTCAGCTGTGTACAGAACTTCTCACAATTTTCCACTGGGGCACCCTGGATAGCAGAAGGAGGAGGGCATGGACTCTGGGGGAAAGTGGGAGTCTAGTCTGAAGGGCCATCTACAAATGCAATATTAAAAACACATGAAATATTTGCATGATATCATCCATGTTTGTATTAAAGTCTTAAACTACTTATCACTTAAGTTACTATGTCTTCCTCTCAAATGGTTTTTGGTAAAATTGTTGTTTTTGAAGACGTGTCACTTTTATTTTGTAGCTTCTCACCTTCTGCCATTCACCCCTGAGTGTATAAAGAACCTAGTTTGCTAATCGATTTGTCATCTACATGGTCATATTAAATTTCCTCCGAGGTCATTATTATTTCCATTTTGCAGAGAAAGAAATGAGGCTTCAGAGAGGTTGAGCAACTGGCCCTAGGCTCCAAGGCTGGGAAGTGGCCAAGCAAGGCTTCATAGCCAGGTCCTCTGACCCCAAGTCCACGGTTGTCTCCAGACACCACATTGCCTTCTCCATTCTCCTCTGGAATTGGAAGAGATGGTGAAGGACTTGGGTTGCTCCTGAAGACTCAGAAGATCGTGAATGTGTCCTGCTGGCCCCTCAGTGGCCTCCTTCTGTTCCATGTGTGACATGTGACCAGAGTGCAGGCTTAGAGCCTAAGTCCAGGAGGTACACCATGCATCCTGGTGAAAGGTATGGACATGGAAAGGTGTATGGACGAGGCCATGCAGTGTCTCATGGGGCATGCATCTGTGTCCTTGGAGGCACCCTCTCTTGGAGTCCTTTTGGGGAGGCTGGATATCACTCCCACCTGCTAACCATCTCCTGATTCAGATTCCTTATTGAAATCTTCCCTGCGGGAACTCGAGTGTCCTTCCCCTGCTAATTTTGAGAAGAACCTCTTTCCAGACTCAGTGAACAGCACCATCCAGTACCTGAGTTCCCAACCTTTTCCTTCTCTCATCCCCTACATCTCTATCACCAAGTCCCAGAGGTAGTACCTCCAAATTATCTCTCAAACTCTCGCTTTGTCTTTTCTACCTCAGCCAGTAGGACAGTCAAAATACTCAACAGTTGGCACGGGTGGGAGTCACTCAGCACAGACACAGCCACCACCGAGCTGCCATGGACATGTCAGAGCACAGCTGGTGAGTGCAGACCCTACCCCAGCCGGGCCCTCGGTGAAGCACTCACTGTTGGGAGAGTTCTTCCCCTCAGACCTCTCTCCTGCACTATGCCCCCTGCTAGGATGTTCACTAATCTCTGGCCTCACCTTGAACAAAAACAAAAACAAAAACAAAAACAAAAACAAACAAACAAAAAACAAAAACCCACACTGAAAAGAAGCAGGGCTGGACGAAGCAGAGCAATTAATCTAATTCACAAACTCAGTGGTCTCCTCATGTGCTCAAAGCAACTCTAGTGTCCCCTTTGTTGCCTAGGAAACTCCTTTCCAACTCCTCATCTGGCCTTCCAAGACCTTATCAGGCTTGATCTCGCCACTGTCACAGCACATCTCCTGCCACTTCTCTTCACGCGTCCTCTGCTCAGTCACACCAAACTAAGTACGGATCCCAGAATAAATTATATCTCCTCCATGCCTTTGCACTCGAGGCTTCTTCTGCCTGGGGGCCGTGCCCTCATCCATGTGTTGTAAAGTCCTCCTGATCTGGATTCAAGACACAACTGAAGTGCCATCTGCTTGTGAAAGCTTCCCTGGCCTCCTCCCTTGGTGCCTCAACTGTGCATCCCCCACAGCCCTCTGGCTGTCCTCCGTCTCACTGCTTTGTACTCTGCTTACCTGCCTGTCTCTCTCCTTATCTTGAGTCTACACAGCTCCCCGTCAGGCTGAGGTCCATCCAATAACCTGTGTCCCCCTAGCACAGTGCCTGGTACATGGTGGGCATCAGGGGGATGCTTAATGCATTGATGGATGAATGAGATGGTTAACGGGGAATCCTCAAGGCAGAGAAGGGACTGGGTAAAGCTCCCAAAGGCCCTTCCTGCCCAGGAATCTGTGGTGATGGACATGTTGCCTGGGACACAGCATGCAGTATAACAAGGCAATAGGTGTCACCAACCTCGCCACCCCTTTTGGTTCTTGAGTACGTTTTGACACACCCAGGAATGTTTTTGGATACGCAGCGTTCATGGACAGTGTATTTGCAGTCTGGAAAAAAAAAGTAAGCAAAGTGCTTGTGAGTGACCACCTTGGAAGGTCCACCCCAAACCCACTCCAGCTGAGGCCCATGCCTCCTTCTCGGTGGCCAGTCAGGGGCTGGGGACATATGGAACTGGCCTTGCCTAATCAAAATTCAAAATAGTCTCCAGTTGTTCACTGGGAAGAGCCTGCAGTTCTCCCAGGCACACTTCTGTACCCTCCACCCTGCCACACTGCCTTCCTCTGTGGGTAGTGAATGTGGCAGGAGAGCATCTCCAGAGGGGCACTTTCTACTTGAGGGCAGTGTGAGGAGTCATCCTCGCTATCTATGGGTCACAATGGCTATTTCATAAATTATCATTGCTGTTGAGACTATTTACTACTATGTGAACAGCAGAGGCCCAACCTAGAGCTTATCTGGAATGAGACTGAGACTGAATCTATAAAAAATAGTGAAAGCTGGATCTGAATGAGTGCTAGAAAGACTGGTGGGTCCTTTCTTTAGCCTTCAGATGCTCTTGCTGACCACTGGGCCCAGCTGTTAAGATGACTTTCGTGGCCACAGTTACCTGCTGCCTAGCTCACCTGTGCATGTTTAGATGAAACACTGATGACCTGGACATACTCACGGGCTCTCCCTGCAGCAGCAGCTCCCTAGTCTCTGGTGGGTTCAGATCTGTCTGTATTGTGAGGTGATTGGCAGGACTCTGCACCCATGTACCCTGGGCCCTACAAAGCCTTCTTGCTGCAGCCCCCGACTCTCCTCCTGCTCCCCAAATCCACCCTTTTTCCTACATGACCCTTTCTTTCTTCCTTCCCCTCTATCTCTTTCTTCTTTCCAGTCTCTCTCTCTTCTTTTTCAAGTGTTTTTTCTCCTCTCCCATCTGACTTTACTAAATAGATTATAAAGTGAAACAACGGGTAGTCTTAATTTCCACTGCATTTACAAATATAGTTTTATGTTACTTATTATTTTTTAAAAAAAGGTTCTACTGACCGTTCAAACTATTCACTAGTAAAACCCAACTGCAATTAACATGAGCTACTTTTTAATCATGTGCGAACCTTAATAACTTTTTATGAGGTGAGGGAGGAGAGTGTCAGCAGCCCATGACAGCATTTTAGCAATGGGACAACACTCATCCATTTGACTTGGGTAGAACAAAAATAGAACATAGAGGTTTTGTTTTTCTAGAATGCCTCAACCATGTGCAGAACAAGGTACTTCCTGGGGAAAAGGGGTTTGAAGGAAGTTTACTCACAAATGCAGCACAGGCCTTGCTTCCGAACACCCATCAGCATGACATGGCACAAGTTGCAGTAGGTTGGTTTCTTGAAATGCTTCATGGTCCAGGCGTGCCTCCCATCCCCCGAGGAGCCCTTCGAGAATAGGAAGGAAATGGGGCACCCCACAGGTGACTTGAGCTAGCAGAAGCCGTGGGCAGCCTCCTGTCTGCCTTCTTCTTTCTAAAAAGACTCTTTTCTCATTTTTTGAAGGATAAGATATCAAATTATTTTATTGATGTAAGGACTCTATTAAAAGAAATGGAACTCAAAAGGAAGTTCTTTGTGTGCGTGTATTTTCTAAGATTAGCAAATATTAAAAATTAGGGATATCTGAGTGGGAGTAAGTGTTGGTGGGGTGGGGGCAGGGGGAAACAAGCCCTTTCTTACATGGCTGGTGGAAGTGTAGATAAGAACAAACTTTCTATCTATCTATCTATCTATCTATCTATCTATCATCTATCTAATATCCTTTAAATGTTTGTAACCTTTGAGTTACAAATTTTATTTCTTGCATTTTATCCTAAACAAATAATTTTTAAAGATGGGTAAGCATTTTTCTGCTCTATCCAATCTTTAACCTAGCAAAATAACACAACACTGGAAATATACTGAAGGTCTCAAAATTACCAAAATGTTAGTTGCGGTACAGCCATGTGATTTAATGTTAAGTAGTTATCAAAAATATTTATAAAAAATATCTAATCACATGGAAATATGCTAATGATACAGTGCTATATAAAAAAAGCAGAATGCAAATTTGATGATCTATTATGATCTCAGTTTTACATAATAAGATCTTTGATGGGAAGAAATGTCACCAAACTGTTAACAGATGTTAGCTGTAGCTGGAAGCACTATGAGTTTATTTATTCTCTAATTTTTATTTTTCTGTATTTTCCAAATTTTTTATTGTGAACATGTACTAGTTCTATAATCAGAAAAAAGTAGTTTAGTAAAAACAATGCACTCTTCTCATTAACTTTCTGTGCACAGATAAAACAGTAAAACAGAGAGAGGGTTAAGACATTTCCTCCTGACTTGGCTCAGAAGCAAATTCATCCTTCTCCACTAGATAAGTCAAGCCTCACACAATCCCACACCTTCCTGAACACCAAAGCTCCCACCTTCTAGCCTCTGGGAACACAACCTTGCTGGAGGCTGTGACTCTCAAACCTCCCTTCTTGAATTTTGTCCCTGAACCTTTCCTTTTGTCCCTGAACCTTTCTCACACACTCCATGAAAAGAGCACCACTCTAGGCTGGGCCTTAGGGTAGTGAAAAAAGCTACTGTAATAAGGTGGTGAGGGTTGACAGTCAGGTAGTAAGAGTCCAGTGCACAGGACTCAAACCTGGTTCTTACTTCCAGGCCCCTCTGGTATGCTGACTTTTCCGCTAGCGGTCTCTAGAGGAGCCTATATGCTTTTCTAAATGCCATTCTCCTCCTAGGGTCAGGGTAAGCTCTTTTTTCCTTACTGCCTCAAAATCCCTCATCTTCCAACACCTGAGATTGATAAAATTATAGTCTTTTTATCTAATATTTTTTACTTTAATAAATAGGTTCACTAATTGATTAAATGATTTGTTTAAAGATTGATTGATTCATTCCTTGACAAACATCATCCTTGAGGGATTTTGTAAAAATTAAATTAAATAATACAAGCAAATCTCCTAATTCAGCACTTGACACATTGTATTTAAAACTTTTATTAAGTTCCTACTCCATGCTAGACACTAGGGGACACACAAAAAAGTAAAGAGCATTTTCTTATGGCTAAGGGGGTAGATTTATACCTATTCTTGAAATGAAAAACTGGAAACTCAGAGAAGTTATATAAATAGCCCAAGACTGCACAAGTAATATGTGACTAAGCCAGTAGTCAAACTGGGCGCTCTTGCTGGCCTCCTTCCATCTTTCTCACCTTCCTCCACAAACCAGGGAGTTATTCATAGACAGAAAGGAAACTACAGCAATGTTCAGTGGGCCCAAAAGACTGTCATTTTACCTGCAAATACCTTTATTAACTAAATCAGTTAGCTGACTCTCTTGTAGATATCATTTTCACAGTTATTAACTAAGAAGGAAAAGGACCCTTTTTGCTTGGGTTATAGCACCATCATGTGGCTTGTTCATTTCTATACATTGGAGGTTGCAGGATGTGGATGCAACCTTCCTCATGCACTAGGCTGCTTCTGCATTTTCAATGGGAGACAGATTGTTTCTCATGCATTGCATTCAGAGATCTCAGACTTTTTAGTGGCCATGTGTGGGTTTTGAAAAAGCCAAACAAGCAATGTGACTTTTAAGACACTGAGGAATGCACTCTCTGTACCCCAATTATTAAATGTAGAAACTTAGAATTTAGTGTATATTTAAAAATAAATGCATAAAACTTTTGATTAATAAAAACTAAATTCACATTTGCTTTTTGTTTGCTACTTTCTTGATTTGGAAGAGACACTGGGGAGAATGTTGAAGAAATTGTCTCTCCCTCCTCCAGCCATAAAACAGTAGGTCCCCCCCATGCAAAGGACTGGTGGCACTTTGGGTTCAGCAAGGCCAAGATAGGAAATAGAAAACAGACATCTGTTCCTTGTGATTAAAAAGTCTCATTTCTATTTCCATGTTTCAGAGTAAAAACAGGTATGTTGGAAGAGGACCCGAGTAGAACTTCTGTTTTGATTCAGGTATAGTCTGGAGTATTAACGGCAGAAAGTATATCTATTTATGTGAGTGCCCTCAGGTCCTCACTCATTAGGGTTCTTGCACACAGTAGCTTTTTGGCAAAGGGTCACTGAATGAGCGGTCTGCTGAATATGGAGGATAGCATCTGGTAGTAACCAGGTATGTGTTCACAGGCAAGTCCTTTACCTCTCTGGCCCTCAGTTTGTAAAATGAAGGGGAGAGAACAGGGATCACCAAAGTCTATTTCAGCTCTGACTTTCTAGGGTTCTAAGGAATAAAAAGGGGGTTGCATAGATCCTTGCTTTCGATTGAGTAGTTGGAAAGAACTAGACATGCTTTTAGATGATGGAAGGATTCTTAGTTCTCAAGTATTGGAAATGAAGGCTCAGTGTTGGTTCTGAATTGCAGAACTGTCAGATGGAGATGTAACTGGAAATGACAGTGAGAGGATTGCCCAGCTGAACTTCCTGTTCCATTCCTCTCTATGACATTTCTGTAATCTCAAAGAGGTGTCACACAATCTGGTAAATGCTTAATGTCACCATTTCCTACCTCATGTATGAAAGTTATCTCCCTTGGTAATTAAGCAGAAAATGCAGTAACTGATTAGGTCAGATGCAGGCGTATATATCCACTGACTTTCCATTAAGCCTCTAAATTTATCCCCTACTCTGATCAAACTGGGAAGTTTCTCTAATACACCTTGAACTCTCTTTCATTTGGGTCCTTGATCAAGCTCTTCTCCTGACCATAAACTCTCTTTTCCACAATCTTTTAACACAAAACCATACCTGTCCTCATAAACCAGATTAAACATCCTTCTAGGTCTTTCTACTTGATCTTTATCTAAAAAATGAAATATCAAAATTGTATGTATCCTTCAGGGCCAGAGCAAACACCTTCCAATATTTCTTCCCACTGATCTCACTCCAAAGTGTGGGTCATTCGAAAGTACAGGATCCTTGGTATCAAGTACAAATAAATTCTGGCTCCTTTTTTGTTCCTTAGGCTAAGAATCTCAGTTTTCTGTTCGGATAAGTTGGGGAAAAAATACCTACCTTATCTGGTTGTTTTGATTGTTAAATAAAATAACACTACCCCTTCTCTTCACAATGAATCAGTATTTTTCCCTTTCCTTCTTTCTTCCTCAACTTCCTAAAAATTATTAACCCTAATTTGTGACAAAGATAGAATTCTTCCTTGAAATTTGTTTGGCCTTTGCCTGGCTGAGTATAACCTTCTGGTGGGTGACTATGATATCTGTGTCCCCTCACAGAGCTCAGAACAGTACCTTTATTTAGTTGTAATTTTGGACTTGTCTGTCAAATGAATGAATATATTTCAGTCACCAATAGGGTGCAAAGGGAGGACTTTTGGCCTGGCCTAGAGCATTAGCGCAGAAGCTAAGGTGACATGTAGATGTTAACTTCCATACAGAGCTTGGTGTTCCTGAAAGGCAAGAGAGCTTTGAGCTCAGGCTTGCTGACTTACAGAGTCATCCATGCCCAAGAGAACCAGCAATGGAATGGTGGTCATCCCTCCGTGGACCCACTCCTGTAGAGACACAAAGCCGTCCCGGTCGTAGTCCATTCCTTGCAACATCTCCTTCAGTATCTGCGGAATCCACAGAGCAGCAATTGTCCACTTTTATCCTCCACTTCTCTGCCCTCCTCTGCCCCCTTATTTCTCTTTTGTTTTGCCTTGCCTGGCTTGTGTTTTACCTCCTTTCCCTTTGATTCATAGTGAGTAGAGCAGTGAGGGAGCAAGTGGTGGTGAGACCAGAACTCCAGGCCCAGCTCTGCCTGACCTTGAACAGAACCCTAACTCTGGGTTCTGGTTTGCTCATCTGTAAAATGAAAATAATATTGCTATATCTGTAGCACTGCATTCAGAATTAGAGAAAAGGTATATAAAATATAATGATTATATTATCTGGTGATTGAGAAGAATCTTTAAAATTCTTTCTAGCTTTCAACTCTTTGATCTATGAATGCTTGTAATAAAAATTTAGCTCTGGTGAAAAGATTAGGGAGAATTATTCTTTGAATTATGACTACACTTTCTTACGCTGTCTATAATTTTTTCCTATCAGAGGAACACGAGGTCAAGGTGTAGGATCCCAGAGAAGCTGCCTGTAAGCAGACGAGTATGGGGGAGCCTGCACAGTAAACATTTGAATGCAAGTCCTGAGTGTGTTGCATTTGTCTCTTGGAAGCTCACTTGGAAGTCGCCCCATGTTTCTAGAAACTCACAGGCCGTAGCTCCGTGGGATCCCACTCAAGATACTGGGCAATGTGCAGCATTTGGTTGACAATACGATCCATCTCCTAGAACACATCAAAGGGAGAAACCAAGTGAACGTGTGTTTTCAAGAGCAAGATTCAACATCAACCCCCATGTGGCAAGATGGGCAGAGCAGAGCATGAGAAGCAGCCAGTGCAATATGCTGGCATTTCATGGAGAGGACAATTGTGTAGAACCGGTATGTTCCACTGGTCAGATGTCCTGGTCAGTTACAGAGGGCAGAAGTAAACTGAGGGATGTAGGGAGGAGGAGTTGAGGGTTGGCCTATTTTGTTCTCACCACAGGGGTGGCGAGATGGGGGGTGGGCGGAGAGCAGAATCAGGTTTTGTGTTGAAATTACTCTGGCAGACTAGAGGTGCCATTTGTACAGCAAGAAAAACCTCTCTAACAGTCACCCCAGCAGTGGAGCTGCTGTTTCAAGACAATGGGTGAACTCTCCTGTCCTGGGAGTGTTCACAAAGAGGCTGGGTGTCTGGTTGCTAGGGATTCTTGGTGGAAAGTTTAATCAGATAACTCTTTCTGAGACTGCTTCCGTCCAACAGTTATCTTCCAAATATATTCCGAATTTAACCACTGATTACCACCTGCAATGCTTTTACCCTGGTGCAAGTTACCATCACTTCTTGTCTTGACAGTTTTGATAGCCTCTTACCAGGTATCCCTTCTTGTATCTCTACAGTCTGGACTCCAGAAAGCAACTAGAGTGATCCTATTATAACCCAAGTCAACTATGTCGTTCCTCCACTCAAAATCTCCAATGGTTCTTCATTTCTCCACATAAAACCTCTCAATCACCTAAAGGCTTGAAAATGCTTTGCGAATTTCTTCTACCACCCCCACGCTTCTGCATTCCATTACTTCTTTGATTTCACCTCCTATTACTTATTAACTTTGACCTCATCTGTTCACTCATTTCACTAATTCTACTTCGGTTGCTCTGGCCTCCTAGTTAACCTGCTAACATTTCAGGCACCTCTCAGGGCCCTTGCACCGATATCCCCATGACTTTGTTCCTCACCTCCCTCAAGTCTCTGTTCAGATGTCCCCTCCTCAGGGAAACTTTCCTTGGCTCCTCTAGCTACAAATGCAGTTCCCCCAACACTCCCTTTCCCTCTTTCATTTTTCTTTTAGCACACACCTCTAGCACATATTTTACTATGTTGTTCAGTAAGTGTGCTCGCATTAGAATGAAAGCTTCATAAGGGCATGGACTCATGTCAGTTGGCTCACCAATGTATCCTCAGTGTCAGAATAGTACCTGACACATAATAGGAACTTAATAAATACATGTTGACCAAATGTTTGAATCTGTGATTCTCTGATTGTGACTCGTCAAAACCCAACCCATGGCACTGCAATGTAGCTGCAGAGATCTCATAAAGACACTCTGGGGTTTAGAGGAAATTGAGATGTTTTGGTTGATCTAGTAAACTTGTTCCCTTTCTCCTTCCCTCTGGTCTAATTCAGCCCTATGCACCTCAACCTCAGAGCCTTTCTGTTAATGAGTTCCATCTCTAACACTACCAGTCATGAAGACAAGGCCTGTCTGACTCTATTTGCCCTCTCCCCTCTCCTCCTTCTTCCTTTTCCATCCTTCCTTTCACTGCACCTAACCCTTTTATTCCTGAGCGATAGGGGTGAGTTTCAGGCTTTCCCAGGTGCAGTGAGATGGAATCATGTGCTCAGAACACAAAGAACCAGATTCTTAGAGCTAGTGACCTTGGGTACGAGAGGAAGGCAAGGGTGATGCTAAAGCATGCAAGCAGCTACCTGTACCTTCTTTCCTCCTGCACTCTCACCCTGGTCTTGCTGCCTCTCCCACCTCCTCCTGTCTGCCCCCGAGCTCCAGTAGGAAATTGTAAGGAGAATTTCTGAACTCATTAGGAAGTTAAACTAATGGAGATACTAAAGCATCTCCTCATTCTGAAACTTTAGGTTCCTGGGTTTCTGGAATAAAAAGGCAAGTTGAAGTTCACCATCCTCCAGGCTGGCACTTTGGAAATAGAATGTGATGGTGGGGTTGGGGGTGGGGGATTGGAGAGTGAGGTTCTACTCATTTCTAAAGCCCATATCGGGACATTGTTATTCTTGTAAACAGTTTTCAGACTCTTCATCCACTGGCTCCCCCTTCCCCCGGACTTTCTTGGATCAAGGAGGGATGTTTGGAGAGCTTACCGCTTGGTCCAGGAGACCGTTCTCATCCGAATCATAGAGATGAAACATGACTGCAAGAAACACAGAGGTGAGGCTTGAGGTGTCCTCCAGGCACTAGAGTAGAGCTGAGGCTCTGTTGCTGCCAGGTTTTAGATCAGTTCTGACCATCACCGGGGTGAAGGCCTGTTGCAACCAGCTCACCCACCCTCCAAGGCACAGAGTCTGACTTCCTTACAGAGAGTGTGGGAAGGGGGTGGAGAACCAAGCCACCTGGCTTCTGGGACTACCTAAGCATTAACTGTGTGGCTGGTGTAGAGCATTCGTATATCTCAGCATTGCTGGAACACAACTCAAAACAAATGCGCAGCTGATGGTGGGGCAGAGGTCCCAGAAATACAGATGGAGCATTGCTTCTATTGCACACAGAAAGGGTGTGGAGTTAGGCAGATTCAAATCTTGGCCCTGCCCTACTACCTTTAGGTCATCAAATAAGTCCACTTTCTTTAGGGTCAGTTTCTTCATCTGAAACATGGAGAGTATAATAGTTTGTTTCTCCTAGTTTTTTTAAAAATGAAAATAAATATGTAAATCATATACTAAATATACAGTGCGTGGAATGTAGAAAGCACTCGATTTATTTTATTTATTTTTCTTTCTTTCTTTAATGAACATTTATATGTAGCATTTAATATGTACAGTGTACTGTTCTGCGCACTTTGTTGTTATTAGCTATTTAATCCTCAATAATGTAGTTACTATCACAGACACTATTGTATTTCTTTTTATAAAATGTCAACATGCTAGTCAGAAACATCCTCTATACCATGTTTTAGTGTTAGGTGATGTAGAATATGGTCGACCTGAAAGAGATATTTGAGCAAACGACTAAATGTTCACTTATAGGACCTGGAAACTTGCATTTCGTTCATCTAAAAGGTAGAGATCCTGTCTGTGGTCTTGGAAGTAGGCAGGGTGGGGAGTAGAGCAGAACATGTCTTCGTATTCCTCCCATTCTTTACAACCCTTCATCATGCCTGCTTTCTCTGTGTACCACCCGTACCAGTGCAACCACTCTGGGTCTCACGGGGCCACATCACTCCTATCAAGTTGCCCTTCGGTCTTCACGTCCTTCTACACACTTTAATGTCTCCGCAGCTTGTGTTTATTCAGTGGTGTGTCTCTGGTTCGAGCTTAAATTGTTTAAAGTAGGGTCACGGCTTCTGATTTTTTGTGACTCCTCAGAATGTCCTGATCAGAGGCACTCAATATAGGAGGTTGACTCACCCAACAGATGGTTGAATGATGTAAAGAGGGAGAGAACTTCCCACTGGGCATTGCTCCCAGGTCCTGGGCTGGGATGAGTCTAACACAAAACTTTCTTGGTCCTATTGTGTACAAATAGTAGAACTAGAAAATGTAAGCACCTATTTATTTCAGCATCCTGGCCTCAGGCAAGTTGTTTAACCTTTCTGTGCTTTCTTTCATGTAAAATGAGAATAATAATATCAATTTCTAGGGTCATTATGAAGTTAAAATGAGATAATTCATTTAAAATATTAGCAAAAACAAGGTATTCGATGATGAGTTATTATTGTTATTACTGCATTGGTGATAGGTGGGATTTCAGGCTATTACTACCCAAAAGATACATGTTTGGTTATTAAAAAGGAAAAGCTTAATTTGTTTTCAATCATTGAAATTAAAGGAGGCTTTGAATTTATTTGGTTTAATTAAGCTCTACAGGACAAATGACCAAGTTCCTGTGACTATAAATTACAAGAAAAAAAAAATAAGCAAAAGATTGAAAGAGACTGGAGAGACATGATAACCAGTGGCAATGTATGGACCTAACCTGGATCCCGATACAAATAAACAGTTAAAAATATCTTCGATAATGGGGATAATGCAAATACTGACTGAATATTTGATAATAGTAAGGAATCATTTTCTTTAGATGTGATAATGGTGTTGTGGTTATATTTAAGAAAAAGTCATATTTTAGAGGTACATACTGAAATATTTACAGATGAAATTATATGATGTCTGGAATTTGTCTCAAAATAGCCTGAGGCAGAAGGAATGGGTAGGAGGTATAAAAACACGATTGACCATAAACTGGTAACTGTTGAAGGTGGTTGATAGGTACATTGAAGTTCATTATACTCTCTACTTTTATCTGTGCTTGAAATTTTCTACAATAAAAAGTTTTTTAAAATGTTTCTTTTTATTGGCATTATAAGACTGAGTCTGAGAGCCACCAATATGAAGAATCTGCCACGTTCTCTCTGGCAGTTATGAACAAATATAACACCTGAAGCTCAAAATCCAGCTGAATGTTGGAAATAATTTGACATTTCACTTTTAACATTAGCCAGAAGAAACATAAATTTGTTACATCTGCTTCCAAATTAGCCTTTAAGATTTGCAACTGTTAACACCTCAAGCCTATGGAGATGATTTTAAGCTCTGCTAATGAGCAAACTGTTTCATTTTGTTCTTGGCAAGGATTAACTTTTCCCAGACGTTTCCTTGCTTATGTTTAAGTTTTGTTGATTAGTCTTACTAATTCCTGGAATTTTGACTTTTGTATGTGTTAATGTCTACTAAGGTCCCAAGAGAAGCCAAAACAATATTCATGTATTTTTAACGAGGTCCTATCATCTCCTGCTTTAAAAAGTTTTCCTGCAGGCTCACTCAGAGGCCAATGAGACCATCCCTAGAGTGAGGCATCTGCAAGACTGTTTCAGCCACTGTGGGCTTTCTTTCTGTCACCAGCTATTACCTTCCTCCTAAAGATAAGTTTTTGAAACCAAGCAGCATGAAACCAAGCTCAACTCCCTTAATTATCTAGCCCCTTTTCTCTAAAGGCCAAAAATCTTGGGGTGGGGATAGGGGATGGGTGAGAAATGAAAATAAGCTTTCATAAGATGTAGGTTGATTAGATAGATCTCAAGAAAAAAAATTCCTCACGGGTAAAGGTTGCTTGGGCACGGAAGAGGAGAAGGAAGACAGATGCTGAATATCTTCCCTTGAAAAATCTACTAAGGGGAGGCAACAGCTTCCTAGTTGCAGGCTTTCAGAAAGTTCTGGCAGCAAAAAAAGGGAGTCATGACCCTTTGCAGAGATCCCTTCCCTTTCCAAATCCTGGTTCTCAATACTAAGACCTCAGACGTATTTCCCACTCTTTATACAACTGGTGCTGGACCCCAGGGTTGACTCTAGGAAATGTTCCTATCACTGCTTGCAACAGGGCGGAGAAACCTCTCCCGATGGGGCAGGACCCATACCCATGATCCCAGAACAATCTCCAGCATGTTTAGAGTAATGAGCAGGACAGTAGATAGACATTCCTCTAGGAAAAAATTGAAGCCCCTTGTCAGGGTGAGTACTTACATTCTAGCTTATCCTGAGGTCTACCCATCTCCAACAAGGACAGGTAACACACGACATCCTTCAGGTACACAATGGGGGATTCTGAGCCTGAAGATTGAGCAACACGGTTTTCCAGCGGGATTGAAGCCACTTGATCTTTAGCTAGCACTTGCTTCTCAGTGATCTTTGATTCTGTAATAGCTAAGAGGAAAGCATCCAAGGACACAACGTTTAGTAAATATTAAAATCTTTTCTTGGTAGAAGCAGGAAGTTTATGTAAGTGTCTTCAAAAGCACTGGTTACATAAATATGATTAAATCAGTGGCCCTAGAAATCCAGCTTGTGGAGTTCATACTCTGAATGGACCCTAACCTAACTCTTTTAATTAAAAGTGTCTGTATCCTTGTAAAAAATTCACCTATACTCCACAAAAGGATGGTAGCGATTTTTAGTAATATCAATAGCCAACAGTTAAATGTCATTTAACTTAATTTTTTGGGAACACACCCAATTTGTAGAGGTAATATTGGCTAGGATTCCAAAATCCAGACCATTGGTCATTTACTGATACTCCTTTTTACCAGGTTCTTCTCAAATACATTTAATGATGAATAAGATGATGAATAGTCAAAAGAGAAAACTGGGAGTGACCATCAACTGATTTCCAGAAACTAGGAAGAATTTTGACTAACTGTAAGTCTAACCAGTCGAATTAAGAAAATGCAGAAAGTGGTTTATTGTACTACAGGAATAAAGTTTGCCCTCTGAAATTTTCCTTCTCATAGGTAGGAAAATCCTCTGTTCCTTCTACACAATTCATCCTCCAGGTCAGAAATATAAGGTTACTAACTAACCATAAAATTAGGCACCTATAATTTACTATGTGAATTATACTTTTTGAGGCATTTTGAGTGCTATCTCTCTTCTCCCAACCTCTGTATCTCCATACCTACCAAAAATTATCTCTGTATATCCAATAAGAGGGTGAAACTCACAGAAAACACTAAATAGGCTATATCAAATGAGAATTTAGTTTCTTCCTCTGGCTTCTGCTTGGGCAAAAGGAAAAGGCTGGAATTTTCAACAGATGGAAGTTCCAGTACTTGGCTCTTCCTTGCTGGGATAGACTGCTCTCTGTATCGTCTGCCTGGCCCTATGTTCTTGTTTCTGGTGAACAAAGACACCTGATTAAGACATCCATGAAAGGTGGTCTAACAGGAGAAAGATTTTCTGCTTTAAATCTTGAATCACAAAAGAAGGTGAAAAAAGTGTTGTATGCCTCCCTCGTCCAGGAGCCAGATAATTGCCCTTTCATGATTTGACTGCAGGAAACTAATATTCTCCATGTGTAAGAGAAACCAACTCTCTGGAAGGAAGACCCTGGAAGTTACTTTCAGACCCAGAATGATATAGATGTGGCCAGTAAGCATGGTGGTCAAGTAAGTCAGCCGACTTCCATTATCATCATCAGTGATTTTTTCTCACATATCACATAATGACAGTATCCCTAATTGATCTTTCCTTGGAGCTTCAGAAACTTTGGTCATAAAACAATCCACCCCCAGCCAAGGTGGAAGCTTAGGGAATAAGTGTAATGTCTCTCAGGTTCCTCTTGAAGTTCAGATACTTGGGCTAAGACAGTCTCTGGGTGAGGAATTTGGGGCCAAATTCTTTTCATGGTTGATTTTCTTGCTGAGAGTTTAGAATCTCAAAGCTTCCAGTTTCACTTTCTTTTCTACCATGAGAGCGATCTGTGTCATACTATGTCTCTTCTATTCCACATAAGATTTGAGACTTATTTGTGAGTTAACCCTATTCGCCCAAGGTGCCATGGACCTAGTGTGGGATGCTAGCAGAAGGGTGGATGAGCCTATACTTTGTAGTCTCACCCTGCTGCTGTCCCCGAAAGCCTCAGGAAGGCACCGATGCTCTTAATTCTTGCTTTCTGGAGCTCCATGGGCAGCCTGGAATTTGCTGAGTTTATGGTCCAGAGGCAGCTCTCCATTCCTAATCATGCTCTGCTTTCCATCCATAGTCTTTTTTTTTTTTAAATCTCACCAGTCTTTCAGTTAAACGTTGAAAACTTGATAATCCCTCTAGTTGCTCTTTAAGCTGTGACTGGAAAAATGATTAGAACATCTGGTATCCACTGGAAAAAGTCTCTCATACTATGTCCCTATTACAATTAGATCTCATTCAGTTGTATTATCTCCTATCTATCCTGTGTTATATATATTTGAAAGATATAATAAAACTGCACTCTTTATCCACTGGGCACAATCCAAGATCTGGAATTCACTGACATGAATCAATCTTTTCCGGACAATAATGTGCAGGAAATTAGGTCTGACTCTCAGACTCTGTATTTGAAGTTCCAAGTGCAAGCTGGCAGGTAGACAGTCTCTGAGAGTCCTTCCACGGGAATATGATGCCCAGTTGATACACGTGGAAATTGAGGGTGCAGACTAAAGAAGAACTTGACAGACCATTATGAGTTAATAATAAAGTATACTTCTAGAGAGTGGCCTGAGTAATAATTGCTAATATTTACTGAACATTCACTGTGTTCCAGGCACTGTTCTAAGCATTCTACACATATAACTCACTTTACCTCCATATCAACACATTATCATCTCGTGTTACAGATGGGGAAACCGAGGCACAGACACACTATAGGAAAGAGCAGGAATTCTGAGGTTGGGCACTTCTGGATTGAATTCCCAGTTCTATAGGTCACAGTGCTTTATAAAGGGAATAAAGAGTGATTTATAAACAATGAAAGTCTCAGTTCCTCAGTGAATAAAGTGGTATGACTGTAGAGGCTCAATGAAATATGTAATAAAGGAGGTGCCTGGCAAATAGATCTTCAAAACAATGGTAATCATTTCCCCCTGGTTCCTCCTCCTGGCTTACTCAAACTGGTGCATGTAAATGTTTGGAGTCAACCAGAGCACGTGCTCCTTGCCCTAGCCTCCTCTAGTCATCTGCACCTTAGCCCAGGAACTGTCACCCAGCCTCCGAATCCCAGCACGTTTGTGTAGCAGGGACCACCGAGATGGAGGCAGACAGGATATGTTCAAGGGTGTACAATGGCATGGAGATGAAACTGCTGGTTAAGTTTTCCTTCCCCATCCCAAGGATGAGATCTTCTCCACTCTTTTCCCAAATCTTGTTTTCCAAAGACTCACCTGTATCAGGAGCGCAGGCCTCATCGGCTTTGGCAGCATTATCTGCATTCTGTATGTTAGAATCTGGGGAACAAAGAGAAGGTTTAAAGGCCGGCCCATGCCCTCCAGCTTCTTAAAAGGGTAGGTAGGAAACTTTTGGATCACTTGAGTTGTGTCTGTGTTTTTGGGTGTCAGCTGGGTTCCTATTGGGGTTGGCTGTGACTTCCCCCATCATAGCCCAAGGTCCAGAATACACTGATCAAAACTTACCCTTCCTCTGACACTTCCCGGCTAGTCCCAGCCTGGGCACATGAGATGAATGTGCTGCAGCACAGACTCACGGCCTTTGTGGGAGGCTCTCTTCCCTCTGCCACACAGTAGTCTGTGCCTCTTTTCTCCCCATCTTCCCCTCTGATCCTGAGTGGCAGGAATTATGCCCCTCCTTATTTCTCTTATTGAAAAATTCACCAGACAAGGCTTCCTGCAAGTTCCTATGAGGAAAGTTCTGGCCCCTGGTCCCCAGTCACACCCCAGAGGGAAGCTACTATGCTCAGGGAACACTCTGGAAGTGGGGCCATGCCTATGGCAAGTGGGTCAGAGCTGCAAAAGCCCTCTTCCTTGTTGAGGAATGCTCGGCTAAGTACCTGGGGCACTGGCCTCATTGTTGCTGGCTTCCTCCTTCGGGTGGTCAGGGGTCTCATGTCTGGGTTTCTGGCTGAAGGCCAGGAAGAGATGTGTGCTCAGTGGCTGAGGAAGATCCACCTCCAGGTATGCCCTCATGAACAGCTTGAAGACATCATAGCTGATTGGCTGAGAAGAAATGAAGGAAAAGTCAATGGAGAGACATGAAGAACAGAGAGGAGAAAGAGAAGGAAAAGGAATCAGAATCAGGGAGCCGGCAGGTGAGAGAAATGGAAAGAGAAGCAGAAATGGAAAGTGGAGAAGTTGGTGAGGGCAGGAATAAAAAGGCCAGGAGATGATAGAGAATGCCAGGCACAGGGAGTAAGGGGGAGGACGTAAAGAAGACAAAACTCTGGTGGATGCCTGTTGAGACTTGGTAAGGCATGGAACCACAGGAGGCTTTTGTGACAAGACATGACTAACATTAGATAGAAAAGAAAGTGATGGAATGGGGAGTGGAGACCACAGTGGACTCTGCCTGAATCCAGGCCCAGGTAAGGGACTTGTCTCGAGTGAGCAGGACCAGCTCAGTGCCCTGGAATCCTGGCTGAGATGAAGAAGGATGCAGTTAAAGATATAATGAAGAAAAATGGGTCTTCTGTGGTATGTGGATTTTTCTCCTGTGCTGTGAATAGTATGATTCCTGAGAATTTGAGTCTCAGAATATAGGAAGGGCGTAGAAGAGAAAAGGGCAGGCTCCATTCTTCATGACTTTCATAACTGACCTTCTCTGGACAAACTTCAAGATAACAAGGGAGGGTGTGTGTCTGGCTCAGCTGCTCACAAAACATGTCCTCGTGAAGGTTTTAGGCACTTGGGAAAGAGCAGGAAGTCAAGGACAGAAGGCAGAACCAAGAAACATGCCAAAAACAAGAAACCTCTCCCTGCTGTATCTCTCCCAGTACTGCCTGGCTTCTGGTCCCAGGCTGAGCGCGACCATGCCAGAAAAGGCTGCCGCACTCAGCAAACACTCCATAACAACAGTTTGCAGTGAGTCATCACTGGCTTGTGCTTTGATGGCATCAGATTCTTCATCAAATCGGCAGATGCTCCTGGGAATCATCTGAGGAAGCATTACTCCAAGATCTGCTGTGCAGGCTTTTGTGAATAAGAACAGCCATGAGAACAAAATCTCTTGTTGGGAGCTTACTTGGCTCTCTCTCTCTAAAATGTCGATATCATTTAACCCCTCATCTCTTCTGGAAGCTCTGGGAGACTTTCCCAAACCAGGAGCTGGCTTGCACGTGTACCATCAGGTTTGAGGTACAAAGTCTTGGCCCTAAACACAAGTGGTGTCCTCCCGTTACCACTGGGAGCTCACAAGGCAGTTTCTACTTAGCCGCAAGCCAGGCTGTTCTATACATCTTTTTCAGAGTGAAGGAAGCCTGATTTGTCTAGACTGAAACTAACGCAGGCTCTTGGCAGATTAAGGGATCTCTTAGCTAATGATGGACTCACATTTCTTGTGACAGTTACCAATCTCTCTTTCTCTCTCTGTCTTTTCTGTCCCCAAGTTGCTGTGTTTTTCTATTTCATACTATTCTGTCCTGTCTCCACAACCTCATCAGTGAGGACTATCCCTTCCTCACACATCCTCCTCCTTTTTCTCAACACACAACAGCAAAATCATTTCTTTCTACTTTCCATCCACTATTACCCTTGATTCCACCCTCCCTGCCTCTGATGGCATCCCCCAGCACCCATTTCTCTACCTGAGAGCACGTTCAAGGTTTTTATTCCAAAGAAATTTAATTGCTGGCTAGTCCAGCTGCTAGCCTCCTTCCTATCCCCTTCAAATTTCTCCAAATAGACCACTGAGGTGGTTGCAAAGTAGAAAGAAACGATTTTGCTCTTGCGTGCTGGGAAAAAGGAGGAGGATGTGTGAGGAAGGGACATTCTACACTGATGAGGCTGTGAAGACAGGACAGAAAGAGTATGAAACAGAAAGACACAGACTCTCAGTTCTGATTCTGGCCCATCCTCTATGAAGCTTCTCTCTTGAAATTTGCAGATTCAAGTGTCTCTTTTTAGACTTTCTCATCTTTGGGTCTCTGCAGCATTTCATCCTCTTTTCTTCTTGAAACTGTTTTTCATGGTGTGGTGTTGTTTTGATTCTTTTAGTTCTCTGATTGGACTGAATATTTGCTGAGGTACCATTGCTAATTTATTTTAAAAGGCTCTTTTTGCATTTTTTTCCTTTGTACTCTTTTAATGGACAAATATTGTTTTACAATATAGTTTTGAGATTCAAAATGTCCTGTTAATTTGGTTAGCGTCAAATTGAAAACTATCAGCCTAAAATATTTCTGAATATTAGACTTATACCAAATGATTGAGTAAAAAGAAAGTTCAGTTAAACAAAGTGTAATATAATGCTCTTAAAAAACGAAAGCCAAAAGATCATCAAACAAAATCAGTGTGAGATTCAGGGGATCTCATGACTGGTCTCAGCTCTACCACATTTTTCCTTTCCTGAACCTCATTTCCTTCTTTCATAAATTGTGAGTTCTGAACCAGATGGCCTCAAATCCTAAAGTTCTACTAGGTTCTCCCCTAAACCAGCTCTTTTTCCTGACCCTGAAGTTTTTGTTAATATCAATAACACCATTATTCTCCCAACATTCCAGGCTCAGTTTTGAATCCTCAGTAGTCTGAGACTAATTCTTATCTCTGCCTTCTGTCCACTGTTCTTTTGCAACATCTGTCACATTCAGTCTACTTGTGTCCATTGTGCACCTGCCACCACCTGACAAGGGGGCTATTGAAGGCCCTAATGATCCTGGTTTCAGACTTCTGTTTTACGCATCCTATCCGTACCACAGCGACATCGCTCAAAGGCTTCCTTGCCTCAACCTCCGTCTGTTGGTCTTCCAATCTTATCCTTCCTTGCCAGGTTGATCTTCTTGAAGCACGAGTCTGATCAGATTGCTTCTCTACTCAAAAATTTCCATGGTTCCTAACTGTCCATGGGAGAGTTGAGATCAGTTGTCTCCAAATTTTGAAAAGCATGCTCCCTTCCATAATATTTTTGAGCATGCATTCTGTTTGTCTTACTTATAAATCATATGTGTGCTACAGTGCTCTTATAAATTATAAAACACACACAAAAGAGGTTAGAAAATAGAAATTAGATGAGATAAAAATCAATGTAAATAGAATGTCTAACCTGTGGTGTTTCCACAGTATAATGGGTCATCCAGTGCACTGCTTTGAGATTCATAGCCCTCCCATAATACCACTCTAACCTAGATTTGTAGCTACCTCAAGTTCTGAAACCATTTTCATCTTTTCTCTTTTTAGTCCCTATGTGTACCTCCACTTTGTCTACACTGATCTCTGTGTTCTTTCTTGGCCAACCCTCTGTGTACTTTACATGAATGCTTCCTTCTCTACCTGTTAAAATTCTAGCTATCCTTTAAGGTCCAACCCAGATACCACTGACCCCAGGAAGTCTGCTATGATCTCCTGTGCCTGAATTGCTATGCTTTTCCACCTTGGTTCTTGTTTTGAAACACTCATATCTGCTGCCCTCTATTAATATGCAGTTGTGACATACCTTGGTTCCTCCACTAGATCTAGAGCTCTTAGAAGGTAGTGAAATGTCTTATTTCATCTTTGTATCCCCAAACGACTTAGTACAGTGTTTCCTGGTAGGTATTTTAATGGATGTTGGGTTTCTAACTGGTACAGTTGGTGGTCATCAATTATTGTGGGGTCCATTCAGTCAATATGTATGTACTGAGTCTCCTAGGTAGAAGACAGTGCTGGGCACTATTGGGGAACACACCAGTGAATTAAGCAGGGGTCTGTACCTTTAAAGGGGTCTGTGAGATATGTATGGTTAAGGCATTGAAAATAATTCTAAAACAGGGTCAATGGTGGTGAGTACCCTAGGAAAAGAACTGATAAAGTGTTTTGAGGGCTTAGCAAACAATGACAATTGAACACGTGTCTGACCACTTATGTCCCTATCCTGGGGAACAGGATGGCATAGAATAAGCCTAGAAACACAGAGCATTTGCATTAGAAATGCTCAGATCTCCTCCTATCACTAAGGCAAGAAGTTCAACGGTTTGCCCCTGCCAGCTAGTGTCAGAGTGAAACAAGAAGCAGGATATTCTGACTCTAAGTTTAGTGCTCCTGCTACTGTATCTGTCACAGGTCCCAATGCTGACATCTTGTTCTCTGTCACTCCCTCTAAATACCCTAATTTCAGTAGGTCAAGAAATGTGACTGTGTGCCACTCTCAAAGTGATATCTAGGTTACGAGAGAGTAAGTTCTTCATGAACACAGGCCAGGCTCGGAGTAGCTGCTTAGTAAATGTGTGTTGGGTAGGGAGTGGCTGGGAACTGTGCCCACACCAAATCCAGATAACAACCACTCTGAGAAATGCTGGCAATTCTCTGAGCTCTGGAGTAACACTGTAGCTATCACCATTGTTCAGGCTTGTTTTTTTTTACCCCCAGAAACTGCAACTTTTATGCAAAAATTAACTGGGCAATTGCTGTTGCAGCAACCTGTATAAAGAAAGTGTGTTAAATCTTACACAGTTCAAGAAGGGAGGAGAGCTAGACGGAAAGTTCACCACGCATTGGGCGCTTTGCATATGTGATCTTTTTTAAGTCTCAATACAACAGTGAGAGGTGGGATCATACTGCCATTTTGTGGATGAAAACATTCTGAGAACATAAATAACTTGCTCAAAGTAGTAAAGCAAGTGGCAGAGCTGGGATTTGTGCTGAGGTGTGTCTGAGTCTAAGATCATGGTGCCACCAAGCCACCCTGCCCCTTCTGTTCCACTGTTCTAGTTCACTTCCTGGCTATCTTGAGCTGTGTTCTTTTCAGAGAATCACACGGTGTTGATGGGCAAGAGATGCTTGTCATGGCCAGATGCAGCCCTGCTACTCTGCAAACTTATTCTCAGCCTCATTTTCCTAGCAGCTTGCCCTTCCCACAGCTAACTTGTTTCTCATTGAGACATTTTAGCAGCAGTAAACCATCAAGTTGGAGAGAAATTAAACCCTTGTTTTGCCAACCCCATGCAGGGATGTTACACCTACTAGAAGCCAGACACACTGTGAGAGAGAATAAAATCAGAGTGACAGAGCTCCCCTAGGACACAGCAGTGCTAGGCATACAAAGAGTGGAAGCCAGCCTGATGGAGGTGGGGGCGGCAGCGTGCTCAAAACAGACAAGCTGCTCCTTGTTTCTGAAAGCTCCTGTGGCCTTCACATCCTGGGTGGCCCTGACCAAATTGTTCCCCTCCTACTAGTCAGCCTCAGGGCGGACAAACTGACTGGTGTCCTCAGCCAGGCTTTGTTCCTTTGTTATTGGAGCTGGGGTGGAGTGGGGGCAGGGGCAGGGAGTGTTTTTGCTGATTCTGCCATCTTCACTGCATGGCTTCTCCTCAGGAATGTTCTTTGACATGGTGCATTTCCCTGCATTGCTTCTGTTCCAGCAACCTTCCTCCAGCTTCCTACTGCTGATTGGTGCATTTTATGAAAAGCCCCTCCAAAGTGTACCTAGAGGGCATGGGTTCTGTTGACTCATTCTTAGTGTCCAGCAGAGCAGAAGTTGACTCAGGTTTGTTGAAAGGATAATATAAATAAATATGAGGCCTGCCTCTCTTCAAGTTTGTCTACAATTAGCTCTCATAAAAGGACCCAGGACCAGGGAAGAGGAGTTCAGTTTGAAACTTCTGGAGAACCGGGACAGAAGGAGAATAATAATGGGTACCGTTTTTTAAGTGTCTTGTGAAATATTAGACAATTTGCAAAAATTACCTCATTTAGTCCACTCATCTTTTGTTTTTGGTATTATTTTCAGGTCACAGATTAAGAATCAAGGTTCAGGAAAGTATTATGCTATTCAAGGAAACATTGCTGGTTGGCAGAAGAGGTAGGGGTCTAACTTAAAAACATGTCAGTCCAGGGTCATGGCTCTTAAACTTGACTTGTAGTAGGAAGTAAGCTCCGAAGGTCAGGAACTGTGCTTCCTCATCTTTATATCTTCTACAGTGCCCACTATGTTTAAGAAATGTTAAATGAGTTGAATTTGAAAGTGGGGAAGGTCTTGCCTTCATTTATTTATTCAGCAAATATTTGTTGAGTGTCTGCTCTGTGCCAAATACTTTTCTGGGCCCTTGAGATACAGCAGTGAACAAAAATATTCTAGTGGGAGAGACAGACAAATAAGTAAGTTATATAGTATGACAGATGGTGAGAAGTTCTAAGGAGGAAATAAGGCAGAGTAAGGAGATAGGGAAGGTCTAGAAAAAGAGTTTAAAATTTTAGATAGAGAAGGTAATATTCACTGAGAAGGTGATTTGAGCAAATACTTGAAGGAGGTGAGGGAATTAACAATATGGATATTTGGAGAAGGAACATTCCAGGAAGAGGCAAAGCAAATGGCAAATACCAAGGTACTGGAGGTAAGAGCAACCTGGCTTGTCTGACAGCATCAGGAGGGGAATGTGTGTGGAAAAGAATGAGAAGCAGAATATCAAAAGATGAGGTCATAGGGTTGAGGGAGGTGCAGATTATAATGACTTTGACTTTTACTCTGAGTAGGAGGTGAGGGAAACCATGAGAGATTGTTTATCAGAGCAGTAGTGTGATCTAAGTTTTATCAGATTGCTCAGGATGCGCATTAGAGGTAGACTTTAAAGGTTGAGGTCAGAAACAGGGAGCCCACTTAGGAGACTACTGCAATAATCTGGGAAGTTTGGTGATGACTCAGGTTAGGGTGGTAGCAGTGCAAGTGGTAAGATGCGGATAGATTTTGGATATAATTTTAAAGGTAGAAGTGACAGGGTTTGCTGATGAATAGGATGTGGGATGTGAGAAAAAGAGAAAAGTCAATGATGAGTCCATAGTTTTAGGTTTAAAAACTTAAAAAATGGAGTTCTCACTTACTGAAATGGGGAAGACTGTTGGAAAAACAGGTTTATAGTGGAAGACAAGGAGCTCAGTTAGTGCATGTTAAGTTTGAGATGTTTATTGGATTTTTAAGCAGAAATGTCAAGTATAGGCTTAAAAAGAAAACCAGGAGAGTGTAGTGTCTTGAAAACTAAGTAAAGAAATTGGAGGAAGATTTGGCCAACAATGTCCATTGAGGTTGAATAAAATGGCTATTGAGTTTAGCCACATGGAGGTCCTTAACTATGTCGACTAGTGGTTTCAGTGGAGGAGTAAGGGCTATGTGCAGATTACAGGGCTTTCAAGAAAGTAGGAGGAAGAAAAATTGCAGGCAATGACTAAAGACAAATTTTTTTGCACAGCTTTGCTATAAAGGACAGGAGAGAAATGAGGTGGTAGCTGGAGGGAGAGGTAGAGTCAGAATATTTTTTAATGTAAAAGAAATGTTTATATGTTGATGAGAAAAATCTAATATATAGATGAAAGCTGATGTGGAGACAGAGATAGATAGATGGATAGATAGGGGGTAGATAGAAAAAATAAAGAAAGGTAAGTGTTGAAGCAATGCCTCCTCAAATGGAGGAGTTGGAGTGTGGAGAGTTCATCCCTAGTTATAGGAGAAAAGGTATGTAGGTGAGTGAAGACCATGTGGAAGATCTCTTCCGATTGTTCCTGTTTTCTCAGTGAAGTAGAAAACAAAGTGGTTAACTGAGAATGAGGAGTGGAGGAGGAGTGAGATATTTGAAGAGAAAGAAGAAGGGATAATGTAGTCTTCTAGGACAGTGAGAGGGTGAATGGACTTGGGAAACATAATTCCAGGTAGCACTAATGGCTCACTTGAGACAAGAGTTGAGAATCAAGTTTTTCAAAGCAAGCTTAAACTTCTAAGAGGGGAACAAATTATGAAAAGGTTGGAATATTGGTTTTGTTAAAGGCTTGAAATGGAAATGTTCTTACCTCATGTGAGTCATATTGTTTGAGGCTCCCACTCTCATTAAATTCAGCCAAGACATCCTTTATCTTCTTGGAAGAATCTGAAGAGACATAATGCACATGTGAAACACTGGTGAACAGCTAATGGGAGGTAGGCCAAGTAAATTCTCCCTGTCTAACCTTGGTCATGATGGTTCAGCCCCTCATTCCCAGGACCATATGGAGAAATGTCACCCTTATCTACCTTATCTACCTTTCTTCCCTCTTGTTTTTTTTCCCAGCATATTGTCTTTCCTGCTGTATGAACTATCTAAAACAAAAATCAAATCATATCGTATTTATGCTTAAAACCCTTCACTGGTTTTCAGTTTTCCATGGTTAAAGGCTAACCTCCTCACCTTGGTATATAAGCACTTGATGATGTGACTTAGCCTATTCCTTATTTTTTACCTTGACCGCCCATTCATTCCACTTTTCTGCCATATCAAGCCATATTTCCAGAAATCCCTGAATACACTGTATACTCTTTCACAGACTCTCTTCTCTGAATTGCAAACTTCACTCAATTCTCAGTACCCATCTCAAATATCAATTCTTTTGTAAATCTGTCTTATACTAGTCAGTTATTCATCCCTTCCCCTGGTTCTCAGGTGACTTTTACATAATTCTGTAATAGCACTTGTCATATAGTGTTATAATTATTATTAACTTGTCTATCTTGCTCATCTCCTGCCTCAGTTCTACACTGAGAACTGAAACTGGCTAGTGAGTCTTTGTATATCATACCAAAAACATCTGAGCGAAATTTTCAAACATTTAAAATTTTGTTAGTTTTAATAGGATGGGCGGGCATTAAGCTCAGTGTGACTCTGTCCTTGGTGCTGAAACAGAGACTTAGCGGATTCATGCAGCATGGTAGTTTAGAAAATTCTGCTTTCCATAGGAAGTAATTCAGAAACTACTGGAGAAAATGGTGGATTCTTTTTTGGGGGAGTTTTATAAGGGAACTGGGAATCAAGAACAAGGAGTCAGTAATTCTCACAGAACTACATCATGAGTGCATCCTGGGTAGCAGCAAAACTCTAGACATCAAAGAAAATCAGGCTTTCTGTGCTCTCCTTATCTTGCAGTATTGGGAATAATTAAGAGCTTTTTGAGATCAATTATTGCCACTATTTAGACACCTGAGTAAAGGGCGATGTCATTAAGAGCTGACATAGTGTTTCTAGGTGTTCAGATTCTTTGTGCAAAGGTCTAAGCTCTCTTAGGCTTATGTAAAGTAGACGTGCTCATGGACTGGGCTGTTCTCAATGGTACTGCTGACTTGGATACAATCAAGGACAAGTTATAATCATTTCAAGATTGAGACACATTGAAATGCCACAGGGAAGTACTGATTTTGCCTAAAAATGGACATTTCTTTCTGAAATTCAAAACAGATGTTGAAAAACTAATAGCTCAGTGAGATCCAGGCAGCAGATGCCATCAATTTGGGCTGCTTCCATTCAATTCAAAAAACACTATGAAGGATAAGATGCTGTAAGGTACTGCTGATGAACTAGTTGGGAAGATGATCTAAATCATTGTAGTAACAATAGCTTCTCCTTATTGAAGACCTTTACTGAATAATCTCATATACTCTCCCCTACCAATCTATTCAAATTTGGTTATGTTTTTATCATTTTGCAGGTGAAGAAGCTTAAATTCAGAAAAAAATTAAGTAACTTGCCCCAGAGTCAGGGTTTTAACTCAGGTCTAGCCTGGCTCAAAAGTCTACATTACTTCCCCTTAAACACTATTTCCTATTACTTCCCAAACATCTGCTAACACAAGGGACAATGTAATTAATGCAGTAGCAATAATATTAAGCTCTAGAAAGCCCAGAAAAGGGAGGCAGTACAATTAGGATGATAGAAATGTTGGGGTGGAGACTGGGGATGTCATAAGCAGGTACCATTTGAGCTGGGGTATAAAGAGAGTGTAAAGATTTGAGAGGAAGACATGAAGTGGAGAGGATATTTTTAGAACGGACAGGGTAAACAAAGTTGTAGAGATAGGTGCCACAGGACATTTAGAAAAACTTAGAACCAGAGAGTAGTTTGGGGCTAGGTTTGTGCGGGTCTTAAATGCCAAGTTAAGGACACTGGTTTGAAATTGTTAAAAGTTTTTGAGTAGTGGGGCAACATAACCAGATCTCTGTTTTCTAAAGGCTACTCTAGAAACAGAATGGAAGAGAGTTGAGAATTAAGGCAAACTCAGTTAACATCATGCATAAATTACATTCAAATGATTATATGAGCAGCTTATTTATTTAGGAAAAGCCCTACATATTTACACTCTATTTTAATGGGGGATTTTTGGCTCAGCCAAAGTAACAAAATTGGGGAAAAGTGAAAAATTTAGAGCATGGGTCATCCTGGTGTAGCTTCTGCAAGAGTAGTGTAGAGTTAGCATTTGAATGAGAACCAAGGGAATGATTTCACTTTAATTTATATGCTTTTGATGTCACATTTTGGAAATTCCACAGTTCATCCTAGTAGAAGTCCTTTGGTTCTAAGTTTTATTGACATAATTCTGCTTTATATTCAAATATATGGGATATATATCTGTATATAGCTATCTCTATACACATATATACAGAGAGATAAATACATATGTATATATACATATACACATATAGATATGTATATATATAAAGATATAGATACACACAATCTCATACATGCAAGTGTATATGTTTACATATACACATATTATACACACATATATTCATCATATGTTCATAGTCAAGTAAACAGGTTTTCAAAAGAAAAAATAGAGAAGACACTTTTATTTTAAAATTTCTGATTACTAGCTTAAAATTAAATAGAAAAAACTGCAAGAGATTTTTGGCTCCTAGATCCTCAGGAAGTGTGTTCCTCACCTTACATTTACTTCAATTTGTTTTATGGGCTTTTATGAGCTCTTAGCATCCACATCTTTCCCTTTTAAAAGAGGAAAACAATCTAATTCTCAAATATAATACCCATTTACAGTTTCTCCTTTGATATTTTATCAGTTTTCTTCTCAATAAATTCCTGGGTTGAGTTTCTCTTCCCATGAGGAGTAATAGGTACCACTCCATTCTGTTTTGTCTTATGCCAGTTAAGAATAATGAGGGGATTCTTAAGAGCATTCTCTGATTTTATTTCAAGCACCATCTGTGGGTCCAATAGCACAAGCTCAGTAGAGAGAACTCCCTGTCAAGGCCTGTACTGTAACACACCACCAGACTCAGAAGAGATTGAGCTCCATTTCTAAATGTACAAAGTAAGGCTACATCCACCATTCTTTGCAACAGCTCCTATTTTGTTGAGTGCTTACTATATGCGAAAAACTGTCTCAGCCACCTTATATATTTTATTTAAATCTTCACGACTACCCTATACGGTAATAATCATTCCTATTTTAGAGAAAACTGAGGTTTATGGAATTATTAAATGACTCAAGGACACACAGATAGTGAGTGGGTGACTGATTTTTACTATATCTAATAATGTGACACAGCAGTTAGATTCATTGGGTACATTAATGCTAGTAAATCAGAAGATAAGGGCCTTCCTCTATGACAGTGGTTCTCAAACCTGGCTGCATATTAGGATCACCTGAGGAGCCCTATAACACACTGACACCAGGCCTTACTCAGACCAATTAAGTCAGCTCTCTTGGGGAACCCAGGAATTGGTATATTTAAAGCACCTTGGAGATTCAAATGTACAGTTGAGTTTGAGAACTGATGTTCTCTGATGGGATTTTATTGTTAGACATGAAGACTGTCTTAAGCAGCTGACATATTGGATAATTAATGCAAAAGGAAAAAGTTTATAAACCTGATAAATCTAAAATCACTATGCTTGACAGACATTCCTTGTTGTTTATATGGATGTGGGCAGCACTAATGAACTTCACCCAACAGGTCAACTTATTCAGCTGCTTGGCAAGGTAGGGATATGTCTCACATTAGCCCACACTGGCAGGATCATAAGCATCCAGTTTCACCCCAAATCAGAGGTAAAACTATGATCAAGGTCGATAGTGATAGCAACTACCCAAGTAAGTTTCATCCAAAATTATCTCTTTGTGCTTTATGTATTGTGAATTCTGAGACCTTAACCAAGTACTTGTCCCTAGTGTTTGAGCAAATGCAAAGCCCTTTTAAGGAGAAAATTTGGCACTACTCACAGGCACCTTCGCTGCCATATTTGTGTATGACAAGGATTCCCTCCATCTGAACAAGCAGACAAATCAGGAGCCACAGTGTTTATAGCAGAACATCAGCTGTACTGCCTAAACTAGAACCCAAAACTTATGGACCATCTTCTAGTTAAGAACACTGAGTATATGAGCTCTAGTCAGACCATTAGACTTAGAAATGACTATAAATCAACATTTTCAAAAGTGAATCTGGAAACCCATAGATGAGAGTGAAATTCTAAGGTGCATGACAACTCTTCATTCCTCAAAGTTCCCTAAGAGCACCTCATACTGTAACATGCTTATGAATCCCCTGGGTATCAGGTTTGAATGCAGATTCTGATTCAAAAGGCCTGTGTCAGGGCCTGAGATTCTGTATTTTAAATAAGACCTTAGGTGACATCAATTAGGTAGGCCCATTGAACTCACTTTTGACCTCAAATCCCACCCTTAAGCAACATTCCTGTATATTTGTGGCTAACTAGTAAGGCTTGTCTGTCACAACACAGAAAAAACAGATAAACAAACAAACAAACAAACAAACAAACAAACATGACAGTGAAGGTAGAGAAACATATTCCATAGATTGAGAAGACCACAAATGACTCAACCCATGGAAGGAAAGATAGAGATAGGGGGAAGAAAAGTTGGTACATGAGAAAAAAACCCAAACTTAGAATTTTCCTTCTTTCGGTGAAGACTGGGTTGTATAAGTTTTGTAAGTACTCCAGAGAGTAAAGAACACAGTGAGATGCACAAAAGCAAGAAAGAGATTTTCCAAGGGTCTTGGAAATATGGAGGATGATGACAGAACAGATATGCCAGGACAAAGAGCACAGCATCAAAAGCCCAACTCTTCAGCCAGGAGGAATCAGATCCCAGAGCAGAATGTGAGGAGCATGTGTAGGAAATTCCAAATTCATAAGCATTGACACATTCTCCCAGTTACACTTCCTTTCCTGTTCACTGTTTATTACTAGCATGTAGCCCATTGTCTAGCATAAAGTCAATGTTCAATAAAGATTTGTGGAATAAATGAAGGCTATAAAAGGGATTGGGCTTGTCATGCCTGTCTTACGTTCCTAGAGGCATAGGGTGAAAAGGTAGATTAGAGGTTGCCAATCTTGGCTGTATGTTGGAATCACCTTGGAAACTTTAAACAGTACAGTAGCCTGGGTCTGATACCCATGTATTATGATTATATAGCCCAAGGGTGAGGTGTGTGTTGTGTGGGAAAGCATCAAAAGTATTCAAAGACTCCCCGGTACTTCCAACATGTAGCCAAGGCTGAGGACCATGGAAGCCACCAAACTGATGACTGGTGCAAACCTGTGGAAGTGATAGCTCTGCCACAATATTACATACAAAATAAGAGAAAAAGATTTTACATTGAAACAGAAGGAATTTTTGACTGACATAAGAATCAGAGAAAAGAGATTTTCTGAATCATCATAAATGACCTGAATGACCAGTATGGCTTATTTGTGTAAGTAAAATTTGCATTGATAACAAAATTTCCCACTTTTTCTCCAAATAATTTGGCTTCATCAGTCAAAGTGAAGGAGTGAAAGTGGTGGAATGGATCTGACAACCTGTACCTCTTGCAATTGAAAGTGTGGTCCCTGGACCAGCAGCATCAGCATCATCTGGGAGCTTATTAGAAATTCAGAATCTCAGACTATCCCCAAAATACTTACTGATTCAGAATATGCATTTAAACAAAATATCCAGGAAATTTATGTGCACATTCAAATTTGAGAGCCATTGCTCCCTAGAAGCCTCTCCCTATCCACAGATTCTGTGATTGCTTGTGGGCAGAGTCCCACTCATCACTAATAAAAAGGAGGCAACTTGTGCTGAAAGACATGTGGGTGAGAAATAACTGTGGTTATCCCTTACAAGATGGAAGCGAGTGGGTATGACCATTTATGGGCCCAGGACTCAATGAACATTTACTTAACTTTCACTCTACTGCCAGTATAAATAGCAAGGTTTCAAAGAAGCTTGCTTAGAGCCTTACATTGCTCTACAAATCAGCCCTAAACATTTCCTCTGACGTCCATATTAACACGGACAGGTTTGAATTGTGAGCTGTAAATTACATACATCTTAAAGACAGAAACTTTGCCTTGATGTAATTCTAATGAAGTATATTTCTGAATAGCACAATTTACTGATTTATTCTCTTTAAATATATTTAAGATTTTTCTTTATTATAATTTAATTGATATATATGTATATTTAAAAATATAAAATATATATATTTAAACCAACATATGGTTGAGGGTTGAGCTCCAATGGGTACTTTTTGTTTAATGTGTTGGAACTGAATTAAAGCAAATTGAATCTGACCTGGAATTGAGAACTTAGATTCTAATTCTTATTCTGCCACTGACCTTCTGTATCACCTTAGGCAGAAGTCACTGAGCTCTTCTGGATTCAGTGTTCTCATTTGTAAAATGAACAGGAGTTAGATTTGATGATAGCTAAGATCTCTCCTAGCTTTAAGAATCTGCAAAATCAATCAAGCACTAGCTGATATAGGAAATAATTAGTTTAATTTCTTAAAGAATTAAAAGTCAAAATTAATGTTTTATCATCCTTTTCTGAATAAGGTGATAGTTTCTGTTCTTCAGAAATCATGGAAAAAAATTAGAAAAAATCTCCTCCCCTTAATATCAGAATTAGGACAATAGCCAATTATGTCTCTGATGCTGTTAGGGAGAGGGTCAATGGGAGCAATCCCTACATGCTCATGCCCCCTGAGGTTGAAAAGAAACTTGTTTGAACATGGAAACTAAGTATTGGAAGGCTTAATGAAGGTCATTTAATCAACTGGATATGTGATGCTCTAATCTACTCTATAGTGTCTCAGCCCAATCTGCCCAGGCAAAGTAAACTCAGTTGCTTTTAAGTCAATTCTGTTTCTTCTTGGGCAGGTCTCACTATTAGGAATCAATGTGTTTCTTATTTTAAAGTCTTTCTTCCATTGATTTCCACTCATTAGGCTTAGGGCTACTTCTTGAAGACATTTAAAGTTTGCTTAACATCTCTTCCCCACAATAGCATTGTAGCTATCTTAATATAACTAGTTTTCCCTCACCTCTGCCTGAGTCTTCCTTTCTCCAGTAAATATGCATAGTATTTTCAGCATTTCAGGCTGTGAGGCCTCTTACGATGCTGGTGGCACTTCTTAAACAAATTCTGGTTTATCCATATCCATTGCAAACTGTGGTGCCCAGAAATAAATTCAATTCTCTACAAAGGTCTGATCAGGGTAGGACAGAATGTAGATATCAGTTTGGCTTACTAGATACTGTGTCTGTTAACACACCCTAAGATCACAATCAGTGGTTTTGTTAAATAAAACAATGTTTTCAAATGAAATCTCTGCAACCACTAAAAACAATGCTTCTGAAAAGTACTGAATGATATGGAACACATGACATACGATGTGATAGCTTAGTCTCCAAAGACGGCTGTCATCAATCTGTCCTTCTTGTGTGAGTCACTCCCCCATGAGATGGGGGGTCCGTTCCTCCATACCACTGAATCTGGGCCAGGCTTGTGACTGCTTTGGCCAATGGAATGTGGAGAAAGGTCTGTTCTCAAACCTCTGAGTCCAGGTGTTAAAAAGGCCTGACAGCTGCTACTTTTATGTTCTTGGAGACCCGAGCCACATGTAAAAAGTCCAGGTTACTCTGCTGGAAAAAGAAGCCAATGCGGAAAGGTCCTGGGAGATGAGAAAATGCTCACAGAAAGAGGCCCCATGGAGGACAATTGATGGGCCAGCACGTGAGCGAATAAATCATGCTGGATTATGTGAGGTGCTCCACCCGAAATCCCAAACACTGTGAAACAGGGACTGTTCATACCTACTGTGCCCTGTCCAGATTGATGAGCCACAGATTCATAGCATAAAACAAAGGAGTTGCTTTAGCTCACCAAGTTTTGAAGTTGTTTCGATGCAACAATAGATAACAAGCATATCATTAGGGTAAAGAAAACAGCATACAAATAACCTAACATATATATATATATATGCAATATATATGTGTTATATCTATTATATATAAAGATATTTATATTATACCCAAATAGGATTATGGATAGCTTTAAATTTCATCTTCAGTTTTTCAAAAATTGTAACAAAAGTTTTGTAACAAAAATTTCTTAATATCACATCTTTTTAAGAAGTATTTTACACTACTAATTCACATTAAGCTTACTGTCAACTATGTATATATATATTATACACAGATATGTGTATATGTATGTATGTATACATATAAAATAAATATATATGTCTCTAAGGGCACTTTTAACATAGCTTCTCCCACAACAGAAGGCTACCAGAGAAGGTGCAGAGCTTATGCTATATAAACAGAACACACCTAGAGACCCTTGTCTTGAAATTCTTGGCCTCTCCTACCAGGTAACCCCTCTGGGGAGTTATCAATTCTCAGGCTGTACACTTCAGTTATTCTGCTACTGGAAATCTCCTATATATATGTGGTTATGGAAGAGCTGTTGCTATGGCAATGCAATTTGAATGAATACCAGAATATGTCTAAAATTGGTACAAGAGCCTTTTTCAGGGCTTCTTCTGAGGATTAATCATTTTCCAAGAACTGTATCTTTTCCCCCCTGTCCTGTTAGAACAATGATGCCAGAGCACCTCATCTCGTTCTAGGACATGGACAAAATGAGGAAGACCAGAAGACAAAGCTAATGGTTGAAATAAAGATCCAAACCACAAAGGAGGCCACTTCCTACCACATACTCTGGTTTCTTTTTGTCCCCTGCCCTTTGGACGGCTTTGCCACTTTTGGACCCCTCCATCTCTTAGCTACCTTGTCCCAGTACTCTTTGTTTCCTAGTTGACTCCTTTTCCTTTTCTGACCCCCAATTGTAGGCATGCACTGTCTTGTTCTCCATCCTCTCACATTCTTGCTTTCCGAAGTGCCTTAATTCCCATTTTTTTCCTTTCCTACTGTCTCCACAGAGTGTTTCCCAAATCAAAGCTGTAGCCTAGCCACGCATTCCCGCCCACACCCCATTACCTACCCTTCTGAAGCCCACAGGATGCCTCACTCAGAAAGCAGCACCCTCTAGGATGGTGTCCTACTACCTTTCCATTTCTTGCCTTGATTCCCCCCACACCGCCCACCACTTGAGTTCTAGGCTCCCAGACTGGGAACTATTTGCAGTTCTTTGGAAGCTACCTTGATGACTTCCTCATCTCCCTGTCTTGCCATGTTCTCTGTCTGGAATGTCCTCCTCGCTCTTCCCTCCTACTAGTGTATCCGTAGTCTGGAAATAGCACATGCATGAGGAAGCCTCTTCCCACACCTGGGCTAGGTCTCCTCCTCCACACTCCCTACTCCTTAGCACCTGTCACACTGAATAATGTTGAGTCTTGCCTGTCTTTCCCCACTGGACTGTGTCTCTAATTCATTGGTGGTCCTTTGGAACCTGGTACATATGAATGCATAAATAAATGTGTCACCACCATCTCAAAATCAACATTCCCAAACTGTCCTCATCAGCCCTGCATCCTAATGTTGCCATTTCCACAGGTTCCCAGGCTCTGAGGGATGTCTGCTGGCTTTCTTTTATTCCATAAGTTTTGATGATACTTCCACTGCAATTTCCCACAAATTAGCATTTGTTCATCATCACATTCACCATTTTAGCTGTTACTCAGTTCAGACGAGATTTCATCCAAAAAGTTCTGCCTGATCTTCCTGACCTGGCAGATACCTCATCCAGGCCACCCTGCACACAGCCACTGGATTTGTGGCTCTTAAATTTGCCACCTCGGTCCAAAGGCCCCATCTTGACATGCAGGGCCCAAGACTTCCTGCTATCACCATTCCTCCTGTCCTCCTCCCCATGCTCTTGCTCCTCTCCGTCTAGCCCCAAAGTTCTCCTTACTACCCCACACATATCCCCTCCCTCTGTGCCCCTCTACCTTGCTTCCATCATTTTTATCCTTCCCCTCACATCTACTAGTCACATTTAAGACTTCTTTCCTTCATAGAGTTAGTTTAATCCTCAGTTAAGGGTTTATATGAAATTTATAAGAAACATATAAAAAACTTATATGTTTGAGTCCTAACTCCCAGCATCTCAAATGTGACCTTATTTGGAAACAAGTGTTGTTGCAGATGTAATTAGTTAAGATGAGGTCATGCTGGTGTAGGGTGGGTCCAATCTAATATGACTGTGTCCATATAAAAAGAGGAATTTGGATACTGAGACACATACAAAGGGAAAATGCCATGTGAAGAGGCAGCCAAGGGGACAGGCCTGGAGAAGATCCTCTCTCACAGGCCTCAGAAGGAGCTAACGCTGCTGTCACCTTGATTTTGGGCTCTTGGCTTCCATAACTCTGAGACACTTTCTGTTGTTCTAAGCCACCCTGACTGTGGTACTTTGTTACAGAAGCCTAGTAAACTAATACACTTTCCCATATCGGTTTCCCCCAGCTTTAAATGACTTTCTCCTTTATGCACTCGGTTTAGCCAGCTCAGTTTTGCCCGCTGCCTTAAACCATTCTCTGCTGGTCGCATGAGCACGTTTCTGACTCCCTAACAAGATTCTGGTTTGTCAAGGGTAAACCTTTCCTTTGCACTTTTTTTTTTTTTTAATCCCTGAAAGGGCCTGGTACTTTGCTGACCTACAGAGCAGGTTAAATTAAATGGAATTTACCCTGGAGGGTAATTCCTTGCTCCTTGTTCGTACATTACAGAGTTTCTCTAAACCCACTGAGGTCAGACAAGAATCCACCAGCTCCAGGGCATGAGGACAGAGACTGACCACTAGCTTTCAAAGGCTCCCATTGACCTTGGGGAGCACACAGTATCATGTGGTATTAGATCTGGGGCTGAAAACTACAGGGACAGATCATCTAGTGCAACCCACTCATTTTGTAGAAGATGATGCTGAGGCTCCCGGGGTTTGAAATCTGTCAAATCACAGATAACAAAAGCCGGAGCTGGCACTGAGTCTGATATCCTATCTCCTAAACCAGTGTTGTGGACATGGGCTGCCTGCCTTATGGGAGGAGGGAAGGCTGCCAAAAGAGCGTTTGTAGGACGACCTGCACAAGCTTTATAGGGCAAGTCAACATGCTACAGCTCTAGTGATTTACAAAAACACCAGTACAGTTATTGTGAAGGGAGAGGCCTTTAGAATAATGGGGTGGGACCAGCAGTGCAGGTGAGAGCTCTGTAAAACAAAGGGCTCTTTAAAAAATCAGTGCCACTGTAATCACGCCAGTCATTGTGTTGTGCAGAGCGTAGCAGTCAGTTGTTCTACCACAGCTCAGGGAAATTTCTGTCACCAGTTGATATTAGAAGTGGCCTATGGGGCACAGCTGTGTGCTCACATTAAATGTGGGTGTTGCTACCACTATGTCTTGATGATCTGAAATTGTTCCTGAGTGCAATTAATGAAACCAGGAGCCCCGCTTGAAAGCTCAGGCATTTCCAGAACAAAGTCAAGAAACAGACAGGCATCAGAATCCTACTGAAAAAAAGGCATTTGGTCCAAACACAAGAGTATATTAGAGCAAATGACTGAGTAACATTGTAACCATGTGGCCTGCAGCCCTTCAAAAATTATGCTATAAAGAAGTTTTAATGACCTGAGAAAATACTATGATACTATGTTAGATGGGAAATGCAGGCTTAAGAAAAAAAAGGTGTATTCAGAACTCAGCCACGTAAAACAACATGCACACGAGGGAAGTTTCTAAAATGTTCATAGAGTTTAGCTGTGATTTTTAGCCTAATCTTTATTTTTTTCCTCCTGTATATTCCAGATTTCAATGCTGAGCGTGTATCATTTACAGAGTGTAAAGATATTTGTGTTTTTATGCTTAATATACTAATTCTGTGTTTAGGAGGAAATGTAAGCTTGTTATGCCTAACCTCATTCTCTGGGGCTTTGCAGTGATTATACTGCTTTGCTCTCCAGAAACGCTTTCCCTGACCAAAAGGAAAGCCCATCCCAGGTGAGTCAGTCCATTTACTCACATTCTGATAATTTCTGGAGTTGGTCAAATTCTTCTGAAGTGAGAGAGACCCAGCGTTCTTCACTCATCTTTAAGCTGGGTATGTGAGCTTGAGGCCAGGGGAGGAGGTTTGTTCACCAGGGTGAAGCTGTGGCCAAGAATAGGGCCTGACTCATTGCAGGTATGCAATGGACAAGCCCCTTAGGGGACTTCTTGAGGACCCAGGTGTCTATGGAAGCAGCAGGAACCCTTCAGCAGATCAGAGAAGACCTCCGCTCTTTCTCGGTAACGTCATTCTATGTGTAGTTATGGTAAATTCAGAAATCCTTGCTCTTCCTGAGAAGAAAAGACATTGAGAATGAGAGTGTTAGAACATATAAGTCATCTCTTCTTATTAAAAAAAAAATCCTCAAATTTTCTTCGGTGAAAGATTTAAAGGAGGCAATGGATCTCAAGGGAGGGATGTTTCCTCGGGGAAGTCTGAAGGAGACATCGAGACCAGACAAGTACAATTCCAGGCAGGTGTTGATGGGTGAGGATGGGTGACCTGTATGACTAGGTGGCCATATTCCTAAACTCTGGGAAATTTTAAATGTTTTCTATGAGAGGTGGTAGTAGGGCCACCCAAGGCCATCCTCAAGGCAGGAAAATGCCTCAGTAAATACAGGGCAAGTATAGCCTACTGGGGTGATTTGAAAGATGAGCCATTCTCCCCCCTACTGGTTTCTAAATTCCATCATTAGAGATGCTGACCTTCCTCTGAGGAGTCACTCTGGAAATGCAAATAGCTCCACCCTCTCAAGCTGGCTAACACCCTAGGACCAAAGTAGTTCTCTTTGCTCTCAGAATCATAAAAAAGCAATTAGAGGGCAAACTTGTGGGTCCCAGTATGGAGGACTCTGAGGGAGAAAAGAGGGATGGATTGGAACAAACGCTTAGCATCTTTTCCTTTGAGCCCCTCCTCCCACTGTGGCTCCATCATTCATACTGTCAGCCATTAAATCAGTTTAGTGAGTTATAAAATTAATGTGGTGGACCAAGACCAGCACTTAAAAAACAAGAAATAGAATAGTATACGATGGAATAGAATGAAGTGGGATTGAAAATAAGAGTGCATGCATCTCCTGTCAGTTATATATACATGTGTGTATTGATCATAATGTAAAATGTATTTCTTATTCAGGGTTGAGGTTAAAGGAAAGTAATCAACTTAGTGGGAGGAAAAATAAAGACCAACGTTTTAATAAAACAGGATCTATGGTGGAGAATCAGACTTCAGGGCAAGTCTGGGAGCCTGGAGCATATGAGAAATGGTGGAGGGGCTAGATGAGATAATCCAGTGAGGAGGCAGATTTGGACAGTTCCTTGGAGGAGTGTATAGACTTCGTTGGTGTGGACCTGGAAGGCTGAACTAGAGCTGTGGAGGATGCTGCAGGGAGATTTGGGCTCTGTAAGGAAAACCTTTACCAAGCAGAGCTCTCTAGCAGTAAGTGGGAATGCACGGCAAGGGAGTGAGATGCCTGCACCCTGGGAGCATCCAAGTTCTAGTTTATCTCCTTTAAAAGTACAGTGCTCTTCTGAATCTACTGGCCAGCTGAATTCTGCCCCTTAGCACATGCACTTGCCAAGGTTCCCAGTGACCTAGTTTTCAAACCCAAAAGGCACCTGGCAGGCCTTCCTTACTCCATTTGCTATCTCTGGAGCCTTTGCCATAGCAGAAAACAACGCCCCAGGGATGCTTTTATCTTTCTGAGTGTTCCTCCTCAGTCTCCTTCCACCTCTTCTTTTGCCATTGTTAAATACTGGTGTTTCCAGAATCCCATCCCATGCGAGCCCTCTCTTCACTCTACATCAATTTCCCGAGGGCTCTAACCTCTGCAGGTTTCCTAACTCCCAGGCATGCTGCTGTAGCCCTGAGCTCCTGCTTCAGTCCAGATCTGAATATACCACTGTCCCTGTGACTCCCTGTTTGTCCAAAACCACCCCAAACCAGCACCTTCACATGCCCCCAACCTGTCTCTCCTCTGCATTCTGGGTGTCCCCTGAGAGGAGCCAGTGTTCAGACCAGAGGCCTGAGGCTCAGCCTGAGCACTTCCCCCTTGTTCTCCTGCTAATCCAGGCATCAGTCCCAGAGGGTGACTATTCGCTGTGTGTTCTCTCCTGGCCATCACACCAGCTGGTTCATTAACTCAGACTCTCATCTTCTCTGGCTTGGTCTCTGACAACAGCCTCCTGCTGGTCTCCCTGCCTGGGGTTTTGCTCTCCTCTCCTTCGTCCACTCTAAATTGCCAACAAGATCGTATCTCTCTTGGTAATAAAATTCTTCAGTGGTTTATTTTGCCTATAGGATAAGATAGAATCTTCTTTTCACAATACACAAAGTTCTTTATGATCCGGCCTCTGATTGTTAATTCAGTCGGAAAGCGAGGGGGTGAACTTTAAAAACAATTTTCCATGATACCAGGGAATTCGACATTACAACTGGTATCACCACTGCTTCTGGACACTTACTTTACACTGTGCTGTGTTCTTTACATACATTATCTAATTTAGTCCTCATGACAACCATGTAAAGTAAGCATTGTCTTCCCTATTTTTAGATAAGGAAAATAAGGCAAGGTATTCAGTGGATACAGTGAGGAGAATGAAGGATTTCTCAATGCTTTTGGGTAGAACGGGACCCAGAGGGACACTGAATGACAGAACACCACGGAACTCGAAATCAGAAGACGGGGATCTGAATCCTGGCTCTGCCTCTTATTAGCTGTTTGACTTTAGACAAAGTTTTCATTTGAATCTTGGTTTTTCACCTTAAAAATAGGAATGCTGATAAAAATCTCACTGAGTTAGTGTGAGGATTAAGTGAATATATACAAAATAAGCCTCCCCTCCCCTCCCCAGTACAATGCCTACCACACAGCAGGCACTCAGTAAATAATTATTGTTATCATCCTATTGCAAATACAACACAGCAATGTGATTTGAACATCCACCTGACAGCAACTGGGTACAAAGTCTTTGGGTTGTGCCCTAGATTTCTGAACTTGATCTTATCCTGCCCCAGGGTGTTGTGATTTTGTAATTACTCATCAAATTGTCATCTACTAGTTTTAGCATCCACTGATGATTCTTGCCAGCATTAATTATTATGATGATGGTGAATTTTTAATTCTATCATTCCTTTCATATTTATTAGTTGGGTTTCTACTGTAAGAAAAAGCCTTCTTTTCCTCTTTATTTCTTTATATTTCCTTTGTTTCTTTAGTTCTTTATATATTATATCCTTTACATGTATATAGTAGATGTACCTTACTATGTATACACGTACTATATGCTACATTACATATAGCATAATATATAAATATAAGCAATTTTATATAAGTATAAATGTATGTTGTGTTTAGATATAATATATATTTATTTATGTTAATGGAATCTTATTTTATTCAATGCATTATAATCCATTACTATCATTATTTGTTTTGATTCTCGAATTGTCCCAAATTTGGTCAGTGAAAGCTCATTCAAAGTGACTCCTTATTCTTTAGACATGGCCCCATCATTGTTTGGGCATATTTTTATTTTCTGGTACAGCAAATTGTTTCTGTCCTAGTCCTGAAATCAGTTATTTATTTTCCCAAATCCCTGATTCCTTCTCTTCTGGAGTGGAAAATAGTAATTGAAACCAGGGTTTGGGCATTAGTTGTGCTCATTGATACTTGGGTGTCATCGCTTCTAGCCTCTATCAGGGACAGAGAGCTAGGAAATATATGCAGGTATGTGCACATCTCATCTCTGGCTGACTATCTATCTATCTATCTATCATCATCTATCTATCTATCTATCTATCTATCTATCTATCTATCTATCTATCTATCTATCTATCTATCTATCATCTACCTGTGTTAAAAACCCTAGGTTTGTACTCATACTTACAAATACATTCTAACACTACTTCATCAATTATACCCTTCCTTTTGTTTCATATTTTAAGCTCCCTTCTCCAAAAAAACTTTGTTTCTATGATCTACATTATATTTATTTCCTCAATCCTAAAATACACAGAAAGTTGTTTCAGAACTACTAGCCACATCCCTGTGATAACCAAAATAGAGTTGAATATTTGTTTACAATTCTTTTGTCTTCAGGCAACAGCGTATCCTCAAAATACTATTTTCAAAAGTTACTTAGCTTAGTTCTTTCCCACTCCTATTCATTTCTGTTCGCATTTCCTTTAGAGTGTTTTCTTCATTCCCATTGATTCTTTTTCAATATGGTTCCAAAAGTTAGAACTTTATAAAAAGGAATACTTAGAGAAGCATTTCTTTCCCCCATTCCCTTACTCTATTCCCATCCTCCTCCTCTCTGTCTTGTTCCTACTAATTCCTTACAGTTTCTAGTTTATCTCTTCTGTGTTTATTTTTGCACCAGTGAACAGGAACATGAATATTTTATGTCCCTGTCTTTTTATACAAAAGGTAGCACATTATGGATTGTCTTTCATACACCTTTTTAACTTAACCACGTATCCTATGAATCATTCCATATTTATTCATAGAGATCTTCCTCATTTAGAACCAAATATGACTCCAACACTTACCTGGTTAAACCCTTCAGAGGCCCTTCTTGGCTTCCAGGATAAAAAATAGGCTCTTCAGCAAGTTCCAGAAGATTCTTTACCCATGGTATAACTCACCTCCCCATCCTCGCCTCAATTACCTCCTGGTACCACGTGCTCCACATTCCAGCCAAAACAACCTACTGTCTACTCTTAGCACTTGGCAACATGCCTGACACATGATAGGACCTCATAAACATTAGTTAATGGACTGACAAACACCATGCCTTTAATCTACTTGGCATGCCCTTCATTCTTGCCTTCCTGTAACAAACCACTACTCATGTGTCTGGTTCCATTTTTTTTCTATAGCTTTTAAAAACTCTTTGAGCAAACTAAGCTATTCTCCCAGCTGTGTTCCCATAGAACCCCTTGATCCTGTGTATTTCTCTATTGTGGTGGCTGACAGCCCTGTGTTGGAAACAGACACCCGAAAAGATAATTAACACACAAGCTGGAAAGAGTTATAGTGCGAATATGTACAGGGAAGTTTGGGGTCATCTAATGTGTCTGAAGCAGGCACAGGGGAGTGGAAGATGATTCCTGAAGGAGCTGAAGAGGAGTAACAAGGTAAAGAGGTATATGTTGCAATAACTCAACAAATATTCGTGTTATTTGTGATCATTTGTTCCATTGTAGTTCAGTGTTTGGCTTTCTTGTGGATGGAGCTAAACCATTATTTATTTCCATCATGAAAAGTTAGGGGCTTGAAATGCTGCCTGACTCTCCAGATGGTAACTGCTGACCATGCTCCCACATGATGTCCCCTTCTGGTTTTCTGCCCTTGATAGAGATGACAGCTATCATACAAGAGGGCTTGTTCTTGCCATCACCTGGCATTTCCCTTTCAGCAGCCTGCCCCATCTTGGAGGCTCTTTACAGTATGAACAATCTTCTTATTATCACCCTGAACATCTTTCCTGGCAGAAAAAAATGCAAACGGGTTTTCTAAATAACGTGCAGATTGGTTATTGTCAGGCTTGGAAGAGCATTTTATGTCTCTACAGCTATTCCGCTTTCAGTAATAGTTTCAGCACCTCAGGTCTCAGTTTCCTTGCCTATAAAATGAGGGGGTGGGAATAATAGTTTCTAACTTATTCTCTAGCTCTGTAATTTCATATACTGGATCAAACTCTATTTGTTCTGAACAGATGTCAGCATGGAAATCTCAAGTCAGAATGAAGACGGCAAATTCAATGGGTATTGAAATGCACCCCAGGTCTCTATTCATTTGAATGAATCAACCATAGCCAATTATCCAGGAACAAACACCTCTTCAACTCTTTGCTCTCATAAAAACATTAATTCATGAATATGGCATAAGATTGGGGGAGCTTATTTGTATGCATCTGATGATTTATAACAAACTCATAAGAAGTATATTTTTATAAGGGAAGAATGACTAAAAGCTAGATAGATAAAAACCCCTCTCTCTTCCCATACTTGTGAGGAGTCAAATCTGGATAACTGCTCCATCTCTGGGCATTTGTTCCCATTGATCCTCCTTTAATTGTCACTCCTATGCAGCCTTTGGAGTTCGGTTCAAGCAACACCTACTCTAAGACTTTTTTTTTTTTGATTACCCAGACTAGACAGGGCATATCTTCTCTGCTCTCCAACAGCCAGCCTCTTGATGGCACTGACCACATGGCAGTGTACTTGCCGCCTCTTCCTTGTGAGACTCTGAGCTCCTTCAGGATAAAAACAGTGTCCTGCCTGCGTTGTAGCTCTGGCTGCTACAAGATTTCTAAGAGTTCATTTCTTGATCACTAGAAAGGTGGTTCTCAACCTTTTTTGATTGAGACCATTTGCGTGGAGCAAAAGATCCTATCACGTGTTTGCATGTCCCAGTAGAAAAAGAAGTAGGTGATTACAAAGAATTGGAGAAGAACGAAAGACACAGGTTGGCATAAAATTGTTGATAATATATGAGTCACTTATTTTATAATAAAAAACATGAATCAGTGCACACATTTTATATTAAGATAACTAACTATAAACAAACAGTCACTTAGTATGCTTAACCTGATATCATGTTGGGAGTTATTTAAGTTGCTTGAATTCATTAATGAACTGTCTGTTAAACTGGTGGTCCCCCAGAAAACATGCCTCCTGAAATGCATGCCATTTTTAGTCCCTTCCCCTTGAGTCTAGACTGTGCCTGTGACTTGCTTTAACCAAAAGAATACGGTAGAAGTGACATTGTGCCAGTGTCAGACCTGAGCCTTAAGAAGACCTAGCAGCTTCCACTTTTGTGTTCTTGGGAGCACTGAACTGTAATACAGAAGTTCAGCTACCTTGGAGAGATCATAGAGAGATCACATAGACAGAGGAAGGCTTAACATCACATGGAGGAGAACTGAGCAACACAGCTGATGATAAGAACTGAAGCCCCCAGTATAAGATTCCGGTCAAATCATTCAAGCCAGCACTCAGTCGTTTAAGCCATCTTAGCTGTGGTGCTGGACATGGAAAACACGGAGCCTTTTTGGATTTTACAGTGTTAGGAGACATGGGGAGGTAGAGATGAGCTGTCCCTGATGAGCCATGCCTGAATTCTTGATGCACAAAATCATGTGGAATAATAAAATGTTGAACCACTAAGTTCTGAGGTAGTTAGTTATACAATTACAAATAACCAAAACAACTACATAAGCACTTTTGGGGTCAGATTACATGTGTATCTGTTTAGCAAGAGGATGTGCATGATTCATGTTTTAACTGCAACTTGTTCATGTCTTAAAATCTAGTGATTGGAAAATTAGAGACCTAAAGTACCTCTGATGTAAATATGTATCATTGCATGCTATTGGGTTAACCGAACATTCTCCACAAACTAACATGATAATGATGAAGTTAAATGAACCATAATTTCTAATTAAAAAACAAGAAGAGCATTAGTGGTACGCCACTGCCAACTCAAAACAAGTCTGATATTGCAAGATAATAATGTGACTTTCCCACAGGTCACAGGATTCTGAATGAGGAGGCAGTAGTTGGTGGGCATTTTGAGGCAACCTGACTTCACAGATAACAGAATTAGAAACCCTAGGGAACTTAGTAAAGAGCTAATTTGAGTTTATGAATAGCAAATATGACTAATCCCTAGTAACACATTTAGTAAATTACCAGCATATAGTCCTTATACAAACATGAAAATATATCTTGGAATTACACGCTATCCATAGGAATTCAGAGAAGACCTGATTTGAGGACTTTTCATTCCATTAGGGGCCTCAGAATGAATAGAAAATCTTTTCTATAGGAGAGTTGTGGAAATGTCAGGCTGAACAGAGCTGCCCAGGTGTGTGTGGAGGGTGGGGCGATGGGGTACTGGCACCCAAAAGAGGTGTGCAGGCTCCTGGGAGAAGCGGCGATCTGTTGCCTGAGGGGGCTATCTTTGTCACAGGCAGGCAGTGTCAGACTGGAAAGTGTTTATAGCTCAGGGGCAACACAGCTTGAGTATGGGTCATTCTGCATTTATTTATTCACCCGTTCAACAAATTATAACAAGTGATAGCAGTCATCTCCATATAGACTACAACACACCTGGTGCTCTGCTCATTTCATCTGTAATAGTCACCAAACCCTGTGAGAAAGGCATTTTTATGCCCATTTTACAGCTATAAAAACAGCCCCAGAGTAATTCTCCCAGGATCACCTACTAGTAAGAGACAGAACTGATATTTGAACCCGAATCTGTTGTGTTCCAAAGCCCCACTGTCTTTCTTTCACAATCACACCTCTGGATGAGTAAATAATGAGTATGTTAGTGCCAGGCCCTGTGCTAGGTGCTGGTACCACTAACGAGCCAACTATGGAGAGCCTAAACCCTCATCCACAAACTAGGAGGTAAATTGGAGAACAGAAGGAAAACCAGGGCATGCTCCTAGATGGACAAGATTATTCGAGGGAAAAAAATCTATATTTTATTAAACATAAACACAGAGTAGAATGGAATGCAAAATATTCAGAAGTGCGAGGTGAAACATGAGACTTCAAAAAAATTTAGCTCTCTCACTGTTCTCAAATGTGGGAGAAAGTTCACTTGGCTTTGCCACTAGGGGAGCTACAGCAAAGATGCTAAAGAAGTGGGGTTGTAAATCGAAACACCAAGGTCTCATTCTGGGCTCCAGAGCTGAGGGGCAGATGCTGGGAAAGGACTGTGAGAGAAGGCCTCCTTCATGGAAGTACTTAGGGGAAATGTTTTATCTCCAGTGTCAGGACGCCTTCTAACAAAAGCATCAAGCACAAGTCTGGTGTTGGAATTAGAGAGACCAGAATTCAAAACTTGGCTCTACCACTTATAATTATGAGGCATTAAACAAGTTGTTCTCCATCTCTAAATGGGAATAATAATAATAATAACAATAATAATAATAATAATAATAATACATGTTTCACAGGGCTGTTATGAGAATTATTTGTAGAATGTTTATGAGAGTCATAACAAGTAAAATCCTATCAGTGGTTCTCAAAGTGTGGTCCTCTTACCAGCAGCACTGGCATCACCTGGGAACATGTAAGAAAAGCAAATTCTTAGAACCCACCCAGACTTACAGAAATTCAGGATGACTCAGTAATCTGTTTTAAGGGGCCTGGAGAGCCTGATGCATGCCAGCCAGAATTTTGTAACCACGGCTTTGCATTAATGTAAGGGACAGGGCTAAGGGGAGAAGCTTGGAATGCTTGGAGCTATTCTTTCTCCTTAAGGGAGCCCTAAGGCAGACAGATCCTGGATCTCACATCAGTTCCACTCTCCTGAGGTGAGGACACATTACAGGGAAGCCAGAGGTCCAGGATTGCCTGCCATCCCGCCTAGTTCCTAAAATTCTCATGTTGTGACTTATACTCCCTGCAGAATTTTTCTTTCTTCACAATCTGGATTTATGTTTTATACACCTCCTATGAGATTTTGTGCCAAATAAATAATCCTGAGAGGGCACAGAACAAATAATAGGAGTTTCCTACCATAGAGTGAAAGGACAAAACAAACAAACAGAAAAATCTGAGAGGGTGAGAAAATGACAGCTCTATTCATGCAGCAACTCATCCCTATGTCAGAAACAGAACTGTCAGGGAAGAGACACCACAAGCACGATATGGGGCTCAGGCAGGTCTTGAAGAAAACAGCACTGTAAATGTGCCAAATATTGTGGTGGCAGTGGTTTGGTGGTGATGGTGGTGGTGGTGGTGGTGGGTATGTATTTTAACAATAACCACGACAAAACCACATCAAAGAGACAACATTCAGTTTAGAACAGTGTGTGAACCATGTTAAGACTGGTAAGTTCTTGTGGACCCAGAGGAATTTGCTGTGAGCTGGCTCTTGGGCTCACTATTTCATTCTCTGTCCCCTCCCTCTTCTGACACCCTCTGATCTCCCATTCTCTAATTCTTCTTTTCTTTTCCTTCTTCCACTTTCTGCTTACCATAACAATGTAAACAATTGCTACCATTTATCGAGAGTCGACTACCTGTTCTTAATTAATGCAATCTTCAATACAATCTTTCAAGGTAAGTATTATTATGCCAACATAGCTAGGATCAGATTCTTTGCAAGTAGTTGAACCACCATTCAAACCCATGTCTGCCTGAATGCAAAACCCATACCCTGTCCAGTGTCTGTGCTGGTTTTCAGACCTATGAAGGATTGTGATCTGACTGAGAATTGCTTTTCTGGCTCATTCTAGGAGCCCAGGATTTAATCTGAAGAAGCCTCTGGGCAGTCATGAGCCTCTTCCTCCACCAGTTCCTTAAAACTGACAATGTCCTAATGGGGGATCAGACAAGAATGATTCACATTGTGGACAACATCACCCAGGAGTGCTTACACCTTATTCAGACCCCAGGCAATACATCCCTGGATGGTCCCATCAACACTAGAGGTATTTAGGGCCCAATCTGAAAAACACCTCATTAATGATAGCTAACCTGTACAACATGCCAGGCCGTCTTAAGCAATTTATATGAATTATCTGGTTGACTACTCATAACTACTTATAAATATTATGCCCATTTTAAAGATGAGGGAATTGAAGCACAGAGGATTAAATAACTTGCCTTGGGTTATGTAGATAGTAACTGATGTTTTCAGGATTCAAATCCAGATCATTTGATTGTGGAGGTGTTCTTCATCATTATGCCATGTGACACAAATATAGCAGGGACACTGAAATCACGTGGCAGTGCTTGGCGTAAAACAGTCATGAAGACAATACAAATGTATTTATAATGATGTTAAAATTTTCTGATTTGAATAAAGTATAAAATCTATAACATTTCATAAGGGGATCTTCAATTATAGTTTCAGAAGCACCACAGCTTGATGGGTTTTTGGAAACTGGTAAGAAAGATACATTCATTTCCTGAGCAAATTGGAGAACGTTGAGTGGTGTGGACTGGAGCTCGTGGGACTAATCCTAGTTCTGATATTTAGTTGGTACGTGACTGAGGAAGTCACTCTCACTCTCTAGCCCTCAAGTTCTCATTTGATAATTGCAGAGAGTGGAGTAAGAAATATTTAAGGTTTCTTCTCATGGTAACTCTATTTTCCTTCCAAAAATATTAGACATTAACTCTTTGTTTTTGCAACATAGGATCTGGTGCCATCATTTTAGGCTGGGAAATATCATTTTATACTCATTTAGATGATACATCAATGATGACACATTATATAGAAACAATGGCAAGATATTATTGCCACTTTATCAAACTGTTAAAAATTTTAAAATAGGCATAAAAAAGTTATATGCACTCTTATGTTCATTGCAGTATTATTTACAGTAGCCAAGATATGGAAGCAAACTAGGTATCTATCAACAGATGCATGGATAAAGAGGTAGTACATATATATAATGGAATATTACTCAGCTGTAAAAAAAGAATGAAGTCCTGTCATTTGCAACGAATGGATAAAAATCAGTCAGACAGAGAAAGACAAATATTATATGATTTCACTTATATGTGGAATCAAACAAAACAAAACAAAACAAAACAAAACAAAACAAAACAAATGAACAAACAAAATAAAACAGAAACAGACATATAGATGCAGAGAACAAACTTATGCTAATGCCAGAGGGGAGGAAGGTGGGGATGGGTGAAAAAAGTTAACAGGAATAGGAGATACAAATTTCCAGTAATAAAATAAATAAGTCATAGGCATGTAAAGTACAGCACAGGAAATTTAGTCAATAATATCGTAATAAGTTTGTATGGGGATATAGTGGTTACGAGTTTATTGTGATCACATCATAAGGTATAGAAATGTTGAATCACTATGTTTTTACACTGAAACTAACATAATATTTTATGTCAATTATATTTTAATTAAAAAATAAGTGATTCAAGAAGCAGAAAAGCCTGACTAGCCAAAAATAGCAGAAGAAACTGAATCAATATTCAAAAGTCTACTCGCCCCACCTTCCTGGTCCTGAGAGTGTTATGGGCAAGTTCTAAGAATTTTCAAGTAACAGATAATTCCCCTCTTACATAAGTTCTTCCAGAGCATTGAAAAAGATGATACATTACAATTTATTTTATGAGGCCAGTATCCTGGTTACAAAAACTGAATAAGGAGAGTACAAGTAAAAACAAATTATAGACCAGTCTTAGTAAATTAAGCAAACCCCCTATAAAAATAGCAAAATCCAGTATAGAATTAAAAGAACAGTACATAGAATTTATTCCAGGAAAGCAAGAATGGATCAAAATTACAAAACCTGTCAATACAATTTACTATTAACGGGATAAAAGGGAAATTCGTGTGACCATCTCAATATATTCAGAAAAAAATTCTATGAAATTTAATACCAAAGTGTGATGGAAAAGCAAGCACACCTCTGAACACTTTAGAAGGTAAAAGGAACATCTTTTCTTCATAATAACTATCTACCAAAACCTTGCAACAAACTTCGTACTTAAATGCCAAAATATGACTAGGAATGTAATGTACAGTGTGATGACTATTGTGAACACCACTGTGTAGAATATTTGAAAGTTGTCAAGGAAGTAGCTTCTAGGAGTTCTCAAGAACTTTTTTTCCTTTTCTTTTGTTTATCTATATGAGATGATGGATGCTAACTAACCTTATTATGGTATTCATTTCACAATATATATAAGTCAAAGTAGCATTGTGCTGTATATCTTAAACTTATAGCGTGGTTATAGCTTAATAAAACTGGAAAAAATAAAACTAAGAAATAATAAAGGTATATTTATTTGGACAAGAAATGGTGAAATATCAGAAACATTACCATTAAAATCAAGAACAAGATAAGGATGACTGTGAAGACCTCTATTATTCAACAATCTACTAATAGTACAATAGAACTAGACAATGCAATTAAGTGAGAAGAAATAAGAGGTGCATATATTTGAATAAAAAAGATGAAACTGTCACAATTTTTAAATGATTTGATAGTGTACCTAGGAAAACCAAGAGAATAAAATAACAAACTATTATAGAATTTAGCAAAGTGACTGTATATAAAAGCAATATTAAAAATGAATTGTTTTCCTTTATGCAAGCAATAGTCAAATAGAAAATAGAGCATAATAGAAAAAAGATCTCTTTCAAAATTTTAATGAAAAGTAGAATGTACCTTGGAATAAATCTAAGAAGAATGTATAAGACACTTTTATGAAGAAATCTATAAAAATTTACTGAAGAACATAATGGAAAACCTGAATAAATAGATAAATATCTTATTTATGAAAAGAAAGGCTTAGTTTAGTTCTGGTATTCACTGGCTCTATGGCTTCAAAAAATTTAAAAGCTTTAATTTAGCTGAGCCTTAGTGTCCTTATTTGTAAAATCAGAACAATGGAATCTCTCTTATGCAGCTATTGTGATTATTAGAACTAGTAGATGAAAATGGTATTTTCAAAAAACTTAAAATTTTAATATTTTAATATTATACTTAATATTTTAATGGTGCAAATATATTATGTAACTGTAAAAAGGAAAGATATGAAAGGATGCACACAACATATCTTAATAGTTGCCTCCAAGGAACACACAAAAATTAGAAATTGATATTCCATTACCTGTAATGTTTTAATTATTTTTTAAAAAGTAATGTATTTTTCATATAATTTTTAAAAAATTTAATAAATTCCTTATTATCACCATCTTGGTCTGCTTCTTTCAATTTTTTCTGGCACCATCTTGGTCTGCTTCTTTCAATTTTTTCTGGCACAATCCAAATCAACCATACTGACGTTTACCTGCATTGGTTAGAGACCAAGACCTTATAGTACATTGACCTGAAGGTAGGTCTCCAAGCAGCTATTGTATGGAGCATAAACGTATGTGTCCTGCATATAAACGTGTGTATTGTGTGGGCTTACAGTAAGAACAACGTGCTTTGTGTGTCTTTTTGTACTTTATGAGGATCATGTGTATATGTGAATTTCAGCATTTGGAACCACACGTAAATGTATATACCATGGTTAAATAAAGGAACTACCATGCCTGAAGTTCTTCCACTCCAGAACTGTTATTTTGTATATCATAGTGAACTTTTTCTATCTATTTATCTTATCTTTTTCTGTAGAGGTTGGTTAAAATAATAATGTTTGAAAGGCAATTACTCTTGTATATTTATCCACCTCTTAGTATGTGTAAATACTCTGCTGGTAGGAGCTAAGGGGGATGCAGGGATGAACGACAACTAATCTCAGCCCTCAGTGAGCAGACAGTTCACTGGGAATACCACAGAGCTTCCATCATGACTGTAGTACTGGGCTGTGTTGTGTGGGCTGAGGCCTGTGGAGGTCAGAGACAAGAGAGCTTGGCATGCAACAATGCTTACACAGTTGATCGAGAGGAAAGGGCAGAGGAGAAAAAACACTCTTGTTTATGAAGTGTGACTGATACTTGCATTGAAGGAACCGCTGAAATCAAAACTTCAAGATTCCTAAATGGGGTTTAATTTAAAAGACTTTCTTCATGCCATGAGTTTATTTCTCTCGTGTTTTCAATTTTAATAAAAATTATAGCTAATGGGTTCCTCAGTTCAACTAATTAGGAGTGTGCCATTTCATTTCTCCCAAATCTTCCAAACTCATGAGCTCTGTACACTCAAGGGTGTGCCTGGGTGGGGAGTGGGTGAGACATAGAGAGGTCTGTACACTGGGGCCTGTGAGGTGAGAAAGGCTTCTTCTAGACTGTTCCTTTGAAACCACTGGATTCTGATGTGGAGAAAAATGCGCCAACAATATTTTTCACTTGGAAATCTAGATATGTCCGAAATCAGAAAAGAGGGTAACCATGGAGTCCAACATACCTGAGTCTGCATCTCATCCATGACATTCTCTAGATTTGTGGTCTTAAGCACATTACTTATTCTTACTTATTCTTACAGAGACAGACTAACTCTCAGAAGAGTTAAACCTGTTACTTTATAGTCTACTGTGGTGTGTATAAGTTGATAGTATACAAACTAACAAATTGATAATAAATTTTAGTTTGCTAAAAAACCAAAAAACTTAATCTGTATGAGCCCATGCTTCCTTAGTTGGAAAATAAAATAGAGGTATCACCTGACAAAGTAGAATTAGACATAATGAATACAGATTTTCCAGCATGGTGCCTGGCACATAGGGCTCAGCAGATGTTAATTTTCTCCTTTTCTTTTCTGCTAAATACAAGTAAATGTGCTGAGATTCCCTGATACTTTAAGTGCCTACTATAATGGAGAAAGGGGTTTATGATGAGAGATTATGATGATGGATTTGGGGATGAAAAATCATAGATCTCAGTTTAAGGAAGAGGAAGGAAGGGAAAGATGATTCTCTTCAGAACCAGCTATAAAAGATGGAATGGTACAACTTTTCACCTTCACCCCTAAGAAGCAATTAATGAATAAAGCAGAAAATATGACATGGGAACTTCGTTGCAACTTTTGCTTGCAGGGGTTAGGAGTGGCTAGAGGCATGAGCTAGATTGAGACACTGGAAGGTTTGGGAGATAGTAGAGTTAGTTCTGTGGCTGAATGTGTTTAATAAATTATAGTCCAATTGGAGAGAACGGCCTCCCTGAGTAAATCACTTTGACTAGACAAAAATAGTCAACAGAAACCAGCCCCTATACATAGTTTGGTCAGAAAGCCATCTTGTTGTTGATGGAATCACATGCATTTACACAGTCCTATCATTCACTAGCTGTCACTTTTAAATATGGAAATAGATCTACCCTCAAACATATTTTAGTCCTACCTCCATCCACTTCCAAAACAAAGTAACATAGATTTTCCTCACTTTTTCAATGGAAATATCATTCTCCACACTCTGCGGGCTTGATAATTAGTATTATTTACTTTAGACTTCCTTTCTCCTCCAAAATTTCAATACCAAATTAGAAACAAAAATACCAATTTAAGCTTTATTTTATATTATCTCTCAGCTCTGTCCCATTCTCTTCATTTCATTATTTGTGACAGCACCCCCAATTTCTGGGTAATAGCCTCCTAAATGGCCCCAGCATCTGCCTCTAGTCTTCATAATTGCCTCACTCCATTTCAATCTACTCTGCATATAAGCACTTTATATAATCCACTAGTTTAATTATTTTCTTTATCAAGAACCAACAATTCTTATTGACTATCATTTTGAATCCAATTCCTTTTCCAGGGATTCAAGGTCTTTTATCATTTAGTCTGACCTGATTTCTCACTAGTTTTGGGCTAGACAGTGACAAACTTAGAACTAGGGATGATAGTTGTCATTCATTCTTTCTGCTGACAGTTGGGATTCTGGGATAAAAAAGAAGCAAATATTGTCAGTACTGGATGTAGCTTTCTGGGTCATGATTTACCATATGCTGAAAGGGGGAATTCACGTCTAGGCCTGCATCTCATGAACATGGAGATCATGTATTTGCCAAAGGCTGACAGGGTAGAGGATTAAAGAGTTGAAATAATACCATGAATCTATCCAAGGTATAGAAATTCTGATAAAACAAAGACAAACATGAGCAGGGAGGCACCTGGTGACATATACAAATATACGCACATATATACAGAATACTAGAAACTGTATATAGGGACTGACACATCTACATGGCAATATGGCTTTGGACCCAAAGTTGGTTTGTGATGGGAATTCAGGACCCTACAGAGAGAGCACCTAGAATATCTCACGAGTGAGCAGAAAAGGGTGAGGAACATGTGTGATGTCATTGTGAGCATTTTCTATGGGCCACTTGGCCACAAGGAGGTGATGCAGGGTGCATTCCTAGCCACTACTTTTCTGGCACAAGGGAAGTTGAAACTTGTCCTGATTAGATGTTTGCAGAAAGGGTCAGTTGACCAGAAGTAGAGTATCAGATAAGTGTTTTTATTTCTCTAGTTGACATGGAGAAAGAAGTGTAACCAGATAACTCCTCTGGACCTCATTCTGACCAAGAGAAAGACCCTGCTTGGTGAAGCAGGCAAAAGAGGCATCTTAGGAGAAAGAAGCCATTCCAACCCAGAGGTCATGATTATCAAAAAGGAGAAACCTGACTATAATAAATAATTAGAAACTCTAGATGAAGGCTAGGGCAAGAGGAAAAAGGAATGGTCCTTTTGGGGGAAAAAAAGTGCTGGCAGGACTAACCCATGTGTTCATCACTGAAAAGGACATTTAGTAATAGAGAAGAGAGAGAAGAAAGGCACACACTCAAGGAATATAGATAGGAAGATGGCAAAAAATTATATGCATTAACACCATGAAAAAAAATAGCTCAAAATGATTTGAAAATAGAAAGTGACAAACACAAAAAAACTACTGGCCAAAAAAAAAAAAAAAAAAAAGGTTTGGGTAGGGAAGTTTGGGAAGGGGACTGGTTAATTTTAGAACAAGAAAAGCAAAGAACATCTTGGTCTACTGTTTGTGAACAGGATTACCAGGAGAACTTCTAGTGGTTATCGACCACTTTCATTGATCTTTGAAGAATTTTGGACAACAGCAGCAGTAGCAAGAAGCCAAAGGGCTAAAAACATGCAAATCTAATCTTCTTTATCAAAAAAATTAAAGACTATAGATTCTATAAAGTATAAACTGTATGAGCATGATACTATTCTTAGCCAAGAGTCCAAACCATATTTTTAAATGTTTCAAAAATAAAAATCTTGTAATCTCAATACCAGTTATAACCACACCATGGCTACATAGTATTCTGTTGTATAAACAGACCATAATTATTTATGCCCCATGTTACTGTTTATTTTTTTATATCATTTCTAATGGTTAAGACTATGATCTTTACTAATTCTGCCTTGAGGAACTACTGAGGTTTTATTTGTAACCTAAATACAGAATTAATTTTTGTAAATGTTCCATAAGCCTGGAAAGGAAATTTCATTCTCTGTGTTTTGTGTATTATGCAACATACATTTTTTATTTCAATCATTATGTTATACAATTTCTGTATTTAGATTATTCCTTGTTTGTTTACTTAACACATGAAAGCCTGGGAATGGCATTTTGAAATCTTTTGTCACTATTGTTTTATATGCAACATACCTTTTTCATTTATCAACATTTATTGATGCATAAATTTCAATGATGACAGTATACCTTCACTGTGAATTGGATTCATCATTTATATAAACCAACCCTCATTGTCTTATTTTAATATTTGTCTTGGATTGCATTTTGTCTTCTATTAATATCATGACTTTTGCTTTAGCATTTGTTGCCTCTGACTGCTATACCTCAGCATTTTCCTTTTAATCTTTGCACATCATTTTGTTTTAGAAATGACTTTGGTGAACAACATATGGCTGAATCTTAGTTTTGGACCTAATATGAACACTTTTATTAAAAATGGGTTATTTAGTTCATTTATGTTAATTATTATAACTTAAATATTTGATCTCATCATTTTCATGCTCCTAATTTTTTGTCTTTTGCCATCTGGAGCATGTTTTCTTAGACCCCTTGTTTTAGAAGATAGATTAGTGAAAAAAGTAATTATATAAATATTATTTTCTAAATTTAAATGTCAAAAAATGACTCTCTCATGGTTGAGCAAAGGAACTCAGAACATTTTATTTTCACTGTCCCATTCTCTCCTATAGACTCCAGACAAATGACAATCTTTTCAGGCTTTTAAAAATGTAACCTGGGGTTTCGAATTCAGGTTTGTTGTTTGAAAATTTTTTTGTAACAATGCACATCTTCTCTTTGAATTTTACTTTTGCATACTGTTTTGAAATGATTTACAATAATTATCTAGACATCTCCTTTATTTGGCTTTGGTACTAATTACCTACCCTTATGACATTGCTTCCTCCACACACTTAATTTGATTTTCTACAGAATAAACTTTGCTCATTAGTGCCATCTAATAGATTTTAAATCTGTTACTGTGTTTTAGTTTCCTTGCAATCCCTTCATGTCTTTGCATTCCATATTTCATTTCCATCTTAGTCTATTCTGGTTCTCTTCTGATTAGTGGACGCCATAACTTTTTGCCCTTTTAAGAGGATTCCATCTCCTAAAATGTTCTTTTAGGTCCAGCTGGAGGAGCTCATATTCTGCATTCTATTCTTTACTCCCTTATCTAGTATTTTCTTTAACTCCAGTTTTACTCTTTACTCATTCTTAAGAAAGTACTCTAGAGACATGGTGCTTGTCAAATAACAAGTCTTGCACCTTGTTCTCCGTGACTGCTGAATTAACAGTGACAGGTAGATAGATGTACACTAGTCCCAGGCTACACCAAGTTTCTAGAATAAATTATCCTAGAGTAACTCTACTTCAGCTTTACTTTGCTCTTACTGAAGGACAATTTCTACTTTTTGGAATGTACCATAAGTTTTTTTAAATGTGATCAGAATTTCTCAATATTTCAGAAGCATTTTAAGAGATACATATTGATTCATGTTTGAATGCAAAGTCAGGTATATGTTCATTACATCAGGTTCCTTATATCCTTATATCCTTAACATTCTTTATATACTCATTTGTTTTTGTCACTTTCATGTTGATAATGATAGAAATACATTATTTTCCTCTGTGATTGTGCTTTGACAATTTTATTTATTTATTTCGATATTTTTTATTCAGAAAAAAAATATTCACGGATATTATGTCTTCTCATGAATTATATCTTTTTAGTCGCATCATTTAAGGTTTCCTGGATTCAATTCTACTTTGTCTAATATGAATAGCTCTCTCTTTTTTCTTTGGTTTGTGTTTTCCTGATATAGCTACACTCTTTTCTTTCCCCCATATTTAATTTTTTCTGTCCTATTTTGTTTAAAACAGCATGTATTTAGAATTCGTTTTTGCCCAATCCATGTTTCTTTGCCTTTTAATAGAAACGAACCATTCACACTTAATGTGCAATATGCTTGACCTCATTTTCTATCACCTTATTTTATACTTTCTTTTTTTATGTTCCCTGCTATTTTCTTTATTAGTTTTGAATCTTGGCTATAACAGCTATAACATTCCAATCTTCCTCCTAATTTTGAAATTAAACATGACATTTCTAGTTGTATGTTCATCTATTCTTAATTTGTCATTTAAAAATGTATTTAAACATATTTCTTTATCTATGTGTCAACAATGAAACAATATCTAATGTCTTCCATAGTAAAAGATGAGAAATTTAGGCCTTTGAGACAGAAGAAAATTTGACTGTGGGTGGTGAACACACAATGTGATATACATATGACATTTATTAAATTGTACACTTGAAATCCATATATATAATTAACCAATGTCATTTCAATAAATTTAATTAAAATAAATAAATAAATAAATAAATAAAAATAAAAAATAAATAAATAATGTTTTGGAGAGAAAAATTATTTTTTTCTGGAGTGATCTGAGCTTTTAGACCAAGATTATTTTTATTATTTTTTACGTATTTTTTTATTAAAAATGATTTTTGATAGTTGCATTGTTTTGTAACAATATTAATAGCATTTAAACTTTAAGTCTATGTTTGGTTTCATTCTTCACCTTGTATCTTTTATATTTTACATCTTCTCCATTCTCAAATTTTAATGTTTGTTAATAATGTTCGTTCCTTTTGATCAGACTATAGTGAGTAAATACTTTCTTCAGTAAAGGATTTCATTGGTCTACTTTCTGAGTACTTTTCTTGTCTGAGAATATCTTTCCTTTGTTTTTTCCCCATCACGTATTACTGAATACAGAATTCTAGGTCACAATCTTATTATCTCAAAATTCTAGCACCATAGATCAACTTTCTTCTAACATTAAGCATTATAGAAAGTCTGATACATGCTTTTCTTCTTAAGTAAAATATTGTTTTTCCTATTTTATACCAATATGTAGATTTTTTATTCCTATAAATTAATAACTTTTAACAGAATATATCTTTAATTTTCCTTGGTACACAATGAATTATTTTGAACTGAAATCAGGAAAATATTTTTTCATATTTTTATTATAACTCATATTCCATTTCCTCTTCTGAAAAATTCTGAAATCTTTTTATTTAATGTATTGAATTGTAACCTCCATTTTTTCACTCATTATCTCATTTCTTTATGTGCAGTACTGTGAGGATTTAAACTTATCTTTAGTTTTCTGCATTGTTCTAATGTCCATGCTTCCATTACATGATTTTAATTCTGCACAATATTTTTCATTTTAAAGAAGACAAAGTTTTCTAATCTCAGATTGCTCTCTGAGCAATATCTTTTCATATATCTTCTTAAATCTCTGTTAATATAACTTGATTTTAAAAAATTCTCCCTTTTTAGTGTCTATTTTATAGCAAGATGTTACTTTCACGTTCTTAGATGTCTCTTTTTGTTAGAACTGCTAAATATTATTTTCATGAACTTCTATCACATATATATTTACTGAGAGTGAGTCCCATAGCCCAGTGCTATGTAAGCTGGTCAAGGCATGTCCGAGGAGGCACTAATGTGATTGAGATGTGTTTCCCATCCCATTCATGTTTGTGTATTTACTTTTTAAATGGTGGTAAAATATGCATAACAAAATTTACCATTTTAACTATTTTTAAGTGTATGTTTCAGTGGCATTAGGTACATTCATATTTTTGTTCAACCACCACCACCATCACCACCACCACCACCACCACCACCACCACCACCACCACCACCACCCATTCACAGAACTTTTCTCATCTTGCAAAATTGATACTTTGTACTACTAAATGATAAAACCCCATTCTCCCCTCCCCACAACCCTTGGCAACAACCATGCTACTTTCTGTATCTATGAACATAACTATTTTAAATACCTTATGTGAGTAGAATCACATGGTATTTATCTTTTCGCAACTGGCTTATTTCACTTAGCATTACATCCTCAAGGTTCATCCATGTTGTGGCATGTGTCATTCCTTTTTAAGGCTAAATGATATTCCATTGTGTACATATACCACATTTTGTTTACCCATTTATTCATCAATGGACATTTGCGTGCTTCCACCTTTGGCTATTGTGAATAATGTTGTTATAAACATGGATATGCAACTATATTTCATGTCTCTATTTTCAATTCTTTGGGGTATAGATCCAGAAGTAAAATTGCTAGATCATATGGTAAATTCTATTTTTAACTTTTTGAGGTATCATCGTACTGTTTTCCATTGTGGTTGCACCATTTACAATCCCACCAGTTGTGTATGAGGCTTTCAATTTCTCCACATCCTCACCAAAAGTTTTTTTTATAATATCTATCTTAATGGATTAAAGTAGTATATCATTGTGGTTCTGATTTGCATTTTCCTAATGATTAATGATGTTGAGCATCCTTTCATGTGATTATTGGCCATTTGTATGTCTTCTCTGAAGAAATGTCTTTCAAATTTTTTGCCCATCTTTGAATCACATCGTTGTTGAGTTTTAGGAGTTCTCTATATATTCTGAATATTAATCCCCTTTCAGATATGTGATATGCAAATATTTTCTCCCATTCCTTGTAGCTCTTGGCATCTTAACTTAGAGATGCTAGTGAAATTCTTCTAGGATTCCCTTCCTTTTTCTCTTCAGGCCGACTTTTCCTTCCACTCTGGTGACTTGTGAGTTGGTTAGGCTTTCCCTCAATTCACTCTGTGCATCCTCTTTATCATAGAATGTTGTCAAAATTTCTGACATGTGGATTATATTGGTACGCTCTTTTGGTTTTCAGTACTATAACAAATATCCTAAAATACTGTATATATCAATTTTGTTATTTCAATAAAATTAGGGGAGTGGGTTTAAGTTAAATGTGTATTCTTTGTTTCCAATTTTAAGGCCATATTTCTTAAAAGTGGTATACCTACACCAGAATTACCCTGGGTGCTAGTTAAAAATGCTGATTCTGGGTCCCTATCCCACACCTCTGAATCAGAATCTCTGAGAGAGAGTATTCAGACAATTCTAATGTAAATGCAAATTCAAGAACCACTGGGTTGAATGCTGCTTTGTGAGCACTTAGAAAAGAAAGCAATGGCTCTGAGTGAACCAAGGCTCACTCAGAAATAACGGGTAATTCTTACATTTTTTTGACAGGCATACTAGCTATATAACTCAGACATAATGTAGTAGATAGTAGTTGTAAGCATAGAATATTTGATAAAGTTTCTCATGATACTTAAAGGCATGAAGAAGAAATACCTGTACAATGCAAAGATAGAGATAATGTGCAAGCAAGACCATGGCTGGACTGCATTGTCTAGTGTATGTTATGATGCTTTAAAGTGGTTTTTAGAGAAATTGTAATGCACTTATAGGAGATCTACCAAAGTAGCTAAGGAATTAAAAACCCTGTAATTTGAAGAATCACTGCAGGCACTTCTTATTTGGCAATGTTTCTTAACTCTGCTGAACATAGATGTCACTTGAGCACCTTTAAAAAAAAAACTACTCAGGCCCAGGCCCCAAACCCAGACCAATTAAGTCAGCATCTTCCCGAGTGACATATCCAACTGCTATTTTGCAAAGCTCCCCAGGTAATTTTAACAAGAGTTGAGAACAGCTGCTCTAGAGAAAAGGACCATATTTACAAATTTTTGAAACTAAAATGTGGAAGAGGAATACAAGCATTTCTGTATTGAACCCCATTCCTGATCATTCACCTGGCAGAAGTCGACGCTGGTCTAGCTGAGTCAGCAAATGGCTACTGGCACAGCTCACCTGCTAAGCCTAGATTCTCAACACTGTTAGAAGTTTCTTCCCCTTGTTAAAGAGGCCTGGATATTTCCAATACTGGCAATACATACATCAAGATAAATGAAAATTGACTCTCCCATGATCTCTCTGGCTCCTGTGGTTTCACCTACCCCTTACACTAATGACTCCTTAATCTGGGTCTCTAGCCACATAGCACATCGATCAATCAAATCTCTATCTGGATCTCTCACTGACACCTCAAATGTAACATGCCCTTAACTGAATCATTATCTAATTCCACTCTTGCTCACGTTCCTTAGTTCTTGTGGTCAATGGAACCACTATTCTCCCAGGAACCCGAGGCAGAAGTCTGGAGTTACCCTCAGTCTCCTCACAACCACACAATCACCAGTTCTTTCCATATTCTATCCTTCCATCCATCTAGTTCAGCTCTCATATTATCTAAATTCCCACAAGAGCCTTCCTATGGGCTTCCTGCTTCTTGTCTTCTCCCCTCCCAACACTGCAGTTAGAAGGGTTACTCTAATGTCAATACCCATTCAATTTTTCAGTGCCCCCCCACTATCTATGAGAAAAGACCCACATTTTTTATCTTGACAGACAAGACTCTCCTCCCCACATTTCCAGACTCATCTCTCATCACTTCTCAACTCACAGTTTTTGCTCCAGCAACATTGACCTGCAGACAAGGACTACTTCTGAGGCTTCGATTACACTGTTCCCTCTACCTAGAATATATTACTCACACTCACTTCTTCACTTAACTTCTAATCCTCTTTTAAATTTCAACTGATGCTCTTCTACCTCAGAAAGTATTACCTGACCTCCTTGGTTCGATACCTTCCTAAGATGGGTAGGTGACCCTTCTCTGGCTCTCATTTAAGGATAGCACTACATGGTATCTGTTTCTGACTGTTCCACACAGTTCCACCTACCTTCTGGAAACCAAGTTGGTCCTATCCCCAGAAAATAATCCTATGCCTAGCACAGATGGGGTGCTCAATATACCTTTGATGATTTAATGTCAGTCAAATGATTGAGGAACTCTCCTCAGGAGTGCATTTGCCATAATTTGTGTGATTTTGGGACTAGGAACAGTAGGAGGTTTCAGGCAGAATGGTAATTTCCTCAGCTATGGGAAAAATATGGCTGCTGGTTCCCTAATTGTTGGAAAAGATGATTTTATGATCAGTCAAAGCCTGCTGAACATCCTGGCATGAGAAAAAGGGAGGAAACCGACTTCCACCAGCTGGTGTCCTGGGGTCAGGTCTGGGGATCATGGGCAGCTTTGTTGATGAAACCCTAGGATGGGGAGCGTTGGGGACTGGATGAGAATATCCATTTTTGTGGCTCTCAAGGACTCTGGAAGGAACACTCTGGCCTCTGGGATATCAAGAGAGCCTTCACTAGCTCTTTCATTTAAAGAAAAATGAAAGTCAGGGGCACTGAAACAGCTGGTAAAGTGCTGTAGGATGCTGTTCCAGAGCAGAGAAGCAGAGAAATGCAGCAAGGAATGAAAAAATTTGGACCAAAACATTCAAGCATTTCAGCACTTAAGGGTCAAATTCTCTTTGCTGACTTCTGGTCATTTGGAACTTTCACACAAGACCTGTTATTAAGAAAGTGAAGACACTTAGTTTCTGGGAAGATGACACTGTATATGCATTAAACAAGGAGAAAACGCTCCATGCATAGCACACAGAAAGGAGTGATGGGCCTAAATGAATAGCTGGGCAGGAAGGTCTGGGGCTTATCAGCTGCTCTGTGGCCATTGAGTTTTATCTTTCATCCCTTTTCTTGCCATAGTGGATTCTTCTAGATTACAGCTTTTACTTTGGCAAAATCACACTAGTGAAATGAGACTGGTGACATCTATGCTGCTTGCCTCACACCTGTGATTAGAATCAGGGGATTGTGAATATAAATACATGCCTAGTGATAAAAAAATATCTGAGCTTTATCAAGACCTTTGATAAGATTCCTCTGATAACATTTTAAAATAGATAAAGAAATATAAGGTGAATGACAGTACAAAAAGTTGAATGAATTTTCTGCAAGACTGCTGTTAGTATCTTCTAAGTGTGGTACACGTGTAAAAGATGGTTATTATTATGTGACTGAACTATTAAAAAGGAAAAGTCTTTTCTTACTTGAATCATTTCTCTCTGAGCACCTGTACTGCCATGGAGACTTTTTGGCTCCATTTCCCACTTGAAATACAAGCTTTCTTTTTTCTTTTTTTAAAATAATGATACCGTCTATGGCCATGCCATCCTGAATAAGCTCAATCCCATCTGATCTTGGAAGCTAAGCAGGGGTGGGCCTGGTTAGTAGTTGGATGGCCAACCACCTAGAAAGACCAGGTGCTATAGGCGTAAAAAATAAAAAATAAGGGATCGTAAGCTGACAAGGTCCCTGCCATCTATGAGGTCAACCAAGGGTTGCCTCACCTAAAAAAACTAATAAAAAATAAATGAGATATAAAATAAGCTGGGAAAAGATAAAAAAAAGATAAGATGAGATAAGATATGGTAGTGATGCCAGGAAAGAATCCTTAATTTTTATTGAGGCATCAATGACTTCAGAGGTTAATTTCAAGAGAAAAAATGGACACCTGCAGGAAAAAAAAGCCTTATGCTTCTTCACAAAGATGAAAAGAATTTATGCCAGAGGAAAAGCACTGGGTAAGAGTGAGAGACCTGGGTTCTTGTCCTGGCTTTGTGACCCTAGGTAGGGCACTTCCCCTTTAGATGGAGGATTCCTCAATTTGAAGAGAAAGGCCTGGGACCAGACGCTTTCTTGGCTCCTTCCCTGGTCTCGTTTTTTTAATGATGCTAGAGACTCTTAGATCTGCCTCAAATTAATACATGTCTTTTGGCCTAATTAAATAATATCCCAGGGTGCTAAGATGACATGCAACTGAGATCACTAGACCATTCTCCGTAATCTGTTCAATCATAAAGTAATAAAACCACTGCCACCACCCCCAATACCATCACCATCACCCTTATCACCACAACCATTACCATCACCACTATCACCACCACCACTATTGCCACTACCACTATCCCACCACCACCAGCCCATCACCATCACTACTACCACTACCACTACCACTATCACCGCCAACCACCACAACCACAACCACCATCACCACCAACTATAACCACCAGCATCACTATCATCAACACTGTCATCACCATCATCACTGCCATTATTGCTACCAGCACGTATCACCATCACCATCACCACCACTGCTGTCACCATCACCATCATTACCACTACCAACATCACTTTAATGGCTAACACAGCTCTAAAAATGGGAAAAATTACTTATAAAAATTTCTTAACTTGAGGAGTTGATGTTAATCTCAGGAAAACATTCTGAAACAGGATGTGGTATGCTTTTAGGACAAAAGTCATAATAGTAGTTTATGCCAGGCTAACAAAATTGCTTATTTGACAATGTTATTGGACAGGCAGACCAGGGAAACACAAGTGATAAAGAATAGTTGGGCTTTATTAAGACCTTTAATAAGATTCTTCTGATAATTTTTTTAAAAGGTAAAGAAATATGAGTTAAATGATAGTACAAGAAGTTGAATAAATTTTCTAAATGAGTGCTTTTATTTATTGAATTAATGTCTTTCAGGAACATATAGAATACTTCAGACTCCTGTCATTTTTATCAATGACAGTTGAAAAGTCATGCTCATCAAATTTGAGGATAAGAGGAAGCCAGACAAAAGGGACAGTAACTACACTAGATAACAGAATCAAAGCCAGAAATATCTGGGCAAGCTGGCAAGATGGACTGAATTAAACATGGTAAATTTAGGAATAAATGTAAGAACTCTGTATTTGGGTCTCAGGCAGTATCTATATAAGCATGGGGGTGGGATGGGTAGGCAATACAGTTTAAGGGCAAGTTTAAAAGAGAGTCGGATTTTTGAGAGTTTTTTTGTTTTGTTTTTGTATTTTAGTTGATTCTAACCTCAACAGGTATTGGAATAGATTTTTCTCAACCTTACAGGGTTTCAACTGAAATATAAAATGTAAAACAAAAGAAGTGATAATCTCACTCTTCTTGGTGCTGATTAGGCCACTCTTGAAATTCTATATTTTATTCATTAAGAATGAATAAATTAGGGAAAACTGGGGCAAGAGTGATAATGTTAGTGAGGACACTAGAGCTGGTAGCTTACAGGACAGGATGGAAAGGGCACTGGCCAGGGAGTAGGGAGCCAGGTTACACCATTAATTGGCTGTAACATCCTGAGCAAGTCAGTATTTCTCTCTGGGGCTGATGACAGGCCTCCCTGAGGAGAAGCAGAGATGGTGGTGGTTGGCTGGCCTTCTAGGTTTTTGCTGTCTTGTTATGCCACTCTCTAAGTGGGCTGTTTTCTCCCTACCTCACACATCCAGGCATGAGGCCCCTTGAGACTCTAAGCAAACTTTTATACTCTTGAAATGCCATTAACATTTGCAAATTATACCAATTCTTTCCCTTGGGAAGCCTTCAGAAATACCCTTTCTCTGACTTCCTGGGAAGTCAAGATGTTGGCAATTCATATTTACATTGCCACATACAACATTTATTGATGTAGGAAAGGAAAAGACCTAGGATAAAAGGCTTTGAAATCATAAGAGCCTGGGGTAAATTCAGCCTCTCCTACTGGCTTGGTGACCACTTAAACTTTCTGAGACTCAGTTTCCTGGTTTATGAAATAGGACTAACACCATGCTCTCAGTGATGTGACTATTAAGTGAGACAATGCATGTACAAAATATAGCACAATGTGTGGCACAAAGTAGGTGCCCAATAAATGATATAGCTAAAGTAACTACTACATTTATTACCACTTTCTTTCTCCCCCTCCTCCTCTGCTGGCTAGGCATTATATTGATTGTAGAGGATACAGTGGAAAAGAAAATTCACACCACCTGTCTGCATCAAGCTTTCAATTTAGCCGGCACTGTCCAGTTGAACTTTCTGCAATGATAGAAATATTCCAAATGTGTATTCTCCAATGTGGTAGCCAGAAGCCATATGTGGCATTTAAGCACTAGAAATGTGACTGGTATGACTAAAGACTAAATTTTAAATTTTACTTAGCTTTAATGAATGAAATGAAATGGAAATAGTTCCATGTGGAAATAGTATAGTTCTAAACACTTTTCAGGTACATTTCTGAGACTGACCAGTCTGAGCAGAATAAAGATGTACAAAAAGAGAAACGTTCGTCAATCCCTCTACTGGGTATTTATCCCAAAGACTTGAAAACCCATATCTGAAAAGATATTTGCACATCAATGTTCATAGCAGCACTATTCACAGTGGCCAGGACATAGAAGCAACTGAAGTGTCCTACGAGAGATGATTGGCTAAAGAAGCTGTGGCACATATATACAATAGAAAATTATTCAGTCATAAGAAGAGATGAAATACTGCCATTTGTGACAACCTGGATGGACCTCAAAATAATCACGCTAAATGAAATAAGCCAGACAGAAAAAGATGAAAATCACATAGTAACATGTATATGTAGGATATAAACCTAAAAACAACAAATGAATAGAACAGAGAATCAGGGACATGAACAATGGACTAGTGGTTACCAGGGGGTAGAGGGTAGGGGGAGGAGGGAAGAGGTAGACAGGATAAAGGGGGTCAAATTTAGGGGGTTTGGGGGAGGGTGAAGCAGGTACAGGAGATCAAATATATGGTAGCTGAAGGAAACTGGACTCTGGGCGGTGGTAAACAAACAATAGAATATAGAGATGTCAAATTATAATGTGCATCAGAAAAATATATAATTGTATTAACCAGTGTTACCCCAATAAGCTTAAAAAATAAAAAAGTTAATATGTCACGTCTAGCCAGAGACTTCTGCAACTAATACATGCTCATGTAAAAACAGGTACAGTTTTATATTGTATGGTTTCCATTATCATACTTGTCTATAAAAAGCAAAATGATGTGTGTGATTCCTTCTCCCATGAGGCCAGGGGGTGCTCATGTGGTCTGGCTTGGTTGTGTGAAGCCCTGGACTATGTGAGTTCCTGGAGGCTACCTACTTTGACTGTAGCAGTGTTGCCTCTGCTGGGTGGAAGTGTAAATCGGTGTAACCCTTCTGAAAAGCAGCTTGCCATATATATCAGTAGCCTTAAAACATCCATGCCCTCTTGCCCCATGATTCTACTTCTGGGAATCTATCCAAAGGAAGTATTTGGAAATGTATGCAGCAAAGACTTTGCCCAGGGATGTGCAGAGTAATTTGTAGTTGCTAAAGACGGGAAACAAACGACTAACTGTAATAATATGCAGCCATGAAAATGATGTTTACGAAGGAGTTTTGCTATAACACTAATTAGAAAAAATGCAGAGAAGCAATAACTACAGGGGCTAAGCAAGCACCCAGGAGTCAGTCAGCCTGGGTTTGAATCCTGGCTCTGCCACTTAACTAGCTTTGTGACTTGGGAAAATCACCTGAACGCTGTGGTGTTGATAAAACATACTTGCCTCAGAAGGAACTCTGAGGATGAAACGACATGGTGAATATAAAATACTTAACACTTGCAAAGTACATGTTTTAAGTACCCAGTAAATATTGACCATCTGTGGATTATAGAATTTCAAGGTATAAAGATAGATGGAAAGTAAATATGCCAATATATTAACATGTTTGGAATCTGGGTATTTGGATTGTGGGTGCTTTATTTGATTCTTTGCATATTTTTTGACTTCCTAAATTTTCTGCATTAAACATGAATTACTATTATACTATATCATAATGATGTATTACAATAAAATATTTTAAAAAAGAGTTTTATCACACACAAACCACTCTTCCGCCCCAAATGGTATTTCTCTCTTTCCCCTTCTGTTCCAGGGGAAGAACTGGGGGCAGCCTCCTCCCCTAGAGATCAGCCAAAATGGGTAGCGCTGCTGCTTTTTGGGTTCTTCCCCTGGCAGAGCCACACATGTGCACAGCCCGGACCTCTGGGAGTACAAGGCTGGCAGGATCCTCTGCCACTTGGTGAAGGTGCTCTGAGGTAGTGCTGGGGGCAGTTGGAACAGATGTCCTTAGTAGTTTCTTGTATCTGTGGGAGTCCAGATTCCAAGATGCTCCGATGTTGATTTTCTCTCTATGTCTTGGTTGATCTGAACCAAGCACTGACATAAAGTTGCAAGATGGGAAAGACTCATCCATTTACTCCCTATGCCCACACCCCTCCCATGAAAATACCTGTGATAACACCTATAGTACTACATACAAATGTTAAGCGAGGTTGGCAAAGAAAAGACAGATCAGGGGTACAAACGGGGAACAACAGGAAAATTAACTTAATTGCAGCTACTTTATTTAATGAGTTTAATTTATATTCAGAACAGGATTTCTGGCAAATACAGCCCCCTTGAAAACGGCAAACGACGAAGTCACTCCCCACTTTAGGACATATCCCTGGAATGAGAGGGTCCTAAAGGACAAAGGTGTGTGTGTGTGTGTGTGTGTGTGTGTGTGTGTGTGTGTGTGTGTGTGTGTGTGTGTGTGTGTCCAAACAGTGATGACATTTCCCCCCCTATGATCTAATGCCCTTCACTGAAAACGAGGGCGCCCTGTGCTGCAGCAAGTATCTCTGTGGGCTTAATTTTAGACAAAGAATAACAGGCGCGGAAAGAACGAAGTCGTTTCCCCACTGGAAGCCGAGGGGCGGCTCCCACCCAGCTCTGCGTCCTGACCTCTGCCCTTCATCAGTGACTCCCCCCCCCCTTCTCCACACCTGCAGACCCAAGGTGCGTTCCCCTGAGCATTCGAGATGAAAGAACAACAAACGGCCCTCCCAGGCGCTCAGGCCGACAGCGAGGTCGCCGTATGCTGATGAAGCCGGAGGAGACACCGCTCTCCCGCGCGCCACTGCGGCGCGGCCACTCAACCCCGCGCGCTGCCGCGGACCCTCCTGCCTCCAGGGGGAGGGGTCTTGCCCGCCACTCCGCGTGCCCGAGCTGGCTCCCTCACGTCTGGAAGATGCCTCCTCGCTCCGGTTTCCTGCTTTCCACCGCAGCGATGGCGGGGACGCGAGCGGCGCGTCCGAATCACCTGTGGGGCTTTTCGAACTCCACAGCCCCCCTTCCCGAATTCGAGCCCACTCGTCCGGAGGGAGAACATCTCAGACTGTGCAGGGGGAGGTGGACTGGGGGAGCTCCCAAAAGCCCCACAGGTGATACCAGATGTGCGCCCTCAAGACACACACACGCACACGCACACGCACACAGACACGCATCTTGTGACTCAAGAGACTAAACGGGCCAGCTTGACGCTCTCTCCATGACCCTCCGCCCCTTCCCTCGCTTGTATCTGCCGCGGTGTCGTTCGTGTTCTGTTCGGCTGCCCTTAATGTAAGCTCCCCCAGCCCCGGAGCTTTGCGAGTGCCTCAAAGTCCAGAACCCCGAGGGACCCGCAGAGGATTGGGCGCCCAGCGGTTAGGCAAAGTGTCCCCGCTCCTCGCCGCCCCCTGTGCACCCTGGAGCGCGACTGGATACCAGGGAGCCGAGGTGGGTGTAAAAGGGGAGACATCGGACTCCTCCCGCCCGCACACCTCTGAGGTCTGGAAGGGTCCTCCGAACCTAAAAGGGGGCCGGAGGCCCGCCCGAGCCGCTGCAGCGGGGACCTGGGGCAGGTGGCACCGAGGAGGGGGGGCGCAGTGGCCTCGGCGGCAGCTCCGAACCCCTGGCCGTGGGACTGGCTCTCACTTTGCCCTCCTTCCCAAGTTGCTGCAGCCGGCGCCGCGGAGCTCGGGCAGCCCTCTGCCGCGCAGGCCGCTGCCTTACCTCTTAGCCCTCGGGGGTGCGGTGCCCCGAAGCGCCCTTTCCTCGGGGCTGACTCCCTCACTTGGGACGAAAGAGGAACCGAGAGACGAGGCACCGCAGCCGGCGTCTGGGCGTCTTCCCGCCCGCGCAGCCCTCTCGGGGGCGGATGGCAGGCCGAGAGGGCGGGAGGGGCGCGCCGCGAAGGCCGGGCGGCCAGGCTGGGGCCGGCAGGCGCCAGGGTCTTCCTCCTGCGGGGGTCCTGGCCGCTCCGAGCGGTCGGCGCCGGCTCCTACGGCACTGCGGCCCCGGCCGCGCGGGGGGCCGGCCCGCCGCTCGGGGTGCGGAGCCCCGCCCCGGCCCGGCCCTGCACCCGCCCCCGGCCCCGCCCCGCCCCGGCCCCGCACCCCGCCCCGCCCCGCCCCGGCCCCCCACCCCGTCCCGCCCCGCCCCGGCCCGCACCCGCCCCGCGCGCGCTCCCGCGAACGCGGTTGGGCTCCGTGGGAACCCGCGCCCCTTTGGCGCAGCTAGGGCGCGGGCACGGTTCGGGCACTTCTCCCTGGTGGGGCTTCGTTCGGGGAGAAGGAGTTCGAAGCTCAGGGTTTCGGGAAGGATGTCGCCGGGGGGCTTCGCGGGGCGCCCCCCAGAAGCCGGTCGACTCCGGGCACGGACGACCGTTTGGCCAACAACAGACGCGCCGGGCATTTCCGCATCGCAGCCGGGTCTAGGCTGTCTCAATATCTCGAACATACAAATAAAAATCGGCAAGTTCTCCCTGTTCCCCAGGAACTCAGCGTCTCTAGCCTCCATTCACCGACCCTGCCCCGGGGCACATTTCTGACAGCTCTCACTCTGGTGGCAGGGTATTGGTGGCTGTTCAATCTGAAAAGATTCCCCCTTCTCAGCTATGGTGGGACCTCTGGAGTCACCAGAGCTGGGCTCTGGCAGCCAGACCAGGTCTCAGGACTGAGGGTTGTTCATTCTCTTCTTTGATTTTGGATGACCATGAACTGCTCATGCACAGCAAAGAGACCACTTCTTATTTTTTAAAAAATGTAGACAAGCACAGAAAAGGCGCTTGGGTTGAAGCAGTAAGGCATGAGGGCCCACGTTGGTCAAGGCAGCAGTGACTTGTTGCTTTTTCTCTTTCCATGACATACATGACTGCATGGGTAGTGGTGATGCTATCTCAGACATGTCACACCAGGGGGATGACTTCTGTCCATTTTATACCACATTTAGAGTCACTGGGAGTTTGGACTGTCATCTGTAAAATATGTAGACGTTGCAAGTTTCCACAATTAAAAAATCTTTTCCACCAGCAGGCAGCGAAGGTCCCTGGGTCAGGACTGTAGCCAAGAAAAGCTTTCTGCAGATGCAGAGGCACCAAGGGGCTCTGGGTGTCTGGGCATTTGGGGAAGAAGCCTCAAACATGAATGTCAGATGATCCTGAGGAGCCTAATGGTCAGTGTCCACACTGGGGTATCTGCAGGGACCGATGAGGAGCTGACACTCAGAGATTTCCCCCAAGGTTCCACATGGCAATGAAAGCAGAGCCAATACCAGAACCCTGTATTTATTTACACTTCCTCCTACCATTCACTATTCACGTCTCATTCTATTATCACCCTGGTTGGTTCTCAAAGTTCCCTTCAGCTAGACTGAAATAATCATGGTGGGGATGCTCTTGAAGTTATCTTTTCTTGTTTCCCTTTCATTTACTGACTCATTCATTTCACAACTATCTATTAAGCTCCTACAGTGTCTTCAGGCACTTTCCCTCACTCTAGTCCTGAGCCTTACTTGAGTTGAAAGAGGAACCTAGAGATGAAAGGGGCTTAGAACAGTCCCTGTCCCCAGGAGAAAAAAAGGCTAGTCAGAGGCTTACTGGATATATTTTCACTGTGCTAGATTGAGTGGATGTGGAAGACACAATTTTGCCTTCTAAATTTGCATTCTCTATGGAGGAAAACATATGTGTCACACACACACAATATTCTTGTTCTGTCTACTGATTCCTTCTCTTAAAGAAAGAAAAATGGAGGGAGAGCTTATATTTAGCAGACTATCATTATGAATTTGGAGATGAATACTTGTAAGTAGGAATTGGGGCAACATTGATTTGTTCTGCCTATTAGAACAGGAAGGAAATAAGTTGGATGGGAGAAATAGGGAAGACACTCAGAAACGGAGTACGGAAGCTTGACTTGGCTGGGAGCATGTTGGGGAGAGTAAAGAGAGTGAAGCTCCCAGAACAGGATTTCCAAGCAAAGATTTAGAGAACAAGACTTGCAAAGATTGGTAAGTACTTTGCTGAAAGGAAGGAGAGACTATGAAGTCCCTGTTTGCCACCCTTCCTAAAATAAATCATTTGTAAAGGCAATATTGTCCAAGATTTGTTTGGAGAAGCTGAGGGTGGTGCTGAGTTCAGCATCTGCATTGATACAGGGTGAGTACAGAGAAGCTTGTGTGGACAGAAGGCTTAAAGAGAGCTGGGCCCTGGGTGACACGCTAATAACATGTGGGGAAAGGGTGGTAATGGATGTCAAGCACTGTGGAAGGCAGGGAGGGCTGGAGTGGGAAGAAGCACGAGGAAGACCAGTTATGATGATTGAGACATTATGCAGGAGGTAACTTTGTGATGGGATCTGAGTAAGGACCTGACACAAAGACCAGCAAGGCAGGGCACTCTAGCCTGAGGAAAAGCAAAAGTACGGAAGGAGAACTCATGGTGAATTCTGGGCCTTTGGGAGAAGAAAAGAGGGTTGGGACCATATTGTAGAAAGACCCTAAGTGTCCTGCTGGCAGTGTAGACTTCAGGCTCAGAATATCAAGGAAATGTTGAAGGCACGCATTTTTTGATTTTTTTGATTGGTTTTGACAGGGGCTGGGAAACAAGCTGGGAAGCTTCTGGTGCCAGCTTTTCCAAGTAAGGCCTTCTTGGTCAGAATGGGGGAGGGGAAAGGGCTGGGTGGGTAGGTGGGAGAGCAAGGAGAGAGAGCTTGCTGCTGCCTTCATGAGGAACTAAAACCCAGATGTTGCAGGTGGCTTACTGCATGCAGTGCCCACAGTCTACTAGCCTAGTCATGCAGTCTAGAAGAACTATGTCTGCCTGGAGGAAGGGGCGCCTTTTCTCTAATTTGCACAGAGGCTTGGTGTGTGCTAGCAGAGGCCCTGGCTGCTGAACTGTCTTTGAAAGGGCTGAAGCCACAGTGAAACAATTGAGGATTTATCAAGCATATGCGTATGTGCAAATGCAAGGTAGAGTAGAAAGAGTCTGGAAGTGAGGAGTGGCTATGAGCTTGAGCAAGTCTCTGTTCTTCGGTGACACTCTGAGATGCACAGGGTACAGAGAAAGAAGCTTCCTTCCTTCAGAGCATTTGGAATCTGTGCTGGCTATAAAATAAATACTCAAAATGGTTCAGAAGAAGCAATAGAAAAAAAAATGCCAAATTGTATAGAGCAGATGCTCAGGATGTGAGAGAAAATCCCTCCTCGGGGCTTGAAAAGTCAAGGAAGGCTTTAGGGAGGAGGAGGTCTGGGCTTCCAAGTGAAGCATGTATTGGATCTGGATTAGAGAAGAGAACTATGAGCAAAGGCCCAGAGGCAGGGAAGCTGCAGGCTTCTAAGCATGGGTTTTAGCCCCTGTGGCCACTCAAATGCCATTCCCAAAGTCCAAGCACTCTGGAGTCACTTTAGTTTCTGAGAGGCTGGGCAATTTTGAATATTTAACTAGCTCAACACTTGACATTCCCTGAGACTTCAAAGTTGGCAGCTTACACTCACCATGTTGCTCTGGGAACACATCATCCAAGCTGACAGCTGATGCCTGATCGCCATTGCCAAGGCAAAGCCAGGGCTGAGTCAGGTACCAGTGTGTGGAAATTTTTATGTTGGACTGTCTCTAACAAGCTGAGTGAATAGCATATGACATTGATGAAGTTGGGGTCAGTGACATTGATGAGGTTGGGGTCAGTGACTGGGGACCAGGAGACCTTGGTTCAGGAGGGGCTCAATTTGCCTTTCTGGGCCTCACTCGTCCCACCTACAAAACCAAAGGATGATACCACATTATCGCCAAACTGGCTTCCCCTGGTATTTCATGATTTCATATAGGATCTTTCCATTTTATCAAACAAGTAGAGGATGAGAACTGATACTAGCCAAGTCCTGACCTTAACTTTCCTCTTTGCTTTGATTGTGAAGATTGCGCTGGAAAGAGACTGTGGGACGGGAACAGAAGAATTAGGAGGCTCTGCTCCTAGTCATAGTTCGCCATGAACAGGATTTGTGGATTTAGCCATGAAAGCATAGGCAGGTCAGCCCCTTCTGTGGGCCTCAGATTTCTTATTGGTAAATAAAGAGGATGAAAACAGTCTTTACGTTCTTTTCTGGCTCTGATACTCTACATATTGTCAACGGAACAACTTTTTAATAAAATTCTCAGCTTTGTCTAAAAAACAAAACAGAAACTAAGTAAATTGAAAATTATAAGTAATTAATGTGATAATTTAAGAAGCTTTTAATTAAAATTATTGGGTCACCATTGTACTATCCCATCACTAAGGTGGGACCCATCCACAAGGCAAGCTGGGAAAATCTCCATAATACCAACTGATAAGCTGGTGGGTGAGTTTAAGAGTAACAAACAAATCATTTAGATGGAGTTGGAAGACGAGTTTGTCTGTCTCTAAGCCTCAGTATCCTCTTCTGCAAAATGGGGGTGGTAATACCTGTACCACTGCATAGGTAATTATTAAATAAAGAGGTGTATGTAAAAATGCTTTTTATATTTAGAAGTTCAATGCAAAAAATATATATAGTTATCAAAGATAGCCTGTTTCCCTAAGTCAATCTGTTTAATATTTTTTTTTAAAAAGCCCAATTATATTACTTACTTGTTTGCTTCCTAGGAAGCAACAATTCAGGTCAGCAACTGTCTTCGTGCTCCTGAGGATGGTAATATTTTAACATGAAAACTTAATAAAGGAGCTGATGGACTTCAGGACTAACAGGCTGCAAATATGCCCCCTGCCTAGAATTCTGCAAAGTCACTCAAGGGCCTCACAGTATATTTCTCAGGAACTTTGATTGGGTTTACTTGAGAATAAAAGAGACAGACATCCATCCAAAAGCCTGCATTGATTATTGCCTGTCAGATGAGGGATGGTGGGAAGAAGGCAGAGAAGTATGAGTAAGTAGGGAGAAAGAGAAAGAGAAAAGCCTTCCTGTTATATTTTGGGCAATGGATGCTAAACTTTATGCTTTAATGAGCTTGTAAAGAGGCTAATTTTGGTTCACTTCCATTTCTCTGGATCTGTTTTATGCTCTGCCTGGTCAGGAGACATTGCTGTGGAATTCTTCATTGTTGTCCCTAGAGGGGAATCTTTCATGGTGGCCTCTGGGAAGAACCACAGGGAGGAGGAAAAGGTTCTAATTCCATAAATGACCATATGCTTCCAAGCCTTCCCAACTCAACAAAACTTCTGAGAGGATCAGCCCATGTTTAGAAATGTTGGTCACTTCTTTATTTCTCGTTAACCAATTTGGGGGGACGAATGTCACAATATATTAGAAATTAAGGGAGCTCATAAGTGCTGGCAGTTATCTCACCTCTTCTCATTTGCTACTGTCAGAATTACTTTTCAAAAGTATAAACCCCAGAGTCCTCCCTTCGCATAAAAGTCTCAAGGCCTCAGATCCTTCATCCACAGAATGGACATCATAATTCTTGTCAGGCCTAAGTTTTTGCAGGAGTTAAAAGAAATATTTATAAAAAGTTTAGCACAATGTCAGTCACATAGCTAGTTCTCAAAAATGGAATTGTTATTACTGCTTTACAATAAAGTTGGTATTCCATAAAATGGCACTCAATGTCCTCCATGAAGTGGCCCCAGCTTACTCATTCACTTACACTTCTGGTAAGCCCTTCAAGGACTTGGGACACATGTCAACTGGCTCCGTCATCTAAACGCAACTTGCACCCACTCCTCTCTGTACCTTACTCAGGCTGCTCTCTGTATCTTGCTCAGGCTGGGAGAGCTGTCTTTCTTCCCTCTTTCTTGCCCTTTCTATAGTGCTACCTTTAAACTCACCCCTTCCTAGTTATTTCTCTTCTCTTCTATACTCCCACTGAAATTTGTCTATAATTTATTCTAGTTCTTAGAAAAGGCTGCCCCACCCCCACTGATTCGCCCCATCCCTGGACAACAATTGATCTTCCATAGACTTTGTCTTAATCATCTTCCAGTCACCCACAGCGTATTGTATAGAGTAGGGGATCAATAATATTGGATTGAATTTAAAGAAGGCCACTGTACATGACTGTTGGCCCTGAAAATCTACCACTGAGGACCGTTTAGTTCCACTTTCAAATCTTCTCAAGAGATCCCACTCACGGAGGACTCGTGTGTTAACTCTCCCCAGAGTTGTGTGTGGGGAGAGCATCATCAGCCTCACTTTACACAGACATTATTACTCAAGGTCTCCCAGGCAATAAACGCTGGGGCTGGTATTAGAAATCAGAAGCCTCGGTGCACAGTCCCCACTTCCTCTAAGAGAGCCTCTTTCACACTGAGGTTGCCTGAATTTTTCTTCTACAGAATTTCTGAATAAATGAAACTGTATTATATAGAACTGATTTATTGCTGCCTGGCTGCATTTTTTGATGTCTTTGTTTTGATGCTCTAAGTAGTTGTAGAGCAACATAGTAATAAAAAATAACCATCTATTAAGCACTTACGTATTTAGCACCACACACACACTTATTCTTCAGAAACTATATTAGTGATCCCATTCTACATTAAGTTTAATTGGGGCAGTTACTGACAGGGGAGTACTGGGGGGAGGGGATACTCAGAGCAGAGGCCATTTTCCAAATGGTACAAAGTTTTGTGCTACTTTAATCACCAGTGTACCAGCTGAATCTCAGCCTTCAATGTTTGTTGAATGAATGGTGGAGTTCCTTTCATCTCTCTGACTTATATTATTAACACTAAATCCCTGATCCATGCCTATCCTGCAGAGTGACAAGTAGTAACTGGCACGTTTTCCTACCCCTGAAAGGACCGGGGAGGAGTAAGGGGGTGGGGCATGGCACTATAGCAAACAGACAAATTCTCAGGATATGAGACTTTAGTCCCTCCAGGCTGGTAGGACTAGGTGTGGTCCTCAAACCACCTGAATCATACTTTCTTGAGTGCTTGTTACAGTGTACATTCCTGAGCTCTACCTTGGACCCACATAACCTGTCTCCTCCTAGGACAGAGGCCAGAATTCTACATTGTACATAAGACATGCAGGTGACTCCCCCAGATCCTGAGCACCACCGCCTGCGCTAAGCTCCTGACAGGGATCCCTTCTAACTGCAAATGCTTCAAATGAGACTGACCTTTTCTCAAGTATCAGAATCCACAATAAATAAAAATAAATCACTTAATATTTCATTTTCGCTTGCCAGTATTGCCCCTTGTCCAAAGTCTACTGTGTAGTTTGACACAGTCCATATGTCTATTTTATGGGGTTTAAAATAAAAATCTGCCTTGACATTATAGCTTTCCTGCTTCCTATTATTTTCCTTTGCAAATGTCTCAAGTTAGAACTACATTATCAGTTATTCTTCTTAACGTGGTTCTGTGAGAAAGTGTATTCTGAATTTCAAACAATTTCATAAATAGAATTTCAGAACATGACATGTTCCTAAGGAGGAACTGTCTGTATTTTAAAGTGTTGTCGTTATTTGTCTCTGAGAAAAATATTTTTACAATTGGCCCTGGAAAGAGTGTGGACTAGGGGACCCAGAGTTTTCCCAAATTGCCATCTCACAGAACTCTGGCTGCGTCGAGTGGACTTGATCTACAAATTGTTTCCAGGTGTTCCTGGGAGTTTTACTAGTTTGAGACATATAAATTAAAGGCACGGAGAGTGCACTTTTTTTTTTTCTTGTTTATAAATTTTTTCATTTAACAGATGTGTCTTGGGCACCTTGGTTGTACTGGGTGCTATGCTAGGTACTAGGTGTTCACATAGGAGTCTTCTCTGTCCCTGAGAAGCTCAGGGTCTAGTAGGTGGAGCAAAAATTGCAGATCACGCAGGAAAGGAGTTGATGGTGAGAAGGATGCTATGGGGTTAAGGTCTAAAGGGGGAGAGAATCAAGCAGTTAGTGGAGGGAGGACAAGAGAAATCCTCATCACCCACCAAAAGAGTTGCTCAGGGTTGTGAGCTTCATTAGGCTGGGTGACTCAACCTCTGCTAGGCTAGGCAGGCACATCAGCAGGTGTTTCCTCAATATTTGTGACAATACTAAAAACTCCTCTCCCTGTGTTGGGGTGTGGAGGAGGGCTGGAGGCAGGGGGAATAGACTGGGGCCATTTTTCAAGTGGGTAAGGGACAAGAGGTGCTAACTGAGAGGTGGAAGACAAGGAGGACCCCACATTCTATTATTCTGTAGGGACCTAGGAGTTCTATTTCTTTTTTCAAAGAGCCCCTAAACCTGTTTTCTGACACTCTCCCTTGGTCCTGGTTTTGCTCACTGGTCTTCATGAAAATAAAATGCACCCCCCTTTTCTTTTGTATGACATCTCTGCAGATGCTTGCTAGCAGCTTCTGTTCCTTGTCCTCTCCTCCTCAGAACATTCACTCATCACTAATTCTGATGTCCATCCAATAAACATTTATTTTTTTATGAGCCAACTTTTTCCAGGCAGTCTGCTAGGTGCTTGGGGTTTGAAAATGAAGAATGGGCCCTGTGTCTAATGGGAGGACTGGTGTGTAGACAAATACTTACACTACAGCTTCGTAAGTGATGTGGGTGGGTGGGGTGGGGCTGCAAGGAGACTTCTCAGAGAAGGGTGATGATGCCTAATCTGTATCTTCAAGGCCAGTCAGAGCCTTCCATCTGCCATTCTGTGACATGTGGGACCTATTGACCACTGCAGGCAGTGGTAGTCTCAGGGTCCCACCCAGCAGTGTGCTGGAGACAATGGTGTGCATCTTTTCTCAATTCTGTGTTCATGGACATCATGTTGGTAGTCTGAAATCAGCCATGGTGGGAGTATTTACCCCACTGCAAACTGCAAATGCTATAAATCAGGCACCCCTATTCTGCTCCCAGCAGAGCTATTGTCAAACATTTACAAGCACATTATTGGTCCTAGCATCCCAGCTCATACCTCAAACATGGTATAAAACAGCACACAGACAAGGAAGAGGTACAACTTAGCTCCTGGTTCTAACGTGAGACTCATCTGCTTCCCTTCCTACCCTACCTCTCCAGATCCTGGGTAAACCCTCCATGAGGACCCTCACAGTAACCCCTGCCTTTCATTGGGTTCCTCAAGGGAAGGAAGCCTGATCATGTGTCTAGGAGAGATAGGGTGCACCATTGTGTTGAGAACCAGTGGGTTCGTTTCGTATGATGGGTCTCCTAAGGGTGTTGAGGGGAAGAAAGTAGAGATTGCTGCCTACATAGCTCTAATCCAATGTTCTCCCTAGAAATATCACTGTCATTGGAGCATAAACTTGAGTCTTCCTCCTCAGGTCTTGAGGCAAAACTTGAAGCACATGACTGCAAGCTCTCAATTTCTTTACTTCCTCATGTTTGAATGTTAAAATTTATAGAAAGTTGGACTTCGACTTTATGACATTTTCATGATTGTTTAACATAGAAATGAACAGCAGAATTATGCTGTTTATACTCTTGCTTTTGGGTGGTCAGTGGGGGTGGACAAGAGTCCCCAAATCGAGCTCCAGAAGCTGAGTTGCTATGTAAGCACAAAGTGTCACTGGGCTACTTTGTACTAGATGACTGTTCCTTGCATTTGAAAGGATTAAACTCAAAATGTAAATATACATGGATATTTTCTTCCTCTGCCTGAGGTATTGGTGTTACCTCATCTCTGCAGCATAAAAAAGAAAAAAGAAAAAAGGTTTGGGGAGACTAGGAACTCAGCCAGTTTGCCATCAATCCACAAAGTAAGAGTCAGCTTATTTTGTTGGATTCTGGATGTTTGTTTTTCTGTTCTCTTCTGCTGACAATTACATTTAATAGTCATTTAAGAGATTGATTTATGTCATTTAGCCCTATGCAGCTTTATATTTAATTTCTAATCTCTACCATCTCAGCAATATTAAGAAGAAAGGAAGGGTAAGAAGGAAAACACATATCATGTGCCAGCTGTATGCCAGACACTCTCCTGGGTTGTGTCATTTCGTTCTCACAGCAGCCTTTCAAAGGAGAGACAGGACCCTGAAGCTCAGGGGAGTTAAGTGAACTGCTCAAGGTCACATAGTTTGGGTGGCAGGGGCAAGAAGCAGGCACAGTTCTGTAAGATGCCAAGACCCAGTCTCTCTCCACCTTATTGCTTTTCCCCATAACCCCCAGATGTCTTCAAACATCAGGGAAGTTGACACCAACCCCATTTTTTCATGAACCACAAAGGGCTTCTAGAATACATCAGGTGAAGATGTGAGCAGGAGAAGAATGTCCTGAAGTCATTGTCCTTCTGGGCTATGGGCATTTGGCCAGAGAGTGTCTGTCCCTCAGGTCTGGGTCCCCAGGGGACCTATGATTGTTACTGTGGTTGTGAAGCAGGGAGATTTAGCCCCAAAACAGCTGGAAGGAAGGAAAATGGAGACAATCACAGCAATAACAAATACTGAAATTCACCCATCACCTCTTCTACACTGATCATCTTGCTGGGCCAGTTCTCACCCTGACCCTGTAAGGAAGGCATCATTCTGAACATTTCACAAATGAAGAAACTGAGTCTCAGAGAGCTTCCATGACTTGGCCAATGTCACATGGGCAGTCTTACATCTGGGGTTTGGACCTAAAATTGAGGAGCTCTAAAACCTGTGCTTTTTCCATTATTCCAAGCCACTTTCTGAGGGCAACTCTGAGACCCATTTTCTTTTTCTGTTCTATTGTAGACCTAGTTTGGGATTCCTTTGTATACAGGTTGTTTGTCATCTTTTATTCCTTTTTTATTGTCCCTGCTTATAATTCACCCTTAAGCTTATTCCTTACAGTCTCCCCTGCAATGTAACATTTTCCCTCTAAGGAGCAATAATTGTTTGGGGTCATCTTTGACCTTTTACAAGAGCACAAACTTGTTATTTTTCCCTCCACTTGGAGCTGCAGCCCTCCCCTTCCCATACCTGGAACCAGCAGAAATAAGGTATATTCTCAATGAGCATATCTAGAGAATAAAGGCAAAATAAGAAATGGTAAATTTTGGTGTTCTGTACAGCAAGTGAGATTTCTTGGTAGGGAACTTAGAAGCATTTCTAAACCCAGCCATGGCTACTACAGCCTTCACAAGGACTTCCCTGGAAAATCGTCAGACCGAAGGGATAAACAGATTGGTCTTGGCTAGTTCTACCATTCATCTTCTTAGAAATAGGGCCTGGGAAAGGTAACTCTTTCAGACCGTATCTATTTAATTGTGTACCCCCATTGCACTGGATTCTATGCCATTAAATAGAACATTTGAAATATTACCTCCAATTCAGCATGTCCCAGCATCAACTCTTCTCACATCCCACAAATTTGCTTCTCTGCTTGTTTTCCTTTCCACAGAGATTGGCTTCCACTGCCTGCAAAGCCACTCAAGACAGAAGTGTCGGGACCAGCGGGGTTTCCCCTCTCCGGTGTCCCCTTCCATTGTCAGTCCTTTTGCAATGACAAGTTGTTTTACTTCCTTGCTGATTTCCAAATCTGCTGCAAGAGGGGCAGATTCCTTATTACTCCACTTCCTGCCTTCATCATCATTTAGACACCCCTATCTCTTCCAGGATGACTGTCCTGGTCATTTTCCCTACGAACAGTCTAGTGCCAATCCAATCCGAACCTTCTGCCCTGCAGCCAGAGTGAGCAAAATGAAAATTGATCATATTACTCTCCTGTGATTTTAGCTTTTACAATCCCCCCCATATTTTCAATATAATCATAAACTCTGCTGTCCAATATTTAAGACTTTCTGTGACTTGGCCCCTGCTTACTTGTTCTGACTCATTTCTCACCTCTACCTACTCTTGTTTACATTCCAAAAATTCTGGACCATTTGTATTTGGAGCTTTAAGTAGTTATTAGTTCTTATGACTCATCTAAAAAACATATTTTTATGTCCTTTTTTAGGTGAAGAATCTGAACCTTGAATCACCCAACTGATAATTACCAAAATCTGATTTTGAAGACAAGTCTTGCTGTTTCTGAAGACCAGACCTTTCTGACAGACTTGGGGAGGCTGGCATACTTTGCTGGCATACCAGGCCTGCAATGGAGAAGAGGGGGAGACGGAACCACCTATATTCAGAAAGTCTTGACATCATCTTGCTGTAGCCCTGTGTCTTCTCTCTGACCCACGTGATTTTGCAAGATGTGAGGGGTGACTGAACCCCAAGATTAATAATCATCACAAATTTTATTGTGACCAAGGAGAAGGCACACCATTCATCATGTGAACTGTGCCCAGATCCCATTGCTTGAGTTTAATCAGACTAATGAACCAGCTGGCTTCCCTTCTAAAGTGATTTCTGCTCTTTCCATTACTGAATAACAGCACAACAGGATTTGAAAGGGAGAGAGAAGAAAATTCACCTGGGAAGAAAGAAAATCCTTCAAGTTAGCCAGCTGATGGGTTGGCTGTGCTGGGGGAGATGAGGCAGAGTGTCCCCGGCCACCTCCAGGCAAACATTCCTAAGGAAGGGAGGATTTTTTTTAAGTATAGAAGAAGACAGTTGCAGGTGACATAGAGGTTAGTGCCTTTAGAGGGGTGGTGAAGGAATTTGAACCCAATAATGCTTTCATTCACCTAAGATTTACTGATGCCATTGTGTGTCATGGCCTATTCTAAACAGCACAGATACATCAATGAACTCAACATGGGCTCTGACTCAAAAAATCAAAGTTGTTTTCCAATGTTTTTTAACTACATAATTCTTTGTTCAAACTCAGCCTTACAGATAAACCCAATATTAATTCAAAGGCAAAGCTTTCTGTGAACGCTAGAGTTGCACAGAGGGCAGAGCAGGACTAAGGGCTGGAGAGTCAAGAGCTCTCTTCAAACTCTGATGAGGGGTCCTGACCATCCACTGTGGTCCCATGTCAGTTGAGACTCCATTAAGAAATAGCAGAAAACTAACCTAAACCCCAAATTGCATAAGAAGCAAGGAAATGAATGTCCTTCATGAACAACTGGAACCAGAAACTAGATGCCACCAGGTCTTGTTGTCTCTTCTTCCTCCTCCACCTCTTCCACCTCTTCCACCTCACCCTCCTCCTCCTCTTCTTCTTCTTCCTCCTCTTCTTCTTCTTCTTCTTCTTCTTCTTCTTCTTCTTCTTCTTCTTCTTCTTCTTCTTCTTCTTCTTCCTCCTCCTCCTCCTCCTCCTCCTCCTCCTCCTCCTCCTCCTCCTCCTCCTCCTCCTCCTCCTCCTCCTCCTCCTCCTCCTCTTCTTATTTCTTGTCCCCTCTCCCCATGCACACACTTAGTGAGTGGCCATGAGGCAGTCCACACTGACACCCTTGGTTTGTCCTTCCTGGTTACTTAACATAAGGACAGTCAACCAATCTGGAAGCTGGTTTGGGACTATAACTTGGGTTTGGCTTGAAAAGATGAGCTGGGACAAAAGAATTATCTATCTTTGAAAAATCTGAGCCAAGAGACACAGAGAGAAGTTGACAGTTAGCTTTGGGGAAAAGAAAGAAAAAAAATTGTATTGGGTTGAAATGGCCATTGTGGATTGAATAATTAAAGGTTTCAGTTTGTCCTGGAGAGTGTAATTATGACTAAGGCCTCCTCTAAATCTTATAAGTTTCTATTTGGATGAAAATTATTCAATTGTCATAATTATGGACCATAATGGGATATGGACTGAGAGAAGGAAAGGGAGAAGAGAGAAGACTGAGCTCAGGCCTTGACACGCCCTGTAGGTCAAGCTAAAGAGTTTTGATTTTATCCTGAAAGCAAAGGAGATTTTAAACATGGAAAGACAGATCAGATTTGGCTTTTTTAAAAGGTCACTCTGATAAAATATGAACAGAAGATGAGAGACAGGCTGAAGTGGAGTCCAGATCAGCTGGGAGGCTGGTTGAACAATCTGGGCAAGAGATAAAGTGGCCTGAATTGAACTAGATGACAAAAGAGATGAGAAAAACAGATACATCCAAGGATTATTTAAGAGGAAGATTTGAAATAATTTTGGAGACTGATTAAATTTGGGGGGGGCAGAAAGAGAAAGGTGTTAAGGGTAAACAATGATGCCTTTCATCAGGAAGATGGCTTAACCTGAAACATGTTGGTTTTGAAGGCCATCAAAGCAGCAACTGAGTGATTAGGGCTTGATTAAGAGGAGTGGCCTGGGTTGGGGATATTGAATGGGGAGTGATTGCTTGGGAGGCAGCTTCTTTCATAGGAATGGGAAGGTCACACAGAGAGAATGGGTAGGCGGTGAGATAGATGAGGAGGTGGGATAGATGATAGAGAGATGAGGATAACACTCAAGTTCTCTGTGCCTCTGTGTCTCGTACTTCACATCGCATTCTGGTTATATTTCTTCTTCACTCCCCACTGCAGACTGTAATCTGTTGGAGGCCTGGCACCCTTGTGAACATTGAATCACCAACCACAGTGCCTTTGTATAGCGAATTGTTAATATATATTTAGGACTAGATGATGAGAAAATTTTAAAGGCCCATAAAACTGAGCACCAGGAGATCATCGATGACCTCAGGAGAGCATTGCCCCATGGTGTGTTGGGACAGATGCCAGACTGAAATTGTCCATACAGTAGGGGATGGAGAAAAAAACAACAACAGAAGCTCAAGCTGCAATCTGAGCTGCCTCACTTTCCAGGGTCTCTTCCTCTCTCTACTCACTTTGAAGGCAGTTTTATTTTTACTTATTCTTGACAAAAAGCCTTGCGATACTTAGTTATTTGGAAGGGGGCAAGTGTAAATGAGGAAGTGGGAATGTCTGAGTTTTTTCCCTTTAAGTCCAACGTCCCCAGAAAAATGACAGCACCACAATGTAATAGGAAGTACTGTGCTATGTTCCAATCCCAGCTTTGCACTTGAGAAGGGCACCATTTAGATAGCTCAACATGATGGAAAGAACTTTGAAATTTGAAATTAGACTAACTTTTTAAATTACTTACCTAATAGTTTTGTAAACTCTGTAAGTTTCAGTATCTCTGAATCTCTATTTATTCATCAGAAAAATGGGGATAAGAATGACTATCTTTCAGTTTGCATAGCTAATCCATGGGAGGTAGAAACTGATGCCCACAGAAGTTTTATGTAACATTCCCAAGTCACTTGGCAAGTAAATGGTGGAACTGGGATTCCAACCCAGGGCTCATCAATTTTGTTGCATTTGTACTCTCTGGGGCACTCTGCTGCCTGGAACATGGGTGACTTGTAGATGCCCTAAACATTTTTTTGAAACGAATCAAGGCATAAATAACTAGATAAATGTCTAGATCAAGAATCTACAAAGTTTCCTTTCTTACACCCATTTTTCATAAGACTTTGGAAACCCTCCTGTTATTGCTGAGGTTTCTCATCTATAAATGGGTGGGAAATTATATGACCTACTGCACAGGTTAACTGTGAATGTTAGACTAATTAATGTCAGCAAAGGTACCCAGCAGAATATTTGACATAGTAGGTACTAATTAAATGGTAACTAAAGCTGATTCTAAATTTGAGATTTGGGGTTAATGACAATGATTACTGTAGTGGTGGAGGTAGTTATAGTAAGAGCAGCACTAACTAACATTTGTAGAACACCAGGAATTCTTCAATTGCCAGAAAATTGCTCTCATTTAAATAATCTCATTTAAATTCACAACAACCTTCTTAAACAGATGTCATTATTTATTCCTATGCATACGGATTAAGATAGCAAGGCATAAAGAAAGAAGTTGTCATTTACCCAAAGTCTTCTGGCTAGTATGTGGTAGACCCAGGAGCAAATCCAAGGCTCAGGGTATCAGTGTAGTCTCCTACTTCAGAGGATACCAACACGTGAATTCCAAGGTTTGGTTGAGATTTATTTTCATGAAGAGTCCTGTAAGCACCTTTCAGGAAGCACACAACTGCTGAATAGGCAGACCTACTTGGCTCCCTGGTTCTGAGTCCAGGAGTTGACCCCGGGCTTTCAACAATGATGCTAGCGGCTGGGACAAAGGGGAGATCATTGTCTCTTAATGGTTGCCTAGTCCAAGCCTGTGCTTCTATGGTCCCCTGGTCAGCCATCCCAATTTGGAGGTCCTACCAGTTTTGTTAAAGCTAATGGGATGGAGAGAGAGACTTGGGCTAAAGGCTGGTGAGACACTCACACAGTCAGAATGGAGGGAAGTGGAGCAAGGAAACTTGCTGAGGGGGGCTGGCAGGGAGGCCACCAGCTGGATCTTCTGTATGCTCTGGGAATGAAGGCTGCAGTGGAAGCCACTGTCTGGGCAAAGTCATTTGGATCTAGGTTGTGAGTCAATCAAATTTCGTGGTGCTGGTACTGGGCTTCTTGGGGTACTGATTCCATTGACTGTTTGTCCTCTGCTCCAGTATGGGATTGGATTATGTGTGCATGTGTGTGTGTGCATGTGTGTGGTGTTCCCTTATTAAAAAGGTAGATAAGATAGAAACCCTAGAGTCCATCCCCATTGGGGTGCCGACATGCTCAGAATTGTGTCTTTTCACTCTGTAGCTGCTCTGGTCCTCTCCCAGATTTTTGGCAAAGCTGAAGAGTTTCTGATTCAGTGACATTTTACAGGATTATTGTGTTCTTTCTTCAGAGCCATTTGAGATAGGAACAGAGAACCCACTCTCTCAGAGGACTGGATCAAGAACGGTGGTCCCCAAGCAACTGAAGGCTGCAGGATCTCAGAGCAGTGGGGAGCAGAGGGAAGGAACTGGCACCCCTTGTGTTCCAGGCATGTCATCAGAGATTGTCACATATTCTTTTCTTTTAATCCACTCTATAGTAAGTATTACTATGGATAAAATTGTCCCCATTTACAGGGAGAGGAAATTGAAGTTAAGAGAAATAAAAGTGACTCACTTAAGGTCATTCAGTGTGTAAATGACCTATAGATCTTTAACATCAGTCTTTTCTGATTCTCTGCAGTGACTCCTCCTTTATATCATGCATCTCCCAAACTTTGCCACAAGCCAAGTTTCCTGGGACTCGTCACTAGTTCATAAGGCAATACTGAATGGTGTTAGCTTGGAGGGCCTTACACATGCACAGAGTGGGTCATTGTTTCTTGTCCCTTCTATACACCCTGAATTTAGATTCTGTCAAAAATTCTCATCGAGACAGATAAATACCAGATGAAATTGGCCACATCCATGCCTACATGCATGGATGTATATGGACACAAAATTAGACAGACACACATCATACACCTACCAAAGAATCTTGGAGCTGGAAGAGAATCTGTAGACCATTTAATCTAAATCCTCGATTCATGAAGTAAAGTTCCAATAGCTAAACTAAGGTTTTTAGTCTGTGTTTGGAAATTTATAGACTGTAGAATTTTAAAAAGGGAGAAATGGTTGTAAAAAATAGTAATGAGTGAGATGTAACCCCAACAATGCACAAGCTTATGTTGTCAGCATCCAGATTGTATGGTAGTTGTGGTTGTGATGGAGGTGGAGGTAGTGATGCTGTTGAGGTGGAGGAATGCAGGTGGTGGTGATGGTGGCAGTGGAGGCAGTGGCAGTAAGTGGTGGTCAAAACAATGATAGCAGAGAAGGTAATGATGGCCAATGATGACAGAAATTGTGGTGATGGTGGTTGGAAATGAAGGTTGTGGTGGAGGAGGAGGTGGAAGTGATAGGGTAGTGCTAGTAATAGTGATGGTGGTTAGAGATGAAGGGAGAAGTGATATTTTAGGGACAAAGGTGGAAGTGGTGGCAACAGTAGTATTGGAGGGGATGGTATTTTAACCTCTAATATTTAAGGTAAATTGAACTCCCCAAAGTCTGAGGAGCTAGTGTGCACAGAGAAAGCCCCAGGTCCAGTATTGGCAGACGGTAAGTTCCTTCCCAGGATACCAAACAACTACCCTTATTTCTTTGGATAGCTCACCAATGCAAGAAGAATAAAAGTTTATAGCTTTCCCCAGGCCTCTCCAGCTCAGGGTGCTACTTGGCTCCGGTGTCCACCCTGGTTGGAATCCTACTGGACATAGCAAGTGTCTTCCATTTCCAGGTGACCAGATGACAGGCACTGAAGGTTGGCAGAATTATCAAAGCTTCTATGGGAATGGTTATGGTGGAGACACAGGTTCACACACTCTAAAGAATTTCCTGTGATAGTTATGTACACATTCATGCATCAAACACTCTGACACACCTACATGCACACACACACAGACACACAGAGACTGTGTGATCTGTAGAAGCACACACTACTTGCCTTGAAAAGCCTTTATGCATAGAATGGAGTGTGTGTTTAACATGTCACATGCCCACCTCCGCCATCCTCATTATGTAGTGCTGGCAGCCTTGCCACTGACTCAGGCACTGAGACACCACTAGTGAAGAAAATCAATACGCAGTTTGCCTCTGAAATGAGAGCATGTCAGATGAAGAGTCACAGGGGTGGCCTTAACAGCAGCTATTGATGGTCCTTCAGTCAACACCAAGCTTCCTTCTATTTAGTTTTAGCAGCTCTCTCCCCTGTCAAGTGATAGATGGCATACCTGATGAAAGAAACCCCCACTCCGTATTATCTGTACTAACTACTATGACTCATTGCCTTTCCTTGGCAAATAACTATTACCAAGGCTGGTTTAGTGTAACCATGACACATAATGACTCCTGCCATTTATTATGCTCCACAGTACCCCTTCCCCACACAAGCATGTACAGTCCATACTCTATGCACTCTTTCATCCACCAACCCCCACCCCATGCTCCCAGCATCACCACCCAAATTACAGCCACCAAAGTGTCTGACTTTAATACAATCCTTTACTTCCTCACATGAGGGGAATAATCATCTCTAGGGCAGGAAGGTAGAAGAGCATATGAGTATCATTTGTTCTTGATGCTTGGTTATTTGGAAGTATTTAGAAAATGAATGTTCAGTGAAAGGAATGAGAGTGCTGGGATACCAATGTGAGAGCTCTTCAGTTTTTTCAAGGCCACATTAACTGCAGTGCATGGAAAGGGTCAACTTGAAGCTTCGACAGCCAGCCACCAGGAAGCAGAGAGTCCAACTCAGTGTTGCCAGACCACAAATGCAGCTTCTTAGGACCGTAGGCCATGAATATGACCACTAGTCAAAGTCTCTACCTAGAAAGGTTTGCACAAGATAATGGCATATGTTGGTACATGGAAGTTCTCCAGGGACCCAATTTTGAGGATTTCTTCTGTATCCTGGTTGACTCCATGAGGACAGGGTCAGCCCTTGACAGCTATAGCCCCTTGGAACTCTGGAGAGTATCTCAGAGATTAGCCATAAACTAGAAGTCATCTGGGAGCACAAGGCTTAGGCACTGTGTGTACCTTGTAACAATGTCCCTACCACCCTGCCTGGCTCCCAGCCTAGATGCAAGGTGAGACCTCCAAATTCTAGCCAATCACAGGAGCTAAGTCCAATTTTAAGGAAATTGCCACTTTCTTTGAAAAAATTACACCCAACCTCTCTGTGTCAGATTCAATAGGTTTCCAACTGAACTTCTCAACTTAATTTTGATTTTATTCAGGCATTCACCCATTACTAGTTTGGCATTCCACTGGCATTCATTACTGGTTCTGGTGTGAAAATGAAGAAAGTGTTTCATTCAGACCAAGTCCATGCATGAGGAAGCATCATACTTAATATGCATTAGATTCATGGAGCCCTGATTGTCATTAACAGCCGTCTTAAAACCACATGGGAAAACAGCTTTGAGTAGAAGCTGACTCTGAACACAGCTGAATGGCCCAGCAGAAAGAACCTATCTGTGTATCTGATGCCGTCATTGATACACAGACAGCGTCATGCCTCTGACCTCTCTACCCCAGGGCTCCCGTTATGTTAGAGAATACATTTCCTATTGTTTACATCAGTTAGATTTAACATGTTCTGTTTTTCGCAGCCCAAGAGATTGTAAATGATGTGCTATGCAAGGCTGGCTGGGGAGGAAGGCTCTCCATGTGGAGAGAGGCAGAAAAACAACACAGCCCAAAGATTCACCTTCCATGGTGACCTCAAAGGGTGCTGCTCCTCTTAAAGGCTCTCTTAAAAGCTTCCCTGTGGAGTAGAGGACAGGCTGAGGTATTTAAACAATTCTTTACACAATGTTCAGAGGTAGTAGAAAGGAAATAAGCACAGGGCATAATTGGCAACTAAATATCTGGTTTTCAAGGTATGGCTTGGTCGCCTTCAGATTGTGGCTTTGGGTTTCATTCAGTCTTTATCTGCTGGGTGCCATCTAGCATCTGAGAGTCGTAACTGAGAAATCCATACCATGCTGGCTGACCTCTAATATGGGAGTGAGAAAGACCCTGAGAGGAATAGAGAATCCTTTGTCCCACCTCCTTGGTGTTCTGTATCAGATCCTGCCTCTTCATATAGTGACTGACTCAGGAAAGGCCACATTTCCTAACTCTAAGAAGAAGACCTACTTGAGGTCAAATGTTTTTGAATAATGAATGAGAAGGAAACCCCATCTCAAAACAATGCAATGACATAATCACTGATACAATAGCCAGAAATAGGTCATAAAGGAAGCAAGAGGATTGTTTCTTCACAAGTATGCAATGGGTCATGCCTCTCCACCTAGCATGAAACCCCAAAGCAGCTGGGCTCAGGTCTCTATAGCTCATGCTGAGCTCAACATACAGGAGGCATCATAGGATAATACCCTTCATTCTTGTATAAGTGAAGTGTGGTAGGAACCAAAGAGCAGGGTCCGCAGCCTGGATTTGACCCTATTTCTGTCACTTGCTTGTTGTATGAACTTAAGCAAGTCACTTAGTTCTTTGAGCCTCGGTTTCTTTTTGTGTGAGCCTATTATATAGGCTGTCATGATTCAAAAGATAAAGTATATAACTGTACATAACTAGGCCTGATACATTAGTAATTTCTCAATACATCGTAATTAGTTTTAGTTATTAGTAACCATTTGGCCTATTTCTCACTTCCTTCAGTGACCTATGTCTATGCAGCTCAATCTTCTGTTGGGCTTCCCTGTCATCCTCAGATTTGGCACAAAGCTTATTTTTTCCTGAGTTACAACATCAGTGGTACTCCATCCTGATGATATCCCACAGGCATTTTTAGAAAATGGCCTCAGGCAGCTCCAGGCCTCAGGACTCTTCCTATCTGGATGTGACTCCTTGGGCTGCACTCCCATCTGTCACTTCTAGACAAGACCAACCCTGGAGGCTTTGAAAGACTCTGGTCGAGACTGTTCCCAGGGAAAATGAACCCATGAGGCAGCCCCCTGAGAAATGTTGGAGAGGTGTCTCTTACTCAGCCTTTGCCATTTCAGTGCTATGACGACACTGAGCAGCAAACATTCCAGCTTGGGTGAGAAGCAAATTGGGCGCTGCCAGCATAGTAAACAGTTTGATCTCTCTAAATAAGGCCCGTCTGCCTGGGGTGGACCAGGGCCGACAGAATCTCCTGGGGCTACTAGAGCCAGATGCCTTTCAACGGGTTTTGCCATCGATCTTAATAAATGCAAGGAGACAGCAATTGGCATGATAAATCTAAAAATAATCCTGGCCAGAAAGGCTTATGTTTGGAAACCCTCACCACTTCAAATCAATTCAACTAATATTTATAGGGCATTTCCCATGAGCAAGTACTAGACACTGGGATATAAAGGTGACTAGTGCATGTATTCATTCTGGAGAGGCTTAGAGCCAGAGAGAGAGGTGAGCAGTGGGGCCAATGAGGGCTGAGTAGGATAATATAGTATTATTTATAAAATTTTTAAGACAGGGGGAAAAAAGGGGTATAAAGGGTACACTATAGAAAGAGTAGTCAGTTCCCTGGGAAGTAGGAGGTCAGAAAAGTCTTCTCAGGGGAAATGACCCAGATATTAGTTCCACAGATATTTATTGACTCTCAGTTGGCACTAATTTCTATGTTAGAGGATTTCACAGGCATTATCTCATTTATTAGCTTCATGAAAGTGCTATCAAGTAGATATTATTATCTCTGTGATTTTCAAAGATGATGAAACATAAGTCCAAGATCACATGACTAATAAATGATACTGGAACAATTAGAACCCTCAGTCTGATCACCCAGGTAGTGAACGCCCTAACTTTGGGGGTCTATTTTGCTCATGTATGCAAGCTTCAACCGAGCAGTTATATAAATAGATGCCCAAATATCTACTCATCATTTTGGTGACAGGAAAATTCATGCAAGTAAAACCCACAAAGGGAGAAGCTAAGGTAAACCCCCCTCCCTCATATCCCCACTTCCTTCCTCATTATCACTTTCAGTTTTAAAGGCCTTAAACCTGGAAAAAAAAATCTTTGCTTCTAGAAGCCATTGTGTCACTATTTCATCATGTTGGCCTTGAAACTGACAAAGAGCCTAGTGCAACAGACACTAGAATAAAGTAGGCTCAGAAGGGAGAGATAGCAGTGGGGAGGAGGAGGCAAAGAGGGAAAAAAGAAGTCCTGCCCCTGACTGGAGGAACCTAGGCCTAAGGGATGAGAAAACAGAGTGTAGAGGCAGGGATATAATCAAATGGGGAGAAGATCTGGAGAGTGAAAAGGAGATGGCTATGAGCCCCAGAAAGGGTGAGTAGGAGGAATCACAGCCAGATTCAAAAAGGGCACACACACAAAAATGATTTTCACATCTTCAGTCAATCCTGTTACTCCTGCCTTTAATCTTTGTGTTCCTAGATCCTTGTATGTCTTTGGGGAATACTGTGATGGTTCCTTAAAAATACAGCCTGAAGTATTAACAATACTTGTTTCTAGAGGAAGGAACTCAGCAAACCTGCTTTCACTTAGACCTCAAGCTGTCCGCCAATGAAAGAGGGGAGTAGGGATCTATCTATTCAGGTTATCTTTTCAGATCTGACATTCCAGGATTTCAAGGCCAGCCATCTTTCCTGGACTTGGTGGGAGAGAGAGGAGGCTAAGAGCCTGGGACTTGAGCCAACTCTGAGAGACCATGGGAAGAGGCAGCAGATTTAAGAGAATCGACAAACTGCTACTTAAAGAAGGTTATCTTAGTCCTACCCACATCTATGTAGTTTTCCCCAAATTCTTTTGTCACCATATCAAGGTTCTCTTTTCTCAAGTAGAATTGGCTTTTACTGAGCAGTTATCCACAGGTCACTAAGGTGCAAGCCCCTACCCTGGGGTAGAAGGCTGAATAGTATCCCTCAGAGATATCAGGTCCAAATACCTGGAACCTCTAAACGTTACCTTATTTGGAAAAGGGGGTTTTGCAAGGTCTTTGGAGATGAGGCTATTATCCAGGCGGGCCCTAAATGAAGTCACATGTATCTTTATAAGTGAGAGGCAAGAGGAGTTTTGACGTGGAGCTGAAGACCAATTGAAGACGCTGATTTTGAAGATTGATGTGAATAAAAAGACCACAGCTGAGGAATGCAAGCAGCCACCAGAAACTGCAAGAGGGGAACAGATTCTCCCATAGGAAGATGCGGCCCTGTGACACATTGATTTCTGCCCAGTCACACTGATTTCAAAATTCTGGCCTCCAAAGTATGTGAAAGAATAAATTCATATTGTTTTTAAGGCACTAAACTTGTGGTAACTTGTTACAGCAGTCACAGAAAACGAATACACCCAGCCTCATTCTGCCCCTGACATATTCTGCTCACATTCTCTGCGTTCTGAGTGTGCCACAGGTCTGCTGCTCCCCTTGGCATGATGGGGGCCATCTGAACTCTCTGGACGAACTGTAATGGAAAAGCCACAGGTTTGGAGGTATGGAGAGGACGTGAACTGAAGATCCATTGCTTATTTGTAATAGGGAGAGGCTTAATTTCTCCAAGCCTGCTTTCTCCTCCGTGAGATGGGAATGGTAACCCCTGACGAGCTCACGGACCCAAAGGCAGTTTGTCACCTTTAGAACTCTGTGTGTGTTTATTATTTTTCATTAAATCTTGCTTCCTTGGCACATTTCTGGGCAGATTCTTAGTGATATGCAACTAAGATTCATGTTGGGAGAATCTTCTATGGCCTTTACTAGCTTGGGTATTTCCCAATGCTTGTTTCCTCTGATTCTGTGTGACAGAGCACAGTGGGACAAGGTGTGATTGATCCTAGGGAGGATTTATGAATGTAAACCCTTTCCCAACCCCACTAAACTGGAGTCAGTAGTACATCTTATCCACAGTTTGGTCGAGACTATAAAAATCCTAGGTATCTTCATGACATTGGCACCACCAAGGTGAAAGGACCTGACACGAGACTGATAAATTGTGAACATCTTATTTGCTTTGTGTCTCCAGTGCCTAGCATGAAGACCCAAAAAATATTTGCTGGATGAATGAAGGAATGGATGGATATGTGAATGAATTAATGAATGAAAAGAAATGAGCCCTGAACATCTACAACACTCCCAAATCACAACCTTCTCACATCTTCCCATGTAATCTCTAGCCATATGACTGGGTTTTAGTCTCCGTTCCCCTGTCTCACACAATCTCCCTGGATCTCTGTTCAGCACTTGGCTGGAATAAATTCTTGCAAGTCTCCATCAAAGAGTCACTTCTAAGCACTGTCCCTAGTCTTAAACTGAAGTAATAGTCAATGTGGGTTCACACCACTGTCCTGTATTTTGTTAGCTGTCCATCTGCACCTCGGCACCACACCAGCAACAGAATTAGAGTCCTCCAACTTTTGTCCTACCAGGTCTTCTTTCATCCTGGCTGCTGGAGTCCCAGTATGTTCCCCTGGATCCCATTGGAGGCATACTTTGGAGAGGGAGGAATACCAAAAATTTCTATAGATCGAATGGAGTTTTTGAGAAGCCTGATTTTCTTTCCTGTGTACTGGTGGTTAATGGTAGTCCATGTTCATTGTAGTGAACTTGGAAAGTTTATAAAAGCATAAAGTATTAGAAAAAAAGTCATCACAATTTCACCATCTAGAGTCAATTACAATGAACATTCTAGTCTATTTCTTCCAGTCATTTTTTTCTATAATTTTTATATAACTGAGATCACAGAGTATAAGCAATTTAAACCTTGTTTTCTAAATGTAACATTTAGCCTCAACCATTTCCATATGATGAAAAAGTACTACATAAATCTCATTTTTAGTGAATGCATAATATTTTCAGTCTATCGTTAATACTGATTTATGGGTCTAATCCAAAATTGCCTTTCTGTTAGTTCTCCAACTTGGTCTTATTTTCCTTGTTGCCCGTACAATCCATTTGCAGAAGAACTCAGGATCTCTTTGAGCTCTCTAAGAAGAATTAGTTCATTCCAAAGCAAGAGTGAGAAGTGTAGACTTTTACTGAAGATTTCACAGGGAAGACTGGAGAAAGTTTTTACATTGCATATCCCAAAGCTAACAACTTTAAAAAACACATCCCTTAACCACTTCTGATTTACATTAAGCCCCTATACATCTGGAGCAACAGCAGGACTTTTTTGTTTTTGTTTTTCCGGGTTCTTCTTTCCTTCTTCCTGGATACCACCCTCAGCTCCTTAATATATATTTTTTGAATTTTTATAAGAGTTTATTTGAACCAAACTGATGTCATATGTCAGGGAATAAGATCTCAAATACTACCCCCCTTAGTATTTTTTAATTACTATAAAACCTCCTAGCTTCATGGACTTAAACTAACTCTGGGACTCAGGTAAACAAAGGGTCTCTGAGCACCTGGACCCACCTACATTCTGTAGGAAGCAATTTAGTGACTGTCATCTGATGCTCAGATAGGCCTTTAAAAAAACAATTCATACCTCCCACCCCCACTGACCTCAGTTATCGTTATCAAAACATTTTTTCCAGACCCATAAAATGCTTTCTCTAAGAATAAATGACTTTCTCAATTTCATTACACCGGTGTATAATAAAATCTTGATTTGTTTTTCATGGGATCAATTCTTTCTTATTTTGGTCTGAATAAGAAAAACTTGTTTTAAGAAGGAAATGAAAAACTGTTTATGTAAACATGGAACTTGTATATGTAAATTCCATAGATGCCCAGAAGATAGTCGTATCCATTAACTTTAATTGATGGATGTTTGATTGGGGGAAGCAGGTAACAGAGATAATTTAAACAAAATAATTCTAGTCTGTAGATACACTCAAGGAGTTAAAGAGAGAGTTAAATGAGTGAGGAAGCCTAAAACCAAGGGCCAGAAAGTGGTATTTTGTCTTCTAGGAAGGTCCCCATCAATCAGCAGTAGACTTGTCTGGGTAGGCCTGTTCTGCTAGGTATCTCAGTAGGTTTGCAAGGGTCTTACCCAGGACCCTACAATGGTCCTGCCTAGAACCTGGGTCCAGTAGAGCACAGCTCATTTTCAGAAAACCACCAAAAACTGGTGTATATTAAAAGGGAAGCTACAAATTGAAGGGCTATAAGAGAAGCCTGAAAAAAAGAGGACAGTCAAGCAGCTGAAAGAAGTAGAAGAGGTGGGGGTGATATCCACTTACAAGCAAGATAAGGTGGGCCTGACTTGGAGAATCCCGGGAGGCTCTAAGTAACAGGAGAGGCGGGAAGTCCTAGAACAGAAAGCTGCAAGGTGGGAGGTGAAAGCAACTCCCCACTGCTTTGTGAGCTGAGCAAAAGCGCTGCCTCCTCACAGCTTTTGTTTGTGAACAGGAACATAAACCACTTGACTGGGACTGGTGTAGCTGTAGCTAAGAAGCAGCAGTAGGGGGTACCTCCTCCCCAGCCCGCCACTGGGCTTAGAGAGTGGGAAGGAATTGCCAGGGGGAATGAGGCCAGGGGGGAAGCTGTGGCTCCCCCTGCTCGGAGTCCAGGAACTGCACAGAACTGGAGGTAGTTCCCTACTTCTCGCCCCACCCACAAGGTGTCCTCTCCCTTACAGGAGCCTCCCAGAGGGAGGAGCTGGGAGTGAGGGTGGGGTAGGGTGGCAGATTCAACACCCTGCCAAACACACACACACACACACACACACACACACACACACACACACACACACACTCACACACTCACACACACTCACAGACACACACACACACTCACACACACTCACATATACACTAGGACACCTCGTTAAATTTGAATTTCAGATAAATAATTGTTTTAGTGTAAATATGTTCGAAATGCTGCAGGGCAACCCTAAGATGACAACAAAACTAGTGACTGCCCAAGTTTCCTGTTAACAGTAGAAAAGGAGAAGTTAGAGAAATAAGGAACTCTGTTGCTGGAGAATCAGCTTCAGCTTATGTGTTTGTGAGAGTGCATGAGAGAGAGAGAGAGAGAGAGAGAGAGAGAGAGAGAGAGAGAGAGAGAGGGAAAGAGAGAGAGCGAAGAGAAGAGAAGAGAAGAGAAGAGAAGAGAAGAGAAGAGAAGAGAGAGAAAGGGAGGGAGAGAGAACTGTCAGCACTCTCACTAGTTGAAGACAGATACTTGGGAAACTCACAAAAAGATAAAAATAATTTTTAAAAAGCTTAGTTCCACTGTAATCAAAAAACTAATATTTTGTGTGAATTTTCCACCATTTTTTTTTAAAGATACCATTCTCTTTTCTCCTCATTAGGACCTTTTCTACTTAGACTACCAGAACTGCATTTTTGAGACCTATCCTCTCCAGCCACCCCCTAGCCATGAAATCACACCTATTCTTTGTGAAGGCTCTGACATCTGCCTGGGCCAGGTTCTGGGTGGATCTTTGACTATGTCCAGCTAGCTGTCTCCTCCTCATCATGAACTGTGAAAATACTTTTAAAAAATTTCCCCGAAGTTCTTCTCCACAACCCACTCCCTCTCTTCCACGTTACAATCACAACTTCCTTGCTGGTTGGAATTTGGTCTGGAAAAGTTGATCTGCTGCGTCCTTTACTCTCAGGGAGATGAAACGGTCAGAAGGCAGTTTACGAATGTGTCGGATGCTCTGTTTTTCAACAAACGATGTTTCCACAGGTCTGAATAGTGAAAGTTCCGGCTTACTGTATCTCCTCGGGACTAGTTTTATGATCTGTATCAGAAATGCATCCTCCATCTCCTCTCTTGGACCAGGTTCTATGGTGTCTGTTCCTCTTCGGGGTTTTCTCCCTTTGCGAGGTGCTACTCTTGGGAGCACTGTACATTCCCAAGCAGCTGTAAATCTTCCTGACTCCCACCTCTGCTCCAGCCTTTTGATAATGAGTATGTTCTCTGTGAATGGCTTCTACCCTTCAGTTGTCCTATTTCAGCCTTGAGGCCCTTATCGCTGTGATCCAGAGAGCCATACCTGTCATTTTACTCACCATCTCTGCTCTACATTGCATGAATGAACATTTTGGACGTCTGTAAAGAGATATATTGTTTCAGGTGCCTCCTGCAGGTACTTTGGATTCTCTTACTCACCTTCTTGTGGATATCTGTTGCTTTGATCTACCCAGTAATGCTTTCCTTCTCATGCTTCTGGAGATAACAACTTATTCTACCCTTAGGAACTGCACCCCCACACACACACACCATCCCCTTATGTCTCTGCTGGAACCAATAATTATAACATCCTACCCTTTGGTCACAGGGAAAGGTGAGCACCTTCAGGCAGTTTCATGCCATCTCCCTATCACAGAGACACGCTCATGAGAAAGCACATGTGCCAATCCGGATCAGTCTCTTCCTGGGAGCACCTGTGAGGTCATTAGTGAGGTGCTATAGACCAGGACTATGGACAACAATGGTCCTCTTTTTTCCTGCTAAGAGAACCCTGTCCTTAAAGGCTGGTAGAGCTTGAGGGGTAGAGGAAGAGACAGCGAGAGTTGGTGACTTCATTTGAGTCTCTGCCTGTGGCCATACCACTCCTGGACTTGCATTTTTATTTTTTCATTTTATTTATTTATTTATTTGCTTTATCTGCTCTGCATTAGAAACATTTGCAGCTAAAGGGTCCTGAACAACTTCCACTTGGTACATACTGTTCACAGATTTAACTGATGCTAAGTGGGTACCTATACTATGTGCCAGCACGTTCGTTCTCTCCCACAGTTCTCAACATCAGCCCCATCAACTTGCTGATCATCCCCAATGTACACAGAAAGGAATAGAGGCTGAAAAAGTGTGTGGCTCATAAAGAGCTCTGTGGGAATCTGAATGCACACTTTCTGATTCCTAATCCAATAAGTCTTTTTCAAAAAATTTTATTATTAGTCACAGAAATAAAGTTTTACATTATGGTCAAATATGCACATATCCCGTTAAGGTGAACCATGTGAAACTGCAGATGTTTGACTGCTTTGACCCCAAAAATTGTAATTTCATATAGTTCAATCTCTATGTTTAGCAGAAATAAAAATGTCGTGAAACATATTCACCCTTATTATGTGTATTGCACTCTAATATTTCTTTCTACCTTACTTCATATTTTAAAATGTTGGTCATAATCCAAGAAACCAATTTCTTGACACCTGAATGAGAAGTGATGTGCAGTTTGGGAAGCGATGGCTTACGCAAAACCATCCTAGTAACTCTGCTTCTCTGGAGTTTTTACCCTACTCCCTTTAAGTATCAGTTGAAATCCCGTGTGGTGAGCTTTCAGGCACACATGTCCTTCTCTGTCATCATTTCAGCCAGAGCTCACCTGCCGGGATTCTTTTCAGAAGTATCTGGAAGGGCTGCCTCCTGGGTCACATCTGAGTATGGAATATGGTGAGACTATCACCAGTGTCAGGGCAACTAAATTCAAGAACTACAGATGGGGGTGTTGCAATAATAAAAATGGTGATTCGTAATACATATTATTGTAGTATGTACACCACCTTTAGCCTAAAATGAGATCCAAATTTCTCCAAACATGTGGACAGTCTCTGGAAGAGTTCATTTTTGTGAAATTCACTTGCCCAAAGCCTTTTGGTTTTGGCTGTGTGAGAAGGAAAATTTGTGCTGAAGGCCTTGATTTGAGGAGAGAAGTGATGAACAGGACAGATGGACATCTGTTCCCTGTCTGGCCTGGGAGTCACTTCCAAGCCCTAGGGGAAAGGGGACTACTAGAGTTGTCCCTTTGCAGGGCTGTGCTGGTACCCATGGGACAGTATGCGACATGGGGTAGGGGCAGACGAGGAGGTACTTGGACTTTGACAGCGTGCCCACAGGGGCAGCTCCAGAGCAGGAGGGGAACAAGGCATGCTAAGGAAAAACTGAAGTGCAGAAGGTGTGCCTGTGAAATCAGATTGCCTGGGGTGCCTGCTGGATGTCTCCAGGGAGTGTAACAAACCCTTAAGGGCTCTCTACAGGTGCCAGAGGCCTGCTGCACTGCCAGGAGAGCAGTCAGTGAAGCAGGAATAGTTACTGTTAATGGCACCGCACTGGCTGGTAGGTCTGGAGAAATTCAGGTTACATTAAGCAAACACAATAACATTACAGAACATTATGTTTGGCGAGTGCATTGCACAAATTGTTTTCACGTACATATTTTGCAAAGATCACAACTCTATGAGGAGGGCTCAGGATCCCTACTTTTCAGGAAGCAAAGGTTGTGGAGAGAGGGTGGTAGACATGAAATAGAATGGACAAAGTCATGCGGCCAGAAAACAAGAGTCAGGATTCAAACCCAAGTCTTTAGACTGCTCACACATGCTATTCTGTTCTTTTCCATCGTTCAGGTTGTTTCCACGGCAACCCTATTAAACTGCCTAATCAGTGGTGAGCAGGAGGGAAAGAAAACCGGAACAGAGAAAGGTGGGTGCCAACTCCTCCCCACCCCACTTCTCCCCAGAGCCTCCTGGTCCCAGGCAGTGAGTCATCAAATAGCACTCTCTCTTCTTCGACACCTGTTCAAGACCGCTGCTCTGCAGTCCCTCTTTGAAACGGACAGTAAATGTTAGATTTTGTGGTCACCCCCCAGGGGGTGGGGTGTTTCCCAGAATGAGAGGCCATCAGGTCTGTGAAGGTTTGCTCAAGGATCCCTCATGATTCATAAAAGGTGTGTGTCTGCAGAAGTGGACATATGGTGACATTCTTCAAATGAGCCTAGAGTCTTACTGAGTCTCATGATAAAAATCAGAATTACACTTGAACAGTTAGCTCATAATTGATGGACAGAGGGAGGACACATTTCTGATCAGGCAGAGATTGAAATGGAGTGTGCTGGAAACATGCTGGTCGTTGGAATGCGGGGTTGTTTTTGAAGAAATATGTAAACTTGCCAGACTTTCCTGACCTTGGGATCTCCTGTCTTCTGTCACCTCTCAGTTCTCAGAGCATAAGAAATTCTCTAATTCCTGAGCATATTGACTCCACACTCAGAAATTCTCAAAATTGGCTCCAGTCTCCTTTCATTTCTGCTGGGAAATAATCATAAAATCTCCAGCTTAACAAACAGTTCAACCTGCCACACACTGCTAGGTGGTTAACATACTTAATGTCTCTTTCACTCCTCATCACAATTTTGTTATGTTCATTTTACAGACAAGAAAACTGAAGCTTGAAGACATTTAAAAAATTATTGATGCTAACCAAGCCAGCAAATGAGCTAGCTGTCAAACTTAGTCTGTTGGACTTCAATTCCCATATTCCCTGCATAACAGTCTGAGTGGTCAAGGCATCTAACTGTGCACTGAGGCCTTTACATGGCCTGGTGACTGCCTCCCACTGTGACCTCATCCTATACTCTCGTCTCCCTCTCACTATGCTCCAGCCACAGAGACCTCGTTTCTGTTCCACACACACACATGGCTTATTTCTACCACTGTGCTTTTGCTCTTGAGGCCTGCTGTGCCTGTAATGTAGGAACTTTCTAAGTTCTGGGGATGTACAGCTATATAAGACAGAGTCCCTGCCCTTAAGAAATCTATAATTTAGTGCATGGGACAGACCCATAGATAGGCAATTATAATGCAGCCAACCAACTTCATTCATAGAGTTCTCTAAAGACATAACCAGGAATAAGGAAGTGAAACTGAGTGAGTGAGTGAGTGAGTGAGTGTGTGTGTGTGTAAGTACATCCAGGAAAGACTTTGTGGAAGAGTGATGCTGAGCTGAGTCTTAAAGAACAAGTGGGAGTGAACAAGATTAAGTGCGTAGGAGAGGGACGGTCATGACACATTCCAGGCAAAGAAGGCAACAGGAGGAAAAGAGCAAGGTGAGAAGCAGTAGCATACACAGGCTGGGTGATCTACAGTTTGGTGTTGCTGGAACATAAAGTGGTAAGAGATAAAATTGAAGAGAGAGGCAAGAGTTGGATTCTGGGTATTCCCATGGTTAGGGAGACCAAGCGACTTATTAAAAGATACTCTCAGAGGGAGAAAGAGTGCTAGCCAGCTGGGACCACAAAACAACAAGAAAAAAACTGAAACTAACCTGGGGACACAGGGTGTATGGTCACTTTCACCTACAGTTCACACTGCGGAATTTGAACCTCAACCTATGCACGATGGGGAGACATTGATAATTTTAATAGGTAGGTGGCAACTACAACCTTACTTTTTTAAAACATTTTTTTAAAAAAAGGTTATTTGACTACCAGTGTGTAGGACAGATGGAAGAGGGACCAGGCTGGAGGTGGAAGACCAGTTAGAAGGCTGTTTCAATGACATAAGAGAGAGTAGGGATACGTTGGAGGTGATGTTGGTGGTGACAGGAAAAAGAAGAAGAATGTTTACCAAGGAATGAAGAAATAATGAGGAGGTAAGATCTCCAGGATTTATGACTGAAGAGAAGGGAGGGAGAAGCATAAACGACCCCCTCACGTTCCTAATCAGGGAACTGTGTAGACAGCAATTCCACCCACAGTAATTGTGGAAAAGGCTTTGGAGTTGCGTATTGAGTTTAGTTTTAGACAGATTGATCTGAGGTATGTGTGAGATATGTGGGTGGAGGTTTCCATTGGACTGTTTGTTGGGAATTTGAAGTTGTGTGGAAAGGGCTGGAAGCTTACCTGGAGCTCATCAAAATGTTAAAGAATATCAGAGGAGTAAAAAAATAAAATTCTCACAGAGTATGTCCAGTGAGAGAATGGTGGGCTAAATCTATTCCCATTCTCCTCTCAGCAATTTTCTTCCAAAACATAACCTTTATTTCAACAACAAGATATTTAATTAATACTTTAACAATGTGAAAATTAATAAGTTTATGATTTTCTCTTGCAAAAACCTGCCTCAGGTTCTGTAAATTCTTAATTATGTTATTATTTTTCACAAACTCAATCTATTTCTGTTAGTTCTGGATAGTCTGGCCCATTGCCCATTGTTTACAGAGGTCAGTGTTCTCTTCACTAGGTTGCCACTGGAGACTGGCAATGATGACAGGGCTACAGGAATCAAGCTGGGCTTGGGCTTCTATTTTTTGAACTTCTTAATTTAGCTTTTTTTTTTTCATTTTATTTCGGAATATTCACAAGTTTTAAAATTTTAAAGGTATATAAATACATACAGCAAAAAGTCTCTCACCTACCTATTATCCATACAATTTCCATCCCTGCTCCAGGTAATCACATTGTTAGTTTCTTGTAAAGCTTTTCAGAATTTCCTTAGCATATATGAGCAAATAAAAGTATATAGGCTATCCTCCCCACCAACTTTCATTTCCATGCAAAGATTTTAGAGTATACTTATAGTTCTGGCCTCTGTGTTTTCACCTAATGGATCTTGAATATTTTCCCATATCAAGCAGAAAGATTCATCATCTCGTAAAATCGTAATTTATTTAGCTAGTGCTCTATTAATGAGCTTTTGGGTCATTTCCACATATTTGCTACTACAAATACCAATGCCATGAATAACATTGTGCATGTGTTATTTTACACTTATGTAAGTACACCTATAAGATGCATTCATAGATGTGGAATTACTACCTTCAATATTTTATTTTGGTAGATACTGCCAAATTGTCCCCTATAGTGGTCATAGCAACATTTATTCCTATCATCAATGTCTGAATGTCATCCTTCCCTACAGCCTTACCTACAGAGTGTAATATCAAACTGATTGTGGGGAAAATGGTAGCTCAGTTTTAATTCCCATTACTCTTAGTTTAAATAAAGCTGAATATATTTTCATTTGTTCCTTCTATGTAAACTATTCGTCGATAACCGTAGCTTATTTTCTGTTGAGCTATTGATCTTCTTACTGATTTCTGGGAATGTTAGACCTTTGTCTAGAATGACCAAATCAAATGTGTATCGAGCTGGTGGCATAACCACACAGAGCTAAAACACAATTATTTGATGGTATGTCCCTTCTGGGAGACAGAGACAAAAAGAAACACACACACACACACACACACACACACAATACACAAATACATGTGCACACACCTTAAACTGATTTCAGTAATCATAATGTTGATGGTGACAGCATGAACATCTTTAATACCCAAATTGTGGTCCCTAAATTTTGTTTCCCATGGAAAGCAATCAGGGCTCCATTGGAGAAATGATTGAGTACAGACAGGTCTATGGAAGGAAATCTATAAGATAAACCTAGAACCCCTTATCATACTGAGAACAAGGAAGCTAGTAAAGACTACTGAGGTTGTGTCAAAAGTACTCAAAAGTCAAACTGAAGACAAAAGATAAAATTAATTTGAGCATCAATAAGGACACTAACTGCAATAGATTAAAATACAGCATAATGATACCACAGGAAGACAGTGAGCAAACTCCAGATGATAGAAACTCTCCAGATTCTTCAATAATAATAATAATAATAATAATAATAATAATAATAATAATAATAAATTGACAGGAAAAACAAGAAGAGAGGGAGTAAAATAAATCTATAATTTATAAAAAATAAATCTATAATTTAAAATCTATAATTTAAATCTATAATTTAAAAAAGTTAACATGAAGAGATAATGTTAACACATTGCCATGTATGGAGTTTATTTGGATCTTGATCCAAACAAAACAAAATGCAAAGTTAGAATCAGTTACTCTCTTCATTTTAAGACAAAGAAGTAAGTCATTTGTTTTCCCAAAACAGTCAACACGTGGGAGAAAGAATTCCATGTGTAAGAGCAGCCGAGAACTAAAATCAGACCCCAGGACTCCTATCCTAGTAGCCAACATTTCAAACAGGGCAACGTGATCACAGAGGGAGAGCAAGCAGTAGCGTATTCAGCAATAAAATTTCTGACAACTTGCAGCATTTACCGTGTCAGCCATAATTTCCGTCATTGTCGTCATTGGCATCCTGCATAATAGTGGAGCTCTGGTGGTAGCTCCACCACCAGAGCTGGAAGAGTAAGAAGCAGAGGCTCCCTAGATCATGGTCATCCCCAGGATCCTTAGTGCTAAAGCCCTTGGGCCCCTTCAGGTCAGTTCTGAAATGATATACATCTTGTGTTATAGCATCTGAGTAGGGAAGGATTCTTAGCCACTACTGGCTGAGATAAAATCTCACCTCCTGCCCAGCTGAAGAGTAGGGTCTCACCTGAGACAGGACTGAGGGATGACCCATCTCGGGTGGGATTATTGTGTTTCCAAAGAAAAGGGACCCTGTGCAGATAGATAAACAGGCTGCTTTCCCCAGGACGGCACTACAATTAATTACATGGTGTCAGGAAACAAACAAACAAACAAACAAACAAACAAACAAACAAACAAACAAAGAAAACTTGTTCCTCTGTCCCTTGCTGGTTACATAGGTCCCTGTATATGTCTTATTTAGTCAAAAGCAGATAACTGAGTCTCCTACAGTTGAAATGAGGCCATCTCTCAAGAATTGCATGAACCCGTTTAGTGCAATTAAATGCAGGCCTGGATATTATTCCCTAAAGTGGTAACCGTGATTATTTCTGGATGATGGGGTTTGGGATGCTTTTTCACTCTCTTCACAATGCATAGGAAGTATTTTTATACTTGAGCATAAAAATACTTCTATTTTGGAAAAGAAAAATGAACAATTTTCGTAACCCAAGAAATATTGTCCCCACTGGCCAATTACTCACCATTTCCGAGTGCTCTGTTGCTCCCCACACCTGATGAGGGGGATCTGAATCTCAGAAACATCTAGCTCCATCAGCTCCTAATTGGAAACCAGGAACCAGGACTGCACCATTCCTGGTGGTCTTTTCTGAGAGTGAGACTAGGTGATAGTAAACCAGGTATCAAGTCTCTCCCTGGTCCACTTTGTTGGGACCCTCTGTTGAGCCCAGTTGACCCCGACGGTGACTGTCAGCCCAGCTAACAACAACCCTCCCTGATGTAGGTCTCAGCACTCCTACGTGGTGCCCTACCTGGATTTCAGTCCTCATTGTGTATGCTTGTTCTTCTCACCAGGTTTCTCAGTGGCCCATCTCAAAACCAAAGTAGCTTTTTCTCCTTGAATTAAAGACACATGTGACTTTCTGGGTTCGTATTTGGGAGCAAGGATCTCGAGTCAGACAACACTGCCACCTGACTTTAGTTGTTAAGTTAATAAGGATTCTTAGGCTAACATGGAGTGAGCGATTCCTTATACGTGGAGCCTGGCTTGGATTTCAGTCCTGCATACAGACACATCGATTCGCTAAAAGTTGCTCTCTTCGAATGTGTCTGAAGCCTGGAGTATCAGAACAGTGTTCCCGACTGCACAGTGCTCTGCAAAATGTCGAAGATGCTGAGCTGCTAGAGGCTGGGACCTGTGAGCAAGGAGCCAGAACAAAGGTTAGGCTGTCACCAGTGAACTCCTCTCCATGAAAGCGGTGAGAAGGACCGGGAGGCTTAGCCGTATGCCAGGGGGTTACTCTGTGAAAATGCACAAGGTTGGCTGTCCACCAGGACATAAGTTTCCCAAATAGAGTCCTGGAGGGAGAGAGATCCAGCTAAAAATAGCTGTGACGTCCTAACGTTGATTTTTCTTCTTCTTTTTTTTTTTTAGTGAGTTCACCTAAAATAGCCTGGCGATAGATTTGTTTGCCCTTTAGTAGAAAAAAAGAAAACAGAGGTCAAGAACTGAAGCTAAGCTTCTAAAAAGCCTGAAGTTTCTGCCCAAATACATGGGGTGTCACTTAGGAGTGATGGCCATGTACACTCTCATGGGGTGGCCTGGGAGAAAACGGCCAAGGCCTGAGTATTTCCAGGGAGCAGGACTAACTCTCCTGGCCGTAAGGGAGTTGACTAGATACTGGATGGGCAGCCAAGCATTGGAGGGTGGACAAGCCTCCAGCTTAGGGGAAGGTGCCGAGATCCAAGATCCAGCTCTGAGCCCAGCATTTGAGGAAACCTAGTGACAGTTCTGAAATTGTTTGGTCTTTTTTTCAACCGGTAATTACATCAAGTCAGAGTCAGGATGGCCCAATGTCACTAGTAGAAACAACCTCAACACAGGGAAGTGGGTTTACCTGGAGCTAAGGTCAGGCGAGGAAGAAGCCCTGCATAGTAGGCCAACTACTTAGAAGTCCTTAGAGAATTCCCTCCTCTCAGAGGCTTTTCTATTTCTCTATCATTGCCTCAGATGGAGGATGGCCGGCTCCCTCCTTGTTTCCCTGTCCCTGGCCTCCCGTGCCCTGACATCTGCAGCGCAGCCTGGCTTAGATCCTTTGTGGAAGCCTCACTGAGATGAGGCCTCTCCCTGGGCACTCCTTTGAAAGACAAGCCCTAAGTCAGGTCTCAGAGCACCAGGAAAAGAAGGCAGTTGTATTTTCCTTAGTATCAAAACAATCCAACTGAGAGTTTAAGGCCGTGTAGTTATGATCACATAAATACAAACAGTGCTTTGTATTTTGTAAAGTGTTGCCCTCTACACTATTTAATTTTTTTAACAGCCCCTAAGGGGGTATCCATTCACTGAGCAGAAACTGCTACAACTATTTTACAATTGAATAAATTGAGGCTCAAAGAAGCTGAGCAAACTACTCAAAGCTCTACTACGGTCAGTGAATTTTAGAAAAAAAGTCAAATCCAGATCTGGTCTCCCCACCCATGCTCCTTCACTACCTTGCAGAATTATTAAGGGGAGGGGGCAGACTGTAGAGGGGTGTCCCTGGATGAGATTCAGCACAGATGGTGCGAAGAAAGGTGGCCGATGTAATTGCCACTTAGTACTGTGTGACCTTAGGCAAGAATTCTGCCTGTCCAAGGGAGTAATCACCGGATTCATCTCACGCGTGGTCAGGACTAAATCAGACAATATAGGTGAAACTTGGTGTAGAAAAAGTACTCGATAATTTTAGCTATTTTATTACTATTATTTTCATAATGTTCACAGTACAGAGCCTAGTATCAAGCTGTTAAATTCAGAAGCCTAGCTTTGACAAAATACTGGGAACAAATTTCTTCTCCACGATTGATAAAGTCAGAAAACAGGTGTGCACTTTCCAAAGTGAAGTGTGGCCGTCCCTGCAGACGAGTTTGTGTTCTGCTCGAGGGCTTGTCTCCCCTCAGGTGAGCTGCTCCAAAGAGTCTTGTGAGCCTGGCAGCTGAGCAGGTGCTTCTTGTCACAACCCGAAGGTTAATGACATCAGGCCACGTTTGGCTTAGCCGTCTTCACAGAGTGGATAACTGCTGCTGCCTTTTATCTGCACACACACACTCATTCATTCTCAAATGCTTTCTGAGGTCCTACTATGTGCTAGGCACTGCTCTGGCACAGGAGTTAAGTCAGAAAGTAAGACAAATAAGCTCCTGCCCTCATAGGTCTTACTTTCTAGGGTGACTAAGGCAAGCCTTCCCTCTGTCCTGCATTAGTAGTGCTGGCAGTGGACGGGGCTGGCATTCGCCTCCTCACTCTTGCTGATGCCAGCAGTCCTGCTTGTGGAGACACAGCTGTTTCTTCAGGTATGCTAATGCAGTATTTCTCTGAGGGTGAAGTGCAGCTGCAAACACATCTTCTCTCCCCAGACCACTGGCAGCACCAGCGTGCTCCAGTACAGTCCCAGGAATATAATCCTCAAAGCCCATGTTGTGGGGATGCATACCTTCTATCTGCTCCCCAGCATTTCACCCCACTATGGTCCCTTCCTCAGCTTTCTCACCTCTGCATTCCTCTACCTCAATCTCCCTTTCCTTAATACTGTCCCCACCCCACCCCCCAATATTCCACCGTGGGCCTCAACTTCCCCCTGTACTCCACCTTATCCTTTCCCTGCAAACCCCAAACCTGCAGAAATCTCAGCTCTGGTACCTGAGCTTCCTCTAGCCTTGGTTGTCCCTCGGCTCTCCCTTCCCAAGCCCCACACTTCTTCAAGTTCCCAGGGTTCCTCTCCCAGATGCAGCCTTGCTGACCTGTCTCTTCCCCTACCAGCTTTTGTCTCCACACTGTCTTCCTCCCTGATCCCGCAGTGAGTGGTGTTCCCTCTCCTGCTGGAATTTTCTTTCTCAACCTTACCCACCCACTCCCTCCCCTGTTCCCTCTCTCCTCCACCAGCTGTAGGCCCTCCTTGGTCTTGGTTCTTGTGACCCCTGCCCTCTCCCTCTGGGGGTCACTTTCCCTCTGGGTCTAGGATCTGTCCTAATTTTCATATGCATAAGTTCCCCTTAAATAGGAGTTTCCTTTTCAACATTTAAAATTTTTAAAAAGTGTGGAGTCAACTTAAAGAGAAGTATTATGCAGTAATGGTACAGAGGGTAGGCAGAATTGAGAAGATGAGATAAGGATGGAAGTTTGGGGAATAGTTGGGGGGCAGTTAAATCTTTCAAACCCAAGTGCTGGACTGTCTCTTAAGAATGGATTTTCCTGTTACTCATCAGGTCATCTGTCATGAGCTGATTTTAGAGTGACCACTCAGAGGACCCTATCATTTCAGGTCCTTGAGGAAAGCCTCTCACTAGTCCCCAGGGCCCAACAACTGCACCTTGTCCCACAGTGTAGAGATTTTCTCCCTAAGAGTGGGTTTTACTTCCAAAGTTAGCCTGTGATTAAACTGGAGCTCATCTTCCCCATAAAGACTCTCAATATAAGATAATTAAATTCCAGATCAGTATGCAGAGTGCCGCATCACCCACAGAGTAGTTGTCCAGAATCTAAATGGTAGTCTAAGGCCCTTGGCCCCATGAGTCTTGCCTGTGGGCTCTGACTGCCACCTCAAGCTTATTGAAAGGAGACTGAGAACTGGGGCTCAGTAGTGTCGTGAGAGTAACATCTATCTAAGTGTCTATCTGGTCTGAATAAGGTCATGGGGAAGGCTTGCTAAAAATGTGAATGGCTAGACCCTACATGCAGTTTAATAGAGTCTGAGAATAAGAGATCTCAGGAATCTGTTTTACAATGAGGTCTCCAGGTAATTTTTATGCATCCTAGAATCTGAAGACCAAAGCTTCAGTGGCTTGGCAACCCTCAGATCAGCCAGGGAGCGGGTACAGGAGTGGGGCCAGGCTATGGTTGGCAAAGGCCATGAGGCCGTCAACAAGCCAAGTGTCTGTAATGCATAAATTTGACCTACCTACAAACTCTACCCTCTTCTCCTCTTTACACATAAATTCTGCAGGCTGCCTTTTGTAATTGTTTCTCTTCAAAACTACCCTTGGTATTCGGTGGAACTTAATTTAATTTACTCTTATAAAATCCTATGTAAATCAACCATTATGAAGTGTTTGGATCAAAGAAAGCCTCAGAGGAAGCTATTACTTAAGATAACACCAGCTCCAATAAGAACCAGTAAGAAAATAAATAGATAAATTCAAGATCGTAATGCAATAGGAGTTTATTTCTTTCTCACACAACAGTTCAATGGGGGAGAGGGGACTGAAGGAGGGGCCATCTCTTCTACACAGTCATTTGTGACCCAGGCTGCCAGTGGCTCTGCCGTCTTAACACGTAGACTTTAGGGTTACCCTGGAAAAGGCGTATCCAGACAGCATATGTGGAAATAGTGCACAATGGAGCTTTTTATGAGCCGGGTCTGGTAGTTACCATTCCCACTAACATTCTAATATTCTATCAGCTAGAACCCACACAGCTGACCACACCTAACTGCAAGGGAGGCTGGGAAATATTGTTTGTTTATGTATATGTACAGATAAAAGTGGAAACAGTGTGGGGAGCAGCTACTTTACCTTTTTCCATAGGCTCCTTGTTTGAAGCTGAGGGAGATCTGGGAAGACTTTCTGGAGGAGGTAAACTGCATGAGGCAGACTGACATTCATTTTCAAAATAAGAGCTTTTCAGTCACATAGAGCTTGGTTTTGCTAGCTGTGTGACTGTCAATCAAATCACTTAATCTTTCTGAGCCTCGTTTTCCTCGTTGTAAAATGGGTATCAATAAGAGAATCTAACTTACAGTATTGTGAGAATTAATAGAGGTAATGCAGGTAAGGTGAGTCACAGAGGCCCTCTGGCTCACGACAGGGTTTCAATAAATGTTAGCTAAAGGAGAATATAAATTAGATGGACAAAAAAGAGAGAAAAGTGAGTTCTATGCAAAGAGACAGCAAGGACGGCTAAAACATTATTGCTTACACAGAGAAGTAAAAGAGACTGGGGATTGCTAGAATGAGGAGTGGTTCAGGGAGCTGTTGTGGAAGAGGAAGCCAAAAAAGGTGGGGCAAGGCCATGTCTGGAGTTGAGTTCTGCTTCTGGGAGAGCTTCTAACCGCCAATCACCCTCATTTCCGAGGCCTTGGAGGAATGACTGCAATGTGCGCCCGAGAAGCTCCCGGCCTCTGCAACTACGCTCACACCTGAGCAGCACGAAAGTGGCAGCTCCATTGGACTTCCTGAGCCCTGGGGACCAAGAGGGCCCCGCCAGTGGCCATCTCAGCAAGAATTACTGTGCTTTGTGGGTTTCTGGGGGGCCTCCCAGAACTTTTTCCTCTGCTGAAGAATCCAGAATCTTTCTCCGTATGCCCCAGAGGTGGGGTTCAGGCAGTGAGGGGAGAATCCTCACAGAGTAACTGTAACCCATTAAAACCAAATCTCCAAGTCAGATTTAATTTAATTTAGAAGAAAAGAAGCATAACTTTCCCAATTTTGTGGACTACGCTTCATATTCTACACCTTTATAGAAAAATACTAGATACCTGTATTAACCATGTCTTTTATTTTCTATATTCTGATGCTTTGACATCTGGGATCTTGCTGACCCAGAAGCAATTGCCCCCTCACAGGGTCTGTCAACTCCTAGAGACAGTAAAAATCTTGACCATTGGTGTGCCTTTCAAATGCAAACCAATCAATCAGAGCCTACACCTCCAACCAACTCCTTGACCTGGTTTCATACTCTAGGCAACTATCCACCTGCCCTAGTCACCCCAGGGTCAGGTACCAGACAACCAGGGACAGCTCAGTGCTCCAGAGCCACTGAAATTACTCCAAGCAGACAACACTGCTTGCCCTGCTTCATCTGCCTCTTCTCTGGAAAGCGCAACAAAGGCTATTGTCCACATTCGCTCTTCACTCCCTCTGCCTCTTGATGTTTCCCCACTGGCCCCTCTGATATAACATCTCCCCGAGAACTGTAACAAACTATATTTTCAATGGCAATCATCTCCTGGTCTGATGGCCTTAGTTTTTCTATAAATAAACCATATTTTAAAACAATACCATTTATTGTTTATTTACTTCATGCCAGGCAAGAGGACACCTAATGTAAGACATGTTGTCTCACCTCATTCAACCCTCATAACCACCCCATAAGGAAGATTCTATCATTAACCCTGTTTTATAGATGAAGAAATTTAGGCAGAGAGAGGTTAGTTGTCACCTATAAGTGGCATAAGGCAGGATGTGAATCCATCTGATTCCAAATCCACATTCTTAACCACTCTCTTACCATTTGTTGAGTGCCACCTAGGCCCCAAAATATAGCCTAAGGGTAAAGCAGCTAGGCCATACCTAGGGGCTTTGGATTCCAAGGAAAATACCCTCCCTACCTCTAACTCCCAAGAGATGGTCTAAGGTGCCTTCTCCTCATAGTGCTCTGGACCTTGCCTACTTTTGGGCTGTGATAAAATGCCCTGGGAACATACTTCCCTGTTTCATATCTTCCAGGGCAAATGAGGAATTACAAATAATCCACATTTATTCATCTTTAAATTCTGAGCATTTGGCATAGTATTCAGCAGTACTTTACATAGTGTATAGCACCTAGCGGGCATTCAAAAAATATGAGAGGATAGATGGATGGATACCCTGTCTCCTGGTGTACCATGCCAGGCAGAGAGAGTTCTCAGGGAGAAGAGCCAGAGCTGGGGGCTTTGGGACTAATCTTGACAGCAGATGAGATGGCTGATTCAGAGCACATCACTGTGGCATTACATTTCTTTCAAATGCAACTCAAAATCCACTTCCTCCAGGAGGAATGCCAAGTGGCCTCCTAGAGCAGGACAAGTTGTACCTTCACAGGAGACCAGGAAGCTAAAGCGTGGAAATGCCATCATTAATCCACAAACAGCAGGGAACTGGGACCCCGGCTTCCACCGCAGGAAAAACAAGCAGCTCTCAGAACTGCGTGCTTCCCCTGTGTGTCCCCATGTCCATGAAGGACTAAGAATGATGCAGGCAGAAACGATTCCAGCTCATTTACAAGCTTCCAGCTATTTTTAGCTCATTGATCTCTGTGGGGCCTTGCAGGGCTCTCGGTTTGAGGTGAAAGCTGGGGAAAGCTCTATAATTCTTTACAGAGACTAGGTGCCGTACTTTTTTCCCTGGGTTCCCACCAGCCTCAGAGAAGTAGCTTGTCTTTGCAAGGCAGGAAAAAGAGAATCAGTCAGGGAGGGAGGGCAATGAAATGAGAAAGGAAAGCTGAGACATGGCAAGAAACAGGGAAGCATGTACCGATGCAAAATTGGGTCAGAAAGAACAGTGTTTTGAATGCAAAGCAGGAAATGTGAATAGCGGCCTCAGCAGGGCCAGATGCTTGCCTGGTGGGCATCTTCCCAGCCCTGCAGGAACTGTGGTAGACCTCACCTCCTGCCAGTCTTGAGAACCAGACCCATAGCCACGGAGAAGCCCCCTCCTTTTTCTCTTTTTCCATGTGCCCTGAGGTCATTCTATTTCCTAATTATCATTCCTTCCTAAAAGCGGTAAGAGAAAAAGAAGAGAAGCAGCTCAAATTAAGGCAGCTTTCTTCTCATCATCTCTAATTTAAAATCTAAATGGTGGGAGAGATGAAAGCCATTGACTAAAAAAAGATCATCTGTGGATTTGTGAATTACTGACAAGTTCTGTTATCTCTACTGTTTCTGATTGGCAGAGATAAGTGATGATTGGCCTTTTTTTTCTACCTCCAGTTCCAGAGGAAATTATGGTCTGGCTTTCCTTCCCTCTAGGTATAGGCTGCTTAATTTAAGACATTAAAAAATCACCTTAGTTCCAATGATTTCTAAGCAAATAAGTGAGTCGTGGTAGTAACAGTTGCATGCTGTTACCAAGAAGTTGTATGTAAATTGAATTTTTGTATTTTTGTAGGTCGAATCATATTTTAAGTGTCCTGATAGCTCAACAGTTATGGACTCATCTAGAATCCTAAACTCCTGTTAATTGAATCCCTCAGCAGTACTATATGCAGTCGTCCGTGACCTTCTTGAAATAGGTGTGATTCCTTGACCCCCACATTCACCTGGCTTCCCTCCCAGGTTGCAACCTGTGCCTTCAATGTCCTTTGCTGCCCCTGCCTCTACTAGACCTCAAAGTACTAGAGGGACCCAGTGTTCTACCTCTAGACCTCCTGTCTTTTCCCTCTTCCTAGATAATCTGGAGGGTGCCCATTCCCTGCATTCTCAAGACTTTCAAATATGTATCTACAAGTGGTGTCAAGGTGGAAATTTTTTCTTCTACCCTTCTAAGTTTTTTGGCTAATCTAATAATTAAATTGACATAAAATAGATTATCAGGAGAAAAACAAATTTAATTTTGTACATACAAGAGCCCCATAAAAACATGAGACCCAAAGGCAGTCAGGCAATTGAGGCTTATATGCCATGCTGAGCCAAGGGGCCTAGGGCTTCAAAGGGGAAGAGGGCAGTTCACAAGGAGTCAGGAAGAGCAGATGTTTGGTAATTAGATGTTTGTCCTGTCAAGCAGGAAAGTCTTTTCAGATAAAAAGTTATCCTTAATAACAACTCTCTTTCTGTGCCAGGCCCCCTATCTAAATTATTTTAGGCAATTAAGGGAGAGGTAAAACTTTTTCTTAAGTTTGCTGGGTCTTGATCGCCTTCGCCTCAAAATAATTCACATGTCAAAGTGGTACACTTTGGCTTCCTTTAACTGAATCCGTCCATGAGTTCTAGATGCGCAAATACAACTGCCGTCTGCATACCTGATAGGCATCTCAAATTTAACAGGGGTAAAATAAAACTGTTGCTTTTTTTCCCTTGAAAATACACTTCTACCCTAGCGTTCCCTGTCTCAGCATATGTAGCATCATCTACCCAATTGCTAAATTCAAAAACCCCCAAATCATCCTTGATTCCTTTCTTTCCTTCATCCGCCACATTCAATTCACTGTTAATCCTGTTGGTACTAATTCAGAAGTCAACATGTAATCAGAATCTGGCCCCTTCTCAACACCTCTGCTACTCTGGTTTTCTGCTACCTGCATCTCTCCCTAGACTCTCTCTGCAGCCTCCTTCCCAGGCCCCTGCTCCATTCTTGCCTCTTCAATCCATTTTTCATAGAACAGGGCAAGCCTTTGAATGTATAAATCAGATCTTGTCACCTCCTTGCTTAAAATCCACACTCAGAATAAGTCCAGATTCTTCATCTAGGCCTTTAAAAACCTAAATCAAGAGCTGACATTTGCCTCCCTTGGGCCAAATAAGCACTCTGCCACCTCCCACCTGTTTTGTAAATAGAATTTAATTGGATATACCCACACCTAATCATATGTAAATGATCTATGGCTACTTTGCCATCATAAGGGCAGAACTGAGGAGTTGAAACAAAGACAGCGTGACCCATAAAACCTAAAATATTTACTATGTGGTCCTCTATAAAAAAAATGTTTGTATTCCTCTGCCCTAAATGACCTGGCTCCTGCCCAGCTCTCCCATCATGTCTCCATTTATTCCCTGCCTCATTCACAATGTTCTGGTCACACTGGCCTGCTTTCTCTTCCTTGTCCATACTCGGCCCTGCCGTAGCATCTTTGCACTTGTAGCTCTTGCTTGGTTTGGTCTCTCTCCAGATCTTCACATGACTGCTTCCTCATAATTTAAATCTCAGCTCATGCGTCACCTCTTGTGAGGTTACTATTCCAGCTAAAACATCTCCACATCTATATATATATATATGACTGTGCCTATATCTATATCTGACTATGTCTAGGTTTGCATCTATGTCTATGCCTCTACCTTTTTCTATGTCTATGTCTGTGTTTATATCTATATATCTATATCTATGACTGTAAGTATGAAAAATGAATCAATTATCTGTCAAAATGTAAAGAGTTTGAGGGCAGAGACTGACTTATTTACCTCTATGTATCCAATACCTAGTACTGTGCCAGATAAATATTTGTCGACTGATTGAATCTTTGTAAAGCAAATTATTCTTTATGATATAAATAACCAGGCTTTACTTTGTTATGTAAATTCAGATGTTCATATACCAAATAATCTTGATTTTCTACATACTTCTCTGCTAGCCAAAATCCTTTCAAAAACCATGTTGTTCTTTTTTTGTTATAATTAATTTCTACCATTGAGTGCTCAGTACCAGGTCAATACATTACATACATTATCCCATTTTACTTCTTATAACAACCCTGGGAGGAAGGTGTTGCTGTCTCTCTTTACTGGTGAGGAAATGGGTGTGGAGTTGCTAATAACTATCCCTGAGTCACACAGTTAGAAATTTATGAAGCCAGAATTTTAACCCATAGCTGTGTCATTTAAAATCTCATGTTGTTACTATTATCTCAAACTATGGTTGATCCCCTCCCCAGTGCTATTTCTTCATAATCAGCAAACCTTAATGCATCAGTAGATTAGTTTAGACCACCCTGTCAGACTCTAAGAGAAATTTAGACATCTCTAATTATTTAATAGATACTTGAATAGCCATGAACCTGGTGAAGAGTCTTGCCAAAGTCTGAAGATAGTTAGACACTTGGGGTTGGGGAGGGGCATCCATCAGTTTTGGTGCTTCTATTTTAATAATGCCTCAATGGGCTTCTCAAAATTTGGGAACCTGGAAACAAAGAATAAAACAAAAATAGTGTTTTTAAAGTCAAGTTTATTGAGACACAATTTAAATAGAGTACAATTTTACCTTTTTGGTGTATAGTTCTGGGGATTTTAACAAATGTATACAACTAAGTAACTACCGTCATAATCAAGATAATAGGCCATTCCCACTGACCACAATATACCTCTGTGCCTTTTTGCAGTCAATCCGTTTCCCAGTGGTCTTTGTCAACCACTCATCAGTTTTCTTACCTTTTCCTAATGCCATGCATGTTTTACTATGTTGCTTTTTGAGTATGGATGCTTTCACTTACCAGAATCCATATGAGATTCATTCATTTTGTTACATGTGTCAATACTGTTGTATTGCTCATGAGTACTGCATTATGTGGATGTACCACAGTTTGTTTATCCATTCACTGGTTGAAGATCATTTGAAGAAGATTGTTTCTGGTTTTTGGCAATTATGAATACAGCTACTGTAAACATTCCAGTACAGGTTATTGTGTGAACATATGCTCTCTCTCTCTGTTTCTTTCCTACTCTGAATTGAAATTTCTGAATCATGTAGTTTAACTTTATTTTTTAAAAATCTGTCAAACAGTTTTCAAAAGGTCTGTACTATTTTGCATTCCATTCAGGAATGTATGAGAGATAATGTTGCTCAACATCTTAGCCAGAATTTGTTCTAGTTGTTTTTTTTTTTTTTTTTAGCTCTTCTAATAGACTTATACACTAGGCTCATGATTATTCAAATATATTTCATTTGCTATTTAATTACGTTGAGTATGTTTTCATGTACTTATCTCCTATTCAGATATCTTCTTTGCTGAAAAGTGCTAAAATCTGCAAATTTAAAAAATTGGTTGTTTGTTTTCTTATTATTATTTGGAGAGATCTTTATATATTCCAGAATCAAAGACTTTATCACATATATGTTTTGCCAATATTTTCTCCCATTTTGTAGCTTGTCTTTTTGTTCTGTAGTATCTTTTGAAGAGTGAGTATTTTAATTTTGATAAGGTCCAATTTAAACATTTGTTTTGTTTTTCAATGAATCCTACTTCTGGTATTGCATCTAAGAAAGCTTAACCTACCCTAAGGCCATAAAGGTTTTCTCCTATGTTTCTTTATAGAAGTTTTACAGTTTTAGGTTTTATATTTAGGTCTATGATCTATTTTGAGGTTATCTCTCTTTCGATAGATAGATAGATCTGTATCTCTATCTCTATCTATCTATATCATCTATATCTATATCTATATCTATCTATATCATTTCTATCTCTATCTATCTATCTATCTATCTATCTATCTATCTATCTATCTATAAATATGATGCCTGGCATGGATCAAGCGTCTCTTTTTTACTTTTGGCTGTTTGCCAAAACCATTTCACATGCCCTGTAACATAGGTTTACAGGACATTTAAGTACACATATAGTTAACATGTGTTTACCTACATGTCCTCAGTAAGTCCTGTAATTATTCAGTTATCAAAGCATTTTTCAAGTAACTGTTGGAATCCAAGATACTAATCATGAATGACCACTGCCCTTAAGGTGTTTATCATCTAGTGTAGGAGAAACATATGTCAATAAGAACTATGATATGATGCATTGGGAAACAAGCTTCATATCATCTATTCAAGTGTAACGTCTGAATCATTTCATCATATATGTTAAGAACCAACTAGAATATTCAGTAAGAAGCTACATGACAGACTAAGAATGAAGATAACTAAGTAACTGACCCATTTCTTTGGACAACTGGTTCATGAGGGACATGGCAGAAATGCCAAGTCAGAATGTTTGAATGCTTCCTTATAATGACAGGTGCCTGAATATCTAAATGGGCATATTGAAATGCTGGAGAGCTAGTGAAAGCCTTGATCTTGAAACTACTCATTTTTCTGCTTTAATCAAGTCACTTAAGCATTCTGGGCCTTAGTTTTCACATCTATAAAGTAATAAACTTGGACTAGGTGCTCTATGCATTCCTTTCAGAAGAGAAAACACAAAAATTTGCAAATTTGATAATACATCACAGTAACACTGAAGGATACAGTCACATGAGGTGAGTTTAGGTGCTAGACTAGAGGATATAATTATTGAACATTTAGGCAAATATAATATATGGGTGGTAAAGGTATAAAAAACTATTTCTCATATTAAAATCAAAACAGATGTATTTTAGAGGGGTAAAAAGTATTCGTGAGAAAAAGAATTAGTGGTCATTATTGATATTTTCAATAAACCTGTGACAAGATTCTGTGCAAAATTTATTACAGTATTTTTCCCATATCAGTGATAACTCATTTTCTCCATCATATGTCCAAGGACATGCTTAAGAGATAGGAAGTAAAAAGTATGAAAAAAAAGGGACACTTTTTGAGTGATAAGCTAGAAAGAGCAGGAAATCAAGGAAGGCCTTAGTTAAAATTTTTATGTGTCTTGCGGAAAAGAATGAAACTGATATTAAACATCTCTCATTTGTGACTGTCAATCTAATGTGAACAAATTCTTGTGTAACCTTACAAAGGTGAACGTTTTAGGTAAGCAAAATTATATTTAAAGGTGGTCGGCAGCCAACGGACCAGTTAAGAACAAGAACAGTGACTTTGATGGTCCCAAAGGGTAGTAATTTCTTGACTCTAAGAGCTTATACAGTCAAAATGACTAAAGGAGGCTGGGGACATTACTTACTCGAATGGTATGCAGATTACCTCCAAATGGAGAGGGTCTCAGGAGCAGGAAACCATGAGTGAACCAAATCCCGATTGCTGAATATTAAGGAAGACATGATTGAACGGAAGGATTTATGTACGGGGTGGAAACACGAGGCCAGATTAAAAAAAGAGAGTGAGATTCAATTTAAAAATAAAAAGCTTGACATAGAATATGATCAGATATAAAGGTATTGACATTCTAAAGAGAATTCACCGATGTTTGTTTGCAAAATGTCTAAATGTAGATGAAGACTTGGTGAAGTTTAAAGTACATACACAATAGATGCTAAAGCTATGAATCTCATTACCCCAAGAAGAGATCATGAATGATAATTTCAACAATTTCATGTGAGGATTAGCTAATAAAATTTTGGGCTCAATCATCCATTGATTTAAAGTAATTGAATGCTTTCAGGATGATATACTAGAAGGACTGTTTGCTATCTTGATTCTGGGAAGCCAATAGCCAAACAAATGTTCTTTCACATTCTACCAGATCATAAAAAGTAGTAACTTTTATGTTGAGTTCTGAGGAATCTCATACTGTCAGAGCAGCTACAATTTGTCAAGTCCAAAATTTACATTTGGAGGAAATGCTTTCTGCAGATTTTCTTTTTCCATGCCAATCTCCTGACAAAATGAGCAATCGGCTTCCAAGGTGATACCTTCCTCTTGGCAGTGGTCATTCTGGCTGCCTCGCCAGAAAAAAGAAATCTCAAGTGTCCTGTTCATTAGTGGATCATTTCTGTATTAGTCACTCTCTAACCCCACTGAAATACTTAGATAGTTATAACGAGCACTCAGTGAATTACTACAGTCTCATTCAGAATCTAAAAGAATATCATGCTTAAGCCAATTAACAATAATAGTAAAATTTAAAATTTCACTTTTAAATACACCATGAGGGAATTTTGAGTCTATGTGAACAGACGATACCAAATACAGTTTGGTGGTTTAATCACACAAAACTTACAACCAAGATAACCAAATGCATATTTAGGCTATAATAAGGTAATTGTAATTAGTGTAATTTGACTCACTGAATGACTTAGGTGTTCAAAATAATCCTTCTTTGGAATCCTTTTAAGAAAGCCTTGATGGTCCCAGAAGGGCTTAAGGAACTGGTGAGCGGGAAGTGCTCAGGCAGTGATAGAAGTGGCTGCAAAAAAGGAGGCTGAACTCAATCTCAGGTGGGCCACGTCTCTATGGCCTGGCTAAGCTGGTTTCCTGTCATGCTACATTTGAACACACAGCTGTCCTGAGAGCTGTCTTTATAATTTCTTTCTCTAAGAATGAAGTTTCTAAAAGCAAAATGTGTCTTCATCCTTGACCTGGCCTAAGGGCATGAAGTACATACGTAATAACAGATCCAGGTCTGCCCTTATGATCATATGCAAAGCCTAAGTCTCAGTTAGCTACTGTGTTCTCAGAAAAGAGGAGGAAAAGACAAAGGAAAGAGAGTGCAAAGACAACCTAAGCTCAGTAAAGTAGGCGCAAGGAGGGCTGACATAACTTTTGGGGCCAACTGCAGAGGGAGTTAGAATATCTGCTGTGCTCCTCTTTGAAGGGAAAAGTTATGTGAGATTCCTTTTAATTTGCTCACAATCTGCATAAACCAAGAAAATCAAGTAAATTACCTTTGTTCTCACTCAGGGATATCTACTAAGAATTCCAGGCTTTATTCTTTGGCAGGGCTGATGTTCAGCCAACACACACAGGCAAAGCTTCTCCAGTTGTTAAAAATACTGAAAATATTTTTGTACTCTTTGGAAATCAACTGCTGCCTGGACCATTTCGAGTGCTGCCAGCTACCTTATTTGTCCTGGCTTCTCTACTGGGACCCACCGACCTTTGCCCACTCCAGCAACTAAAGGGTGAATGCTTGGCTCTGAAGGACCTTGCTCTAACATTGCAGTGTCCATTTTCTACCAAAAGTTAAATATTTTAGTTACCCTGTCTGCTGTCTGACAATGGTCATAGTGACACTGGCTACCCAACCAGGAAGTTGTTGAAAAGTAACCTAGGGCAGGACGACAAGGGAGATGGGTAGAGACGGATAAAGAGACTGACCCAAGGTTGCCTGGGGATGGTGAGCAAGGGCCTCTTAGTCCTGAGGGATCTTGGGGAGATGATACGAAGGATTTTCCTTGGTCCCAAGTGATACAACAGTACCACTTGCTGCCTCTAGGAGATGTTAGGAAGGAGAGATCACAGCTGAGGCAACAGAAACCCCAGAAGAGGAAAATCCTATGTAAATATGCAAGAGGATTAAAAATAGAAAAGGAAAGTTAATCCAAACCACAAGTGTATTTTCAGACTGCCAAGGTCCTGAACTCCTGCTTCTTACGCACCTCGATGTGAATGGCACTCTTACCAAAGTAAGAGGGAATTTAGCTCAACTGAGGGACATATAAGGAAGGTTAGGGGAACAGTTCCAGATGGGGTAGTGTAAAAATGCAGAAAGAACATATAATTCCTTTAAAGAGTAAATGCTACCAAAAGCCCCAATTATCACATGCATGTGTGCTCTCAGAGCTCACAGCACTTAAAAAATGTCCCTTTGGAGTATGGTATAAAATATGGCTACACCATAAGATTTCACTCATTTAGCACATATTTATTGTGTTAACAAATCTGGTCTCGGTTAGAACTGAAAAATGCAGAGGTAAGGCCCCCACAAAATTTTCAAGCAAATGATTTATTTTTTGTGATCACTTCTTCCATCCCCATTTCCTCCACTCTTTACTCTCCTGTGATCGGTCTAAAGCCTTCTGAGGGACAAGGGCTTTTTTGTTTAAGCAGCAATCCCTATTGCAGAGGAATCATGAACCTCACATTCCATTTAGGACATAGAGGAGTGAATCTCCACCAGCCGGCTTTTGGGCACCATCATGAAGCATGGGAGAAGGCTTGTTAGGTGTTTGGCTCACTGTAAATCATTTTTCCTAGGATTGGCAGGAAAGGTCCCTGAACAAGTGGGTACTTTATATTTCGGGGGCATGGTTGTGGTTGTTCATACAGCCAGTTCTCTGTTTCTCATAGCCGAGTACAGATTTGGGCTGCTCTCTGACAAACGTATCATAGATGGGTAGCTTAAATGACAAACATTTACTTCTCTCCATTCTGGAGGCTGGAAGTCTGCAATCAAGACACTAGCATGGTTGGAGTTTTGGTAATAGCCTTCTTGCTGATTTAGATGCCTGCCTTCTTGCTGCAATGCATCCTTAAATGGTAGAAAGAGAGCGAGCAAGCTCTCTGGTCTCTTATCAAGGTACTATCCCATCATGAGGGTCCCAGTCTCATGACCTCATCTAAACCTAGTTACCTCCTAAAGGTCCCACTCCAAATACTATCACATTGGAGATTAGGCTTTCACATATGACGTTTGAGGGGACAAAAACATTCAGTCCACAGTAGGACTTGATAGTATTTGGGCTGAGCAATGTCTTGGTTTTCCAGGATCGGCACCACAAGCTGGGTGATCATGGAATATGAGCCAAAAGAGAGCACCAGCGTGCAGGGGGTTGAAAATGGGGTTTGTGGGGGTGGGGGTGAGGGCAGGCAAATAGTGAGGGATGAGAGAGGGGGACCATGAAGGAGTATTTATCACCGACAAAAGAATTGCTGGCCCATGATGATAGTAAAAGCAGATCAGCTTTAAGTCGATTTCATTATTGATTTTATGTTCTCTGCAGACAATGTGCTTTTATTTACTGCATGGGTGGGGCCACTCCTGCAGCTAGTGCCACTACCCCCTGCCCAGCTTACCCCTACACTGGAGGGTACAGCTCTATCTCAAGTTTCTGAACACTTATCAAAGTTATCCTGAGACCTAAAGTCTGAGGAGTTTCTCAGAATAAATTGACGATGGCTGTTAGAAACAGAGATGGAGGTAGGGCAGAAAACATGGGTCTTTATGTATCATGAGGACATCACTTCTTGCAGGAGGGTAGAGAGACAGGCTCTTCCACTGCCCTCTGTTCAGTCTCTGGTGACTGCAGCATCACAGGAGGCCCAGCCTGTGTCCTCCGGTTGCCAGGGCAATTTAAAAATAGCTTCTGCAGCCAGGGAAGTGGGCAGGGAGGGAATGAAGATAAGTGGCCTTTTGCAAGAAAACCAGCAGCAATGAATCTTCCTAGGCTTGATCTGGAGTGAGAGGGTCTCTTGCCATAAGGACCTTTCTGCTTGGGGTCTGCTGTGGACTCTTTCTGGAAAGGACCCAGCCGCCTCTGGAGAAGGGCCTGTTTCCTCTTTGGACCAGAAGCCAGTAGAACACCTACAGTCTCTGCATAAGAAAAAGAAACGGTCTGTCCTCGGTTCAGACTGTTCTGCCTGTTTGAGGAGGAAGGGCTTTACTAATCAGGCTTTCTATTGGGAAGGGGGCGGGTGCAGGGGGAGAAACATAGGATTCTGTTGGGTGCAGGGTCAGCAATAGCCTCAACTCTATTGCACCAGGAGTTTCCATATTTGGTGTTTACATAAATTGGTTGGTTTCTCACGTGGGGTAATACCAGCCAGACCCCCAGGCCAATGCCACCCTAACTTAGGATGTTTTCCCCATTCAACATAAGGGTTAGAGGCCAAGTGATATAATAAACTGACCAGATGATTTTAAAGGTTTAAAAGTGTCCCAGGAAACTGCTGTGGTTGAAATCTTTCTCTATTTCTCCACTCTTCACTTAAGACACTCAACCTCATTATTACCAGGCTTTGGGGAAAATCAACAGCAATTTTCTTTACCCAGAAAGATTCAAAATCCTTTCATTAAACTGTGTGAGAAACTTCCTCACTAAGCAGTTTTTAAACCCTCAGAGAAGTCACCAAAGTGAATTGTAATACAGTCCACCTTCTGTGTTCTGGGATTTGCATCCAAATATCCAACCACCTGTGGATATGTAGGCTATGAAGGACTTGAGCATCTGTGGATTTTGGTATCCACAGGGTATCCTGGAAATAATCTCTCACAGATACTAAGAAAAGACTGTACTTCATTTTATGAAATATTGTAAAAACATTTTAAAAATTATTAAAGAGTAATTTAAAACACAAAAGAGATGTAAATCTCAAATTTTTAATTATAAAATATATGTATATAAATATTATATCTTATAACTTTTTACACATATAATTATACATGTATATATTATGTAGATATGTATATATAATTATACATATATAAAATACAAATATGATAGACTATTTCTGGAGAATTCAATTGTAGTTATTTTTTTCTTCTATATGCTTTTCTTTATACAATATTTTATATTTTCTATAAGGGGCATTTTAAAAATCCTAAAAAAATATCAGTGTTATCAAAGTGAAAGCTGTGTGCTCTTCCCTCAGACACATCCACATGAAAACAAAATAGTAGCCTGGAAGCAGAAGTGGACTTCTCTTGCCTTAGAAACTCCTAGAGAATGTAAAGCAAAGGCAAGGCTTCTTGAAGGCAGAGGAATGGACTAGGTGACCTTCCCAGATCCTAAATTCAAATCACTAGTGAATTCTAACTTGCCCAAAAACTTTTTGGAGGGAGCCATTCAGAACTCTCTTCATAGTCTGGCATTGTCATCAATCAAAATGCTCTTCCTAGGTGGAGGTAGATGGGATAAAGGGGGTCAAATATGTGGTGACAGAAAGAAATCTAACTATGGGAGGTGAACACACAGTGTAAATATGTATATATGCCTTACAGCTAAAACTTACTGGATTTTAGTAACCAATGTCACCATAAAAAAAAAAAAATTAATTAAAAAAAAAAAGTTCTTCCTTACATGTAATCCAAATCCCTTCACACTAGCCTGCAAAATAGGCTCAGGAATGAACAGGGTCCTAGGGCCAGGCACTACCCAGAAGTAGCCCAGACACAGACACGCTCTACAGGGCAGTGGGGCAGGGCCTCACCACAGTGTAAAAAGGAGGAGGATGGCCATCTCCTCCAGTGTTTTGTTGCCTTATGCGTTTTTCAATTATATATGGTGACTCTGATTGACTGACAAATTTCACGTTGGGCAGGGTCTTAGTGTCTACTTTCTATGCCAACTGTCCAGCACCTTCTGTAAAATAAGTTAACCTTGATGGATTAAGTCTCCTTCTGACTTTAGGATTTTACAAGGGTTGTTTGGAGGTAAGCAATTGCTTCTAGAGTGTTTGAAAGGTGCCCAAACCCAATTTGCCCTCTGAAATCTTTGACGTAGTACGAACTACAAGTCTATGATCCAGGCACATACTGGAGGCCAAGGACTGTATCTAGCCAGCAGAGATGGTTGGTTTGGGCTCATAGTGTTATAAGGGCACAGACTTTAATGAGAATAAAACAATCACCAACATTTAAAAATAGGCACACTTTAAATAAAAATCTGTTTTTCCAGATTCTTTTGGAAAAACTGTAAAATATGGCAGCTCTGGGCCCTCAGGGCGATAGCCAACAGTTGGATCTGGGTGCTGGCTTCCCTTTTTGAAGGAGACGTGGTCTCTGCAGCTGCCAGGGACTCCATCATTTTCTATTGTCTCTACGACTCAGAGGCTGAAAGGCAATTTCCATTATCATGTTTCTTACATCAGATCTTCTTCATTCATTTATGCTACCTGTCTGACCCTCATAAGAATTTTTCAATCAATTTGCAGTTTTTGATATAATTAAAGCCCATTCGGGGGACAGATCACCTATCTCTCCTTTACAAAACTTAGCTCAGTAAGAACACATGTAAGTCCTCAAAAAATGTTTGTTGATTGCAGTTATTACATTATTTCTAACTACCTACATGAAGTTTGGCCAACGAAGTCAAGAAATCCCTGTGTTGAAGGTTTTTCTGTGTTCCTACATGAACTCTCTCATTCTCCACAAAGGTAAAAGGATCCGCTCCCTAGAGTAAGCCCCTGGCTACCACTGCTCTCAACTCATGCAGCTTTATTCCTAACCATGATATTTCTTCAGACTGTGTCTAAGGAGATTAAGTTTACCCCAACTTCTCACTTACGAGAGGACTTGGCAGTTACCTATCCTTGGAGACAGAAAAAGGATTCTGGGCTTCCTTCACAAATCACTTTTGACAGTTTAAAACATAAGAGCATATTTTTCATGTACCAACCATACAAAGACAGAATCCTCATCCTGTTTATTTACATCACAAGTTTGGATAAGCTGCCAATAAGTACAGAGATGGCAGTTTTTAGAGATATAAGGGAGGGGGTAAGAAGAAATCAGTGTCTATTCATCTACTCCTTATCTCTGCTCTCAACAGAGCTGGTTTATCCTCCAGCCTCCATTCCTTTAATAGTTGTATTCTTCTGATGACTCTATCTTTGATCAAAAGGAAAACATGTTATAGGGTAAAATAAGTGGTTCAAAGAATAAGTCAAGAATAGTCAATTAAAGTAAATAACCTAAGGAAAATAATACATTATACACATTTTATTTAGAAATAAGGTAACACACTTTAGAGAGTGAGAGGGGGGTGCTAACTAGACAGGATGTTGGGACTACAGGCGTAACTTGGAAATGTCCCAGGAAAATTGGTATTTATGGCCATCCTATTTAAAAATCAGATGTCTTTGTTAAAATAGCCTAGGACAGTAGTCTTCATTCATAACAAGGTTGGATGCTTCACAGCAAAAATATTTTGAGCTACGCATAGCAAACCTTGCTGTAGTGGGGAAAAAATAGGTTACAGGCTATTAGGAAAAATTTCTAAGTGACTACAGGCAATCTCCAACTTTTATTGTTGTACTTCATCTGTTTATTAGAGGTTGTGTAAAAATCATCTCTATCTTGGCTCTCATCTCTACTCTGTCATTTCCAACTTTATGTCCCTAAGCGATGTCAAACAGGTTTAAATAGTCAAAGCATGTGTAATGCTGGTACTCAGTGACATCTTAGGGAGGCAGCAATAGGTCGTAGAGAAGGAGGTAGCCTTCATGGAAACTGGTAGAAGTAATAATTATGATCAAATGAACAACTATCGTATACTAGACCCTATTCAAAGGCAGAGTAAACTAACCCACAAGATAGATACATCACAAACAATCCTAACGCTGTCTCTGCAAGGTAAGTTAATCATTACGCTAACTGCTGTAACAAATAAAGTCTCAGTGTCTTCACACAATTAAGGTTTAATTCTTGCTGATATCACAATCTACTGTGAGACAAAAGGTTCTGTTAAGAAGCTGTCCTACCCGTGGTTACTCAGAGATCCAGGCTCTACTATCTCAGAAGCCTTCACTTCTGGCCATGTGATCAGGTGGAGAAAGAACAGAAATGATCACACTGGGACTTTATGGCCAGGCCTGAAATTGGTATTCATCACATCCACCCAATTATATTGGCCAGAACTAGTCATATGGCCCAAACCTAACTGCAAAGGGAGACTGAGAAATGTAGTTTTCTTTGATGCCTGGAAGAGATTAATGAGCATTAGCTAGTTTCTGCTAACATTGCTGTAGTCATCCATTTACTAATAAAAAATTGAGGCTTGGAGGTTAATAACTTTCAAGAGTTGAGCAGCTAAAGTCACAGCAGTTGAGATTTAACTTACGTGTGCCTGACTCCAAAGCCCCTGTTCTTTTAATTGTATCTCAACCTATGCAATCAACTTATCTGCTCCCCCCGTAACCAGCAATATAAAAGCGAGATCCTTATCAACCTCAGCTCATTTCCCAAGCGTTTCTCTGCCTACTTCCTCCGGTTTATGACAGACCAAGCTTAGATTTGGCCCTTTGTGCATGCCCTTTGGAGGCCAAGGCACACTACCTACCAGTGGTATCTTGTATCTTGTATCTGCAAAATTGCAAAACTCATGTATTAGTTATAGTAGCATTTTTGTAAATTCCATCATTTCTATGTGGATAATCATGTCATCTGCAAACAAAAGCAGCTTTATTTTTCCCTTTCCAATCTGGTTATCTTTTTTTCTTTATTTTATATCACTGTTAAATATCTGTGTGTGTATATGAGTCTATATACACACATTCTTTACTTTGGCAGCTAAGTGGACATTGAATATTAGAATACAAATAGTTTTATTTGTATAAAAATTTAATAATATTGAAAATTTTAAAATAAGTTTCAGCTTTATTTTAATAAATATTTTAAATATATTTTATTAAATGTTTAAAAAACAAATTCTATTCACTATCTTTTGTTGTTTGTCTTTAATTTTGAACATTTTAGGAAAAAACATTGAAAATATATGGAGAGTAATTTTAGTTTTTTATCTTTAACATAAAACATTTGCTTTATGTTTTTATTAAATATACTCTATTTTGAATAATTTCAATACAATTACATTTTAAATTTTAATCCTTTAGATCAATGCAGTCTAATAGAACTTTATGCAATGATAGAATGTCCTATATCATCTGTGTTGTCCAATATGGTAATCACTAGTTACATGTGACTACTGAGCACCTGAAATGTGACTGGTACAACTGAGAAACTTAATTTTTACTTGACATAATTTTAATGAATATAAATTAAAATTATCACATTTAGTTTGCTGTTATCATACTGGACAATGCAGTTTTAGATCATACTTTCCCCCAAACACAAATTAAATGAAGATCTTGAGTATAACTACATAATTAGTGACTTTGCTACAATAAAGGCAAAAAATAAAAATACCATGAATTATAAATGTCTTATTTGTTACTTATCCAAATACCACAGCCTCTTCAACAGAACTCTCAGCATATGTGATAATAATTATATTCAATTATTTTTGATATATTGTCAACTTTTGGTCAATTAGAAACCTTCAGCTTTAGATAATTTTTCTGTTTAATTATCTTGAAGATATATTTGTCAAGGAAGGAGGATAAATAGTATGTTGTTTCACTTTGTGATTTAAAACATGTAAATGTAGGCATATGGTATGTAGGTTACTGAACACTTGCCTTTGCTCTAACAAATGTTAGGGCTGGGCCTGCTCAGACCTGAGTCATCCACATGTGAAAATCATAAAACCACACATTGTTCACTGCTCTTAAGCCCCTGGAATGCCACTTCTCTTGGCTTCCCCTAGTAACAGCCACCACTGTGCCTGCCCCTCTCTGTCACCTCCAAAATCTATTGTTGATTGTGAGCTGCACTTTAAATCCTGCAAAATCCCTTCCCATCTACCTCATATCTGATGTCAGTGAAAGTGAAAAACTCCTGAAGCATCCTGACCAACAAAATGACTACAAGACATCATGCATTCTTCAGCAAAATTTAACTCTCTTCTACCACACTTGAGTAATGTGTACACACATTCTGGAGGGTGAAAAACTCTCGTAGACTCCTAACCTTGAGTTAAATTATTTTTATTATAATATCACATAAATATGTAAAGTGCCTCTATTGGGAAGTGATTCATGCCAACCCTTCCCATAACATTTAGCCTTTCTTATATTCAGTCAATCCATGGCTCTGGCTTCCTCAATTTTGGGTGAAGTCATCATTATTGTGCTACTCAATTTAGTTGGCAAAAGCCATAGCAACAAAAACAAGACACAAACTGTTCAAGTCCCTTTGACTAAAGGAAACCTATTGGCCAGGCAAGCACAGAGACTTCATGAATTCATGAATAAACCCCTCAATCAGTTCAGTACAATTATTTTGGGGTGATATTTTTATAAACCCTTACAGCTGAAGTCCTAGTGGGGCTAACTTTCCAAAAACAGTGACTCTAACTTTGAGGCAGTTTATAGTTTAGTAAAATTATTTTTTAATATTTGTCTGTTAATGAGCAGTTGATTGAAAGCAAATCAGCTCTTTCTTGGCAGTTTTTATAAGTGACTTATAAAAAGTGCCTTCAAAGCCATTTTAACTTTTAAAGATGCCAAATAGAAATATTATTAAGTGTCTATAAATATGAACTAATATTTCCTGAAATGTGCCCTGCAGGGACCTGCTTCTAAAAAGTGTTAATAGGCACTTAGCAAAAAAAGTAAGTAAATAAAGAAAGAAAATGAAAAATTTAAATTTCAGGACTTCAAATATGCTGATTGGAGAATGAATCTCCAAGAGAAAGCCCAATCAGCATATTTGAAGTCCTGAGAAGTTTCATTGTAAAGAAATTTGTTCTAATTTTAGTTAACTAAGCATTTCCCAAATTTACCTAAACACAGAAAAGTTTTTGATTTTTGCCTCGTGCTTGGCCCAATTCTAATTTAAGATATATTGACATATGTACATTTTAGGTCAAATGTATAATTTTGAAAAATATGTAACTGAAATGGAACAAGGTAGTGTATGTATAGACCTTGACTTAAATCAGGTCCTCGGGAAGCAAACTCTGAGATAAGGATGAGTGTGTGAGAAGTTTATAAGGTGGTCTCCTCAGAATCAGCACCTACAGGCGAGTTAAGACATAGCACTGGGGAGAGAGAGAAGATGAACTGTGTTACAGTCGCCACAGAAGTCTCACACTATTATATGGAATCTCTGAAGCTGTGGTGGTCCCTCATAGTTGTCGCCTCAGGCAAGGAGGTGGAGGTTCATATCCCTCATCACTAAGCTGTCTCCATTACAGCAGGCACGATCCTTTCCATTGACAGTGATTCTTGGAGAACATAGCTGGAGTCGCCAGTTCTTAGAGAAACCATCAGCAACAGGGAGACTGAGTGGGTCAGCCCTAAAGAAGGCATCTGGGGGAGAACAGAAGCACCCATCACAGCCCACTCTGTGCCCCTTTACTCCATGTGCTTTGTACAGTGAGTTCTGGGAATAGCTCCTCCAGAGTTCTGATTGGCTGTTTTACTTAGGGAAACTTACAATGCAAAGGAAGTGGGAACAACAGCCGCCTCATGATGCATCTCATATAGAGGTTGCGACTGATACTCATCATCTCCTTTGACTACCTTTCCAGATTTCCCTCATACACAGCAGGCAGCTCTGTCTAGGTGGCTTACCTGATGTGGTCACCAGACTTACATCCCTGAGGATCTGAGCCTCTTGGCCATGACTACTGCACTTACATTTATTATCAAGATTGGATGTTGAACATTTTCTTCCTGCTCCCATAGGGTGACAGCAGCCCTATCTCCTCCTTATAACTGAGCCAATTACCTATGCTGGGCTGGTGTCTTTTTTCCGTGTCTACTGTTCTCTTGGCACAAGGAGTCAACAGTGGCCCCCTGACAATCATCACTAAAAGTTTAATGGGAATCTTGTTGGCTTCCCTAGTGAAAGCATTTTCTCTCTGAAAACCAGAACCTTTAAAACCACAGAGATCAGAGTTCTGGGGATGGGAAATAAATTCCACAAGTAGGTTACTAGGAATGATGATGAATGGGGCAATCCTAATCCTGTCTCTTATAGTCTACCTGCTGAGGACACAGCACTGTGTCATGGCAGGTGACTTAGAGTAGCAGCTTTCAAATTCTTGGTCTCAGGATCCCTTATACTCTTAAAGATTACTGAAGATCCTCAAAGAGCTTTTGTTTATGTGGGTGATAATTATCAATATGATATTAAAAACGAAAACTTAGAACATTTTGAAATACTTCTTTTAATTTGAAGATAGCAGTGAGGAGCCCAATACATGTTAACAGAAATAACATCTTAGTATAATTTATTATAAAATTACTTTTACGTCATGGAACCATGAGGCCCATCCTAAAATGTCAAATTGTTCCAGAATATGAAGGATCATGATAAAGGACAAAACTTAGTAAGTGATTTTTATTTTTCTTTGTTTATTATACTGGAATAAAAAGAACCTATGAAATGTGTTAAATTTTCAGTAAAGTTTAGTCCACTTTAATGGGTTTGCCTTCTTGATTTACTGTTTAATGCCTTTTGCCACAATATGAAGCTCTGTTCTTTACTTTCTCTATAATCTGTGTACATAGCCAAAATCCTTTATGTTAATTTTGTTATATCCTTGATTATTTAGGAGAAAAAAATCTCAATAATAAGAGAACTTACATGTTCTTTACAATCATGTAATTTTCTATGTTTTAAAAAAAATTTATAATATTTTGATTACATAAATAATTGTTGTCTTTGGGCACCCATGATTCCATTTTAATTAAATGTCCAATTCTCCTCTAAAAACTTTTGATTTTTGCCTTCCTCAAATCAGATCCAAATATAGAAATACAGAAAGAAAGAAAAGAAAATGTTTTAGAATATCTCTTATACTGAAATCTATTTTGAGATTTCCCAGAGGACCCTTGGAAAATCACAAAGATGTGTTCTTTCACCTTTTAAAAAGAGAGATGCCAGAAATAATTCAGTTTTTTTGATATGCTACCATTGTAAATTTCCATGGGAAAAGTTATCAAATCAGAAGGGACACTCAGCTTTCCCTAAGTTAAATTTGGATGGATAAAATATTGTTCATACAAAGATTTCAGAAATTAAATGATTCATGAGAAATCCTTGGATATTTGTCAGTATCTTCACTTTTCATATGTTTTAACTTTAGAAGAAACATTGACCAAAACTCTGTTGAGTTTTTCTGCATTTGTCAAAATTCTAGTGGTCCTTTTGCCTTATACTAGACAACAATAGAGTATTAGCCATAATTATTTTTTTTAGAATGATAGCTTTGTCATGGTTTTCTTTCATTTGAATCTAACATTGTCTATGTTACTGGTTTTAAATTGGGGATGTATGTCAGATTTACATATGTAGATTTACAAAAATACAGATGTATGGGACCTATGCTAGATTTACCGAATCTCTTTATATTGTATGCACACTATAATCTTGGTATATTATGTATATTATGCCTCAAGATCATTATAATATGTCTCAAGTTTTTTTCTCTATAAAATTTTGTTTACCTATTTTTATAAATAGATATTCTCTGGCTTCTCTGAAAATGTACTTTATTATCATTCTTAGAGACATGTTTAAAACTTGTTTTGGAATGGTTTTATCATCTTGTTATACATGCCACAGAAGCAATCAAATTTCTTTATCAATTACATTATTCTTATTATGAACTCTCATTAGACCTTTACATTTAAAAAATATCAGTAATAAATTAACCATTGCTGATAGCCAATAAACCATTTTCTCTATGAGCTAAGAGAGTTTTCATTTATACTGATGGTTGTCTGAAGGCTTTGCTATTAGCTACAGACTTGAGTTTCTCTTCAACAAAAAAATTATCTCATAGCCCCGTGAAAGGACTGTACCAAGTGCTACAGACTAGTGACACTTGGAAGAATAAACTCTAGGTATAGGCTTCTGATGTGTCTCTTGGACAACTTTCAGGCCATATCAGTGTGTAGAGTGAGGATTTCCAGAACCTTTTTCCATTAAAAAGCATACGGGCTCATGAGACTGTAACTCATGGTTAAATTGAATAGGAATTAACTATGTAGGACTGAATGAACTGATGAGAAAATTTATACTGCAATTATTTGTTTTGAATACTGTGGGTGTTTAAATGTTTTCCAAATATAAAAGCAAGTACTTACTTTTTCTTCTTAAACTCTCTGTAATCCATAATAGTTCAGTAGACTACTTTTATATATTGAAATTAACATTTAAATTCTATCTGATTTTCATTGTTCTCCTTGAAATCAGAAACTCTTATTAAGTCACCTTACTTGTCATGGCAATATAATTATTTGCATAGGTTCAGTAAAAATCTGTTTTTTAAACCAGAATATAATTTAAAAAATCAGTTATGCAGCCAAAATCTTACCTAGAATGTGACATTTGAAAATGTTGCTCATTTAATGGAACTTAGGGGGCAAATGCTTATAAACTCTTCCCGGGGTAAACTGGCCTAGGCCTGGCTCACAGGGTCCCAACCTGAGGACCAAGGATCCATGGCAAGGTGGCTCACTCTTGTGTGTATTAGTAGGTCCTCCCGGGCTATTTGGCCAGAAACTATACCACATGGGCCTCTCCATAAGCAACTTGAGACTCCTCATGCCATGGCAGCTGGATTTACCTAGGTCCAGTCATCCCACAGAGAAAGAGAGTAAGGAGGCAGTCCCAAAGCTTTTTATGACATAGTCTCAGTTACACTGACACTTGTATTTTATTCTTCTTATTAGAAGTGAGTTACTCAGTCCAGCCCATACCCAAGAGGAGAGAAATTAAGCTCCACCCCTTGAAGGAAGGCAAATCAAAGGATTTTTGGACATATTTTTAAACCCCACCCAAGAACAAATTGGGATTTGGCATTTTCAAAAGTACTGGCTTTTCTATCATTCCAGGCTCTACCATCACCTTTGAGTAATTGTACGTTTTAATGGATGAAACAGTCTTGTAACAAGTAGCAACAAAACAAAGCAGACTGTAATTGTGTGCTATGATAGAAGTACTAAAAGTGCCAGGGAAGGACAGTAGGTTCATGAGGAACTTCATGAAGGAAGGAGCCTTTGACATGAATCATGAAGAATGAAAGGACTTCAATGGTCTAAGATTAGAAGCCATAGGGAGGACTGGCCAGCAAAGAGAGCCATAGGAATGTTGATAAGAGACAGGAGACAGTATATTCTGGCTCTGGGGAGCTGAGAAAAATAAAATGTCACTAAAGACAATTAAAATAATTTTAAATAAGAGAATGGTGTGGGATTATGCATCAGAAAAGTCATGGGGAGAGAGAAGGTTGGTTGGGGCTAGACAACAGGAAATCTCATAGGTCAGAGTCAGAGCATTAGAAATCCAGGAAAGGTTCTTGGATGGGAGACTGCCATTTCCCATCCAAGGCAGCTGCTCCCACTAGATAGTAAGAGGAAAATAATCTGATTATCCCAATAATGACTATTATAGAAACACAACAACAACAAAAACAATAGCAAGGGCATCTTTTCTTTACCCCCTTTCCTTCTGGCCCAGGATGTAATACGTGATCATGCCTTGCATTCAATCATTATTCCTCTTTAGTTTCCTTTGATCTGGGACCTCTTCTCAGTCTTCCCTTGCTTTCCACAATCTTGACATTTTTTAAAAAAATCGCAGGCTAACGATTTTGCAGAATATCCCTCAATTTAGGTTTGTTTGATGCTTCCTCATGTTTAGAATTGGGTTGCATATCTTGGGCAGGAAAACCACTGAAGAGATACTATGTTCTCAGTACATCCTAACAGGTATTGGCAGTGTCCACTTGTCCCATTTGTGGTACTGTTAACTTCTACCACTTGGTTAAGATGATTTCTGCATTTTCCCTTTAAAGCGAATAAGTATCTTATTAGTAACTAGTAAGGATTTTGTGGAAATATGCTTTGAGACCATATAAATATCCTGTTTCTCAGCAAACTTTCATCCATTTGTTCTGACATCCATTGATAATCCTTGCCTGAATCCATGGTTACTATGACGGTTACCAAGCAGAGATTTTCTGATTTTATCATGTCTTCTATACTTATTAGTTGGCTTTCTATTTTAAAGGAGAGCTTTTCCTTCTCTTCCATTTATCTATCTATTTATATGAATATGGACTCACAAATTCCTACTGTATTCAATAAGTTGTAATAAATTACTATTATTATTTATTTTGATGCCCACATTGGCCCAGATTTGACCAATGAGAACCCTGTCAAATAGGCTGAGTTATTTGATTTTTAAAAGAAGTGGATTTTCCATTCAAATATGTCTCTAAATAGTACAAGTAAGGTCTTAAGAGCAAATGAAGTGGAAAGTTTAGGCATTGTGCCAGAGGGTGATGGTGAGCAGTTTAGCCTTTACTGGATTGGCACTACCCAAACTGTTCCAACTTCTCACAGCTTCTTCCTTCTTCCCTGTCCTAAAATGGAATTAAATGCTGGGACTTGGAGGGAACTTAGAGATCACTAGGTCTATGGTTCCCAGACACTGGTGTGTGCTAAGGCTGTTTAACTGGAACCCTTGGACAGCTGGTTTAACAGAATAAGTACCCACTCCCCCCCACACACAAATTCTGATTCAAAAGGCAAAGCCAGATGGGGTGCATATTTTGTGTGTTTATAGAGCTCCCCTGGTAACTCTCGTGCTCAGCCACCCCCCACCTACACACACACACCCTTCTCTTAACAGGTGACCCAGAGAGGGACCTCAGCGTGCGGTAGGTCACACTGTTAGTGTGACTGAAGCTTCTTGGCTAGTCAACGGAATTGCTTTTCTGTTTGCATTGTGCTGCCACCTTCCAGTTCTTTGAAAGCTCCCACATTTTATTCCCTTATAACCCTTTCAACTGTAAGAATGAGAAATTTACTGGCAGAACATGCAATGTATAAACTTGTATTTGTAAACAGGAGGCTTCCTGTGCTTATTTACTTGATAATTAACTGCAATGTAGTTTGTTTATTTTAAGCTTATCCTGGGAATTTTATCTCTGGAAACTGAAAATAATAATACCCACTTCATACAGTTGTTCTGAGCATTAATTTAAGATACCATATGGGAAAGCCTGGCATGTTTGCTGGTACCTTTGCTAGGGGATGCGTTAACCATTTCCCCTACCCCAACACACACACACACACACACACACACACACACACACACACACACACACACAAACACACACACACACACTCCACTGATGTCATTTAACAAAGTATTTTCTGTTACCATTTCTCTCTCTCTCTTACCTATTGACCCCTGCTGAGAATAATAGCAGTATGCCCTTTAACTTTCTCTGTCTAGAGATAGATGGATTCCATTGTGTTGTACACACATCTCTTCCCCAGGACTGTTGGGAGCTGTGGGCCACAAATTTTGACTGTTAAGCAAAATCAACCTTTAAACAATCTCTAAACCTGAGAATTCAGGATTTCTATGGAATAACAATTTAGCTACCCAACTAACCAATCCAGAAAACACCCAATATTTTAAAATCTTTGTGTCACTACCGTGAAGGAGGGAGAACATGTTACAAGCATGCTTAAGCACATAGTGGCTATGTGCTTAAGATCTCAGGTAGTGAGCAATTTGTTTTTTTATTAGGTATGTCATTTATTAAGCTTCAGCTCCATCCCAGTACCTTCTATCTGTTCTCCTCCTTAAGAAAATCTGTAAGACAGGCCAGTTCCAGGGGGCTAGCACCTCTGGAGCACCTAGTATAACTCCATTTTTCCATCCTTCTGTCACCTAACTTGCTAGTACCTTGGGCTCCAGAGAGGATGTTATGAGAGAAGGTGAAGCTAAAAAGTAGTTTGGTGTTGGGACAGGCAGGTCCTAGAGACAGAGAGTGACTGATGAGGCTGTATTGTCACAGATGATACAGATAGAGATTCTTAAGCTACCCACTAGGGGTGGAGGAAGGCAGTGACACCTGTATTTGTGAGTAACTTTAACAAAGAAGTTTAGATCACTGCTCATTAAAAATGTTTAGCTAGGAATGCACAAAGCAATCACAATCAATCAGCACTTACCGGGCTTGTGGTGGTTTTAAAATAAGTCCAAAAATTCTTTGAATCTCTGCTCTTCAAAGTAGCCTAATTCCTCTCTTGAGTGTGGCCTATACACTTTTAATCAACGGAATGTGGCAGAACCGATGAAATGTGACTTCTAAGGGTAGCTATAAGTGACATGGCACTTTTGCCTTGCTTTCTCTGTTAGATCATGTACTTTGCAGGAAATCAGTTGCCATGTCATGAGGATACTCAAGTAGCCATGTGAAGAAGTGAGAAACTGAGGCCTCTTTCCCACACATTGTGCACAAGCCATCTTGGAAGGAGATCCTCCAGTCACAGTCAAACCACCAAATGACCACAGCCCCAGCTGACATCTGAATGGCAGCCTCATTAAGACCCTAAGCCTCATTAAGACCATTAAGCTGCCTCTAAATTTCTGACCCACAACATTGCAAGAAAAATGTGATATTTAAGCTGCTAAATTGTGTAGTAGTATTTTGTTATGTAGCAACAGATAACTAATACAGGGCTCCTAATCTTTTTCATAGTGGTCATGATTAAATTAATTATATTAAAAGGTAATCCAGGCTTGGCTTGAATATTCGTCAATAGAGAGCTTGTACCCTCCCAGGACAGCCTGGAGCATGGCTTGACCACCCTGAGTGTTATCAAGTGCTGCTCTCACTGAGCTGATTTTGGCTTTCCTATAATGTCCATCTCTGGTTCAAGGTGTGCCTTGCGAAGCCAAAGTGAATCCTTTCTTCTTCCAGGTGACTACACTTCAGATACATGAAGTCAGTGATTATGCCCACCCCTGTGCCTTCTCACATTGGCTAAAGGAATAAGGAAGGGTAGCAGCACATTTGAGGGGCCCTGGGAAAAGAGACATAGTCTGGAATTAGGCCACAGTCTTCTATGCACCAATCCCTCAAAATCCAGAGGGACTGGATTCTGAGAGGCCTTGGGAAATAAATGGCACTAGTTCTGAAACACTAGATAATAATAATAGCAGTAACACTAATAATAATTATTACTAACAGCACTTATTGTGTGCCAGGTTACATTCTATGTGTTTTATATTGCTAAGTCATTTAATCCTCACAATATAGCTCATTATTATTGGTCCTTTTCACAGATGAGGAAACTATGGTACAAGAAGTCTCAACTTTCTCAAGGTCTCATAGATTTAGAGCCAGCCAGCCTGGATCCAGAGACCATACTCCTAATGACAACTCAGTACCACCTTCCTTGCTAGGCCTAGCCCATTTCAGAGCTACCGTGAAAGCTTGTATAGAAACAGAAATAGTAGCTGCCATTTATTATCTGTGATGTGTCAGGACGTGGAATGAGTGTCTCCCATGCACCAAAAAAGTTAATTCTCGCAGTTAATGGAATGATTCGTTCAGTTTATTTATCAGTTGCAGACACTTTGTTGGCCTCAATGGGAATACAGCAGTGACTCAGATTTGGGTCCTGCTCTAAAGAATTTTTTAGTCTTGGACAAATAAATGGGGCACATAAAGAACTATACGTTCAGGTGACAGGTAAGAGTTGCTATCTTGATGAGGAATAAATAGGGTGATGACACACAGAGGAGATGGGGATCTGGGTGGGACCTGAGATGACTTCTTCAGTAGGCAACTTTTGAGTGGGTTCTTGAAGGATGATATCATTAGGGGAGATAGAGATGGTAGAAGGACATTCTAGGGAGAAAGGCTAATATGAGGATAATATGGTTATGCTCTAATTGAGGATAGAATGATGGGACAAAAAGATGCAAATATACTGGGGGCATTTTTAGTCTAATCCTATGTCCACTATGTGATGTTATAAGGATCAATGGTCTCGAGGTTGCCATTGGTTTGATTGTAGCAAATCTATCGCAGGCTGTAGAGACTGAGGTCCTATGAGGCCTTCATCTGCAGCAAATAAAAATGATCAGATCCTCTGAGCCCCCAGGACACTCATTTATCATGGTGAGAAATATTGATATTAATAAACCCTTCTGCCTGGTACAATTTCTTGTCATCAGCCCCCACCACCAGTTTCTATTTGGAGACTAAAACTGGCAGCAAGCCACGCTTCACACTTCTTGCAGACCTGTTGGATAAACACTCTCCTACACATGCAGGGCAACCATTTCACACCTGACGAATGGGGGTGCGGGCTTCTGACTGCACAGCCGGAGCTCAAGAGCAACTTTCATTTGTCTTTCCTTTCCAGTAGGCCTGGCAACAGTAGGCAAGAGGTGACTCCAGCCCCACTTCCTGCATGTGAGGTGACTTTATGCACTGGGGCAAAGTCAGAACTCTGGTCCCCAGGTGTCCGGAGTGGGGCTGGGGGAGCCCCCGCCAAGGGACAAGGCCTGCCTTTAGAAACCTGCCTTGTTTGAGATCTCAAGGAAGAGGCAGATTCAGATTTGTGAGGCATGAAGCTTATGCAATTCTGAGGCTGTCTTTAAGAAAAAGAATACTAAATTATGAATACAAAGATTTAAAAGTTACTATTTATTTAGAACAAGAAAAGAAATCAGTGCAAATTTCAACTCTTAAAAATGCTGACCAATACCATGAACACCTTAAAATCCAGAAAAATTTATATATATTTTACTGCCTAAATATGACTAAAATATTTTTTCCTATTTTTTTGGGGGGAGGGGAGAACATATTCTTTATATCTGTCACCTCTTCAAAAGGCAACAAGTTCAGCCCAGAGAAGACAAATCAGTCTTATTTCTAGCATGTTTGCGCAACATTTTTTTCCTCATTGTTTCAAGAAGTTTCTTTCAGTTTCACGATTCATTATTGGAAATGCCATGGAAATGTTTAGGATTGTTGCCATTTTGTGAAAAACTTTCGACAAAGTTTCTTGCCTGTGTGATTGCAAGACTTCAGAGCACATTAAGTTTTCTTCAGCAGTGACTAATCTTAAACACTCCTTGAACTGAGAATTACTCATTGAGTCATTAATCAGTTAGTCATCCATGTCCTCACTGTACAGGCGTATCATGAGTTGTATGTTATCCTCATCTGTTAGTTTATCAGCAAGAAATATAAATCTTTCTCCAGTGTGTTCATATGAATCACTCCTGTTCATTAACTGAATTATTAAATAATCCAATGGTCTATTCTTTATTATTCTATTGGAAAGTTATCTCTTCCTCTTACTGAAATATTGATTAAATATTTTTTGGTTATAGTTCTATCCTTTATGTCAGAATAATCTATTTCATTACTTTTTTTTTTTTTACTGATTTTTTTCTCTGAAATTTCTCTCAGTTCTTGAATAAATATATTTAAAGATGACAAAATCGGAAGTCTACACATTCTTATTTTTTATTGAAATGTTCCAAATATCTTTCAAAATTTAATCATAATGACATATTGAGCTTTATAAACTCTTATGTAATTACCTTGCTACTTATTTGTATTTGAGTTTCTCTTCTGAGTCTTCAGAAATATATTCGAGTCTTGTAAAGGTGGTTGTATCCTTGTTGCAAAGATGCACAAATAAATTTATAACGGCAGACCAAGTATTATCTACATAATTCCAGTGCTGGGTACTATAGGGCACACTCACACTGAAATGAAACCTTTGGTCTTGCACATTTTGGAACCTAGAAATATTCCTGGAAGCCACTTCTATGCCACAGCCAACAATAACTCAACTACACATGGAAGTGAAAGTGATCTCAAACCACAAAATAAAACTCAATAAATGGGATAACTAAATTATTTCCTCAACTCAATTTCCCTTTCACCAAATACCCAAAATGCCCATGGGCATTACAACACTACCTGGCATGAGGAGAATATGATAGAGAAGAAGTTTCAGTGAAAGGAGAAATGGACCTAATCGATTGCAGTAAAAAGTGTTCACTTTTAAGAAAGTACTTAACTTGAAGGAACTTCTGATGGCCAAATTTGGGATAATCTAAGCAACAAAATAAGTAATGATGATAATGGATTTTAGCCTATAGGAAAAATTAATTTCCGTGAGTTCATAGTGATATAAATAAAAATAATTGATTTAAAAAATGAAGACCATGGACTGCTCTTCTTATAGGGGATTTCCAATTAATAAATATAGAAGAAAAAATAGACAGTCACCATCTGGCCAATACCACAGTAATAATTGTTGTGGGCAAGAATCATCAATGGATGCTAATATCAGTGGATGAAGTGTGATGATAAACACAATATTTGTATAGTATCAAATTATCTCCTTATCAGATATGTACTAATTACTGGGGTGTGAGGGATCAAACTTTATGGAGGAGACACCTGGTAGACACCAAGGTGTTAAAAGTGGTCAAAGTTAATACCTCCAGTAATGAGACACAGCAATATCATGTACCACCTTATATAATGCCTGAGAAGAAGACAGTATCACTGTCAGAACAGTGTACTCTTTAGAGGCTCAGTGGCTTGGGGGTATACAGGAACATCTCTTGTAAATGAAGGACAAATTATTGCAATTCACACCTCACACCATTAAGAAAGAAGCTGAATGCCTGGTAGGCCTCTTCGGGATCTGAAGGTCACTTAGTAATATTACACTGACTCATATACCAGGTAATATGGGGAGCAAGCTGAGGCTCTTTTGCCTCAATTTTGGGCCCCCTTGACTTAATTTGAGATCATTCAAAAGAGTTATCCAGCTCCAGAGATCCCCAGAGAATTGGCTGAGGCCAATTGAACCCATTCTGACTGATATGAAATCAAATACAATAATTCTGCCTTTAAAATTTTATAAATTTTGGTTGTAGTTTAGAGGTGGCCCAGGCCAAACCTCAATTTATGAGGCAAATGTAGGTTTGAGTTTATGGGTAACAAATTACAATCAAGCAAGAAAAGAGAAATGGAGTCAAAGAGGCTAGGTACTATCTCACTTGAGCTTTTCCTGAGTCTGACTGAGAATTCACTGTGAGTTGCTTGCAGTGGTTGTTTGAAAAGTCTGGAACATGGCATGAATTACTAGTCAGCAGATTATGGTTAGAGTAGGTGGACCAGCTATCCATGGGGTTTCAAGTCACGGCCAAGAGCTTCCTGTGAGTAATCCAGATGGGTTTGGATTCAAATGGAAAGTAAGTCAATGCTTTTATCTATGATAAAAATAAAGATTAATAATTCAGAGTTGTGTTCCAAGTCTTCACTCAGTGGAGGGCATGGATCTAAGACAAAGACCACAACACTAGACAGAACATTCATAGACAATAGAGCTTCTTAAAACCCTTCCAGAAAGGCCTAAGCGACGGTTTTTGCTGATGAAATCTGACCAGGCATTCGGCTTTATCTCATGGCCCTGTCTGTCTAGGTGGGTAGTAGAATTCCTTGAGCCTTTGAATGGTTTCTTGACACTGTCTTTAATGCTCTGCGATATAACACAATGTTATCTGGCTCAGGAATGTTCTGTTGGTTGTAGCTGCTGAAAAAGGAACTGGAGTCTAACTCATTAATATTTTATGAGAATTTGTGTGAATTTGTGTGTTGTAGAACTAACGAACCTAAGAGCCGCAGGCAGTGCATCTGACCTCTTCTATCCAGTTTCTGCATAAAACTTGGCCGGTTTATTATTTTAATTCCATTTTGATATTCTGTTCCCTACGCTGACTGCAAGCAATGTGGGCATTGATGGCATAACAGCATGGCTTTACAACTTTAAGACCTGACCTGTCACATGCATGTCCCCATGGCTGTCAAGTACTCCAAACCTGGGAATAAGAGTTTGCAGAAATCCTTTGCTGATCACCACTGCATCAGCCTTGGCCTACAGATATGCATCTACACATCTTGAAGATACCTGTAAACTGCTAAAACGTGTCCATAAGGATGGCATTTTCTTTATCTGGATAAATTTAGTGTGGATATTGATTTCATATGGCACACCACCAAAACTCTCTTTTTCCTCTCCCTGCCCCCCACTTTAATTTCCGGGGCCTAGATCACCTGGGGTATGGTTTATAATTCCAACTAGAGCATGAACCCAGGACCTTCTGCATGTAAAGTAGACATGCTAACCACTACACTATGGAGCCACCCCTTCTTTGTTTTTCTTGACAGTTGCCCTTGCTCTCTCTTTAATCGCAAGCCTGATAAATAGAGCAGGTCTTATTATACTGTTTGGCCAGACCAGAAAATTTTGGAGCAAGCTGGGCAAGACTAGTGTGTGTGTGTGTGGGGGGGGGGGCAACCCCTCCCCCTCCCCCATCTCCAAGGTTCTGATCTGAAACTAAGACCTTATCCAAAAGTGCTTGACTGAGGAAGGTCGGGAAGATATAGTCTGACAGTAATGGCCATGGCTGTGCCATCAGCCAAAGAAAACATCTTTTTATGTAACATAAAGACCCTAGAAATTTTAATTCCTCCATAAATTCCTCCACTGTCATGCACTGCCCAAAGGCAGAGAGCGAATCAGACTTTGAGGAACTAAGAGTACCCAGCTCAGGTAAGGGCAGTACATTTGCTCCCCTGGAGGAAAAGAACTGCCACAACCTCCCATGGAGAACGGATTACCTCACAGAGATTAATGCTGCTCTCTTTCTTTCTTAAACCAAGGACTGCCTTACTGTGTGCTAGGCACTGTTAAGCCTTTCACAACACAGTAACACTGTGAGGTAATCTTATCTCCATTTACAGATAGGAGAAATCACAGAGTTCAAGCAGCTAAAGGAGCTGTGTTGGCCGAGCCTACATTTGAGCTCAGGTCCTACTGCCTCCCAAGTCCTTGTACTTCACCTCTGCTGCAGCCTTTCCCTTCTACACAACATGACCTCTTTGCAGTACAAAGCCAAGCAAGACACTCTCACTAATGAATGTCAGTGCTAGGGAATGTAGCAATAGGAAAGAGATATATTTTATTCATCTTTTCATTCATTTCTCCATCCGGTCACTTGACAATTATTTATTGAACCTCTACTATGTCCCAGATAGTCAGCTAGGTGCGGAAATAGGTAAACAAACACAGAGTTCGCTAAGAAAATTAGACACTAAACAGGTAAACCCACAAATTCATTATTACAAATTGCAATAAGTGCCTTTTTTCCAAGTCCATTACTGTCTGCAGCAGCAATATTGGAAAAGCAATTTCAGTTGTGCGGTTGGTGAACTGGAACTTTTGAGCAGCACTGCTCAGAAGAAATATAATGTAAACACATATGTAAGTATAAATTCTCTAGTAGCCACATTATTGCATGCGAAAACAAACAGGTGAAACCAATTTTTATAATGTAATTTATTTAACCCAATATACTCAAAATATCATTTTAACAAGTATGTCCTTCTTTAATGATATTTTACCTCTTTTTTTTTCACTGTATTCAAAATCTAGTTGAGTCTTTAAAGCTGATAGCACATCTCCATTCAAACAAGTCTTGTTTCATATGCTCAATACCACACATTGCTCGTGGCTGCTGTGTCACACAGCACACTTATCGTAGACGCTGATAGCACAACTCTTGCTTGTGCATTTGTGGTTTTCAACCTTGGCTAACATAAGGATCACTGGAAAGTCATAGATTCTCATTTAAAGGGTATGGGGGTGGTTTGGGGTGGGAGAGGGATTGCCTAAGTATTAGAATATTTTAAAATTCTCTAGGCGGTTCTAAAGTATGACAAGGGCAGAGAACTGTTGCTCTAAGTAGTAGCAGGTCTGCATCCAGTCTTTAGATTAGGCAAGGTGATAGGCCTGAAGCCCCTCCGTTCCATCCCAGCTTAGTAGCCTGCCTCTCTTCTTCCCGTACAAGCTCAACGCTTGACCATAAGCTCTGGTCCAATGACCTCAGTCTGGAAAGTTGGGCTGAGAAGCTCTAGGGCAGCTATGATAGCTCTGCATTCACAAGATGGCTATTGGTCCCACTCTGACCATGGGGCCCTGGCTCTCACAAATGTGATGCTACTTTCATTGTTGGATTATTTCCTGTGTCTCAGTCTCTGGGAATCTGCCTGGCGACTTTAGCTTTGGACCTGCCTTGTCTTTGCTTTTTCCCTTGCCTGTCCCTTTGCATTCTCTGAGAGTACCTAATGTGAAATTCTACCCTTCCACCTGTTGGGACACCTAACACTTCTTACTAGGTCTGCCTGACATTTTAAACACACAGCCCCCCACTTCCCTGCGAGGCCCCATTTTTTGAATCCCTGGTCCCACCAGCCCAGCTACTCTCCCTACATCCCCTCCCACCTCTCCATAGCACCTGATCCACCTTCCCTTGCTTGGTGGTTAACCTTTCTGCCCCTGCCCAATCCATGTCAGAGTATCTCAAGCCCAAACTCCTTTCACATCTTATTACGTTAATTATGTTTATCACAATAGGCTCACTAATATTTGTATCTAGGTACTTCAACCTGCCCAAGAAAGTGGAATCTCTGTTTATTTCTATTTTTATCCCTTTCTCCTTATTGCTATTTTTCATTTTACTTTATCTTTTTAGTCTCCAGCTACTTCTCCTGCTCCATGCCTGCCATCCCCAGATAAGAGAATAGAAAATCTAATAAATGGAAGAGCAAACATGTCCCCCACGACCACCCTAGGAGAGGTTTGCTCCTGAGCTGACTCACTGCTTATGACTGCTTCAGAAAGCATGAAGAGGGCTACAAAGACAGTGGAGAAAGCTTCTCTGCGAAATTTGGTTTGCCTTGCAGACTCTTGTGCAAGGCTTGTGTGAGATTTTTCTCCAAAGATTTGAGGGCAGAGTTATTACAATCAGCCCTGCAGGTCCCGTTACGAGGGTAGCGGAACTCTTAACTAAAAAGTTAATAATTTCTATGCTATTATGCACAAATTTAACAGATGTTTTCCCCAGAGTCAAACTTACCAGATAAATAAAATTAAGGCTATGAGGCTGTTACCCAAAAACTACCACAATTTTATTCTCACCACAAATTTAGGGAAAGATGAAGATGAAGAGAAGGATTTTTAAGTCAGTTCACAGATTTAGGACTTAGGTGGCTCTTCCAGTGTGTGAGCGCAAGAGGGATGGTTTTCTCCAGCTCTGGCAAATTCCTACAGCCCCAGGCCACTAAGTGGGATTTTGGGGGTTGCTGGCCACTCTAGCTCTTTCCCTGACACTCGCCTAGAACTATTGTGCTCATAAATTGTTCCAGCCATTGGGCAAACATCAAGTTTACCCCTTGATTTCAATCCAATACATTAACATAAAGTGCTAAAGTTTAAAAACATTAATTGGTGATGTGAACATTGCAAGACAGTAGCAAGAGGCTTGTGGGTTCCTTGATGGATGAATTGATGGATAGATAGGTGGAAGGATGGGGGCCCGCCATCCTGACTGTGAGAAGAATTAGTGCTTCTCTTTTATGTATAGAAAGATAACATTTTGAAATGTTAATCGCTGTACTTTGTCCCTGATAATGTATTTTTATTTCATGGCATTTCCACTATTAAAAAATAAGAGATTAAAAAGTAAAAGATTAAAAAAATGAGGATAATGTTCACTGGATTATTGTGAGGATTAAGTGAGATAATTCTGGAAAGCTGTTTAGTCATGTTATTAACTTACGGTAAAGAATAATACTTGGCAGCTATTGTCATTATTCCCCCATTTTAATGTAGTAACTTGCCCAAGATCACATAGCAAGTAAGTGTAGAACCATGACCTGTCTTGATCCATTGGGAAGCAGCTACTGGCTTGGATTTCCCCAGAACCTCACTCTTCCCCCTTAGAAGACAGCATTACTGAGGCTTCCCAATGCCAGTGTAGACCAGTCCTCCCTCCTTCAAGTGGTCACACTGTTTGCACAGGAAGGGGAAAAAAGAGATTTTGTGTGTGGGAGGGAGGGGGGTTCTGCCACACCATCTAGAAAATTATAATATATGGGAGGACTCAGGTGTGATTTCTTGAAAAATCTCATGGAAAGGGAAGCTCTCAGTTTTCATTTTGGAAGTCTAGTTCTCATGGTTCTGATGTTCCTCAGAAACAAAAACAAAAACAAACAAACAAACAAAAAAACAGAAAATCTTCATTTGAAATCAAATGAATCTGGACATTTTTAAAGTCATATTTTAAAAAGGGCCCTCGATCTTTAATTGTGGCATCAAAAACACTGGGTTTTTATAAATATGTAAATAAGATAGATAAGGCATGCAACTTGGATGAGTTTCATTATCGTGAACATTATGCAAAGAGTCTTACAGAGCAGCAAATGAAGCAGTGAGGTCACAGAGAACCCACGTGCTACTTAAAGGACACCTCAAAAATGAAAATTCAGTTTTGGGAAGCAGATAAATTAGTAAAGGTAAGGTTTTTAAAATTTATTTTGCAAGATTTTTCTCAGGATTCCTTCTGATAAAGAGTTCTGGATCACTTACGATATAGTATGATTTACAAAAAGGCCATCTGTTCACAGCACATAATGGTTATAAAAGCAAAGCCGTTTGGTTTGGCTACAAAAAAATGGAAGATCTACTGCTCATATAAGAATGGCAAGGACGATGTCCAGATGACTCAGGAGAGCACTTTTCCTGAAATTCTAAGAGATTCTCTATTTTCTAAGAGATTATCCCAGTGATTCATGACTATGGCCAGTATAGTGGAGGAGATTGTGCAGCTTGTAAGTAAAACAATGAGAAAGAAATAGGAGCTATATTGTCACGCCAGTACCAAAGATGATGGAGGATGTTAGAGATGGACCAGGAAAACTGAGATAGGCTGGTGTTACAATGGAGAGGAGGCTTAAGCCTGGAGAAGGGCCATGGACCAGACAGGCAGTTAAGAACCAGGAGATCCATGGAAGCCTAAGGATAAAGCAAAGCTGTGGTGCTGAGGTCAGTGAAGAACTGGGGGTTCATGGTTCTGAAGCTTCAACCAGGCATAGGTTCAGAATCCGGAGTTACAGGTAATGTGAAAACTAGAGGAGTCATCAATTCTGGCCAAGGAACCCCAGACCCTGAGGATATGAGATAGGTGAACTTCATCTCAGAGGCATGAAATCATTTGTCCAGAAGGTAGAGCCAGAGGTCTGGCTGGAAACAAGAACTCATATGTAATGGTTTATATTTGGAAGAGGTTGGAGCTTAATGTCCAAAGGAACAGGAAATTAAATCTTACTCTCTGCTGCTTCCCTGTCTATCTATAGTCCCATGCTCTTATCTTTCTGTAACTCTTGTTACCTGAATGAGGTAGACAGCCAACTTGTCAGAGATCCAATAAGGGAGATAAGACGCTCTTTCCAAAACCATGTCTTCTGCACAGCATTATTGGATTGAAGGAAGTCCACCCAGGAGGGAAATTAAATCCGAAAGACCTTAGCAATTGACTGGCCTTTTTCTCTTTCTTGTTGCTGCAGGTTTGGTAAGTGGTACCCCAGCTTAGAGAAGACCCGGGCTACCTCCAACAATGATGAACAGCAGATAGCAGTGGCCTCTTCTGCCTGCCCTATGAGTTTAGAGGTCAAAAACAAGGAAGCAAGAAGAGAGAGAGCTCTGCACACTTCACCATTTTACCCAGAACAATTCCTGTGTACAAGTATCTCAAGTACAATGCCAAATAGGGGGAAGATGATCAAAGGTAAGGCTTCAAAGAGGCATAATGCATATTTGGGTTAGTAGGAGCAGAAGAGAAACGGAGAGAAAGGAGCTGAGGCAAAGGACCCCAGCCAAAGCAAATTATTGTAGACATTGCATTCTCTTGTACTAGGTAGTACCCTCCAGTGAGTCTGTTTCTATCAGTGCCAAAATAAAAACAGATCAAATCTGAAATACCACAGAGCTGTAAGGAAAAGCTAAAGTATTAGAGAGCAGAATTTGGGTCTAAAATCCTCTCAACAAGGTGGGAAATTTAACCAAATAAGTGAAAAACTCTTCACTAGAGTCTAAAAAGCACAGTCGCACATCCAGAATGGGTGAGGCACATCTTGACAGCAAGCAAGGAGAGTTGACATCTTCTGGACTTTTTAGTTTGCCACAGAATTAGCCTGGGCCAGCAGTGAGAGAAGATGCCAACACGCTAAATGGTCTCCTGAAAGGCTGCTAGTCAATAGTCTGCATCTTCTTCATACCGGCCAGAACACAGGGGCCTGCAAGGAGTTTTGTGGAAAGGACTACAAAAGAGAGAGATAACAAGCATGAAAGTAGTAGCAGGATGGTACCAAAAATGTGTCACATAAAGGAAAACCAAAGAACCTGGGCATGCAGCCTGTATGGAAGAAGGCTATGGACAAGGTTGTCTACATAATTTGCACAGCCCAGTGCAATATAAAAAAAAAGAAAAAAGCAGCACAACTTGTTCAAAAAAGCAGAAAAGGGGGCTATTAAAAGTATTAAAATATTAAGCTTTTTCCTTAAAATTTTTTAAATTATAAAATACAAAGGGAATAATAGCAATATTTATTATGAGTAGCAACAAAAATTTACAAGTTGCAAATAATAACACTTTGGTGTCATAATTTTATGTAATGTGATAAGTAATTATACTTTATTAATGTGATATATTGACTGGCCATAAGGTTTTTTTCAAATTCATACTTACAGTGATTCAATTTCTAATCTATATAATTAAAGGTAATATGAGTTGCTCTTGGCAAATGCAAGATTACTGACCGTTGATCATTTTAATTTGAAAATAATCTTCCTGATGCTTCAACTGTTACTGAGCTATTAAGAGTATTTTATAGGCTGTGGCAACATTGGGATTTCTGATAAATCATTGTGAAATATATATTTTAGTACACCTAGAGCTGACAATTCTCATGAAACTTTATTTCTAAAAAGATTTAACTCTATACAAACCAGTTTCATGTAATCTGAATTTGATTTTAAAGTCGTGTTATACATTGTAACCCACTCAGGTCCCTGTGCCCCAACATTAAGTATTAGAAAAACGAGCAGAAGAATAAGTCTCCTACCAATTTCTTTCACAGGAATTAACTCTCATTTTCACAAAAATGCTTTAAAATTTTTCTAAAACCTCTTTTTGCAATTTAAACCATCCCAAGCACTTGGTGTAGGCAGCTTTCCCCACAGCACTCAAAACACTGCAAAGAGGACACTCTGTGCATGGGTATTGGCCAGGGTCTGAGTTACCGCTGCCAATTCAGCATGGAGCTGTGAAACAGCCACATTTACCCATCTCATAGCTCCCCCATTCCACTTTTTATGTTATCTCTAGTCCACACATCAGCCCAACAAAATAGGTGGTATCATTCACCATTTGCAGATGAGGAAACTGAGGCTCAGACAGAGGAATTCTTAAAATCTCAAAGTAGTAGATGCAGGATTCAAGCCATGGAGGACAGGTTCAAATCCTGGGCTTTTCCCAGTGCACCCTGCAGGGAATGCCCCCACTGTGTCTCTGGCTTCAGAGGAGATTTATGACATGGTAGTTATTGATCATACCTACTCCCTCCCTGCCTCACAGACAGGAAGAGGGAAATTGCAGAACTTGTGCCTTGTCAGTGAGATGCTATTAGCTACCAGTGCATATGTAAACATCTGTAAGGGTCAGGCAGACTATGTAAGTGAATAAATTAAGCAAGATTTTTAAAAACTAGGTCCATTTAGCATATTAAACATATAATATCATTTTTATTCTACAAGAAAATATGTTCCAGTTATTTTTTTTTTAAGTATGTGGCCTTCTCTGTCTAGCTTTTGTTTTTATCACCTTTAAGGAGACATGAGAATATGAGTAAAGAAAAATATTTTACTATCATAAAAAATAGTGTTTATAATTGTTTAACAATGTAAGAATAGTAAAAAAAAAAAAAAAAAAAAGGCAACCTATATTTAACCTCAGGGCCGAGGAGGCAATAAACAGTGGGAGGGATTTCATCAAGCTAAAAAGTCCATGTCTTGTCTAGAGAAACATTAGACTCAAATTTAAAATAAGTCTTCATTATGTGTCATAAATATGATTACAGGAAAGATGGAGGATGTATTCACCAGCCAGAAGCTAGACGCCCACTATACCCCATGTCCCTAATACATCAAAATTACAGGTTTTATTTCAGAAGCAAATACAAATCATGACCCCTGTAAGAACTGCCAGGTGATCAAGTAGGGAGAGGGAAGCAGGACCTTAGACTAAAAAGTCTAGAAAACTTTAAAAGGGTGTGAAACTATTCAAGAAATATATTTGAAAGGGAAACAAAGTTCATCCCATCAGATGTTAAGACTTACCAGTCTGATGAGCCTAACTTCCTCTCTTGCACTCCTGACAGGCAATGCTGTGGTTTTGTGGATGAGCGGATTTCTTCATCGAGAATACGTTGCTTTCAGTTCCAGTCCATTGTTGCCAATAAAAGCCCACTGTTGCTAGAGTTCCCCATTTTTCTAAGAGAAGCTAGAGATCAAGGCTTTTATGAGAAATTTCCAAATTTTAAAAGGTTGGCTCAAATGAAAAATAAACAAACAAAACCCAACATGGACCAACCACAGGGGGTTTGGTGGTTACAATAAGCCTATCATTTTGAAACCTCCATGTGAACCCCAGGACATTACACAAGGATATCATTATGGGCATCTGTATAGAATCCCAGGGTTGGAAGGGGCTATTGTTCAAGAGATGGAGAACTGGATGATGGACTGGCCTGATGGGATGAAAAGCTACTTTTTGTGAAGGTTCTACAATTAGGTTCATCTTTATGTGCATGTTTCTATGATTCTCGAGAACAGGGACCATTTCTAATTGATCTCTTCTACCAGCACAGCACCTGTTACAGCAAATGGTCAAGGAATGGAATGGAATAAATGGTGTGGAGGAAAGCATCCCACTTTTCCAACAGGTGCTTTGGGGGCAAACAGGTGTGATGCAGGCCTCATTACCAAGTCACGTTCTGAATCTCACAGCTTTCGGGAGGTATGAGAAAGACTCAGATGCCATCATCTTCATTTTTAGAGTGAAAGAGAGGAGGATTTCCTTGTGAATTTTTGCTGAGAAGAGGATCTGAGAGAAGCAGCCTTCTAGCAGCAAACTAAGGGCCACCTCTGAACAATCAAGGGAACTTTTCCATTTTGAGGATTTGGGTTGGGGGCGCTGTGGCTGCCACAGGAATCTGGAGAACCTAGGGCAGCGGATTTTTGGAATGAGACCTCCTCACCCAGCTCACTCACAAGGCCAAACCTCCTTTGAGGTTCTACCCTCTACAGGAGCCAGAATAAATCAGGTGAGTGAAAGCAGGTGAAGGCAGATCACAAGGGGCTGTGTCTATTTTGTAACATTTTTTTCTGAAGGTCTGTTGCTCTCTATTTGAGGAAGAAAAGCCATAGGGAGCCCTGGGACTCCCTGTTCCCAAACTTTGCACTACTGGCTTTGAGACCTGAGAAATCCCCTGTCTCCCAGGCAGATGTGTCCCCCTCACAGAGGATTGGGACACACAACCTCTAAGATTACCCCCAAGCTTCATGATTTTTTTATTTTCACCTTCTCTCACTCCTTACAGCTTTATCAAAGAGCTGCACCATTTGTTGTACCCAAGATGTACTCCCTGTGGTCTGTCACCTGCTCCTGCTGTCAAGCCCTCACAGAGTGTAAAACCAACTACTTTAAGGTGCAAAGTTTCCAAAATCAACCAATTGGCCAGAGGAGGCAGTTATTACATTTGTTTTCTCCTGCCCCTGCACATTGTTCAAAATTCACTTTTGATTTTCTTTTTCCTTCCTGAACAAATTTTCAGGGATTTTATTGAAAATTTGACTGATTTACTTCACTTTCCACTGGAATGGTTCCCTAAGCCCTGCTTACTTCCTTCTTTCATGTAATAGGAAACACAACTTGCTCAACAACTACTATGTGCCCAGTCCCCGCCTCCCTCTCCTCTACTCCCTCCTGTCCCTGGCTGGTCCATTTGCATTCATCGTCTTTCTTCTTGCTCCTTGCTGTCTTGTCAAATGGATATGATGAACCCTATTTTAAATATGTAAGGAGACTCAGAGTGGCTGGCACAGCCCCAAAGTTCCCCCTCAGCTCCCACTGTGGTGGGACCTGGGTTGGAATGGGGTCCACTTGTTTCTAAAGCCTGAGATACACCCCAAGCACCTGTGGGTGCAGCATGAGAAGGCACGGTTCATGAAGGCTGTGATCTTTATCTGCTTAGTTCATCACTCAGTCCCTAGGACAGAAAGGAATGCCTGGCATGTAGTAGAAACTCAATGAATATTTGCTGAATGAATGTAAAGTAAAGATCAAGGCCAGTGGTTCTCAACATAGGCTGCCCATTAGAATTATTTAGGGATATTCAAAATATGTTGATAACTGAGCCTTATGCCTAGAGATTTTGGTTTAATTGATCTGGATGGAGAACCAGACATCAATATTTTTTAAAGTTTCCTAGGTCATTCCAGTGTATACCAGAAGCAGCATTTTTCAGCCAGAAGCATGAACCAATGAGACAAATCACCACCAAAGACCTCTCCCCAAGCCCTCTTCCTCTTACCTACAGCCTTTGAGCAGTTTTCTCTTCCTTTCCTCCTATTGTCTTATGTCATCCCAGGAGGAAATTGTGAATTGGAAGTTTTATGGGCTGGAATTTTGTGTAATTTTGACTGAGAAACATTTAGGAATCAATTATAATGTAAAATACACCTTGGTTGCTACAGAAGAAGGCAAATTCTAAAAGGCGTTAAACCCATCCAATCACAAGCCAGGAAGCACAGACTAAGAACTTGCTGTGTTCTAGACACTGTATTTATTACGCCCTCATATTGCCCAGAGGTTCTCTGTGAGGTGACGTGATACTTTAGAAATTTGTCTGATGGTGTTTCAGGGAAATAGTCTGACTTTGATGTCAGAAACTAAATAACACCCAAAATTACAAGACATTCATTGCCTTTCTCTCTAGAGAAGCCCAAAGGGTTTCTTTATTCAAAGATTTTCCTGTGCTACATAAGAAAGCAGTCTATTACCAACAGGGCTAAAATGATTTCTAATTGTCCTTACGTCTGAATCTTGCACCCATAATTTTAAAGCCTTTGAGGCAAGATGCATGTATAATATTTATTTTATTTCAGTCCCCAGTCCCCTTTAATGTCTAGATATATACAGGATCACAGGAGTGGTGAACAGATGCTAACAACAACAACAACAACAACAACAACAACATCAGGGAAAAGGCCTTCAGCTCACTATGAGTAAAGACAGACAATCATGGAGAAAGAACGCTCCCATTCACCATGAATTTACCTCAGGCAAGTCCCTGGACTTGCTCCCTATGTTCTAGTATTTTCTAGGTTTTTAGCTCTAAGATCCTATTATTCTAACATACTGAGATTCATTTTTTATATGACTCTGAATAGGTTATTCCAAAAGTGCTGTGTATTTTCTTCTCGAACTTAAGAGAAACAAAAGTTCTCTCCTGTATGGGATGGTTTAAATGTGATTTTGTCTAAGGGCAGGATGAGTTCTTAATCAATTATCTTGCCTCAACTTTGGATCAACAAGTCAGTCTCTCACCCTGCTTCTCCAGGGAGGGACCTACTCATTATTTTATCTAATCCTTATAATAACCTTATAGGGTGCTATTATTCTCATTTTACACATAATGAGATTAAAGCTCAGAGAAGCTAAATGTGTTCTCCCTTCCACCTTCCTTCCTTAAATTGCATTAATGTTTGACAAGGTATAAAAGGTAGAAAAGGGTAGACAAGAATGTGTGTTACTTAAACACCTTATATCATGTTGAATCACCATGAATGACAATCTGTGTTGTGGTTGCTTGCTTTGTCTTCCTCCAAACTTGAACCCTCTAAATGCAGCTTGTAGTGGCAATACCTCTTACACAAGGAAGCCTTCTAAGGTTCAGGTCTGTTTCCTTTTAGGCATACTCTCATAGGCCCTCCTGGCCCTCACCTAGGTATCACAACTATTTAATTGGTATTTTTTTTGTCCTAGTAGATTGCAAGTTTCCTGAGAGCAGGGCCCTTGTCTTTGTTCACTATTATATCGCTAGCACTCAGTACAGTGCTTTGTACATACCATCCACTCAATATTTGTTAATGAATACGATAGATATCCCAGTGAATCTAAACTTATGCTCCTAGATGTAAAGTGCATCTAGAGATATAAATGCCAGATCCAGTTATGCACATTTTCAGTTTTGATAGATATTGGCAAATTGTCTTCTAAAAAATTGTATTAATTTGCATCTCTACCAATAATGTGTAAGAATGCTATCTCACCACACACTTTCCAAACAAGTTTTATTTTTGCCAGTCTAAATGAAGATATCTCCAAATATTTTATCTATATTTTTCTTATTGTAAATAAAGTTAAATATCTTCCAAATCATCTAAATGCCCTTGGTATTTTCTTTTATGTGAACTATATGTTCTGTCCTTTCTCACTTTTCTATTGGACTATAAATCTTATCATTATTATGACTCTTTAGATAATAATAAAATTAATCCTTTATTTTGCATATTACAAAAAGTTTTCCCGGTTTGTCTTTGACTTTGTTTATGATATTCTTTTTCATGCAGTTAAAAACGTATATAGATAAATCATCAGAATTTTAAATTTCCTAGATATTATTTCATCTTAGAAAAATATTCTCTACTCTAATACAAAATTCTTACATGTAATACTATACTATGCCTATTGCATGCAAGGTATTTCGTTAAGTGATAGATTCAAAGATCGAGATATAGTTTTTTTTCCCTTAAAGAGCCCACAGACTAGGAAGCACATAAAAATATGTAACTATTTAAATACATGCACACTAGTGTACACACAGAAGCACTTAGCACAGGGATAGAGGTTGAGGTGGTACTTCCTGAGGGGAGTAAGCAATGTCTGAGCATCTTAGAGAATGAACAGGCATTAACCAGGCGAAAAACATTCTAGGCTGAAGGGATAACATTAATAGAACAAGGTAAGGAAATGCTACAAGGAGTTCCTAGGAAGAAGCAGAAAAAGATGAGGCTGGAGAGGCAAACTGGGGCCAGGTAACAGAGGGCCTTTTATGTCATGGGAATGACTTAGTCCTCATCTTGGGGGCAGTGGGAGCCAATAAATAATTTTAAACAAGTGAGTGACATAAAAATATAGAGGATGTGGTACAGCCACTATGGAAAACAGAATGGAGGTTCCTCAAAAAATCAAGAATTAATCTACCATATGATCCAGCAATCCCTTTACTGGGTATTTACCCTAATGACTTGAAAACCCATATCCGAAAAGATATTTGCACACCGATGTTCACGGCAGCATTATTCACAGTGGCCAGGACATGGAAGCAACAGGAGTGTCCTACGATAGATGATTGGTAAAGAAGCTGAGGCACATATATACAATGGAATATTACTCAGCCATAAGAAGAAATGAAATACTGCCATTTGTGACAACATGGATGGACCTCGAGATAATCATGCTAAGCAAAATAAGCCAGACAGAAAACATTGCAAATCACATGATATCACTTATATGTGAAATATAAACCTAAAAGCAACAAAAGAACAGGACAAACCGAGACTCATGGACATGGACTATAGATTAGTGGTTACCGGAATGTAGGGGGGAGGGGCACAGGGGAGGTGAACAGAGGAAAGTGGGTCAAATATGTGGTGACAGAAAGAAATCTAATTACGGGAGGTGAATACAGTGTAAATATATATGTAAACTTATTGGATTTCATTAACCAATGTCACTATTAAATTAATTAATTAATTAATTAATTAATTAGAAATATAGAGAGAGGATGAATTAATGGCAACCAAGAATAAAAGGAGAGACACTTGTTGGGAGATCATGGTTACAGTCCAGATGTAAGACAATGTAAGTGTAATTTAAGACAGTGATATTAAGAATGGAAAGTAGGAGAAATTTAAGAAATAAAGGTGTTACTAAATTTTTCATTTCTCTCATCTCCTCTAGCCTGTGTAATCTCTCATTACTTCCTTGGCTCCCTTCTTTGCGATGCCTTACAGCAGTTTGTTTTCTCACCATTTCACCCTCCCCAGCCCCTCCATTTGTCAATATAACCAGATATATCTTTTGGTTGCTAATGTCTACCCACTCATAGATTTTGGTCTAGAGAAATTACTTCCTTGAGAAGTAGACAAATTTGTGTAGGAGGCAATGAGCTTTCCGGGAGAAAGGAATCAAGTTTCTAATTACTTTCTTTTCTGAAGCTAAACGTTTTTAGAACTCTTGTGATGAGTTTCAGTTTTTAAAAGTTGATTGACAACAGGTGTTCATTTTTTTGCTGCACCAAAATTTTGCCAAAATAATAGTAAAGGAGTAAAAATGGACACAAAGACACAGAGAACAGGGAAGTAACAGCAGACAAGATATCTAAATAAATTTGGGCGGGGGAATGAAAAGTAGATGAAGAAGTGGTCATGGACTTAGCAGAGAGGAGCAAATTGTAACTGAGGGTCTGTTGTAGAAAATTCTGGCCTTAAGTAGAACCTGCAGATTCTCAAGAGCTTCAGGATTTGGAGTCTCTGCTGAGAAAAAGGGATGAGGCTCTGGTCACAAGAGACATTGTTTGAAAATCTGCATGTAGTGTGTTGGGATCTCAGTTCCCTTCCCCATTCCTCATAGCCAGAATGCTGATATTTGGATCTATTCCTGTGTAAATTCTGGCTCAGTGTTTGAAAATCCTAATAATAATCATAATAATCATAATAATAATTATGATTATTATTATTATTAAAAGCCAATTAGTTGACAGGCAATATCTACATACCCTGAAGCTTCCTAGTAGCTTTTCAATGTTTCACTCTTAAATTGAATAGGTAGCCAAGGATATGACATGTGAGGAAAGCTTGCAGCATGGGAGAGACAAACTCTTCAGATAACGAAAGGATATTGGAGGAAGTAGTAATACAAGAAGCATAAAAATGATATTGCATTGTAAAATAAGAACATGGTGCTGTGAGAAAGGACCAATTTATAGGAACTTCCAGGGAGTCTCCTGAGGTGGGGTGAGTTGGGTGGGTGGTGGTAGAATGAATGTGGTTAAGGATGTGGAACATTAACTAATAGGAGTAAGTCAGGAATGATGGAATATTTGGGAAAAAAATAATAGATTATAGAAAAACAGGCAAATGAGGTAATTATAAACTCCAGGAAAAACAAAGGGCCAAACAATAATGGAAGCATAAGCTAACTCATCACTTGGCTCACAGTGAAAAACATGTGCATAGACAAAAAAATGAAATGTGGAGTGTCCATATAACCAAACATTGTTATGTAATCGTGATTGACAGATAGGGGAGGAAATATGGGGAGGAATGCTGGTATATGAGAGCTAAGTCCTTATCTACTATGGTAAGAAATTAACAGGAAATGGATAAATTAAAATTTAGAGAAGAATTGTAGGTAAATTCCAGAAGAAATAGCTAAAAGAGTTGTAGGTAGTTGTCTGTAGAAAACAGGAATGGAAGGTGGGAGGGTGGCAGAGAATGGGTAAGGGACAGGTGTTTTCACGATGAGCCTTTTAGTTTCCTTGGATTTTCAAGTTATAAATGTGTGTTAACCTAAAAAATTCATAATTAATGGAAAATAACATTGTTAAAGATTGAGACAGACTTATTTGAAATATGAACAACAGCAATAAAAAGACACCATTGGCCCCTCATGGCACACAAGTTAAGCACTGGAAAAATGTCTCCATTATAGCAATGATCAGAGAAGCTGGCAGACTTTGCAAGATTGTTGCCCATCCATGCCTTTGTCTAGAACTGACAGTGATTTCTTATATGTCATCAGCAATATCCAGATTTGACTTGCGAGCTTGCACTGTGACTCAGCTGATGTCTAGAGAAACCTTAGTTTGGGGGGAAATAGTAACTCTTAGTGGAGAATCCTGGCAGACACCACTTTAGCCAATAGATCAAGGTTAATGTCCCTAGTGATTTTATGGGACTATCTTCTGTAACTTTAAAGTTATTTCAAATAAAAAAAGTTTTAAAAACTGTAGAGAAGAAAAGGCAAAATCTATAAGTAAGCAATTTATAGAAATACAAAATGGCCAATAGACACATGAAAATATGCCTGGCACCCCTAAAAATTAAAAAATATAATGCAACCATTAAAAATTAGAAAGCATAACTTTAACCCCACCAGAGTGTCAAAAAGTTGAAGAAAAGGAAATCAGCTACTACTTATAAGAATTGGGGAAGCAAGTTTCTCCCCTCAATGCTCTGTTTCATTATTAGTAGAAATATGACAGTAACCCTTTTTTGGAGCTAAACTTTGCTCTCTTTTAAAACAAAAAATCCATTGACTCTTCCACCCAATAGTCCCTCTCCTTGGACTCTATCTGATAGAAATAGAATCAAGAGTCCATGGTGATATAATGACCATGTAGTCAATGACATTTTCCCAAGTGGTCTAAAAAACCTACAATTAAAATCCAAACAAAAGAAAAGAAGTAAAAAACAAATCACCAGGGACTACACTAATAAAGGAAGAAGTTATATCTGAATCAGAAGACTCGAAGAGATTTATAGAATGTATTTTTTCATATTTACTCCTGCCTCCCTGGCCTTCGCCCAAGGACTGGTTGGTTACCTGCCGTGGGAAGAAGGGTGGACGCAGGTGAAGAGGGATGCAGAAGGGAAGCAAGGGGGTGAGATAGCAACAGATTGCCTATAAAAAATACCTCCCAAAATAAAAACAGCATACCTGAGATAGTCCCATTTATGTCAAATGATACATATCATATGTACAATATTTATATATGCGAGGTTTGTCAACAAATGGTTAACGAGATCATCTATGAGTGGAGGGATTTTAAGTGATTTCAAAAAGTTCTCTCCAACACTTCTATTCACTGTGCAAATTATTCCAAAGAGCATGTATTAATTATGTAAACCAAACCAGCAATAAAGCCATTTTTATAGCACCTCCTCTCAAAAAAATTGCCAAGAATCCATCATCCATGAGTATATCTGATGATTTCTTTAAAACAAAATCATAATCAGTCCTGTCCTAGAGCAGACACCTTCCTTTATTTTACTATGTCATGAAGGAGGTGGTATTCAACATATTCTAGGGCTCCTTCTGTTGCTGTGAGGAGGCTTCCTTGGCATTCTGAAAGTTGTTAAATAAGTGTACACGCCCCATTCCTAAGCCTGGAATCATTTGACAGGTTTGATTATTGTCTGCTCCAGCCATCGTGCCATTCCCCCGCTGCAGAACAGGAGACCAGGCTGAGAGGAACTAAAGCCCCCACCCAGCATCGTACCAATGAAAGCGCGCCAAACACAGCCTTTAGAAGCTGGAGGTCACCAGAGTTCTGAACCTTCTCTGTCTCCCAGGCCAAATTCTTCATCTTGCTAGAGAGTAAGCTGTCATGCAAAGCCACCCTTCCCCATTCCCCATTCTCTAGAGTAGATCTGCAAGATCAGGCTGCAGGGCCAGGCGCCTCCACAAATGTTCCTTGACTAGAAGACCATATCATTCTCCTACCACCAGCCCATGGGAAAGAAATGCAGACCAGCCGGCCGGCTTTCAAGAGTGATGATGCTCGCTCCTTCCAGGCACAATCATCACTGCAGCTTGGCTGTGCCTTCCATGAGCCTGTTTCATCATCAGCTCCTGAACCAGTTTCTTAAGTCAGCAAAACTCTCACAATAGAAACCACCTGGAGGACAGCCAGACAGAGGCCTTGACATTAGTGCTCTAGGCCCTGGGAGGGATGATACTGAGGCCAGCACAGCAGCGACCAAGTCCTCCATCCTGCCCACAGCTACAGCTCTCAGGGCTCATTTTGCCTCTCAATTAAAACAATGGGCTCTGAGAATAATAAAATTAGGGCAGCTTAGGTTATGGAACTATTGACTCTTAGAATCATAAATTCTTGAGAACAGGAGCCAGAGAATACTAGAGCCTTGCGTTGGAGGATATCTTGGAGGCCATGTGGTCTTGTTTTCCCACCTAAGTGACAGATTTTTCTTCTGAAGAAGCTGAGTGCAGCTGTAGTGTGAACACAACACCTTGTAAATGTGGGGACATGCCCAAGGTAACAAAAATAAGAAGCATTTGTGTGGCTCTAACTTCCATAATAGTACTGGAGGCCAAAAATGTCCCTTCTCCTTGGTCACTATTCCAGCTACTGCTCCTAGACGTCTATGGTGCCCTTGACCTTCTTGAAGCTTCATCCTCCACTGGAGGAGGTTTGAGGAGGAAGAGGAGGTTTTGGAAATGTTTTAAAATACTGTTACCACTTCTTCTGAGGATCTAGTCTTACAGATCATCCGTGAGAAAAAAAAAAAAAAAACAAGAGAAAGTGGGAATTCTTACCTCTCTCCACTTCAGAACTATTTTTATTGACATTTTTACACCTCTCCCCACTTTTTTTGGCTCTTATATCTAAAAACAAATAAAAACGGCCTGTTGTGTGAACTATATAGAATGTGAACTAATTTGGTTATCTCCTTCCATCGATTGCAGGCGATGGCCACAGCCCATGAACACTAGAAAATAACTTGTCACCCACTCAACTCCCTGTCTCAGGCTTGAAGGAAAATATTTATATTATGCCACAGAAAAGGTTTCCATGGCAGTGACGATGGTAACACTGTTGCCTTGGCAACCACTTGAGTCCATCTTGAATAATTGAAATCCTCTTCACAGACAAATAAGGAAAATCTGTCAAAAGTGCTGTTCGGCTGGTAGAGGAGTCCTGTGAGATGGCTTTCTCACCCCCCTAGTTCTCCCTCTGCTCCTCCTCCTCAGTCTTCTCTCGCTCATTTCCTTTATACACTTTCTCGGGAACTTTCCGTGTTTCCTGCTCTTCTAAGGGCTTGCCTTGTCCTTTTTCTAGTCCAGTGTGGAGACACTGCCCAGAGCTCTGTGAAGGGTTAAGGACTGGTATGCAAAGCCATGCCAAAGATAACAGGAGGCAGAATAAACTCGCAGATCATCCTTTTTATAGAGCTTGCTGCCTGCCTCTGGAGACCGGGTGCACGTTCTTCTGTCAGCCCGAAGCAGCTCTGACGGAAGAGTTTTATAAAAAAGAAAGACCAGTATTCCCTGGGGTACAGTTCCCAGTCACCCCACATTGGCAAGTCACCTCTCTTGGCCTCAGTTTCCTTGCCTGTAACATAAAGGATCTGGGTGGAGGGTCCTACTGACACCTACATTCTAGGAATTTTATGAATCAAGAATATACTATCCTCCCTCTCTCAAAGACATCAGAGATGTCTGCTAGCATGCCTGCTGGGAACTCAAACAAGACCTTAGGACAAGAGAAATCCTGGACTGAAAGGAGCATGCCTACACTGTGTGAGTCAATGCCTTTTAAAAGCAATGTGTACCCACAGAAAAGTATCATCATTATTAACCTCATTATCAGCACAGCGAACATGAAACTATAGACCTCATCTTCAGGGTCACTCTAACCCAGAATCTTTTACTGAAGAAGATGCTGCAGCAAGCTGACTAAAAAAATAAATGGGCCCTCTCTGGAAAGCAACACCCGATTCATGCCCATCTCTGGGGGTTTCTTTGCCTCTTTTTCTTACTAAAAGGCAGCTTGAAAAACTAGAATTGTTGATCCTTTTTTGTTTTTTGGGTTTTTTTTTACTCTTCCTCCTGCTTCTCACTGATGCTTTCTTAAGGGAGGAAGAAAGCAGTTTAAAAATCATAGTTATCATTTTACTAGTAGGCAAGGAAACCACTCTTCTATTTTGATATGGAGACTAAGAGAAATACAAGGAATTATTGGGGTGGGGGGAGAAGCAAATGGTATTGCAGAAGGAAGCTGAAATACCTCTTCCCAAAGGCCTTCTTGGAAAGGAGAAAGCCTACAAAGGCATTTCAGACTTATTTGGCCCTCTGACCAAATTTGACTGAGAGGCAAGAGGGCGCAGGAGCTAAATGGTGGGCTTTGGACTCATAGAGCAAAGTACAGAGGCTGGCTCTGCTACAAACCCTCCTTCTGACTGTGGGCAGGTTACTTGACATCTCTAAGTCTCAGTCTTTTCATTTATAAAATGGGAGAAGCCCTATCTACTCCATAGGCTGTGTGATGGCTAGGTTTTTTGTGTCGACTTGGCTAATACCCATATGTCTAATCAATCAGTCATCCAGGCGTTGCTGTGAAGGATGTTTGTCGATGTGGTTAACATCTACAATCAGACGACATTAAGTCGAGGTCGTTACTCTCAATAATGTGCATGGGCTTCACCCAATTCGTTGAAAGTCCTCAAGTTTCTTGAAAAGGAAGAAATTCTGCTGTAATCCTGCAACATTAACTCCTGCCTGAGTTTCCAGCCTGCCAGCCCGCCTTGTGGATCTCAGTCTGCTGACTTGCCCTGTGGGTTTTGGACTTAATAGCCCTCACAATTGTGCAAGCTAATTCCTTAAAATAAATCTGTCTCTTTCTATGTATGTATGTGTGTGTGTGTGTGTGTGTGTGTGTATGTGTGTATTATATCTGGATATTGTATATAGTATATATACCACATATATAATTATATATGTACATATACATGTATACATATATGATGATGATATGATATGATATGATATGATATGATATGATATGATATGATATGAAACGATATATACTTTTTCTTTGGAGAATCCTGACAGACACAGGCTATTTGGGGGCTGAGTTAACATACACATACTGACATGTTTGCTGGGCCTGCCCAGTTGCAGCCTGTGTTGGGGAGCAGGCCTGTTCACAAGCTCTGCTGATTGAGAGACCGTACTTTGCCCTTGGACTCCCCTTGCCTGCTGGCTACAGCTGATTGGACTAGGCAGGCGCAGGCACCTGACCTAAAGACAACCAATCATGGCTGGGCCTGATGTGATTTGGAAGGATGAACCAGACCAATTAGTTTTCTTTTCTTAGGAGCCTGAATAGAAACTAAAGAAAGAATTCACCAGCTGGTAGAGGGCAAGTTAGGTCAACGGTGGAGTGATTGAAAAGGTTGCAGTGAGGCTGTCATGGAATATGACCACATAATGGTCAGCATTTTTGTGTCTCTGTAACCAATCCTTAAAGTTTGGGAAATTCGGCATAAAAATCCAGCCAGAAGCTCTGTATCACAGGCTCTGCATGGCTGCAGTCAGCTGGAGCCGGGGTGCAGCTGCCTGTTTACGGGGGCCATGTTTCCTCCCACCCACTGGCTTCCACTGTGTCCAACTATGTCCTGCCTGGCCAGCCTCATACCTATGTCATCTACCTGGCACACAGTCCTTGTAACCCTTGAATTAGGGGGAAGGTCCTTAGACAACTACTTTCAGAAACCAGAGTTCCCTTGAATCCAGAGCTACCTTCAGCTCCAGAACTATGAAGGGAAAACTTTGATAAGGTTCCTGTGCCTAGATTTCCTTGAGAGTTTCCTTAATCTTCTCCATGGAGCTTTGCTCAGTTTAGGGCGACTAGATCTCTATTCCTGGTACTCACAAAAGTCCCACATATATAGGAGTATTAATGAAAACTCTTCCTTTCTCCTCCTAGCTCTCTCAGAGCCCAAGTCTCAGAGACTGCAATTTATTCCATGGGCTGCTCTCTAGGGAGAACTTCAGGAATTCTGGCTGAAGATGAGGAGCTGCAGCCTCAGGGATCAGCTGGGCCCCAGGAACTGGGGTTGGGCCCACTTTTTCCAGGAGAGACACACAGGTGATACCTGTGGGAGGCTGGCTCACAGACCAATAGCTTGATGAACAACCAGAGCAACTCCCACGACTACCTACTTGGAGTTCCCTGGGGCCAAGTAGAAGCAAGGCATAGATTAGTTTTCTAGATACCTGGGAAAGCCAAAGGCAGTGTCCAGCAGGACTCTGGGAAAGCTGATGCACACCAGAAATGAGGATGAACTTTAGTTAGCTCTCGTACATGATCTGGGCATGGAGGCCTCCAGCTGGACTGTGGGAGGGATGCTGAGGCAGAAGGGGCAGCGGGCTATGGGATATTTGAGGGGCACAGGGCTGAGGTTATTTATCACAATTCGTGCCCATCTCCACAATGTGTGAACCACTGGTGTGGCTGACCCTGTGACGATAAGGACTGTAACTCACCAAAGAACCATTTATTAAATAGTCATCATGGATATCAGAGTCTCGTTGTTACTAGTTTGCCGAGATTGCAGCATTGTACTGTAGTGAGTTCACAACAACACAGCCCTGAGAATCTTTCTGTGCTATCACAGGCATCTCTAACAGCCCTGCTTCGGTAAGGATCTTAGTTCAGAGATGTGTGCATTCCAGGGGAGCTCGGTTTCCTATCACTGACTCACAGGTCCTCCGATGTGAGCCATCAACTTTAATGCTCAATGAGGTCTTTATCTTGCCTTCTAGATACAGCAGTGAAGCTAGGATGTATGTAAGCTGGACCCACATCTGAACCTGGGGATGAGGGCAGGGTCCCTTATACTGAGCCCTTGGTATATTTTGACAGTAGGAAGCTCCTTGACATCAAGTTTTCAGTTAATAGCTGGAGTAAGGAGCATGGTCATCTCAGAAAAGAGGAAAACAGGGCAGGTTTCTTGACAGTTTTCGTGATTGGGTAGATGGCAAACTACTTTTGTGCCTGAGTTGCGTCTCTCTCATTAAAAGACAAATTTTAAAAATTCAAATTATTTTCTGAGTCTAAGATAACTTCACATTCAAGGTCGAAAAGACAAAAGAATGAGGAAGAATGTAAATATTAATGTTACAATGCTGTAAAGCATGTTGCAGTGTTTAACTATTTACTGATTCTTCTCAGGTCAGCCCCAGAGCGAGGACACAGAGCTGGAGGAGTGGTTCAGTCTTAGGTATAACTCACTCTGAGTTCACCTGTGGAGCCAGCTGCAGACTTTGCATGTTTACATTAGCCTGTGAACACCCAGTAGCATTCATCATGTGCCAGGGTCTGCTCTTTGCTCTGGAATAATAGGCCCTATTCCGAAAGGCAATAATTGCGTTTTCTTAGAAAACTACAGAATTGATTCAGCAACCAGATAAACCCCGATGTTCCTTCCAACATTGCCTTAAATCAAGCATATTCTTCCATGAAGTCACTTCTACCTTCCCCACAAGCAGCTTTAATCAATTCTTTTCATGTTGGTTCAAACAGTATAAGCCAAAGTCAGGCTCTTTTAAAATCAGAATGCCCCTCGCCCCCGTGTGTCTCCGAGCCAGCCCACCACCCCCAAGCCTGCATCGGGAAAGCCACTTGCCTCCCTCCCAGCTCACGCCTCTGCCCGACATCTGTCCCCACACAGGACTTCCTTTGGCCACCTCCCTTGACCAGTTCCAACAGCTCATTTCAGGTCATTTGTTTCAGCACATGTTCGGACAGGGCCATGTGATACATGATAAAACAAGGTTCCCAGACACGGCTTTAAATAACCCTCTCATGTAACAGGTCTCCCAGGAGAATATCTCTCCTTTCCTACATGCCTGTGGCCCCTGAGTCAGTCTCTAACCAAAACAAACTTCTACAATGTTTAAACCTACAAATTAGTTTCTTCTAACAACAAACCTCTGTGAAGCACCTACCGTGTTCCAGGTCCTATATGGGTGTGGCTAGGACACCCACAGTTAAGACGGGTCTACCATCAACGAGTCACAGGGCCCCAGAATGTGAGTGTGAGAATGAGCAGGAGACCTTTGGGTGTAATCTTTCATTACACCAGGGAGGAGAATGAGGCCCAGTGTGCAGATGTCTTATTTTCCCAGGGTTCCACAGTTAGCGTCAGAGCCGGACCTAGAATCCTGTTCTTTGGACCTTGGCAAGTCTTTGCCATTCCACCATGAAGAGGTACGCTTCAGGTTTCCGGGCTGGTGACCCAAAGGAGTGATGTGGGCTGAGCAGGGAATCTGTTCAGATTTCTCTAAAGGCGACTCCTGCTTCTCAACCTTTCACACCTCATCCAGACTTCTTCTCCAATGGGCAGGACTCTTTGCCACACTCTGCAGCCAGTAGGCAGGGACAGAGGAGGATGAATAAAGTCAGCTTAAGTCCAGTCTCTTAGCTCTACTTGGTTAAACACCTTAAAAACTGAAGTTTGTTTAATCTTATTTGCATGACCTAGCCAACAGACTCTAATTTAATGGGCATAAGAACTGCCTGGGGGTGTTTTAAAATGTGCATTCCTGGACCCTCCCTGGAGATTCTGAGCCAAAACTAAATGATTCTGATGTGACTGATACCCAGGCTGGTGACAGTCATTGGGGAGGGAACAGAAGCAGTTGGGCTGGTCACTGAAAGGCTGGAAATCTGGAGCTGTCTGAGACATCTCTTTTCCATGAGATGTTATATGAGGAGGGTGGTGGGATAACCCCAGGGAACCCTCTAGTTCTGACCGTGCCAGGGTGGTGTCATTCAGAGCGTCCCAGACATTCAGACCCCTTGGATTGGCTGAGCAGACAGACACAGTGTGACTAGGAGCATTGACCACTTTTAAGTGCACCTGCATGGGGCTCCTTGAACAATATATTCTCCTGAAGGTGAACCTGGAGATAAGTCCCTGGCTCAGTTGGAACATCCCCTGCCCACCAACAACATTCTAACATGTGTGCTCTTTCCAGAGGCCCTGACTAGCCAAGGAGCCTATCTACGTAGCTGAGTTGGGTCCTCTAGACTCACTTTGTTGCCTCTTTTTTTCTTGCACTGGTATGTCTAACTGCCGAGGATGCTCATTCATACACCTAAGAAGGGAACCAGCCCATAAACACAAACACAGATCCTCTAAGGGTTGAGAAAAGAAGGAGTCCTGAGGCAGTTGCCTCTGGACCAAAGGGGTGGAGCAGCCAGCCTCTCCTTGGAGCCCAGAGGCATCATGAAGGCAGGAGAGGCTTTGGGGTCAGACCTGAGTTCTAATCCTGACTCTGACACTTACCTCCTGGGAGTAACCTAAGTGACTCAGCTTTTCTGAGCCTCGAGGTTGTCTCTTCTAAAAAATCTGAAGTGGGAATAATCAAGCTCACCTGAAGGGCTGCAGCAAGAATGAAAGCTGATAACATACATGAGCTCCTGACACTTAAAAGGGGCTCAGTAATCCTTGCCCCTCCCCACTGCAGCTCTTTCTTGCCACCACCCTCTGCTTGGAAGAAGGTATTACTGCCTGTTTCTCCAGCCTAGAAGTCAGTAAGATAGAACGGGGGTGAGGTGGGGAGAGGATGCCTTCTCTCTTTAGCATTATTGAAAAATATTCAAAAGAAATATTTATACTAAAAGCAACTCTGTGGAAACAAAGAGAAATGAACAAAGCAAATATAAATCCATAAAATGAAATGCAGATTAGAGCTCCTACAAGAGCCTCTGATAAACACCCCACAGTTCTCAGAGACAATGGGCTGAGTGGAGCTTCAGATATCCCCAGCTGTAAATTGAAGGCTTGTTCCGCCCATGGGGCCTCCTCTGCCTCCTGGTTGTTTTCTCAGCCCAGGAGAGTGGGAGATGCCTGAGTTGGAGGCACAGAGAGCTTTCTACTTGCCAAGATCAGCTCTGCAGCAATTCCATGGCTTCTGGCTCAACCCACACAACCCTTTCCCACACTCCCCACTCCTCTGGTGGCCCCTAAAAGGACAAGAATGATAGATTTGCTTGTGCAGAGCTGCACAAAGCCTGTCACGACTTCTCTCAGGGGCAGTCGCTCCCACTCGAGTAGGTGTTGGACAACAGCAAGAGCAGGAGGCTGATAGCATTGCCTTCTCTGCATCTGGGCCAGGGCCTGCGCGGACTGCTGGGGATATGAAGAACCAGAACGAGGGCAGCGAGACCCAGTCCTGGAATTCCTCAATTCACAGCTGTATGGGGAGGGCTGTGCATCAGCCACCTCAAGGGCAGAGCTGGTCAAACCACAGCCCTGATGAGCTTGGGACACCTGGAGGTGAGCCCCAGGAGCCGACTAAGACTGAAGGAAGGGCAAGGTCTCTGGCTGCCAAATACTTTCAGCCAGACGAGCAGGAGTAACACTACAGCACGGGCTGTTTTGCTGGCACAGTAAGGATTAAGTGAGCTTCCTGGGCCCAGGTGGGGGGATGATGGCCAGGATCTGCTCAGAGATCTGGAAAACTTGCGAATCAGTGATTTAGGGAGTTGAAGGTACTTAGCAGCGAGAAAGAAGCCTAGGAGCATCAGGGTTTAAGTATGTGAGGGTCCACCTGTGAATTTGCCAAAATTAGGGATGCCTTGGGACGTAACTAAAGTCAGAAGGTAGAAGGTAAAGAAGAACTTTCCACCACCCACAGCTGTTAGCAATGGGGCAAGCATTGCATTGAGGCCTTTTGAGGGATAATCTGTTTTGAAGTTCAAAGAGAGATGCCCAAAGTGAGATATGTTGGTGGGCATTTACCAGCTATAGGTGAACCTGGTAAGCCCTCATCAATATTTTGAGCAGGCCAGTGATACACAAAGGTCTGAACATGTACGTGTTGGCTTCCTGGTCAGAATATAAAAACCAGAATCTCTAGAAAACTTCTGGACTTCTGCCCTGGAACATCAACTCTGAACTCTCAGGGATTATCCTGAACGGGCCCTGCTCTCAGCTCCAGGTATCTGTTTGTTGTCAATGCCTGGCAATGTGATGCCCTGCCTGGGCCCTCCCCGAGCCTGGGGAACATGCTACTGGATCACAGGGGTGCAGTCATGGGCCCTACAATAGTGACAGAAGGAAAAGATGGGACATTCTTTTTGTGTCAGGTCCTGGTCCAGTGGGTCCAGCTGCTCATTCAACCCAACCTGCATCCTGTCTGAATATACAGTTTATGGTACCTTAGCTAGGAGGTCTAATAATATATAAACAGAGGGAAGCCTACAGAGGAACACTCCAAATGGTACTCCTGTCCATTCCCTATGTGTCATCATTTCATTTCCTTGTCCCTTGGCTAAAGTTTTCTCTCTTATAACCTACAAACTTGGCCCTAAACTCAACCCTCCAGGACTGCCATATCTTTCCATATTCTCAAACAAGGACATCTTCCATTAGGATATATTTTAGACCAGACATAGGAAGAGAAGCTGTTTCTACACTGGAGACGCAACAACTAATAAAGAGCACCACATATTTACTGCGTTCAGAGCTCCACATCATCTAATTTATCCCCACAGCAATGCTTTTAGGTGGTCTGCATCCTATGACCCTTTGAATCAATAACTGTAGCAGGGCATGCACTTTCAGTTTACTTTGATAGGACACCTCTATTTGTTTAGACTTATTGCTGCCTTGGAAAGGCTCACCTAATTTTTCTGAGGAAAATGAAATATCTCCCACCCCCTTCAGGAAAAGGAGAGAAAATGGCTGTGTTCTCTAAACACCAATCTTCTGTGCCTTCAAAGAAGGGGGACCCTGGTTTTTCCCTCTGTTGTTTTTTAATAACTAATTATGTGAGCTCCAGTTTTTATGGATGGAGTGGATGTTTATTGGTTTATGTGTATGTTTTCTTTGGTTATCCAGTATTCTTTTCCTGTGCAGATTGGCGTGTGGCTTATTGTTACATTCTGCCCCCAAATCTAGAGGCTGAGGAGTTCCATCAGACTCCCTTCATCAGATCCCTCCTCTGTCACCACAGTACATCCAAGGAGGTGAACCTTCAACCTAAGCTCAACCAATCAGACTCTCCGTTGGGGCTTTGAATGTTGAGCAGAGTAATGTAAAAACTTAGCACCTTGACTGTCAATCACCTCCTGTCCTGGCTCTTGTCCTGCTTCCGAGCTGTCTTCAGATTTCCCATCGCTTCCATGAGCTCCCTAATAACTCGCCAGTGAGTTTCCTTTTTTGCTTAGATTGTGGTTTAGGACTTAGCAAAAATGAAGGAGGACTCCCTTTCCTGGTATTATTTCGATTCTTTGTAATAAGAATCAAAGCCATCAGAGACCAAAAAGTCAAAGTACTTTCTGCTGCCCCTTTCTTTTCCCTGTAAGACATTGCTATTTAGCGAATGGGCTGAGAGAAAAACTGTCCTGGTGGACACATTTGAGTAAGTGCTGAGGAGCCAGATCTTATGGCTTGTATTCCACCCTCCTTTGGCCTCATCTATGAAGACACCTGGATAGAGTTCCCAGGATAACTGAAATCCAGAAAGGGCATGGACCCCAAAGGTCATCTAGAGCAGGGGTCCCCATCCCATGGGCGGTGGATCTGTACCGGTCCATGGCCTCTTAGGAACCAGGATGCCTAGCAGGAGGTGAGTAGCAGGTGAGCAAGCGAAGCTTCATCTGTATTTACAGCCGCTCTCCAGTGCTAGCATCACCGCCTCAGCTCCACCTCAGATCATCAGGCATTAGATTCTCATAGGAGCACCGGTCCCTGGTGCCAAAAAGGCTGGGGACCACTGGTCTAGAAGCTCTGTGCACAGGCTCAGGAGATGAACTACGCCCTCTGGAGAAGAGCTGAGCCAGTAAGATGTAGAGTCCCTGACTCATTCATAGCTGAGTGCATAAGCATAGCCTGGAGGCCACATGACTCACCATGTTCAACAGAAAATGACCTGGAGGTTTTAAATGACTCAAGAGCCGATCTGGAGATTCATTCAATGAGGCCTGGGATGTTGAGGCAGCTCTGAGCCCCCTACTGAGGCACATCCACATCAGAAGACAGAGGGAAATCAGAACCAGAGCAAGAGAAGATTCAGGTGGTGTAGAAGAGTGAAGCTAGTTAAAACACTGTCACATCCAAGAGGAGTTTAATTTTTTTTACATTTAGAGGACAAAACTAAAACCCATGAGTAGAAATTCTAGGGCAGCAGACTTGGAAAAGAATAGAAAAATTTTTTAAATGGAGCAGCACAGCAGCAAAATGAGCTGCCTGTGAAAGGCTCTCAGGGAAATGGGCAAGAGCATGACTTCAGGGAGAAGCCACTCGGGTCAAGCCTTAGCTCTGTTACTTAACAATTGTGTAACCTTGGCAGTTTCTTGACTTCTTTGTCCTCATCTGTAAAGTGAAGGAAATAATGGTACCTATTTCCTGGAGCTATTTTAGGATTAGAGGTCAATGTTGGCAACAGGCATTGAATAATGCCTGACACATGCATGCACTTACATAAATGCTGAATATTCACTAGAATCATTATTGTAAGGTCAGGTGAGACCTTATTGCCAGAAAGAGTCAAACCCGATAGGATCTGTGTCAGGGATGCTAGAGGTCATCCCTGCACTGGCTGGGAGGTTGAATCAGACCACAGTGCAGGGAAGAGAGCATGGGCTTTTGTGGAAGAGAGATTATTCCGTGACGTGACCACTACCAGACCTGCCAGTTGGATCCAGGCAGAACAGAGATTGCTTCCTGAAAATCCCTTTGGAGACTGTCTGATAGGCCCCAGCCCTGTGCCTGTGTCACACTGGTTTGTGCTGGTTCCCAGAGTAGGCAGTTGCCTGGCCCCTGGAACAGGCATGTAAGGCATGTTTTCCTTATCTGGGGCAGGTCATGCCCCAGTACCTCGGTCCACCCTGCCCTGTCTTATATAAGCCCTTAGCACCTGCTGAGCGGCATAGGATATTTGTGTCATCTTGCTCCCTCCCGAGACAAGCCTGCTATGTAAGTTCTCTTAATACACTCTTGATATAATGATGGAGTTCTATCCACCATTATAAGGTCTCTGGGCCTTGGGAAATTTTACATAACGGCTTTAATGGCAGATGGCTCTAGTTAACATCACACAGCTATCACTGTGACTTTGAGCAAACCACAGAATCTCCAGGTCTCAGCTTTCACTTTTGTGAGTGAGGCTGATATCTCTCCCTCCACAGCACTGTCACAGGATTGGATAATCTCATATACAGATATCCTTCTTGTGGTTTGCACTTCTTTAAAATCTCAAAAAATAAAGTGAAGGAAATAATGGCATTTAAAGAATGATCACCTGTGTATAGTCCCACATAATCGGGGCAGATTAGGTATGATCGTGACTCTCTATCCTCCCAGCATTTCCCCAACACCAGAGCTGGGCTTCAGTAGCTTTCTGGCTGGTCTTTTCGTGCTTTTATGCATGCCCTTGCCTTTCAGGCAGCTTTGCGTGACTCACCCCTCTGTGCAATTAACTGTGATACTCTGCTGGAGGCTCCCATTACAAATGATGAGAAGAATAGCCACTGTGGGCGAAACAGGGTATGCTGGGTGAACCGTTTCAGCTCTGCTGTACTGCCAAAAAGACAGAAGATGGGCCACTGGACGTGTCATGGCTAGCTTGCCTCTCTCCCCCTGCTTGGTTTTGTCTTCTCCCCCTGCTCAGTCAGTGCCATGGCCTAGGCCTGTGTACTCACATGTGCTCACGGGCACCTGGCTGGCTAGTGGGAACCAGGCAACTAGGCAAGGAGAGAAATGCTATTTCTTCTCTTGGAGTTTGTCTTCCATTGAATTCAGTATGCTTTCATTGAAAACCTACTCTGTGCCAGGCACACTAGGGGACTAGACATGGATTTGAAGCAGTTCTCATTCCCTAGAAGCTTAGAATTCACCAGGAAATGAAGGCAAATTCATGGATAGTCTTGAGCCTATGCAATGGCACAGAGCAACCACCACAGAAGTACAAAAAAGAAGGGGAGCCCTAGAAAAGCTAAATACGGTTGCTATTTTTGAGCACCTACTATGTGCAGGGTGCTTCTCTTCTCTCCTTTAATCCACACAGCCTGTGAGAAATGGTCATCACCCTCATTTTATAGATGATGAAACTGAAGTTTTGAAAGGGGAAGTAACTTCCTCAAAGTCGCATAGCCAGTAAGAGGTAGAACCAGGACAAGCTTCTGAGTTCAAAACATGTGTTCTTCCAAAACTCTTACGCTGCCTACTTCTTAGAGAAGGCTGAATTTGACCTGGGCCTTAGAGAAAGCTGATAGGTTAGGCAGCTCTGGGGGAAGGGCATTCCTTCTGCTTCCCTGCTTCTAGCTGAGTACACACTTGGTGCTCTGAGCTAGTTACTACTCACCCCTCTTCTTCCCACAGGGCGCTGACAAAGCCTCAGGCAGGCTTGGGGAGGGGGGCTTGTAGTTCCTCTCTTCAGCCTCCACCTGTGATTCTACCCTAAAACATACCCACACTGTCCATTTAAATAGTACTGCCTGTCCACTGGAACCAACAACCAGATTGATTTAGCACCTGCTGGGAGCTGTTACTAGATTATGCACCATTACTAACCCATTCAGCTCTCTAACTAGCTGGGCACAAACATCCTCTGTTACCTCAAGGCAAATTTGTTCTTGCCTCAGGCATAGAATTTTAGGCTATCCCTGCTGGAAGATAACTGAGTTCAAGTACCTCTTTTTACAGATCCCATACTGAGGTTCAGAGGGGAAGGTGCTGGCCTGGGGGCTTCAAGAAAGGACAGCAGAAGAGACACGGTCTTCTCAATGCTTCTGACCTATTGGGAAGGACAGAACTAAGATTTACTGAGCCCACCCTCTGCAGGAATTTTTCCCAGATGTTGTGGTGTCACATTTTATCCTTATCACAGCCTCGATGAGAGGGCTCTGCACCTCATTTTCAGGTGAGAAATCTGATGAGCTGAGGAGTACTAGAACATGCCAAGGTCGTGTGAGAAGAAGCCAAAGTGGGGACACACACCCGTCTGTCTCCAAAATCCAACCACACAGCAAAAGAAGGCGGGTGATTTTTCCCCATTCCTATCTGGACTTGCAAAATGGGCTTAGGTTTGCTCTGGACCCAGGAGGTCGAGGACATGGTTCCTCAGCTCAAAGGGGCCCAGGACTGGACCTTCCCACTGGGGGAGTTATGAGCTGCCTAAAGTAATGAGCAGCCCTGGGCAGGCACAGAGTGACACACAGAGGGCTATGGAAAGTATACTTACATTTCTTGCTTTGTTCCTGGATGACTCATGCAGCCCACACAACAAAATTAATGTCTTCTCCAGCACAAGCAAATTGTATTTTCTTCTTAAAAAAAAAAAAAGAAAAGAAAAGAAAAGAAATCACAATCAGCCTGCAAAGGGCCCTGGTTTATTCTGGAGACATGGAGCCATCCTGTGGCCACTTCCCTGGACAGACGCTGCAATCCAGGACCCCAGAATGGGAGGCCTCTCTGAGGCTGTCTCCAGGCCCTGCATTCTGCTTCAGGACAGACCTTCTGCCCCTGCCGGTAACATTGATCACACTGTGTCTCCTCACATGGAAATGGTGTTCCATGTGTGCGCAAGAGCTCGGAAAGCCCCCATCATCACATCCCTCACGAGGTCTCCTTACCCAGGTGGCCAATTTACTCATCTCTCATGCTCCAGCTCCAGGGGTCCACTCTGTGAGCTTCTGTGCCTCCTCCCACACCCCAGGTGGCATTACCCTTCCTCTTTTTGTGGCCTTACCATCTCCGTAGACAGGTCTGTCACAGTAATGATAAATGACAGCCAATATTTATATGGTATTTACTATGTGCCAATCTCTGTTCTAAGATATACAATAGCCCCACACCCCCCTGTCCGTGGTTTTGCTTTATATGGTTTCAGTTACCTGTAGTGAACCGTGGTTTGAAAATATTAACTGGAAAATTCCAGAAATAAAGAATTTGTAAGTTTTAAATTGCACACTGCTCTGAGTAGTGTGATGACATCTCAAGCTATCCTGCCCAGGATGTGAATCATCCCCTTGTCCAGCATATCCACACTGTATGCGCTCCCTGACCGTTCGTCACTTAGTAGCCACCTCAGTTATCAAGATCAACTGTCGTGGTATTACAGGGCTTATGTTTGAGCGGCCCTTATTTTACGTAGTAATGGCCCCAAAGTGCAAGGGTAGTGATGCTGGCAATTTAGATATCCCCAAGAGGAGCTGTGAAGTGCTTCCTTGAGGTGAAGGGTGAGTACAGTATAATATTTTGAGAGAGACACCACACTTACATAACTTTTATTATATTATGTTATAATTGTTCTACTTCATTATTAGTTATTGTTGTTCACCTCTTACTGCGCCTAATTTTTAAATTACATTTTATGAAAGGTATAAATGTGTATGAGAAAAAGAGTATAAATAGGATTTGCTACTATCTGTGTTTTCAGGCATTTACTGGGGGTCTTGGAACGTATCTTACTGTGGATGAAGGGGGACTACTGTATATGTGTATGTGTATATGTGTATATACACATTACTTATATATATGCGCCTGTACACATGCTCATTGAATCTTCACAATTCTACGAGATAGGCATTATTATTGTCTCGGTTTCACAGATGGGGAAACCAAGATATAGAGAGGTTAAGCAATTTGCATGAGTTTGCTCAGCTAGTTAGTAGCAGGGTGAGACTCTGAGTCTCTTCAGTCATGTTCCAAATCCTTTATCCTACTATATCCTGCTATACCCTACAGCCTCCAGCATTAGACACAGCTTGCTGATTTTTCAGGGACCCCTCTAGTCTACGGTCTGCTAGAGACGAGGCTGATGTCTTTTTCCTCTGGGTGTGTCTGCTTGGCTCAGGATCTAGACCACAGCAGGGCTCCACATATGCTTGCCGAAAGGATACATCCTATCTGAAAATAGCACCCCTGGGGCAACAGCCCTTCCCCTGGGGAGGGAGACAGACCCATATCCAATATCTGTGGGAAGACGATTCCAAGCAGAGGGAGCAGTAAGGGCCAAGCTCTGTGGTGGGTTCTGCATGGAGTGATGGCGAGGAGCAGGAAGCCACTGTGGCTGGAGCAGAGCGAGTGAGGGTGACAGTGGTAGCAGATCACAGTTCCTTGTGGGCCACGATGAGGATTTGGGGTAGGTCTTCGTCAGTAAGTGCAGCATAATCAAATACCACAGACCGGGTAGCTTATAAACAACAGAAATTCATTCCTTATAGTTCTGGAGGCTGGAAGTCTGAGGTGAGGGTGCCAGCACGGTCGAGTGAGAGTCTTCTGGAATGCAGACATTGTATCCTCACTTGGTGGAAGAAGTAAGGGAGCTCTGTACCATTTTTTTTTAAATAAAAACATTTGTCATGTTCACAGGGCTCTATCTAAGCACCCCCAAAGGCCTTACCTCCTAATAGCATTAGATTTCCACTTATGGATTTATAGAGGAGAAAAACATTCAGACCATAGCAGGGTTTTTTCCCCAAGTGTCTTGGAAACTCTTAAAGAAGCTGGTATGATCTAGCCCACTTTTAAAAATGTGAAAGCATTTGTGTGTGAGTGATGTCACCCTCAGTTACCGCGATCAATAATGATGTTTGGGGTTTGCAAGTAGTCCCATCTGTCACCACTGCCATTCCTCAACAGCTCCCTCCCTTCTCAGTCCACACTGCGTCTCTATGAACTTCAACTAGAACTTACAGTCTAACAAGAGACGCAACTAAGTGAATCACTGCAGTGCTGCTGGAACAAGCTGTGAAGGGGAGATGTAGGGGGGTGTGGGAGCAGAGAAAAGGGGCTACTCAGTCAGACAGGGGGCTGTATCAGTGAGAAAGTCAGGGTTGGCTTTTGGAGGAGGTAGCGTATGACACGAGAGTTGAAGGATAAGCAGGAGTTGGCCAGGAAATGGGTGCAGCCCAGACAAGGGACACCATACACATGCCGAGAGAAATCAGGATGCTACTGTGGCTGCACCCTGATTTCCTCACCCCCTTGTCCTTCAGTGCCCATCTTTCCAGCTCCAATGCTGGCCGGACCGGGTGAATCCTCTTCTGATGCTAAACTTTGCTGTAGAAATGTGTCACTGCTGGTTCCAACGCAAATTCACACTCTAATCTTAGCTGGACCCTTGGCCACTCAGCATTCCTTTTCTTGATAATTAACTTCCAATCACATACGCCACAGAATGTACTTCAGACTTCTATTCTCTTCCCGCCTCCCTCACTCGCCAAGGGTGAGCAGAACTCGGGTTATAATGTGAACTCCCAGCTCCTCTCTTCTGATTTTCACCTCAAAGAATGTTTACGTCTTCAACCCTCATCTCCTTCAAATGCTCTCAGAAAAAGATGTGATTATTCTTCTTAATTAAGATAACCATTTTTCTTGCTTTGTTTGGATTGTATTCTGGAGTAACCACATAGCCCAGGTGGATAAGGGAAAGTTCTCTTTATAGATAATTCCAGCTTTAAAAAAATATGAGTGCAATGTAGAATTAGAAAGCCATCTTTTTGTAATCTCATTTCGTTCTAGTAAAAATCCTCTGTAGATGAAACAATCAGATGGCTGTTAATGAGGAACTTTACATGAACTGACATTGTGAAGAAGTAACCAGACAAATCCAGAATGTGACTCATTCTGCTGAGCAACTGACTCATTTCGTGTTTTCAGTATTTCAATGGCTTTAAAATGGGGAGAAGGAATTATTCTAGATTAAGAGACTATGAAGACATAAGAACATGGAGCACATGGATGTACTTTGGATCTAGAATTGGACAAGTCATTTTCCACACGCCTGGGGAAACTAGATCATGGAATGGATACTAGAGGCTTTCCAAGAGTGGATGGCCGTTTATTAGGTGTGTAATTACATTGAGACAATGTAAGAAATGTTTTAAATGCCATGTTTTCTAGGTGTAAAAGGGTGAAATTTTAGGAGACCTGGGGGTGATCACTTTGTAAGTTGTATAAATCCCTAGTCACTGTGTTGTACACCTGAAACTAATGTAATATTGTATGTCAATTATAATTTAAAAATTTTAAAAATTTTAAATTCCAAAAAGAGTAGATGAAGCAAGTGTGATGAAACTTTAGGAATCATTAAATCTGGGTGAGAGTTTCTGGGTATTCACATGTTAGTTTCTACTTTTATATATGTTTGAAAATGTTATAATATAATTTTTAAAAAGGTAAACCTTTTGCTTTTCCAGCATCAGATATTGTTATTACTTGTACTATTACATCTGCTCCCTTGTTCCAGCCTCATAATCTGCAGCAGGAGCACGAGCACCAGGCAAGCGAGACAAGATACTGTGCTAAATGCTGTAATTCCCACCAAGGTCCAGTCGGGTAGGCGGTGTTACCCTCACTATACTGACAAAAAACTGAAGTTCAAAGAGCTGGTCCCTTGCTCAAGGTCACATAGTTAGAAAGGGGCAATCAGAATTAGAAGCCGGGTCTGAAAGCCCCTACTCTTTCATACAAAGCCCTACTATTGTCTTTTTTCCTTCTCCCTCTCATCTTCTCTGCTTCTCCACCATCTCCCTCTGCTTCAGGCCTTCATCGCTCTGAAAGGACACGATCTTCAGCCCTTCTGTAGCAGTCAGTCTTTTCTCCTCTTCTCTCCCTCACACCGCTGGGAAGAGTCACCTGCATCTCCTTCCTTCATCCTCACCCCCTCAGAATAAATGAATTGCCCTCTCCCATGTGCTCTATCAGAGATGAGACCTATCGCAGTCTGACACACAGCTTACTTAGGAAAGGCAAGGATTTTGTCTCGCTCATCTTCGTGGCTCTGGTGCCATTCACGGTTCATGGCGCCAAGTAGATGCTCAGACGTTTGCTGAATTGAATTGATTTCCTTTCCCTTCTTCAGTCCCTTGAGGCAGACAGGCAGCTTCTAGACACAGAGAATCAAGGAACGTCAAAACACACAGTATTGACTAATGCCTCTGAATGTGCCAATTGCTCTTGGTGAAGCTTTCAAAACCAGAAGGAAGGAAAACCTTTGAGGCAGTTTTTAAAAGCTGGCCTGAAGAGAGATGAAGAGGCTAGAGGCGACCATCTTTCCTTGCTGACAGCAGACGAACATTGTGGACCCGAGCTATGTGTGCCAATAGCATACTTCCCCAGCTCCCTAGAAGGTTCCCACTGGTCCGGGGCTGGAGGACTCTAGTTCATGAGGAAAATAAGGGACACCTGAGGCATCCACCACAGGCCCAGCTGAGGTGAATGATGCATACAAAGTTGGCTCAACAATGCCAACCCAGGTCTTTTAACTATTGTTGAGCCTCAGAATCACAAAGCCCTCTTATGGACCAGGAATAAATCTTCTGTCACCAACATCCCTTTCAAAACACACTCCCAGTCCTTCCTCTGATCACTTTAATTCCCTTTCCATTAAATAAGCATTATTCTGAGCCATATTTTTCCAAACAATTTTATGAATCTTCTATGCAAATCGCAGCTATAACACTATACAGATGATGAAAGTCTATGTTATAGGAAAGAGTTCTAATTAGTCTGCCTTGTCTTCTATGTGACATGTGGTAAGAATCTTTCGAAGGATTTGGCTTGTTATACCAGTGGTTCTCCATCTTGGCTGCATATTAGAATCCGGGAAAGTTTTTAAAACAATACTTATGCCTAGGTTCCATCCCCAAACAATGAAATCAGTATCTCTGGGAATCAGATCTAGGCATACATATTTTTAAAAAGCTTCCCATGTGATTCTAATGTGCACCAGAAATGAGAACCATTGTTCTTGCAGACCATAAACCTTGGTAAAGTCTAGAGTTTCAGACAAACCCAATCAATTTCCTGCCCTGTCCTGTTTCTCATTTTGGCTACAAACCATCTTTTTGTAAAACATGATCTGTCCTCTGAGGACAAGAGGGACATCAGACAGACAGGAAGCTGTTGTCAAGGAAGTCTTAACTAAATTCAGACCAGTCACATTTCATGAATTCAATTCTGTATCACTGAACACTGATGTACTGTCCAGTTATAAAGTATGGGGTTTTTTGGTGATAACTCTGAAGACTATAGCATAAGAAAATATAACACTATTAGATGAGAAAGCAGAATTTTCTCTTTTCTATGATTTGAGGTACATAAAAAGACATTTTTAAAAGCCTGAAAATGAAAACACAAAATAATCATAGTTAGGATATTAGATATTTTATTCCTTTTCTTTCAAAACTTCCTTTGTGTTGATAATCACATTTTAAAAGTTTCCACATTGCTGGGCCTCAGTTTCTTATCTGCAGATCATACCAGGAGAGCTGCGAGGCCTCTCACAGCACCACAGTCTAAGTCCAGGCTCCCGTGACACTGTTTCCATGAGACCAGTTAAGCAAATGTTATCCAATATGCTTCCCTCGGTTTGGAGCCTGGGACAAGCAGGCTGTGAGCCAAACATGCTCACCTCTTAAGCTCTTGAGCACATCCACCCACAGCTCTGCCCTTGCTTCCGCCTACGCCGTGCCTTCTCACATGCCAACCTTCCTCTGTGGTCTCCTTCGCCCACTCACAACTGCAGCCTTCTTCTGGGCCGCCCCTACATGATGAGCAGTTTGCCAGTTAATATACATCAAGCTGTCACCTTCGAACAACTCAGGGAGCCCCATCTGTTCTCAGGAACATTTCAGTTAGAAGGATCACCCACCGTCAGCAGCTCATGGGGTTCCTCTGAGTGCTGGGCAGTGAGTTCCCTCTGAGCCCAGCTGGGCTTGGCACCAGGAGCAAGAGGCAGGACCTGCCTGAACTGTAGACCCCATCCTGCACCTAATAAGGACCGTCTTCTCACTGTTAGAATCTTTGTGGGTCAAGGTCCTTCCTGAACCACTTTCACTGGAGAGATCTGAGGGCTGAGGACCACACAGTCCTGGACACCAGCACAGGGTTCAAGGAAGCTTCATCTAGTGGGGATCTGGGGAGCTTGTCCCTTACAAAGCATTGTATAATAATTGCTACCACCCACTGCCTCCTGTGTGCTGGCTGCTCAGACTATGCCGTCTAATGCTCTCAGCAACCCTTATGTAGGTATTGTTCTCATAACCATGTTTTTAGATAAGGATACTGAAGCTTTGACAAATTAAGTAATTTCCCCCAAACACACAGCTAAGTGGTAAGACAATGTGAAGTTTTGGTTCTGAATTCAAACTGCCTGGATTTAAATTCTACGTTTGTCGCTTACAAAGTGTGTGAATTATTAATCTCTCTGAACCTCAGATTGTTCTTTTATTAAATAGGAGCAATAATCCCTGTTTGTCAGGATGAATGTAGAAGGATTAGATGACATCATCCACGAAAAATGCTTAGCACAGAGTCTGGGCTCAGTAAATACAAGCTATCATTTCTAGCTGGATATGAACCCAGATTTTTCTTCCAGGTGCTCAAAAATGACTTTATATAAGTATTGAGTTTATCTGGTTTGCTCCTTCACCCAGGCTCTGGGTTCCCTGTGCCAGCACTGCACTCAAAAGCCTGAGCTTAAAGAAAAGAATAGCAAGACACACACACTGGATACATCTCATTTTAAAGCCCAGTAGTCCTCTTCCAGATGTGTCATCTCCTCTTACAGTTTCAGAAATTTGGTTGTTCTGTGCCAAAGGGAAGAGGTGGGATGGGGGAAGAGAGTAAAATGTTTCCAAAAAATGGAATAAGTCCACCCACCCAGACAACCCCCCCACAAAAAAAGAGACAGCTGGTTGGTTTCCGAGCCTCTTGAAACAGGTGGCCTTACATTCCACGTCCCCCTGCTTCACGCTACCCAATCCTTGCTCCAGTCAAATAGAGATGGGACAGATTTTTGCAAAGCAAATACAAATCCACTAACAGATAAATAAAATAAAGTATGCACAGCTAGTTGATTCCTCTACTTTTGAGACTGCAATAATCTAGAGGATGGAGAAGCATTCAGGTAGAAATACATAGCACAGGTGGCCACTGGGAGCATCCTAACGTCGTGAACATGTGGGTTTGCTTTGTCCAGTTAAAGAAAATCATCCAGTAAGGACTAAAGCGTGGTGTGTGTGTGTGTGTGTGTGTGTGTGTGTGTGTGTGTGTGTGTGTGTGTGTGTGTGATGTTAGTTATTTCAGCATCCAGCCCACAAGTTAATAAATTGAAGTATAGGCAAAATCCTAGATGTACCCTGCCCTCAGATCCTTCTCCAGGCCACTGGCTTATTGACTCCAGAGAAAAGGTAAATTCATTACGTTCATTTATTTGTCACTAGACATTGCCATGCACACAGTTTGTGGCTATTGGGTTGCTGGGATTGTGACTGTGGCAAGCTCACTCCCACATTGGCAGCCCTGGGGGACTGACGAGGAAACTCTTCCCATTAACTTTCGACTCCAGAGCCCATGGGGCTTGGGCTTCTGGGAAAACAAGGTGTGTGTGTGTGTGTGTGTGTAAAATTCGTACCAAAAGGACTTTCTTCCTTTTTTCTGTTGCACGTCACTCTGAACAAGACTCACTGGCTTGTGACAAGGACACACTCTGAGGGGAAATACACACCTTCTGCTCTTTTTTTGTCCTTTTGGTATAAGGCTCCTCCCTTAGCTCTTGGGGACAAGAATTCTGCAAGGTGGCCCTCTGGTGGGAACCCTCCTCCTTCTTCTATGTCAGGCGCGTTTCCTTTCCTGCTGTTGTGGAAAGAACTGTCCCTCTCTTTGCTATACTGTGTGATGGGTCACCCTGACCTTGCTCTGTGTCCTGGGAAGGCTTGCATGGCCTGGTTTCCATGAAGTTCCAGTCCTTGTGGAGGAGTTCCCAGCTGGGAGATCTGGACTCTTCCATGGGTCTCTGTCTAGCTCTCTATTCTGTTCCCTCCACCAGGCCATGCTCCTGCGTGAGGACTGAGCAGTAGAAGAAGCTTGTGGTTAGAGAGAGATGGAGAAGTAAAGACAAGAGATGAAGAGAGAACACTACTGCCTGGGTTACCTTTGGGTCCCGATTTCCAGAATGTGGCTATAATTGTATAATACTTTTTTTTGAGTTAGTAAGTTTGCTTTCTATTTATTGTCCCCCAAAAGAGTCCCAATAAACATCACAACCACCCCCACTCCTTCTCTCTAGGACTCTGCTGTGTGGACCTCTTCTTTCTGAAGTCTTGCCCAAGCAGAATTAGCTGCCCCACCCCTTTCCCCATGGCATCTTGTACACCAGCAGTTCCTAACCTTTTTGGCACCAGGAACTGGTACTCCTATGAGAATCTAATGCCTGATGATCTGTGATGGAGCTGAGGGGTGACACTAGCGCTGGGAAGTGGCTGCGAATACAGATGAAGCTTCGCTTGCTTGCCCACTGCTCACCTCCTGCTGTGAAGCCTGGTTCCTATCAGGCCAGGGACCATAGTGGTCCATGGCCTGGGGCTTAGGGACCCCTGCTGTACATTGTTTTGCAGTATATAACCCATGCGTGATAATGATCTAAGCAACTATTTGCCCATTTCCTTTCCCCATGCCTTTGGAACAGGTTCTGAGTCTCTTTCCAGACCTGGGACAAGATATCATTCATTCAACAAGGCATCTTCAGAGGCCCAAGCACAGTGCATGGCCTATGGTAAGTGTTTATTACTGTTGGATGGATGATAATGAAAGAATAAATTGTCAGTGCAGCAAAATATAAACTACTTTCTAAAATAGCTCTGGAAATTTCCATTCTAACTTGAGTTCTAAGCATGACATTTGGCTCAAGAAACATTAAACCGGCAGGGACACCACCCTGAAAAGTGAGAGCAGAAGCCCATTAAACAGAGCAGAGTGACTGTTGCTCTCTATTGAGAGAACTTTCCCATTCCCCTTCTCCTAGAATTAGCCACTATCCCGGGACAAAAGAGTGAGCACATCACCTTGTCCTGGCCAACAACAGTCCTTGCCTGACCTCTAATTGATGTTTCCTCACAAAATGCCAAGGGTCCTTCTTGCTGGTGGGCAGATGGAGGCTGACATGCCCATGAACTAGACACATGGATAGAGCTGGAAGTCATCTGGGGCCCTCAGTCTGGTTTTATTTGTTTGTTTGTTTGTTTGTTTTTGCCCTCCTACTCTGGGAGCTGTCCCCATGCCCTCACTGCCTTTGAGAGCCAATAGATTCTTCTGTTTAAGCCATTTTAACTTGGGTTTTTGACATTGAAAACATAAAGAACCCTGACCCACTCAACATTAAACCTCCCACAGGAATCTGGACCCGACTACCCCCAAAGAGGCAGCTTCTTACTGCTCACCCTCCCTTCCCACCTCTGTCTGCTCAGGAGGGATTTGTGGGCTTTACCTTTCTGGCCAAAGTGGATGCTTGGGGCCCAGGTGACCCAGACAAAAAAGCCTCCAAGATAAGTTTAAACGTGGCCCTTATTAACTTGCCAGCTGCAGTACGAAGTGAAAAAAGCAAGGTACAGAGAAGTGTGTATAGTACACAATGACTGAGGCACTGAACATAGACATAGATCTAGAGCAGGCACTCAAAAAGTATGTATGAAGTGAGTAAATAGAACAAAATGAAAAGATTGTCCCTAAAGAGACACATGAGAATATGGCATTAGTGATGGCCTATTGGAGAGGAGCATGTGGGGTGTCAGGGATGAAGAGAGATGAGAAGAAACTAAATACCATTCTGTGCTGTGCGCATTTTTGCACGTACTATCTTAAAAAGGGTGGGTGCGGGGCGGGAGGGGGAGTAAGAACAGGAAAACAGGACACCTTGGTCCTAAGAACAGGTTGGAAAAATGTGAAATCTGATCAGGAGTCTCTCACTGATATCATCCTGCATTATGAGAGAGAAGAGGGCAACCTGGAGGATTAGCAGTACCTGCTCCCCTTACATGCTGTCCCTGCAGGGCTAATCTGCTCCTGTTTGTAAATATGGCAACCCTGAGTGCTGCCTTCCATAAGCAAATAAGGCTCCCTTTAATAGCACTGCCCACTTGCTTTGAATACTAAAGCAACATAGCCAGCCCTTGACATCTTGTCAACCTCCTGGAAAGTCATTTCTGCCTGTTCTCCACTTAGCTGGTTTCACTGACGCCTTTGGAAATGGCATCTATCCTTAAGAAAAGACCTTATGTGTTTAATTTGGACCAATTCTTGTTACAGCAAATAATCTTCAATGTCTAGCAATATTCCCAAATATCCAATTTCAGTGCTAAATTCAAAAGGTGGAAGGCACATGATAGAGAATTAGTATAGTAGTCCTGTGAGGGATTCGTCCAGGACCCCCAGTGGATGCCTGAAAATACAGATAGTACCAAACCCTATACATGCTATGTTTTTTTCCTATATATTCATACCTATGGTAAATTTTAATTTATAACAGGCACACTAAGAGATTTACAAAAGTAATACTACTAAAAGATAATTATAACAATATACTGTGATGAAAGTTATGCAAACATGCTCTTTGTCTCAAAATATCCTATTGTACTGTACTCACCTTTTCACTTCAAGGAAGCACTTGGCTTCCCTTTGGCCTATCCAAATTGCCAGCGTCACTACTCTTTCACTTTAGGGCCATTATGAAGTAAGACAGGGTTATTGGAACCCAAGTACTGCGATACCAACACAGTTCATCTGATAACCGAGATGGCTACTAAGTGGCTAATGTGTGGGGAGTGGATACAGCATAGATATGCTGGACAAAGGGATGTCCTGGGCACGAAAATTCATCATGCTACTCAGAGCGCAACTTAAAACTTATGAGTTGTTTATTTCCATAACTTTCCATTTAATATTTTTGGACTGTAGTTGACCACAGGTAACCGAAACTATGCAAAGTGAAACCACAGGTAAGGGGGACTACTGTATTCTCTTTGATTGAAATTTAACACTTAGTATTTTGAGAGAGAATTAGAATTTTACATAAAGTATCTCGTTTAAATTCCATCCAACTCTATGCAGGAGGTGGAATCATCACATTTTATAGAAATTGGGGATTATATAAGCAGATGGGAAGCAAGAATTCCCACCTGACCTGTCTCTAAAACACATCTTCTTTCCACTCTACTCTATACCTCCCTATGTCTGTATGATAGCTGCAGTTTATAAAGCAACTCACCTAAACTATCCCACGTAATCCTCACAACCCTGAAATCTAGGAATTATTTTTAATTCCCATTTGCCATGGACCAAATGTTTGTGTCCCCCCAAAATTCATATGTTGAAGCCTATTCTTCAATGGGATGGCATTTGGAGGTGGGGCCTTGGGAAGTAATTAGGTTGTGAAAGTGGAGCCCTGATGAACAGAAGTAGAGATGTCCTCTTTCTGTGCTTCTTGCCACGTGAGGATACAGCAGGAACACGGCCATCTGCAAACCAGGAAGCTGCTCTCACCAGACCCTGGATCTGTCAGCACCTTGCTCTTAGACTTTCCAACCTCCAGGATTTTGAGGAATAAACGTTTGTTGCTTAAGCCTCTCAGTCTATGGTAATTTATTATAGTAGCCTGCATGGGCTAAGACACCCTTTTAAGAGGGGAAAACTGAAGCTCACAGTGGGTATACACAGCAACAGCCTGGTTTGAGCAGAAAGACATGGACCCTGCTCCCAACTTTGCTCCCAGTGAACTTCTGGGGCCTTGGACAAGTCATACACCCTCCCTGGCCCACAGTTATCTTATCTGCAAGGTAAAGCAATGGACTAGATGGTCCGATATTCTCAGCATCTCAAATAGTCTATGACCCTAGGGAATCTCTTGGCATTCTTTGTAATGAGATTAGAGCTTTAGTTGCTAAGTGGGAGCCAACAGAAGCTTACGTACACAACCGATTCAGGGTGGGATATTTGCACTTGTTCCTGTGCCTAACTTCTCACTGCTAAGTGTGTTCAGTTACAATGTCTCAGTGGTAATGACACTGTTTCCAGAGTGCCACCACTTACCGCTGGAAAGAGAAATCCCAAACTGCTGCTGGCACTCCAGGGGCTTTGCTCCTCGTGCTATCATCACCTTGGATGATCTTTAAAAATAAGACTTAAGTTTATTAAAATATCAACCTTCTTTTTTTGTACAGAAACAAAGAAGTCTATGCCAGTGTTTATACAAGGGCAGGAAAAACAATAACAACAACAACTTAGTCCACTAAAAACAAGCCAGCCCACCTGTGTACCAACTTCACTGAGCTGATGGAAACATCTGAAGAACCCAGCTCTGCCTGGCTGCCCAGGGGGTGGGGGCTTCCCTTTGCTGTTGGGCATCACAGCAGCATGGCAGGTTAGGGCTGAGTTGAAGCAGCAGCTGGAACCAGCGTAGGTGGAGGCCCATGGCTGCTGCCTTGCATGATAAGATATTAAGTGGAGTGGAAAGAAAATGGGCAGGACGGGTTAGAATCTGGGTGCTGTCACTTGCAACTCTGTGATCTGTACCAGTTACTTCATCTCTCTGAACTTTACTTTCCCCATCTATAACTTCTCAACCTTTTTGGCTGGGGATTGCTACCAGGATTGAAAGGGTTAAAGGAAGAGAAAGTGGTAGTTTTACTATTCCCATTTAGTAAATGAGGAAATGGAGCCACAGAAAGATTAAATAACTTACCAGGATTTGAACCTCTGTCATCTAGCCCCAGAGCCTGCAGAATAACCATTATACTAGGTGGTCTGTCTAAATTTTAAAAGTTCTCTTTTGTAGCTACGCAATTTCATGGATATGTCACCTTCTGGAAATGCTGTCTGTGTCTCGAGATTTTTCACAGAATATTTTTCATCGCTTTGGTAAAGTTGTCTGAGTTCAAGATCTGCCTTTCAGCCTTGTAAGCCCAGAAACCAGCCCCTGTCAACACAAGGAACACAGGCCCATCCCAGCTGGTAACTTGCAATGAGGAAAAACCACCAGAGGAACCAGAGCACTTGAGCCCAGTGACCAGTGACGCTCATGGTAGTTGGAAGCCAAGTCAGAATCAGAAGTTCATCTGAAAAACGTATAGCCAAGATATGGAAGCAACCTAAGTGTCCATCTATAGATGAAAGCATAAAGAAGATGTGGTACATACATACAATGGAATGTTACTCAAACATAAAAAAGAATAAAATTATGCCATTTGCAACAACATGAATAGACCCAGAGGGTATTATGCCAAGTGAAATAAGTCAGACAGAGAAAGATAAATATGATTTTACTTATATGTGAAATGTGAAAAACAAAATAAATGAACAAAATCATAGAAACAGAGAAAAAAATTGATGGTCACCAGATGGGAGCGGAGTTGGAGGGCTGGGTTAAAAAAAGGGGAAGTGATTAAGAAGTACAAATTGCCAGTTATAAAAACAGTCACGGGGATGCAAAGTATAGCACAGGGAATGTAGTCAATAATAACTACATGTGGCATCAGATGGGTAGTCATTTTACAAGTTACATAGGTGTCTAATCACTCCACTGTACACCTGAAGCTAATGTAATATTGCATGTTAACTGTAACTGAAAATTTTTTTAAAAGAATGAGGAGTTCCAGGACTCAAATGTCCGACACTGTAGGCGTGCCTCCAGCTTACTGCTGTGCTTGGACTGTGAAATCTGAAGGTATCAGCCCAGGCTTCCTCTCCTAAAGTCAGCATTAGGACATACTAACCTACTTACTTACCGTTTGCGCTGAGATTCCATGGCTGACCCATTCTCCCCCTCTTTGTTAACTTAGTCCTGTACATAAGGAGCGTCTTGTTTTCAATGGGTACAGTAAAACTTGGAGGATGCAGAGCCTTTCTGTCTAAGATGAGTTAGAGGATCTATGTTGTGATCCTTGACAAGTTAGGCTTAAGTTTACATGTTTAAGAGAAATCTTTCTTTTATGTTCCAGCCCACCAGTACTGGCAACAATGTACAAAGCACTTGGCACAGTAGGTGCACAATAAATATCGGTGTGACAACAAATATCTACCTGGAGATATATGGGCAAGACACAGCCTTTGACATCCAGGAGTTCCCAGCTAAAGAGGAAGAGAAATGTGGATAGACAACACCACTCAGGATACTAAGGACTGTGACAGAGGTGAGGGTGGAGTGTCACAGGGGCATGAAAGAGAGGTGTGCAGCCATACTGGGAATGGGGAAGATGTTGTCAGAAAAGAATCCCCGCCCCCATGAGCTGTTATAAAGTATGAAACCCACATGCAAAAGAATAGGCAGGGTCATTCCTGACAGGAAACAGCATAGCACCTTTGAAGGATTATCAGTGATTCACTAGGAGTACAGTAAATTGGGGGTGAAGGGAAGGGAGTAGGGGGAGTAGAAGGAGATGAGGCTTTGTGCCAACTAAGAAGAAGGTGCCCTTCTGCAGGCCTGGGACTTCCCAGACCCCTTTCTCCAGCTGCACTAAAGCACCTCCCTTTGGCTGGATGGCTCTATGTGCATCACTGGACACCAAGCCCTTGGCACAGTTTACTATATCATAAGGGACCTGTGTCAAGGTCTGGGAAGTCTGGATTTTGTTCAGAAAATGAAAGGTTAATTAGAAGGGTTTAAATTAAGAAGTGACACAATCGTAGTCACGTTTTAGAGAGAATACTCCCAAAGCAGTAAGGCTGACTGACTGGTGAGGAGTGGAGAAAGCTGGGAGTCCTGGCGGGAGGACACACTGAGGACACAAGCAGAGGCACCGTGCAGGGAGGCTGGGCTGATAACCTTCAGATTCCACAGTCCGAAGCACAGGAGCAAGAATGGGAGGCTTTGGGAAATGCTTAGGACATAGATTGGGCAGGATTTTGTAACCCAGCGGATATGGGAGCAGAGAGGTTGAGGACATGACGATGGCTGGGTTCTGCAGCTCAGGAGAAGTATGGCTCTGGAGACATGATTCGGGAGTCATATACATGGAGATAGAGAGAAATTGAATCCTTCAAAGAGTCTAGTGGGAAGACAACACAGAACAAAATGTCAGAGAAATGTGATATTTTAAAGACAGAAAGAGATGTTCTGGGAGCAGGGACAAGCTGAGCAAATGCTGGCCTTCTAGTCTTTCTTTTACCCACTAAGTAGGAGGTGGAGGTAGCTGTGGAGACCAGGCATGTGGTGGGGGGAGGGGCACTAGGGGAGTGAGGAGGAAACAGCTGCTGTGGGGAGTGGGTGAGGGAGTGGTTGGGGACACTAAGAAGGACTGCCAAGCACAGATTGTTTTCTCCCGGCCTGACAGCTGCTGTCAGTCAGAGAAGCAGATGGAATAATGAGGAGAGATTCTCTCTCTAGCACAAAAACTACACTCTGGGAGCAGAGCGGGTCCTTTTAGATACAAACTTCATCCCTCTGAACCACTAGAGGGCCACTGGTGCCGATGTAGTCATTTGCTTATGAGAGTGTAGGATGCAGCTCCCATTGCCTCTTTCATTACAGCCAGGAGCACATTTGCAGGCCTGGGGAAAGAGTTCACATGGAGCCCCTATACCAGATGTCTAAACATTTAGAAACTGTAAATTAAGCTATTCCCACAGCTGACACGCATTCCCAGCCAGGCCTCTCAACCCATTCCCAGTCATCATCCTTGCTTCCCAGAGGCTGAAGGAGGTGAGCTCTCCCCTGGCTCAGATCTGCTAGTGCAGGATGGGGTTCAAGCTAGATCTGGGATGACTAGACTCCTGAACCTAGGACTGATATAATCAGTATCCTCGGGAAGCTGGGGCAGGCAGGTCCCGCGTGTCATTGTGTCAGCTCAGGATTTCCAGGCACTTCTAAGCACCTCCCTACTACATCACCTGCGTAGAGAGAAAAGAAAGGGCATAGTTATCTTGTAAAAACCTCTCTGGCTAGATCCCCGCTTTGGGTGATTTGAAGCAACTATAAACAAAGCAGACCTTCTGGAAACAACCTAATCTCTTTCAACCAGTAAATGGGAAAACAAAATGTGCTACGTACATAGTAGTCAGTAATAAAAAATAAAAAAAAAATCAACTTCTAATGTATGCAACAACATATAAAAAGTTACTCAAAAAGCACTCAAAAACATTATGCTGAATGAAAGAAGCTAGGCACAGAAGGCCATTACTGCATGATTCCATTTCTATGACAGTCAGGGAAAGGTGAACTACGGGGAGAAGACAGATCAGCGCTGGCCAGAGCAGGAAGAGAGGAAGAGGTTAACACCAAAGAGACAGGGAATTTGACTGGATGATGAAAATGTTCTATATCTTGATAGTGCTGGTAGTTACACAACTGTATATATTTCTCAAAGTTGTCAAAACACTTTAAACAGGATGAATTTTATAGTTTGGGAATTTAATAAAGTTTACCCTGAGTAATTAAAGAAATAAATCAATCAGATCCTCTTTCTCTGGTCTCCCAGGGCAGAGGCTGTGATTTTATCCCTCTTCAATGGTCTAGTGGATCCACTTCAGCCCAAGCAACTCTCTCCTATGATTGTCCTTACCTCAGTTAGTTACCTAAACCAGAGAGAGAGAGAGACAGAAAAAAACAGAGATAGGGAGAGGCAGAGACAGACAGAGATTTAGATAGAAAAGACAGAAAATGTTTATATATTTTATTTTTAATTACAGTTGGCATACAGTATTATATTAGTTTCAGGTGTACAACATGGTGATTAGACATTTATCTAACTTTAACGAAGTGCTCACCCCAGTAAATCTAATACCTCTCTGCCTCCTACATATTTATTGCAATATCCTTGACTATATTCCTTATGCTATCCTTTACATCCCCATGACCATTTGTAACTACCAATTTGTACTTCTAATTCCCTTCCCCTTTTCATCCAGCCCTCCAATTCCCCTCCCACCTGGCAACTATCAAAATATTCTTTGTATCTGTGTTTGTTTCTGAAAAACATTTATATTTTGGTTGTGATATGCAGGATCTCCCTAAGTACAGACCCGAGGGCAGGGAAAGGGTACTTTCCAGGTCTCAGAACTGTACAAGAACGTCACAGGCAGAGAGACTCTCTTTCATGAAATCTAGGTCCACCTCAGCTTCTGCCAACCAATAGATTCTCTCTCCCTTTCCTATCTCTTTGATAGTTAACCTTCAATAAACATTAAATTTTTGTTGAAATTCAAAATGTACATTTTAAAGGGTCCCATAGGTAGTCATTGTAAGATGAATGTTTCCCCCCTAATTTACTTGTTTTGAAAATTGAAAATTTTCACGGGTTAGATTTGCCTATGAGGGAGGGTACCTGAAGGACAAGCCCAAGGCCCCATTTGCTTCATAGATCTGCCATGTATGCCTTTTTGTATAGCAAGCCCAATTGGAAACCAGAAAAATGGAGGACAGGAGGGTAGAAGATAATATAAAAACAATGGATAAACAAAATGCATTTCTATTTGTCTTTCTGATGCATACTCACAGACACTCACACTTTCCTTCCCAGGCCAGGGCTCCAGGTCCCACTTATATTTCACTAACATTACATGAAATCCTAGAAGCCACTTACTCTGAAAGTATGCCTTAGACTTTGTGATACAAATGAGAGAAATAGCTTTTAAAAAATGATCATATCATGGGGAAGACTTTTGGCATGAATACCTGTTACGCAAAGGGTTGCTCTTAATTATAGGGTCTAGAAGGATGTAATCCTCCCTAAGGCACATAACCATGGTGAAGGTCAAATGAGGTGCTTTATGTGAAAGAGCTTTATAAACTCTTTTGAAACAGTGTATGCAAATGTGAGCTGCTGCTGAGTGGCTTTATGGTAGAGCCAGCGCGGTATAAAAATGTCATTCTCTCACAAGTGCAAGGACGCCTGGCCTGTAGAGGAGGCCCCAAAAGCTTGTTAGCGGTTAGGATAATTTTTATTTTTGGTTTCTAACCAGTCTGCAGACTGCCCCCTTTCCCCTCCTCCTGCTCACAGGAACACAGTCTAAAGATTGCTTTTTCTGTTCTGAGCACTGGGTCCTGGGGTGCTGGTCTAGTCAGGGTCATAGGGTTTACCATGAGCTCAGGCAAATCACCCAGCGTGTACTGAGAAACTGTGGAGGTCAGCACTATAGCCAAGCCCACCATTGTCTGCCCCACGGTTCAGTAGACAGGCTAATGTGGACTGTTCAGGGAGGTGGGGCGTGAACAATGTGAACAAATCTCTGCCTGCTGTGCTCCCAAGGGGCAAAGTGCTGGCAGCATTTCTTCCAGAGCTAATCAATTCCAGAACCATTCAACCAGGGTTTTGAGCCCTTTGGTTGCTGACTCACAAAGGGCCACACTGGTGCTAGAGAAATGGGAAACCATTTTTACTAAAGTGAAAGGAAATGAGATCGTTTAGCCGAAAAAGAGAAGACCCAGGGGGCAGCACAAGGCCTGGCAGAAATGAAGTAAGAGAGATTCATGGCCCCTTTTAGTGCAATGGCTACTCCCCCAGCTGCACAGAGCTCTCTGGCTCTCCTGTAGCCCCTGCCATTGGCTTGTCTCCATTCCCTACCAGCTTTTCTTCTCTACCTGCTCACAAGACAGTCACTTACAGACACCTAAGTCATTGATCATTAAATCAGGGAGAGGCTGGAGAGACCACTAGCCTATTGATTCCTAAACTTCTTAGTACCAATGGCTCCATTTAATGCCTCCTCCAGCAGGGATTCCATATTTGGGAGATATTAGAATAGCTGCCCTTATTGAGTATCTGCTTCTTGGGATTGTTCACTGGGCTAAGAATTTGCCCTTACTGTTTCATCTAATGCCAACAAAGCTGCTGAGAAGTAGGTATAATTATCTTTATTTTACATATGAGAAGGTTCAGACCTTCTAAAAGTGCATTTGCCTGAAATCTTACAACTAGAAAGTGGGAGAGTTAAAATTGAATCTAGGTCTTTGTGGCTTCGAGGCTCCACGTGCTTCTGGCACTCGAGAAGACATAGCTCAGACTCCCAGCAATTGCACTCTTAAGTAAATATTCAAGAAAAGTGAAAACAAAGCGAAACAAAACACACATAAATCTTTATAGCAATATTATTCACAATAGTTAAAAGATAGAAGCAACTCAAATGTCCATCAACTGAAGAATGGATAGACAATGTGTGGAATATTCACACAATGAAATTATTTGGCCATAAAAAAGAATGAAGCACAAATATATGATACAACATGGATGAAGCTTGAAAACATTTTACTAAGTGAAAGAAGCCAGACACAGAAGAACACATAATATATGATTTGCTTTATATGAAATGTCCAGAATTAGCAAATATATAGATACAGAAAGGAGATTAGTGATTATTCAGGGCTGGTGGTAGGGGTGGGGAAAAGGTGGTGTTGGTGTGCTCTAAATGATATGGAATTTCTTTCTGAGGTGATGAAAATGTTCTAGAGTTAACTGTGGTGATAGTAGCACATATATGTGAATACACTAAAATCACTGAGGTGTATACTTTAGACAGGTAAATTGTGGGTATGAGGATTATATCTCAATAAAGCTATTTAAAAAGGAGTAGCTCATGCTGTGACTGATAAGGTATCATGGTTGTTTCCCGTGAAGGTTCAGAAGCAGAAGCTGCATGTTGCAGTGGAACCAGTGTCCTTGGACAATTCATTTAGCTTGGAGCCCTAGCTCCTCTTCAGTGAATGGAGCTAACAAACCCATCTCACCATATTGTGATAGTAAATGGGAAAGCCCCTAGGTCCTCCAATTCTAAAGCTCCCTGATTTTGAAGTTTGAGGTTGTGGTCAGCCAGAGGTCTGGAAGGAGAGCTTGGCAACTGGCTACCCTCTGAGAGACCCCAAATAAGACAGACTAGGTAGAAATTACAAAACAAGTGGGGGGAGTTGCATGAACTCTAGGGACAACCCTGTTTTGTTTTGTTTATTCATGTTTTGGTATTTTTAGATTCCTCTACCCTTGAAAACTGGTGGGATCTAGAACCAGAGATAGGTTTATAAGAGAGCTAAGAAAGGCCAGGCTCCTATAAACAGGTAGCTGTTTTTCAAGGCATTGGAGTGGACTGGATGACTCTGATGTATTTCTTCCCATCTATGAAGCATCTGCCCAAAATTCAAAGCTGCTTTTCTGAAAACAACTAGGGCATAAAATGAGGTATAAAAAAGCTTTAAAAAACCCACCAATAAACAAACAAACAAACAATTTGGTAACAGAGGTACTTAATTACTAATATCCTAACCATGGTGGTGAAGAAGTACCATTGACCTTCATTATTCACAGATTGTATATTTGCGAATTTGCCCCTGCACTAAAATTTACTTGTCATCCCCAGATCACTACTCATGGTACTTTCAAGGTCATTCACACATATGAGCAGAACAGTGAAAAATTTGCACGTCCCCGCCTGAGGTTGAACAAATGCTCTGCCTTCTAGTTTCAGCTCTCATACTATAAACAAGTATCTTTTTCTGCTGCCTAATTAGTGCTTTTTTTTTTTTGCATTGTTTTCCTTTCAGTTGATGATCTTGCTTTGTAAAACAACCGCCAATGTAGTGCTGAAGTGCTGTCTATGGCTCCTAAGCACAAGAAGGCTGCAATGTGCCTGACAGGGAAAATCTGAGTTGGATCATCTTCATTCCAACATCAGTTAGTCGTGAGTTCAATGTGAATGAATCAATATATATTAAGATGTCTTTAAACAGAAGCAGATGTTTAAAAAGGTTATGTAAAGATTGGTTGACGAAAAAATGACCAGAGGCTCACAGGCACCTAACCCTTTATTTTCTCTAGGAATAGTTCACTGTTCACTATTAAGTGTTAACAGTCTTTGTAGAATATAACTATTCAAATAATGAGAATTGGCTGTACATGCCACGTATTGTTTATACATTATCTTAATGCCCACAAAGTGTTATCTTTGTTTTACAGATAAGAAAGTTGAGATTGTATTATTAGATCATGGGAGTTGGAGCTAGCATATGGAAGTGGCAGGACGTGAATTCATTTCCAATTCTCCAGAGGGGAAGGAAATTTTCTAACCCTTAAACTGGAATGTGAGTTCTTAGGAAAGGTTGGCCAGGTACATATCAGGGCTGGTGGGAGGACACAGGAGAGCTGAGCCTAGTCAAAAACAGTATGTATCTGAGAAGGGAGGGTGAGAGAATTGAACAAAATCCTCCAGATGTAGTCTGCACTGGACAAACCATAGCTAACACCGGGGGAAAAGATAATCTGCAATTGGCACAGAAGAGAGGCACCAGGATCGTGGAGTCTGGGAGCCAACCACACCAAAAGAGAAACAATGGGAAGAACCAGAGTTGTTCGCCCTGGAAATGAGTGTGGAGGCAAACAGGAGGGATCTCTAAATGCTTAATGGGCTATCTCTGGAATGAAGAATTAGGTACAAGCAAATCCAGGATTGTAGGTTGAGAATTATATACAGCAAATTTTGACTCAATGTAAGGAACGTTTTCTGAATTTCTGAGCTCTTCAACAAGTCAAGATTGAGGACTGGTGGCCCACAGGCCTAATCCAGCCGCAGACACATTTTGTTGGCTCACAAGTGTTTTTTAAATTGTATTTAAATGTTCTTCCTTTGGGCATGTGTCTCCAGTTTCCACAGCCTGTACCACTCCCTGTGCTTTCAGACCCATATCACTCCTTTGCCTTCCCCTTAAAGTATAGGATTGACAGATTTAGCAAAATAAAAATATAGGGTGCAGTTAAATTTGTATTTCAAATAATTTTTAGAATAAGAATGTTCCATTCAATACTTTGGATATACTTATACTGTGTTTATATTTATATTTGACTAATTGGGATTTACTAATATTATCCTGTATTTATTCTGGCTACCCTAGCCTGGAGGCTTCCTTCTCCTCCTCTCCCCCACCCCCTACTTCAATAAAGAATAAATGATAACTGGTCATAGACCCTTTTTCACCCATCTCCACCCACCTCCCCTTTGGCAACCATCAGCTGTTCTCTGTATCTATGGATCTATTTCTGTTTTGTTTATTCATGTTTTGTTTTGTTTTTTTTGATTCCACTACCCTGGAAACTTTAAATGGGAGCCCCTGATGTTGCATTTTGAGGAAGTGGGCTCTGTATTTGGGAACTATTCAGACTTGTCTCAGGAATGCTCAGAATGGAAGTAGGACTAAAAACGGTCTAAGTATGCCCTTGCCCTAGTTTCTTCAGACTCCCCCTCCTGTTTTATAGTGATGAAATAATAAAAAGCAGAGGGAGATAATTCTAAATTACAACCCAGGTGCTATTCTGGGTGTACTTGACAGGTGGGATGCTGGATTCTTTTAACAGCAAAATGTTCTACTAGAACTAGAATTGATAGAGACATAAAGTGTTTTTGAATTCTAATATCAATTGCTAGCAAAAATTCCTTTTAAATGCAACTTGATTGATGTATCTATAGCTTGGGAGAATGGTGGTAATATCCTTCTGGATCAGTGCATGGAACGAGACATAAAACATCCTAAAATAATAATTGTTTTATGTCAAAAACCATCTTCTATTTCTCTGAGACTCTGGTTAGTCATCCTGACACTTATTTTCCTATCCTGCTTCCAGAACTGCTTTTCTGGTTGTTTTGAACAGATTGTGACCGACTCACCAAGGACTGGAACATGGCAGCAGTTGATATGACAGGAAAGACTGGTACTAACTAACTCTGTTACCACAGACTCAGTGTCCTCAGTGGGAAAAAAGAGGCAGGATCTCTAAGGTCATTCCCAGAAACTGTGCTTCTAAAAATAGGTGTCACTAGTATTGGGGCAAGTTGGTCTTTCAGCATCCTCTTCTGGCCTCCAGAGAATTAGACTGTTTATGTTTGAGGGGACTTGAGTGAGCATTTGGTTTACCCTCATTTTCAAGGTAAGGAAAGTTGGCTTCATGGTAGGTTGACAAGGTCAGAGCTCTTTTCAGCCCTGCAAGTGGCTTCCCATTCCTCCTCCTCAGCTCATCATATCTCCCTCCACAGTAAAACTAAAGGGTTGAAAAGTAACTGACACAGGAGTTTCTGGATCTTAAAAACGGGACTTCAGGGGACTTAAGCCTCTATTTTCAAATAAATAGCCCTATTTTCACTGGCCATTCTTGATAGGTATTCTGCTTCCTCAATAAGGAGACCCTGTCCTTTCTGCTTTCTGAAGTTTTCAGGGTCTTGTATTTACATTATGCACACAGAGTCCCAGCCAATATGTGTTGGATGAATGAGTTGGAAATAAAAAGAACAAAAGCTTTAGAAACAAACATCCTGGACCAAATCCTGGTCCTTTCATGCACCAGCTGGTGAACTTGGGCAAGTTTTTTATTTCTCTCATAAGATTGTTGTGGAGAGAAAAGTAGATAATGAAAGCACTCAGTGAAAGGCAGCTGTTATTATTATACCTGTTGCATCAACACAAAACTTAAGCAACAAGAACCACTACATGACAATATGATTTTCTAATCTTTTAATGAAGTCCCATTCTGTTTGGCACAAAGCTATAGGCTGGTAGTCTGAAAGCTGAGCTGCTTTGTGTAACTTCCCACTGTGGTGGGCACTATTTTACTAGTCCCTACAAGTATTTAAGGAGAGGCATTACAGTCAACAGTGGAATGCATGCCAATTGTTTTATTAATGATGCCTATTTGGATGACAAGGCCAGCCAGCATTTAGCCCCCAGGAAGAAGCTTATGGCTCCTCCCATGTCATTACTCCACTACACGGCGGAAAGACTGGACAGCTGGGGAAGCTGCACCCCAATCCATGGGCTTCCGGTACTCCTTCTTGTCCAGGAGGTATTGCCTGCCACGGTAGTTGGGCAGCTCGTAGAAAATCCAGGCACCCTCCAGCACCTTACAGGAGTGGACCTCTCGCATGTGAAATTGCTCCATTATGGAAGGGCAATCTTCAGTGGTTTCATACATCTGACCATTAAAATCCCCTTTCTCAAAGATCTGAATCTTATACTGGCCTCCGCTAGACTGAAAAAAACAGATGGAAATGAACAGCAACCATTATGGAAATCGCCAGCAGGTCAGAAATTCATACAACAGTATAGTTCAGAAGCTACCCCCTTGAAAGCTAGATACTCTGAACTCCCATCCCCACCGTCACTGACGGAAACAGCTGACTTTCAATAAGAAAACCTTAACTCCTTAAAATCCTCAAGAGGTAGAGAATATGCTATGAAAACACTGTATTCACTCGTGATGAACTGACCTAAGGTTTAAGTCTCTGCAGCCAACAAAAGACAGCCTCCCCCCCACTCCCATTAAGAGGTAGGAAAATAACAGGAAAAACCCTTTTGCAGAAAAGCAAAAAAACAAAATTGTGTGGGGGCGGAGGCAAGGGAAGGAGTGATATGTAAAAACACATACACCAGAGCCACCAGACTCACCAGATGAACAGCTCTGCAAGAGCTGAGGCGGTCATTGAGGCCCATCCAATGCTGGTATTCAGGGTACTCGCCCCGAGGTAAGATGTACATGTACCCAGCAAAATTGGGCCTCTCATACACAGCCCAGGTACCTCCTTCCACCCTAATGGAGTTACAGCGATTCAGGTACATGTGGAAATCTGCACAGTCGCAATCACAGTCATAGTGGCGGCCTTGAAAATTTTTGTCTTCATAGAAAGTAATCTGAAGTACAGGGCAAACAAAGAGAACTGATGAGTTAGATGGCTTTATTCACAGACAAAATAAAAATTTAAGACTATAGTCTCCACTTTAGAAATTCCTTTCTCCTCAATTTTGAGGAGAAAAGTTAAGTTCTACCTCACCTCATAACATGATTTCTGGCAGACATTAGTTGCAGACAATAGGAATGGGTACTTTCTGAAGACTTACAATGAAGAAAAACAAAAGTGCTCTAATGTAAACTGGCAGTTTTAGACTCAAAGTCATTGCTTCCTCTTTTTTGTCTCCACAGCTCAAGGTACCTACCATAATATATAATGATCTACTAAACATGTCTGTGTCCCCCTCCGTACTCCTCCTAAACCTCTTCCAAGGGTGAGGACCAAGCCTATTTAAGCTATGGACACAGGCCCAGCATTTGACAGACACCTTCAATAAATGTTTGATGAAGATGAATGCATTTGAATGCAAAAATTCATTCTAGATGATTTAACATATCAAGGAAAATAAAATATAGACATTAGTTTCAGAGTTTATTTTACATAGATATAGAGGAGGGGTTCCCAAGCCCCAGGCCGCAGACTGGTACTGGCCTGTGGCCTGTTAGGAAACAGGATGCACAGCAAGAGGTGAGTGGCAGGCAAACAAGCGAAACTTCATCTCTATTTGCAGCTGCTCCCCAGCACTAACATCAGTGCTTCAGCTCCATCTCAGATAATCAGGCATTAGATTCTCATAGGAGCACCGGTCCCTGGTGCCAAAAAGGTTAGGGACTGCTGATATAGAGCATAAACACATGAAAATATATCATTATGTTCTGTGTTATTTTATTGGTAAGAGGATAGTTGCAAAATAACAAAATGACAAGGCAAAAATGCTCTTTATTTGAAACTCTTACCAAGTTTTTACCATAATGCCTGAGATAAACCTCTGAGACCCGTGATGGCTCTGGGAAAATATACAGCCCCAAGTAATAGAAAATAAACCTGGGCTCCAGAGCTGTATCTCTACAATCAGCCCTACTACCTTAGTCAAGCCATCTCTCTGGGCTCCAATTTCCCATTTGTCAAATGAAAGGACTAAACATGGGAAGCCCTGGCTGTAAAATAAAACTCAGAGCTTTTCTGATTGAAACAGGAGAGAGTTCCCAGAAACTACTAGGGTTTCATAAAACAGTACCTGGAAACAAGTAGACCAAACCAGAGTTTGTCCCTTCTTGTTCTGTAATTCCATAATCCAAGATCAAAACTAGGTTATAATTTAAAATGAAATCACGTATGTCATTGATTTGAGCAGTCAATTCCCCGGCATTATGCTGCCACCTTGTGGCTAATTTGCTTTATTGGTTTAAAAAGAGAAAACCATGTCAGCCAAGTCAGATGAGAAGAGCAGAGTCAAGTAAAGTCTAGAGAGGATGGATGTGAGGCTTGAAGGATAAGTAGAGGTTTTCAAGAGGCAAACTAAAAATAATAGCCGGTTCAAGGAATAAAAGAGTGAAAGTCGTGACCTATTAATAGGGACAACTGGTTCATTAACACTGGTGCATATTAGCATTTGTGAGGTATAAGAAAATAAAGCCAGAAAAATGACACAGGATCCAGGCTAGAATCCTTTGGTGATTATATGAGATGTGCCTAGAAATAGATTTTCACCATGGGTGAAGTGAGAGATGATGGCCAACTGAAAGGCAACTGCAATGTCAATGATGATGAGGAAACAGTCAAATTAATTTAGAATCTAGTTGACTAATTAGATATAGGGAATAAAAGAGAAGAGACAAGAATGACTTGCAAATGGGCATAAAACCTCACTCTCTTTCACCTCAGATGATTCTTTCCAGATAGTAACCTAACATTTATGTCCTTCTAACTTTATCTTCCCCCACCACCCTTCCCATTTCTCTCAACTCTTCTATTTCCTGTTCCCTAAAAGTTTCCTTACCCCTGTCCACCTCTAACTCATCTACTTCATCTCCTTTATTCCATTCCCAAATTTTTCTCTTCTAGTTCCTTTTCCCATTTTAGCATAGCACATATTTAGAGATACATGATACCCCAGCTGACAGATAAAGAAAACAAAACCCCAGCACCACTAGTCACTGGCTTTGTGACCTTGGAAAGACCACTGAATCTCTCTAAAGCTCAGTCTCTTATAAAACTGGACAATGATATCTCTTGAAGAGGGTTGTTCCAATGGTCTGAAGAAATAATGTTGATAAAGAACTTAGCTTAATACTTGGCTCAAATTTTCCAATAAGGTTTTGCTAGTTATTACAGAAAAAGAAATTAAATGATTTGCTGATGTCACTAGCTAGTTACACATTAGGGGCAGGCAAGCGAGTGGACTGCGGCGCAAACCCTGGTTAGTAATCTGTGGTTCATTTTATTTTACTTTATCTCCTCCTTTGCCGTCTTCCTACCTGTTAGCTCTGTTCAAAATAACATTTATTCTCAGAAACAGAACAAGATGGATACTGAGTCTGAAAGGGCTTTCCCCAAGACTTGTGGAAAGATCTTTTTAAAAATCAAGGTAACTTCTCTACAATAGATAGATCCCAAGTCCTTAATTCAGTTTACCTTTGGGTTTTGGCCAACTATTCACCAAAATAGAGGCTTTGCCAGGATATGCTATGGGAAATTAATATCATCTTTTTTTTCCTTGTTTTTCATACTTAGTGCCCTTGCAAATTTGCCTGACATCTGAGAAGTGGAAACATATACGATGTTTTACAAGGTCATCTTGCTGCCCACCCTCCCAGTAGAGCAGCCAACCATCCCCAGATTGAAACAAAGCACTAATGTTGCCATGGAACCATTATTGAGCTTTAGGACTAAGCTCTCCTTTCAGTGGGAGACCTTCTAAATCTAAGAGCCCAGAGAATGTTGCACCTCTACTCAGTTTCCATTTATAGAAGGAGCATGAAACCCACTCTATGGTCAGAGGAGAGAGATTTTGACTCTTGGGCAAAAAATTTTGTGCAGAAGGCTAAGAAATGTGCAGAAGATTTTCCTAGAAATTATTTCAAAATTTTCCTCATTTTCAAGTTTATTTTTTGAAAAATATCCTACTAATCCAATGTACCAGAAAGAAAAATGTCTTTAGTATTCCAGAGGTAACAAAAACAAACTAATGCAGCCCTTTTGCCAGGCCCATAACTCCTCTGATTAAATAACAATCAAGTTGTGGAAAAGGGAGAAGCAATAACAGAAAAAGTTACTATTTTCCTTGGTTTAACAAACAAAAGTTATTTAACTAAGTGAAGAGCCCAGCTACAAGAAATAAAAGAGAGCATACCATTACCACTCTGGAAATCTGTGAAAGTGGGGATGTTTTCCTATAAGATGGTTCTGTAACAGCCTGCCCTCAAGGGAAGTGGCTATCCCTCTAAGGACTTCAATAACTTTTTAGTGGGATTTGCACGGCATGTTTCCAAGAAGCTTAGAGCACTAAACACACTGTTTCATTTCTCTGCCCAGATCTTATAAATAACAAGTACGATTATTAGTTCTAATTCTTGACAAGTTAACAGGTGCCCCTGTAGGAATGCAATGGGACGTACTTGACATTGTCTGTGTAGCTTTCTTACCAAAGATGGTTAGTCTAATTTAAACATGAGGAAAAAATCAAAGAAATCCAGATTTCAGGACTTCCTACAAGATACCTGGTCTGGATTTTGAAAAATATCAACGTCTCAGAAAACAATGAGAACACAAAAACGTAGGGTACTGTTCTATACAAAAGAGGCTTAAAAAAAAAAAAAACAGGCTAAAGAAACATGACAACCAAATACAACATGTGATCCTTAATTGGATCCTATACCAGGTGGAAAAGCCAACCATGAAGCACATTTTTGGGAGCAATTGGGAGATATCTGAATAAAGTTTGAATATCATGTATTGTATTTATGATAAATTTGGAGGACACGATATGTTCATATAGGAGAATGCCCTTGTAATTAGGAGATACATGCTTAAATACTTAAGGCGAAAGTATTAAGTCTGTTATTTATTCTCAAATGATTTAGTAAAGAGAGACAGAAAGAGATCAAATAGGGCGAAATGTTAACAATTGGAGAATATAAGTGAAGGATATACAAGTATTCATTCAACATTTCTTTCTTATTTTTATTCACCAGTTTCGATGTAAAGTACAGCACAGGGAATAAAGTCAGTAATATTGTGATAGTGTTGTACAGTATCAGATTGTTGCTGGACTTATCATGGTGATCACTTCTTTAGGTATATAAATGTTGAATAACTATGGTGTACACCTGAAGCTAATATAATATTGTATGAATCAAATATGTTAGCGGCAATATTCCTAACTTGATAAGCACTTTATTTGGAGACAGAGGTAAGAGCAACTGCCTGAATAAAGGGGATTGCAAGATTTAATGCATTTGATAGGTCCATCTATCTTGCCCTTTTAGGATATTAACAGCTGAGACTAAATTTCACAAAACAAATTTTTAATTGAATACTAAGTTTTCTACTCCACATAATCCACTTATTTGCATGTCCTATTCCTTTTGATGTTCACAGAACATTAGTTGCTGGAAGACAGAAATCGTGATACATGACATACCTGTACAGTATTCAACATAACACCACACAGAAAGATAATCCCTTAAAACTGTTTGGTAATTCTGTTAGAGTAGAAAATATAATTGGCATTTCTTAAATCTTCTCTCCCAATCCCAACCTTCTAACCACTATTATACTCACCTCCAGACAAATAAGCAAAAGCTTTTCTCCGTGTTTCTTTCAATGTATCATCAGTGAAAAGAAAGTCGGTAGGGTAAAAATCGACAGGACTATTTACTTACCTTGGTTCCAGTTTTAGACATTTTTGGTGCATAGATTGGTTTCCCCAATGCTGAAATCCAGGAATAGCTACAGAGTTAGAGGCACAGAGACATTTATACTGGGCTGGTTTCAAATCAAACATTTGCTTAGTCATGAGAATAGGATCCAAAAATTGAGTCAGTCATTTAGAGTCTATTGATGGTTTCTAGAAAAACAACTGGGATTATGAAATAAAGGAAAGCTTCAGTACCCACTTTAATGCTTACCAAGCCTTGCTGCATTATAGACTTTGCTGAGTCAAGACACCAAAACTCAGCCAAAGTTTTCAAAATTAAAAATAAAAAGGCCCTCTTACCTGGGCAATTTGGTTTTCTAGCAATCAGCTACCCTGAAATCCCTAATATCTTTTTGTTTTTCAACAAAGCTTTCAGGAGATGAGTTAAAAAGATAGCCTCTATTTCTGAACAGAAGTGACATCTTCCAAAGTAACATAACTTACATAACTAAAGCTAATGCATGATCTTGTATTTGAAAAAAGTCATTACAAAACATTTTAGAGACAATCTGCAAAAATTTTAATATAAATTGTATGTTAGGTAATACTATTGAATACTATACTTCCTAAATTTAATCATTATACTATGTCTAGTCGGTAAGAACATCTTTGTTTTTAGGAAATACATGCTAATGTACTTAGGAGTAAAGGTCCAAGATGTCTGCAACCTACTCTCAAATCATTGAGCAAAGAAAAGTAATAATACTATATAGAGAGTGGTAAAGTGGATGTTGCAAAATGTTAACATTTGGTACATCTAGACAAAGGGGTATATAGAAATTCAGATTCTTACAACTGCTTATTTAAGTTAAAAATTTTTTCAAAATACAACTAAAACAGTTCTAACCCACAGGAAAGGGTGCTACATATGTAGCCTAAGAGACAGAAAGCTATAATGGGGACTCCTGAATTTGCAAAGGTTTAGCTAAGGCCACCTTATCACCTGCTAGGGGGCATTTTTCTGCCATACTATCATACTGGGACCTGTTTAGAGAACATTTTAGCACTTAATATACCTATGACTTTATAAATGAGATTACATTTACACATGCTAAAAAAGAAAAACAACCAATCCACTCTTCTCCATTTAAATTTTCCTGGTCCAGTATATTTTTCTCAAAAGTTCAACTTCCTCATTTTTCCACTAACAGAGCTAACCAACAAATATTTTTATAAATGAATTATAGTCAATTCAGAAAATGGAAAATGTGCCTTGATGTGAAGATTATTGAGCAACAAAGTCGTTTTCAGAATTTTATAACTTTAAAGAAATTAATCTAATTAAACCATTAATTTCATTAACCAATAGCAATTGACAAAACACACTTCTGTTACTCCAGTGTTTATTTGGTAATTCTTGCTTATATTTCATCTTCAAATAAAAACTATGAAAACCTCAGCCAGAACTAATACATTCTGAGGGTTAATTTTTATTTTAGAAATAAAAGGTCAAGCCCCTTTTTTGATATAATTACTAAGCACTTGAAACCATGTTTATCAGCAATCAGTTTCATTCTGCTAATGTGCTAATTGTTTTACTTTATCTAAAGAACATAGCTTTCCCAATCAACTGTAAACTTTATTTTGATATAAAGTCACAGAATAACATTGGAGCCTTTTCTAAGTTAAAAGTAAAACTTTATCTTTTTATCAAAAGGAGAAAATTACTTTTAAGAACTTATTTATTAAAAATTTGAATTAGAAAATGAAAAATAAAGATTTTATAGTTCTATTAACTTTCATAGTTTAAGGACTAAAATATCTTCATATAAAACTATCTCTGCTGTATTTATAAACCAACAAATTAAACTTTCTTTCCAATTATTTTTTAAAAGGAACAATTTCCTTTTAGTTACAAAGAACTATAAAACTCTTAACTCTAGAAAGGATGAAACCCTTTCATCATATAAATCAAAATGTGTTTACTAGCAAACCTATATTCAATCACTTTAATATTAATATATACACAATAGAACTATCTTCATCTACTTTTTCATTATGGTATCACAAAGATGAGTTTTCTGATGTTCTATAAACAATATGTTTATATCACAGTCAGAAGTTTACCTAAAATTCGATCTAAATGGTAATAAGTGAGTATGGAATGGATATCAAGCAAAGGTCTTAAATAAGAAGAAAAAGCTCCAAAGTCTCTTAAGCAGCCAGAGCACCTTCCCAATTTAATTTCAAGATGTGCACCATCTTCCATTCATCCTCATGTCTCCAGGGTCCTGAAGATAACAAAACAAAACAAAATTAAAATTAATTGTCTATTGCCTTTATGAAAATAATTAGAAAAAAAACTTTGCATTTAAAAAAAATCACATAAATTATTAAGGTCAGATGATAGTTTAGAATAATTAAATACATGAAGTTTAAAGTTAATTATAATCCTTTTTTTCTAAGGATCACATTAGTTTATAATAAAAGAAAAGCAACTCATACATAAACAAAAAATTGGTCTCAGAAGCTAAGCAGGGTTGGGCCTGGTTAGTACTTGGATGGGAGACCACCTAGAGAGACCAGGTGCTGTAGGCATAAAAAATAGATAAAAAATAAGGGATTGTAAGCAGACAAGGTCCTTGCAATCTGTGAGGTCAACCAAGTTTTGCCTCACCTAAAAAAAAAAAAAAGTTGAGAGGCAATGGAGACTAGTTTAACCTAAAATTTTACCCTGTTATAGTTCCCATTTCCTTACAGTATTCATCAGATTTCTAATTCTTAATCTTAGTATTAACTAAATATTAAAAATTCCTTTTTTTATTAAAAGAAATCTACATTTTAAAAATGTGAACAATATATAAAGTAAACAATAAGGAATAAGATTTTGCAGCTTCGGAAAACAGTTCACCAGTTAGTTAAAAAGTTAAACATGACTTTCTACTCCTTGGTATGTACCTAAGAGAAATGAAAACATGTCAACGCAACATACTGTACACAAAAGTACATAGCAGTACTAGTCATAGTAGCTGAAAAGTGGAAACAACTCAAATGTTCATCAACTGATAAACAGATAAAGTGTGTTATATCAGCACAATGGAATATTATGCAGGCATAAAGGAATGACATACCAATACATGCTAGCATGGATGAAAACCTGAAAATGTTATGATAAGTGAAAGAAGTCAGACACAAGGGCCACATGTTGTATGATACTATTCATATTAAATCTCCAGAGTTGACAAATCAAGAGACAAAAAGTAGATTAGTGGTTGCCAGAGACTATAGGAAAGGAAAGAGGAGATATTGGGCGTTGCAGGAATGGGGAGTGACTGCCTCTGTGTATGAAGTTTATTTTTAGGGTCATAAAACATTCTGGATTTGTTCATGGTGATGGTTGCACAAACTTGTGAATATAATAAAAGCAACTGAATTCTTTGCTTTAAAAAGAAGAATTTTATGGCACGCGAATTCTATCTCAATTAAAATTAAGAATAAGTTTTCTCCCACCCTAGATATCCAATCTCATTTTTCAAAGACAAACATTATTAACAATTTCTTTACATCCTTTCAGAAAATTTTATGGCATAAATTAGCACATAAATACATGTGATAATCACTCTCCTTTTTCAAACACAAAGGAACATTTTACTCACACATCCACCTGATCCCTCCCACCCCCTGGCTCAGTGATCACTCATTCTTTTTTAAAGATGTATTCCATGACACCGATGTATGAGTTCATTAAGCGCCAGCCGAATACTGAGAAGCATTTGGTTTCCAGTCTATAGAAATTTCAAATAATGCTGCAATGAACATATTTCTTACATATACCTGTACATAAGTGTGTGTGTGTGTGTGTGTGTGTGTGTGTGTGTGTGTGTGTGTGTATGAAACAAAATTGCTAAGCCAAAGAATATGTCTATTTTTAATTCTGATTCTGGCAAGCTATCCTCCAGAGAAGTTACACAAATTAATACTTTCTCCAGTGGTAAGTAAAATGTCTTGACAATGTTGTATACCACCAGTTTTTGATCCTTGTAAATCTAACAGACAAAAACAGTATTCTACATTTCTTTAATTTTAAGTGAAAGTGAGACTCTTTGTGTTTCTAAGTATTTTTCTACCTATTTATGTTCTTTGTCTGTTTTCCTATTGTCAGTCTTCAGAAATACTTTAAAATGGCAAAGTAAACTAATTTCTATTTTAAAAAAACATTATATATTTGGATTAAACAAATATGGATCTACTAAATTTGTCTATATCCATGTTCTCATCTGTTGAATCTGTGATTGCCTGGAGTTCAGTATTTAAATCTTCATTTGAATTAATTCTGATAATTTATTAATGCTTATATGGGTAGGGAACAAAGATCAGCTGATTTTTAACTGGTTTATGTGTGGGTAATGGGAAAGAGGAAAGATGTGTTAGGGGAAATAAAACTTAAAGCTATGTATGGGGAAAGTAGTATCTTTGGACAATATAATTTGTGCTAGGCAAGAAGCAAAAAAGATGAAACGTGGTCATTATATTTGCCCATAATTCTATAGGCTCCACCTGAATATTCTGGACGATCTCCTCACTACAAAAGGTCTGTATGTGAGAGTGGGAGCAGAGGGAAAAATTCAGCAATGATTGGTAACATAACATGTGTAGTTTTTTTGTACACTTACAACATTTTTCCAAAATAGTTTTTTTAAGTGGTCTGCATTATAAATGCCTACCAGTGTTCTGATGTAGAAGTCTTATCCTGCTGCTTGTTTGGAACCTGCTGCAGGGGGCACAAGGCTGTCCAGCTGTTGGCGATGTCCTGTATTAATCAACCACTCATAAAACTTGTTCTCCACAAGTACCTGGAACTGCTTCCTTTCATCTCTAAAGTCACAATAGAGAGCAAAAAGAATGCTGAACACAAATCCATATCAATTTTACTCTAAGTGATTATAAAATACTTCACAGGATTCTAGCTATCCACTTGTTCTTTCCAAATAACTGTTCTGTTCAGTTACGTACACCACCCAGAAAAATAAGTTTGGTCAGATACAATAACCTCTTTGTAAAGACTTATCAGTAATTACCTACTTGTTCTACTATGGTTATTCCCTCAACAGATTCTGACTGAGGACCAAGTGACGCTGGATAGTGTTCTGACTAGGTGTGAATCTCAGCTCCTATGAGACTTTGGGTAAATTAATCTTTCTCTCTTCCTCAGTTTCCCCTGTAAGAGGGTATTGCTATAAAAAATAAATGAGTGCTTAGCATAGTATTTGGCACATAATAAGTGCTCAATACATATTACCTGTTATTATGGTCATCATCATTATTCTATGATATGATAAACTGAGAATGACTGGTCTGTAAATATTAATGTCTTGAGGCGCAATTCAGGAGACAAAAACCAGGCGGAATGTTTAAAAAAGATAACAGCAGCATATTATCACAATGAATCCCCAGTTAAAGTACAAGTTGTAACTATTTTTGATCTTTATATTTTTTGACAGGTAGCCACTGTTTTTAAAGAGTCTAAATGCAATTGGGTAGCTATGTATTATATATTTTATTTCTTAATCCATATGATGAGAACGAAGCTATAAAAATGCCTGCAGAAAATACCAGGCTGGACCAAGCCTTTTTTCAATTACCGATTCTCTTAGAATGAACTCAATTCCAATAGGTCAGGTCTCAGATATTCTTGGTAAACAATCTCACCCAGAAAATGTGTCTCATACACATCACTAAACTGGGTATCTCACACTCATATTACTAAACACAGTAAAGCACATAACACTACACATAGTGTCTCATGCACACACATTTACTATAAGTTATCTTATTAAAACGTCACATCTCATCAGGTGCAAAAATATACTTTATATATGATAAAATTAAGAGCCAGAGAGATTAAGTAATAGACTCAACGTCAATTGTAAAGTGGTATGGTCAGTGCTAATTCCTGAGTCTGAGTACTTTCCAGCACAATCTAGACACAGCTATCTAAAGAACACCACTAATCTTAAAATCTAATAAAACTAATAAAAATCTAATAATCTTATTAAAATAAACATTTTTACTCATACAGCAAAGAACAGTTTTGCATCATCAGAAATAAAAACATTTTGGAATGGCTGCCATTTTACAAGATAATGACAACCAGAAAAACAAACAAACAAAAAATAACTAATACCAGGCAATTAGAATCCAATTATTAAAGCGTTTTTCTGGCTTAAGGAAAAGGGTCATAATGATCAAGGTATTATCAGGACATATGGCATTTCATATAACTATCCCCCAAGAGAACTCCATACCCTTTTCTCAAACTAGCTCCAGCTCTCAAGTAGACAATGTTGTAGGAGAAACCCTCCATGTCTTGGCACAATGCTTCCTAAGTTCCTCCTAATATATATAACAAATAAACTTTGATTAAATACCAAGTACTTACACAAAAAATAATTATTTATTCTGAGTACATACAACTTTCAAGTTGTATGTACTATTCTTTCCAGAAGAAAACTGATTAATCAAAAGTTTTTAAACTGGGCTTCAATTTTTTGAGTTATCTTTGATTTTCCTGTCCTCTTCACAAAATCTTACACTGTGTCCTGCCTCCTATCAAAGTATTTCTGGTCTCTACCCCCATTCTCCCCACTCAGGTCCAGTTTTCTTAGTCTAGACCATTCCAATAGCACCCTGACTTCTCTCTTTTAAATTTCTCTAACCAGAGGATCTACATATGTGCCAACCATACTTCCTTACACATTTTTAAATCTGCCATAGCATCTAATAAAGTGTTTTGCATATTACAAATGTTCCTGAATAAATGAAACAGCTTCAGTCCATTGTTTAAAGCCCTTTAATGGTTCCAAGTCTAACTTTCATTACCTGACATTCAAGATTCTATATGACCTGGCTCAATCTACGATCCATGCCCAAATACATTCTATACCCAGAATCCTATTTCAGTAATTGATTTCCAAGATACGTAAGGTCTGCTTCTGCTTCCACACCTGCTCCTTTAATACTATTAAAACTATTCTGCTCAGTCCTTACTTCCCATCCAAATTCAGCTTATTCTTAAAAGTGCAATGTAAATTCTATTTCTTCCAAAATCTTCCCTGACTACCTACATTGATGTTTTCTGAATCTCAATAAACCAGATAGTGTGTCCCTAGCTTCTAGAGACCAAAGACCAATACTCTTGAAATAAAATTTTGTGGTGGACATAAACCACAACTATCTACTATCACAAGCATGTTATTAAAAATAAGATATTTTAGTACCCAAAAGTAGGAAGGAAATAATCTCAGAATAAAAATCAGTATTTGAAATAGACTAAGCTTTTTTTTACTTTAAAATGCTGTTTAAATTAACAAAACATGGATTATAAATAACTTTAACAAAAACTGCCATTAGTTCATGGACTAGCATGAGTATTCACCCTTGGAGAGTTTGTCTGTGGTGTGGAACCAGGATATTTGTATTTTTAACAATCCCCTTGGATGATTCTGATGCATAACCCAGTTTGAGAACTATCAGCATAGTAAATTAAAAATGAAAACCAATTCATTTAAGATGGAATATGTGGCAAATTCTGTATATTACCGTCATTCATGTAAGTTTTATATCTGTCAACTAAACTTAAACTTCTTAGAAAAAGTGAGTCTAACAGCTGATTCACTCCCATCTCCTAACCAAACAGTGCCTAGAATACTGACCTGAAACCCAAGCCTTAACTAAAGGCACACTATGAATTTTTTATAACTTTGGCATAGCTATAAACATATGCAGATTAATTTGCTTTCCATGGAGTTTTACATAAAAGACAAATTATTACTTCCAGAAAATACTCACTTTGTTAAACGAGCCTCCTTCACAGTTTTCTGCCAAATCTGTATCTTCTGTTCTCTTTGACCCAGTGCTTTCTGATACACAGATGGAAGACCCCCAGGTATCTCTGTTGTATCCCCTTCCATTTCAAAGGGAATAATAAATACATAGAATTCACATGGTGGTAAGAGTCGGAAGATACTTGTGTCACTGTTCTCCCTGCACACAACCATTGGATTGTCCCAATAGTTAGGCACTGTAGCAAGGCCAGTCCTGGCCATATGGTCCTCCAGCATTGGGTAATGGGTATGAAAAGGGGCAAAAGTTACTGTGTGGTTCCCAGAGAGAATAAGTGGACGTGTAGGCGTCAGAATGTGAAAGATGCAACCTGCTGTAGAAGAGATGGACAAACGATGGCAAACAGCAATGACTTTAACACTGTCACAGCTGTGTAGGTGAAGAGCTGTCTGTACAGGGCCCAAGACAAAGGTGCTATTCCTGCACTTCTCAATTGTCACAGATCTGAAAAATGAAAAAAAATGAGGTAAATTCCTATAAATAAGAATAAAATAAAAAATATTTGATTATATTCTCTGATGGCAAAAAAAAGATCAATCCTAGTCCAAAAAAATTGTCAAAATGTCAGAACATTGTGAAAACTGTGCTTACCGTAAAGGAGAGAGCAGATATATAAAAGATTCGTTGCAACGATGAATCTTTACATGTGCCCCCACCAGAGTATCTGAGCTCTTGGCCAATGTCTGCTTATAAACCTGGCTCATCACCACCATGCGGTGCATCCTAGGGGCCACATGAGTATTACAAGCAATCTTAGCTCTTTTGGTCGTCCCTTCAACTATTTAAGAAAAATGTAAATAAATGAGATAGTTTCAAATCAAAGACAAACAATAACCATATGAAGTTACACATATCTACATGTATACATGTCTAAAATTAGATACATGTAAAGTTTAAAAAAAATGTTATATCTGAGTATTGGGTAAAGAGGTGTTTGCTATACTATTCTCTATACTTTTCTGTATGCTTGCAATATTCCATAATTTTTTGTTAAAAAATTTTTAAACCTATAATCCATTCAAGATTGCCTATGTCTGAGATATTTTTCAGTAATAAGCCTACGGTAAGTGGAAGAGCTGGGTTAACTCAAGTATTTTCTCCTCCAAAATGTTTTATCATTCCTACACTTAAATAATCTCTTTAAATTTCCATAATACTAATTCTGAACCCCTCCTAAGTTTCTTACCACAACATTCCATGAATTCAATTTTGATTCATGTCTTTACTCCCAAGATCACAGCTTCCTCTCATACACAGTGTCTTGCACAAACTGACACTCAAAAGATCTGTGCAGGTTGCTCTCCTAACATAGTCCTGCCATTATATGGTTAGCTTCTCAGACTGTACTTCCCTATAAGCCATCAGGACACTCTAGTAAAAAATACTGGCTAAATGTTAAGAGAACATGTAAGTATGCTATTATTCTTCTTTTAAAACAATCCTTACTATTTCTTTTTATTAGATAAGTAATACATGGTTATTGCAGAAAATTTTAAATACTAATAGTAAAATAAGAAAAAATTACTCATTATCCAGCTATCCACCACTGTTAACATTTTAGTATCATCCTAAAAGGTTAGATCTCCTTCTCATTCCTACTAGCGCCTAGCCTTACAACATTTAGAAATTTACTTGAACCTATATTCTTTTAATGACATCAAGAATTATGTATTATCTCCTACATATTTATGGGAGCCTAACATGGCTGAGTCTTTGATCTCATACGAGAACAATAGGTTGGTTGGATAAAGAAGTCATAGGTCACTATGTTTTTGCTCAAGATTATGTAGACGTTGGTCAACCATTTCCTGTTTTCTACCATTACATAAATTTGATACAACTGATTTTTTAAAACTTTTTCCTTGAAGCTATTTTTATTTTATATTTGAAATTCAGAAATCAAAGACGTTTATTCTATTTTTTTTTCCTTCCATTAATTTTTCCTGGAGTTTGCCTCAGTTCAGACATCTATTTCTCTTTAAACTTATACTTGGGCCCCAAGAAGTCATTTGGCATCTGAACCTATCCTTTTAGCCATCGCTGGACTATCAGGAAGATGAATACCTGATGCAATAACCAAGGCCAGATCCCCTCCATAATAAATTTAAATTTCCAATTTAGAAATATCTACTCTGCTTGTGTCTGTGGAGCTAAAAAGGACCTCATCTCTTGACCAACTCTCTGAGGTTGTAACTGTGGGGCATAGGAAACAGAAAAGCCTCAAGCAAATGAGTATATGAGACTAAAGAAAGAAAGAATCAAAAAGAGAAAAGCAGAGTAAAAAGAGGACTAACTGAATTTGGAGTTTCTGTTAAGTGCAACCAAAATGACCGAGACTAATAAATTATCTCTCTGAGACTGTTGTTGCATTGAGAGAAAAAAGTATACACAAAAGACAGGTGTTCCGTTTTTCTCTTTTATAGTAGCAGTATTTAATTCTTCTATAGAAGGTGTGTGATCGTTAGTATACCAGAAAACACTAGGTTCCTTGTCATTCAATTTAATATAGATTAAAATATGAAATACCTTGGTGAGCCCAAGCTAATTTCTTTCCAGATTTGAGGCAAGCAGATGTACCAAATGGATTCCCAGTCAAACAGGCTCTCAACCAGGCTTCCAGCTTGTAGAAAGAAAAGGTCTTCGAGATCTTTGAGAAGCCACTTTCTGCTTGTAGTGGTTGCCACAGTGCAAGTTCATGAAGTGGATATACCTTCTTAGCTCTACTCACTGTACCTTCAATAAGAAAGCTGAGCGCCACAACAGCTTCTCGAGAGACTAGGCTACTACGGGTTGAATGAGAGGATACAGTGAGTTGCTCTGGATCTAAGAGTAGCTCAAGGAGATCTGACAGATGATCAGAGACAAAAGTTTGGTGACTGTAATCATTCCAGTTCTAAAAAATATGAAAAGAAATCACACTTAACAAAATAAAGAGATTCTACAAGACCTAAACCTTTTATGTTTTAGTTATTTTGTATTTATACTTTGCCCTATCCCCCCAAAAGCATTTAAGGTGTCAAATAAACCTCATCAAGATCTTTTTGTATGTGTATGCAATAGGTATAAACAGATTCCTTCTCCACCTTAGCCAATTTAAAAGTAATATTAATATCTAACCCTCCGTGTATGCAAGTACTAAGTGTTATACAAAGGTCAACATATTTAATCCTACAACAATCTTAAGATAGCCCATTTTACAGATGAAAAATTAGATATGGAAAAGTTAAAAAAACTTGCCCGAGGTCACACACCTGGTAAATACTCTAAAAGTATCATATCATAACCACCTTGAACATTTTTATTTGATGAAGCATTGAGTTTCTTCACTTATTTGCTCAAATTACAGAAAAAATTCAAATTCCACTGGATGAAACAAGGCAACTAATCTCATGATAACTAGATTTAAGAGCGGTTATAACTTTGGAAATAAGCTTTAAGTGGGCAGACGTCTCAATGACTTAGCTTATTCATTTGACATATCTTCTGAATACCTCTTATGTGACATGAGTAGTATTAAGTGATAAATTATGAAAATTGAATAAGATACAGTTCTGTATTTAACGAACTCGATGTAGTGAAAAGACATTATAAATAATAACTATAACACAATGAGATAAAACCTATAGCAAGAGATCTGTAAAGATATTCTACGAGCATGAGAGAAACAATGAACTCCATTTGGGGAAAAAAACTGTAGTGGGTACTATTTAAATAGATTCTTGATGTTAGACAAACAGACAAGAAAAAAAGGCATTTGAGGCATAGGGAACAGCAGAAGCCAAGGCCCACAGGAGTAAAATTACCTGCTGTGTTCAGAGAACTGGAAGTTCTGAGTGAAGCATGCTGGGAAGCGACAAGTTAAAGAAAGGTAAAATGCAGGGACCAATCATAAAAGTTCTTGTATAAAATACAAAAACACCTGGACTTTATTTTGTGTGCCAGATACTTCAAACTATTTTCTAAATAGCTATACCTTTTTTTTTCTTTTTAATAAATGCTCATGTGGATGCCAGAGAACATAGCTGTCTTAGCCTCACCTGTTCGTCCCTCTTGCTGTATCCCCCTCCCCCATGCTAGGCCCTGAGGCAGCCCGATGGAGTACAATATGAAAACAACAATGACAATGAGCATTCACTGACAGAGTTTCCATAGGAGAGGGATATAATCCATCGGCACTTTAGAAAGTCCAATGTAGTAGGTAGACTGTAGAAAAACAGCAGGGTGACCAGGTAGGGCTGAATTACAGAAATAAAGGCAACAACAACAACAAAAAATGTCATTAGGCTTATATAAGAAAAGGGACAGATTTTGAAATAATCTGGAGGCAGACTATTTGGAGGCAGCATCAGTAAGACTTAAACAACTAACTAGGTATGGGTAATAAGAAAGAGCATGAGTGACTAGTGGTGACTTACTTGTAGAGGGAATACAAGTTAATACAAGTAAAAGGAGATTTTACTGTAGGGACACACAATCGTCTTCTAAACTGCAGTACAGGTAAGCTGCCTCAGAACTATAACTGGAAAGTCATCTTGAACACGGTTCTCAGTGGCCAGTGTCTTTCTGCTGTTCCATTCTCTTCCTTTTCTCTGATTACCTCAGAGTTCCTAATCCCTCATAACTCTGGTTACTCATTAACTTGGTGGCTAATCTGGTTCTAATGCCACAACAGTTGTTAGCTCAAGTACCCATTATTGCCAACTGGTAATTTCTTCAGTCCCTGAGGATAATGATTGGGCCAGGTCATCATTTCAAATAAGACCAATTTCAAACACATACAAATAAATGGACTACTCCAGTGAAGTGTTCATCCCTGGTCTAACCAGTTGTTGGGAGAGGTCATGCTATAGCACAAATTAGAATCACCATTTACTGGTGTTTACTATGCAACAAATCTCATGAATTCTCTCAGCCATTCAGAAATAGGATTATCCTGTTTTAGGGAAGGAAAATCAAGGCCTAGAGAACTTAACTGATTTGCCTAAAACCATGTGGTATTAAGTAGCAGAGCCAGATTTGAATGTAGGCTACCTTAGTTCAAAATACTATCTCTATATGGTGCCCATTCAAGAGAAACTAGGTGTGGAAACAGCAGGCAATGACTGGCCTCTCTAATGTATCTGGACTTATTCTGAATTGAAGGTATAGATAGGTGTACGCAGGGAAATCTAGAGGGGAGAAAAACTCAGGAGTCATCAAGATATATAAAGTCATAAGAAGAGAAAAAATTATTCTGAATAAATATGTTGAATGAGAAGAAAAATTACCACAGGCAGAATCCTAAGGGAAAAGAGGCTCCTAAGGACCTGGGGAGGAGGGGGGAGGGGGAAGAGTCTCATGAAGAAGAGTAAAAAGAAAAAATCAGAAGCAGAAACAGGAGGGAATAGCTTCATGAAATATACAAGGTGAAGACTTCTTTAAAAAAAAAAGATTAAAGAGCCTGAACATGGCAATAATGAGATTCATATTTTACTTTGTTTTTAAAAATACTTTTACATAAGCAAATAAAAACATATTGGTTTTCTTTACAAAAACAGAAAGAAGAAATAAGATTTTCTAAAAGTCACAATGTGAGGCAGCTAAATTTAACTTCTAGGTTATCACATCATAAATAATTACTTAAGTATGCTGACCTTAAGTATACCTAAGCATATTACTTAAATATATAAGACGGTATCTTTATAAAATTTTTTTCAGTATATTTCAACAGACCTTGCAGACACTACATCTCTCATTTATCCTCAAATTCAATTCCAATTCATTAAAATTTGCAAAAAAAAGTAATGCCAATAAGAGTATAGTAAATGATTTGCCTGAAAATCATATAAATGATTTTTGTGTCACTGAAGAAACTGAAATCATTTCTCTATTTTTACTGATTGCACACATTGATTTTGTATAATTTGGAAAAGTAAAATGCAAAGCAAAATAAAACAAGCCAGCAAATCAGTGGCTTATATAAATAATCTCAACATAATTTTTAATGAAGGTAAATCCATCTCCCTCACAAATTGTCCCTTTCAGAGAAGGACACCAAAATTTAAACAGTACCTTATTGTGACAGCTGGATTTTTCAGTCAGGTCAGGAGACTGAGATCTGTTTCTGGGACTAGGCCACTCTTCTCCAATCAAAGATGTCCTCAGAGAGACCTTATTTAACTGCTGTATGTATAAGAAGAGCAGAAACTGTAGGGTGTCCACTGAAAGCTGTTCAAGAAAATAAATGATGAACGCATGTCCTAAAACCATATCAATCACTAGCCTACAACTAAATAGATAAAATAAAATAAATTTGTAACAGTTTATTGATCCAAGGAAGACAAATGTAGAAACGTTGCTAGCATCTGATATGTACGTCTCTGATACCCACATGTAAAACTTTCTAATTAATTAAACTGGAGTCACTAACTTTCTCAGAAAGCTATGGAGCACATATGGCCATAGACATTCTCTCTTAAAACTGATGAAGAATAAAGGATGAAGTACATACTTTTTAAAAGTATATTATTTCAGAAGTTTAAAATTATTGTTAAAAAAAAAACAGTAATATGAATAAAGAGATAAAAGAAAGGAAGAAGGGAATTTAGTCAAGACACAGAAGTCAGTTAATCTAAGGCTCACATACTGATTTACCTCACAAGGTTAGGATATCAGTGCAACACCTGAAATCGTATGTAATTTTTTGGTGTGTGTGCATTTTGTAGGGATCAGGCTTCAGGTATTCATCAAATTCTTAAAGAGGTGTTTGACTTAAAAAAAAAAAAAGCTACTGGTGTGACAGATGTTTATAAGTTGTTTCTTATTTGAAGTGGGGTGTAGTTTGAAACTCTGAATTTGAAGCACATGATTATCCTTGTATGTCCACTCCTATATAATAAATCTGGGACTATATATCTATGTTCACCCTGATTCCCAACCTGGCTAAATATTACTATAAAGAACTTAAAAAATATGGATTCATAGAATCACCCAGAGTTATTCAATCAACTGTGAATGTTGATGTGAAGTCCCATAAATCTATATATTAAAAAATTTTTTAATTTCTTAAATGCTTTGAGGGAACTGTACATTCAAATGCAGTTGTAAGAACTAAAAGAGAAATCCCATGTATGCCTTATCCAGTTTCTCATTTTGCAAAACTATAGTATGATATTATGACGAGGATACTGACAATAATAGCCAAGATACAGAACACTTCTATCAATACAGGATCTCTCATGTTGCCCTTTACCCCCTTCCTTAACCCCTGACCCACTTATTTTTTCTCTATCTCTATATTTTGTTGTTTCAAGAATATAATATAAACAGAATCATAAAGTATGCAAACTTTTGGAATTGGCTTTTTAAACTCAACATAATTTCCTAATTTTACACATATTTCCATTTAACAACTATTTGTTATATTATCAATATTCATATTCCTGCCTCCCCCGAGACTATAAGATCCTTGTCTTTTTCATTTTCATATTCCTAGTAAGAATAGAATCCAGCACATAGTAAGCACTCAAAAAATTTGGATCTTCTTGAGGTTTTATTCATTTCTGTATCCACAGTATTACCTAATGTACCTAGCACATAGTAGGCATTCAAAAAATGTTCCATTTATGAATAACTGTAATGCCTTTCCCCCTCTTGGTTGTTTGCCACATTTTTTTCAATTCCCAAAACCTTGTTTAGATATTACCTCACATGGCAGAGACTGGCTAGATGTTAAGTACTTACTCTTTCCTTCCAGGGCACACAATTAGATGGCATTTCCCAGCCTCCCTTCAAGTTAGATATGGTATAACTGGGTTATGGTTAATAGAATGTAGGTGGATTTTCATATACCACTTTCAAGCTTCCAAAAAACTCTTCCAAATAAATGGAAGTGAAGAATTCTGAGGCCCTAATGGGCATGGCTGTGGCAAATAGTATTATACTAACAACAGTTCATTTCCCTATCCTCAAAGAGGCTTACACAGACAATGAAATTTTCCTTTCTGCCTGTGAGGTTGTTTACCTTCTCCTTTCATTGATTTTAGGCATGAATATATGACAAATCGTTAGCTAATGGAATGAAAGTAGTAATAGCTTGTTACATCTGATCAAAAGTTTTAAGAGGCATCATGAGTTTCCTCTTGCTATGCTGCTTTTCCCTTCTGTCACAAGAACAGATGACCTACACAGAAGCTATTTCCTCAGCCTGGGTCTTCAAATAAGAACACAAAGCCAACCTGGAAGAAAGCTATAGCTAAGGTGCAGCCCACATGTAAAGTAAGAAAGAAATAAACCTTTATTACTGTAAGCCACTGGAATTTCATTTTTGTTTTTAACTGCATCAAAGCTGACAAATATAATAGTGGCTCCAAAGGATAGAAGAAGCCTAGATTTCTGAGCCATTGCTTGGACAACAGCAGCCTAGAGATGCCCTGTGTTGCACTGCCACATGAATGAGAAATAAACTGTTATTGTTCTAAGTCACTGAAATGCTGGATTGCTTGTCACTATAACTAACCCTATTCTGATTAATATGGTTTCTCTGTGAAGTCCTTCCTGATCACAAGGATTAATCACTCTCTTCTCTATTCTATGTCTGTATGTTATGCATACTTTTATTATTGTACTACTGAATAGCACTTTTTTACACACCAGCATCCCCTACTAGTCTATCAGTTTCATGAAGGCAGAGCTGTTCTTTGAATCCCAGCACATAACAGATGCTCACTTAAAAAGAGTAAGGTGCTCTGACTATAACACAAACCTCCAAACACTTTTAAAGTCAATGAAAATATTTCCCTCATTCATTTACAGGGTTCCTATAATACTCCTTTAGAAACAAGTGAATAAGGATTGCTAAGTAAGGACTAATTCATTAAATCCATTAAATACTGCCAAACTGGAACTCCCAAAGTTAAATGGTTCTTTGGGATCACAATCGTAGTTAACCTAAAAATACATACTATACAGCTAGTGTATACATTAAAAATTTTTAAATAAAATGTTTAACTTAGAAAATTTTAAAATTAAAAATTTTATTTCCCAAAGTAACTAAACACATATACATATACATATAGATCCATACCTGATTTCTCTGCTTTTCGACTTCATCCTCAGACGTGCAGTTGGACAGAATCTCAGACCATTCTAGGCGCTCCTCTGGTGTCTTCGCTGCAAGACTATCAAATATTTCAAAGTAAAGCCATGCCAGATCCTTAGCCAACTGCAGCTTCCCACATGCAATGTGCTTCCATGTAGACCAGTACAGGCGTGGGTAAGCTCCCTCCCGGGTTCGCACATAGGTGGATATCTTCCTAAGGTAGTGAAGACTGAACTTGGATGGAGGGGGGGCCTGCAAGGCACCCACTATAAAGGGTTCTGCTTTCACCCAGAGGAGAACTCCGGACTGATCCATATTATCTCAAAGGACATCTGTGTAAAAAGGCTTCTTTGCATACCTAGGAAACAAAGTTTCTTCAAAAATTGATTTGAAACAAAACTCACTTTTTTATCAGTTTAAAAAACAGATCTAGCTCATCAACCAAGAACAGAACAGATTTTTGGTCAGTTCTTATTACAATCTATTTGAGCAAGAAAAATTTTGTGATAAAACAGAATTATCTTACTTGAATTGCTCAAAACTGTTATTTTAAAAAGAATGAATGTATGCATGAGGTATGAGTTGGAAAAGAAATAGGTGGAGTCACCCTCCCACAGGAAATCTTGCTCTACTCTGAGGAGGAAAACTAGTCAAAATTAAGTAAATAAACTTCAGAGTCAAATCATTTACACATAGAGGATGGCTGGTTAAAGACTTGGACATGTGAGCTGACCATATAAGCTCAATATGAAGCACTAACACAAGATGGCAAACAAGAATGTTCATGTAAATGTAGGCTGCAGAAACAGATGAAGGAAAGTGAAAGCTAGTCTCTGTAACAAGTATAATGTATTATGTTCAGGTGTAGTATTTTTAGATTTTGGTGTTCCTTTATTATAACAATACATGATTTTTATGGAATATTTATAAAGTATATAAAATTAGAAAAGGAGGAAATCATCCATAGTCCCACCACTAAACAGAAACTAGTTAATATTTTATTGTACTCCCATTCTTTTTTCTGTACATAGATTAAATGTTAATTTTTGAATTTTCATAATTGTGATACCATACATAGAATTCTGTATTGTAAAGTCTTCATAGCACTCAAATAAAACCCTAGCTTATTCAATTGTTCTAGTATTAGACCTTTAATAGATTTAAAATTTTTCACAAGATAGGCAAAATATTGATCATTGTTAAAGATGGGTGAAGAGCACACGGGGGTCACTGACCCATTCTACTTTTTTGTGTTAAAAATTTCCATTATAAAAAGTTTACATATTTTCACCATTATTAATGCTATACCACCCTTTTGCCTATTTTCTGCATTATTTACCAGAGGAAAATTTCAGATATGCATTTGTGAAACTGTGTAACTGACATTTCTGAAAATATTTCCATTGCTTTCTAAAACTGTATCAAATTGTACATCATTTGACCAAGGTACTCTCAGCACTTCTCGGCAATAAGTAACATCGCTTAAATAACTTTCCTTACATGACTGATGAAAAATGTTTTATTGCTATTATTTTATATTTGATTCTAAGGAAATTGTGCTTCTTTGGGGGATATACCTGTTCAAAAAAAAAAAAAAAAAAAAAACAAACCGTGACATTGAGTGCTTACTATGTGCCAGGTAGCATGTTAAATATTTTGTATATATACTTCACCTCTTTCATCCTCACAACCACCTGGAGATAATGTATGATTATCCCATTTTTAGATTAGAAAAAGGAGGCTGAAAGAAGAGACTTATCCAAAGTCACATTACTTAAATTGGCACAGCTCTGGATTAGAAGTCAAGTCTGACTTGAGAACTGTGTTGTTTACAAATGTAATTTAGGAGCCCCATTTTTGGAAAATCTCCGAAACATGGGAGTGGAACCAGAAGAGAATTACCAGAACGAATGGCTTTGGACGTGAGGCCAAGTAAGGCCATTTCCAAGTGGAGGAACATGGCAGCATGAACCCAAAGGGAGGTGGGAAGTGGCAGCTATCTTTGAGTACGGGAATGGTTTAGCGTCGTTGAGGAAAGCCGGACGATGGAAGTTATGTGAACATCCTATCCTAATTCACCCCAGAAGGGGACGGGCTGTGCTGTGAGGTACCGAGCTCCCGCGCCTGGGGCGTGCAACCGAAGGCCAGATGCTGGCGCTGACCCCTCGAGCTCCGAGACTCGAGAGGGCTCAATTCGTCACCAAACCCCAGCTGGGGCTCTCTCGCGTTCAAAGCCGCCCCCGCCCCGCCGGCGCGCGGGGCTGGGGTTATCCGGCGGGGCGACCGGCGCGCGGCCAGGGCGGGCCTCCAGGCTTCGCCGCCGCCTGGACGCCGTCGCGGCAGGACGCCGCGGGCCGCTCCGGCGCCCCGACCCGGCTTCGCGAACTGGGGAGGCCCGCGGACGGGTCCGCGGCGGGCCCGCAGCCTGGCGGGGGCAGAGGCAGCCTCGCCAGCCCGAGCACGACGCGTAACGCGGCCACCCCGCCCTCCCTGGCGCCGGCTCCCAGGCGGTTACCTGCGAGGGCAGGCGCCGCTCCGCCCGCGCCTCTCCGCGCTCGGGCGCCCGCCCTGCTGGCCGCCGCAGCACCCACCACGCAAGCGCGAGTCCGAGCACCACCGAGACCCGGAGGACCGCGCTGCCAGAGCGACCAATGGCTTACCCAGCGGCCCGAGGAAAACGGGGCGAAGGGCTTAGGAGCCCCAGATGGCGCGACCTGGAGCCAGACCCATCCGCTGTGTGGGACCGCGCCTTTCAACTCAGAGGAGGAAGTCTACTGTTCCACATAACTGTGGACAGACAGTAGCTGCCGGAAAGGTCAGCACGCTTTGATCGGTAATGACAATATAATGACAGTTTCCGTTTGAGAGTGCTTACGCTGGGTGAGCACGGTGTAAAGCACCTTTATGGTATTACCTCAGTCTTCCCAGGATCCCTTAATGTTAAGCGCATTTGTTTCATTGATGAGGAAACTAGGGCGTAGAGAGGTGACAGTAACACACCCCTAGGTCACATGCGAGTCGAGATACAAACCCAGGCCTTCTGAAGCCAGAGACCCCAGAGTTGGCTCCGTAACTCAGCTTTCCCACCACGTTACCATCTTCATGAAGCTTTTTAAAATCCTACCCAGCAGCAGACATCATTTTTTCCTTTAAACTTCCATTTCATGATTTTTATCCATTTCCTGCTTTCCTAGTTCATTTATAGTCTCTAGTTGTGGGAGATACAAAGGTAAATAAGACCATAAAATGCAATGGAGTTCCTCTTTTACATAGCTTCTCTCTCCAAGTGGGTATCTTCCCGAAAACAGAAACCTTATCTTTCTCTTAATTCTACACATGAGTCAAGTGATAAAGAGTAGGGGCCTTAGATTCAAAAAGTTCTGGGTTAGAATACACGCTGTACCACTAAGTAGCTCAGACCTTTAGCAGATTCTATGCCTATGTTTTCTGTGACAGAGATTATTTATTGAGCACCACCCTGTGTCTGAAACAGTGGTATGCACTAGGATTACAGTGGTTAATGAAACAGATCAGGTCCTTGCTTTCTTGGAGTGCATATTTTAATAGGATAATATCAGATAGTAATTAAGGCGAGGAAATCAGTGCTGAATTTGAGCTGAGGCCTGAAGAATAAGAAGTCATCAGAGGAAGATCACAGTTGAAGCAACTGTTACTCCGTGGCAGACACTGTTCTAAGGTACTCTTCTATAAAACAGAACAAGGCAATCCAGCATCCTGTGCTCAGAAAACTGACATTCCAGTTTATGAGTATGGGAGGCAGGGAAGGAAACGATGAGATAAAACAAGGTCTAAGAATAAGGGGTTCAGCAGGGGCTTTGATCGCATGCTCAGAGTAGTCTTCCCTGAGGTGGTGACATTTAAGCTGATATCTGTGTTTAAAAAGGAGTCACAAGTGTTAGGATCTGAGGGAAGAATGTTTCAGGCAGAGAGAACAAAGGCCCTAGGCAGGAATGAGCTTGGTGTATTCAAAAAAGAGAAAGGAAGCCAGTTTTTCCGGAACACAGTAAGGAGTATACTAGGTGAAGATAGAGCTCATATGAGGTTAAAAATATTTTTTGTCAGCTTTATTGAGACACATAGGTTTAATAAGCCAGCATAAAGAGGTGGGACTTTATTCTAAGTGCAATGGAAAGCCATGATCTAATATGGTTTGTTTTTTGTTGTTGTTGTTGTTTTAAATCATGGGAGCAAGGCAAGAGCGAATAAGAGATATTAGGAGTGGAGGCTGGGAGACCAGTTAGGAAGCCCTTGTCAGGTGAAGGATGATGTGACTTAGCCCGGAGAGGTAGTGAAGATGTAGAGTAGTAGACAGATTCAGGTTATAGTTTAAAGGTAAAAAATGTGGATTGGGGATGCAGCACAGAAATCAAGGAACACACCTAGAGTTTTTTCGTGAACAACTAGATGGTGCCTTACTGAGAGTAGCCAAAGTAGGTGGGGGGAATCAGTTCCCATAACTAATAGTAGTGATTCACTGACTGCCTACAACGTTCCCGACGCTGTGCTGGATGGCTTACAGATTTTCTCCTCCTAAAGTTTCACGACCGCACTGCCAGTGGATAGGCCAAGTTTGTAAATAAGGAAGCTCAGGATCAGCCGGGCGCGTAAGGGGCGGGGGCTGTTCTCACCGCTAAGAAGTGGTAGAAGTTGCCTCCGAACCTCAGTCTGTCTGTCTCCACGGCCTCTTCTCTGTGAAACCGAGACAAATTTTCCTCCTGGGCTCTCAGGAGAAGGTAAAATAAGATCACCTAAGCAATGCGTCCGCGGTCCCGTAGGCGCCGGGACTGTCCCCGCCTGTTGAGCCCTGGTCGCTCCGCTCCGCGCCCGCGCGTAGTTCCATAGGCATGAAGTCCCGAGACTTGTAACCAGGATCTAACCTTCCTCCCGCAACGGGTCAGTGCTGACTGGGGCGAGTCCGAAGGAGCGGAGGGGGTGACTTCGTGTACCTCGGATGCCCTCTTCTGACACCACTTTCTCCACGGCCCGGGTACGTAGTTCTCCAGGGACTCGCGGGAGCAGGGGCTGAGAGGACTCCGGGCGCCGTGCGGCGCGGCGCTCTGACGTTCCCTCTTCCTATTGGCCGAGAGCTGCGGCGGCAGTGCCGAAGCCTAATTGGTCGCCCGCGCCGCCTCGGAGGTGAAGTGTCCGGCGCTGATTGGCTGCGAGACACCGGCCGCGTGAGATGTCCTGAGCAGTGATTGGCTCTCACCGGCTGAGGGGCTTCTCTCCCGGGACTGGGGACTCCCGGGAACTGGACCGGCTGAGGAGGGGGCCCGCCAGCTGTCGCTCCGGACCAAGTAGGAGACCTCGGCCTACGGCGGCCTCTCAGGGCCGGGGAGGGCCTGGCGAGCCGACGCTGCGGAGACGGAGGTTGTGAGGCGTGTGTGGGGCAAGGACCGGCACAGAGGCTGGCACAGAGAAACCATGGCCCCGCCAAACCTGGGCGCCTTCTGCCTGTTGCTGCTGTACTTCATCGGGGCCGTGATCGCCGGGTGAGGAACGGGCATCCGCGGCCTCGGGGCTCTTGAGTCAGTCTTGGCCGGGACGAGGCTGGAGGGAAGAGGAGGGGGGCATTGCTGTGGTGGGGTAGGTGGTGGGGCGGAGGAATAAGCAGCACGGACCCAGCAAGTGGAGTCGAGAGGAGAGCAATGGGTGACGCGAATGAGAAGGGGCTTAGATCTAGAGGTCCTGTAGAGCCAGATTTGGCTGGAGAGGGAGTTGGATGCTGTGCCAAAGACATTAGAGGGGCGAGGGGAGGCGGAGCGGGGTCACTGAGCTGGAGTAGAGGAAGATGCAGTGTCGAGGCTGCAACGAGCCGTCTGGGAGCTGACATCAAAGTGGGTGCGTTGGTGCCAGGCTGAGTGAGGAAGTGGAGACAGGTAGGAAGGGCATGCTGGGACTGGAGAAAATAAAACTGAGGGAGCAGACTGTTTGGAGAGCCCTTGTCCGGTCCAGCTTCTTGAGATACTGAACTTAAGATGTTATCATGCCTCACTGTCTCTCTCCATGGTACATTTTTGAGAAGGTGGATGATACTATGAGCGAGAAGAGCATTTCACCAACAGGTAGCAGACTGGGATTCTAGCATCCTCCCCTCTTATGAATTATGTGACCTTAAAGGAATCACCTAAATTCACGTCTGTAACACGAAGATAATGATGTGTCTCCTTTATGAATGGAGTAGGACCACCTAAACTCTTTAGGATCCTTTCAGTCTTTAAGATACATGATCCTATATAAGTCTGGTGGTCACAGGAAATGAATGATAGGCCAGGTTCATATCTTAGAATGCGGGTAATAGTAAAGTCTTAGTTTCTAACAATAGGTTGCTCTAAAAGGAGCAAGTACTACCTAGCAAAGCTTTAAAATTTAAATGCTTGTTATTCTCTTAAAAGCTTTTTCCCTGTGCATATTTGTTTAAATTTTAATGTCATTCTTTTTTTCTTGTGAAACATCTTAAATTTTTTTTTAAATTAACTTCTTCTAGGTAGTGCCTTATTGTTTTTCTAGTTTGTTGTTTATACTTTTTACACTAAAATATGAGACCTTAAGGTGTTTAAACAAAATGTCAGTATAAATATTGTGAATACTATAGATTTAAAATTTAGTTTTTTATAAAAGAATCTCTTGAGAACTGTAATATCAATATGCCAGCTTTTTCCCTATTATTTCTCTGAGCTGTTACTTAACCACGTTTATATTAAGCATATTTTAAGTAAGCCATATTCTTTATACAGTTAGCTCTTTTGTCATTAATTTTAGCAAACATTTCAGTTTATTTAGTTCTTGTCTCAAGTTTTTGTTAATTTTTTGGGGAGGAGGATATAGCACCTATTTAATCCTCATGGAACCCCTTGTGGATTATAATTTTTAAAACCTATATGTTAAATGATTTTCCTATAGTGTTGCTAAAAGCTTATGAAATAATATTTTAAATGTACTGTCTTATGTCACCTGGATGTTGGTACCCCAGTACATTTTCCGCACTGTGGAAAATCACCATCACTACTACATTAGTGTTTCTGTTGTGAACAGCTTTCCTATTCCCTTTGTTGACAGTGCATTTTCAGAATAACTTCTGGTGGCTAAAATGACTAGAAAAAAAGAATAGATTTTTGTGAACATGCTTATTTATTCATTTCATTCAATGAATATTTATTGGTGTCTTCTGTGGGATGGGTACAGTCCCTGCTCTGAAAGTTTATTATAGTCATATTGTATCTTCTCATAGGCCTTTTTGCAAAGATTTACTTTATAATTAATTTGGTTCCTGCATAGTCCCTTGCAAGGATATCTGTTGATCTCTACCTTATTTCCCAGGTCATGCCATATGCATATTTGCAGCCACTGAGACGTAGTTCCTGCATATGGGTTTTTGCAGCTGTCTATAATTAAGACTTGACCTAGACAAATTAGTATAACTGCTAGCAATGACTACAAGATTGATATTTTCTCTCTTTTTCAGAAAACAAACAAACAAATAAACCCCATAACTTATATATCCAAATGGGTGTTTTTCTCTCTTCATGGCTCTTCTTTGGGCTTTGGCTTAACCTCTGTGTTAACCTCTGAAGTTAACTTCATTTCATCTTTAACATTCCAACAGTACCGTTAGAACATTTTTGTGATGTAATCTTTTTGGATAAAGAAAACCATCCTTTGAGGTTGTTATTTGACCACTGGAAACAGTCAAAAATCGTTTGAAGTCAGTAATGGAAAGAAGGGAGTTAATTTGATTATACAGTTATTGGTTGAAAATAATGTGTGAACATAAAATAGGAAAATGATTTTCTTGAATGAAGGTAGTTCTAGGAAAAGAATGCCACAGATATTTAGAGTAATTCTAGCGTTGCTCAAAAAGTACATGGCCTCTCAGTGTGATTACTTCAATATATCAGATTCATTACAAATTCTGGTGTGTTCTCTTTTTAGTCATTCTTTTTTTATGTACATGTGTACCTTTATTTTACTGCCTCTGCTCAGACACAAGCCTAAATATAAAGGAAAAAATTTTACTGTAAATAAATGTAATATATAACTCTTTATATCGTATCCTCTCCCTCTCCCCTCCACCCAGGCGAGATTTCTATAAGATCTTGGGGGTACCTCGAAGTGCCTCTATAAAGGATATTAAAAAGGCCTACAGGAAACTAGCCCTGCAGCTTCATCCTGACCGGAACCCCGATGATCCACGAGCTCAGGAAAAATTTCAAGATCTGGGTGCTGCTTATGAGGTGAGTGAGAAAAAGGATAAAGTATGAGTAAAACCTATAAGAAAAGACCACGTACACAGGGAAGCACTCTCTTCTACTAGGTCACTTTTTAAAAGTAGACAATAGATAAAAGTATTTGATGCTATATTGTAAATTAATGTTAGTAGATGTCATTTCCTTCATTTTTTATATAGTATTTATTTTATTAAGGAAGAGTAATGCTGAAAAGACGAATGAAAGAAAGAGATTAAGATTGATAGGTTTGTAAATAAATTGATCATCAATTAATCAGTTCAGGACCTGGAACCAGAAACAGAACAAACTCTAAATGAGAATTACAAATCCACCTGCCCATACGGACCACACAAATAACATGCAGGAGAGGTATAAGATAAAACATGACAGTTAATATCCTACCTCCCATATTGGGTATCTATAGGCATTCCCAATATGAGAGGTATTTTAGTATTGGAAAAAACATGAAATGAAGGGATCCCAAGGCCTCCTAGATTACAGTAGTGAATGAACTAAAGTAGTGACTTATACCCAAATGAAACCTAGAACTAATGGGGTCCCCCTTTCTTCTTTTGGCACTTTCAGAGATCCTGTAGGACCAAAATTTCTAACCTGGGGTCCACAAATAAACTTGAGAGGGTTGATGTATGTAAAATTATGTGTAATTTTATTTTTTATTGATAATGTGGATTCCTTATTTTTGCATGTATTTCCCATGAATATCCCCATTGTTTGCTAGGAACCCAAGACTCAAATATTTTCTAGGGAAGTTAGAAATTTAACATGCTCTTCAAAGAATCTACCATGTTCTTTAGCTATAACCTAAGCAGACTATACATAGATCATTCATGAGATTATAGTTTCTTTAACTCTAAGAACCTTTCTAAATAACAAGTTCAACTTTTCTTTATTTTTGGTATCATTTACTTGATTGCCTTCGGTTCTTAGAGAAATTAGAGTTGTAGAGTTGAAGAGTCTTTTGTGAACACAAATTTGTCTTCTCTATTGAGCTGAGATTACTGCTGGTATTTTAATTAGTCTATACAGTGTGGGATGGTTGGCCAATCAATTAAGAGCCTTTTTTTTTCTTTTAGAAATAAAATAGTTTCCAAGACCATAGAATAAAATTGTATTCCTTAGAAAAATGAGGAGGCAAGTGAATGATAATAGATAATTTTAAGGGTAACTTTGTAGGACTTAGTACAGAAGTCTCTGATGTCCAAATAGAAATTGACTAAAAAGTAGACTTTGTTTTGAGGTTTTGAAATGGCATTTCTTATAGATCAAATGTAGGGCTCATTTGTTTGTGAAGATAAGACCAGAGACGCAGACTTGAAAGCGAAAATATTGGAAATCCAGAATGTGAAATGAGAGTTGTTGTTGTTGTTGTTGTTGTTGTTGTTGTTGTTGTTGTTTTTAAGTTATCTCTGCCCATTTCTGCTGCCTTCCCAAGTAGCTACTTTTTTAGAATACTTCCAAAAATATTCCTTTCTCTCACTTGGTCTATCACAGTGGCTTCACTTCTGGACTAACCCATTTGTCTTTGCTTTTAAGAACGCTCACTTTAGTATGTACTCAATTTTTTAAATTCTTATTACTATATCTTAAATGTTAATTAATTTTGCTCCTTATACATCATTTAGGCCGTGAGCCAAAACTGTGTCCTATTTACATATGGCAATCAGATCTTCCCTTTCTCTTGCTGAGTTAACAAGCCCCATCTACTTCCAGCCTCTCTTTTTCTGATCCAACACAAGTATAGGTTTTCAGTAACTTTCTCCTTCAGTTATTATTTAAAAAGTTTAAAAATATCAAGGAAAGAGCGTACATTATCTAATTTTCTAAGTTATGTGTGTGCATATACTTCAGATTAAGTAGGAAGTTTTTATTTTGGAAGAGAAATTTTGAAGATTATGGAGCTTCTTTTTATATTCTTTAGTGTTATGTATGGAATGGGCCATTGAGAAAGCGTATACCTTTGACTGTGGATGTAGTTTTCTAAAACTATTAAAACTTCAAAAAGTCATTTCAAACTGTGAAATTGACCTTGAGCAACCTTCACAGAGCAGTGTTCTTTTTTACTCTCTGTAATTCAAACTCAGGAAGTTATGAACTTAAACATGTATACGGCAGACAGCATTCTTCCAAAAATAGATTTCTGTATACACCAAACAATGAAAAAGGAAGTATGAAAATATAGCTGTGTAGAACTTTCTGGAGGGTCTACTATTTAATTTCTTTGATTTGCCAATATCGGTGTGTCTGTTGGAAGGAGTGGGTATGGTATGGACATATAGGGCTGACAAATTTTAAAGCTGTCCTAATTTACTGTTTCTGGCACTAATGACAGTCTGTCATAGTCATATCCTAGTTTATAGTTTAGAAAGATAATATAGCATAGTGATTAATAGTATAAGCACTGGAGTCAAACTGCATGGAAGGTAAACCTGAGGAATTCATCTTACCTCTTTCTTTTTACTGCCCTCACCTCCATAGCCACATCATTAAGCTCAGATATGATTTTTATGTTACTAGGTGAGTTTGGATACATTTAAATTAAAAACATGAATTGAGCATTCAGAAGTTACAAAATGAACAATGCATCAAAGAATTGAGTCTGCTAAAGAAAATATAATGAGGACTAAATTTCACTAAAATTTTAGACACGGTATCAAAATTAAAAAAACAAACAAACAAAGAAACATGAATGCACTGCATCTGAATATTACAAACTCATAATCTTTTTCTTCATTGGTTTTTGTCCCTAGGTCCTGTCAGATAGTGAGAAGCGGAAACAGTATGATACTTATGGTGAAGAGGGATTAAAAGATGGTCATCAGAGCTCCCATGGAGACATTTTTTCACAGTATGTAATTTCTCCATTTGCAAAGTATCAGTGTCTGAGAATGGATCACTTAGTGATTACTAAAGAGTTATCCTTGCTTTCCTTTTCAGAAGCTTTTGATGAAGAGTGCAGTTCACCTGATCCTTGTCCAAAAGCAATCATCCTCTTCCTTTTGGGAATATATTCTTCTATTTTCACAAAGCTTTAGAAAAGAGCACTAAAAGTGGCCCACAATATTGGGAGCTGGGGGATGTACTTTGGAAACCTTGTCTCCTCACTGTCTTAAAACCTGCAAACCATTTAATGAACAAAGTTATTCTTGTAAGCAGAGAGAGAGAAATTCCTCCTCCCATACTCAAGGCTGCCTCTCTTTCATTTTATCAACTAGAGAGATGATTATGATAACCAGCACTGGGGGGAAGGAATTAGAGTAGAGGCTCTCTATCTCCTGCAGCATGTGACTTTCTGGGAATGCTGATTGGATGGAATATAAACACCCTTTCTTCCCACTCTTTGAACATTTCTTGTGGAGCATTCAAAGTTCCATATGCCCTGATGCCATACACTAGGAGATCTTAATGTAGGGTTTTAAGTATTATAACAAAAAGATGTTTGGATATGCATTTGTTTGGGGAGAGGATTTGTTGCTTTCTTTAGATTCTCAAAGGATTTTGTGAACCTTCTCCAAAAGTAAGAATCACTTGCATACATTAATGTTTGGGGGTGAAGTAGATTTTCAAGACTTGTGAAGAAGATGTGTGACTAACATGATTAGGAAATCCTTCTTTCCCCCAGGATTGATTTCAGTTGGTCTGCTAAGAAGTTATCTTGTTCCCCTGGCCTGTTAGAAATGATACTTAGGAATGTCAGAAACAGAAAAGCTTTGTTTATACCCTTTCCCCCCAGTCCTCCCTCTCTGCTTTTATTTAAGATTCAGGGAATCCATTCACCACAACTGATTGGCAGGGGAAAGTTAAATAGTTGTCATCACTGTGGTAAAATCTGAGACTTCTTAGTAACACCAATAATTAACATTAAGATGAGAACACTTGTACAGTTGAATGTCACTGTTTGTATTAATCTTAAAGTGATGCTTCTGTTACACAACAAAAATTAATTTAGGTCTTGTAAAGACCAGAACTTCTTTTCCTTAAGGTCTAGAATTTTACTAAGGCTGATGCTTTTTTACTTTATTTAATTATGTATCCAAGATTTTTGTACAAAGCAGTAGCTTTCGCTAAAGTTAGTTTCTAAAAAGCATATAAACTTAATACTGCAAATGTTCAAAATTACCATTGGGTTCAGCATTACATGGTCTATATATATTATACCCTTTCTCAATAAGTCCATTGTATTCTGTTTTTCCTCAGTATTAAAACATTATTTCATTGGTTAAACCCAATTCACTGAATGAATTTACTGAATTGGTATACAATATTTATGCACTGTACTACATTTCTGGACAACACTGATTTATAAAGTAAATTATTTTTGCAGTAGGGTCAATATAGTTGATGTCGTATAAATTAAAAATTGTGTATGATGTATGACTCCAGTGTGTTAAAAATGTCTTTTAGGTTTGCTCAATACATTGTAGGACACAAGGTTTTATGAATGTAAAGAAAACTAATTTAAGGCATGAACTCTGATTTCTTTTTCTGATGATTTTACATTTATCTACAGCTTCTTTGGAGATTTTGGTTTCATGTTTGGAGGAACCCCTCGTCAGCAAGACAGAAATATTCCAAGAGGAAGTGATATTATTGTAGATCTAGAAGTCACTTTGGAAGAAGTATATGCGGGAAATTTTGTGGAAGTAAGTTCAAACAATACAGTTATTCATATTGACTGCCCGAAGTAGTACTTTTGACAAAAACAAGATGTTTCTAGGTACCTTCTCTGTCTTTTAGGGTGTGGGGAGAGTGACCAGATGTGTAGAATTGAATTAATCATAATCCTTGGTTCATGAGACACTGTTGTTCATCTTTTTAAATTCTGAGAAGTTTAAGTCTATTACAGTTTTAGATATTTAGTCCATTGGCACTTCTACTTCTATCTGCTCTTAACTTTCTTTTAAATAATAAAAGATTTTTCTACTTCTTCATCCTTTCTTACTTCTAGGAGAGTGCCTCATGGTCTTCCAGCTCACTATTTCAATCTTCAGTTATATCTATTCTAATAATACCCATCAGCTGTATTTTTATTTCAACCCATTTTTGTACATAACATTTCTACTTAATTCTTGTATTAATTCTTACTCTATTTCATTTTGCTAATGTCTTCCCTTACTTTCTTAAGTATCACCATGCTTATTTTAATTTCTTAGATTGTCTTTTCTAATACAATTTCTTTAAAACATATTTGGTAGCCAGTATTTTGTCTTGGAGGTGGGGGTGGATCACTGGAGTTTTCTGACTTCTAGCTGTTTTGGCCTTTGAGCGCATATCCTCCTCCTTTCCCCACCATGGCACCTCTCTTTCCATTGTAGAGTATATTAGGGCAAGCCCTATACCTAGTGGTTTAACTGTATTTTATTTGTTTTCATGCAGTGTTTGTGTTTTTGTTTTGTGTCTGGAGTCTGTTGTTTTCTGGGGCGAGGGGTGAGACTGTCTTGTCCTGAAGTTCAACTGCTTTTTTTCAGATCCTCTCACTGCCCCTGATAGCTACTCTTACCCCAGTGCACATACCAGTTCAAAATAGCCTTCTGTGTCAGGAGTTTTCTCACAGGTGTTACCGTTATCGTTTCCTGGAGCCCATGTTTCCTAGTTTTTCCAGGATTTTGGAAGAGATAACTGGTTGCCTGTGCATGTGTGTCATCTTGACAAGAAGCACTTTCTTCTTAATTGTGACTCTGAATAGTTGGAAGAAGAGGACTAGACTTACAGAAGATGCAACTGGCTTATAATAGTGTTGTTCAGTCTGAAGAATGAGAGTAAAGGGCATTCAAAATATGTGGGCCATCTTTCCTTCAGAAACAGGATAGGTTGTTCAAGTGATAGAAAAGAAGTGAACGTAATTAACTCCCATGTTCCCTACCAGACCTGTTGTCTGACATCGTGGCTAATGCACAGTGCATATCACTTTTTGCAGTTAGTGTGTTTCTAAAGAAATTCTTTTTCAGTCTAATTATTGTAAAGAATGTAAGTGATCTTGCTATTTAAATGACCCAATAGTAAATTCTTTTTTAAGAAAAAATTATCTTGAGAGAACATAGTAGTTAAAAGCGTGGACTTTGGAGCTGGACTACCTGGTTTTGAATCCTGGCTATGCCATATGTTACTTATGTGACCTTTGTTGTGTTACTGAATCTTTCTGTGCTTTTATTACTTCCTCTAAAATGGAGATAATAACAGTATCTACCTCATAAGGTTGTTGTGAGGATTAAATGAGTTCATTTATATAAAAGCAATTAGAGGATTACTTGGCACATAGTAAGTGCTATAAAGTATTTGCTGTAATTCTATTGTTATTCTGTTGACCTCAGCTTTCAGGTTGGTAGGCTTTCTGGGATTTTTGTCCAAGCATTTGTTTCATCCTGCTGCATAAGCACGTGGTTTTTGATTAGGTGTTTAACTAGTTGAAGAGGTAAAAACAAGAATGCTTTTCTCTATGTAAATTAGTTTCCACGTACTTGGAGGGATCAGAATGTTTGATTGCAGTCAACTACAAAGAAATGATCATTGTGCCTCTTCTACTTGTTAAAGTACCTGAATTGAGACAGCACTGGAAACAGTCCTAGACTGAGTTGTCTGAAACAGGGAAATGTTTTCATTAGGTTAATTATAACTAATCCTCTGGTGGTAGCCACAAACCAGCTTTTGAAGGCTGTAGTTCTTCACCGGTTATAGTTTGCACAGCTCAGATTTCTAAAAGAGTAATTCTGTGAACTACTTTAACTCGGTAGTATTTAACTGAGGCTTAGAAATGCTGATATCATATACATGTATTTTGCAGTTCTCTTCTTTGCTACTCCCCTATCTCTTCTCCAACTTTAGAATTGAAGTCATTTAATTATCTGTATGTTTCATTTTTGCTTTGGGGCTGCTCTGTAACTCCTCAAAGACTTAGGTTAGCCTTAGGGCTCCTGAGGGATAGCTTGCCAGGGAAGGGGGAGTCCCAGCCCCGGCACATGTACAGAGCCCTGATCACTTGAAAATACCAAAGGCTGTTTTGTGTGAGCGGGAAGCTGATGTTGTTTATGCACTTCTTAGGTAGTTAGGAACAAACCTGTGGCAAGGCAGGCTCCTGGAAAACGAAAATGCAACTGTCGGCAAGAGATGCGGACCACCCAGCTGGGCCCAGGGCGCTTCCAGATGACCCAGGAGGTGGTCTGCGATGAGTGCCCTAATGTCAAGTACGTGAAAGCACTACCTTTGTTTTACCAAGAGATACTTTAATCATCTAATTTTCTATTAAAATGCTAATGATCCTTCCCCAGATTTTTTTCTCCTTCTCCTCACTCCTCTCTCTCTTATGTTCTTCCATAGGATAGAGCAAAGATACATTTTAATATTTTTACAATGGTATTCTTCTAAATATCTCCCTTTATGTTTCTGAAGCAATAAGCAATGCCCTTTATTTCTGAATATACTTAACAAATGTTGATGTTTCGATTTTCTACTTGGAATATTAGAGCAATCTTATATGTCCAGTTGACATTTCAAATTAGAGAAGTACTATTTACTGATTATGTTATAAACACAACTATTTAATTGAAACTTAAATTATATATATCAAAACCAAGTTGATATTTGTTTGGATCAGGAAAAAAAATCAGATAGGATAAACTCTTCTACTAGATTCCTTATAAACATGACCCTGTCCTTCCAGGTGCAAATGTGTATAAATTTGAGTTTTCTCTGTTATGGATCACGCACTTCAAAGTAATCAGTCTACTGCAGGCTTTTTTGGAGGTCACAATTGCATGATTACATAATATATATAGTAGCTTTGTTCTGGCTTTTGGCATGTAGGTGTAAATAAATACCACATGGCTTTGTCAACTAAAGATAACAGGATAGTCTTTCAAGAAAAATATCTGATAGAAAAGATAAAACTTTAATTATCTGTGTCTGGGGTTTGCTTTGTAGTCTCACTGTTTTGTTTTAAATTCTCTCTTTCAGACTAGTGAATGAAGAACGAACACTGGAGGTAGAAATAGAGCCTGGGGTGAGAGATGGCATGGAGTACCCCTTTATTGGAGAAGGTGAATATTGATATTGATGTTTTATTGTCATAACTTTCCTGCTCTCTGCTTGCTTGTGAATACTTCCCACCCCCACTTATGGCCATGTAGTAAATGTACATTTCTTTTCTGACTATCTTTAGTCAGTTTTGCAATACAGAAAGTCTGTTATGACCATCATGATTGATCACCTTAAGCAGTAGCGTTACTGTTTATCTTTTGGATATCGTGGTAAAAGTTACTGTCAAGTGACCTAAGTTATATCAAAATTTAGCATGTTCAGACCTTAATGGATTAATTTTAACTCAATAATGAAAGAAGGTATGTACTTCTGGTTTGCATTAATTAGGATGTTCTCAGGCCTCACCTTTGGGGTTAAATTTAAAATCTAAAAGAAAAGAAGCTTTAAGACTTCAAATTCAGGAAATCAATGAACCTTTATTTTTTTAGAAAATAGGTCAAGTTATTTATTGCTGTGCCTGAGGCACAAGTGACCCTCACTAATAATGTGATATGTGATATAACCAGGTAGAGACAGTGCTTTCATAGATAGACTTGATAGCACCTTAGGTAATGGTTTTAAAATACTCTCAACTGCCAAATAAATTTCCAGTGTTCAAACTTGTGTGGTTCATAGTCTGCTGTGATCTGTTCTGACTAGGTGAGCCTCATGTGGATGGAGAACCAGGAGACTTACGGTTCCGAATCAAAGTTGTCAAGTAAGTAATCTAATTTTAGAGGACTTCTCTATAGTCCCTGCTTTTCATATGAGTCAGATGATAGAAATATGGGTAACCACCAGGGCACTTATAGACCTTTTCTTCTGTGTCATGCCTAAATGATTATTTGTAACTCTACAATACTGAAAATTTGGAGTTGGGGCCTAAGATTGAGCCCCATTGTTTATTTGCTCAGGACATACAAATCAAAAAGATGTTGACAGGAAGAATTGATAAGACAAGTAAGGAGTTGTAAGTGAGAGGTAAACAAGAATGGTAAATCAAGTGGACCTGATATTTTAACAGAAAATATGACTCCATACAAGAATGGGAGCTATCTCTGTAAAAAGGACCCAGTATTACATAATATGCAGCTTCTGTGCAGAGATAGCTCTTATTTTGTTGGTGTCTCTTCACCATGAAGTGCTGCTCAGACAAGAATTTTGGGACTCAGTCTTTCTTATTTATTTCTCACTTGTTACCACTTTGGAAACCAGTGGTAAGAATTGCTTCTAAGAATTCTTTAAAACAAAGAATTCCCATCTAAACATGGAGAAATGGCCCCCCACCACTTAGGACTTTTCCCTCATAGCACTATTTAATCTCAGTGATCATTTCCCCAGCTTTCCATACCTACCTTGTCTTTCTCATTGCTTCCCAGAGAAACTGGAATATGTACTATTGCTTGAGTAAACCTGGTACTTTCTCAAGTCCTTGTCTTTGCCAGAATTCCCTTTCTGCCTATTCCCATCCCTGCCTGTCTCCACCTTATCTGCATCTCTAGAGCTGACCTGGCCTGCGAGGTCAGCTCTGGAAACCTCCCCAGACCCATTCCTGATGCCTATCCTCCTTGTTGGAAGTTGTCTTTTTCTCTTTTTCATAATCTAGTACTTGTAGTTTTATATTTACATCTTTGGCTTCTGCTGATTGTATGTTCCTTAAGAGTAGAGTTTAATAAATCTTACATACCTGTGTAGTCTTTATTAATACTACACTTAAAGGAGTGTCTAATAAATACTTATTGTTTAAAAGAGTGATTTCATCCTTTTCCAAGATATTCTAAAAACTTTTTGAATTCTTTTCACAGGAAGGTGGCAGTTAATGATCTTTGCCTTGATCTGATTTTAGGCACCCAATATTTGAAAGGAGAGGAGATGATTTATACACAAATGTGACAATCTCACTGGTTGAGTCTCTGGTGGGCTTTGATATGGATATCACTCACTTGGATGGTCACAAGGTAAACAAACCAATTTTCCTGCTTCCTGTTCTCTTAAAGCTTTTACGTGGGTGGTTTTAAGATTATTTCAAACCCTTCAATCACTTAGAGCCATGGGGTCTCCTTTCTCAGTCTTTGTTCTGCTTCCTCTCCTCATTCTGCTGCTGAACTTCTGGTAGTAACTAAGTCACAGATGTTTCCGCTACTCAAGAGCTGATTGCACGCAGTCCTTGGCGGCCTTGTCCTTACAGTCTCCATTGGCAGAGCCTTACTGTTTCACTTGTTTGTGTGTTTGGTTTTCCTTTTTCTTTTGAAAGCCTTCTCTTTCTTTGGCTTGCAGTGTCCTAATGAGTTCCCCTCACCCCTTCATCCTTGCTGCTCCTCTGAGCTGTCACAAGAGCTTTGGGCACTAGTGTTCACTAGAAGCTGGTATCATACTTCAGAAGTACCATTCTTGCTCCAGTCCATTCTCTTTGGCTTTTCAGGTACATATTTCCCGGGATAAGATCACCAGACCGGGAGCCAAGCTATGGAAGAAAGGGGAAGGTCTCCCGAACTTCGACAACAACAACATCAAAGGCTCTTTGATCATCACTTTTGATGTGGATTTTCCAAAAGAACAGTTAACAGAGGAAGCAAGAGAAGGTGAGGGGTATAATGTGTGTGAAAGAGATAGATTGTGTATATGTACATGTGTGTTGTATGTAAGTGTGAGAACAGGTAGTTAAAGAGGATAAGCAATAAAAACAAATCCTCCAGTGACTTCAGACATCAGTCACTAACATTAGTGAACACAAGACTGGGAATAAACTTACCTTTCTGTAAAGGCAATACTGAAAATCCTTCTGTCATTGTGTTACAAAAGGCTATGTAAGCTGGGCTTTGAAACCTCAAGAGAGAGAGGTTGTGTGGGTGTGTGGTTGTGAAACAGAGTCACTTAAATGAGCTGGACCAAGCTACAAAAGGAGAGGTAGGGTACATTGGAAGGATCAGAGTCTTCGGGGTAATGTCTGCAATGACTGGTTGAGAAGAGGGCCTAATTGGTGGGTCCTAAATAAAAAGGTGAAAGAGGTCAAACTGAAAAGTGGACAAAGAAGAAGTAATGGAAGACAGTGAAGAACTTGCATTCCATTTCAATTGCCTCTTCTCGGAGGATTTTGTGGGATGTGTATAGTATGTGTGCCTGAGAGACAGAAAAACAAAGGATCGTCTTGGATGTACATGTGCATGTGTGGGGGTATTCACACACAATGAACATGTGGACATTGGTGATTATTTGTTTAATTCAAATTTGTGGTTGTTATAAAACTATTTGTGAGCCTCCCATGAAACATGCTCTTTAAATTCTAGAGAAGTCACTTGTTTAATGGAGTCATTTGTTCATTCTTTCCTCAGGTATCAAACAGCTACTGAAACAGGCATCAGTGCAGAAGGTATACAATGGACTGCAAGGATATTAAGAGTGAATAAAATTGGACTTTGTTTAAAATAAGTGAATCAGCGATATTTATTATCTTCAGGGGTTTTTTTGTGTGTTTTGTTTTTATTTTCAATATGCAAGTTTGGCTTAATTTTTTTTCTTCTAATGATCATCATGAAATGAATAAGAGGGCTTAAGAATTTGTCCATTTTGTTCAGAAAAGAATGACCAGAAAAAGGTTTAATAATACCTCTCCCTTTGGAAATTTAATGTCTGGTGCTGCTGCCTGAGTTTCAAGAATAAAAGCTGCAAGAGGACTCCAGGAGCAAAACAAACACAATAGAAAGGGTTGGAGTTAATTGGTAGCTCTGTCATTCAAATGCCAACTGGAGAAGTCTGTTTTTAAATATATTTTGTTGTTATTTTTTCTTGACTCCTGTTTCTTGTTGGTTTAGCTATACTTATGTCTTTTCCATCTCCATTTTGCTCATTTTCCCTTCGTCGGTTTCCCTCCTTGGTTCTTGTGAATTGGGTTGTTTACCCATCAAGCAAGATAGATGTACAAACCTGCAAAAGAGTGATACAGATCCCCTTACCAGTCTTCTAGGAAGGAGCTTGAAGAAACTGAATAAAGTTGAGGTAGATGAATCAAAGTTACACAAAGATCTAGTTGTCCTTGAGAAAGTATATTTCCTCATTTAATTTGAGAATAATAAAATCTGACATGGAAACTTTACTGTTTAGAAGGCACTTTCATATATCTGATCTCAGTTGACCTAATAATAAACATTTGGTTTGCGGTAGGACCCAGGATTTCCTTTGGCTCTAGAAAAATAATTTAAAGTAGATCTGCAAACTACATGTGCCTCTCCCATCAACACCTAGTTCAGATGGTATGTGACTTGAGTTGTATTTGACTTTTCAACCTCCTTCACTTTTCTACATTGTATGGTCACGTCACACTCTGCTTTTTATATACTTTTGGACTTGCCTCAGCTAACGAGTGTTTCAATGCTGTTGAACAATTTCTATTGCAGTGTTTGTGGAGCTGCCTTCCAGCTATCAAAACAGTTCCAGCAGCATTTCCACTTTTGATTATGCAGCTGCTGATGTTACTACTTGCTATTTCATTGCATTTGTCCCTGTTTTGCAAAAATGAGTGGAAAAGGAGAAAAAATGGAAACTTTAACAATTTAAAGCAGATAAGAACAAGATAAAAAGCAGCACACCTTTAACCCCAATCAGATACTTTTGGACTTGAGTAATTCAAGCCTGTGCTCATTTGTGAAGGAAAAGAAAATTAAAAGGCTTATTTGAAATGCTGAAAAATCTACTTTAGAAATCAAATGAAACCACATAAATACATATGTCAGTTTAGTGGACTTTGTACATTTAACATTCATTATGTACTGAGTTGCCCTAGTGGAGCATTTCATAGAAATAATCATTTCCCTTACCTATCTTAGCCCAGGAGAGTTTTTGATCATTATTTGCACTTGTTGATCCCTTCTTCCAAGAGTCAGTCTCACACTAAGCTAGAGTTAACTAGTATTACTAGAAAGACCCCACAGAAATGCTCTTGCTACAAATAATGTTAATTTGGCTTCGTCACTTCTATTTATCGATGGTCCAGACTACATGATTCAATGAGTTAAAATGTATTTTATCATTTGACTCTTTGTGAGCTCCAGTTCATTCTAAGTACTTTCTTAGAAGCACACTAATGTGGAAAGATTTGTATCAAAGTTTCACATATTTGCTTGCAATAGAAAAAAAAAGTAACAGGGTGGTGGTGGTGATGGAGATGATGGGAAAGTCATAAAACAGGGCTCCAAAGCCCCAGTTTTTTGCACTGTGGTACAACTGCCTCCCTAGAAGTTAATGCTGTCCAAAAATGGAGTGGCAGTCCCCAAGGCAGCAAGCTCCCTACCAAGAGGTCTACAGACATCTGTCTGTCCAGGAATGCTGCAGCAGGGGTTTCCTGGGCTCAGGATGTTGTGGTAGTCAATATGAATGTTCCCTTCAAGCTGGAAGCCTCTATTACAGAGTTTTCAAGTGAAGGACTGTGAAAACTTGTTCTACTAAGTAAAAAATTTTGAGTGCTTACTATGGGCCAGTTTCTGTTCAAGTGATTTATATGGATGAGCTCATCTCTATGGAAGAGGGACTGTTATCCTGAAATTATAGATGAGGAAATTGAGTTATATCTCAGAGCTTACAAGGTGGTGGGACCAGCATTTAAACCCAAGCAGTCTGCTCCAGAGAATGTATTCTCAATTGCCATGAATTCATGAATTATACTTAGAGAAAATAACTACTGTGGAAGAAGGATTCTAGGTAGTGATGGTGTGCGAACAGATAATAGTGTCTTTAGTCCTGCAAGGAAAAATGTCATTCCAGCAAGATATGTAATGAAGCTAAAAAGGTGTTGGCCTGAGATCACACTCAAACTCTGTGACACTGGGCAAGCCAGTTAATCTCCCTGAACCTCAGTTTTCTCATCCACAAAAAAGGAATAATAAAGGATGCTATGTATTTTATGTGAGCTTCTGTGCATTTCTAACTATTATTTTGTTATATTTGTATATATGATTATTTGCTGCATTTGCTATTGGTTAGGTTTCTGGATTTCTGAAGCCTCCATGAGGGTTGGTGTTCAAAAATCACCATTTTTGAAAAAGGGAACAGATATGGGAACTTAAAACCAATTTAAAAAGTTGCACTGGTTATAATTAGAAATGGGAATGGAACAAGAATTTTATTATAGTCTTTGAAAAAAAAAGCTGCTATTAGCTCTAGTAACAAAATCTACCCTGAACAACAAAGAAAGCATATCTAAAGAGATATGCAGAGAAGAAAAAACAGTTGGGTAAATGTTTACTTTGAAAAAAAGTGTTATCTTTCAGTCACTGAAATTGTACCAGTAACTATGAATAAGGATTGAATACAGGGCACAGGCAGTGGGCACCAATACACTTTCCACAGTGATTACATGTCAAAGAGCCCAGACGCTTTCTCTTTTCACTAAAAACAAAACCAACAAACAAAAACTTATGAGTGGTATAACTTTAGGCATATTTCCTCTATTAATGCAGCCAAACTGAGAATGACATAATTGGACCTGAGTGTCAATAAAATCCCTCTGAAGTTACATTATACATTATCTAATATGTAGCCATATGTGTGGCTATTGTGATTTGAGAGGTGCTATAAGTATAAAATACACACTAGATTTTGGAGACATAGTAAAAAAAAATTATTTAAAAAAAATTTACATATTGATTATGTGTCGAAATGATAGTCCTCTGAATATATTGGGTAAAATATATTTAAAAATACACTATTAAAATCCACCTGAGGCTTTTCTGTTCTTTTTACTTTAAAAAATGTGGCTATTAGAAATTTTTAAATTACAGGTGTAGCTCACATTCTACTTCTATTGATAGCCCTGCTGCCAAGTCGACATGGAAGAAATTGACTAAGACTTTGGAATAAAAGGCCTCATATTCATTCCCATTCAACTACCTCTTTCAAGTCAGTCCAATGGTCCAGACAGTTAAAATGTTTTGGGATCTCTACTCTCACCCAATATTTTGTGCCTCTCCACTTGATGTTATCTGTCCTTTGTATTGGCCACGACATCAAAATTTTCATTCAAAGGGTGAATAAAAGTCCTAGCCAAAGAGTTGAAGGCCAACTCTTACATTTTCCCATGAAATCTCTCCAGTTTGGCTTTCATCAAGCATCAAGGTAAAGTCATATCAACCTCCATGAAAATAACTAATTTTGCATCCAGCCATATTTCTTTATTGTGTACAAGGATCCATTTATACAACAGCCTGTTAGGAAATGACGTGTGTCAACAACTAAATCTTACTGAGCCCGTATTGGGTCCCAGGGATCAGCACTGTCATATCTAGGTGCTTACAAGTGATGCCAAACTTGGCTGTCATGCTCTTACCTTTTAGAAAAATAGGCCATCTCCAGTCTTTCGGACTCTCATTCCTCCATGGTGCCTCAAAATCACAACATGTTTAGCAGCCTTCTGTATATTCTCCGTATGCTGAGATTTCTTCCAGTCCAGCAGACATGATTTCCTTTGAAGTGCTAAAGTTTTTCTTACCATCACCTCTTCTCCCTTGGGCTCCCATTTCCACTTATTGATGTTTGTTCTACTCTTCCATTTTCAAACATCATTCTTTTGAAAGAATAAAGAAGCAAAAGGGAGGTTTTATATGCCATACTGGATAAAACATATAGGCTCTAGAATCAAATTGTTTAGAATTAAATTCCAATTCTACCACTTACTAGTGTCTCAATTTCTCCAACTGTAAAATGGTAATAATAGTAGTATCTGTTTCATAGCATCAGTGAATGATCGAACAGTTACAACCAGAACACCTGGCTTGGGGACGGACAGGCAAAAAGAGCAAGTTAATATCCCTATATTGCTTACCCAAAGTTTGGAAGGTTTATAATTATTTTTCCTGTTTATTTTCTCCCCTCTGCAATGCATAATGTGTCTCCAGGTGGCGCTAAATGATACCATGTTAGCTGTAAAATTAGCCTGGGAGCTAAAGATTTTTAAAGTCATTTTCTGGTAATTTTCACTAAAAATCAAGCTATTAAGTAAGACAACAATAATGATAATTATCAATGCAAACTCAAATAAATAATGCACCTTGACTGTGTCTGCCCTTCTCTCTTAGCCTCAATTCTAATATAGAGAAGGTATATTCCACATGGGCGGGATTTTGATTTAGAATTCAATTATAAATACATATATACATATACGCATCCATACTCCTGAGAAATAATAACCGTTGTGAAAACTATCATGAGGAGCCAGGATAAATTATTGGGAATGATTGAGGTAATTGAAGCCTCTGCCTCTTGTAACAGGTCACTAACCTGTGAGATCAGAAAATGTGATAAGGTTTTCTTTCAGCAACACATTTGATGATTCATCTCATGATATCCTTTGGGACAAATGGAAACACATAGTTGGATTCAATTCAATAATTATGATTGAACATGCTGCAAAGTCAACCTGAATGAGAGTAGTCTCTGCTGGCAAAAAACAAAGCTATGTTCTCAGCCCTGATCAGTTCAGTACTTTTATTATAGTGAAGTTCCAGAAAGAGTTTAAAATGCCAAATGCCTACTGTGTGTGTAAGTTACAGAGATTTCACAGATCTTATATGCTTGTGAGTTCAAAATCCCCAGGAGAGAGGCAGGACACATTAAAGCTGACCAGAAAGCTTTTGACTCCTGCACAATGCTCAAGATGGGGGAAGCAATTTAATCTGCAGGGAGAGTTTTGGGGTGCACCATCTTCATCCATAGCATTAATGAGGAGGCATGAGTTGGCAACAACACTGTCAAGATGTCACTGAAATTGATGTCCCAACACAAGTGCATGAGGACTTACACTAAATGTTATGGGCAAAGTGACAAACATAGAGTAAGCTGAATAAAAGATTTATCTCGGGCCATTATGAGAAACCCTAAGTCTTCAAATTGTAAGAGCTAAATGCCTCCATGTATTGTGATTTGGTAAAGGAATTTTGACAATGGGGAAAGAGGGACTCCTCCTCTAATTCTGTTAAGCAACTTCTAGAAAAGAGAAGCTAAGGTCTCACAAGAAACAAGGAGAGCAGCCTGATGACACCATAATGGTGACATCCCAGTACTACTGCCATGTAACAAATTACCCCAAAACTTAGTGGCTTAAAACAGTAACATTTAAATTTCTCATGAACACGCAGTATTTGGCTGGGCTTGATGAAGACAGGTTTTTTGTTCCATGTGGTGTCAACTAGGACAGCTCAAAGCCTGAGGATGGGAATCATCTAAAGACTCTCTCATCATGCCCTGCATTTGATCCTAGGAGGACTCAAGCAGCTGGAGGGTGGGACATGGGGCTCCTTTGGAGCCTTTATTTCTATGTGGTCTCTGCAGTGTGGCAGCTTCAGCAGAGCTGGACTTCTTACATATTGGTTCAGGGTTCCCAAGACGCATGTTCCAAAATAAAAATCCTATTTCTTTTCATGACCTAGCCTCATAAGGAATGCAGCATTCTTTCTGCCATATTCTATTTACAAAGGCTCACCCATATTCCAGGGGAGAGGAATTAGACTCAGCCTTTTGATGAGAGAATCTTCAAGGTTCTGAGAGAGTATCTAGATCTACAAATATTGCTGTAGCCATTTTTGGAGCATACAATTTGCCCCGGGTGATCACAAGAGACAACCATAAGACCAGCAGCCATGACCAGGGAACAATATCAGGACAGCAAGGGAAGAACCACATTGTGCTCATGGAGTGTAAAAGAGGGCAGGGGAACTCAAGAAGAATGAAGTGACTATCCACTAGTCTATGAGCATCACCCTGTCCCTGCCATTAAGGAAGGGGATTCTGGAAGCAGAGACCAGAGCCAAAGGTTACATCATTCTGGTCCATGAGGTTACCCCCTTTCCTGCTGGGGAATATGAATTACACATTGGTGACCTCTGGCGAGAATGCAAGGGGTGCTGACGGAAGCCATAGACACTCAAAACTGTAAGGGATGTAGGATGACAGATGGGGCTTCTTACTAGAGCTGTTGAAACCTGTCAGAAGCCAATTCTAATAAAACAGGATGACTAATTGTGTTTTCTTTTTAACCAAATAGCACGCACACACAAAAAATCTCTTAAAGTCAATTGCAACTTCTACTTTTACACAGGACTCAACATAATACAATCACTGAATTTATTTCTCCCAGCTGCCAGGGACTGTGCAAGGCATGATGAGGATACACGAGGTACTAGAATGTGGTTCTTAGCTTTGCAGCCCTCACGTTCTACTTCAGGGTTTCTAACACGGAACCCCTAACCCCCCAAATAATTTATGCGCAATGCAGAAAACTTGGGAAACACACACACACATGGTACAAAAGCCAGATGAGATTTTTAACATTAAACATTCATACACACAACAAGATACTAAGTAGCCAGTAATAAACTAACAGATGCTTTTAATCATTGGCCAGTAAGAAATTTAAAATGTTTTAGTTAAATATGGAAAGCTGATTAGCTTACCACAGATGGAATACTTATGATTTCATGATGACAGGAAAACATTTGTTAACAGTTTGTCCAAGAAAAAGAGAACGTGGCCATGCCTGGCACCCCCTGCATCATTCATCACAGGAAGTTTGCATGTGGACCTCGGAAGCCCACGCTGCCGCATGGGCAAGCAATTAAAGCTGTGTCCCCTTCATGCAGGTCATTGCCCTTATAGGGGACATTTTTAAGACATTGAAGATGAATGAGAAGATTTATTTAATTTTGATGCACTTAGATAGTTAAATTTCAGAAAATGGAAGAAATTTTAAAACCAGATCAAGACCTTTAAGAACTACGTTCTCTAACATAAACTCAAAATAATAAGATATAAAAAAAGGCTTTTCTACACACATGGTATTTGAATAGATTGAACCTGAAACTCTTGGGAAGAACTCAAAACACAGCTAATCCACATATACGTGTAAATGCAGACGATTTGATCAAGGAAAGGGATGCAAACACAAACTGTCACAAAGTACTACACTATGAGTTTTTTTATTTCTTTGATGCCCTTTGAAGCACAAACCTGAGGGTATGGCTCAAGTTTCAAGCCCGGATCTTGTCAATGTGGCTCACTTTCAAGAGGACTGGCTCAGCTGAGAAGTAACCACGGCCTATACTATCTATGGACGTGTTGTCTCTGGAGTTTTGGTGACAGCATGTGAATTCCAGAATGATCATGGAATTTCAGACCCTCTGACCAAATTCTGGGCAATTCTTGGTTCCACTCTGTACACAGATATCTTGTCTTTTATTTAACTCTTGCTGTAGAAACTGAGAGCTCCACCAGTGATACAGACAGGTTCAAGAACAAGACACCTTCTGACTGATATCCTCCACCACTGTTGAGCCAGAAAGACCTCTGTGACACTCTGGTGTTCTCGTTATTTCACTCAAGCATGATCATGCTTAGCCCCAGGTCTGCAGCTCTGAGTCCAAGTGCTGACTCTGCAGTAAGACTTCTGGATTCAGATCCCAGCTCCACCAGTTATCAGCTCTGTGACCTCGGACAAGTATCTTGACTTCTCTGAGACTGTCTCCTCACCTACCTCATATTCTGAAGATTCAGTAACCTGATGTATTAAAAGTAATTAGCACAGTAACTGGCATGTAGCAAGCTCTCTTTAAATATTAGTTATTGCTATGGATGGACATTTTTGCCTCCCTCCCCTAATTTCCAATGTGATGGCATTAGGAAGTGAGATCTTTAGGAGGGAATTAGATCATAAGGGTGGAGGCTTCATGAATGGGATTAATGCCTTGTAGTGGGGAGACATAAGAGAAGTAATCTCTCTTTCCACCATATAAGAAGCCAGAAAGAAGACGGCCATCTACTAACCAGGAGCGGGGGGGCTCCCCAGACACTGGACCTGCCAGCACCTTGATCTTGGACTTCCCAACCTCTAGAATTGTGAGAAATAAATACTTTTTGTTTAAGCCACCAGTCTAAGGTAATTTGTTATAGCACCAATTATATGTTATAGACAATTATGACTGTTATGTAATAAATGTGATTAAACTATTTTTGAAGCAATTTGCATTTCTGGTCAAACATATTTTTGAAATGTTCACAGGTTATCTTTTCTCAGTGTTAAACAGTGTGAAACATTCATTGACCTGCACATGGTGGATTTCTGACCCTATACCAACACCCCTCCCTCTTGCCCCCCCCCCACCACTACTTTGGGAAAAAAACAGGAAATATTCTTGCTGAGGGATTTCCGCAGAAAACCAATGGAAACTGACACTACATTCTCAGTTTTCCCCAGGCCCAGAAAGACAGGAACTGCTAGGAGGAATATGTACTAAACATCAAAACATAGAAAAGCCAAACCAACCCAAGAGCCTTACAAGAAATGAAAGCAGGTGTCTCCAGAGCTGACTGGTGACATGCCATAGTAGGAAGCGTCAGATTTCTTAGGCCTTCGCTGCTGGAGTTCTGGGAGTCAAGACTCAGTAGTTGGAGTGACCACTGCCTCACCCCAACCAGCACTGGGGTGACAAAGTCATCCCTGTTTGCCTGGGACTTGTTTCTGTTTTTAGCAAAGGAAGTCCTGCATCCTAGAGATGCCTTAGTTTCAGGCCAACCAGGACAGTTGGTCACCCTAAGGTCCAACTTGAAGGGATGGCTTACATGGAAGCCCCTGCAGCTCATGTCATTCATAATTGTCATGGGCAAATGTAGAGCAATGGCCAAAGGGACTGGAGGAGCTAGAGCCACATGAGTCCTGAGAACGTCCCTTGAAGAAGAAATCCATGGGAACCATGCATGGAGACCTAGAGGGGCAAGGCCCAAGTGCAGGTGTTACAGGGAGAGTGTGTGCAGGGCCAGCCCGGACCCAGGTAGTGCTTCCTGAGCTGGTTCACAGATTGGCATGTGTTAAAACAGCATTCCACTTTGGACATTTATATAGAGAGACAGGGAGAGAATGATTTATTTATTTATTTATTTTTAGTAAAAGTGTACCTTGTGTTTTATATTGAAGATTAAGAGAATTTTATTGCACGGATTGACTTAATTAAATTGTCTTTCATTTCAGTTTTCCATTTATTTTAGTGAATAACTTTATACATTCATATTTACTAACGATCTAGTTTACTTACATGGTTCTGGGCTTAAAGTCCTCTAAAAATTTCTTTTAAACTATTTTTTCTGATTGTATGTTGACATAATTCTCCCACTTTTGTTTGGTTGTTTTAATCCCTTTTTATTTGTTTGTTGTGTGATTGTTCGTTTTGTGAGCCTTGAGCCAGGCATCTTCTAAGAGATGCATTAAGTGTAGTTGTCTCTGTAAATGATGATATTGTTCTGTCTCAGAATTCCAGCCAACCTGACTCCTCACTCCAGGCAACAACCAGCTGGCTGGGCACAGAGTCCCTATCACAGCTGATCTCGCAGGTGCAAACTACAAAAGCCCTCAAGAGAAGTCCAGCACCTGCAAGGAACGTTTTTTCCGAATGTTTCTTTATTTCCACTAAAGGGCACTTTCTGCTGCGGAGGGCATGGGGCTGATGTACTTCCTGTGGACTCTATATCACATATGAACTTCAGCTGCCAGGTTTCCAGTTTGTGACAGTCATTTAGCTCCCTGTTACTGATTGGCTACCCATGTTGGCCCCCATACGTATGATTCAGGCAAGGGCTCCGTGCATTCTCATCAGCCTGGGGAAAGCCCACTGTTTCCCTGGTATAGAGAGGGCCTGGCCAAAATTACATCAAATCCCTAGACTGTGGACGACGTTACAAACTGAATTTGGTATAAAAACAACCAGGAGCAATTGCAGACTCTTTCAAAGGGGAACAGAAGATAAAAACAATGTACGCTATTGATTCGTTACACATTTATTAAGCAGCTGCTATGTACATGAACTTTGGAGTTCTGGGGACCAAGGATGCCCAGAACCCAGCCAGTACAGGGTGTGGGGTGCAGCTAGCTCTTTCCACACCCTCCCCACTGACCCACGTGCTCAGACTCTTCCCCAACACAGAGCTCCACGGGGACTTTCCAATCTACTGTGGGGATGACATATATGGAGACACCTTGGGCCATCCCGTTCTGAAATTTGCTGAAGATGTTTCCTATTCATGGAAAAACTATTTCTAACGACAGGCTGGGTCCAGAGTGGAGCCACTCCCTCCACTCCTGGAGCGTGGCCCCCATCGTTTTCTACCTCCTCCTTCACACACTTAATTTGAAAGGCTATTGCATACCTCTCCTTTGTATGGCACAGAGCTGGAGCCTGCCACTGCCTTTTGCAGCACAAAAAGCAGGCCTTCGCAGGAGAGTTGCAACAAAGCAGCCCTTGTGTCATCAGAGCCAACCGTTGTGCATACTAGTCACCTGTGTTCTGAAAGATATGTTTTCCTGGTTTGTGAATTTATCTGAATGAAAGTGTTAGAACAAAAGGAAACTTAAATAAGACTTTTAAAAAATATTCAGCAAATCACCTTTATCAAGGAAAAAAAATAAACTATTGATATAGCTGCAAAAAAACAAGGTCTGACAGCCACCATGGTTATGACCTTATTTTCAGAGTCGCAGGACTCCTGGCTCCATCCTCTGCACCCTCAGTAAGTGAAAGAGGGGTGTGTGTGTGTGTGTGTGTGTGTGTGTGAGAGAGAGAGAGAGAGACAGAGACAGAGACAGAGACAGAGAGATACAGAGAAACAAGAGAGTGATAGACACACTGCATGAAAAATGTCTCCTCCCTGGGGGTTTGGCTCTTCTCACCACAGTGGGAAAATCTGACACAATCAAAGCGGCAGAACAGAGGCAGAACTGAGGCTTTTAGGCCCTGGTGAGTTAGATTTCTACCCAGCAGCGAGGTGTAGGATGACTTGAATGGGGTGGAGGAGAGCAGCTGACATGTCATAAAGTGTTTTAGTATTTCACTAAGTATTTCATGTTAGACTGAGGAAACAGCAATCATTTATATCAAAGAAAGGGGAGTGGTGATGGAAATTATGGCCTAAGCCCCACCTGCATCCACTCTAGGTCACCCTGTACTCCCAGGGCCCCTGCCTTGGGTATTCTTGTCATTAATGTTTGAGCTCATGGACAGAGGACATGTGAGTAACAAACTGACTTAGGACTTTCATTACATCAGAAAGTAAATAAACCTTGAACTGTTAGTTTTGGATTTTTTACAATGAGATAATGCTGCTGCTTCTTCTCTACAATATCTTGATTACATGTGGTCTCTGATGGTTTAAACATTCCTGGGTAATCATTTCCTATTCTTTCTTCAACATGATGCTCCCACATTCTTTTGGTTAAATGTCATATTCTCTGTTCATTCCTCAAAAAACACTGTATTTAGCTGTGTATGGTGAGTGGACATTGTTTTCTAACAACAACCAAATGACGTAGGAACCATGAGAGCACCCCTGTCTTCTACAGGGCACAACTGGCTTCCTTGGACACCATCGCCTTACTCCGAAACTACTGGCCCTTGGCCTGGGCACTACCCAGCTGCTGGACACTGACCAGCTGAGGCTATGGTGCACCCGGGGCCATACTGAGTCCTATGTAGACTGTGGGAGAAGGTCTGTTTGCTCTTCTGTGTGAGAGGCTCTCAATGGACATCAGAACAGAAATGCTCAAACTTTCTGAGGTCCTTCCTGATGGCCCTCTTTAGTTCTTTCTCATAATAGGACTCAGGTAAGAAGTTCAAAGCAGGGCCAGGCCGAGAGACTTATCTGAGTGGCAGATACTATTTCATTGTTCTTTTTCACTATGGAGGAGACTTCTACACCAGGCCGGCCTGTGGGGCCTGTCTCTAGTCCAAGGAGGATTCTGCCCTGAAAGGCTCCCCCCACTTCCTGCAGATAATGGCCTGGTGATCCGTTCCTCCAGTCTGCAGACATGCAGCAACAATGCCTAAGAGGAGGCTGAGGCTCCAGGACAACACAAGACTTCCTAGATATCCATGTAACTATCTCATTTAATTTAGGAGCGAGAGCTCCAACTTTTAGAAGCCAACAGACATTTACACTAGAAAAGAAATATTAAAGCCTGTTGATCAAGTGGCAAAGTTTAACATTTATGCAAATTAAATGGGAATACAATGCAATGTATACTGGCATGTCATTCATGATCCATGTTGTGATTAGAAATAAATCTTAAATGCAAATTTTAGGATAATGAGATTGAGAATAGAGAACGTGAGATGTTTAAAAGAAAAATGGCCTTTTCCTTTAGTTGTCTCTCAAATGTGTCACCAGGGTATGACTAAAGGAAATTTTATAATTGCTAACTAATGCTCACAGTTTTCTGAACCTCTCCAGTCTTCTGCTGAGAGAAACCTGCCACTACAGAGTGAAATGGGGCCATGGCAGTGAGCGGTAGTAAACAGAGGACGGGATGTGGACCCTGGTCACAACTGCACCTCCATCACTTGCCTGCTGTGCAAATCCCTACACAAAACTTGTATTACAAAAGGCTGAGAGAGAGCAAGTCAGACTATGGGGGTTCCTGACTGACTGTTCTATTGGTTCAGTATTTGATCTATTATTTGACATATTTAAGTATCCTCATTTTTATTTAAATAACCGTGTTTTTCAATTAAAAATTTCTGCTTGATTCTTTGTTAAATTTGCCTCTCCCTGGTCCCTGGCCCCTGCCTAGCTTTGTGGTTTCTGTGAACAGCATGGCTAAATTCGGTTGATTAGTCGGACAGGCATTTAGCAGAATGGCACTTGGAGGGGAGGACTATGAAAGGCCTTGAGAAGAAGGCTGTCCCCAGAAAAGCCAGCTGAGCTTGGCACTGCCTTGAAATAGCCCATGTGAGCCGCTCATGGAGTATAAAACTCCATGTTTACTAGAATTTCTTATCATTCCTTGAACATAGTTCGTACTCCACTCCTTGACTTTGCCAACCTATTCCAACCAGACAGCCACACTCATTTCTACCTGTCCCAATCTTGCCATCCTTCAGGGTCAAATTCAAAATGTGTCCTCATCCATGAGCTCCTCTTCCCTCCCCCTGCCCACACTCAGCTGAGAATGACCCTCCTCCTTCTTCTGTGGATGCCTATAGCACATGGTTCCTCTTATTTACCATTTATGATTAACAGGACCGACTGCATGCTTTTGTGGCTCGATGCAAAATGAAAATGTAGGACCCATTGTTCAAAAATTTTCCAGAATTCAAGATGGCTGCAGCAGAGCATTACAGCAAGAACAGGGCCCTTCTAAGTGCCCCGGCTCCACTGCACACATGTCAGATGATTACACAGGGACACTCCAGAGGAAACCGAGAGTCCCAGTGGCAAATTCCCAGTCTAACCGCCTCCCAGGGAAACTCCGGCGCTGCCCACCTCCCTGAGCCCTTCGAGCACTCCAAGGCCTCCATGCCTGACTCTCCATCTCACTGGCACTTAGTTGAGGCGCTGGCTCCGAGCCTCCCTGCCCAGCCACTCTAACCTATGCCTACTGCCCCTTATCCCTGAATCCTGCCTTGTTGATCTCCTTGGGTTGGCCACTAGCACAATGAACAAGGAAGAATCTATTGGTTACTTTCCGCAACACTACCATCTCTCTTCCTTTCTGTTCCCCTCTGTTGCCAGAAGTTGCCAGCATACAACCTCTCTGTGCCAGCATGTTGGTGCAAAAAGTGCAGTTGTATCTTCTACCTGTTCTACTTCTTATCTCCGACTAAGTGGTAATATAGATGCTTGCCTGATGCCGGGAACATTAAGCGTACTATTTCATTTAATGCTCTCGACATTGAAGTATGCACTGCTATTATTATGCCTTTTACAGATGACCAAAACAACTCAGAGGTTAAGTAACTCACCAAAGATGGAAAAGTTAAGTAGTTCTTACTCTTAGCCATTGGGCCATGTTGCCTCAAAATAGGCTAATTGAAGACAAAGACCATATCTTAGACACATCGTATTCCCCCACAGCACCTCTTTGTGCTTTCAGTACCAGCGTGTAATAGGGGTTATTAAAAATTCCCATTTATTGATAGCTCACCTTGTGCCGGGTTCTACACTGAGCATTAGCAAATGTCATCTCATTACTTCCTTAGCACATCTCTACTAGCCCATATTTATTTCATTGCCCATATTTAACAGATAAAGAAACTAAACTTTAGCAAGATTAAACGTCTAGTTAGGCCGCTGAGAAACAGTGGCAGCACCACAGTCTGTCCTGACTCTAGATGCAGGGTTTCTAATCAGGCTAAGCTGCTCCCACACCCTTGTCCCCCACCCGTCCGGCCCTTCCACCTTACTCACCCTCACCTTCTTGTTGCATCCATCCTCCCACTGCCTCAGTCTCCATTAGAATCTGAGTTCTGAAGGCTCAATTGTTGCTTAACCTACCAAATGATTTGGCTGCCTATTGCACAATCCCAGGGCAGAAAGAAAGTTGCCCACATTACCTGCCTGGCCTTATGATCGGCACCTTCTCAATTTCAACTTGCCAGCTTCTAATGTCCTAGCAAGGATATCAGAAGCAAAGAACTTCTGCATCCCTAGAGATCAGACAACAAGTACTGAAGAAGTGTTACCAGCTGAGAGCCTTGCTGAATGCAAGCAGAGTAAAGACTCGGTCCCTTCTTGCAGGTCTTCCACTAGCCTCATATATTTTCCCTCTGAACATCCAGGAAGTCTAATCCATGGAGAAGAAGAGTTTCTCTGTTGGTTGGTTTAACTGTTAATTTTTTTGAGGGTCCAGATAAATCTCTGGCAACCAGGAGAAAACTTCCCGTACTAAGGAGCAAGGGCCATACTTCCTTTCCTAGTAAATGTTGAATGCCCTACACTTGTGCACACATGTGCATGCACAGGTGCACACCCACTCACATAGCTATGGAGTCCATTTGACTCCCTATAACAAGATGATTCATATTATTTTTAATCATTGGTGTCAGTCTTTCCTACTCAATAAGATGATTAAATGGTCTCAAAACTAAGTCACCTGAGAAGTAACTGAAGGAACAGAGATGATGGAGGTCAGAGGAGGGTAACAGGGTATAACATGGCTGTCTTTAAGTATCTAAAAGCCTAACATACAGAACAGGAAATTGATTTAGTCTGTGTAGTTCCTAAAATAGAATCTGGATTCATCAGTGAGGTTATAAGGTAGGTAGGTATTGACTTGATATAAAGAAAACTAGTAACTTCCTAGTTTAGTTCAACAATAAAATGGGCTTCCAGGGTGACAGAGAGATTCCTGTATCTGAATATCCTCAAGCAGACACCAGACACCGGAGGGAGGCTCTGAGTTGAGTGGAAGGTTGGCCTAGAGCCCCTCGGTGATCATGCATGGGGCTCTGTCTGTGCTGGGTAGGAGGGAGGTGCTAGGGATACAAGAATGAAGATGACATAGTCACTGCTGTCCTCTGAGAACACTTCTAACTTGGGGACTGTGCTCCTTTGGATTTAATGTGGTTCCTTGAGGGCAGGAACCACAGCTTATTCATCTCTTGTGTGCTCATAATATGGAACAAGACCCAAAGATGAGCATCTGGAAGATAAAAATTATGCCTCCCATTTGTGAATCCTTAGCACCTAATGAAATATATAAAAAAATTAGTTTTGAAGTAATGAATGTATGTTCAGAGGATACTCACTACAAGTCAATAAATGAATCCACATAATCTATAGCATTGATTCACTGTTAAAAGGACTCATCCCAACCCCAGTAATCTACATGATGGATAAAGAAATGTCCACATTTACTAAGGTGCAATGAGTTTCTTGACTCCTATGGACAATGAGTGGCCTCATTGTAACCATAAGACCCTTGGATGATAAGGCCACAGCTCTTTTAAACATCTCTGTGTCCCAGGGTGCTCATTCGAAAATGATGGTGTCACCTCTCATCTTTCTTCTTGTCTGAAGAGTGCCTCTAACCCAGTTTTGAAGATATTAAAAGTTAATGGCAAAAAGCAACGGGAGAGATGGATAAGACTCTTTGCATTGACTAGCTTTCCTCTAGAAAACATTTAACCTGGAGCAATGTAATCATTTACCTTTTATTTACCTTCTAAACCGGAGGTAGAGATAATTTCAACACCAACTGAGTCATCACTAGAGTCAACAGGTAAAGGTCTCTTCTGCAAAATCAATTGCCAGGAATATGCTACTGACTGAAGTTATGTGGGTAAATTAACACTGTTTTGTTTTAATTGTAAACCAGACCCAATACAGTTCATTATGTCTTTCACTTCTCTTCAAATACAACCGTGTTTCCTATAATTAAGAATAATAATTTTCTCACTTTTAGGCAGTGCCCTGCATTCTTTTGGCTTGAGGTTAACAAAGAAAAAGCAATTGGGCTAAGTTGAGGCTCCATCCCTGTGTGATGTGGTCAAATTCCAGAACCTGTGTCAGCCTCTGCTTCTTCTAAAGGACAAAGGAGGAGAAGAGTAGAACTCTCATGGATTTATAAGAATTAAAGCACAAGGCCTTTTAGAGAATAAGGAATCAATAACATTTGCTATGATGATGATGACATTTTCCTGAGGAGACACTGTTCCAGCCTCAGACAGCCCAAACCTTCCCATGCTGTCCTTAACTCTAAAATGATTCTCTCTTTTGAGAAACAACATTGATAGGGTGTCAAGGTCACACTAAACAGTGTGTAGTAGGAAGTTTTCTTCCAAACAAACGAGAATGAAAGGTTTCTCATAGTTCCTTATATGATAATGAAAAGCCTACTGGTCATCAGGTTTGATAATTTTCATGATATGCTCAGGCCCACGTCTCCTGGTTTTGGTACATTGGCACTGAGTACAAAGGGCTCTTCCAAATTAATCCAGGGCAAATAGTGTTAAGTCACCTTTGCAAAAAACCTGATGGGTCCTTGGACAAGCATAACTTATCCTCCATTAAGCGACGTTTTACATTAGAGAAATAAATCCCCATCTGTCTCTACAGAACAAACATGAAAATTTCATATAAATTATAGTTCTTGGCTGATCAGATGTCACTGAATCAAATGAGTCAAGGAGAGCTTCTTCAGGGCAGACAGCACTTTACATCACAGATAGATGTTTAATAAATGCTCATATAAATGAAGAAATACCAGGTGCATCAGAAATTAATACTTGGCCTTTAAGGGCTTATGCCCTTTAAGTACCAGGAAGAGCAAAGCCAGGAAATCTGGCCCAATCATTTAAACACCAACCACAGCCACTTCCTCTCTGCGAAAACCAGTGGTTCCTCTGGCTTTTGCTGATGTGCACTGTTCATGTCCTGTTTTGAGAGAGGCCGGGTTTCTAGTTCTCACCTTGGCTCTTACTGCCTGATGTGATTTTGCACCTTCTTTTATCTCTATCCTTTTCTTCTAAGACCTGTGTTCATTGGCAGGGTCCCATCAAGAACAGCCCCCACAATTCTGTCCCTGTGCTGGCTGTGATCCTTCTCGTCCTGCCTCCTGACCGGCAACTATAAATGCCGAATGCTGCTTTGGAATAGTTTGAATGCATTGCTGCTCTTGTGGAGAGCTCTAGTAACAAATTCAGAGACCTGGTGCCATCCTCAGCTGCCATCTTGAGATCTCCACCGTCGGAGGCACACTCAGGGGCTCCACCTGGCAAGTGCAGCTCAGTGCCCTGCTGCCATCTCCTGGAAGTGGCTGATCCTCTTCTGCTCCTTAGACCTTTGGGTCTACTCTCCTCCGTCTGCTCTAAGTCCCTGATGTCTTCAACACACTATTAGACACAGTGTGAATGAAAAGAGTTATTATTTTAATGCAATGATGTGAGCCTCATAGAAAATTGCACAGATACATAATTAAAATGAGAGGAATGACCATAAAGAGAAGTAGATGCCCATCTCCCATTGGCATGCAAAGACGGTGAAGCCAGGAGGATGGAGCTGACCCAAGAACACTCATGAGTATACACACTTGGCATTCAGCAGGTGAAAATCTTTCCAAGTTTAAAATTGATGCCGTTAGGCACAGTGAAATACCTACAGCCTCCCTTCGGCATGCTTTGTTACAGCTCTCTTGGAAAAATACCAAAATATCATCTATTTTCCTCTTCATTGTCAGTAAGTGGCAACATTTCTTTCTAGGGAAACAAAAAAAAATTAAATGAGGAACCATTTTATTTGGCTTGACACAAAAGTTACTTTAGTTCATAAGAGTTAGACATATGGAATATTTGAGATAAAACCAAGGCATTCCTAAAATACATTTTTAAAGAGTTCTGATGATTTTTCCATATCTAAGCTCCCACAAAAGTCAACATGGAAGCAATAGTGGAGACAAAGTGACAACAGCTGACCTAACATAACACACCTATTAAACTGTGGGGATATAAAGTGACATGGTCTCTGTGACAGGAAGTTTGACCAGTTTTAAACTAAATGCTTTAAAAATGTCCAAACCATTTGAGTAAATAATTTCACTAATAAGAATCTATCCTGAAATAAACAAACGAACAAACAAACAAACAAAAACTAGAAAGCCAAAGATTCCTGGATAAAAAATTTCTTCGAAGCTTTGTATATGACGGTAATCTTTTGTGAACAAACTAAATGCCCAACAATAAGATAAATTGTGATGTACATAACAGAATCATAGGTAGTAATCATAAGCATGTTTTTCAAGTTGAATAACATGGGGAAATATTCCAGTAATAATATTAAATAAAAAAGAATACAAAATTGCATATGCATTATGATTTAAATTACATTAAAATAATTCCTTGAGTAGAAAAAAAAGAAGCTGGAAATGCACTAAAACAAACACTATTTATCTCTGAGTGGTGAGATTGTGGTTGAATTTGTTTTTCAGTTTATATACAGAGGGATGATATGTGAGTAATTAATTGCTCCTTACTACATCCTTTGTTTTTCTAGCATCAGCAAACAAGACTTATCTTGTGCTCTAGAAATTGCCATCCATGGAAGATCCAAAAACAATGATACCAAAAGAAATGCTCCATGTATAAGACAGAAACGATCGGAAAGGATGATCGAATGGAACGTTTTTTTCTCCTCCCACTCTTGGATTGGGATGGCAATAGATCAACCCAAAGAACAATGTGGAAATAGCAGAACAGATGAGATCCCAGACTCACCACCAGGATCAAAGGTGGGGGAGGAGAATGGGGGCGGGGGGCAAAGGGGCACACAGGTAGCATAGGGAGACATCACATAGCAGGGAGAAGTCCCTGAATAGCACATGGCACTGGAATAGTTGTGGGCCATGACTGCAGGGGTAGACGAGCTGGAAGGCAGCTTCATGAAGACCCCCACAACCTGGGTGGGCACAGCTGCCAAATTTTCACAAGCTTAAAGGAGGAGGTAGCCGAGAAAAGGCCTGTGGTCAAGAAAGAGTCCTGCAGCTGCAATAAGGGAACCCCTGACTGGGAATGCAGGAGGACTGTCTTGCTATGGATTAGATTGGGCAGGCAAGGCATGAGCTCACAGGTGGACATGCCAGGTAGATGTGACTAAGGACAAATGAGACAAGTTACCTGACAGAGGATGCACTGGCCTTTGCAGTACTAGGTAAAGGAGAACACCTCTTTCTGCCCTTGGCTAAAGTGATGTTTGCATAAATCGCCTCCTCCCCACTTCAGCCTTGCTTTTAATCCCAGAGGGAAGAAGAAACATGAGGGGCAAAAAAATCTTCAGCTGGGCTGGGTTTCAATCCAAGTGTCTGAGAAAGCAGGTTACCTAGAAGCGACCAGATTAAATTTTCACAAAAGAGGGCTCAGAGTCAGAAATTCAGTGATGTTGTGGAAGAAAAGTTATATCTGCCTGAGCTTATGACATATGAAATATGCACTCACTGCATGTATTTTTTTGTAATTTTCAGATTTTTAATAATGATCATATTTTTTATTATAAAAGATTATTGAAAAGAAACATATAGCATCCACAAAAAGTGGCTCAGAAGTCAAGGCCCTGAAGAAAAGGGGCATGAGGCTGATGGAAAGTCACTCCTGGTCTGAGGATCATCTTGCTAGATGTCCAGAGCTTGTTTTGTGTCTCTAAGGGCCAGGACCCCTGTCTCAGAGAGAACCTGGAGTCTTAACCACACCTTCTGAGCTTCTGTCATTAAGATTCTGTATTAGCGCATGAGCAGCTGGGAGTGAGTGTGAAAATAGTCCTTCTAGCTTCTTTCTTTGCCTCATCATGCTCTCCCTTGTATTCCCCCTCCCTCAGCAAGTCAATGCTACTAAACTCCCCTCTTTTTATTAAACCGAGTTTTGTTCTCTGAAGCAATAGCAAACAACAGGACAAACCCAGCCACCCACAATGATGACCTCTAAATGTCTAAAGAACATGTTGGTTTCCATGTTAGGACTTCCTTGCTCCAGGCTAACCCAGGTCCTTTTAGCTCTGCCCACTCTTTTTGGAAGTTACACTTAGGATTGTCAAGGGCTACTTAAGAGGCAGTGTGTGGAACAAACACTGTGGCCCGGTGCTCTGGCCAGAAAGATTCACTCTAACTTTGCTAAGACTGTGAAGGGCATTAAGGAGGCATTTGTGGTCTGAGCCTCCCCTACAGCATCTCTGCTTGAGTGTGAGACTCAAACTCTAAGTGAGCAGCTGTTAGCCCTGGGCTTCCCTCTGCTGCATTTGTGCACTGGCTGGTGGCACAGGACGCTGGAGGCACAGGGTCACTAGTGACAATCACACCCAGCCACCCAGGAGACCCAGGTGAGTGCCGCCTGTACTGTCACCTGCAGAACCTTGGCAGTGACGTCTGAAGGAAAGAGGGTGAGGGAGTTCAGAACTCCACACTGCTCTGCGGGCCGTTGCCCTCCCCAGTTGTGCAGTGGAAACTCTCTTCTCAACCCCGTTCCTCACTTTAGACAGAAATATCTCTCTTCTTTCCTTCTTTTTCTCCAAGGTTCGTAAACAAGATCTTGGCATCTACCATATCTCTCCCTCCTCACTCTAGGTCATCTGTACCTTTGCCACATCTGTGGGCCTTGTCCTCCCTCCAAGAATGCTCTTGGAGGAGAAAACCTTCCTTGATATTAGAGGATTTTATCAAAGTGCCGAATATCCCCCCTTCCCCCCACCCAGAGCCCCTGGTGTGCTCAGATCACAATAGAAGGCACTGCCTCTGCTGCCAAACCCACAGTGCTCTAGGCTGGCTGTGCCAGGCCCCCTCACCTGGGTGAATGCCTCAGCCCCCTCCTCTTCTTGCTGCTGTTATCGTGTTCTTAGCTGACTTTGGAGCATCTCCCCCACATGCCCCTACCACTCCACCCCCAAGTAGTATTGATTTGGCAGATTTCTTGGGGGCCAGCAATGTCCTAACCTGTTTGCTTTTCCAGGGCTGATGTTTGCAGGGATTTTCTTGGAAACACAACAGAAATCATCCCACGTTCTTATGCAATTCCTCTGGAGGCTCCCACAGATAAATAAAGCCCTCAACTTCTCCATGGGTCTACCCTTCCCAACAGAGCACCTGGGTTTTTCCTGAAGCTTCCAGGTACCTGCCCACCTGCCAGGGCCTCTCTGGGGCAGCCATGAGGTCCCTTGTCCTGGTCCTTTGCCTTGCTCAACTCTGGGGCTGCCACTCTGCACCTCATGGTCCAGTTCTGGGTTATAGAGAACTGAACTGTGATGACCCAGAAACAGAGCAAGCAGCCCTGTTGGCTGTGGACTACATCAATAGCCACCTTCTTCAGGGCTACAAGCACACCTTGAACCAGATTGACAAAGTGAAAGTGTGGTCTCGGGTAAGTGAATCTACTGTTTATGAGCAGAAAGAACCTGTTCCTGGAGCTTAAATGGGTATCTCAAAAAATCACATCTCCCAGCACAAATGAAACTGAAGAGGGGTAAACTCTGATTTCCTCCCAGGAGAGAGGGAGGGAGCAGGCAGAGGGCAAAAGAGGAGACATCTTGTACTGTATTCACAGTGCTGGGGGTTGGGGGTGTGTGTAGGAGAAGAAAAGTCTTCAAAGAATATTTGAACATCTCAAGTAGAAAATGTGGCTTGCTAGAAACACCAGGGTACAAGGGACTGGACCCTAAATTGCCAAGTTATTGCCAGCTGGAAATTACCTTTCTTTGCTTCTGTTTCTCTCGATGAAGACTGAGAGTGAATGAAACCAGCTTGCAAAAACTACTTACTTTGTGCCAGGCCCTTTTGCATATATCTACTCCTTAATCCCTTTTACCTCTGAGTCCAGTGTGGTAGGTATTGTCCTTGTCTTACATAAAAGGGAACCATTAATCTGACAAATTCGGGTGCCTTTCTTTGCCTGAGGCCATATAATTAGTAAGCACTGGTCTGGGATTCGATTCTAGACCTGTGTTTCTTCCTCTGCACAAGCTGCCTCCCAGAGAGAAGTCTTGACATGATGCAACTGACTTCTCACACGCTAGACAGGAAACCAGTCTGAAGGCAGTGATGATAAAGGTCAAGCTAGAAAATATGCCTTGGGGACTGATTGAAAGATTTGAAGAGATGTGGAAAAGGCATCTGTCTACTGACTGTTTTGAAATTAGGTTGTATACCTAATGAAGAATAATTCTTTCCACAAACATTAATTACAAGCTTTCCATGGGCAAGAACCAGGGACAGGCGCTAGAGGTGCTATTAGGTTGAACCATATTAAATTGCCATTTTTGTATATTAAAAGCAGTCAAATATTGGCATTTTAGTGGTTCGACTTCACATAGGGAGAGAAAGACATAGTGCCCACAAGAGACTCACAATCTAGAAAAGAAAGAAAAGGTAAACATCAGGGCATCTGGGCTGCCTGACTGACATTCGATCTCTCAAAGGGACATAAGAGCCACAATTGAGATAGTCCCAGTGGATTTTAGGAGTGCTACAACCATGCTGAAATACAGAGGAATACACTGATCAGTTCGGGGGGGATAACACACAACATGGACATGTGAGAGAAAGCTTATGAACAGACATTGTGGTTTTCACTAAAAGCAGAGAAACTTCACTGAAGTTTTTCCTTGAGAAACTCAGGAGTGCTCGGCTGCTATTCACTGCAACTGAGTGTTTTCAGGAAGCTAACTTGGGCACATCTGCACCTCGCAAAACACAGCTTCCTCCAGGAGAGGTGATTCCAATGCTTCAGGTACTAGTGAGTCAGCCAGAACAGAAATGAAAGGCAGGCAGAGCCTGGCTGAAAGACAAAAAGGCATGCTCGTGACTATTTGATTTTCCAGGCTTTGAATAAAGGATACAGAAACAGGTGAGCTGGCAATAACAACTCCAAGGAGTTACACTGGCTCCTCCAGCAATGCCTTCCCCACGACTCGGTTAGGTCTACCCTAGTGACTTACATTCTGCTTCCTCAGTGTCAAATAGGAGCTTGCGCTTCCCCGTGCCCACCAGCAAGGGGCAGTAGAGAGCGGCAGCTTTGCATCCAGGTCTATCAGTCAAAGACATCAAGCCGAGGACTTTTCCTTTAGGAAGGAAAAGGAAATGCAGAAGGACGGAAAGTAGATGATGAGAGGGAAGGAAGAAAGAAGTAGAGGGAGGAATAGAGAAGACAGAGACGATAAGAGATTATCTTACAGCATCTTACTGTGCTGCTTAACTGAGAAAAATCTAAAGCTGACTTTGGCAAAGCACTGCTTGAAGGGTAAAAAATTTTAAATTAGTAAGTTTCGGTACTCACTTTTAGCTTCCAAACAGAGCTCAGAGTGATGACTATGGTTCCATTAACCTATCCAAGCCCATGACCCCTTTTTCCTGGCAAACACCATTGAACACTTGCTCAGCCAACGGGAGGATAGAAGCCCGGTCAGGGTCCTGTCCACAGGGCAGGTCAGAGATGGGTAGTGTTGCAGACTCACAACAGAAATGACTTATCTCACTTCTCCAACAGGGGATGGGTTCACGCTCAATGCGGGCTCACACTTTGGCCTGATCAACAGGATCAGGGCCATAGGCCGCTCACCTCTTCATTCTGCTTCTCCATAGCGGCCCATGGGAGAGGTGTTTGAGATTGAAATAGACACACTGGAAACCACCTGCCACGCGCTGGACCCCACCCCCGTGGCAAACTGCTCTGTGAGGCAGCTGCAGGAGCACGTGAGTGGCACTCGTAGGGTGACTTCGGGTGGTGGCTCAGCCAGTTCCACTGTGATTCCGCAAAGAGCAGGCACATTTTATCCAGCTGCCCAGACTGCCCTCAGGGCTATGGAGTGTGTAATTTCTAAAATTACCATTTGAAGCCACCTTCCCTGGGGCTGATTTTTACAACAGTTCAGCTTTCTTGTTGTAGCCCTTCCTGAAACCAGAGGCTGTAATGTGTCAATATCAGCCAGTGGAAGGGATTTTGTGAGGCTCACTTTTGACCATCATGCCTGAGGGACATGATTGTCCAACCCTTCCCTGATGAGAAGTGAAAAGGCAGCCCCACTCTGGGGTCCTCACTGTGGATTTACTTCTCTAGGCTGTGGAAGGAGACTGTGATTTCCGAGTGCTGAAACAGGATGGCCAGTTTTCTGTGTTGTTTGCAAAATGTGATTCCAGTCCAGGTAGATATGATTTTTTTTTATTATTATTTTGACCTTCTAGAGAGAGTAAGGAAGGAACCTGAATTGTTTTCAATGTGAGTAGTTCTAGCCCCTTTGTTGGTGAGGAAAAGGAGAAGCCAGATTTTCTGGGACCTGGGATTATAAAACTGTTTTAAGGAGCTGTTGTCACTGGAGGTGAAAATTGTCCTTTGATGAGAGGGCCTGCTGCAGAAATGTCAGCATGACAGGAGCTACCTGAAGGTTTAGCAAGCAGCAGAGAGAACCCCTGAAGCCATTTGGATGCTCTTAGGCCTTTCTAAAGAAGCAGAGCTGGAGCGAGCGCCCACAATTACACCTTGGATGGGTTTCTTCTCCCTGCGCAGACTCTGCGGAGGATGTGCTGAAGGTGTGCCCAAACTGCCCCCTGCTGGCCCCATTCAATGACACCAGGGTGGTGCACGCTGTAGAGGCTGCGCTGGCCGCCTTCAACGCACGTAATGACGGCAACTATTATCAGCTTGTGGAAGTTTCCAGGGCTCAACTTGTGGTAAGACTGAGACCTTTTAGCTGATTGAGCAATTTGGTGGCACTTCGGGAATGCACAGTGGTGAAACAGCAGTGAGGGACAGAGCAGGGGCAGGGGAAGCAGTGGGAAGGCAAGGAGGGCTGTGGGAGAAAAGGGAAAGAAAGGATCCTGAGATGGATGAGGACCCTGAGTGTCATGAGGACCCAAAGAACCCCCCAGTGCTTCCCCCCAGGCTGAGTCACTCTAACATAAAACAGCCGGATGCTGCCTGTCCCTAGTTCCTCAGTTCTGGTCAACACCAGGGCTTGAGTTCCCACATTACCCAGAAGCACTCACTGTAATTTCACAGGTCTCCACATCTTTATCATCTATGGCCACTGATCATCTGCAGTACTCTTGTAAGTGAGCCACATAAAGACACGAGCCTATTTGCACAGATAGGCATATAATGGCAGGATCCTAATATCTTTTGATTTACTGAAAAAAAAAAATCTAATTGTACTGTGGCCAATTTAGCACATTTGAATGCAATAGAATTCTAATATTTAAGAAAACTGGTATACTAATGACCAACCATGGCATTGGAAATACATTGTATAGGTGGTAATTTTATTAACCAGAGTATGTGCTTCTCAGAACACCCCAACCCAAGACTATCCCAAAATAACAGATATTTTATTATTGTAAGAGTCCCTATGCTCCATAAGAACTATAAGAAAAGCACAGTATCTTCCACATGTTCATTTTTATTTTTCATTTGATCCTGCTCTATAAAATGGGTGGGAGAGGTATTAATATTTTTACTTTCCTGCTCCACCTTGGAATAAGATAAACCGTGAGTCTTAGAGTGCAGCCCAAGAAGGAAGGTGGTGGTAGAGATTGAGGGGAAGCATTTCTACTCAGGTCAGGTTAAGGTCCACCTCTGGGTTCCTACTTTTTATTTGAAAACTCACTCTGCCCTGAATGATGGGCAGTGGATACCTGCACCTCCTTCTAAGGACACCCACCCCTGACCTCTGTATACAAGCACTGCAGAACATGAAGCCATAATAACTGACCTCTTTCTATAAGCCCCGGTGGCCAAATTCTTTGGCCGCAGTGTGATGTATGTGAAGGGTGCTCCTTGGAGTGTGCAATGTGTAGCCCTTGCTACAGCTCTCCAGCCTTTCCTCCCCTACCTTTTTCATGCTAAGTCATGTTGCCTCATGAGCATTTTCATTTATTCTCATCAGCCTTTTCCAGTTTCAACCTATGTGGAATTTGTGGTGGCTGCCACTGACTGTGTTTCTAAAGAAGTCACAGACCCAGCCAAGTGTAACCTGCTGGCAGAAAAGGTGAGCGGGCCAGGCACTGGGTGTGGCAAACCTGGTTGTAGAACAGAGCATCCTTGGAGCAAGTTAGTATCTTGGGGCTGCAGAAAAGAGATAGCTGCAAAATACCACTCCCTGTGGGGCTGGGTCATGTCAGGCCTTCCTCTGGGGTGTCACCTCCTCCATTTGAGAGTTGTCACAAATCATCTCAAATCATCTCATCTGCTGCAGGCCTCTGGAGTTAGAAAAAAGACAGGAGACTGTTTCCTAACTAGGCCAAGTCATTTACCTGGTTGCTGGGAGTGTGAAATGTAGATTTTCTAGATATACTTCTGATATGAAATTTTTCAAGTCCTTGAGCCAGTAATGTCTATTTCTAGGAAATTAGCTTAAAGAGATCAACAGATGTTTGGTAGAAATATATCTATAAAGATGATTTATCATAGATACAAAATATACAAAAATATACAAAAGATACAAAAAGATCTGAATGACTAACAGGATGGAGTCATTGGTATATCAGTAAGTAGACACTAAATATTATGTCTTCAAAAAATAATGAATGATGTAAGAAAATGCTCTCATGTTTTGGTAAGTGAAAAACACAATACAAAATGTTATAGTCATAAAGATCCCTTTTTAAAAATCATTTTTAATAGAATTTTAAAATAAGAAATACATGGATGTTAATGGAAGTTTTCCTAGGTTCCCACCATTTCTGGGTTATTAGTGATTTCTCCCATTCTCAAATGTTTTTGAGAATATTTTCACATTCTATATAGAATTATATGTTATATATCTTCTGTAAGTAGGAACTATACACTTTAGAAAAAAAAATTTTTCTTAAGGAATTAGTTTAAGAATTTTTTTTTTTTTGGATATACTAGAGTATCAGTGAAATTGGGGGAGAAATCCACTTTTTGAACCAGTTCAGATAACTCCTGTTTTTCTATGGACAGCAATATGGCTTCTGTAAGTCAAAACTCACTGGAACGTTGAGCGGGGAAGATGTTGCAGTGAACTGTGTGGTGTTCCAAACACAGGTAATGGTGTCGCGGATACACTTGCCCTCATCTTCAAAATACAATGACTCCTCGACATTTATGTATTGCATTGGTACTTATAGGGCATTTGCTGCTCTATCTTTCTGAGCCCCACAATGATAAATAGCACCAGGGTACATGGGATCGTCAATAAATGGAAGGATTTTTTAGCCATACCTTCCCCTCTCATGAACTGGGGGCTACAGGGCAGAACCATTTTAGTGGGCATTTGACAAAGCCACCTTTTGATTTGCTGGAGTGAGAGTGATTTTCTGATTTGCAGAGACTGGGTGGCCAGATCTACCTGGCATCTCCCAGTGGTTGCAGTTGTAGATAACAAAAAGGGTGACCCTGCTGGTGAAGGTTAACCATAAGGTGGGATGCTTTTGCTTGTGAGACATGTGTAAGTCCACCATCCCCAAGACAATTGGTGAGAAAGGGGCTACCATAAGCCAGTTACCCTCTCCTGCAGCTCTGATGACAATCCTTTGCACCTAGGTGGTTCCTCCTCCTCCTCCTCCTCCTCCTCCTCCTCTGGCCCCTCCTCCTCTGGCCCCTCCTCCTCCCCCCTCCTCTTCTCCTTCCCTCTCCCCCCTTCTCCTTCTCTTTCCCCCATTCTCCTCCTCCTCCTTCTTGCCAGATTCCTTGCAAATATAAATTATTACTATCAAGAATTGGATGGGGTTCCACCAGGAAGCATTGGTGGCCTTGTCTGGGAAGAGAAAGGTAGCTAACCTAAGGACGGTTCTCTCTCCAGCCTGTGTTACCTCAACCCCAACCGGAGGGCACCAACTCACCCACTCCTGCGGAGGCCTCCACCAAGTCTTTGTCTCCTCCAGCTAACCTGCCTGCAACCACGGCGGTGGTGGGGCTCCTGAGGGCGGCAGCTCCCCCGCCATTCCTACCAGGGCACCGGGCACACTTTGACCTGCGCCACGCTATTGCCGGCAGGACCTTCCTGGGGTCAGCTATGGACGTGGCCTCAGTGGAGTCAGCCTCAGGAGAAGCATTCCACGTGGATAAAGTACCCATAGCGGTGCAGCCAAGCGTTGCTGTTGCTGCCGGTCCAATGGCCCGCCCTTGCCCAGGGAGAATCAGACACTTCAAGATCTAGATGAAGGGCAGCGATGAGGAGGTTTGGCACAGAGAACATAGCCACCATTCTGTCCAAGTCTGAGTAGGGTCAGGAACCTGGTCCGCTGTCAGAGCAAGCAGTGCATGTGATCTAGATTAACATCAAGTCTTGAATCCCAACTTCCTTTCATTCTTCAGAGGACAGAAACGGCAGGGGTGGTAGTTATATTTGTCGGAAGGCAGAAGGCTGGCAACTTGATTATCATCGTGTTGATGCTAAGCCACCGCCATTGTGTTCTCTGCCTTCTTTGACCTCACAAAAACAATTGGAACTGTGACTTTGAAAGGTGTTCTTGCCGAGCTTGTATCTGCTTGTTAATAAAAGTGTCTGAAGGACCTTCCTTAATAAAGAAGGTTCTAAGCTGAAATGTGGTTATCATTACTGGCTACTTCCTCTAGGCTCATGTGTGTGGTCTGTCTTCCCAACAGCCACAGCCCAAGTGTCACTAAGCAAAATCAAAGTGAAATAGAAACAAAATCGAACAAGAATCTGCTACATTACTATAAACAGGAAAAAGACTAGAATCTGCTCACAACCCATAGGCTATGCCCATTTCCTTATGAGAAAATAATTCTTTTCATTTCGTAAGGGCAAAAAATTATTGCTAAAGGAGGACAATACCCTAATACCCAAGGAAGGAGGGATTGGTAATTAAAGTGGGAACTACATCTTAATTATATTTTTTTTATTATTTATGTTAAAAAAAAAACTTGATTTACTGTATCCATTTTATTTTTGCAGTTTTAGTCTTTCTAGCAAATTTATTGTAAGGCTTCAAGTAAAAGCTCTGGTTTATAGAATGAATAGAAGAGGGAAACCTGGACAGATAAATCCAGTGGACAATTGTAGACACTATCTAAGTTCTCAGATAACACAAAAGAATAAACAGTTCCCACTACAGAATGGTGTCTAGAAAATTTCAATTTTTTTCTTCTAGAACTAGGTTGTTCTGAGAGACCTAAGTGATGAACCTTTTCGTATGGAATTTTAAATGGGTGAGACTAACAGGCCGTTGAGTGGCTTTATTGAACCAAGAAGAGTGACTCAAGCATTGACAATCACCTTATCACTCTTACCTAGAAGTTGTGCCAATATTCCAGTAACCAGAGGAATGGCCAGGAAGGTGGGAAAACCACTATGTATATCATAAGTCAGGGAAGATGAGGAAGGTATGGTCAGCTGGGCTAAATGCTGAAGAAAGAGCAGTGAGGATGAGGAACAAGAAAGGCCATGGTTAGTGGGCTGACTTGGAGGTCCCAGTGGCCACTGGCAGATGCAGTTTCATTAGAAGGATGAGTGTAAAGGCCTGGTTGCAGAGGGTTGACCAAGTGGTATGTATATGTTGAGAAAGTGGAGGGGCTCATGTATTCTCTTTCAAGCAGTTTGATGGTGAAGGGTGTAAGAGGTAAGTTATAATCTAAAAGATAACTGGGTAGAGAGAAGATATCTTTTCCAAGAAACAAGAGTTTTGAGCCTATTTAGGGCAAAAAATAGAAAGATATGGAAGAAAAAAAAGAGATAATGGGGCAGGGTGCCAGGGGAGATATTTAGTGGAGACTGGAAATGGCTTTGAGCAGCTCTGCCAAGGATTCTAGCCCTTCCTTGAGGGAGCTTGGAAGAAAATCCTGGAGAGGCACCTTTCACCCAGTACTAAAAGAGGCTCACCTGCTCTTTGCCCTGTACACACAGGTGTGGCTGTGAAGGAGCACAAGGTGTATTAGTCTCAACGAGCAAATTCAGTAAAAAAGGAATGCTACTACTTTGTGTCCTGGGAATTCAAATGAATGAGTCCTACCTAAGGCACAGCAGGATCCAGGGATTCAAATGATGCTCATCCTCTCTCCTTCTCTCTCTCCCCCTCCCGCCTTCCATTTTTCAGTAATGCCTGCCTTTAGTCTTAGCCAGGGTAGCCATTGGCAGTTTCACACCTACATCAGCATTAATGCTAAGCCTGAAGAAAGAGAAAAGGGAAAATCAAGAAGAACCAAGGAAGGAGCTATTTTAGAGGAATAGAAGGCATGAAGGCCTAGAGGTAGGAAGTGGTCAATGTAGCCAGGGATGCAAAAGGAAGTCGGACTGAAGCAAGCAAGAGAAGGTTGAGGGCTGTAGAAGAGGAGGTTAAAGAAGTGGCTGGTGGCCAGGGCGTGAGCAACCTTAAAGTCCCCGGAGGGAGACTGTGAAAGGTTTTCAGCAGGGCAGTGACATCATATGCTTTGTGTTACAGGATCACTCAGGCTCTGGTTCTCAGCCTGGGGATGGGATGAGGTGGGTGGAGCAGTATCACCTGCCCCTTTGAGAGATGTTAGGAAGTAAACGGAGGCATTTACTTGGGATGCTACTGGACAGAGGCTAGGGATGCTAAACATTCTGAAAGGAACAGGATAGCCCCAACAATGAATTTCCAACAATGAACAATAAAACTAACACTCTGAAAGCCAATAGCATTCACCTTGTTAGTTGCTGTAGATAAAATGGGCAAGAATAGCCACGGGATAAGAAGTGACTGGAGCTTTCTAGAAGAGAGATAAGTAAGACTAAGACTAAGACGGTGTGCAGCAGATGTGGTAGAACAAGAACTCCTAGGACCTGTCGATGAATTTGATGTGGGAGTGAGAAAGCGAGAGGATTTGTGGCTTTGCAAACTGAGTAGATGGTGGTGCCATTTGCTGAGGCAGAGGGTACCAGTTCATTTCATTTGAGTTACCTCAGCTTCTCTCCTCTCTGTTTCGAAATTGTGCAGTCGGTTTTTCTGTCAGGCTCACCCATGCCTCTCAAAGAAGCAAGTGTGAATCAGACAGACCTGCATGGCCTGGCCAAGCTGTTCCACCTTTCATTTCTTATTGTCCTCACCAAATGTATACAACAGCCTGGCCGTGCTGTAGGAAGGAGTAAATGAGATGCTAGAAGTATATGCTTGGAAACTCCTTGACACATTTTTAGTTCTCAGTAAGTGTCCTCGCTCTCTGCTCTCTCTTCCTGTCCTGAGTTTAGTGGCTTCAGGACATCATGTTCTTGACCTTGGCTCTTAAATGTGTATGTACGCTGTGCTTGGTAAAAGTCCATCTTTTCTCATAATTTAAATGCTCAGTCTTCCACAGATAACTTCCAACTTTACAGCTCCAGGTTGGGCCTCTCTTGTGAATTCCAACACTGCATTTCCAAACATCTCCAAAATTAGCACACTTGAATTTACCTAAAACAGTTTCCTACATAATTTATTTTATCTAAGAGATGCATACCTGAAGACTCAGCATTACTCAAAATGTGCATATTCTGGAAAAATTTCTTCCCAAGAATAAACATAATTAGAGGGGATGAATTATGGAGTTATTAAATCTATTGCACTTTTAGCACATTTTTTTGCATTAATGCTGTTCTATATTTTCTTAACATCATTTTTAATATTTTGCAGTGCTCGCTTCTAAATTAATAGGATTGCATACGTCTCATTACTTGCCTTCTGAGTAGCTTTTAAATCACATCTAATTCATGTTCCAGAGTTACTGAATTTTAGGTATATTTCTCAGTACCAATTCCACCACCACCATTAACAATATTTGATGAATGTTAGGATAGTACAGATGTTAATTTCCCAATTAATCATAAAATCAATATTTTCATAAAATATTGCTGATGTTGACACACTTCTGTTTCTGCATTGGCTTTTAGGATATTGTTTATTCTCTTCTGCCGTTGGGCTGCCCCTTCCCATCCTTATAATTATTACTCTGATACCCACAGGGACTCTCGTATTCAACAGTGTCTTTAGTGTCTCTCCTCTCCAGCACCAGCCAACTTCAGCACCACTGCCAAAGCCCCTCACCAACATCTGGGACTCTCTTATCATTTTTGCCTCCACTACTGCTTCTCTGTTTCTTCCACCCTGTTGTTCCCACCATCGCACTCTCATGAAGCAGTCATCCTCATCCTGGCTGGCAAAACTTGCTCCTTAGCCACCTTTTCATCCACTTCTTGGTCACCTTTGATCAAGTTAAACTGGTTATTTAGTCTCACTGAGGAAGGGCTTCAGCACCTCTCTTTCTCTGTGTTAGTCCACCTATCATACTCCTCCTGGTTTCACTTGCTCGTCTGTGAGCCCCAATGTCACAGTCAGTCATTTCACTGATACCCATACAAGCACCCCCTGTAAGTCTTGACCTCTGTCCACTGGACCACGTGTCCCTCCAGGGCCCATCTCCAGCTGGACTTTTCCATTCCTGATTACAGCCTGCTGGGTGCAGCTTTCTGTCCTCATATGAGACCACTGGGTGACCCACTCTCATGCTCCTCAGTTCTATTCTATTTCCCATTCCCCACAATGGCTAATAGATATATTTGCCTCACTCAAGTCCTTGATCACACACTCACATCTCAATCCTCAACATTTATTTAGTTTCCAAATGTTTTCAGGTGCAAACTCCATCCTCTTCCCTCCAGCATATTGTAAGGTAAACGCATGACACGCCGAGACAAGTTTTAAAAGCAAGCATTTAGTGGGAGAGGGCTTCCAGGCCAGGTTCTCTGGTCCAGAGAGGAGAGGGGCCAGAGAAGTCCTGCCCTGGGGTAGGAGGGAGCAGCTTTTATGGGGTTATGTGGGGGTAGGGGTATAGGGTGGGGAATGTTAATCAAATGCTAATTGAGCATCCGAATTAGGGTGCTGGTGCCTAGAACTTTAGGGTGGGCCCTATTCAGAAGGTCTGGATTCCTGGTATCAAGCTGGGGAGTCTCTAGGCAGGCATCCAGCTGGCCCTTTCCCCTCTGACTTAACACATATCTCCAAAGTCTCCTGTTCTTACCTCTTTCTAGCTTGCTAGGAGTAGATATCTTTCTCTTCTCTCAAGCATTCCCCCTACCCCACCCAAACCCTCACCTTTCATAATTACTTTGCCTTCCCCAGCATCCTTTCTACCCCCACATTGGCCTCACCCTTTCCACTGACCCTGAATACTTTCAGATAATTCCCATCCTAAAATTCACTCTCCCCTTGATCCTGCACCCCTCTCAAGCCACTTTCCAATCCATCCCCTTTGCTTTACCATCAAACCTCCTTTTAAAAAATGTTTACTTAATTTTTTTAAATGTTACAAGTTCACTAAAAATCTTGGAAAATACTGAGAAGCTGAAAGAATAAAAATAACTGCTCCCTATAGTCCTATATCTCAGATACAGATGCTATTAACATTTTTTTGTATTGTATTCATTCTACCTCCCAACCCCACTCCGTAGAGATGCTTTATTAAACAGTATGATTACCTTGCAGTTTCAGTGGTCTATCCAGCTACTAAGCTTGTAATTTAATATTATAACACAAATGTTTTCTGCCACTACATAGGACTCACAAACATAATTTGTAATGACTAGTCAGCAAATGGACATACCGTAGTTTACTTAACTATTCTGTCATTGAACATATAGGTGGCTACTACCTTTTCACAATTGTTAGTGCAATGGCAATTGTTCAGCGCAAAACAATTGGGCCCAAAATGGAGCTGATGTTGCTAAGTCCCACATCACCAAAATGAGACTTAATTACAGTCGCAGCTTTCTCAGAAGTCGAATCTTAAAACAGTCAACCAGGAATCACGTGATCAGCACTAATTAGGTAATCTGCCTGCTTGATCTCTGCCATGCCCTAAATGAAAGTAACTTTGTAATAACTAACCCACTGTTTTGCGGAGTATAACATCCTTGTACCTATTCCCTTCTACTTCTCATTCGTTTTGTACAGCTCCTTGGAGCTCCTTTCTCTCTGCTAGATGGAATGCTGCCTGATTTGAATCAACTTTTGCTCAAATAAACTAAAAAACTTTAATATGCCTCAGTTTATCTTTTAACACAACAAACATGATTATGCATAACATTGGCCAATATTTATGAATACTTTCTAAAAGTAGAGTTTCAGAAATAGAACTGGTGTTCCAAAGTAACATGACTATTTTGAGATTATTGGCATTTACTGTCAAATTGCTTTCCAAACAAATTTTACCAATCTACACACCAGAATCAGAGGGTGCCTGCTTTACTGATAATGCCATCACTTGGCATTGTCATTCCCCCGTCCCTTGCAAGTGCTGATTTATAACTGCCTTCATAATTAAGAGATAATTGAATATATTCCTATCACATCTAAATCCACTATACCTTTGTGTTGGCTAGAGAATTACTGTTTAAAAATTAATTACTTGCTAGAAATTACTGTTTGGCTATTGCCATAGGAACATAGGCTACTAACTGTGGAAACAACATTCTAACAAACTTTCTGCTTCTGTACTCCTCATTGCACACCTGACCAGTGGGTTGACAGGTAGTGCATAGAAGAAAAATAGACCTTTGTGTTCAGACAGAATGAAGAATGGGGTTTGGGGCTTAAAAACCCTTTACCTCTACATTTCGGGGCTGCTTAATTTGGGGTCTGCGTACCCCTGGCAGACCCAGCTGGCTGAATAAAGAGTGTGATTCCTGTAACTCACTGAGTTCTGGTGGTCCGTGTGTCTTTTGGGGGCTGGCGGCCACAACACCTTGGCTCATATCCACACCAATATAAAGAAATTACTCCTGAGAATGGTCACCACTGATCTCCTTGTTTGCCAAAACCATCGATTCCCTGATTTGTTTTCTCTTATACTATTTAATTTCTCTGCAATGTTTGGCGCTGTTGTTTGTCCCCTATTTGGAGCTCTTTCTCTGTCTCTACCTCCTCCAGCCACATCTAAAGACAAGTTACTAAGTGATCTTGTTTCACAGCTTCCTCCCTCTGCTGTATTTTTAATCTACCCCACCCCCAAGAGTCTTACACTCTCAGCACATAAATGTACTCATGTCTCTTTCACTTTTTTTTAAAGATTCTTCAAACACACTTCTTCATGGAACTAACTCCTATTCACTCTTCAAAGCTTACCTAAAACATCACCTCCTCCAAGAAGTCTTTGCTAGTTCCTCTTGGCCCTTCCGCCTGCCCAGTCCTGGGAGAGGGGCTAATCCCTAGACTTTCCTCTGCAGTTGGATTTATCGCACTGTATTACAATCTGGGCAGGATGGATACACACACACACACACACACACACACACACACACACACACATACACACACATATAGTTTTTTTTAACTCTTTGTCTTCAGCATCTAGCATGGCGCCTGCCGCAGAGTACTAACTTTGCTCACTGGAGAAAAACAATATACATTAGTTGGATGGAGGGAACTTCTTAACCTCCTAAGTCCTGATCCACATCTGTCCACTGAGAAGCTGAGGAAACCAAACCTGAGACAGTCAAATGAAGACCATTTTCTAGTGTTTTATATACTGCTGGTGTGAATACTATTTTTTATAAGTTTTTGGAGGGCAATATGGCAAATTCTATTGAAAACTTTAACATTATGTCTTTATCCCATTTCTAGGCATTTGAACTAAGGCAATAATTAAGGGTGTGAACAAAGATTCATCCACAAGAATGTTAATTGTAGCACTGTTTACAACAGCAGATAATTGGGAACAATCTACATGCCTATCAAAGAGAATTGGTTTGAATAATTGAATAGACCATCAGTGGACTTCTATTTAGTAATTAAAAATTAAGTTGTACAAGTGGGTTTATTTATTGGTTAAGACGTCCATGATCTTTCCTGGGATTTTTAAAAGCAAGTTATAACATAATAGATACAGTATTATATTCTTTTTATATGAAAAATGTGTATAACAAAAGAAAGTCTAGAAGGATAGCCATCAGCTATTAATTAGTGATACAGTGTCATCTTTTTTACTTCCTTTTTTACTTTTCTATAATGCACGCAGATTGCTTTGATAATATTTTTTAATGAGAAAAAAGTTTAAATAAGTCATAATGACTTCTCTAAGTCCTTCACCCAGTTCCATTAATAGGCATAAATGCTTTGGGACACATGAGCATGTGTCATATGCGTGATCTCAGTCTTGTGAAAAGCGCATGTCCTCATTTTTATTGATGAGAAAACTGAGTGTCAGAGGAAATAAATTATGCCTATGCCTGAAGTCACACAGCCAGTGACAGATTTCATCCAATAGGTCTACCCAACTGTAAGCTCTGGCTTTTCCACTACACCACTCAGGAGTGCCCACTTTTTAGGCCAGTGCCCACACTGAGAAGGATCAAACCAAATTAGTTCCTGAGAGTATTGTCCTCTTATGTAAGCCCACCAAAGGCCAAGAACTGGATCAAAGCTATCACTGTGTATGTTGGTTTTGACCTGCAGTTAATGAATAACAGTTATCTATCTGAGTATTGACCCAACAAGACCAACAACGAAGGACAACAAATCCCACACACACTTAAAGGGAAGAGAACTGGGTTAGGGGTCAGCCCCTGGCTGAATGCATTGTCTTGGACAGGTCATCTAATTTCTCAGGACTGTGGTTCTGTCATTTAAAGAAAATAGGAGTTGATCTACTTCACATTTAAGAGCACTTAAATCCCTACTGTTCTTCAATTCTGTGATAAAATGAATATCCCACAGCATGTAGGGAGGGCATCTTTTTATGGGAATGGGGACAGGGACAAACATTTCTAGTATCTCAAAGACTCCAGTTCCACCAACCCTCTGAGAGTTTTTTCTTCTTATTTTCAAGATGAGGAAACAGGTTCTTAGAAAAGTTACAGGGACAATTTCTCAACTTTCTAGCAGCTTCCTGTGTGGAACTTCACACTTTTTTCTCTCTACACTCTTTCTTGTTATTTTTAAGAATATGTGATTTCATGATAATTTCTCAGTTTTCTAGAAAACTGGTGAGGGATAAGTTAATGCTTTCTCTGACAGAGAGGCAAAAAGCTGGCACATCTTTTTCCTCTGACAGATTCACACAGGTCTCTGACCAGCTCAGCTTCAAGTCCTTTAGCTTGGGTCGGGAGACACAAGATCTAATCTTTCTTAAAGGAGCATTCCTCAAAGCTTATTTATTCTTTACTTCGTAGAAGAAAAAAAAAAATCTGAGCATTGCAGATTATTGTGCCTATTTAGGAATTCCTAACGGCCTCTGTCTTCTGTTTGCTTTGAATACCTGGATCCTGAGAACTCACACCCAGTACTGCTGGGACACTGCTCAGCATCCCCCATGATTTCTCAACTGTGTTTTGAAAGTAAAGAATATTTAACAAATTTCTTAAACATTAAAACGTGGTAAGGTCATGCTCATAATTTAGAAACAAGGAAAATGACTTCAGAAATCGTATTCTCTGTTCAGTTCTTACTAAGCAGAAGATAATGCTGTAGCAGGGGGAAGGGGCAGAAAATGTAAAATTTCACCCACTCCTTCTCTGCTAACCCACCCTTGTATTCTCAACCCTCTTCCCCAATCTTTTCTCCCTACTGTCTTCCCATCCACTCTTACTCTTACAGCGCCAACAGAAACTGCTCGGTTTTTCTGGTAAGTGGTGATTACCACCAAGTGTTACATCCTGGAGGACAAAACCCTCATTCCTGCCTCTAATGTATTACTGACAGGATTACTTGTTAATTGTCTCTTCTCTGTGCCTCAATAGCATCCACTGCATGTGTATATCAGTCAGTCTTCATTATATGTGAATTTTGTACTTGCAAATTCATCTACTTGCTAAAACTTATTTTTAACCCCAAAATTCATACTTGGGCTACTTTCTCCCTCAATCCTAGACATGCGCAGAGGAGTGAAAAAGTTGAGTCATGTTACAACACGGATAGACCTAGAGGGCACTATGCTAAGTGAAATAAGTCAGACAGAGAGAAAAATACCGTATGATTTCACTTAATACGGAATCTACAGAACAATATAAATGAACAAATGAGACAGAAACAGATTCACAGATACAGAGAATAAACTAATGGTTGCTGATGGGAGGAAGTTAAGAGGACTAGGGGAAAAAGGTGAAGGGAGAAAGAAATACAATTGGTTGTTACAAAATAGTCAAGGGGTTTAAAGTACAGCATATGGAACATAGTAATATTGTAATAACTATGTATGGTGCCAGGTGGGTACTAGACATATCAGGGGGATCACTTTAAAAATTATACAAATGTCTAACCACTACACTGTATACCTGAAACTAATATAAAGTAATATTGAATTTCAACTGTATTTGAAAAAATTAATACATTATTTAATTTTTTAAGAAGTTGATTCACTTGAGACAACTTGAGTTCCTAGTTAAAGTCACACAAGGTGACTCTGCTTCTTGCTTCAGTGTTCATGCTGTAAACACATATATTTTTTGAGGTATATTTAGTGTCCCATTTTTCAGAATTTTTTTTGGTGATTTCAATATTTAAATGGCCCTCAAGCACAGTGCCAAAATGCCATGTAGTGTTCCCAAAAGCAAGAAGGCTGAAAATGCATGTGTTAAGTACACTTCCGTCAGGCATGAGTTATAGTGTCCATGACTTCAATGTTAATGAACTAAATATATGTTAAATAAACTGTCTTTAAACAAAAATGCATATCAAACAAGGTTATGTATCATTGATCAGTTATTGAAAATGTGACCAGAGGCTCAATGGTCACACACATGTGCATGCGGGAGCACGCGCACACACACACCCCCTTATAATATTTTCTCCTCACAAACATCTCTTCTCTAGACTACATGTGCTTGCTTTATGGTTAGGGATCCTTTATTATTTCTATGTCAATATCCCCTGCTAATTAGTACCTGGTACATACATTGCTCAGCAGGAGTTTAATAAATGAAGCATAAATGACTATCTTCTAAAGCTGTTTGAAAATCCCAAGTCCATTGGACACCTCCCATAGGCCTAAATCTCTACTCAGGTTGTTTCCTCAGTCTCTTCAAGGTGATCAGTGTAGAAGCTGTCAAGAGAAAATTATTTGTAACAACACTAACTGAATAAAGCAAATGCCAGCTTTATAGCTTTAATTTTTTCCCCTGTGCACCGCCATTCACACCTATTAATTATAACAGGAGAAAGCCTTGGGCTCCCTGGCCCAAGAGATTGATGACGTATAATCAAAGAACTGTGTTCAAATTACCCACATTAGTTCTCTTTTTTCTTTCAACTGTGTCTGATATTCATTTTAAAAACAGCTTCATTTGTTTCTGTTTGCATTCTATGTAGTTTTCCCCCCAGCTTTATTAAATTAATTTTATTGTTTTGAGTATGTAAGATTATTTTGAGTGTGTGTGTGGTGAGAACATTTAAGATCTACTCATTTGGCAACTTTCAAGTATACAATACAGCATTGTTAACTATGGTCATGTGCTGTACATTATTAGATCCTCAAAACTGATTGAGCTAAAACCGGACTTTGCACCCTTGGACCACTGTCTTCCTCTACCCATCACATTCAGGCTAAATCCAAAAAAAAAAAAAAAAAGCAACTGAATTGTGGCTGAGCTTCCACTGAAAGAAAATGTGCCACAATTGTAGCTCCTCCATGAAAATGGGTCATGCAATAAAGTTCTGGTTCTGCTAATTTGGCAGATGTTACCACACATGGGGAATTGGAAAGGACGCATGCTTTTGGTGACACAGTCATCACATGGGGATGTAGATACTTCCCAACAAGACTTGATGAGGATTAAGTATAAGTATCTTGTACTCGGCAGTGCTGGCATACAGCAGGCTCTTGGCAGTGTTAATTCCCTTTTCTTGTTTGGTCAGTGTATGGACAGGCAACCAAATTTTATAGCGTGCCCAGTGTCTCTTGCCCCATAACAGGAAAATGACAGAGGTAGAATTTAAACCCGAGTCTGATCCCAGAGACTGGCCTGTTGCCCCTGCCATCTCTTCCAGGGCTCCCACACTCTGCAATGTAGAAGCCTGGCTCAGGTTGAGACTAAGTTGAAACCCAGATCCCTGGGTGGTGGGGAACACTGGCCATCATATTGGATTTGAGGAGTGATGTCTCCTGAAAATGGAGTAATGTCAGATAAAGAGAAAGGTAGGAATGCCTTCATGTCAGAATTGAAAGGGCTCTCAGAAATTGTGTGTTTCTAAACCTGATTTCACATATGAGGAAACTAGGCTTCAGAAAACTTACACCTCTTGCCCTTGATCACACAGCTAAGACTGAATCAGAACATTGGGTCAAAGTCGGCTTTACTATTCCATCAGTGTTTAATTCCTTTTTAATCTGATTGATTGAGTCCCGCCTTTCATTTCAGTTGCATATCCTCAGGCCTTGGGCAATCTTTGGCCCCTCTCCTTTCCTGTACCCTCAGTCCTTTCCAACTCTATTTTGATCATAACTCAGCCCTGTGAATGTTTTCTTACTCACTGGCTGCAAATATTTGTTGCACCCCAGAATTTGAACTTCTAGCTTCCATACCCATTTTGGTTTTCACAATCACTTTCCCAGTGTTACTCCTGTTTGAAAACCATGCCTAATGCCTATCTCTAAGGAGCTATGATCTTTACACTTGGATTTGTAAATCAAAACTCAAAAACTGTTCAGTTGCTTGTAAAAATTAGGGGCTGTATCTTATTATTCTAATTAGTTTTATTAACCCTCAATTCCAGAGAGCCCAACACAATTCTTGGTGTTTCAGAGGTGCTCAATGAGTGCTTGTGGAATTTCAAGTAACTATCATGATTATACTTATAACTATAGCTATTGTTATGTGCTAAGTGTGGGTCTAGCCCACCCTGTACATAATCTCTTATGAGGCAGGTTCTACGATTAGCCCATTTTACAGATCTGGCTACTGCGGCTTATAGTGGTTAAATGACTTTCCAAGCTTATTCAGTTGGTAATTAAAAGAGTTGTGATTAGGCTATTACTATAATGTTTGGTCTAATAAAAAGAGTTCTAAACTAGAAGGATTCTGTATTGGTTCTGCCACCAATTCATTTATCATTTTTGTTTAGACACTCCACCTTCCTAAACCTCTGTTTTCTCACCTGAGAAATGTGGTGGTTGCAGTCACTAAATTCTCATTGAGGTACTTTGCAGTGTCTATACACCACCACCAAGTGACCTACAATGCCATGACTCAGCTCTTCAAAAGCTTGGTTATTAAATGAGGAAAACTATTTTCCATTCAATTTTTTAATAAAATTTTAAATTATATCACAATAGCTAACTACAGTAATTCTTACAGATCATTATATCCAACACAAAGCATTATATTTAAGTTAAGTGTGAAATTAAAGTTGTAAATAAGCATTTAATATTAAATGCCTTGCCTATGTTTTGTTCACTGTTTTCAACCACAGGTCACTACAACCTGAGTTGTGCTTTAGGCTGGAGGGATATTTCTTTCAATTCACTTGGAATATCTTCACTTACAGTCAAAATCTTCATACCTCTGACCAGTTTCTTATTTAAAAACTCACAGATAGACATCCTTTTCTTCTAGTGGAGCAAGTCCAAAACTATGTTTTGTGGGTTAATAGTAAGTATTAGAAATACCTCTCTGATAGTCAGATAAGTTTAGGAAATTGTGGTATAAATAGGCTTCTTTGCCTGAAAGCTTTGGAGAGCCTTTAACATGCTAATGTGTGCTGAAATTTTGTAAGACGTACTGTAAGCTGTAACAACTTATTTGAGTTGTTCCCAAACTTATTTGAGCATAGAACACTGAAGACAGGGGCAGGAGGTGGGGGTGGGGCTGAGGGGAAGAATGGGATGAAGCACACATCTCATGGACTAAGGTTCTACAGAATAACTTCTGTGATATTCTAACTTAGAAGCGTGTGCATATGTATGTGTGTTTAATGGGAAGTTTTTAAAGATATTTGTGGTTTGTACAGTTCTAATCAGTAGAAATTTTCTGAAACTCCAAGTAGAAGCTAAAAGCGAAAAGTAAGAGTTCCAACCAGTATATTACAGGTCTATATCCCACCTATCAATCGTTATCTATCTCTTAACAATATTATTAGGTTTCAGCCTCCTTATGAGCTTGCTTCCACATAGCTCCAAAGAAGGAAGTGTAGATTTGGAGTATGATGTGAGAACTATTGATACGCCATTTACTTTTTCTTAAAACTTAAATGAAGCTTTTGTTTTAAAATAAATAAATAAATAAACCTAAATGGGACTTTAGACCACTTTCTAGCTGGACCCTAAAGTGCTTCAGGAATCTCACTGGCGTTTCACAAAGGTGATGTGGAGTTAGAGCCATTTTCCTGGTTTAAGAATGGTGAACACGGGAGGTCAGGCAGGAAGTCTGAATCCACTGAGCACCACTCGCACTGTGACCCTGGGCTCCAAGCCTGGAATAACTATTAGTGTGGCTGAGGATATAGGCTGATAGGGAGGTGCTAGGGGAGATGGCAGAACATGCCAGTCTGCAGATTCTGATTCCGGTGAAGTCTTGGATGCAAACTAGAATCCAATCATGACCTCCTAGGAGCCTTGACCCAAGTGTTTATTATGATTTCTTAGGAAAATGGTTAGGAAACTTAAATTTGCTCACATGTACACATAAGTATGAGATTGCTCAGGGGTCTAAGGTTACAAACATTGGCAAATTCCATCCAAAGTACTGACTCAGGAAAATCCACATTTAGATTTCAAGGAGATAGAATGGGGCATTGTCTTTCATATCCTGGTCACCGGTTCAGATTATGATTAAAAACTACTCAGGCTGGTTTTACAGAGCACTATATAAGCAGCCCATCCCCTCGGCTCTACATACTGACCTGTCCTGGGTCTTGTTCTCTACAGAATGGGTCTGCTCCTACCTCTGGTGCTCTGCTCCCTGGCCACATTCTACACAGTGGAATCTCTGCCCCAGCAGGACCTCGGCCTCTCGCCTCTCCTCTCCCATGGCTGCAGCGACTCAGATGTGCTGGCAGTGGCAGGCTTTGCCCTGCAGGACTTGAACAGCGACCGAAAAGATGGCTACGTGCTGAGCCTCAACCGAGTGAGCGATGTCCGAGAACACAGACAGGCAAGTGACAGTCCCCTAACTGGGGCAGCTGTTTGCACAAGCTGCAGAGGACAGTCAGGAAATGGGAACCCAGAGACAAATGTTGGTGCTTTGCAAACCGGAGACCTGCTGAGACCACTCTGCTCTCCTCTGCTAGGGTGAGCTATGAGCCCTCATTGTTACTAGGATCAAGTCTTAATAATGTCCTACTCTGACACTTGTCCAGTGTTCCACAGTTTATAAAAAACCATCAAAAACATTACAGGCTTTGGCTCTGCCATAAACCAGAGAATTTTTCAGTCGGTCTTTAGCGGTTTCTGCTTCATGTGGGGTGTGGCACATTTCTCCCCTCCTTCCCGCAGGATGGTCTGGGGTCTGTGTTCTATCTCACACTGGATGTTTTAGAGACTGACTGCCATGTCCTCAGCAAGAAGGCGTGGAAGGGCTGTCAGGCGAGGAGCTTTCATCAATCGGTAAGTGCTTGTGTCCAGCAGTTCTAACGGAGAAACTAGATGTCCTCTGTCTACAGAGTAAGACTTTCTCAATGTGTGCCATCTTTGAAATGTCCTTTATACTCACTCTCTTGGGCAATGTGCCCGGGGTGGTTATTCCCATTTCAAAATGGAGTTTAATCAGAGGAATTTCTGAGAGTCTCATTGGGGTTATGACCCCAGATTTGAAAAGTTGCCCCAAATGTTTTTCTACTTTTAAGACCTTCCTATAGGTTCCAAGTCATTGTTTAAATTGTGAGAAAAAGATCTAAGGGGTAGCTCTCTGGATGTATTTGAGGAAGACTATAGAAATAATGAAGGGAGAGCTTTCATATTTGTTTTATTTTGCCTTGTTTTGTTTTAATGAACACCGGTACAGTTTGAGGCTGAGGAAAGAAAGGGCTTACATGGCATGGGAGCTCTCAGAGGTGTTAGAGAGGGATTTCCTGCAATTGTAGAACTTAAGGGACCTCAGAACTGATCCTTTTAAAGATGACCATTGAAGAGTCTTGAAAATAATATTGTCAAATTTCATTTGATTCTCAATTATTTTATTTCCCTTAATTGATATGAAACTTTATGAATATAGAATTGTTTAAAAGTAAACTATTTGATCACGATATTTTTCTAATCAGTTAACCAAATTTGTCAAACTGCACCTATCTGATCTTAAAAAAAAAATAGTCTTTTTACCCTGTCATGAATTATATTTGTTAAGGTAACACTAGCTGCTATAACATACTCTCTAAAAAGTAAGTACTGATTCCAACATGATTGAAATTTATTTCTCAGTTATGGAAAATTCAAAATGAAAATTCCTGATCAGAAGAGGGGTTTTCTCCAGGTGTGACTTGGAGACCTAGGTTTTTCCACTCTGTGGCTCTAGACTCTGCCACCTTCAACTATGCTTTCTGTGGTCACCATACTCCTCTGATCAAGCTGTAGAAAGAGAAGGAGCATAGATTGCACATGGAAGATCTTCATGGGCCAGACCTGGAAGTGGTTACTCACTTCTGCTCACCTTCTTGTGGTTAGAACTCAGTATATACAGTCACGCCTAACTGGGAGGAAAGCTGGGAAATGTAGTCTAGCAGTGTCCCAGGAGAACGTTAGACTGCTTGATAGTCGGCTGATAGGTTCTCACATTGAAGGCCACAAAAATTGACCAAAATTTGTAAATGATTTCAAAATAAAATGTCCAATTTCATTTTGAGGTCAAGACTTTGTTTCACTATATCATAAACTATGTCTGTTGGTTTCAGGTTTATGGTCAATGCAAAGCAATATTTTACATTAACAAGCCAAGAAGAGTTCTCTATTTGCCTGCTTATAACTGTACTCTTCGCCCAGGTAAGACAGTACTCTGATTTTATTAATTTTAATAAAAGATGAAAAAAGAGTATTAAGTAGGGCTATGCCCAGAATGTATAGGGTTCTCCCATTCTACTTCCTATTCATACCAAGGCCAGGTTCTTAATATATCCAATACTTGCCTCTGCAGCAAAATTCAATTGTACTGCTCTTCTTTCCACATCACCTGCAAAAGTTTATTCTTGAGTACTGCATTAAATCCTAAATTTTTAGTCTGACATAAATGACTTCATCTCTACATTAGTTCTCACTCCCTTTCTAGGTATCTCTGCTATTACTTCTCTGATGACACCAACTCTACCCTTCATCCAACTGGATGCCTCACTATTTTCTGAACATACATTGCACTTTTTCCAGGCTCCGCAAATTGCTTGTCCCTTTCCCTCCACTGAGGATGCCTTCCCCTGAAACTCTCTGCCCTTGGAACCCATATTCATTCCTTAAAGACCACTGCCAGTTCTGCTTTTCCCACAATGTTCTCTATTCAGGAAAGGAACAAGCTTGCTTTCCTATTCTCATTCCTATAAAACTTGAACCTACCTATTCATGGAGTATAGACCATGCACTGCCTTGATTTGAAGTCTCACATCTTATTTCATGTAGAATATTTTATCTCTTCTTTCTTGTTATAACCCTCCCCCAGTTCCTATCTGGTGTAAAGTCTACAATATTGTTGAATAAATGAGTAAACAGACTAAGAATGATGCTGCAACTAATGACATTTCAAATATGCCTGTGCATTCATTCTGGGTCTTTCTTTGGAAAGCAAGCATCCAACACATGGGAAAATAGGATATGCCTACTTGCCAACCTGTTATTGCTTGTGTCTCCCCAGGTGGATCTTTTTCAAGTACAGATTCTGATTACACAGATCTGGGGCAGGGCCCACGAGTCTGCATTTGTAACAAGCTCCAGGTCATAACAATGCTGCTAGTTACTTTGAGGGACAAGGCAGCAGAGCAAATATTGTATTAGTCACAGTTTCCTGGTTGTGGAAAATAAAAATTACTTGAATAAATTAGAGAACAGCAGCTAATAAAACAGGTCAGGACTCAAATGGAATTCATAGGTACTGGAGGTGTGGTAGATCAGGAAGTGACATGGGAATGGTGTGGGAAGTGACAAGCTGTAGATATAACTCCATCATAGTGCACCCAAATACACCCACCTAAACACACAGTTGATCAAAACAGTGTATTTACTCTGCAAAAACAACTTGCAGACAAGTTCTCTATCCTGAATTTTATGCTAGTTTTGCCACCCCCAGCTCCTCTCAGTCAGAAATTCTAGCTGTACCATTAGAGTGATTAGTCTATGCAGTTACACAGTGATCTGATGAATTTTTGCTTTCTGGCTCACTTGCATTTTCTAACCAGAGAGGGTGTAATTCCACCTATTATGTTATTAATTAATTAATTAATTCATTCATTCAACCATCATTTTCTAAGCACTTACCATGTATTATATATTATCTCAGGTGTTGGGGACTAAAGGTGAATTAGACATGACAATAATGAAATCCCAACCTTAAGACACTTGCTTCACAGGGGCAATGATGATGGAAGATATCAAGCTACTAATTGGGAAAAAAGTTTTTACATCATTATGAACATATATACTTTGTGTTTTTGAACAAAATTTCTAGGATAAATAAATTTGTGTCAGGTAAAAAAATCTTGCTTTGATTTTTTTGTAAATTATGAAAGTAATACATGCTCATTGCAGAAAACTCACTACTAGCAGCTAAGTTTTCTTCCAGACAATACCATCCTTGCTGAAACTGAGTATTAACTTTAGTTTCTCAATTCCTGCTTCTGTTGTGGTCATACAATATAGGATTAAACTCATTAATGAGTTTTGTTTTCAAACTGCTCTCTTTGACATCAACAGTTTCTCAAAGAAAGATTCACCTAATGTGCCCTGACTGCCCTAGCCCTGATGACTTGTCAGATCCCAGAGTCCTGGAAGCTGCCACTGAGTCTCTTGCAAAATACAATAATGAGAACACCTCGAAACAGTATGCTCTCTTCAAAGTCACCAGGGCTTCTAGCCAGGTGAGGTCAAAATGCCCAGTTATACCACCAAAGTGTCTCATGACTGATGCTATCGATTTCTAAACTGAGAGGAGAATGTTAAGGTACTTTTTTGATTAAAACCCAAAAGCCTTTCTTCACTCCCTACTTTGGTAGACCTGATGCACATTCAATCATGTTTCGGTTTCTGAGTTATTCCATGGTATTTCCTTTTGTTATGGGATCTGATTTTACTTCATTGTTCTTAAGGGAACAATGGAGATGAATTTATAGTCTCCTTGAATTATTCTATGTAGGTTCACTATTTACTGCTAAATTCTCATATCAAATTGACCATGGACCTTTTAGCAAGTCAATTTCTGCTCTATGTTAAGGCCTGGAGTAGATTTTCAATTTTATGGATTAGAGGAAGTGGAGGCTCATTTGTATTTGAATTATGTTAATATTCATTAGACAAAAAAAAGCTAATTGAAAAACTAATCTAAAAACAAATCTACATGAGGAAAAATAAGCTTGTCCAAGGGAAGCTTTTCAGAACCCATTCAAATCATTAAGAAGGGAAGAAAGGTATGCTGGTTATATTTTCTAAATAACAAAATCATAACACATGGTTTGATCGCGATAGGAAGTATAGAGGCAACAGGAGACCTGTGTTGATAATGACTCTGAGATGTATAGTTTCTGTGAATATAATGCTGCCAAACCTCAGTCATTTCTCCACATGGAGAGGTTTAATTTTTGTTTCTCAACTCTTGTCTCATATCAGTGGGTATTTGGCCCTGCCTACTTTGTGGAATATTTAATCAAAGAGTCACCATGTACCAAATCCGAGGCCAGCAGCTGTACACTTCAGCTCACTGACTCTGTGGTAAGTATTCCTGAATGTCTTCATAATTAATTATTTGATTCACAGGTCATCTATATGTATTTATTGAAAGTAAATTATACATGAGGTGTAGTAATACACAAGATACTTTTCTTCCTCTCAAAGAGCAACTGCCTAGTTAGAGATTGTGCTGGCCCGGATGCAATAATGTTTTATTGTCAGTGCAATTTTCATCAACAGTGTTATGCCTTTGCAGAAAATGATCATAGGAGGCTATAAAATAGCTTCTCGACCATTTGGCTAAGATCAAATGTAGAAGGCTATAAAATATAGACAAATCTCAGCAGTTAGTGATGGTCCTGCTTTTATCTGAACAAATTTAGTTACATTTGGAATGCAGCATGGTGTTCCATTCCTTGGACCACTTTTTAAGAAGGAGTGCCAAAAAATGCATCTAGGATGGGAAGGGTGACTTCCCATCTGAAACACACCTGATGGTAATGCCAATTGGCACAATGTGTTGTAACACAATTGGGCAAAATGCATTCAGAGCCTTTTCTCCACTTAGTAACTTGTTTGTAACAATAGCTTTATAAAGATATAATTCACACACATAAAATTCACCCTTTTAAGGTATACAATTTACAGGCTTTTTTTCCCCCACTGGTATATACACAGAGTTGTGCCACCATCACCAGTGTCTAATTTGAGAATATTTCATCATCCCCAAAGGAAACCATATAGTCATTAGCAGTCATTCTCCTTGCCCCTCATTCAAGCCCCTGGAAACTTACTTACTATCTTTATGCCTTTGTCTTTTTCTGAACATTTTATACAATGAAATCATACCAAATGTGGCCTTTTAAATCTGTCATCTTTCATTTAGCATTATGTTTTTAAGGTTTATCTATGTCATAGCATGTATAAGTGCTTCATTTCTTTTAATAGTCAAATAATATTTCATTAAATTATACAATGTGTTGTTAAGCTATTCATCAGTTGATGGATATTTGAGTTACATCCCCATTTGAGCTATTATGAATAATGCTGCTATGAACATCTGTGTATATGTTTTCATTTCTCTTGGGTATATACCTTGGAGTGGAATTGCTGGGTCATATAAGAACTTTATGTTTTCCCTTTTGACTAACTTCCAATCTGTTTTCCAAAGTTACAATGCCAGTTTTATAATCTCATCAAAAATATATGAGGGTTTCAATTTTTCCACATATTTGCCAATACTTATTATGTTTTTTTTTTTAATAGCCATCTTACTGACTATGAAGTGGTATCTAATTTTGCTTATTATTCTCATTTTCCTCATGGGTAGTATGTTGAACATCTTTTAATGTGCTTATTGGCCATTTGAATATATTCTTTGGAGAAATGTCTATTCAAATCCTTTGTCCATTTTAAAAATTGTATTATTTATCTTTTTGTTGTTGAATTGTTTTTTTTTTTTTACAGATTCTGGATACAATCCTCTCATCAGATATATGATTTTCTTCCATTCTCTGGGTTATCTGTTCATATTCTTCATGCTGTTCTTTGATGTACTAAGTTTTTTATTTTGATGAAGTCTTATTTGTATATTTTTTCTTTTTTTGAATGTGCTTTTGATGTCATATCTAAAAAACATCACCTAATCCAAAATCACTACAATTTACTTTTATGTATTCCTCTAAGAGTTTCATAGTTTTAGCTCTTATATTTAGGTCTATGACCCATTTTGAGTTAATTTGTGTATATGATGTGAGGTAGGAGGTCCAACTTCTTTCTTTTGCATGTAGATATACAGTGGCCCCAGATTATTTGATGTATGTCTTTGCATATTAAGTGTGTCTCTCAAAAGCCTTTTGTAAACAGTCAATCAAAATAGTCTCAGTTTTCTTAAAGAATAATTTGGAAAACATCTTCACCTTATTTTGTGGGATTTTTCTTTCTCACTTGTCAATGACATCTTGGGCAGATTCCATAGCTTTCTGGTTATTTTCAGGGAGAGGAATAATTTCACATGGAAAATTAAAATTTACTTTCAGGTATGAAAAAATTCTATTTAGTTAATTCTGAATCAAAACTTTTATCTTGTATTCAATACAATGCTTTTTCTTCTCTGTAGCTCAAGCCTTACCTGGAGCTTAATATCAAATGTGGGGAAGGTGTCAAGATCTTTCTTTCACTCTTTCTCCCCTTCCTGCAATCTTTTGCTTAATTCTGTATCTTCGAAGTTCTAAGAAAAATGAAAGGATTAGGGAAAAGAGTACAAAGTCTTACATAACTGAACATGCAGTCATAGTTTTCTCTTGGTCTATACTGGCTCTCTATGAGACAGGCTCCAGTGCTGGTTTTCTCAGGTGGTACAGGTGTGAATTCATCCAGAGGTCTTGTCCTGGTAGGATAATGTTTTCTCTAGCTGACTCCTTGGAACCACCCCTTTTCGGATTTAGCTCATATCTATCTGGAATTCCCTTGGGTGGGCACCTTCGTACTATCTATGACATTTGCTTGTCCTATGGAACCCTCACACGTTATTACTATGGCAAACAGTGGAAATGGGCTTCTCTTTGCTGCCCTTTCTCCTTACTCTACCATAGTAGGCTGCTTTTTCTAAGATCCTGCTCTTAGAATGCTCTGAGTGAGAAGCAGATCCCAATCTCCATAATTCATATGTCTCTAAACTTTAGGGTTCACATGTTAAGCATATTCTCCAACTCCCTCTTTGTAGTCCACTCTAGTTTCAGCAGTATTTAGCTTCAATGTTTAAACAGAACAAATGAGATTCAATCTTGTGTGTAACAAAAGAGAACTTGTGAAATAACACAGAAGAATATTAGCCATTATAAAGACGATAGAAGACTATTTAATGTTATAAAAGGATAGTCACAGTATAATTTTAAGTGACAAAAGAGAATTAGAAAATTATATGTGTAATCCTATTTTTCTAAAAGAATATACATATACATATACATACATACATACATACATACACACACACACACACACATAGAAAAAAAGATTAGAAGAAAAGAAATTGAATCATTGTAGGAAACAGGTATCTTTCTGCAATTGCAGGTCTTTTTTTAAAAAAAATCCAGATTCTAAAAAATCATTACACTATAATAACAATATAATAAGAAAACAAAATTATTTTATTTTTTAAATAAAAAGAAGTTGAAGGAGCTGAGAATGGTTTCATCTGAGAGGAGTAAACTCAGATGGATGCTGTATGAGAATTGAAAACCCAAAGGTAGAAGTAAGGCCAAGAGGTAGATGTTTCTATACACACAGATTTCTGCTAAATATAAAAAATTTTCTTATAGGATTTGTTCCTCAAGAAGTCCTGAGTTTCCCATCACTGAAGGCAATTTAGCCTTGTTTAGCTGATTACTCGTAGGAATAATCTAGAGAGAATCAGCTCAGAGCCTGCCTATCGTGTGGTAGTACCATAGAAATATTGATTGGCTATGTGTCCACATAAGTAGAAAGCAAGTTGATTTCTATTTACAATTATTGATAGTGTAATACTCAAGCAACCTTTTATCCTCTCTCATTCTGTTTTTTGTTTGTTTGTTTTTTTTAGCCCGTTGGTCTTTGCAAAGGTTCTCTGAGTCAAATATATTCAGAAAAGTTTGTCTCAGCGACTTGTGACTTTTTTGAATCACAGGTATTTTTCAATCTAATTGTTTGTCTTTCTGAGAAGAAAAGAACAGATTATTTGCATTTTAGATGCTCCAACCCCGCCCTCTCCTTTTATTTTCCTCGGATCCCTGACCACCACTTCACTTAGGCTGCCCTGAGGTCACACTCACAGGATAGCTGGTTGATGACCTATTACTTTTAGTTTTAGTCACAACGTGGTCCTGCAGAATAAACAAGACCCCTTGAGAAAGAGGGATGTACTTAGTCTGGATGGTTCAGGCCTCTGAGAAAATGAATTTGGTCTCCCAAAGACTTTTACCCTGAACCATAGGGAGAAGCTGTTTTCATGGAAATATCCAGTCCTTTTCTAGAAGTATCTATTAAGCACTAACTATGCAACAGCCTGGTATAGTTGAGAGAGTGATTAAGACAGGCCACGTGGGTTCCAGTCCTGCTCTGCCACCTGCAAGTCGTGTGACCATGGGCAAGTTCTTACCTCTGTGAATCATGGTTGCCTCATCTATGAATAGGATTATGATGCCTACTTCATTCAGATCTCTTTGAGAGATAAGTGAGAAGACCTGGATAAAGGGCACTGTATTCGGCCTGGCACAGAATAAAAAGTGGCTGGTGCTGCTTCCACTATGAGGAGCAGAGAGACAGCTCTCTGGGGCCTTTAATAAGCCATTTACTCTTTCTGGACCATTGTCCGTTTATGAATCTGTGAGACTTGCAGTCAAGCTTCTACAGGTCTTGGTTCTCCCTGGCCCTACTCTGTTGTGTTTTATAACCCTTTAACCAGAGGCCCATCCCTCTAGCTCGTCCCCCTTTGAAACATTCCATCAGGAAGGCACAGAATAACTTAGTGTGGTAACAGGCATGGCAGGGATTTCCCTGGGGTGACATTTCTTTATCGAAAGTGTTCTTATTTCAGGCTTCTACCCTTGGAGATGAAAACTCTGCTGATAACCAGGGACTTGCAAACCTACCCAAGGTGGAAGAGCCCCAGCAGAAAATCACAGCCCCTACCGACTCACCTTCCAAAGCTCTGCCAAAAGGATCTGTCCAATACCTCCTTGACTTGGATGATGAGAAGCCCGAAGGTTCTCAGGAAAAAGGCCCTGTAGAGGCCTTCCCTGTGCAACTAGATCTAACCACGAATCCCCAGGGAGAAACTCTTGATGTCTCCTTCCTCTTCCTGGGGCCTATGAAGGAGGAGCTGGTTGTCCTGCCTTTCCCAAAGGAAGAAAAACGCTCTGCCAATTGCCCAGGACCAGCCCAGAGTGCTCACCCTCTTGTTCTCCCACCATAAGAACCACATAGAGAATTCCATGTGGATGCAGTGCCCCCCACCCCATGAGAAATGGTGGGGAAGAGAGATGAAAAGTTTCATCATAGAGAATAGCTGATAAAGTGTGTATTTTTTACTCTTCTTCATCTCATCATGTTGGCTAGAAGTGAAAATGGGACTAAATCCTCCACTTGAACATTGGTTGTATGCCTTCTATATTAGCTCAGGTCTCATTCCATGGATAAATTCCTTTCATGTCTTTTACTGCTACCTTTCTAATGGTTTTTGACTTTTAACTAAGTGTCTTTGATATAGGGCCTGCCATCTTTAGAAATGCCCTCCTCTTTATGGACAAGAGTATACTATGTCTCTTTTGATCAAAATGAGATGGAAATTGAAGGATACCAAGAGACTAGGATTCATCACAGAGTTTCACTTCCTTTATTCCATAATTATTTCAACACCAAGTATTAATCAGATATTGTCTGCAGAGCCTTCAACGTGAAGGTGGATTTTTTTTTTCTTACCTGTCTGAATAGGCTCCAAGCCCAGAACTTGATAAATTCACTTAGCAATGGGGGTAGATGGAAGAGACAGTTGCCTGTGGCCTGAATCTGAGACTGGGAGGAATCAGCCATCGTTCCAAGTTAGGAAGCTTTCTAGCTTCTTTAATAGTTTTGCTCAGAGAAGAAATTAGTAACCCAGATAATATTCTTTCCTAATTTTTCCACTTAAAAAAAAACAAATGTATACAACATATATGTAATATTACCTATGTGATATATATTATGTATATATACATATATACACACAAACATGTGTGATACATACCAATATATACACACACATATCTTTTGAAATATGACAGTTGTTTTGGGCTGAATTGTGACCACCAAAATTTATGTACTGAAGTCCTAAACCTCAGGACCTCAGAATATGACTGTATTTGGATATGGGATATTTAAAGAGGTAACTAAATAAAATAAAGTCATTAGGGTGGGCCTCATCTAATATGACTTGTGTCTGCATAAGAAGAGGTGATTAGGACACAGATGAGCACAGAGAGAAGACCATGTGGGGACACAGAGAGAAAGTGGCCATCTATAAGCCAAGGAGAGAGGCCTCAGAAAAAATCAACCCTGCAACACCTTGATTTCAAACTTGTAGCATCCAGAATTGTGACAAAAACTAATTTCTGTTGGTTAAGACACCCAGTTTGTGGCACTTTGTTATAACAGTCCTAGCAAACTAATGCCACAGAGAACATAGGGATTTTGTGAGTATAACCATTATCCTCTATTCTAGTAGCTGATTTTTTTTTAAAAAGCCTCACAGGCCTTAACATAATTTGCTTAAGAGCTATAGACAATGTTTACACCATATTATTCTTATCTGCTTCCTGTAAGAAAGAAAACTAATTAAGTGGGGTGTCATGTGGAGTCTTAAATTCAGTTTCAATCAATGTCTGGCAGTAGACACAATTTTACTCAGTTCAACTAAAAAAACTTTAGTGAAGGTAGTGAAGCCTTGTAGGCCTAGTTAAGGGAACAAGGGATGCTGAGGCACCTGGAGAATAGCAAGAAGGCTTTATCACTCGGCCTGAGAATGCTGAAGGAGGGGACTTAACCAAGCCCAGGGGAGCTGGACCTACTGGAGAAGGGGCCTGCCACCTGGCAGGAAACTGCTCTAATGGAGAGATGCAGTCACTGCCAGATCCAAGTGCTGAAGCAGAAAGGACAGGGAATGAACATTCTGACCTCTCCCTTTTTCCATCCCTCCAATCTCCTCCTCTCATTGGCTCTTTAACCTAGTAGTAAACTAACCAGGAGGAGAGCCTGGGTTACTCAATTCACATGAGTCTGACTCCTGAGACAGCCAGGAAGAGAAAGGCAAAGAATAAACCTGGGGACAAATGGGATAACCACTGTGAGTCCCATGTAGGGGATTTCCCCTTAGGTGTTCCAGAACATCCTATTACACTAAAAAAAAAAAAAAGAGGGGAACGAAAGAACCCTAGACTTTGTGTCCTCTTTGTGTTTCTTTTGTGTGGACAAGGGCACCATCAACAGAGATAGAGGATTCAGGAGAAAAAGCCAATTTGATGAAGTTGCTGAGTTATTTATTAAATTCAAACTTTATTAAATTCAAAGAGAGTATTGCCATTCACACTTACAAAGTCTTTTTCAAGTTTCTGTCAATGTTGACTCTTGCTCTCTCTTCAAACTTTCTCAAGTGGACATTGTTCCACATTCTCCAGATCCTTTTCCTACCCTTGGATGATTTCCCCTAAGCCTTCGGGTTACTTGTGGACTCATCTCTTAGATCTTGTTACTCTAGCTTTGGATCTTTGATCTTCTTTTCTTACTTTACAAACTCCATACAGGCAAGCTAATCCTATAGTCTTGCCAATAGACTCAAATGATGTTATTATTAATCACTTAAAGTCCTTGTATGCAAATAATCAGTGGTTTACAAATTGCTAACATCAATCTTCTATGTTAAAACTTTAAGAGTCGGGCATTTCAAGTTATGTGGTAGTAAGAGTTCTCTTTGATGAATCTTTAAAAGTAACTTCTTCAACAATCAGAAGATGAACAACCCAATTTAAAAATGGGCAAAAGATTTGCACAGACACTTCATCAGAAGAGATATAACATGGCAAATGAGCATATGAAAAGATGCTCCACATTATGTCTCATTAGGGAATGGAAAGTTAAAGCAATAATATGATACCCACCTATTTGAATGGCCAAAATCCTGAACACGAACACCAAATTCTGGCAAGAATGTGTAGTAATGGGAAACTCTGATTCATTGCTGTTGGAAATGCAAAATGGTTTGGCCACTTTGGAAGACAGTTTGGCAGATTTTTACAAAACTAAACATACTCTTAATCATAATAGCCAACAATTGTTCTCCTTAGTAATTACCCAAATGTGTTGAAAACTTATATCCATTTAAAAACTTGCACATGGATGTTAAACTCTATTCATAATTGCCAAAACTTGAAAGCAACCAAGATTCCTTTCAGTAGTTTAATGGATAAACTGTGATACATACAGATAATGGCATGTTATTCAGCACTAAAATGAAATGAGCTATGAAGCCATGAAAAGACATGAAGGAACCTTAAATGCATATATTACTAAGTGAAAGAAACCAATCTGAAAAGGGTACATATCCTATGATTCCAACTCTGTGACATTTTATAAACGAGGAAACTAAGAATTAGAGAAGTTTCATAGCTTATCCAGGCATCACATATAAAAGAGTACAGAGTTGAAATTCAGATTTGACTTCAAAGCAGCAGCCTCTTGGTCATTCTATTTTACTTGAATTCAATTTCTTTTATGGTGTTAACCCTTTAACTCATTACCTCCCTTAAATAATGCAGCTACTGAGGAGTTCTAGTGTCATGATCCAAAGAGAGGGACTGATGGTGAAAATTTCTGGCTGAGATAGGCAGGCAGGTGAAGGAAAATACTTTTCACCCTACCCCCCCACACCAATGGAGGCAGTGTTTACAGTCAAAAACACACTTTGGATCTGCTATCTACTAGAAATATCCAGATTTGTGCAGATCACAGTTTTGCCCACTCACCAGTGGCATGTCTCAACTTTCTGTCGCCAGGACCCATTAATCATTTACAGCATGTTGACAGACATTTTAACCAGGGGTCAAGGTGAATATACCCAGTTATACAACACAAATATATAAAAACTTTGTTTAATCAACAGTGTGTGCAGGTGTGTGTTTTAGAAAGCCTGCATAAAATTATCTGCTGTGGTATGCCATAACAAGAAATCGTTTTCACATTCTAACACAATGAAGGTATTCACTGCAGCTCTGCTTTTAATCTTTTCGATCATGCTGCAGTATTCCTGTGCTGTGAGTCCCACAGACTGCAATGCTGTTGAGCCCCTGGCTACAAAAGCAATTGACCTGATCAATATAGGACGTCGGAATGGCTACCTTTTCCAGTTGCTACGGGTCGCTGATGCCCACTTGGACAAACTGGTGAGGAATTGCCAATGGCAGAGCTGAGTTGGGAGACCATGTGCCAGGAGCCAGTATGACTCTAGCCCTTAAGCCTAATGCTTCGCACAATGCAATGGCTTTAGTCAGGGTTTTCTATTTAATTTCTGCTACTGTCCTAGACTATTTTTTTTCTTTCAAACTAACATTTGTTATTAGTATGTCCTTAACTATGAGTCAGTCTGTAAGTACTTAAAAGCACTGATGCTGAGCCCAAACGAATGCTAAGTACTATAAGAGAAAAATTATAGTAAACTGTGGGCCTTGCCACCAAGGAAATAATAATCAAGTTCAGGAATAGAGAGAGGCGAGGACAGTACTGCACATATAGATTGAACTTGTGATACGGCTGTCATCACTTGTAATTATAAGCTTACGCTTTCAACACCTCTACCCAAACCAACACTGCTATTTGGTGATTGCTTTTTAAAGCTTGTAGACAGAAACAGCATCATGATGAGTTACAAAAGAACATTTGAAAGTAACTCTTTGAAGCTGTTTATTCACATAAATAGATCAAATGATACAAAGGTAGACATCTGCAATGATTTGGAGAAGAGTAGGAATTCTGTTTAAGAAATAAAGAGATTGTTTTTACTCACCTGCTTTCTTGGCATTCCTCAGGAATTTGTGACCGTCTATTATTTAGTATTAGATGTGAAAGAATCTGACTGTCCAGTCCGATCCGGGAAACACTGGGATGACTGTGAGCCAGCTGTTTCCAGACGTCCATCTAATATAGTAAGTGAACATTGTACCATCTCCTCTTCTTGTCATTCTTGACTTTTGTCTGCTCCGCTTCCTCAGGGTAGCTGTATGTATCCGCTAACACAGCAAAAGAGTAAGAGCAGCTCCTGCCTTTTGACTCATAAGGATTATGTTGACCTTGAGTATAATATTCTCTTGAGAGTCATACCTGGGAATCCAATTTGAAATAAGTCAGTGGGGCTGTGGTTCCATGGGATAGCATGACCAGCTGTGAGACCTTGGGCAAATCACCTAATGTCACTAGACTTCTATATCCTCAGCTGTAAAATAAGAGAATGGGCTCAGAGTAGATAAACTCCTAAGGTCCTTCCTGGATTTGACTGGCTATGGGTCTAGGAACCTATGAACTTGTAATTGTGTCCCATTAGCAAGAATGGCCAAAAGGGTTTGTTGCAATTACCATGAGGAATGGGGTATTTGGCACATTGCACACAGGTACTCTGACCCCAGGTTCTCTGCCACAGGAGGAGAACAAAATTATGAATAAACACGGATCTAAGATTTCATGTTTCAGAAAATAAGACATTTACATACTTAAGAGTTTCAGCATTTTTTCTCCTTTAAAATGTTTGGGATATGTCCATGATCCATTTAAATAGTTTCTCTCTAGTTCTCATGAGGGTTTTAGATGTCTATAGCATCCAACACAAAGAAACAGATTTAAAAATTACAGGTTTTGAGACAGGATTTGTTGAGAAAAACCACAAGTAAATTTTAAATGGACAGTAGGAATATGTCATATCACTTTTTTTTTTTTATATTCAACCTGAGTAAAGCAGTATGCAATAACCAACCCCTCTTTCTTATAGGTGATCGGACAATGTAAGGTAGTAGCTGCCACACATTTGAATGACTCTCAGGATCTTAGAGTGAATGACTTTAACTGCACCACAAGTTCTGGTATGGTAATCTGTTAAAATGCTACTTAATTCTAGACTAATATAGAATTCAGTTGTACTGTGGTATTTGTTATATAATAATTCTATGGTGAACATGTCAGAAATGGTCCCTGACCTCATGGGCTTAATTACTACTCATTCTCTTGAGAAGAGAAGTGAGACATTCCTCCCCGCACTATTATTGGTGTACTTTTCTTTAAAAAAATCAATACATAAAAATAGAAATCTATGTGAGGCATTATGGCATCATTGTAGAGAACATGGGCTCTGGGATCAGAGTTTCTTGAATCTCAACCTTATCACTTATTAGTTGCATGGTCTTGAGGGCAACTTATTTAACTTCTTTAAGCATTTTCCATTAGTGAAATGAGGATAATAACAGTATTGGCCTTTCAGATCTTTGTTAGCATTAAATAAGGTGGTCTGTCTGTACATTTGCAAAGTATTTAGCACTCAGTAAGTATTGGCTTCAATGTCTAAAAGTTATGTATTACTACTATAGCTTATAAAGCAGTTATACATACGTCATCTCATTTAATCTCATGGCAAGACTATGAAGTAAAGATTATGATAATTTCTATTTTAGAAATGAAATAATTGAGGTTCAAAAAAGTTCAAAGAGTTAGCCTCAGGAACACAGTCAAAATTCATGATCTTATCCCACCAGTGTTGACTCTAAGTCCCATGTTCTTTAATTTTCTCAAAAAGAATTACCACAGAATTCCTTGAAAAATAGCAAATCTTAATGTGGTTTAATATACAAAACTTCACAGTCAAGAAACTCCTTTAAGAGGTTGCCTTAAAGAAAGATTGAGCTGCATCTTTTTTTTCTCTCTGGGCAAAACTTCATGTTAATGATGTCTCTCCTTGGCAGAGGTAGGAAGCATTCATTAAAATATTAACATTTTATGAATGATGGGGGAGCATCATGAATATGGTCACAACAGAGACTTGAGCATCAGAAGGATCTGGATTTAAGTTTAGCTCTGCTCGGTTAGCTGATTTGATCTGGAGCAAGTTCCTTAGCTTCTCCAACCCTCAATTTGCCCATTTGTAACATGGAAGCTATGTTTTGTTCTTGCCACCACGCTTATATGTATTAAGCCCCAGCATTGACATTGCTGTTTCCCACCTAGTAACCACAAAGCTGCCATCTTCTTTCTCCAGTCTCTTCTGCACTGGCCAATACTAAAGACAGCCCCGTACTCTTTGACTACCTTGAGGATACCGAACTCTACAGAAATCAAACAGACAAGGCCCTGGAGAAGTACAAAAAAAAGAATAATGACTTTGCCTCTTTCAGAGTGGACCAGGTGGAGAGAGTTGTGAGAATGGTGAGTCTTCACTAATGCCCAGCAAGAGTTTGAGGGCCCAGGCTCTGATGTGGCAGGCACAAATTCACTAACACTTCGCTGGTGAAACTGCACCAACTGCTTTTTATGTTGAAAGCCCTGTTGCAGCCTCAATAGTCAGGCAGCAGTCACCACAGAGCTGCCCTCCTGCAGTCTTTTACTCTGGGGAGTGTAAACATCTAACAGAGATGAGAGAAACCCCAAACCAAAAAAGGAGAGAGGAAGAGAGAGAGAGAGAGAGAGAGAGAGAGAGAGAGAGAGAGAGAGAGAGAGAGAAACAGAAGAATATATTAGGGCTATGTGAGTCATTAAAATCATCTTGTCCCAACCTCCTGGTAATATGATAGAAAACTGAGGCTCTGAGCAATTAGCTTGCCACACCCAGTGGTATGGCTGGAGCTAGACAGTTTCTCCCAGTCCAGGGACCCAAGTGTCTTCCACTCAGAGTGACCTTATAAAGTAGCTAGTTGAGTTGTCTTGCATTTTGAAAACACAAAGTTAAAGAGACTATGGTGCCTACAAGCAATAGGATGGATATAATGCAGTTAGACTGTTTTGGAGATATATACATTGAAAAGAGTTTCAAGATATGCTAAGGGAAAAAGCAGATTACACAACAATACTTAGACTAGGAGCCCCTTTATAGCAAATACTACATATGTGTTTACATGCACAACACATTTAGAAAAAGGCTAGAAGGAAAAATACAATGAATGGTAAATAGTGGTACTCCAGAGAAAGAGAGATCGGGGCTCAGGAAGGGTGGTTCTTCATGCTATGCTTGATCATTTCTATGTTATTTGAACCTTTTCAATAAAATAATTTTCACCTTATCACTTATGTAATGTTTCAGAAGGCAGACATCATAAGAAAAATGGTACATACTAGTGATTTTGAATCCTCATAGTAGGTAGCTACTGACTTTTTTTTAATGTTCCTGAAACTGCTTTGGTCCAATTCATTATAGAGAGAAGGGGAAAGAACCAATTACTATCTGGACTTCTCTGTGAGGAACTGCTCCAGTTACCATTTTCCCAGGCACCCTAATGTGAGTATATTGGACATCTGTGAAATAATAGGTAACATTTAGAGGCCACTTACGATGTACCAGTGCTTTACATATATGTTAACCTATTACCCCCACAGCTACCCTACAAACCAGATACTATTTTTATCTTTGGTTTACATATGGGGAAACTGAGGCACAGAGAAATTAAATGAATCATGAGAATATCATTTTATAAGTCACATGATATATAATATACCAAAACTTAACACTGAGTTATATAAACTCATCAGGATTAAAGACTTCGCTAAAACTAATAGCTAGATTGTATTAAGAACCATGAGTTCTTTCATTCACTTCATCTCATTTACTCATCACAGAGACCTCATTTGACAAATGGGAAGGCAACTGAGACTCGGCAAAGTAATAGTTTTGCCCCATGTTCACAATTAAGCTGAACCCATTTCTATGTTCAACCCAGTGGAATTTTTCCACTAATCATTTATAAACTGATACTCATGTACCTGCAGAAAGGTCTTATTAATTATACTCAGCATTTATATGTTAACTTATAGTCTACAAAACACCTCCACATATGTTATTGCCTTGTAGGAGCTATGTGACAAACCCACTGAGGAGAAAAAAGTATCTACTTCCATTTTCCTGGGACAGAAGAGCCTAGAAGTTTAAATACTTACCCAAGGGCACTTAGATAGAAAGTGGTAGGACACAGGATTTTAATGGTGGACTTCTATTTTTCAAGTCCAAGATTTTTCTGGAGTTTAACAACACAATCTCTGGGGCCAGTAGAGAGGAAGCATTCATTAATTCCTTATCTGGCTGTTCAACTTTTCAACCTGAAGCAGTTCTGGAATCCTGCTTCATGCTACCAGAAAAGACACTCCCGTCCGTCAGCAAACTCTTAACTACCTTGGTGTGGGTAATGAAACCCAGTGCAGAAACATGGAAACTGGAGAAGGGGAACTCAATGCGAAGTGTTTTACAGCATTATCTCATTTAATTGAGCCCTCCACAACCTGTGGGTAGATATTATTTTACCCGTTTTACAAAGACGGAGTTTCAGAAATTTTGTGCAAATTGTCTAAACTCACACAAATGGTAAATGATGAAGCCAGGATTAAAATAAGCCTATCTGACTCCAAAACTGCACTCAGAACCTCAGTGCTTAACAGTCTCTTCTAAAAAAGAGTTATCTTCATATACTAGTTTAACAGCTGAGTTTAGGGATTTCTGGGGCATATGGGTGCCAGCCAACTGTAGCCTCTGTACTTAGGGTAGGTCCAGCAGACAGTCACTTTGACAGGGTCCTTGCAAACTTTATACTCCTTTCCAAAACTTTCTTCCAAGGAGCCAGTTAAAGTTGTACAAATCTCTCTTCTATACCACTCTTCATTCTCTCTAGGCACAGAAAACTTAGGTCTTCAGTGCAAAAGAGCTGGCTTAAAGTCAAGGCATGAATGACATGATATTTCTCACCACCACTCATGGGCGAAACCCAGTGTTGGTGATCGCTCATGGAAGAGAACCACAGCAACTCATATAGAAAACTTTTGGAACCAGTAATTTTTTCCAAAGTGTTGCCTAGGAAATACTGATAAATAATTGGTGGAGACATTTGAGAATCCTACCCTGATTTTTCTAGAGCTCTCTCTCCTTTCTAGAATATCTGAAAGTTCACAACTCTAGCTGGACACCTTTATACCTCCTGCACACATGTACACACACACACACACACACACACACACACACACACACACACACACAACAGACTTCTCCCTTCTTTATAGGTCTTTGGATTCTGCAGAGCAGATTTGTCCTATGATGCAGAAACCTCTGACATGGAAACGCCAAAAGACCTTGTCGTAAACTGTGAAGTCTTCAACCTTAAGGTGGGTTGCCTAAGTATCTCTTATCGTGAGCAGTGCCAGACTAAGTGCTATTTTCACACACATAGTATATTTTGTTCTTTTAGCTGTGTGTGTGTGTGTGTGTGTGTGTGTGTGTGAGAGAGAGAGAGAGAGAGAGAGAGAGAGAGAGAGAGACAGAGAGACAGAGAGACAGAGAGAGACAGAGAGAGAGAGAAATGAGAGTGATGAGAGCGATGAGAAGGCGGGAAGGGATACAGAAAGACTAGCTCCTGGGGAAAGGAGTATAATTGCTGGTATGAAACAAGAAGTTTGAACTTTTTTTCCAAGAATTGTGAAGGGGTAAGATTTGGAAAAAAGGTAAAATCATAATCAATTTAATCAACTTTTAATGAATTTGTAAATGACCCTTGAAGTCAGCACTCCAGTGCTGAGACTTAATGATTCCTAGTTTTATTATTAGGCATAGAATTTAAGGGAAATAAATTAGACTCAAATTTATTATATAAGATATATAAAATAAGAAAAACAATAATTTATAAGAATATTTGTGTGTAGAAACTTTTGTTCTACACACAGATATTCTTCATAGTATTTTTTATATCAGCAAAAAGAAAAAAACAAAGACAAAAAAGCCTGAAAATAATCCAAACATCCATACACTAAACCAGAAAAAGGAGGAATGATGGGAAGGTTTGTTACCATGAACATGGCCACATAGATTTTTTTTTTTAATTAAAATCTGAACAAGGAGGGTAAAGAGGTAAAATGCTTGTCCTTTAGAAGTAGAGATGCTTATACAGATGCCTCAGAACTCTGTGAGAATCTAAATTATAAGGTACTAGTTTTCTAAATGTTGGTCTATAGATAATTATCATTCTACAATATAATTTTACTACTGTATATTTAAATGAGAAAAATAAAGATAATAAGAAAAGTTTTTTATAACATTTTTCATTTAAAGGACCATCCTTCACTCAGAGATTATCTTTCTGACTCTTGTGTTATCAAAATATCATTACTGCTGTGAAACAATGGTGGTGGTAAATGATAATTTTTGTTTGTATTTTAAATGTCAACTAATGTCAACTTGGCTAGATAAAAACCTGAGAACTCTTTTTTAGTGTCCTAATTATAAAATTGATTTGTTGAATTCAAAAGTACAGGAGCCATTGCCCTAATTCAAGTTAAATCTTTAACTTCTTTTGTGTTACACAATGGTATTCACTTTTCTGTGTTCTTTGACAGGAACATAGAAACTTCAGTGATGCACCACCTCATCTGGGTCATCCTTTCCACTTTGGTGGGCATAAGCATTTTCCATTTAAGCCCAATGGATCCAGACCTTACCATCATCCTCATAAATTTGGATGCCCCCCTCCTCCAGAAGAAAAAAGTCACTCAGACAGACCAGCATTTCAAGAAGGAGCTCCTCCACCATTGCCCCCTTCAAGATGTCATCACCTTCCTTTTGACACCAATAGGACCCATGTACCCCCTCATAACCATAGTACCAATGAGCACTATCCCCATGGGCACCATCCTCATGGACACCATCCCCCTGGACCCCATCCTCATGGACACCATCCCCCTGGACCCCATCCTCATGGACACCATCCCCCTGGACCCCATCCTCATGGACACCATCCCCCTGGACCCCATCCTCATGGACACCATCCTCATGGACACCATCCCCCTGGCCACGATTTCCATGACTATGGACCCTGTGACCCACTACCCCTTAGCCAAAGTCCCAAAGATCACCATCATTGGGGCCATGGCCCACCACCTAGGCACTTCGATAAAAAAGGTCCAGGTAAAGGACACGTTCCCTTCAAGTGGAGAAATGTTAAATATGTTAACCGACTCCCTCCACTAAAGAAAGGTGAAGTTCTTCCTCCTCCTGAAACCAATTTTCCCATCTTCTCATTGCCAGACCGCATGAATCCTCTAAAGCCAGAAATTCAGCCCTTCCCTCAATCAGCCTCTGAATCATGTCCAGGGGTGTTCAAGAGTGAGTTTCCACAAGTCTCACAGTTTTTTGCACATGCGTCTCTAAAGAAAATCTGAGTTCCTTGAAAAAATAAATAATGTTCTGAATTAGAACCATAAATAAAATGTAACCAGTGACAAATGAAAATTTTAAAGTTATTTAAACCTTACTTTCATATTCAGGATGGGGCAAAATGTGTGTGAGAGAGGAGACAACATGAGAAAAGACAAGTGGAGACAGGGAAGATCTCAGTGCCAATACACCACTTGAGGCACATCTCTGATCCCCTGAAGGTCGTTATTTCCTGGAATTAACTCCTTTAATTCTAGCAGCTTTCCTCTTGTTACTTAGGCTGTACTTGGGCATACCAAGAAGGCATGTATTTATCTCATAAAGTATTACTCAGAAAACTGATCTAAATTCTTTCCTACTTCTTATTTCTAGTCCTCTAAATTAACTTTTGAAAAAAAAAAATAAGTTCTAAATTTAATTATGAAGCAAACAAAGCTTAGGCTACAATTTGCAAAGAAGTTTACAGGCATGAGTCATGACCATAAATTCAGGGGCACCAGAAATAACACTTTATTTTCAGAACACATTAATTTCTATTTCAGATTGCCATCCTACTAGGATAAAATGAAACTTAACCTCAGTGCTTCTTGGAGTTCCTCTATCCTGCTACCTCCCACATAAAGTTGTGCCACAATCCAAGACTCTCACATAGTGTCAAGGTGTTTGGGTGGTGGGTACAAGAGGAGCCTGATTCTTCATCACTGGTCCCCCAGGCTCCCCTGATGAGGGATGCTTACTACCCTGTTCACATTACTCTTTGTCTAGGTTATGCGCTATTTCTGTTTCCAAATGGGAATATAGGAATCTCTGTAAGACTACTAACGGACATGTCTGCCAGAGATACCACATGGCTGTTCTCTTCCTGTGATCCTGCTGCCTTTTAGGCTATGTGTCCATAAAGCAGAGCAAAGGTGTCCTCTTGCTTTCAGACCTCCACTCCTCTCTGTTCTTCTCCTAGGCTAGGAACTCTCGAGTCTCAGAAAGTTCTCTCTATTCATTTTTTGATGCCAAGGGACTCTTTTTTTTTTTTTTTTTTTTACATTTGAATCACATTTCTTTTCCCTTTTTCCCAAACCAACCTCAAGCATTTAGACACAAGCTAATAAGACTTTAGATTCTCTCTACCTAACTTACTGAAGCAGTTTCAGGTAAGTGGTAATGGCAGTTTCTAATGGAGGGGAGTGTGAGGGAAAAAAGCTAAGGATGAAAGAGACTTGTATAAGCTCTTAGGCTGGGAAGAAGGAGGGGCCACAATGATGGAGAAGCTGAAGGTGGGAGAATGAAGACATGACTGATGACGGCGTGGTCTAGGCAGAGTGGAAGGGAGCACAAGGTTGATCATGGCAGGTATTTCTAATGAAGATTCAGCAACACGACTTGGAGGAAGGTGGTCAGAAGATGCAAACTTCCAGTTTTAAGATAAATAAAAACTAGGTACATAATATACAACATGGTGATTATAATTAACACTGCTGTTCGATACACAGGAAAGTTGTTAAGAGAGTAGACTCTAACAGTTCTCATCACAAGGAAAATATTTTTCTTTTCATCTTATAAGACAATTAATGTTAACTAAATCTATTGCAGTAATTTTATAATATATGTAACCCAAAGCATTATGCTGTATACCTTAAACTTATATAGTGATGTATGTCAATTATTTATCAATAAAACTGGAAAGAAAATAGGATTTGGCCATATATACAGGCAGTATAATGAGTAGGAAGGAATCTGACTTTGGAGGAGGCCAATCTGAATTCTAATCCTGGTACTGCAATTTATTGCTTATAAGGTCCTAAGAAAGTAATTCAACCTCTTTGGGTCTCATCTTCCCTAAAACTATGGTGTTGGTAGCAGCCCATATCCCTTTTCTCCTTAGAATACAGCTAGACTTCATTTCTTGGAGCCATATATTTATTTAATAACCAATATGGTACAAGCACTGACCAGCCAAAGCAAATATAACAACCGGTCAGAACAGGCACCAGGAATAAACCATCAGCACTGTAGAGTCACAATCCTTCACGGAGATGTGAACACAGGTTTGGTTGCTTGGATAAAGAGGACAGAAAGATGAAATTCAGGAAGACAAAACAAAACAAAACAAAACAAAACAAAACAAAACAAAACCGAAAACAAAATAAAACTACAACAGCTTAATAACTTACAGAAGCATTTGAGTAGTGTTTTATTATTTATAAAGCACTTTCACAAACATTGCTTGAGTTATTGGAAATATTACTTAGAAAAATAAGATTGATAGTTCAGTTAAATACATTTATTATATGCAAACAAAGTTGCTGCAGGTGAATAATGGGGTAAGAAACAATCCCTACTTCAGGGAGTTTACATTGTGCTGGAGGTTTAGACAATATACCATTGACTGCACCTTTTCTAGATTTTTTGTTACAGATAGCTAAAAAGTGTATGAATGCTGAATGTTTGTTATAGTCAGTAAATTGTGGGACTGGGATGAGAACCCAGATGAGCCTTCTCCAAAGTCACATTCTTTCCTGCCTATATACTCTGCCTAGTCCCATTTCTGAGTTTTCACTTGAAACACCTGCCATGATCAGCATTGTGCTCCTTTTAACTCCTCCTGGACCATGCACCATCAGTCATGGCTTCACTCTCCCATCTTCAGTCTCTACATCTTTGTGGGCCCCTCCTTATTTCCCAGCCTAAGAATTTACTCAAGTCTTTCACCCTTAGTTTTATTTCCTAAATCCTCCCCACCACCACTCTCTCTCTCTCTCTCTCTCTCTCTCTCTCTCTCTCTCTCTCTCTCTCTCTCTCTCTCATCTATCTCTGCCATCACCATACACCTGAAACTGCTTCAGTAAGCCAGGGATTCTTCACCATCCCATTCTAACATTAGATATAATTTATAAGAACTAATTACCAGGCCCTGTACCTTTTCTCATTCACTCCTCAAAAAATCTAGTTAAGGTATTGCAATTTTTCACATTTCCAGGTGAGGAAACTGAGGCTCAGAAAGACCCTGACTTGTTCAGAATCACATAGCAATTAAGTAGCAGAGCTAGACTGCAATCAAGGTTAGACTTCCTGCCAAACTCATGTTCCTGCCGCTCTGCTACAAGGCAGCCATTCAGCCCACACTGACCCCTCTTCCTTTCAGGGGCTCTTGGGAGATTGCATTGCTAGGCTAGAGTCCCTATCAAAAACAAAAGAAGCCAAACATCTTTTGGGGGTGGGGAGAGGCTAGGGCTTGAGAGCAAGCATCTACTAAGAGCTAGCCCATATCTTTAACCCACCCTTAGACCTCCTCTCCCTCAATAGTCTAACTATGAGAAAGGTCACCTAGGTTTGGTGGGTGAAGGACCCACCAAAGCAGGAACAAGAAGCAAGGACAGGGTAAGCAGGGCATAACTCAGCTCACACCTTCTTACACTTCTCACCTGTCTTCTCCACCCTGGGGAGCACTTTTCTTTCTACAACTAACACAATTGAATGGAAAGAGGCTGGCTTGGCCAGAGACCTGATAGGATGCCCACCTTTCAGTTTCAGTTGTGCCAATGTCCTGGTGTGAGACTCCCTGTACTCAGTGTCCCTGTGCATAGTTTCCCCAGGCGTGCATTAGGATTGGTAGCAGCCTGCTTCTCTGCAGCTAGATATCCTGCAAAGAAATTTTATTGAAAAGTGTCTGCACATTATTGCATTCTCGTCATATGTAGTGACCCTCATAAATGGCTTTGGGCAAGTCATTTGCGAAAGAGAGTAACAGAGGTGGTTGATGTTTTCTCTCTTCCTTTATTAGATTCTGCTCTCTTCCTTTATTAGATTCTGCTCTGGTTTGTTATACGGAATTACGTAATCACCCGGAAATGTGTTCTGTGCTCCCACCTGCTTCCCAAATACAAACAAGCAGTTCACAACCTCAGTGTTGTAATGTTTCAACCTGAAATCTGCTTAGATAACCCAGCAGAGTCATTTGTCCCTTTCAAACAGGGCAAATAGTGTATGGCAGCAGGAATCCAATCAGGGCCCTGGAGTGCTGAGGCAGAGAGAGGAGAGGCAGAAGAGATAAAAGGCTGGGGACAGTTGAAAACGGCATCCAAGTCGGCTCTTCATTCTTGCTGAGACTCCCAGAGGGAGACTGTTAAATCATGAAGTTAATTGCCATCCTTTGCCTTTGCTCCGTGCTGCCACTAAGTGTAACCCAGGAGTACCACTCACAAGAAATTGACTGCAATGATGAGGATGTATTTAAGGCTGTGGACGTAGCTCTGAAGAAATACAATGAAAAAATCCAAAGTGGCAACCAGTTTGTATTGTATCGTATAACCGAAGTCAGCAAGACGGTGAGTGAGCTGTGTTTAACCTTGAAGTTGTTTAGGATTTATACTATTTCTGGGATCCCAGGCTTCACATGTGCACACATACACCCAATCACCAAAGAACTGAAAATCAAAGGTAGAAGCTTACAGCTCTTAGAAAAGGCCACTCTCTGGCCTAGGACTGCAGGGCAGGGTATGACTAGTCCTCAGGCCACCAAGGTTGCCTTCCTCTGAGATAAGAGGAATAGTATCCTAAGGTGAAATGAAAGAAAGGTGGATGGAATCATTTGAAAGGGACTGTGCAGTGTGGGATAACCAGGAACTCAGGCCTCAGCAAAAGGATTTCCTGAGTGAGTAGACTTAGACTCAAATACAAAGGTCTCTAGACCTCAAATGGGGAGGGGAATGCTTAAGAGGGTAAATCTAACAAATACTGTATGTGTATGATCTCACTTATAAGTAGAATCGAAAAAAGTCAAATTCACAGAAGCAGAAGGTAGGATGGTGGTTGCCAGGAGCTGTGGAGTGGAAGAAATGGGGAGATGCTGGTCAAAGGATACAAACTTTTGATTACAAGATGAATAGGTCCTGGGGATGGTGATTAGAGTTGATCATACTGTAATATATATTTGAAATTTGCTAAAAGGCTAGATCTTAAGCAGTCTCACCACACACACACACACACACACACACAATTGAGGTGATGCCATATTAGTTAGCTTATTTGTGGTAATCATTTCACAGTATCTGTGTATCAAATCACCGTTGTACACTTTAAATATGTTAAATATGTACAATTTTTATTTGTCAATTATACCTCAATAAAGGTAGGACAAAAGTGTGGGGTATGTCTCTGAGGAGTCCGAAATGAGATTAACATGGCTCTACTGCATTAGACAAAATACCTACCATGAAATCCATGTGGCTGAATGCATCAAGGGTAACAGCAATGTTCTAGTTGGTTTTTAATATTTTTAAATCACTTATGGGTGCACTCAGGTTGAAGACAAATCCTGACAGGACATGTGATTTCAATAAATACAAATCTTTCAATAGTTTAAATAAATTTCACTGTCTCTGAGATGGTTAAGCAATTGTTTACTTCAGTAAAGAAAAAAATCCAGCCATTTGACATAATGAAGTTAAATAAAAAACCCAGTGGACATTTTTTTTTTTTTTCTTAAAGTAAAATCGAGCCATTCCGTTTCACAAACTGGTATAGTCATAGTCATGTGAGTCCTGGTGCCCTCAGCAACATTTTATTGGTGCTGTCTTCCTTGGCTGACATCTGTGACAAATGTGGCTTGTTTTTGTTTTTGTTTTTCCTAAAATGTCCATAGAATCACTCTACTTAGCTATGTGGGCATTGTCTATACCACACCACTACTGCTTTATCAAATCTGAGACCTGGGGAACCTCAAACTATCTTGTTTGACTCTGTTACCGGAGCCAAAGGGCTCTGTCTTCCTGTGCTCACCCGAGTCAAAGAAGAGATATGTGCAGGTTTTGCCGCAAATAAAGTAAGGTTTATTTTAGAGGGTCGCACAAGTCCTGAAGACACGGGTGAGCTATTGCTCTCAACAACCTGTCCCCCTGCTGCCTCCCCCGACACACACACCTAAAGCTATAATGTTATCCTTAGTGTAACTGAAACATGTTGTCCTCATGATTATAGACCTAAGGCTTAATGATTAAAGAAGCAGGCATACAAAGGAGGAGGGTGAAAAAAGCAAGTCACAATGCCATTATCTGGGCAAAACCAGCTCAAATCAGAAAAAAAACTATGTTAAAGAAATGAAGTTTGTGTGCAGTTATAACTCCATCGTCTCCCAGATGCAAACACTCTGACCAGCACAGACTCTGAGAGAGTCCTGCCCCAGGAGTGAGGAACCCTAGAATCTGGGTTAGCTCTGCCTTTCCAAAGTGGGTGGCTGCCTCACCTTTGCCCCATCTACTTGGGAAAGGGGCTCCTTTCTCTCACCTGCAAAGTTAAGGGCTGGACAACATGACCTGCCAGGTCTCTTTGCTGTTCCACATGCCAGGATTTTGCTTCTGAAAGTTCATCTAACTCAGCACCTTTGCATTTTAAAAGTCTTATTATGTCATGACATGCTAGAAGAAAACAGAAAACAAAATAAAGCAAGTAACAATATTAGTATTACCCACAACTAATCACACCATCCAGAGATAACTATTAACATTTCTTTTCAAAAATGAAAAAAGCCCAGGATCAGGGAGGGAGAAGGTAGACAAAGGAAAAAAAAATTAAATCATTTAAATAAATAAATAAATAGATAGATAGATAGATAGATAAATAAATAAATAAACAAACAAAATTAAAAAGAAAAAAGAAAAAAACCCTTTTGCTTGCTTTTTAGTTGTACAAGTAATATGTATTTGTTTAAAAAAAATGCTCAGATAATTCAGGAATGTTTGTTTAAAAAGAAAGGCAAAGATAACTGTACTCCCACCACTGAGAGACATTTTAACAGCTTTGCTGAGTGACTTTCTAGACTTCTAACATATAAATTGGATACTACAAAAATAGGCTAATACTATTGATAGTACTGTGTAACTTAAAAAATATATTACGAATATTCTTATAAGTAAACATTTTTATCTTTCAGTATTTTTAATAAATGTTTTGCACTGGTTTAATTAAATCGAGATCAAATATTCATAACTGTGCCAGACGTTACTCAAATGGTTTGCTGTCAGGTCAGTTGGATGAACCCTACATACATCTGATTGCATTTTTTTTTTTTTTTTTAGGAAAACCCTGACATATTTTATTCCTTCAAGTACCAAATCAAGGAGGGTGACTGTCCTGTTCAAAGTGGCAAAACCTGGCAAGATTGTAACTACAAAGATTCTCAACAAGGTGTAAGTGTGCTATTATTTTGGAGCCTCCTGTTTTCTCCATTGAGCCTGCCGGAATTTTTTTACTAGTGCTGGGGATGATGGATAATATTGTTGAGTCTTTTTGTGAGGGATACACATAACCCCTCAAATGTATAGAAGAGTCGAATGTTTGATGTCTGGGTACCTGAGTAGACAGAGGGACTTGGAGAGGCTAGCTGCTAAATGTGGAGAAAGCCCTCCCACGAGAAGAGAACTCCAAAGTCTAATTGGGATAAGTGGGCCCCAGAGAGACTGCAGATCAGTACTTGGGCCAAGACTGAGAGCTCGTGATGGGAGACAATGGGAACTTCCACTACACAGGCCTGAGTACGAATCCTATTCTGCCTCCAACTGGCTGATCACTCTGAACCCAAGCACTCCCTTTGGAAGGAAGATAAAATTGACCTTATCTGATAGGAGGGTAAAAGGAGATAACATTTTGCAAAGGTTTCAATAACAATGGCTATCCTAACCAAATGCCTAACATCAGCTTGCCCCACCACCGCTGGTTATTTGTCCTTAATTACGGGAGACTATAGAAGGTATCTGCTAGCAAAGCAAGCCACTTTTTCCACAGTCCATGGATTCACTTCTTTAATGTCAAAACACTGGCATCCTGTTTGCAGTTCGAACACTGAAGTTGAAAGGATAAGTCAAGAGTAGAGTTTAGCAGGCTGGTTCTAGAGAACTATGTCCATTTGGGTGGAAAAGAAATATCTCCAGGGCTTAACCAAAAAACTCATACTTTAAAACCTCACCATTGATGCTGCCTCTTCTCAGATGTCTCCGGAATATCAGTGACTTATAAATAATAATGATTAGGCTACAAAAGCATTCATTCTTTGTCTCAAAACTGTTAGAAAAAAATCTAGACAAGATTTTTAAAAAGAAGGAAAGCCATATTTAGCAACAGAACTAGATCCACTTCTCCATTTGAAAGATTAAGATAAATGTTTTAGCTGTTTTTGTTGTTTGTTGTTGTTGTCATTTAGGCCACAGGAGAATGCACAGCGATTGTGGGGAAGAGAAGGAAAATGAAATTCTCTGTGGCTACCCAGACCTGCCAAATTACTCCAGGTAGCTGACACATCTGGTGGTGGTGCCTTGCGGGGAAAGAAACCATTTCTGTGTGGGGCCAGGAGCACAACATAGAAAAAGCCCCTTCAGAGGGCAGTGGTAGGGATGCCATTTGCAGCTTTGGAGTGGGGGAGGGGAAGAGCAGCAGAGTCCTGAGGCTGGGGTCAGGCTCCCGCCAATCATCCTCTCAGCACAATACAGATTCCCTTCCTGAGAGTGGTACTGTAGCAGGTGTGTGCCAGGGTCCTGTGAAAGGACTAGAAGACATGAGACCTGCCTTCAATTGCAGTCAGCATCCGAGAATGAGAAAAGCACAAGCTTTGAGGCCAGACCTGGCCTGGAATCTTTCAAAAGCTCTTCACCTCTTCGGCTCCCCATTTATCTATAGAAGAGGGTTGCAATAGTTCTCGCGCACAGCATTTTTGTAGATTGAAACTAGATGATAACCCTGAAGGTATAATCATAACAATGTACTAATGATAATCAGGATAAAAGTAATAATAGCTAACTTTATTGAGCACTTTAGCCAGCCACAGCTCTAGTCGCTTTACATGTATTAACGTATTTAATTCTCACAACAATTCTGTGAGGCAAGTATTAATATCCTCATTTTACAGATGAGGAAATGCAGGCCTAACAGTGTTAGGTATTTTGCCTGAGATCCATGGCTAGTCATGAACAGAATTGGCACAGTAGACTCTCTAAGTATGGAGCAACTCATGAACAGATGGAACCCCGTTAGCTCCTTCTCTCTTGGGGCAGAGGGCCTGCGTACAGAAGAATGGGGACATGTAGGTGATGGCAGTCATAGAAGCCATCCAAGATCTGGCCTTCTGCAAGACAGAGTTTTAGTCTATGAGCCTCCAGAATGGTGTCTTCAGCTGCACTCTTGAACCTCACCAGAGTGGTAGTTGTTCTATTCTGGATTCAGTAATCTGTACAAAACCGATAAAAACTATAGTTCTTGAATTTCAGCTCTTGCAACAAGTTGCATCCAAAGAAAAACAGCCCAAAACAGAAAAAAAAATCACAAGTAATTAAAATTCTTTTCCTTGGAGTAGCTTTTTATTATTCAGTGTAAGAACTCTATCTCGCAAGCAACTTTTCACATTATCCAGAACACAGCACTTACAGTCTGTGAGAGAAAAAGCTCTTTGCCACACCTTCAGAAATTACTACTAGGTCCACAGTCCTCATCTGAAACCCTGTTAGTCAAACGGGTTTCAGAATTCAAAAATTTAAATCTTTATTTTAATTTTAAAAAATCTTTCTAGAAATGTTGGGGCAAGGTGGAAATCAAATTTACATCTTTCCCCTAATCCTCTCACCCTTAAAGGGCTGCTCCATCGCTTTCCTTACCCCAATCAGAACTGCCTTTGAGGTCAAGCAAACCAGCCTCTTGTCTTTTCTCCATCTCCTGTTTCACCTCCGTGCTCATCTTTTTTGCTGTCGTTCTTTCATATGTAATTCTTTCGCCTTTCCCATATAATTCTCCAGCTTTTTAACTTGGCCCACTGCCCTGATTCAACATAACTTATGTAAGGAGAGGAGGGAGGAAAGCTATGAATATTTACCCAGTAAATATTTTTCTTGACATGCATACTAATGGAGTGAAAACCAAGAAACTGTTTACAAGGGCTGCTGTGTTGACCTGCTAACAACTGAGGGACAGTGTTACAGAACACTGTTGGCCTCCTGGTTCTGCTTGGATCTTCTGTGCTGAGCAGTGAGAGCACCCTGGGAAAAGAGGCCTAGGACTCCTTCGCAAGTTCCCCCTCTTTGCAGTGTGTGCCTCTGCTGACCAGCGGGTTGTGGCTACGTTATAAACATTCCTTATTAAGTTAATACAAACTCTCTGCTGTTAATATTTTACACGTTTTATTAAAACCCCTTCAGTGGCTCTTCGTTCTTAAAATAGAACATTCTCAATTTACTTCAGGGGTCTCCGAAGACCCTAAAATAATGTGGAGAATGTTGTTCATTTTCCTGGAGAGCATGCCATAGCTTTCATTAGGTTCACCAAGATGCCCGTGACCCTTGGAAAATAGTTAGTAATCCCTGGCCTCCAGAGAGCATCTCAGGCTGACTCAGCAGTGAGACTCTTTCTACTGACTGCTCAGACCTCAATCCCCCCGCCCTGTCTCTGCCTCTTGCTTTAAGCTCTGGTGAATGTGCGTACTCCACATCCCACAGGGCTGCCCTGACTTCATCCTGCTTTTTTGCAAGCTATTTGTTCCTCCTGTTCCTAAGGCCTCATACCTCATGTTGCCTGGTTGATGCTGACTGTGCTTTTACCCTTCTTGGCTCAGATGTCTTCTCAGGAAAGTCCTTAACTCACTCTGGGCTCCTCTCTTTCAAAGCTCCTGCCGAATTACATTGAAATGATCCACCTACAGTTCCATCTCTCCCACTTAACACTGTCCAGCTCCTTCAAGGCTGCGACCATTACCAACAAATTAACATAGCCATGTAGTCTAGTTTACTGCCTGGCATATTACAGCTGGTACAAAATACACGTTTCTTGGATTGAATTGATGCAAAACATATCATACCCCAAATCGGCTTCAAGGAGCTTTAATTAACAATGAAAACTAAATAATGAGATATCTGTAATGTCTTTTTTATAAGGGGATAAATTCATATATTCTATAATTTAAAATAATTATGCACAGTAGTATGTATATGTTTCTAAGAGAATGATAGCTTTTTTTCCCTCTGACTAAAAAGCAGTCTTGTCTTCTCTTTAATTAATGCATACTAGCACTTACAGGAAAATTTGTTTTCCAGGGCCTTCGAAATTTTCTTACTTATTTAGGGCAATGTATCGGAATGCAGGTTTTGCTCATTAACTGCCCTTTTGCCTATTCTTTGTCAAGCTGAGGGCTCTGTGGTGACATCCCAGTACGACTGCCTTGGCTGCGTGCACCCCATATCAACTGCCAGCCCTGACTTGGAACCGGTTCTGAGATATGCCATTCAATATTTTAACAACAACACTGATCATTCCCACCTCTTTGCTCTTAAAGAAGTGAAAAGCGCCCAGAGACAGGTTTGCTCTTTAATTTTTCATTTCTCAAAGTATTGTGAAAATTTGTTAGCTCTTCATGTTTAGGGTTTCATTACCTAAAATAAACCATTGGCTGAAGGAAAACATGATTCCATGACTGTTGGTGAGGGAGCTCTTTTATGTTTTCATCTGAGGCAAAGAGCACAGGAGGCAAAGAGCTTTCTCTTTAGTCAAAGCGATTTGGATATTGCAATATGTAAATGGGAAAAGGGTGGCTAACAGACCCCTTCCCTTCTTTTGAGATTGGTTTTAATAAATGGGGGGTCGTCAGCATACATGTTATTCTTAAAGATGGCGAAGTGAAAAAGCCTTCTGGCCTTAAGGTTTTTAGAAAACTATAGCATCACCTAGGTATAATGTGTCAAAAAATGGCTCTGAAATATTAACGTATACCTAAAAAGGTAGGCACAAATTTCTCAGTACCCTCTAAATTATAGTTTCCATATTATCAGGGAAGAAAGGTAAATACTTATCAATCTGCTCTTTCCATTGCCTCGGTTCACTAAGTCTTTCCTCACAGTTGATGAGGTCTCCAATTATGAGGGACTCACTTTGGTCAGTCATTCCCTGTCTTGAATAGAGCTTCCAACTTGCCTTCATGCAAGATTTATGTTCTACGCAATTATGTCCATACCGAGCAATCAGAGAGGGACCGGCCCAGGATAAAGCAGAGAAGTTTTATTATCTAAAAATCTGGGAACCTGAGAACCTACCAGTAAAGGCCATTTTAGTTCCAAAGTTTTCTTTAGCCAACTAGAAAAGCATTATTAATATTTTATAAAATTCAATAGAACATTTTTTCTTGCTGTCTGGCAGAAAATATAGTAACTCCATCTATATATTGTTTTTCATTTTCAGATGGGTAGGTGTGTGTGTGTGTGTGTGTGTGTGTGTGTGTGTGTGTGTGTGTTGAGGAATGTGAGAGTCCGAAAATGCTCAATATTTATTTGGTCATGACTTTTGCCTAGTAATAATAATAGTTTATATTTTTGATCACTTATGACATGTCAGGCAGTATACTAATCTCCTCATAACACTTTGAATAATGTTTAAACTGCTCTGTAAATATTCAACTCAAATTTGTTTTAGGTGGTGGTTGGATGGAACTATAAAATCACTTATTCAATTGAGAAAACTAATTGTTCCAAGGAGAATTTTCGGTTATTAACTCCAGACTGCAAGTCTCTTCTCAACGGTGTAAGTAGGAAAAAACCTAATGATAAAGTTCTTAGCATTTTGTGTCCAGTATTTACAGGTGTGAGAACTCTCAGCTACATAGGAAGACTAAAATTTTAGATGGCATTCACCAATTCACAGTCACATTCCCTTGTGTACTCTGAAGCTCACGTCACTGCAAGCTGCCTTACCTACTTGGTCAAAAACATCTGTTCACCTAACAATAAACATTTACAGATATAACCTGGAACTAAAAATAGCTTGAGATAAAATGATGCCACAGTCAAGTTTGTCTCTTCGTGTCTTCACACTTTCCTGTCTCTCTTTCTTCCCCTCGTGCTCAAAGTCCTTCTGGTACTCCCAAGTGCTGCCCAGTACAATCCTTCACTGTACACTTGTCTCTGCTTCTTTTCTCACCTTCCCTCCTGTACCTTTATCGTTCTTTAATGTTCATCTGTATTTGTTTTGGTAAACTGCAACTAACTTCACAAATCCCGATATTCCCCTTGGTCAAGACTGGTGCTTCAACTTTAGATTGTTAAAGAATTATACTTCTGGAAAGTGACACTTTCTAGGATAATGTCTTGTTATCACAACCAAAATTATGCTAAAAGAGTATATCTTAAGGTGGCAGTAGTTAGTGCATGTTTGATAACTAAGGCATTAAGACCTTCTCATGTATATTTGCGTGTTAGCAGAAGGCTGTGCTTTAAGCAAAGGATTCCTGCAAGCCCCTTTATTTATTCTAATTCTAAAATTCTATTATATGGGAAGAAAATGAGAAATCTAGACAATAAGATGTTAATTTCAGCAATATTATTAATAAAAAAACATTAGAAATACCATATATTTTCAATTTTAGCTAACCGTTAATTACAAAATTACAATTTGTCTATACAGTAGAATATGCACAGCCTTTAAAATTACGTTTGCAAAGTTTTTCATGATTTAGTAAAATGGTTATAATATGTTAAGTAAAAAAAAAAAAACAAAAAATCAGGATACAAAACTATACATACAAATTTATTCAAATGTTTAATGTAAGTATTAAAAGTGATGGGAAACAAAAATACCAAATTATAGAACATACTTAATTTTCAGTTGGAACTATGGGTGTTTTTTCTGATCCTTTATACTTTTTGGAACTCTTCAATACTTCCCAATAATTGGAAAAAAAGTAAAAAGGACATTATTAAGAAAGTAAAAAGACAACCTATAGAACAGGAGAAAATATTTACAAATCATATATTTGATAAGAGTTTAATATGCAGAATACGTAAAGAATCCCTATAATGCAACAACAAAAAGGCAATAAACCCAACTTTAAAATGGACAAAGGACTTACATAAACATTTCTCTAAAGAAGACATACAAATGGTCAATAACTACATGGAAAGATGCTCAATATAATTAGCTATCAGGGGAATGTAAGTGTAGACCCTAATGAGATGCCACTCCACACCTAGAGAATGGGTATAATTAAAAAAAAATTGGAGAATAACTAGTATTGGGGAAAATGTAGAAAATTTGAAACTTTTATACATTGATGATGGGCATGCAAAATGGTGTGGCCACTGTGGAAAAGAATTTGGTGGTTATTCAAAAAGTTAAACATGGGGTTTATGAAAACTATTGGAAATAATGGTGACAGTTGCACATCACTGTGAATATAATTAATGCCACTGAAATATACACTTAAAAATGATACAAGTAACAAATTATATGTTCTATATTTTTTACCATAATATATATAATCCTCTAAAAACATATGCTCTAGCTACTACCATTTAACTTTGTCAGTTTGAATAGTCTGGCCTTTTAGGCATCTATTAACACCCTCTGTTTTTTATGTTTAGTTAGCCATTTGAGATTATATAGGCCTAAATGTTATCTTGCTTTAATATTTCCGCATCTGTTTGTAAGGTCTCCATTTAGTTTTCTCTTTGCAGCACAGAGAGATGCAACAGCTGATTGGAGTCACAAAGCCAACCAAATTTTTAGTGTAACTTCTCTGAGACTCCACTTCCTCATTTGTATAATAGCACCCATCTCACAGTTTGTTACAAGTATTAAAGGACATAAAATATAAATGAAATATTTTGCCCACATTGGTAAGAGTTAAGGCCTTGCTACTCAAAGTTTAGTCCTTGCACCAGCAGCATCAGCAACACCAAGGAACTTGTTAGAAAAGCAGAATCCTGAACTCTACCCCACACCTACTTAACCTGCATATTAACAAGATTCTCAGATGATTCATTTGCATACTAAGTTTGGAAAAGCACTGATTTAAGAGGTTTCATGAGTAGTTCTCCTCAGGCCATACTGTACGTTAGAATCACTTGGCCAGCTTTAAAAAGTACCTATTCTTAGGCCACTCTCCCAGTCTAAATTAATTGATCTGGGGTGGGTTTCTGGAGTCAGAATGATCTAAAAATTTCTCAGGTGAATCAAATATGCTGATAGAATTGAGAACCTCTGGGCTACTTCCAGCATTCCCTCCCCATCCAAAATTACGGTATTATAAATGTGATATTCTCCATATCTTTAAAAACCATAACTTTATATATGTTTCCTTATTGAAAATATACATTTATAGAAAACTTCAAGATGATACAGAAACTATATATATATATATTTATATATATATATATATACACACACACACACACACATATATTCAACTATATACCAAATACCCAAAGGTATCTGAATGTATTTCCTTCTTGTATATTTTTTGGGGGGGTACATAGACAATTTTTAGTGATATTTTGTATTTTGATAGTTGTAATTATTTTATATGCTATATTTTTTCACCTAAGAATTTTTATATGTCATTAAAACACTTCATAAATTTGCTTTTAAATAACTGGATAATATCCTAATAAAGGTACTGTAGATTGTTTTTGGAATTACTTTGATATATTTGGGTTATTTTCATTTTTTATTATAGTTAATAACTCACCAAACATATTTTGAGAATAAAGCTATTTCTGTATTTGGTATATTTTCCTCAGAATAAAGTCTCAGCTTTATACATAGAATAAAACTGTACAAAATCTTTTACAACTCTTGAATTACAGGTTGACTATCTGCCAAATGCACCAATTTATATTCTATCGGCAATGTATACCCTTAATATAATTCAGTATTACTTTTTAAATATAGTTAATTTCATAGACAAAAACATTATTGGTTTCCATTGTCTTAATCGGCAGTGTAGTTAATATGCATTTATTTAACTATTATATGTTTCTTAGAAATTTATGGCTTTTGTTTTTGTTTTTTATATTTTTTCTTATCCAAGGAAGACCCTAACTATTTAGGGAAGTGTATTTAGATTTCCAAGTAGTTAGTTTTTTGTTCATTTGTTTAAACTCACGGTATTAATTTTAGGGATTTTTTTTTTTTTTTTTTTTTTTTGCTGAGGTCTCAGAACATGGCCTGTATTGTTTTTGATTTGCAAAATTTATTGAGCCTTTTTTGTGACCTAGTATAAAAGCAGTTTAAAATATTAGCATCATGCATATAAAAATATCACTTTAAATCATGTGTAGCATATGAAAATAAATACCATTTAAATAATTTTTTATTATGTTACTCAATTCTTCTATGGCTTTATTTTTTTATCCATTTGGCCTGTCTTAGATTTATAGCTGTATATTTTCCACCACAATTATAATCCGTTTCTAGTCATATATCTGTTTTCTGCTTTGTGTATTTTGATTCTATGCTTCTAGACCATATATTTTATAAAAGTGAAATTATTTTTTATACTACTTTCATGAGTTTTTATTACCTTGAATTTTACTTTGTACATTAATAACACTCTAGCTCCTTTTTGTTTATATTTGCCTCATATAGGTTTGCTCATCTATTGTGTTTAATCTTTATATTTTTCTTAAAAATGTAATACATTGATTTGTTTTTGACTTAATCCGAAAGCCTTTCTAAAAGGAAATTTTATTCATTTACTTATATAGTTATTATTCCTATACTATTATTCCTATTTTTGTCATCTTATTTCATGTTTCTGTGTGTTTGTGTATGTGTTGGTGGTGATGCTATTACCTAATTGTTTCTTATTCTCTCTTTTGCCACTAGACTATGTTTTGTTTTGCTTTCTATGCAAATTTGGCATCCTATATTTTGTTTTACTAGTTGTTTACTTTAAAGGTTCTTAAAATATTTTTAACTTATTCACTTATACTTTTAAAAACTAGGATATTGGTGAATGTACAGATGATGCATACATGGATATTCAGCAAAGAATTGCTTCCTTCTCACAGAAATGTGACCTTTATCCAGGTATGGAATAATACAAGTTTGTACATATTGGTCTCAGACAATCGGCTAGGTCTTTTCATAGGAATTGTACTTTGGGTTTCATGATATGCCGCAAAGTCTATGTGACCAAAGGACCTTACTGAGAACACTGTACCCCATTTCTTCCCAGTTATGCTGTAGCAGGTGCAGGGGAGACTGCTCTGCAAGTGGAAAGAAGGGAATATGGTTGCAGAAAGGAAAATGTATGTTCTCTAGGCAAAGCTGGCCTTCAGGTACAAATTCAGCTGGTCCTCCTTGTGTACAAAATGTCCCTACATCAGGTGTTGTAAATTGGGGAAGCTGTATCTCATTATTAATCACTCAAAATAAAATATTTTCAGTTAAAGATGTTTTTTTCCTGCATATTATAGTCAGGGGAGGAGGGGTGGATAGCACAGATTTATGGTCAAGTCGGTATTTCTTAACCAACAGTTGGCTTTTCTCATACTTGAAAGACAGTGTATACATTCCACAATGAAAAGTATTACTGAAGCTGCCTACTCACCAGAATCGTAGGACTTAAAAATTTTCCACTAGAGAGTCATTCCTTTAAGTTAAGCATTATTTTTTATATTTTCCATTGAACATGTAAAAATTTAGGAAAAGTGCAGCATGCTCAGTCACTAACACCCTCCAATTGAAGATTTCTCTAAACACACTTGGCTCTGAGGAGGGGAAAAAAATGAGGCGGTAAGGTGAAGGTCAGGTAAACTCCACCCACTCACTACTGGGCCTTCAGCTGCCACGTGGCCCTCTATAAATGGATACTGGATCATGTGCGGAGAGGTACTAGGCTAGACGGCTCCTTCAGAGCACGCGCTGACTCAAAGCCTGATTCTTTCAGCGGAGGATTTTGCACCACTACCTACCAGTGTGTGCCTTGGCTGCCCCCAAGATCTACCTGTTGACAGTCCAGAGCTGGAGGAGCCTCTGACTCATTCCATTGCAAAACTTAATGCAGAGAATAATGGAACCTTCTATTTCAAGATTGACACTGTGAGCAGAGCAACAAAACAGGTCTGTGAACTTATGCTACACATATGGTGATATTATAGTCTGTGTGCAAATTGCTTACTAATTTTGCCACGATCTTGGCTGTGGAGAGATTTGAATTTCAATCTCAACCTCACTGTTTGCTTGTCATGTGATCTTGAACAAATCATCTAAAACATTCTCTCCGTTTTCTGTCTTTAAAGAACTGAGGTGAGGATTAAATAGGATAATGTATGTTAATCACTTTTCAAACTCTAAAGTGCTCTATAAATCTAGCAACTACTATGTAATTAGTAAAATTTAGGACTAGAAAAGGCAGAATTTATCCTCTGCATTTCTAGACTCATTTCTTATGGTAACATTCCTTAGTGCCTTGGGCTCAGCCACATCATTGGTCTATCATTGCCCAGACTCTCTTCACACTCTCACTTCCATGTCATTTCTCCCGCCTGGGGTGTCCTTCCCATCCACAAATGTACTCACTGAGGATTTGCCTTTTCTTCCAAGCCTTGTCAATAGAGGATAAGGAGTGTCCTGGTTTGGGGGTCAGGAGACCTAGCTCTACCACAGCAACATCCATGCATGTCCTGGGTGAGCCCTGGCTGTCAGTCGTTCAGGCTCGTTCAGCCTTTGTGGCTTCATCTGTAAAATAAGTGGCTGGATAAGAAGAGCCCAAATCTCTGCCAGTTCCAACAGCCTATAACCAATGTATTCTCAGTCAGATCCTTATTATAGAACTTCAGAATTGGCCTCCCTAAATATAAGCTGAAGAAAAGTAATCAAAATAGAACCAAACTGTTAGAGCAAACCAACATATTTATAGTCTGATGAAAAAAAAAGTCTCATTTGAAATAGTTCATACTTTTGGCTCAGTAATTGAATTTCTAGAAATCTGAAATAGAGTCTTTATATACAATATATTTATTGCAGCTTTAACTATATAAAAAAAACTTTAACCTGTCAAAATGGTCAATATATAGAAATGATCAGATAATATCTGGTATATCCTTACAATGGCATATTAAGCAGCAATTTTAAAGCAACTTTGTGAGGAGTCCTTGATGTAGGAGATGCCTGGTGATTAAATATGCAGTGAACAAAGATGCCATAAAATTGAATATACATTCTGTTTAAAAAGTACAGAAAACAGTACTAAAAAAAAATGCCTGAGACTATTCACAGTGGTAGCTTTAGGTAATGGCACAATAAGCTGTTTATTTTCATCTTCTAATTTCCTGTATTAGTTTTATTACTGGAAAACAAAAACTTCAGCAAATAGTATTAAAATAAGCCAAAACTGACACTTTGATCCATGTTAGGCTTACTTGAAGAGTACACCAATTCATGATACTCACGTTTGTAGCTTTTCTTTTCACTTTATATTTCTGCTTTCTTGTGAAATTCCCTTATTCTTAATGATGCAGGAATAGTCTAGTAGTACATTATATGTTGCATGTTTGTTGTCAGGAAAAAAACACTCATTCTCAAGCATGACTATCTAGTCCCCTGAGTACTTACAGTTCTCTGTAAATTAACAAATCAACATTATAGCATGTGTGTGTGCCCCTGTCTGTGTGTGTTTGGGCTAAGGATGCCAGGGGAACAACAATTGGTAATGCTGCCAATTGAAGCAAACTGACATTCCTTCAGCTGCCAAATCAATTTGGAATATTGTGAGAATCTCAAACTTACTTTTAAAAGATGAATCTTTACTGATTTCTGCATTTAAAGAGAGCATTTTGGCTGTTCTGACATAGTCATTCAAGGCGGCCTTGGTGCAAGCAACCAAGTTACTGGAAACCATTTACTAATTTCCAAATGACCAATTTGCCGAATTGCTAAAAATTTATTTTACAGATTTAGTCTTTCCTTGGCTTTGCATATTTAGTCCTATTTGGATTCATGTCCATTCCAAATTGGGTAATTATTTCAGATACCAAATATTTCCTAAATTTTCCATTTGCACATGTGAATAATTGCAATTTCTGTCATAGGCCATTTATTTTCCCTTGCCCCATCACTTCTGTCCCTGCCATTGTCAAAGTTCCTCCCTGTCCTTGCTCAGATAAATATACAAGGTATCTATCTGTCTGTGTATATTCAGGAATTTTTCCTTTTACAAAGTACAAGAAGTGTCAAGGCATATGTTTATATTTAAGACTGATGCAAATTGTCGAATTGTCAAACTTTTTGCAATTATGCCAATTTACATTCACATCGCCTGAGTATAAAACACTGGTTTGAGTTACATTCCTACCAATAGTGATCGAAGCTGCATGCTTCCCACACCTGGTCAGCACCACGTATCATCACTGCTTTTCATCTTTGCCAACATATGGAAGATTGAAAATGCTGTTGCAATGCTTTTTAATGTGCATATTTTGATTATTAATGAAGGTAAACTTTTTTCTGAATTAATGACAATTTTAATTTCTTTTCTAAAATACCTGTTCATGTCTTTTGTCCATTTATATTTTTGTGTTGGGCTTTATATACACAAAAATATTAATTCTATACTATATCTTTCCCAGTTTGCCTTTTTACTTTGCTTGAATCAGTTTTTATTTTGTCTAGTCAAATTTAAAACTTTTCCTTCCTTCAGCTTTTCTTCCTCTACTTTTCATCTAAGAAAATCCTTCTTCATCCTGAGATCTGATGGATATTTCTTTGTATATTTTGAGTTTATTTATTTAATTTAAAATGTTAAATGCATTTGGAATTTATTTTGCTACATGCTATTCTCTATTTTTATTTTTTCCTCCTCTTTAGTACCCCCCCTGCCCCACACTTCCACCCCTGACCTATGGATGTTGCCATCTCCCTTTTTAAGAACTGAATCTCTGAAGGCAGGGCATCTCCTCCCACGTGCTTGGGATGCGCACCTGGGGCCAGTGGACCTGGGGTATGGTCCATGGCTCCACCTGGGGCATGAACCCAAAACCTTTTGCGTGTAAAGCAGACGTGCTAATAACTACACTATGGAGCCACCTCTATTGTCTACTTTAAAAACAAAACTTGAACAGGATGAGTTTAAGCAAGGAAGACTTCTGATAAGAATGACACCTGATAATAATGGCAATATGGATGTGTTCTTGAGGCCCTGAGATGTAAAATGTTACTAAGTCTATTTAATTCCTCCCTTCTGGACCCTGATAGAGTTGAGCCATCAGTTGCGATTTGTGTCACATATTGTCAATTTTCTTAGGTAACATTACCTTGATCAATGCTACTGTAAGAAAAAAATGCATTAAGGTGTAATCTGAAATGAGCAAGAAAATTTGTGATCACCAAAATATAGATTCTAAAACTCTCTTAGAACTTTCCTCCCCACTTACACACACACCTGGAGTTTTTAAAGTTATTTAACCATGTGTAGATGGGGTTGGGGGGAGTGAATTTAAATAATTTCTTCAATTAAAAAAGAAAATTTAAACATGCTTTACCAGCAAAACAATACCCAAAAAGGTAGAAGAGGAGTTTAGTCCTTCCTATGACTCTGCTCTCTTAATCCTCCTCCCACCACACTTTCTCCATGCTTTTAAAAAACATAGAGATAAGGAAGTCTGTTGTGGTTCGATTTTCCAGATGAGATTATGCTATCACCCTGTAACTTCATTTTTTAAATAACGGTCCTCTCTCCAGGTCAACAGATATGTTGATGTCTTTTTTGATAACTACATAATATTGCACACACACACACACTGTTAGCCTGCTCAGGCTACCATATAAAATATCATAAACTGGGTGTCTTACACAACAGGAGTTTAATTTTTACAGTTCTGGGGTCTGGGCAGTTCAAAAATGAGACAGTTTGGTTTCCTGGTGGGGGCTCTCTTTCTGGCTTGCAGATGGCCACCTTCTCACTACATCCTCTTATATTTCAGAGGGAGAGAGACTTCTGATCTCTCCTTGTCTTCTTGTAAGGAAACAGTTTCATCATGGGGCCCATACCCTCATGACCTCATTTAAACTTAATTGGCTCATAAGAGCCCTATCTCTTAATACCATCACAATGGAGGTTAGGACTTCAGTGTATCAATTTGGGGAGGGGAGACACATTCAGTCCACCACACACACACACACACTAAAATCTTAGAATTAAACACTGAATAACTGGGTCTAGAAATTGGATCACATCAACTAACTTTTTAACATATAATTTAAGATCATTTTACCAAGAATATTTTTTCAAATGTATAAGAGATATAAAATATGGCATTTTAAAATGACTGAAAAAACTATACTTGGGATTTTGTTGAAGTTAGAGTAATTTAAAAAGCATGAGTTTAACTTTTTAAATAAATAATGTCCTTTTAGACAAGAAAATAAAAGGGGGGACCACAAAATGTTCCTTGTGGAGACAGTATTACCTAATGATTAAAACTTTTGCTAAAGACTGAAATGGTTTCTTAATATAAAAAAATTAAGAGAAGCAAACTAGAAAATCCATATAATTTTCGTAATCACATAATTTAATTCACATAATTTCTGTACTGGTAGTAGTAACTCAGTATGTATCTGATTCATTATTTGGTAGGACAATACGCGTATTTAAAGAAAATGTTTAAATTTTTCTTCCTACTCTTCCTAGATTCTATTACAACTTGAGCTCTTACATGACTAGTGAATTTTACAGCTATTGAACAATAAAACTCAGAAAAATATAAAAATAAAAATTATAGCCTGCTTTTCTTTTTTCATTTAGAAAAGAAAATAAGACCAACCAAGAGCCAAATATTTTATACATGCATACAAACTGAAAGTTTTTTCTTAATAAACTCGTAGTTTTTTTGTATAACTCTCATTTGGTCAGTGTAGAATTAAAATTTTAATATTCTCCCCTAAAAGCCCTCACGGTTAAAACATATGATTTATTATACAATATTAATTAAGCATCTACTTTGTGCTAATTAATTTTCCAGGTGGTGGCTGGAACAAAATTTTCTATTGAGTTCACAGCCAGGGAAACCACATGCTCCAAGGAGAGTAATGAAGAGTTGACCAAAAGTTGTGAGATCAATAAATTTGGAGTAAGTAGTAATGCAACTGTCTACTCATTTCCTGAAAATCTATTTGATGTTTTATTCTTATTTACATATCTCATCAATAACACTGTTATCTCTTTTGGCTTCTGGATAGCAAATTCTAGATTGCACTGCTGATGTTTTAACAGAACTGCAGGAGGAAAAATTTTACCCTGCTGTCAAATGTCGATCACTAGGAAAGGTATGACTTTAATTATAATCGGTTTAGGTCACTTTTGCTAATTTTGAAAAGTTCTTTTCGGGGTTGAAAATGAACCATTATTTAAGCCAATTGGGGGACTCTCTTTTCTAAAATGGGAGAACGCTCACATTTCTGTGCTCATCTCTCTTTTTTTACGACTAGAAAGGAAAACAGCAGTCCTCTTGTTTGGCAGGTGTCCCATTGTTTAGCAGGCTCTTAGTGAAGTGCATGCAGCCTCTGCTGTGGGGAGCTAATACTACTAGCTATGCAGCTTCAAGGTGTGTCTGAGATGCTCCACTGGGAGAGAGAGAGAGAGAGAGAGAGAGAGAGAGAGAGAGAGAGAGAGAGAGAGAAGCATTAGTTCATATCATGTTTTCTAACTCTTAAGAGAACATAGGGAAGTGACTAATACTTTCCCCATTGTCAAGGATAAGACAGTAAAAATTACAAAAATGCTGAGGTCTTACAGTAAATAACGTTATCAAGTGCTCCTCTGTCCCAGGCACTATACTGAGAACTTCACATAAATTTTTCTCGTGACAATTCCGTGAAGCAGGTACTGTTGTTATTCCTATTTTAGAGATGAGAGAAGTGAAGCTAGTGGCACTCAGACTGAAATCTAGGTCAAGTCAGAGCCCTCCCTGTCACATGATGCTGATAACTAATAGGGTCTTGCTTGTTTGGCTTCAAAAATCAAGCTGTTTGCACTATAAGACACTGCCTCCAAATATTATGTTCTCACTAGTAGTGCAAGTGTAGGTAGAAATAATCCACAAATCCATCTCTTCAATGCAAGTTGCCTCTCTTCCCCTTTTCTGGTTTAGGTTTTTTCCAAGTATAGGTATGTATGTAGTTGAACATGAGCATTATACAAAATGTGTGTTTCCAGCTTGTAAACATGTCCTAATATGTTTCAGACCAACAAAATGATTGTGGATATGCTCCATATATATTTGGGTCATAAAGCCATTTGGGGTCTTTTGTGATAAAAGCAATAATTGTGCAATAGAAATAGTATCAATTAATAAATAATGTGCATGGTTTTATACAATCATAGGCTTAGAAGTTACCCTAGAGTTGTAGTTTTGCCTCCCAATTTTTCCAGATGAAGGGAAAAACTTTCCAGCTTAGAGGAGTATTATTAAGAAAAATAACCAATTTCCAAAAATTATAAAATCAATCAAAAGAGAAAAAAATATTATATATTCTCATTTTTTCTGGAATATTAATATAGTATTTAAAATATGGCAAAGACTTGCTCTGCTGTAAACCAAGATAGCATTGCCAGGTCTCAGTCCCTTTTCCTTCATTGATAGTGTGGTTTTCACAGTAATGCATTCATCTTAATATTTCTATTTAGACCTCAATGCTGAAAAGGCCTCCAGGTTTTTCACCTTTCCGATCAGTACAAGTGAAGAAAACAAAAGAAGGAACAACTGTAAGTCCACCCCACATTTCCATGGCACCTGTACGAGATGAAGAGCAGGATTCAGGAAAAGAACAAGAACTCACCCGTGCACATGGCTGGGGCCATAAAAAGCAAATAAAACATGGCCTTGGTCATGGCCATAGACATGAGCATGACCAAGGCCATGGGCATCCAAGGGGACATGGCCTTAGCCATAGACTTCAAAAGCAACATGGCCTTGGCCATGGACATCAACGGGAACTTGACTTTGATCCTGAACACCAAGGGAGGCATGGTCTTGGCCATGGACATCAAAAGAAACATGACCTAGCCCATGGACATAAACGTGAACATGGTCATGGCCATGAAAAACATAGAAATAAAGGACAAAATAATGGAAAGCACAATGGTTGGAGAACAGAGCATTTGGCAAGTTCTTCTGAAGATAGTACTACATCTTCTGCACAGACACAAGAGAAGACAGAAGGGCCAATACTCCTTCCTTCTCTAGCCCAGCCAGGTGTAGCAGTTACCATTCATACCTTTCAGGACTCAGATCTCATTCCAGCTGTGATGACTAATGTACCACCAACTCCCACAGAGAATGATGATGCCTGGATTCCTGACATACAGATAGAGCCTAATAGCCTTTCATTTAACCTGATATCTGATTTTCCAGAGACCTCCCCTAAATGTCCTGGACGCCCCTGGAAGCCAGTTAATGAAATGAATCCAACTGTAGAAACGAAAAAAATTCATGATTTCGATCTCTCTGATGCTTTTTATTAATTTATGCAGCCATGGGTGTTTCTTTAACATTTCATCATCCCCTCTCCCCATTGTAAAAATATCCTAATATAATGCACCAAAAACCATGAAGCTTCAGAACAGCCTAGAGAGAAGTGGTGAGACTCCCAAAGGGGTACCGTCAATTTCTATGGATGACATAAAACTGTGCAGAATTCTAAATTCTTTCTGAGTCTTCCTCACAAATTTTCTTAACTAGCACAGAAAATGGACAAATGAATGTGCCTTGTGAATGTGTATCTTAAAATGTACAGCACCGATTTCCATACAAAGATTCTTAACATTCTGAATGAACTGTGACATCTGGTCCCTGAACACATGTGAAAACAAGGGAAGTCAAGAGACTGAATGCTCCACTTCTAAATGGGTGGGAAATGATAATAAAAACCACCAGAGGTCAAAGAGAAGCAACAAGAAAGAAAAACTGTTTGGCTAAAGTGAGGACGGGGGAAATAAATTAATTGACTTTGTTTTCAAAATGGGCTAGTTATATCAAATAGTTACTCCCACTTGACAAAGGCATTCTCATAATTCTCTTAATGGAAGTGTTTCTCATAAATCAGTAATTTCTGTTTACTCATTAACTATCCTTTGCAACAAGGCTTCCAAATAAGAGTGTTCTGTTTCTTTGTCGCTGAGACTAGATTGAGTAATCCTTAGATTTTGGCAGCTCTGAGTTTAATCATAAGAATGGAAAGCAGAAGAAGTGATATAGAGGCAACCCTGTGAAAGAAGTCTTTTTTTATAATTGACAAGGGGATATCACAAGATGTGATGCAAATTTTGTTCAGAAATTTTATGAGAAAATTCCTCTCTAGGCACACTTTATTCTCACGTCATCTCTTTGCTATAACATGGAAGAAAACTGATTTTTTTGTAAAAAAGAACAATATGTTTGTCCTTAATTGATTCTAATGTGAGGGAGGCACACATTTGTTTTGCCTAGGGACATAAGACAGGGTTTTAAACAGCTACTCTCGCCTGTGGATGCCTGTGTCACTGTGGATGTATTTGAGCCTCTGAGTTTGCATTTCATCTCAAATATTATCTGTACTTATAAATAAAGAACCAATGATGTCAGGAAAAAGTCTCACTTTGTCCACTGGTTGCTTCACTTTTCTCTTATTGAATGATAACATCAGATTAATGGAGTTCTATCATACTTACAGAAGCAACTAAGGCCCTGCGAGTACAAGGGCCGACCTCGGGAAGCAGGGGCAGAGCCAACAGCTGAGAATGAGGCCTCTTTACCAGTGGGCAGAATCTCCACACCTGGCACAATAGCCCCAACAGCCTCTGTCAACAGCCCTGCATGAAAGGACAAGAAGATGGGATAGAATGTAAATAGAGAAGAATGTCATTTTATCACTCTGTTGCTGGGTGAAATAAAGTTTGGTCTCATGTTCTCACACCTGGTTAATTCACAGTAGCCTGCTTTCAGCCACACCCCTCCTGCAGCAAAGTCCAGTTGATCAGAGAGCACACGCTGCCATGGAAGCTCACAGCCAAGCTCTGGAGCACTCTTGCTAACCAAGGTGGGAATCCATTCTGTGAGCCTTCCCTACCACCACGGTGTCATCATGGATGCCAAATAAAGGGTTATGGGACCATGTTTCCACCAACAATTTAGGAACCCTCTCTCTACCTTCCCCTCTTTTTCCCTCTCCTGATTTCTAGCCAAAACTAAGAATAAGTTGTCTTATTTGATTGTTTTTTATGATCCAGACAATTTTCAAAAAAAGAGAAATCTTTGTTAGTATGATGTCTACCATCTTTTCACTATCAGAAAATATCTAATCTCAAAAACGTTTAAAGAAAATTTTAAATTGTTTTTCTGACTTGGATAAAGGATGAAACAGAAAACCAATAGAATAAAAAGCAGTAGAGATTCTACTCTGATTTGGTGTGTCCATGTGGATAATGGGAGGTGGGCAAGCTGTATGATTTCCAAGGGTTCTGCCAGTCTTTGCTTCTGACATCACCTTGTGGAGGTGGTGTTCTATACCTGAAGGATTAACTGCTCTGGAAGAAGCACTGGCACAGCATATATTTCCCTTCCCTTCTGAGGTCCCTGGCTTACAGACCCTCTTCCTTGGCAAAAATGTGGGGTGGAAGGATCAGAGGCACAGATTACTACCCCCAAACTGGTGTCCCCACTCAAACCTCCTATCGTCCCAAGCCTTTAGCTCTTTTGGAAGAACATTTTATTTCAAAGGAAAGTAGATTTTTTGAGAAAAAAAGTGATAGAGATTTAAATTTTTCTATAATAAAACCCATTTACTGAATACCTATTCTAGCCATTTACCATGCTAGACAATCTCCTTTTGTGATGTGGCTTAATCCTCACAACCACTCCGAGGTCCCCATGATCATCTTCCTTTTACAATGAGGAAACGCAGTTCACAGTGTCTTGCCACTGTTAATATGTGACAGAGCGTGCATTCAGACTCAGACCTTTCGAAGTCCATTGCATCATGTTATGAGGTGTTAGTATCCAAGTTGTCATTACAAAAAACACATCTAGATAATGTCTGCTCCTAAGATGATCACTATCTCAATCCAAAAACCCTTATTAAACACCTCATTGTGGCTGGCGCTGTTCTAAGTACTGCTCAGAGTAAACTATAACTGAGTCCAACAGCAGGCATTGGCTATTTACCATGTGATTAGCATTAGGTCGTGAGAAGAAGAAAAATTTGAAAAGACTTAAATTTTTTCCCTCAAAGAGCTTACAGTCACATTGGAAGTCTAGACGAAAGCATGTGGAACAGATTTAATCCAAGCCAGGATCATTTGTGGAGCAGTGAGCAGGCCTGACGAATGTGACAGAAGATGTTGAAGAGGGACCAATCTGGAAAGATGAAATGCAGTCCCTTTGGGAGTTTAGATTGAAATAGGCAGTAGAGTGCCCCTTATGGCTTTTAAGTTGTGCCAAAAAAAGTGCTTAAGACCCATTCTGAAGATGCTGGAGAGCACTTGATGAGGGTGAGATGAGACTGAATTCAAGGCAGTATTCCAGGTATCTCCAGGCCCTCACGTTTTAACAGAAACATGACCACTGGGGGCTGGTATACAAAGCCTACATATGACGCATCTCTGCTTTAGACTTTGTTAGATAAAGTAATCATGAGTCACTTGTGATCCGGCACCTGCCTTTCACTCTTTCAGTATCTGGACACTTCTCTAACTTCTAAGCAGAGGCACACCCGTATTTACGATCTGGGCTCTGGCACCACAAAGCTTCATCCATTTATGCTTCTCCTCAGCTCTGAAACTTCCTCTTGTCCAGCCCAACCTACATTCCTCACATTGTCTAGGCCTTACTCCTCATGCAGCATACCTTTACTGGCATTTACTCCTTCTTCCCTTTCCTGCTTCTAAGCCTGGTTCCAAAAGACTTACTGCTTGTTGGCCTCATCCCAGTCTGTTGTGTCCTGTCCTCCCCCAACCTTGGCTGGTGCTCTGTGTTCTTAACTTGTGAGTGAAGCCGGACTTCCCCAAGGCTCCTACAAGAAGACCTGAGAAAATACAGCAGATATGTTAACAACCCACTCTTCCAGAAGTTCTGATGTCTCTATGTGATAAGTTAGATTATCAGAAAGCAAAATATCTGAACACCTGGCAAGAAATGCTCTCATTAATTATTTACCTTCAGCCTTTATTCAACAAGGATTTCCATTTGAACACCATTCTCTTTTGCAAAACTTTAATTGGAGGTATTGCCAAGTGTATTCACATTAGAGGCAGTAAAACGTAGTGGTTAAGAAGCACTGCTCTGCAGTTAGCCTGAATCCAAAAGCTAGCAGTTCATTTAACTTCTCAAGGCCCCAGTTTCCTCATCTGAAATATTAGGTTAATAATATACTCACATCATAGGTGTGTTGTGAGACTTAGAAGAGATAATTTCTGTAACTGGCATAATGCTTAACACATGGCAAACAGTCAGTAAAGAGTAGCTATTATTGCATTACTAGGACATACACAATATATTTTAGAGTTTAAATCTGGGGAGAAATGTTTTGTCAGACAATGGGATGCATTCACAACAGCGTACATCAAAGGTTATAATCAGGTCATATTTAATTAGCCAGTAATATCTATCCCCCTCATTTCCAATTCTATGGTTCTCAACCATGGCTGCATATTAGAGTCACCCGGAGAGCTTTAGACCATATGAATCCGGATCTCTGGGAGTAGTCTGAGTATTGGTATTTTTCAAAAGTTCTGCATTGATTCTAAATCATCCAAAAGTGAGAACAATTTATTTAGGACCTCTTTGTTCTCTTTATAATCTTAATTACTCAGGTTTAGATTGTTCCACTTTATTAACTCTTCAAGTCTTTTTAAAAATAGAAAGGTTATGAAACTCACAAGGGATAGATGGATTAATGGACAGACAGATAGGTGACTGTAACTATTACATGCACTAGGATTGTCACAAGAATGGAGATTATGAGATGGGTAGAAGTGGCATTTCAAAGACTTATAAACAAATTACTGAGTGTGGTGCTCACTTCAGTAGCACATATACTAAAATTGGAATGATACAGGAAGGATTTAACTCTCAAAGGGTAATGGAGATAAGGCAGGCACAAAGAAGATTAGCATGGCCCTTGCGCAGGATGATACACAAATTCGTGAAGTTTTCCATACTTTTATGAGAGTTTTGGTGTCCCCCCCCCCAACACTCTTCCGCTAATAAATTTCTATTTCCGTCAAACAAAAAAAAATAGTTACTGAGTATGAAGATTGAAGAACAGGAATAAATCAAAAGTGACAGGAAGTTTTCCAGTCTAAGTGCCTAAGGGAATGGTAACTCCAATAGCATAAACAAGGAAATGGAGCTGGTCTATGTTTTCCAAAAAAAAACTCATAAAAAAACCAGACTGACCTAAAAGTGCTCATAATTTAAGATATTTCAACAGCTGCATAAACATATGAAATCACTATACAAATGGAGTGTGAAACATGACTACTTGCCACCTCAAATGATTTCATTTATTCTGATATCTGTGGCACCTGCCACATAAACAAGGCGGTATCATTAGTTACTCAGGGACTGAGCCTGTGGAAAGCATATGGGAACTACAATTACAGGAGTCCTTCTCATATTTTAAAAAGAGAGAGAGAGAGAAAGGAAAGAAATTATTCTCTGAAAATAATCTTAACGTCTACTTTTACTGCTGAACTAGAGACTCAGGCTAGCAAAGAATCTTTGTTATAACAGCTTCCCTGTCTCTTCTCCGTATGACATTTGGAGACAGCACCATTCTGAGTGTGTGGAAAGAACACTATTCTTCCATGGTTATTAAAAATGGCCGAAATCGTAGCTCTTGGGAAAAATATAAGTACCCGATTTTTAGGTAAGTCGTATTTACCGGCTGGGTAATTTCGTACTGTGCCAACTTAGCTAGACAGGAATTGTTTCCAGGAAGCCCCTTTTCTATATGGCTCTAGATTAGAGCTATTCTAAGGAGGCATTTGTTTGTGGTCAAGAAGATGAAATGAAACAGCCACTGCTCTTCAAAAGTCACAGGGTGAGATTCAGTGAGTGACCACGCAAAGGCGCTAAGGGCTCCAGCCTGTCCTCATCTCCCCTGTTTCACATACAGCTCTTTTCCCACTGCTGGCCACGTTGACCTACAGCCACAGTAGGCCCCCTAGGGCAACAGCATTCCACAGCCTTCTTTACTAACCCCCATCACAGTCTCTCTGGCAGCTGGTTGTGCCTGTCTAGATGTCCCTAAAATCTGACTTGACCGACAGCACCCATGCCCTGAGGAAGGCTGATGAAAACTCTTCTCTGATCCTAGGTTTTCTTTTTTCTGGATCTTACTTCCCAGCTCCTCCCATAACAGTGTGAGATCTAATTCCAAAGATAAATTTCTTGTACCGTAAGACTCATAGTTGTTCCGCCTCCCTGGTCAGTCCTTGAATGACACACCGGCCTTTTTTTCCCCTATCATTTTAATAAGAGGAACATGTTCCATTGCTTTTGAATACAGAACCAGATGCATTAGAGCATCTCCTGAGAAAATGAGTGAAGGCTGTTCCTCCCCTACGGAGGTCAATTTAGTGAGGAACACAGACATATAAAATGTATATTAATCAGCATAAAAATGACAGGAAATGGAGGTATGCTTAAGGGGCAGTGAGAGCAGAACGGAAGAGTCCAGGCTGAGAGAGATAAGCAAGGTGAGATGGCAAGGACCTGCCTCCTACAGCATTGTTTTTCCTGGGCCAGGGCACAGTGCCTTAACAGAAAATTAGCACTCGGTAAACACATCTTGGGTAAACACATCTTAATTAAATTGAACTCAACTAAATTTGCATAAGGCATAGCCTGAAGCCCAGGAATAATGCATTAAACAAGACAAACACAGTTCATGCCTTTACTTACCTTACAATCTAGTGCACTCGTTCACAAATGTAGTATGCATCAGAATCCCCCAAAAGGCTTGTTAAAACCTAGATTGCTGGAGCCATTTCCAGTTTCTCATTCAATATGTCTGTGGTAGGGCCGTGGAATTTGAGTTTCTAATGGTTTTCTAAGAGATGCCGTTGCTGCTTGTCCAGGGACCTACTTTAAAACTGCTGGTGTAACAGTTCTCAACCTGGCTATAACCTAGATACAGGACAGGGGTCCCCAACACCCAGGCTGAGGATTCGTACCAGTCTGTGGCCTGTAATGAACCAGGACACACAGCAGGAGGCGAGCAGCAGGCTAGCAACAGAAGCTTCATCTGTATTTACAGCCGCTCTCCAGCGCTAGCATCACCTCCTCAGCAACACCTCAGATCCTTAGGCATTAGATTTTCATAGGAGCACTGGTCTCTGGTGCCAAAAAGGTTGGGGACCACTGCACTAGAATCACTTGGGCCACTTTTTAAAAATACCTTGCTAGGAGCATCACCTCAGACCTCTTAAGTCATGTTTTAAAGGCTCTGCAGGTGATTTTAACATGTAGGTCAACTTCAAAACCACTGACACGAAGAATAGCAGCAGTTAGCACTTATTGCTTGCTTGCCAGACACCATCTGAAGATCCCATACACATCCTCACAACTAACCCCACTTTACAGGTAAGAAAACTGAGGCTCAGAGAGGTGAAATGAGCTCGCCAAGATTACATAGCAAGTGTTAGGAGAGGAAGGATGGAACCTGGGTCTCTCTGACCACAGAGTCTACATTAGCAACCACCAATGCCTGTGCCACGTGGGCCTCACAGAAAGAGCATGCCTGATTTGAATATTGAAGAATGAACAGAAGTTCTTTAGGCAGACAAAGAGGAAAGCTATTCAGGCAAAAGTACAGGCATACCTCATTTTATTGTGCTTGGCTTTATTGAACTTCATAGATGTTGCATTTTTTACAAGCTGAAGGCAAACCCTCCCCCAGCAAAAAGATTACAATTTGCTTTATTGTGACACTCGCTTTATTGCAGGCTCTGGAACTGAACCCGTGATATCTCCAAGGTATGCCAGCACTGAGTTCTGCATCTCTGGAGGTGCTAAGTAGAGCTTCAGAGAGTCAGAGAGATGGGTCTCTGAGCTGGTAGGAGGACAAGACAAGATGATAGCTGTGATCTACCCTCCTCAAAGTGCCTAGAATTCTATAATGAGGCCATCTAGACCAAGAGGAAAAGGAGAAAAATACGGTCAGTGACTTGCTCAGAGGTGTCTTGAAGGAGTTATGAGCAGATGCTTCTTTCCTGCATTGAATCTCTCTGTTTTGAACATCTTCTAATGCTTGGTTCTGAAATTTTATCCACCCCAAAACAACTTTATGCTAGTTATATGTGCTAGGTAAATATTAATAAATAAAAGCCAGAACATATGACAAGCAAATGTAAGACTAAGAGTGAGGCTATTCATATTTAAATATTCATTTTAAAAAAATTAATTAGTTAATTTTTATGGTGACATTGGTTAATAAAATCCAATAAGTTTCAGCTGTACATATTAACAGTAAGGTGTGTGTGTGTGTGTGTGTGTGTGTATGTGTATTTACACTGTGTGTTCACCTCCCGTAGTTAGATTTCTTTGTCACGACATATTTGACGCCCTTACTCTGACTATATCCTCCTTCCCCCTCTTAAATATTTATTCAAATGTTAAAAATCACTATTAATTGTTTTCTAAGTTTCCCAATATGTTTATTTTTTAATATACTAGTCTACAATACAGTTTAATGTTTAGTGTGAAAAGTTTAGAAAATACAGAATAATGTAAAGCAGTAAATAAAAACTAACTGTAGTCTCACCAGCCAAAGGAAACTAGCATTGAAATTTTTGTTAGAACTTCCCAGAAATGCTTTCTCCAAATGTCTATAGGTATGCATATTCTGAAAAGGGAATCCTGCTGTAAATATAATACATAATCTCTATATTGTACTCGTGATATACCACGACTATTTTTAATGTTCTTAGACTTAACTCCCGTAAATCCTTTCATAGTTATAATAAACACATGCATACCTTTTAATAATGATATGCTGCTGAAAAACAACAGTGTAAGAAAATTCAGTAAGTACGGTATTTACTGTGGCTGATATTATGGAAGGTGGATCCATAGGGTAGGTTGAGAGCCATCTGTGAGTAGCTGACTCAGATGAGAGCCAACTGTCCTTCCTTTCTGAATATGTTTCCATGTGTGAGAGGTGATTCACCTTAAATATTTAATGCTATCCAGGTGTGTGAGGATCCTTCGTGAGATTCCAACCTCAGTAAGAAGCAAGTTTTCCCTCACTGCTGGTAAAATAAGTAATGGAATGAATGACTAGAAAGAGGTTGAACTATACACCTTCCCAAAGTTATACTTTCTCCTCTACGGGGAACTGCTGCCACCCAGAGGTGAGGTCTTCATAGGAACCTCAAGGCCGTCAGGAGAAAGTGCTCTCTCTTCCTACTGAATACATTTCCATCCTTTTTCCTTGTTCAAACTACTGAATAATTTCAATTTGCCTAAGAGGTTGCTAGTTCCTTTTATTATCTGGCTGTGATTTTTTCTGCTATGTTAAAGTCTGTATGTACCTAAGAGGATGTAGGACCTGACTCTAGCCTGTCTGAAACCTTTGGCAGTAAAAACTTTCTCTTTCTGGGGGACTGGTATAGATATGACACAAAACAGAGATGACAGGAGGCTCCCTTGGAGAGGCTTTTAAATTATATAGGAAAACTCACCCATAAAGAAAATTACAAGATAAAGTCCAGTAAAATATCTCAAATTCAGTGGGGCAACTCTAATTGGTTTCAAAAGACCGCTAAAACTTTATATAAATCTAATAGGAAGAATCATAGAGATTCTCAATAAAACAGAGAAAAATCAGCCTGAAGAAAAATTCTCTGGGCTGGGAGGAAAGGTAAGTGGTGTGCTGTCATTCTGTCTGTAAGTGCCCGGCAGTAAAATTATACTCTATTGGCTCATAGAAATGCATCAAGTGGGTTAAAGTTAGTTTTCAAATGTTTGAAACTTAAAAAGGAATTTTCCAGGAAAAGGTTATTTTAAAGTGGAAAAGTTTAAGTTTAGATGAGAGTTAAAACTATATCTGACCAAGAAAAACACACGTTAAGATATAAAGATAACTAAATTATTAAGAAAAATTCAAATAGTATGCCTATTGTTTTCTAGTGTAAACACTCTCAAAAACATTTTTATGTGAGAACAAGGAAATTTTAACTTCTATTAAAAGACCCGGTGTCCCTCTTAGTTATAAAATTAAAAATAGGCAAATTGACATCAACACAACAATTAGTAGTTATAAAAAGAGAAAGAAGATAAACGACTGAAGGAAACCCTTTTCATTTGTAAAATGATTCATTATAAAGATACAACTCCCAAATGGAAAAACTGTAAGAAGTTCTTTTAACTGAGAGTTATAAGATTTTCGTATTATTTGTAAAATACATGAATAAAAAGTAAAGTATAAGTCACATTTATGTAATACTACTAAAATACATAGACAAATTATTTTATATATTCTGGATGTGAAAGATAGCTATATATCTTCTCCTGGTTTTGCCATGTGATTAATGAAACTGCAAATATAGATTTTATATAATGTGAGAAATTTAACATTTAAGAAATGCTAAATTAAATGAAAGTTCCAAAATTCTAAACACTCATCAAATAAAGTATTACTGTTTACACTAATATTTTAAAGTATATAAACATAAATATGAGCATACAACTGATTAAGTTTTTACTTGAATGACCAATGTCACTAGAAACTGGTCTTGAAGACCTCAGACAATATTGCAACTTATGAGAACCTGTAGAGTTCCTCTACTTACCCTTTATGTGTAAGCTTATAAGATGTGATCTATGACAAATTTTTAGAACAATATTATATTAAATTTAAAGATGACTTACTATATTTTTATAAAATCTCAAATTGTCTTTGGAATTTTAGACTAACAGACTATTGAAATACTTCGTTAATAATCAATATTTACCTGGGGACTTTTAAAAAATCTTAAAATTGTACCAAGAACTGTGAAGAATCTAAGACTTTAATTTAGGCAACAAGTTAACCTTCCATAGATGGTGGCAGAAGACACGGGATGCCTGGGTCACAGACAGTATCATTCACAGCAATCTCAGCATTTCACCAGTTTCCTAAGCCCCAATTCCAACAGGGTGACACAAAAAGAACCAAGCGATACCTGCATTGCACACGTAGTGGATTGCATTACAGAAGAGGAACCCTGAGTTTAAAGAACACATATGTTATATAATTAGCAGTAATATTGCCTGACCCTGTGTTGGAAGGAGACATTGCTGTAATGGACAGTAAATAAAATTGCCCTTTGCTCTAGAAGGAGTCACGATCTCTATCTCCCAGGACTGTTCTTTGTATAAACATCTTTGAAAAATAGTACAACAAAGTTAGTCGTTGCTCTGCTCTTAAGAAGTGTGTAATCATGAGAAACCCATGGGTGATTGTCTCCCAACACAAAGAGAAGTGAAAAATAAAACACAGTTCCTACATAACACCTATGCCTATTTTTATGTATGTATTTTTATTTATACACAAATAGTTTTTTCTTTCACAATACTCAAGATGAAATATAAACATCAAATTTAGATATACTTGATGAAGTTCTCTTAAAAGCTAGAGTTTTAAAACTTTAAGTATTGCTATTTAAACTTGTATGACTTCCCAAATGATATGTATATATCAAACCATATTAAGGTTCATGAAATTTTAAAAATTATATATAATAGAGGAGATATTCTTATAGTTTGGAAAAAGAAAAATTGCTCTCTGGGTATATCTGCTGTCAACATGAAGCAGGGAGAAGTTCTTTGCCTAAATTTTTTTCTGACAATTGTCACACCTCTGGGTATGTTTTCTCACTTTTCACAAATGTGCTGATATTTAGACGGATTCTTGTGATGCTTTTGAGTCTTGATGATTGTACAAAAATGTAAAAACAACTCAGTTTTCAATTGCTGAAAGAATGACAATTTCCACTGCTACTTCTGTGTGACAGTTAAAAAATATTAATTCTTTATTTTCAGCCACCTTTGCTATTATTCTTATCAATTGTCTAGTCTCTTAGGTCTACTTGTTCATATGTTATCCATTTCTACAATTTAATGCCAAATCAGAAGCTTTGGCCATTTACAGGATATTATTTTCACCACAGCTGTCTTTGCTGCTCCCAAGAATGACAAAGATCAGCTCCCTCACCTTGTCCCAGTCAGCACTTGCCGACAAGGAGGGGAGTCCAGGAGTGAATTGGCATGATTTATATGCTGTAGATTTTTTCCAAAATTGCTTTACAGTCTTGTAAAACTCCCCTTTTTTATGAGCCCCTCGATGTCAAAAACGATGTTAAGATTAAGAGGCAGCACTCCTCCCCTCCTTGGGAACCTAGTGAAGCCGTTTGTGGGAGTAGGCTTTCATGATTGCGAGCACCTACTTAGGATGGTTGGCACAGTGACTATCCACAGAAGACTTCTCAACAATTTATTCCCAGATTTGAAATACTCTTGTCTGTTAACAGTAGTTGGAATACACTTTATGGGATAGATTATAGAAGAATTTTGTTTGAAATTTCTACATATATCAATGCCTCCATTGATTTATTCATCTTAAATATATCAGGGGTAATAAATGTCAAAATGAACATTTTTTTCCTTTTATTTACATTTTAATTATTTTTTAATATAGTTGACATTCAATATTATATTAGTTTCAGGTATACATAGTAATTAGACACTTATATAACTTACTGAAGTGATCACCCCAATAAGTTTAGTACCCATCTGACAACATGCACATATTGTAATGCATAGCTATTGTAATACATAGTTATTACAACATTATTAAAGAAGAAGAAAAAGGAAGAAGAGAAGAAAGAGAAGGGAAGGAGATGACTGGAGAGGAAGAGGTAGAAAGGAAGGAAAGACCAACCAACTGGCCAAGGATTTCGAAAAAAATTGGTTCAAGTAGCTAGAACTACTGCCCTTAGTAAAGAAGCACGTACCTCTGGGAAGAGGAGCTGCAGAGAGTGGGGTTTGAGGAAGACTTCTTTTTACCATTGACCCTTTTGTTCTATTATAATTTGTACAATGTATATTGTTGTGTATCAAGAAGTGGATATAATGAAACAACCTTCTCCCAAATTACACTTTCAGATACTTGACCCTTAAATTACACTTCTTACATACATATCCGCATATGTGCAAATGATGATGGTGCAAGCTGTTCATAGCACCATTATGCGTAATAGCAAAAGATGTGAAGTATCCAACTGCACATTGAAGGGGATTGATGAAGTGATCTGTGTACATCCATCAAATGGAATACAATACAGATCTAAGAAAGGACCAAGAAGCCTATTATGCATTGATAGAGAAATGATACCTATAAAATATATTGAGTAAAAAAAGAGAGAGAGAGGGTCACAGGGATGGAGAGCACAGCATAAGGAATGTAGACAGCAATAAAGTGATGGCTATGTATAGGGCTAGAGAGAGAGTAAAGTAATCAGGGGGATCATTTCATAAACTATATAAATGTCTAACTGTATACTTGAAACTAATAGAGATCCAGAAAAGTAAAGTATGCTATCATTTTCTGTAAAATAGACATCAGTTCCTTGCTTATGCATTAATAAATATATCTAAAGGATACAGAAAAAAATATCATTGGATGAATTTGGAGAGAATAATTAAGTGGCAGTGAAACAAAAGTAAAAGGATAGCTCTTTACTGTATATACTTTTATACCTTTTAAACTTTAAATTTTGTAAATGTATTGCCTATTCAAAAATAAAAATAAAATTTTTAGAAAAAAATGATAATAGTAAAATGTTACCAATTTCAGAAACCACATTTGTATTTATTTTGTACACCTCCACCAAAATTCAATTGGCATCTCAATAAAATCCATTTAAACTACCTCTGAAAATATTCTGAGACTGTGAACTAGAAAGAACGTGGCAACTGAACTATTCTATAGAGATAAACAAGGAAACCCAGGTAGTTTTTCATAGGTAAAAACGTTTTTTGATACACAAATATACATACATAAAAGTGCCCTTCTTCTTATGAGTTTTTAACTTTTTAAGTTGTGGCATAATTGTAAACTTACAGAGTTGCAAAGATAATACAGATAGTTCCTGTCTACCACCTTTCACCCAGCTTCCTGTGATGTTAACATCTTACACAATCATAGTACGATCATCAAAACTAAGAAATGAACATTGATACAATACTATTAACTACATTACAGACTTTATTCTGTGTGAATAAATTGAGCTTTTTTATTTTATTATTTCGTGTGAGCTTTTAAGTTATGTTTCAAAACCTACTTGATTCAAAAAGCAAGCCATTAATAGGAATGTAAACACATTATTTCTTTCTGCTATACAGAACAATTTTTTATTTTGTCTTTGGACTTTATCACAATATTTTGTCACAAATATTTTTGCAGATGTTCAAAATAGATAATATTCTGCAGATTTTTAAATTTTCATATGTGTACAGTAAGGCGGACCAAATCTATGCTGGAAGAAGTGGGGTGCTGTGGAATTGGCTTCAGGGACACTTAAAGTAGGGCCTGAGGGAGATGTTTATCTGTTTCATTACTTGAGCACAAGTTTCTAATAGTCAAAAAATTTACAAATTATCCACTTAGTTGAACATATTTCAATTCCATTTCTAAGTTTACCATCCAAAGCGGGGGTTCTCAAAGCACGGTCAAGCACTATCTGGGCAACTGTTAGAAATGCAAACGTCCAGTAATCTGTGTTTTCGCAAGCCCTGATTGATTCTGAAAGCTAAAATTTAAGGATCTCTGACTAAAAGAATTGTTTTGATGACTAAAGGGACGGGGCCTGAGGAGGCAGGGACTAAATAGAGAAATGGCAATTCCCAGGGTGACATTCAAATGGCCTGTTTCTTAAGAGGAAGGTCTTGTTTCAAAACTACTTCTTGATTTCTCAGAAATTAGATTATACTTTGTTTCTCCTAAGTACATACTTGTTTTTGCTATACATCAAGGTTTGGCCGTGGCCACCTTTGACGTGAGTGAATTGGTTGAAAAGACTACAAAATCATTACCATAGAACTTCTTTTTTGATAGATAACCTCTCTGCCAGAAACCAATTTTATCACTTTCTCACAAGAAAATGAGCACAGGCAATCCTGGCTTTGCATAGTTCTGACCTGCACAAATTTCAGTCTAGTAAAATTGAGACCAGGCCCACAACAACACAGTGCAAATTTCAGTTACCACAGTTTATTACCTGTGAGCAATTACATAGTTCAAACTTCACTATCTTCAAAGCACCAGAAAAATAACAGATTTGCATCATGATCAGCGGCTAATCACATCAATTCTTTCCAAGTCTATTGGTGATTAGTCACTGTGCATCTGTTATTCCATTCACAAAGTCTAGCAAAGTATGTAGTTGCCTCTTTGTCTCCTGGTGATAAATTCACATGCCATTTTATAAAAATGTGTGATCAAAAGAGGGAATTGCCCAATGAAGATGAAAGCACAGCAAAGGAAAGGAAAGTGATTTTGCTAGAAGTGAAATTTGATGGATGGATGTCAATAAAGCTGCAACTCTCGAGACTCTAGGTATGCAGACAGGAATTTTCGTGAAGGCGAATTTACCAACATAAATGAAGAAAGTGGTCGTGATACAAAAGGTGAACACTTCCCAGGAGAAATGATGTCTTAAAAACCTTCACACTAAAGGACCCCTCAGAGATATTTCATAACATTGTAATCACAAAAGATAAAATCTCGTAAGCAAAAATAGGTCAAATTGTACTCCCCTGAGAGCTGGGACCTATTATATGAATGGATTGGTAGACTTTCAGGAAATTAGGGCCTGAAAAATTGTTTAATGAATTGGAACTATGTTAGTTCAGAGATTATAGTCCTGTCTTCTATAAGTTGCCTTTATCCTGTAAAGTTTTATTTATTGCTGGTTGTCATTCTTTGTGAGTTACTGGTCTGGTAATAATATTTAAATTATTGTCTTTTTTTTCTGAAAGCTTTAAGTATTTGTACATTTTCTTTATTAAGCTAAAAAAGGATTTTGGGCTCTTCTTCCACATTTATCATGGTTAAAAGGAAGGAAGCAGAGGAGGAAGAAGAGAGGAAAAGATTGAGGAGAGAAGAGGAAACGAAGACCAAAGATGGGAGAAGAGAAGAAGGAGCTCTGTTCACTCACCCATCCCCCTTCCACAGTGTTCTTCTTTGTATAATGTTTCATTCTTTTCTTAGAAATTCGGTTATTCTATGTCTTAGTCATTTTGAACGTTGTTTCATGTTCTCTTTCAGATTGTCTATTATCTGTAGTTCAATGCTGCTGAATCCTGCTGCTTGCTGTAAGTACTGACTCTCATGCATGGTGAATTGTTTCCATGCATGATTATGTTTTGTATTATGAGCTCATCTGTAGCAGGCCTTGATTTTCCTGAGAGAACCCTTTATGCCCTGAGTGAAAAAGAACTCTGGGAGATCCATTCTGTTGACTTCTACCATGAGTCTTGGAATGTCACTGTGCTTGGACACATTTTTATGTTAAACTCTCGGCTTGGGGTTTGTGGGACTTAATTGGTAAAGTAAATTTCAACTCCAAACTTTAATGAGAAACAGGACTCCAAGTTGTTAATAATGGGGAAATTGAACAAGGGGTAAATTCAGGAACTTTGTGTACTATCTTTGCAACTTTTCTGTAAATCTAAAATAAATCTAAAATAAAAAATAAACTTTTAAAAAATGAATCCTCCAGGTTACTAAAATCAGTTAAACTTTTAGGTGACATAGAGTCACTTTGTAGGTTTCCTGGTCCTATTTTCACCTTCATTTTGGGTATCAGCAATATCCCTTTTTCTTTGCAAGTTCAGCTATGGATCTAAAATAAGTTTTGTTACAATTTATGTAGCATTTCTGAGAGTATTATAGACAGATCTTCAAATCCCATCAGTCCGCAACACATGGAACATTAATTCTCCATTTTCATTTCAGTCTACACAAATCAAGCTTTCATTCTTACCATTTAAATTGCTACAATTAACCTGACCAATAAAATTCACCTTGTAAACCCAGTAGTCAATTCGTCATAGTCATTCACTCAGCCTTTCATTAGTATTTGAAGAGTTGAGCATGCCTTCCTTGAATCCCTTTATTCCCTTGGTTTGTCACTAGCACCTCTTTTTTCTCCTTCCTTGGCCTCTCCTCAGACTTTTCTGTGGACCCTCACTCCTTTGCTGACCTTTAAATGTTGACTCTTTTATCTGCCACTAGGCTCTTAAAATTCTACTGTCACTCCTTAGGTGATATCGTCTAGTCCAATGATTTAAAATGTCATACACATGCTTGTAACTCCCAAATTGAGATATAACAACCTGATTTCTTCTCCCCCAACGTCCCTGGGACCCTAGAGTCATATATACAACTGCCTACACGATGTCCCTACTTGAATGTCAAACTTAATATGACCCAAACAGAACTCTGGTTGGTGCCAACAGCAACAGAATAGGTGGTCCGGTATATGCCTGGCCTTGGCCAGGTACTGGTGATGTGGCAGCAAATAGAAAGAAAAGTAAATGACTATGGCATAGCAAAATCCTCTTTATGAGTTTGTAGATAGACCTTTGACTATAAATGAGGTCCCTCCTCAAGTCTTACAGTATGAGATGGTAAACCACAGTTCTCCACATTGACCACCAAATTTCAAGTACAGCTTTATGAGGAGCCTCAATCCAGACACTTACTGTTTCACTGTCTGAATAAACTTGAGACTAGCCAGAGCGAAGGAGGGAAAGATGTTTAACTTCATGGAGTAGGACGAGCTCCTGAAGACTGCTCTTTTTTTTCTTTCTTTTCTCATTTAATTTAACATTTATTCTTATTACATTGGACTGGGAAAGGAAGGGCCTTATTCCTGAATCAGAGTCAGAGGAGAGCAATGGCTGCTAGAGCTGGGGGATGCTAGAAAAAAGGCAGCAGACATTGGGTAATTGCTTTGACCACAAGTGATTCTTCTTCCTCACCTCTTCACATTCAAGGAATTCCCATTCTGCTGGGAAATTCTGGAATTCCTAGTCTAAGGTTTATTAACTGGCCTGTAGGCTTTTCTCACCCCTGGGTTTATTTTTCCTCCTGTACTCCCTGGGGGTTTCTAGTAATTTCAGCCTAAAGCGTCACTTACTCCATTTTTATTCCTGAGTTTTCTCTGCAGCACAGGGCTCTAATCAAGGCAGGCAAAGAGCTGACAACTACTCTGCCCTGATGGAATTCAGCAGGGTCTGGAGGTGCCTGGGTGTAGAAATGTGTTGCTCTCTCTGCTCTGGCAGTTTCTAACTGCTTTTTCAACAGATTTTCTACCAGTTTTTCTGGTTTAGCCTCACATTCCCATGTCCAAAGGAACATAGTGCTACTTGTCCTTGAGTCTCTTGGACTGGGAAAGTATAAAGGAGGTTGTTTATCAGCTTTTCTCCACTCTCCCTCTAGGACTAAGCTTTCTCACATCTGCTAGTTTTGTCATTGTTTTCCCATTCGCTTTCCAATTTAAGAAGCTTCGTGAGCTGTTGTCTTTTTTCCAGTTTTCTTCAGTGTTTAAGTCGTTTTAACAAGACTTTTTATCATTGTTTCAGTGAGTTTTCAAGAGAGGGCAGAGGTTAAATACCAATCTTCTCAGTTTAATCCAAAATAAAGACTTTAAAAATAGGGATAAAAATCCCTATTTGATGGGGGAGGGCAGGGTGGAACAAAGGTGGGGCTACTGATGCCCATAGGAAACTAAAGTCTCCTCCTAGACCCACAAGCCACTCAGAGTTTCCTGGGAAGCTTTGAAACCTCAATCCACACAGTTAGCCTAAGCATCATTCAGGGCAATGCTCATCCCAATTCACTCAAGCAAAGTTTTCAAATACAAGTACCTTGCAATAAAACATTTATCTTTATAAAGTCCCAACCCTTCCATGTTTTTTTTACTTTTAGGAGCCAGGGTCACTGCAAAGTAGGAAGGTAACCAAAGTTGGAAAGTACATGCCCCAAAGGAAAATTTAGTAATTATGTCTCAATCTGTACCCTGTTGTGTCTCTATCCCTCAGTGGTTCTCACCATCCACAAGTATACAAACCTCTGACTTATCAGACAACCTTCGATATGATTAATCCAAATTCATATAGAAATGAATATACTGACTGTACCCTTAACCTTGGAAACCTCATTATTTCATGAGATAGATTTTCTTTTCATTATTTACTTCAGTGAGTCTAACACATTCAGCAGGTTATCCCAAATGAGAGAGAGGCAGGAAAGACAGGAAGCTTCCCTGTTGAAGGCAGCAAAGGTTCTGCCTTTCTCTTCTTTTGGTATGTCAGGGAGTTCAGTCGAGAGCAGCTGGAGAAAGTTTGACAGCAGTGTTTACCACAGCACCATGTTGTCCAAGAATCATATTTTGAAATGTGTTTAGATTTAAATGCATTAGAATTATCATTTTATTTTACTTGCACAACCAGCAAAAAGACAGATAGACACAAAGTCTGAGGTTTTTTACTCAGCTAATTGAGGAGACATTAGGTTATATAGCAAGATAGGTTGTATCAGGAGATTGGTTTGACTGCAATTTAAGCAAATGAATTCCATTTCCTGTTATAAACATATGCTGAAGATTAGAGAAACCCTGAAAAGTTGTGTTTGCTTTGCAATAGAAGGGAGATTAGTAAATGTGAATTAATAGCTCAGAAAAAAGCATGTAAGTAGTGGTGGACATCTCAGGAAAATTGTTGGTGTTTCTTATTAAACCTAACAAGAGACAGAGTCTTATAAATTACAATTAAATAAGAGCTTTTCTCTACCGGTCTGGTCTCCTTGTTGTTGATATCACCAGCTTGTACATATTCTTGATCTCTGACTCCTTCACTTAATGTGGAGAACAATGACCAGCCTAATACTTTGAAATTTTCAAGTACTTGACATATAGGTTTCTTGCCCAAAAAGTTTATTAAATGATTGTAACCTCTCTAATTTTATTTAGATAAAATATAAGTGTAAAAATTTTAAGTTACTTTCAAAAGAATTTTAAAGAACAAAAATAAAAAATAAAAAACAAAAATTTCAGCAAGGAGGTCCTACCCTTTGTTTGCTCCTTTCAGGAAAGACTCAAAAAGGCCTTCCCAGAGAACTTTTCAGAGAACACCAACCGCTTAGTTATGGCTTGCCTTCACCTTTCAGTGGGAGCCAGAAAGATGGCAGAGTGGCAGCGCTGGGAGGTATTTTGTTATCGTTAAACTGATTGATGTGATCAAAAATAATTTTCACCAGAAGCAACTGACAGTTGATATTTATCTGACTAGTCACAGACTTCAGTGGCCTAACATTCAGAGTCTGAAACTGGAAACCAAGATGTAATTTGCCTCTTCCCTGGTCTGGCTAATGGCTACTGATTTTGGTAAGACTGCAGTCTGTTGATACCAGTGTGCCCCAGATGGTCAGAAAATTTCAGATAAATATATAGATCCAAGGTATTTATTTTGATAGTTATGTAGTCATTATAATCACTATTAGAAAAACACTACACAAATTAAGCCTGTGATTTCACTAGAGGTAAATGCAAATTGACTTCTAAAAAAATTAGGTGAATATTTCAAATAGTACTCAGGTATGTCGAAAATCATGAAGCCTGAATAATTGAAAAATGGCTGGATTTATATGAAGAAAATAAGGTCTGTAAATAGTCGCTTCACTTCTATATCTACTACTGCACCCTAGCCTCTGGATCTAAGAATCACCACCACCCAAACCATGCTCCAAGCCTAACTTCAAGTTTGGACAAATTTTACCATGCAAAATTCACAAATAACATTGACAGAAAAAAACAATAGCAAAGCAACTGAGATGTCATTGGACAGAAAGAAATGTTCTGCCACTCTGAGCTTTGTTGCTAAATGTAGCAGGGTTAGGAGAAATTTTATTTTTTAAATGTCTTCTTTTGTTTTAAAAGTATTGTCTGTACAATAAAAAAAAAATGTCAGATAAAATATTGCAAGTAGAACTACGATTCGTTTTGCCATCCAGACAGTTTAAAACAGCTCCTTGTTAAAAGCACTTTAAGGTAAATCATCACCATTTCAGTAAGTAAATGAAGGCCTATAAATCTGGGGGTCAGAAATGGCCATATAAGCTGAAAGGAACGTTAGGATGTGTCCCTTCCAAATATAAATAGCAAGGAGTAATATACCCTCTAAAAGAAATTAAAACAGAATATCAACATTACAGATCACTGAAGGAAATATATATCCCTTCATCTTTGTAGTTCTACTATTCATTTTTCATTAAAAATATTTAAGTGCTTATTGTGTATATAAGGAATTACCATCAGCAATGTGAAAAATCTTGTCAGTCTGACCTAAGAATACACACACACACACACACACACACACACACACACACACACACACATGTGTATATATATATATTCAAATCGAAATTCACATCTCAGAAGTTTTTCTGGACCAACTCTTCTATACTCTATTCTCAGTCTTTTTTATTATTTTATTTTATGCACTATTCAACAAAATTAATTAGGCATTGTAGTAGGCAGAATAATGCCCCAAAGATATCCACATCTTAATTCCCCGAACCTGGGACTATGTTATCATCTTACATGCAAAAAGGAATCAACAGATCTTGAGGTGGAGAGACTATTCTGGATTAACCAGGTGGGCCCACTGTAACTGCAAAGTCTTTATGAGCGAAAAGGAGGAGAGTTGGATTCAGAGGGAGGAGATGTGACCATAACAGAAGCAGAGTGATATGGCTGGGAACCAAGGAATGTGGGCAGCCTCTAGAAGCTGGAAAAGACAAGGAACAGATAAATTCTTCCCTAGAGCCTCCAGAAGGAACACAGCTCTTCTGATACTTTGGTGTTAGCTTCAAATTTCAGATTTCTGACTATGTGTTGTATTGAGCCCCTGAGTTTGTGGTAATTGATTACAGCAATAATAGAAACTAATATAAGCCTCAAAACTTGGGCTTCATGTTGTGAGACATACAAAGATGAAAAAAACATAACCCCTCCTCTCAAGATGTTTACAGTTTTGAAGAGATGAAACATATATACTAAACCATAAGCTAGAACATGATGAATATAGTAAGAGAGGTACAGAGGTACACCAGAATGGCTGTGGGAGTCCAAGGAAAGAAATCACCTTATTTGTAGGGTAATTAGGAAGGACATAATAGACGACAGGCTTTTGAGCTGATCCTAGGAGGATAAGTATATTTTAAGAGATAAAAGGAATAGAAAAATTGGCATAAGCCTTACAAATTAAATTACATAATACATTATTCTAAAATAAATTTATTATTAGTCATTTGATAAAGAAACATCTCTATAATAAAATATAATTATGCCATAACTTATATTTTATGTTAAATAAGACATGGTTAGACTTGTTTAAACCTGAAGAATGACATCCATTGGTCTGCTAGAGCTGCCATGTTAAAATACCACTAACTGGGTGGCTTAAACAACAAACATTTATTTTCTCGCTGTTCAAGAGACTGGAAGTGCAAGGTCAAGGTATCTACAGGTTTAGTTTCTTCTAAGCCCTCTCTCTGACTTGCAGACAAATGCCTTCTTATTGGTGTCTTCACAGTGCCTTTCCTCTGGGTTGCACATCCCTAGTCTCTTACTCTCCTTATAAGGATGCCAGTTCTACTGGATTGGAGTCCCACCTTTGTGACCTCATTTAACTTTAATTACCTCTTTAAAGGCCCTATCTCAGTCACACTGGGTGTTAAGGCTTCAGTATATAAATTCTGGGGAAAGACAGTTCAGTCCATATTATATTGTAACTATTATTTTAAAAATTACGAATGTAGTATTTGCCAATGGCACAAAAATATAAACTGAATATTACATCAAGTAAAATATAAAAATTTTCTTCTCTTTCATTTACACATTCCCTCTAGAATAAATCGGTTTCCTTCTACAACTGCTTGATTGAAATTGTATGTAAGACACCAGAGAACTTCCTTCCTTCCCCTCACCTTTCTCTCTTTCTCTCCACCCCCAAACACATGAGGGAGGCCATGTGAGGACACAGTGAGAGAGTTCTCACCAGACATTGACCCTGCTGGCACCTTGATCTTGGACTCATTGTCTCCAGAACTGTGGGAATTAAATTCCTGTTGTTTAAGCCACCCAGTCTGTAGTTTTTTGTGTGGCAGCACAAACAGACTAAGGCAAGATGGTTCTCTGCATAAAAGTATACATATATCTATTTATTTTCAACAGAAATGGGAGATTATTAAATATAATGTTCTTCAATGAGCTTTTTCCATTTAAAATAGATCTTGAAAACCTTTCCATATTGGTACATATAGATCTAGTGACTTCGTTGTTGTTTCCGCTGTCATTTTATCATATCAGGATCCAATCAAGAATATCATGTTATCTGTTGCAATTAATCTCTTTATTTTAAATTAATTTTTATTTGATTTTTACTTTAATTTTTATTTTGATAATTGTAGATTCACAGGCTGTAAGATCATACATGTACTCTTTCCCCAGTTTCCCTCAGTTGTAAGTAACATCTTGGAAAACCATAGTACATCACAATCAAGATATTGATAGTGACATAGTTAAGATGTTTCCATCACTACAAGGATGTCTCTTGTTCCTCTTTTATAGCGACGCTCACTACTCTCCCACACCCACCTTCTCCTTAACCCCTGGCAACCACTAATCAGTTCTCCATTTCTATAATTTTATCTTTTCAAGAATGTTATATGAATGAAATCATACAGTATGTAATCTTTTGTGACTGACTTTTTCTCACTCAATCAACTGATCCTTCCTTTCTATTACTGAGTAGTATTCCATAGTACAGATGTAGTGCAGCTTAACCACTTACCTATCGAAGGGCATGTGAACTTTTTCTGCCTTTTGGCTGTTATAAATAAAACTGCTATGACAATTCAGGCCAAGTTTTTGTGTGAGCATGTCTTCATTTTTCAGATGCCCGGAGTGATTGCCCGTGAGCGAAATTGCCACATCATATGGCAGTTGTATGTTTTTGTTTTTAAGACAAGGCAAGAGTGCCTCATTATTTTTATTTATTTTTATTTATTTTCATTTATTTTATTTTTAGGTGAGCAACCCCTGGTTGACCTCACAGATTGCAAGGACTTTGTCAGTTTACAATCCCTTTTTTTTTATCTTTTACACTTACAGCACCTGGTCTTCCTAGGTGGTCTCCCACCCAAGTACTAACCAGGCCCAACTCTGCTTAGCTTCCAAGATCAGATGGGATCTTATTCAGGGTGGCATGGGTGTAGACGCATGTTTCATTTTTTAAGAAACGGCCATACTATTTTCTAGACTGGTCATATCATTTTACACTCCCACCAGCAATGTATGAGTGATGTAGTTGCTCTGCATCTTTGTCAGAACTTTGTGTTGTTGCTATTTTTTATTTTAGCCATTCTAATAAAGTGATATCTCATAGTGGTTTTTATTTGCATTTCAAATGGCTAATAATGTTAAACATCTTTTCATTTGCTTGTTTGCCATCTGTATATCTTCTTCAATGAAAAGTCTTTTCATGTTTTTTGCTCATCTTCTAATAGAATTGTTTGGTTTTATGGAAAGAGAATATCTTTGTTTTTAGGATGTAACACTGAACTATTAGGAGTGAAGTGACACAGCTATGTCTGTGACTTTCAGAAAGTTCAAAAAAAATGAGAGAATAAATGCAGTAAACTGTTAACAGTTCGCAAGTGTGACAAACATTTGGTGTTCATTGCTTTATTCTTATAACTTTTAAGTTCAGAATTTTTCAAAGTAAAAAGCCATCCCCACCTCAGATCAGATCTACCAAATGTGGGTAAGAGGGTAGAGTACACATTCATCTGCATTTCAGATAGATCTTCCCATTGATTTTTATGGGTACCCATCATAGATGACCTGAATAGAAGTATAATAATAATGTATTTTTATTTTAGTCTTTATAAGGGTATGTGACAGCCTGCTGAAATGTGCTAAGGGTAAGAGTTAATTAAAACCTAAAACTTGATAAATGCCTAGCTCCTGGAACCCTTAGCCACATTCTGTTAATCATAAAACTTGTAACAATGAGCTCAAATACTACCTGCCTGAGTGACTCTGCTTACCTGCGTAGCATGAGAAACAATCAATTGTATATAAGCTGGAACTGATTACTTGGCTACCATCATGGGAACTAACAATAGGCATTCTGCTTCTGTACCCTCACTTGCACACCTGGCCAACGGGTTGACAGGTAACAAAAAGAAGAAAAACAGACCTTTGTGTTCAGACAGAATAAAGAATGGGATTTTGGGCTTAAAAACCCTGTACGTCTACATTTCGGGGCTGCTTAATTTGGGGTCTGCGTACCCCTGGCAGACCCAGCTGGCTGAATAAAGAGTGTGATTCCTATAACTCACTGAGTTCTGGTGGTCTGTGTATCTTTTGGGGGCTGGCGGCCACAACTGGTAGAGCTAGAAAAACCTCCATATTGTGATTATATGAGTTTAATAACCCTGGATTAATGGATTTAAACCCCGTCCTTATATAGCTCAACAGTCCCTTTCATGGTCTTCCTCAATTTTCTTCAAGTCTATTAATGTCTTCATGTAAAAGGCTTTAAAAGTTATTGTGAAGAATATGGCGTTGACTGCCACCCTCCAAATTGCTTCAGTGGACACTGCCTACATTCTAGCCTCTAATCTCCGCCAGCAACGAAATAATACAACATAAAGAAGGGAGTAGCACTACTGTCTCTGTCTAGCTCAAGTCTTTTATACATTTATAGAGAGACAGTGTGTATCATACTGTATATTTACTAAATAATAGCCATTGATAAGTAATAAATGAGTTAAAGCACATACCTTAACAAACTTATGCATATTAAAAGCTTATCAAGACACTGCTTTAAACACACAGTTATCACATAAAATCAATCGGTAGACTTAATGTCAGAACCTCAAGATGGCATCCAGTATTCTCTGAATGATGAGACTATATGGTACTTTCTATAGGAAGATATCTCTACCAACAACAGAAAGCATACTCTTTTAAGGTTTTCTTCTTGTTTTTCCATATCATACTGACAAATTTGTGCCAATTCCTTAATTCCTCTGGTGAACACTGGCTTACATGTACTAGATGGGTTCAGAATTGTCAGCTGAGGCTACTAAAGAGCAAAACTAAAATAGTTGGATCACATAAGAATCTGATATTTAGCCTCATTTGCAGTATAAATGGCTTCACATACTCTAGATTAGCAAAGAAACATTTGTGGTTGACTCTGAGAAGGACATCTAATTTTAGGTCTCAGGTGAGTAGAAAAATGTATCTCAACCCTAAAAGAGTATGTTCTATGTTGCCATGCAAAACTTGTGTATGTTTTAGATCTTTAACTCATTTATTACTTCTTAATACTAATTAGTAAGCACATGAAAATGTGGTGAGCACAGCATTCATTAGAAATACATTGTAGGGTTGCGTGTAATGGGGATCTGGATTTTGAGACTCGGTTTTTACTAAATTTTGGATTATGACACTCTCATCTTAAAACCACGTTAGTTTAAATCAGAGTTTGGCCCTTGATGATTTCCTCTTAAGAGACTCTGGAAATCCCCTACAGCATGTAGCAGTAGTGCTAAACCTAAAGAAAACACTCAACAATCAGGTGTAAATTGTTGATTGATTTCACCCTATAATTGACTGATTACACCCTAAAGACTCAAATGGGATTAAATGGTTACTCTTATGATTTCGTATTTTCTTCAGTTTCTTAGACCTCAGCAGATTTTTAAGTAGGTTTTGGAAGAGCCAGTAAAAAGATCCCTGACTTCCATCCTCAGAAAATGTCTGGCATTACCCCAAATCTAGATTTCAGCGTTACAGGGGGATAGATAACATCACTAGACTGAGGACCAGGCCCACTTTGTTATCTTGGTGTTTTTGTCACAGTTCCTGGCAAAATAATTTTCAAATAAATAGATGAGAGATAGATAAATGGTTTTAAAAAGGTGTTATTTAGAACCAACTATCATATCAAACATGACATACAAATATAGAAAATTAAGGCAGTTTTTCTAGTTTTCAGACTTTAGGTTGCTCTTCTGAATCGCTGAGAAAATGTTTTCCTATTTGTGATATCTTGCAGCATGAGTATGATTGTATTTTAAAGCTGAATGACCATATTATTTGGTTTTTACCAATGGGCCCGGGATAGGGTCACAACTGAAAGCCTCTGGAGCTTGAAGAATTGTGCAGTTTCCTCAAGGAGCAAAGGTTGCATTGCTCTCAGTTTCAGTAAAGCATGCATCATGTCTAAGAAATTAACACCTGGTCTTTTTTTTAATGGCCAACAGAGACCAGGATCAAAGCCGCACAGCAGCGTGGAACGGTGGCTGCAGATGCATCCATTTAAACCCCTGCGCTACGAGGAAAACCGCCGCTCCTCCGCTGTGACAGCTCGGCAGAAGTTTACAACGGCTGTGTCAGTCACTCTCGCACCCATTACAATGATTCGCACCATTTTAAAGAGAGCGAGGGAGCCGCGTTGGTGAGCATGGAACCGGCCTGTCCGGAGCCCTTCGCAAACGACGCCGCACGTCCGCTCCTCGCCCTGCACCCCGTCCGGGGACCCGGGTTTCCCGCATGGGCTGGGTGGCCGACATCTTCCCTAGCAAGACCTTTGCGCTTTTGAGATCGGAACGGGTGCTAAGGGCTCGGGCTAAAGGCCAGGCGGCTCTTCACTGTCGAAAACAAACAAAAACAAACAGGCTTTTCCCACCGCCATCGAATCGGGCGGAACGACCTGCATCCCCCTGCCGTGCAGAGCGTGGGCGTGCCCGCCCCTCCGGCACCCAGAGGCCCCGGCGGCGGAGGGTGGCCCCCTGGGCCCCGGGGCGCCGGCTCCCGCCGCGCGGCCCTGCCCGGCTCCCCCGGCCGCCGCTGCTTCGGGGACGCGGAAACCCCGTAGGAGCGGGGGGGGGGGCGAGAACGCGTCCGTCGCTCGCCGCGGTATTCTTCCGCCGCCGGGCAAAGAGTCCCAACCTCCCCTCCTTCCCCCCGCGGCCCTGGCCCTTCCAGCGCCCCCTGCCCCGGCTTGGACGAACCCGCTTGGGTCTCCCCACGGACTCGCTGAAGATCGTTTCCGCGGTAGGAACGCCAGGACCGCCGTGTTTGAGGCCGCCGAAGCACGACGAGGAAATTCCTCCGCGGAAAACGGGTTCCGGCCGCGAGCCTATAAAACCCGGGTGGCGGGGCGCCACTGCCTTTCCAGTCGGGCGCTGCGAGGGCTCTCGGAACATGTCTGGTGGCTCCGCGGACTATAACAGGTATGGCGCGCGCTCGGGGCGGCGTCTTCGTGCTGAAGGTCATGTGGCGCTGGAGGAGCCTAGAGGAGCTGGCGTGAGGCGGGGCCCTCTCCTTGGGGGGCACGGTACCCTTGTCCTTTCGAGAATCTTCCATGATGGCTAGAGCCTCGGACTGCGGGGAGACGGATACGGGTGCGGAAACGGAGTGGCGGGAGGGTGTGTTTTCCTCCTCCGGAGGCTTTGACATTTCGACCCTCCCCTGGCCCTGCGGAGCCCGGCCTTGGGAGCCCGGTGCGGTCCGCGTTCGCGAGTGTAACTGGGGCCCGACGCTTTGTCGGCAGCCAACGGCGCGACTCCGCGCCAGGCCTGGGTGGGGGCGGAGGGCGCCGGCCACTCGGTGTGGCCGGCCTGGCGGCCACCGGGACCCGGCGAACCGTTGGCGTAGCTCGCCGGGCCCAGGCCCGCGTCAGTCATGGGGTTGCGCAGAGTGAGGGGCGGAGCTCAGCGCGTGCAGCTCTCGCGAGACGGGAGCACCTGGCGCACGGGGTCGGGGGGAAGGGCCGGCGGCCGTGGGGCTTTCTGCGCGTCCCCGGTTCTCAGCTTTGGAGCAGGCGCGCGGTGTATTGCACCCTGCACTGTCAGCTTTTTTTTGCTCTTAGGATGTGTATACATGCCGGGGGCGGGGTCTGATGAGATTAGACGAGACACGTGTTGGGGGAGGGTAACCTGATAAGATTGGTTGTAAAGAGTTTCTCCTAATTTACACTTAGGATGTCTTGGGAAAGGGACAAGTTTAACTGTAAGTGTTCTTGTTTGCAGAGAACATGGCGGCCCAGAGGGAATGGACCCCGATGGTGTCATCGAGGTAAGAAATGTGTGTGGATTTTGAAACTCTGGAAAGGTGAGTTTGTTCATGCTATTTATTCCCTCCCCCCCGCTTTGTTTTTTAATTTATAGAGCAACTGGAATGAAATTGTTGATAATTTTGACGATATGAACTTAAAAGAGTCTCTCCTACGGGGCATCTATGCTTATGGTTTTGAGAAGCCGTCAGCTATTCAGCAGAGAGCTATTATTCCTTGTATTAAAGGTAAAAGAACTCTGCACTTTTAAAAACGATTCAGTTTTACGTAGACTTGGACCATTAAAAGGAAAATAATTTCTGGGGGACTAGCACCTATTTGTATTCCTTAAAGTGAAATGATGGCAATCATCTTTCGGGACTGACCTGAAATGAAGAGAATACTTATTGCTGATCACTTGATTATTTGGGCATAATTCATGTTCCAAATGGAATACATGGTGTGCACTAGAAGTGAAGGTTTGGTGTGGGATCGGTAAATATGTATCCTACTTTTTTTAGGGTATGATGTGATTGCTCAAGCTCAGTCAGGTACTGGCAAGACAGCCACATTTGCTATTTCCATCCTGCAACAGTTGGAGATTGAGTTCAAGGAGACCCAAGCACTAGTATTGGCCCCCACCAGAGAACTGGCTCAACAGGTATTGATAGTGTAGTTCAAAAAAACTGCTTGCGTGTTGCATAGGTTTCAGGTTTCACAACTGTGAAGAATTTAAAACAGTATAAATTGGTCCTATTAGACTTCTCCTTTTAACTGTCCATGCATGCAGGGAGTTTTTGTTGAAAGTTAAATAGGAAATGGGTATGCAGGTATGGTTTGCAGGATTGTATAAAATGGATGAATCAAAAAGCTTTATTTCTGTTTAGGGTGGACTAGATTTTCCCATTTTTAAGTTTGAATGCAGTTGTGCAACATGAAAACTGCAGTGACATGTTATTTGACTGTCTCAGTAGTTTGTGATGCATCTGTTGCATGATGTTTTCAAAGCTCATTGCTATATTGGCTTTGAAGTAAACCTTGCTGATAAAACTAGGCATTGCCCTCTGGGAAAAGTAAAGTATCTTGTCCTAGCTGTAATTGCAGAGCTTGATACACTATTTATACATTCTCACACAACAAAGAATAACGAAAGAAATGTAGTTATAAACTAGCTGGTCTGGTACCTGGGGCAACAGGATCCCGATTGACAAGGCAGAAGAAAGATATTTTAAAGGAATTTTATTTTGAAGCAGTTAGATGAGTTTGCATCTTAAGCTTGGTAGTAGTTAAATGCTATGCATGCGTAAAAGCTGTTTGCAGACCAGATATTTGCCATTATGTTTTGGAATTCAGTCACAGTCTAATTCTGCTGGATAATAATTAAGGCTCTTGGCTTCTAGATCCAAAAGGTAATTCTGGCACTTGGAGACTACATGGGAGCAACTTGTCATGCCTGCATTGGTGGAACCAATGTTCGAAATGAAATGCAAAAACTGCAGGCTGAAGCACCACATATTGTTGTTGGTACACCAGGGAGAGTGTTTGATATGTTAAACAGAAGATACCTTTGTAAGTATTGCTGTTTAGAGAGCATAAACTTTTTTACTGTTTGTTTCAATAGTATGTATCCCAATGAAACTAGAGGTGATAATATGACTTTATTTTTAATAGCTCCAAAATGGATCAAAATGTTTGTTTTGGATGAAGCAGATGAAATGTTGAGCCGAGGGTTTAAGGATCAAATCTATGAGATTTTCCAAAAATTAAATACAAGTATTCAGGTGAGCTTTTATTTTTCTTGTGTAGTTGGAGGTTAGGTTTATGCAGGTACTGTTAGAACTGAAGTGTTCTATTATTGTTTCCCATTTAAAGTAATTGATACATAACTGTTTAGCGCAACTCCTTAGCAAGACATGCTTGGTCTCAAACATGTTGAGTATTGTGATGTGCTAATTAACTGCTTGTGTGACATCGTCATCATTGTCCTTTTAAGGTTGTGTTACTTTCTGCCACTATGCCAACTGATGTGTTGGAAGTGACCAAAAAATTCATGAGAGATCCAATTCGAATTCTGGTGAAGAAGGAAGAATTGACCCTTGAAGGAATCAAACAGTTTTATATTAATGTTGAAAGAGAGGTAACTTGTCTTAATTATTAAAAGTAGCCAGGTTTTTTTTGACCTTCTTGTATAAGCACTGTGCTAAAATTACAGAAACTAGGATCACATCTTGGTCTTTGTAATAATGCTAGCAGAGTACACACAAGAAGAAAAGTAAATGCACTGGATTGTAAAGACTGGGGTGGACCTCTTTCTTAATGTCCAGTGTCCTTTGTCTTAAGATTTGGTGCAATATGCCTTTATTCCAACCTGACAGTGAACTTCTAATGATTGTAAGTTGGAAATTTTTTTAATGATTGTTACCTTTCTCTTTGAAATACTGTAGGAATGGAAATTGGATACACTTTGTGACTTGTATGAGACACTGACCATTACACAGGCTGTTATTTTTCTCAATACAAGGCGCAAGGTGGACTGGCTCACTGAGAAAATGCATGCCAGAGACTTCACAGTTTCTGCTTTGGTAAGGTGTTCTAATTTAGAAAATGGTAATGATGTATTTTCATTAAAGCAGGATTTAGACTACAATATAGCTGTTAAGTGCTGTGTTGTCGTTCCCCCTGCTCAAAATAAAGTTGTTTCTTTACTATACCTGTCTGCAGTGGTCTGTAGCAGCCAGGGACGCTTGGCTTCATACATATCAGTAAAATTAAATATTGATTTGACTGGTGATCCTTGAATTAAGGTTTGTTAATTTGCAGCATGGTGATATGGACCAGAAGGAAAGAGATGTTATCATGAGGGAATTCCGATCAGGGTCAAGCCGTGTTCTGATCACTACTGATTTGTTGGTAAGTCTCTTACTGCTGTTTTTTATTCCTACCAAAAGGTTTTTTTGGGGGAAGGTTTCTAAATAACCTTTACCAATTTGAGCTATTTGGGAGAATAAAGATGACCACACTCCACAGTGGGCTATATCATTAAACATATAGTTCACTACTATTTTGTGGCCTACATTACATAGGTGTCTAGGTTTTCAGTTAGAATTTAACATTATACCATTATGTTTCAGGCTCGTGGGATTGATGTGCAACAAGTGTCATTGGTTATAAACTATGATCTGCCTACCAATCGTGAAAACTATATTCACAGGTGAGTAAATGGCACCTTATTACTTGTAAAATGAATTGATATTGCTTTTCTGTTGACTGATTTTGTCTGAAACTTAACCTCGAATCAGGGAATTGATTCAGTAAATAGACAAACTTGGTAGGATGTAATTAAAAATTGTACTTGGGAAGTTTGATCACACACAGTGGGAAAACAGTTGTGTAAAATGTTGCCCAAATTGTGGGCTCTGATATGTACAGATCAGATTGCTTTAGATCTTTTGGTCTTAGTTTATTTTTGAGCTTTATTTTTAGTGATGCTCTTGTGTGTCCATGTGCTTTCTTGGTGATTCCTCTATAGTTGGGATTTTCATGGTGTCGTCTGGTAGCAATTTGAGCAGTCCCTGGTTTAGTTATAGTGGCTTTATCCCTAAGTAAATTGAATTGTACTTTGTTATATGATGTAAAAAAAGACTTTTTAAAAAATACAGGAGTCGATAGCAGCAGTTGATGACGAGATGGCACTCAGAAACGGCGTGACGTAATTTAGGACGTGGAATCATAAGCGAAACAGCACACTGTTTGAATAAAGAGCGAGTCGGTATTTATATTTGTTTTTCTTTTGTCATGATTATTTGATATTTTAAGTTGTTTTCAGCCAAGGCATTTTTGTATAATAATAGTCTCTTAGGTGGTTTGTATTGTCTGGTTTCTATTAGGAAGGTAGAAAAGTTTGTTTCAGAGGTAAACACGTTTGAGTAATTTGAGTTATAACGTGTGAAACTGAGCAAAAAAGCAGTGATGAGTTTGGGTTACCATACCAAATAATTGTTTTCCCACTGGAAAAAGTTGTTTTAGACAGTTAACCTTGCTTGCAGCATTTGTGTTTACAGTTTACAGTTCCAGAAGTGCGTCGAAATGGATTACATAACTGTTCTTTTTGTTCCTGGTGTTTACATCTGTCCCAGGCTGACATCTGCTCTTGGCTGGCCCACTTTGGTATGGGCTTTTTAATTTCACTACCCCAAACACAATACTGTCATCTGCTTTAAAAATAATGCTCAAGACACCTGATAAAATCTCATTTTGCAGGCAGACAAGCCTTGAATCCTTTTGCCACTAACTGCAAAACAAAGGAAGACTTCTTTCTCTAGATATTGATTAGCAGATAGTGCTCCAATTAGAAGCACGAACTATAACCTTGATAAGTAAACAGCAGCTGATGGTTAACAAGTGGATCATCATGTTCAGTAGTTCACAGTATGTGGGAAGTAACATTCTAATTGTTGATTTCTTTTCTTACACAGAATTGGCAGAGGGGGTCGATTTGGGAGGAAAGGTGTGGCTATAAACTTTGTTACTGAAGAAGACAAGAGGATTCTTCGTGACATTGAGACTTTCTACAACACTACAGTGGAGGAAATGCCTATGAATGTGGCTGACCTTATTTAATTCCTGGGATGAGATAGTTTTGAATGCAGTGCCGCTGTTGCTGAATAGGCGATCACAACGTGCATTGTGCTTCTTTCTTTGGGAATTTTGAATCTTGTCTCAATGCTCATAACGGATCAAAAATACAGATTTCGTGAGCTCTTGTGAGGAAAGTCATTGGCTTTATCCTCTTTAGAGTTAGACTGTTGGGGTTGGGTATAAAAGATGGGGTCTGTAAAATCTTTTTTTCTTAGAAATTTATTTCCTAGTTATGTAGAAATGGTTGTATTAGATGTTCTCTATCATTTAATAATATACTTGTGGACTAAAAGATATAAGTGCTGTATAAAGTCAGCCAATTATGTTAAACTAGCTTACCTGCCTTTATTGTGTTTGTCATTAGCCTGGAATAGAAAGGCCTTTAAAACTGATAATTTTTTTTTAGAGAGAGCATTTGAATGCATTTTGTTTGGTATTGTATTTATTCAATAAAGTATTTAATTAGTGCTAAGTGTGAACTGGACCCTGTTGCTAAGCCCCAGCAAGCAATCATCCTAGGTAGGGTTAAACCCCCAGTAAAATTGCCATATTGCACATGTCTTAATGAAGTTTGAATGTTAAATAAATTGTATATTCACTTTAAAGGTGCTTTGGTCATTTTATTTACAAGAAATATGAATTAACAATTCTGAGTCAACTGCTGCATCACAGTAGCACAGAGGCTGATCAATTGTAGGTGTTCGTCAGCACCATCTGCTAAGCACTTATCGACTTCCTACAAGAAAAAAAAGTTTATTAATTTTCCTATCCTAGTGTCTTTGGCTTAAATGTGCAAGAGTGCCTACTTACAGCAAGTTTTTCTGTAATGATGGACTTCTGTTTATCAGAAAGATTGTCATTTTCTACAATCACATCATGAAGTTGATTTACAAGCTGAGTTGCTGCATGACCCTCATCTATTAAGTCCTGTAACAGAAAAGTTGCCATTTAGTAAGATTCACTAATTTTCTCTTCCCCAAAGTTTGTAAAGTAACTTTACCTTTACTACAGCTTCTAGTTTGTCAAAAGAGCCACTCTGACATGCAGCAAATATTCCGTCAATTGTCTCAGCTGGTATTACCTGAAAAGTTAAAATTGTTTTTGGAGTAAAAACAATTTGGAATATCTAAGCCTATACATTATTCCATGCGAGGTTCATTGAGAACAAAAAACTGGTCCCCAACCTTTTTGGCACCAGGTACCATGCTCTTAGAATCAAATGCCTAACCTGAGGTAGAGTGGATGTAATGCTAGTGTTGGGAGTAGCTGCAAATACAGATGATGGAGCATCATATGTCTGGCTCACCTGCTGTGTGGCTCAGTTCTAGGTCTGGGTTGGGGACTCCTGTTCCATACGTAGCATAGGACATGAAGCACCAACCCTGATACTTCACACTGGAGTCCCAGCCTTAAGGCTCATGTTCTCAGAGATGGTCCAGAAAGCTATCGGATCTGAAACCGTGGTAACAGAACTCTGGCCTTGGCTATGCCAATACTGCTATGAAGCCAATTTCACATACCAAGTTGTGCACTTTGCTTTTAAAATCCATTAATGGGTATAGTGAAGATAAAATTTCCTTGGTGGTGGTTAAAATCAAGTAGCTTGAAAAATAATTTTAAGGTACATGCCCTGTTTTCAAATAAAGATGCCACTAATGAGTGGTTTTAAAAGCCCATAATACCAAGAAAATTGAAGGGAACTAATGCTATTTAACTGTGGTGTGAAAAATGCCTTACGAACTATTTGGAAAGTAGTGGTCCTGAGGTAAGGCCTGACAAGAGGGTACCCAAAGCCAGGTGTGGCACTCCATTTTCTATAAGCTAAATATGCATGCCCCTTGTTTACGAATGACCCTTTGTTAGAATAAATTTCTAAGAACAGGGGTATCTGTTAAATCTTTAACTGCCACGTCCCTGAAACATTCAGTACTTGCAGGTTATCATACTTCCTAGCACAGTATTTGGCACTTCCTTTAGACTAAATGTACCCTCCCTCTCATTTCATGTTAATACCTAAAATGACAGTATTTGGAGAAGGAGTGCTTGGGAAGTGACTAGGTTGTGAGTGAGGGTTGTACCCCCGTGAATGAGATTAGTGTCCTTAAGAAGACCCCAGAGAACTCCCTTCTGCCACAGGTGAAAGCAGTGAGATGAAGGCCATTTATGAATCAGGAGTCCGTGATCTAGGAGGTGGGTCCTCACCAGACACTGAGTCTGTGGGCATCTTGATCTTGAAATTCCCAGCCTCTGGAACTATAATTTTGTTGTTTATAAGCCATTCAGTCTATGGTATTTTGTTATAACAGCCTGAATGAACTAAGAATATAATAAGCATACCATATATACCTGTTGGGTGACAATTTTCTAAAAGCCATTTAAAAGAATTTCAGAACTAGTGCTCTTACCCCAGCAATATCTGTGATCACCTTCTCTGTGATCTCCTTCCCACCTGTTAATCGAGTAGCACTTTGAAGAAATGTAATGGCTTTTCTTAAGTCTCCTTCTGACACTTTAACAAGATAAAATACTCCCTGAAAAGAAAAAGTTTTATTTACTGATGATAAGTTAAGGCTCTTTTAATAGAGTGAACAGCACTGTTACTTTAGCAAAAATTTACTTCCATTTTTGAGGGAATATTATCAGTTCCATAGCAAAATCATGGAGAATAGCATTGGTCCAATGGAAGCATGAAGAGAGCTCTTGCCTTTCAAAGAAATTTGCAGGGACAAAGAGATGTTCCATACTTCTCATTCTGTTTTCTTGATTATATAAAGCAAAGACAATTCAAATTACAGTTATTGTTATAATGAATAGGAGGCCTATATATTCTATCACTGTACCAGAATTTCATCATACTAAATTAATTTTTGAAGTGGAATAGTACCTAAACTAAAATATTGTCATTATGGAGAGATTGTTGCATAATTTGCATAATATATATAAAATCTGCCCCACTTCTGGGTCTGATATTGATAATAAAAGTAACAAAGACTGAATCTACAATTCCTAGACATTGAAACTGTTGCTCATTTAGCTTAACTTTACCTGAAGAATTGGCATCAGAAATTGAAACAACACACACGACTCATTTCAGGACCTCTTCCACAGGCATTCATTAAAGGAATTAGTAATTACCTCATTGCTAATTTTGACATGTTCTTTATCGGCAATGTCTAGTAATCGTTGCTGCTGAATTTTATCTGACAAAGGTTTGAAGCGGAATTTAGAACATCGAGAGGTCAGAGGTTCAATTATTCTGTAAAATATTAGAAAAAACAAGCTAGTGTTTAAAGAATTTCCCCCGAAGAACTCATTTTTATCAAGAACAAAAGATTTGATGGAGAAATTAATATAGCCTTGAAGCATTTAATTTTTTTCTTTTCTTAATGGGGATAATCAAAACAGGGCTACCTAGCATCTATCTTCAGAATATACATACCGACTGACATAGTTACAGATAAGACAGAATCGGGTGGTTTTAGACTCTTTCTCCATGGTACGTCTTAAAGCTGCCTGAGCAGCTGAGGTCATAGAATCTGCTTCATCCAGAATCACAATCTTAAAAGGAGGACATGGCTTCCCACTGATTCAGAGAAACACAGAGGAGTTATAATTCACATGTCACAATCTAATTTTAGAACATACTCATCATCCCAACTAGACACCCTGTGCCCATTAGGAGTCACTATTCGCCCAACTTATAGCCATAGGCAATCATGAATCTTTACTTTGTTTCCACAGATGTACCTGGGTATTTCACGTGCTCTGGATATTTCATATAAATGAAATCTTATGATGTCAACATTAATATGTTGTTTTGTTACTGACTTTTTTCACTTAGCACAACGCTTTCAAGATTCATCCCTGCTGTATGTTATTATTACTTTATTCCTTTTTATTGCCAAATAATATGGCAAATAGATATATTGCATTTTATAAGTCCATTTATTAGCTAATGGGTATTCTGGGTTGGTTCCAAGCTGACCATTATGAATAGTGCTGTTATGAACATTTACATTTGTGTGTTTTGAGTGGACATTTTCATTTCTTGTGGGTATATACCTACGACTAGAAATTCTGGTTCATGTGGTAACTAACTATGTTTAACTTTTAGAGGAATTGCCAGACTTCTCAAAGTGGCTGCACTGTTTTATATTCCAACTAGTAATGTATAAGGGCTCTAACTGCTCCACATCCTTGCCAATACTTGTTATATTCCATTTTTTTGCTTATAACCATTGTAGTGAGTGTAAAGTGGCTTTGATTTGCATTTCTCTGATGGCTAATGATGTTGATAAGCAAGTTTTCATGTGCTTATTGGCCATTTGTATATCTTCCTGAGTAATGTCTATTCAGATCCTTTGCCCATTTTTAAATTGGGTTGTCTTTTTATTATTGAGTTGTAAGAGTCCTTTAAGTGCCTTATAATTGTATATTGTCAAGTCAAGGTGGATATCAAAAATTAGTCATTCACTATCTACGAATTCTTAATGTGTGCTCTGATATAAATTTAAATATATACCAAGTACCAAAAATTTAATCTTGGAACTTTGACATCTAGGGAGTATAAGTAGTTGACTAAATATCCTTATTTAACTCAGGGCAGTCCTATTTAATTATTAATAATACCTCCTCTTTCACTCCATTCCAGTTAGAACTTATATGGTCACCCTAATTATGAAATATACACTGAAGCTTAAGATATTTGACAGAACTTTATGACTGTATCACCAAACTATCAAATTTAATTAGTAAATGCTCCTTAGATAAAATGTTAGTGAAAAATCCTTGACAGGTAAATAAAATTAGTAAGTATAAACAGAAAGGTCATTTCTGAGTTTAAACATTTTTTAAATATGACCTAACATGAAAAAGAAGTTGTAAATTTGGCAGAAACATGTATTTTCAACAAATACAATAACATGGTGTGGAGAAGGGAAGGTGAGCTTACTTACTCTGAACGACTTCCTGATACAGTTAACTGAGCAAAATTCTTCACCTTCTCTCTAACTACTTGTATTCCACGTTCATCAGATGCATTTAACTCAAGAACTCTTAATCGAAAAAGTTCAGGCCTATGTCAAAATAAAACAAATATGTAACATCATAGAATATATAAGTAACCCAGGTTTAAACCACACTTTAACAGTTGGACATTCTGCGGTAGTTTAAAATCCACCTCATAAATAATATGAATAAAAAGCAGTCACTTCTGTATTTTCTCTTTTGTAGAGATAATGCAGATAAAAATTTAAATCAATTTCCACTTAGAATTGTGTCATAAACATCTCGCTATGTCATCAAAACCACTATAAATAGCTATATGACATTTTAATAGCTATATGACATTCCATCCTATAACTGTACCATCATTAATTTAATGTCCTTCTATGGTTAGCCATTTAGTTTTAAATATGTTACAATTTTAAACAATGCTGCAATACAGCATACTTTGATTTCCATAGGGTAGCCTGCAAGAAAATTTATTAGGTTAAAACATGAATTTTTTTTTAAGTGAGTTTTTGAGAAAATTATTTAAAGTAGCTCACTTTAAGGAAATACGACACAGCAAAAGATTTTTTTTTTTCAATAGCTAATTAAAATAAATGGTGTACCCTGCCAAAGCACTGTTTTGAAAACTTCCTTCTAGTCATTTTTATATGTATTTATATTTTAAATAAAAAAAATAAAATTTAGGTTTATTGCTATTTTTCTTAAATAGCAAGATATGCTAAGTATTATTTCTGTGGGCATAAACATTTGGGAAGCTCTGCAAATATATTTTCTATTTTAAACCACATATATTCCACAAATGTTGACTTTATAATTAAAATAAGTTCTTTTCTATAAGGACAAGCATTATATTTAAGAGGACATTTTAAAAGTCATACTCTGGACTGACCTACTCTAGAATAAATAATAAACTAATTAACAATTTTATTATGAGTACATTTGCTAAGACTGGTTCAGTTTGGGTGTAACTGAGAAGTGTAACAATCAAAATACTCTTATAACTTCCTTAAGAAACAAAAGTTGCTGTCTAAAATAATATCAGGGTCATAGCAGCTTCACCTTCTGTCTCCCTTCACATTTCAAAAGAACTAATTATTCTTACATATTTGATGATTGCAGAGGTATCTAGTTATTTTCATATGTAGGATTTCAGATTTACCTTTTGGTCATAGCCTGATATAAAAATTCTAGGTAAATTTAAGATCCTTTGCTATGTTAGTATATGTTGCATGGGTATCAGACCCGCGCTGATACATCTTTTCTAGGTAAAGGGCTCCTATACTATGGTTGGCTAACCCTGTCCGTAGTCAGTCTAGCAAGAAAAATATAAGAAAGCCTAGAGATTTTTCTGCTGTACCTGAATCATATACTGCAACAGCCACCACACACTCTGCTTATACTAGGATGCTTGAGAGCAAGGAGCTGGCCTAGCCACTCCAGAGACAGGGTCTGGGAAATCCAGAGGAAAAAGGAACTCAAGAACAGGTAGTGTGGGTTAGTGGCTTCAGACTTAACAGATTCTATCACATGACATATGTGAGCACAATCATTAAGAGTGATAAAACTATCGACATGACTGGAGATAGGTTGGGTACTCTGGGCTCCAAAATAATAATGAAAATAAACTGATAAAAATCAAAAGGCTTCCTGTGTGTAGTACATTCAAATTCTGAATAAGGTTCAGAATGAAGTTTACAAAAGATGGGGGGGGGGAAGGCTAATTCATTGGAGGAGAAGAACTGGAAGTGGGCCCATTGGATTAATAAAAACTCAGAAACAAAAATGAACCCAACAACTTCAGAGAGAAACCAAATGCAAATTTTTAGAGATAGAAAAGTAGTACCAGAGATTTTTGGTATCAAATCTACAAAAAAAAAAAAAAAAAGAAAGAAAAGAAAAGAAAAAGAAAGAGAGAGAGAGAGAGAGAGAGAGAGAGAGAGAGAGAGAGAGACTTTAACTTACCCAAAAAGTTCCCTAGCTGCTGCCAAAATAGTAGATGTTTTTCCAGTTCCAGGCGGCCCGTAAAACAAGAGATTAGGGAGCTGAAGAAGTTAAATTTTATTTTAAAAATTATGTTCTGGCACAAATAGGTAAGAATGATTGCTGAAAATATCGATGGAACAGTGCAGTAACTTCCCTGAGGGGGCACATATATCTTAATACACAGATTTCTTAATATAACTGGTACCACATTATTAAATTTAAATCCTGCTTTTTCACATAATACTATCACTTTTCTCCAAGATGTTTTTCTAATATTGTAAGCTGAATCATACTTATGATTGCTCTATACTTACTCAGGAGAAATTTCAAAACTGAAATTAGAAACTTTTTATTTCTGAAGGGAATCCCAGGTTTCTGTCAGTTCCTTATCTCACTCTTTTGCTTAGGATTGGGCAAGATTTTCTACTTTATAAAAATGTCAGTCTATGGCCATACCATCCTGAACAAGCACGATCCCATCTGATCATGGAAGCTAAGCAGGGTCAGGCCTGTTCAGTACTTGAATGGGGAACCACCTAGGAAGACCAGGTGCTGTAGGTGTAAAAAAAAAAAGGATTGTAAACTGACAAGGTCCTTGCAATCTGTGAGGTCAATTAAGGGTTGCCTCGCCTAAATAATAATAATAATAATAATAATAATAATAATAATAATAATAATAATAAATGTTGTTAAAAAAATGTCAGTTGTTATAAAGAGTATAGATATAAACCAAAGGAGTAAATGGATTTGGCCAATATTGAATAAAAACAGGTGACAGGACATATTAGTGCTTTGGATGAGCTGAAGTTGCAAGATTAACAACATTTAAAAAACTAAACATCTACTAAATGCCAGGCAGTGCTCCACATTACAATCACGTACCCTGTTGGGATACCTGCATATACCAAGGAGAATTCATTAGAGAAAGACAGGATAAAATAACTATTATCTTCCTTTATATCTTCAGCCTAGTTAGCTTGGCTCCTTATCAGGTAGGCTACTGATCTCTGGTACAGATCAATAAATGTACTAGATTCTAATAAGCTGTTATGAAACAGTATATTCTTCCATGATTCAATGAAGGGAAATCATTACACATAGGAAACTAGGCAGTAGAGTTTATTTGCTTCCACTCTTGCCTAACCTTCCCCATTCATCCTTCACCCAAATCAAATGTCATTCTCTCTACTTGCTACTTAAAACTGTTCACTGGCTTCATTCTCCATGTAGAAAATAAAGACAAATAATCTACCTGCTTACCATAACCTACAAGGACATCCATAATCTGCCTACCACCTCTTACCTTTAGGCTGCAATTTACAATGGCCTCCAACAGCTAAGCACTTGATAGTCTGCACATATACTATCCCCCACAAGCTAAGGTCTAACTCCTTTATTCCGCCTAACTACTACTCCAAGTCAGAAACCTTCTCCTCGCTTATTCTCTCTTCAGTCTCTGTTGTACCTGATGCAATTAGCAATTTAAAAAAATTATTTATTTAACAATTGGGTTTAATTGTAAAATACTTGTCTACCTTGATAGATGTTAAGCTAAAGGTCATCAGAACCATATTTGTTCTATTCGCATCTGTATTCCCGGCACCTCATGCAGTATTCAATATGTGCCAAATAAATATATAGATAAATATAGTAATTAGAAGACTATTACTGTGATATATGTATACATAAGATATACGTATACTTATGTTAACTGTAGCATTATTTACAACAGCCAATACACAGAAACAACCTAAGTGTCCACTGATGGATGACTGGATAAAGATGTGGTGTATAAGTAAAATAAAATACTTTGGCCACAAAAAAAAAATAATGAAATATTGCCATTTGTGATGGACTTGAAAGTATTATGCTAAATGACATACGCCAGACAAAAAAGGACAAAAGCCATAGGATTTCACTAGTGTAATATAAAACAAAAAGTAACAAACAGAACAAACAAAAACAAACTCACAGACAACAAAATGGTGGTTACCAGAGGGAAAGGGGGTTGCAGGGAGGGCAAATTAGGTAAAGGAAGTCAAATATATGGTAATGGAAGAAAATTAGATTGTGGGTGGTGAGCACACAATAGAATATACAAATATCAAATTACAACATGGTACACCAGAAATTTATATAACTGATAAGTGTAACCAGAATAAACTTAATTAAAAAAATAAGTCGTGGAATACACACACACACACACACACAAAAATGGAGTATTATTCAGCCATAAAATACTAGGAAATCTTGCCGATTGTGACAACATGAACTTTGAAGGCATCATGCTAAGTTAAATAAGTCAGAGAGAGAAAGACAAATACTATATGATTTCACTTTTATATATGTGGAATAAAAAAAAAAACTAACAAAAAGAGATCAGAATTGTGGTTACTAGAGGCAGGGATCGGAGGAAGGAGGTCAAACTTCCAGTTGTGAAATAAATAAGCTCTAGGAATGTAATGTACAACATGACTACAGTCAGCATTGCTGTATGATATATACAAAGTTGCTGAGAGTAAATTCTAAGATTCTCATCACAAGGAGAAAAAAAAAATGATGATGGATATTAATCACTTACTGTAGTAATCAATTCATAATATATGTAAGTCAAATCATTATGCTATACACCCTACACTTATACAGTGATGTAAGTTGATTATATCTCCATAAAACTGGAGGAGGAGAACTGTCAGTGGAGTATCAGTCCTTAAAACTGATTTCTGGAAAAAAAAACTTCAAAACTTTTTAAAGTACATGAAAAAATTAATTTTCCTGTACTCTAGAATTAAAAAAAAAATTACTTCGCATTTACAAAACTTAGTATGAAAAGAAATATTAAGCAAGCTGTTAAAAAAGCTTCTAAGTTAGACGATATAAAGTCAAAAACTGGATCATAATCCCACCACATGTACTTAAAGAGTTGAGGATAACAGCAATTAAAATAAACCTTTATCCTGCAATCTATGTAAATATTACTATGCAATTAGAATTTTATAGTATTATAAAATTAAAAGGTAAACGTTGGATTCAATCAAAACAAAGTGGCAAAAATTTTTTTTAAATAGTTTTATAAATACAACTTCTTTCAAAATATGTAGTGTTGAACTGTACTTCCAGGAAGAGAACAAAAGCAATGAAATTCAAAAGAACCTTGTTGAGAGGTTCTTATGTAGCCAGGTTGAGAGGAAGGAAGCAAATCTTAAGAACAAAGCAAAAACCAAATCTCACTTTCATCTGCAACTCTTTCCCTTCCTTCACTGAGTTCTTTCTTAAAGCACTTATACACAATTTTAAATGGTTAATTCTTTATATAGGTTTATTTTGTCTTTGAAAAATCTAAAATGAAAGTCGCTCAAGAACATTTTATCCCATCTATCATGGCAAGAGGCAATGCTAATAAGCAGAATTAAATGCTCATTTTTTGTATGGTAGTTCAAACCCAATCCTAAAATTAGGTGAGAAATTATACTTTCAAAGAATCTGACTCCTTTTTTCTTTAATATTGGTAATATTTTAAGGTGGGTGATTCATTTTATTGTTATGCTTCAAAATATATATGGATGTCACATACATTATTTGTATTAATCCTCTCTGACTCTTCTTTATAGGACATACCATTATCTACAATTCTCTTATTTATTTGGCTTACATGTTTACTTTGTCATTCTCCATCAAAATAAAAGCTCATGAGCAAAAAGACCCAGTCTGCCTTGCTCAATGGCCTATACTTGAGTACTATATAACAATTAAGATAGGAGATGCTCAACAAATATTTGTTGATCTAATCATCCATTGTACAAACAGTCATCAAGGGCCCACTGTATATGTAGAATAGTATTTAAAGGTAGAGGGAAATTATAAAGGGAGTAAAAGGGTGAATAAATTAAATCTTAAATCTCTCAATGATATTAAACATCATCTGCTACTCACATCAGCTCCTTCTAAAGACTTTTTCAGTACTGCAACCACTTCTTCCTGGAAAGCAACTTCATCCACACATTTTGGGCGACTGCAAAAAAAAAAAAAAAAAAAAAGGAGGGGAAGGTTATTTAGTATATTGTAGTAGCCAGAGAAAAGTCTCCAAGTGTTCCTTTTGGAATTATAACTACAACTTGTTAAAATATCACTCAGCTTACTAACATTTAAGTGCCACTTCAAGAGTTTTTGAAAAAAAAAATGTATTAAAAAACCGCAACAATTTCCACCTATCAGTAATGAAAGTAGAACAGATTATTTGGACCTAAGTAGATCTCCTGACCGATAGCCAGCTTATAAAAACTTTTTCTTGATTGCTATATCCTAACCCCAAAAACCATAGACCTGAGTTATAAAGAAGACTTGAGTTCACCTATAAAAGAAGGAAATTAGATCCTTCTAAGGTAACTTTCAGTCTTAACATTCTATGACTTACATAATTGGGTGATCTTTCAAGGACATATGAACAAACCAATCATCCCCCCTTAAGTTAAAAAAAAAGTGATCAAAACTGGTTAGAAATCTAATTTATTAACTACTTTAACAAAAACACAAGAGTTCTTACTATTTTTCCACCCATGGAACAGGTTTGGTCTTCTTGTTCTCTCCACTGCTTCCTGCAGTGGCAGCTACTCCTCGATCCTTAGTCAATGGTGGTTTAGTACTGATAGATGTACCTTTTAGAAATGCCTGCATCGTTACTTCACCCTGACCAGGTGCAAGACAGAAAAGAAAAAGCTATTTTGAAACTATTATGAGGAAGGACAGCTGAAAACACACTTAACCTTGTGCAAAGATATTCAGTAATTATTAAATAAAAGACATCACCCCATGACCTCTGTATGCATTGTACTGAAACCTGTAGGAACATGAAAGACGCCAAAGTGCTTAAGGAACTTTGAAGTTATTTATAAGATAAATCTTATGTCAGAAAATTTTTTAAGAGTTCCAAACTTTTTGATAAATATGATGTCATTAACGGCCAAACTCTACACAGGCCCCTACAGTCTCTTCAATTTCAGTCATGGGCCTGGCTCTAGCTCAGACTCTGGAATGGACTCAGCAACTGGGAGTGCTGGGACCACAAATGAGAACCTCTACTTTTTTTCTTGGGCCTTGAGCTCCACTTAAAGGCCTATTTTACTGGGAGGGTTGGTCCTGTTGGGGAATATGTTGTTTAAGTGAAAACATGTTTCTTGATAACATGTTCATTGAATAAAAAAAAAAAAAAAATGCAGAAATGCCTCGGAATTTAAAGAAGCAGAGATGAAAAGCTCACCCAGAAGATAACCTCTATTAACACTCACGTAAACACTCTTCCAGGCAGCATAGGCTGTGTTTAGGAACAGAAAGACATCATTAACTTGCCTGAAAATTCCCAGCGTTAGTGGCAATTCTCTTTTTTCTTCCCTGCTGTACACCCCTCGCTCCCACCGCCCGTCTACTGCAGTAACTGGCACACACTTTGATGACTGAATTACCACTTATGAGACACAGTTTTCCCTTCTGTAAAAGGAGCTGCAGCCTGCCTAGTCCATAAAGCAAGTGGGTTACATAAAGGAACTGTAAAAACACGCAGTTCCCTGCTTGGCATGAGCGTGTACTCAAACAGAACAGACTGTCAGTCTCTCTACACGGCCACGGTTTTTAAACGTTCCTGGCTCCCTCCATCCCCGCCACAGGCCTGCTGAACGGTCACACAGTACGGAGCAGGGCCATGAAAGACGCCGCCGGACTGACTCCACTCACTGCCCAAAGGGGCAGGCGACGGCGAGGCTGGAGCGCGGGTGCGGCCCTGTACGCGTTACGCTGGAGGCGGGAGGCATCACAGAGGCAGCGGTGGGGGGGACCAGAACGCGACCTCCGCACGCAATTTCTCCGGCAGGTCACCTGAGATCCCGGTCCCCCGCGCGTGGTCCTGGGCCGCTCGGCCGCTCGTCTCCGGAGCGAGGGCGCCGCCGGCTCGTTCCGGGGGCTCCCGGGACGCTGAGAGGGCGAGGGGGTCTCGACGTCGTAGCTCCGTCCCCCGAACTGAGAATACGAGGCCCGAGGAGCCCGGGGCAGCCGGGCGCGGGGACGAGAGCGGCCGCCCCCCTGGCCGCGGCGCGGACAGAGTTCCCGCCACGGGACGGCGGCCGAAGGGCAGGGCGGGAACGCGGGCACGGCGTGCGTCACTTCCGGTCCGCCGCGCGCTCGCGCGCCGGGTCGCGCGCGGCACCCGGCGCCTCCTACACGGTTCTCCTTGAAAAGACCAGAAGACACCGACGTTTAGGGATGTCTAGAGGGGAACGAGAATGGTGGAGGAAGCGTAAATTACGTTCCACCCCGTCTCCGTGCATGTTTCCCACCGGAGACTGCAGAGCAAGAGCGGAGTCCAGAGGGGACCCGGGGCCGTGCCGGGGGATGCTCAGCGGGCGTGGGCGGGCGGGGGACCCGAGAGCGCTCACCCGCTAAGGCGGTTGGGGCGGGAACCCCGCAGTCCAGCCGAGGTCTCGAGAGACCCTGTGTCTTTTGGGGTGCGAACCTGCATGACCTGTTCCTCGCTGTGATCGCCACTGGCAGTTATGGGGCATCTCAGTGGCTTTTCTGAGGCGACACAATTCGACTTGCAGCGACCTGCTTCTGCTCAAAGGATGGCGACTGGGAAGAGTGGAGTCAACCTTTGGCCAGAAGAGGGCACCCTGAGGGTCCCTGATCTCCCTCTGGCTTTGTCGTCACGGAGCAAACCGTATGTGTTTTAAGGGCAGAGACGTCTGAAGAAGATTCCTTTACTTTCGAGTGTATACATAGCTTATACTCCTATTAGTGTCTGCCTTTTTTTGAGAGGGAGAACCTTACCGTGCAGCTATGGTTGATCATCTTCTAATCCCAGAGCCCTGCCCAGAAATGTGGTGGTGCAGGTGCTCAATAAAAGTTAAAAGATTGATATGTTTAACTCTACCAGGGTACAAGCCTTATGGCTCTAAATCTCTGTTGCAGTTGCATTATAGTACAACAGCCTGCTTCCCTGATCCCTCTCAGATGTTGGTTCCAAGAGTCCCGGCCAATGAAAAACCTGCGTGCAAATCTTAAAATGTGTTCGCTAAAGAAACAACTAATGAAGGTTGGTACAAGAAATGGTCCTGGAAAGACTAAAATTAAATGTTGAAGTTGAGTGTCACCAGCCAGCTTGCTGGTGATGGGAACCCCATCACTGGTGGTAGTGGAGCACTGAGAGCCACTGAATGCTATGAAAATTGTTAAAATTGTCACCAGTGGCAAAATGGAATGAGATGCCAATGGAAGGGAGTGCACCAACAGATGAAATGACTCTGGGTTTAGGAGATAGTAATTATAAGAACTTTGGAATTCACCATTTGGAGGAGGGGAAGGAGTGCTCATTAATCCAGAATGAAAGAAAAACATGCTTATTATTCAAAAAGACAGTGAAAGACTGAGGGTGATTAATTGCCAATATCAGATCAAGTGTGAAAGCCAGAGGGTCTGTTTGGCAGCATATAAAATAATTTGCATATTCTGTACCCAGAGGGCAAAAATATCTGTGGGCCAGACTCCAAAACTAAATTATATAAGTAGCAGAGTTCCAAAGAAGGTTAAAATTTTAACCCCAAGTCTGCTACACCAAGGTCAGGGACCTTATTGAGAAAAAAAAAAGGGGGATACTGAGACAAAATGGGGTCATTTGGGTCAGTGCATTTGAAAATCTTAAATTTCCATATTACCCTGAATGCTTTTGATCTACTAAAGTCATCCATTCTTTTACAGACTGATGCTCTCCTCTTGGGAGATGTATGCATAAGCTTGATGATATAGATGTTTTTGCCTTCTAAGGCAATACACAGCTTCCCTTACCCTTTATCCCATTCTTCACTCCCAACCACCAGAGCAGTAGCTGGGATGAAGTCACAATACAGCCCAGCAGGAGAAATACTTGGCTGGCTAAAGGTATTAAAGGACTATATGCTAAAGGAGCTGCAGGATTGGGCAACATGAACTCTCAGAAGAGCATATATGGGACTGCGTTCGATAGAGGGAGACAGAATATAAAGTTGAAAAAGGGAAATAAACATATGACACACGATTTAATATCTTGCCACAGACTCCAGGTGATAGTATTGGTTGGCTCTTGGAAACTTGGAAGAAGCAATGGCTCACATTAAGTAAAGCAAAAATGCCAGAACTGTGGTGGCAAACAGTGGGGGAAGAAATTGAAAGACTCAGAGAAGTGGGATATACTGTGTAAGGCCAAAAAATCATTATCTGACTGTTCTTGGGATATACTGTTCTTGTTCAAAGTGATAAGGAGTGTGCTGATGAGGGGTCTTCAGCATTGTTAACAAGCTCAGAGGTGGGTTGTCCTCTGTAGGACAAGGTTGTTGGGAGATGCTGGGACAGAGCAGGGTTTTCAGATAGCAATGGGGACAATAGAATTCCAAATAATAGAAGCCAGATAGCAATGCTTAACTCTCAAATGCAACTAGGTACAACTGTCATGAGTAGCAAGGTCAGAGGCAGTCAGGGAGGTCTGACTCACAGAGAGCTGGAGAGGTGGTTGATATAGCACAGCATCCTGAGGGACATAATAGATGGGCACAAAAGAAGTATATTGCTCATGCTCAATCTATGCAACCAAAAGAAATCAAAGATGAATAACCAGGAGGCTTAGTGGAGCCACAATAATAAAGTCATGACCACTTTTTAAGTTTCCAGACCTGAGCCATTTCTCAAATGCAAATCTCATTGACTGATGGAAAAGCTAGGTCCTCATGAAAAAGGACCCTGCAAACATCATGGCAAAAGTATAAAGTATTGACTTCCTCAGTCCTTCCCAAAGCCATTTACTCATATAACTATATGTTGAGAGAAAGAGAAATATAAAACCTTTCAAGGTCCATTGAATTCAAGGTCTGAGTTGAGATTTCCAGGGACCCAAAGTACTCCCCCTGTTGGAGTGAGTGGATAAGGGGTCAGGGAGTGAATGAAGTTTTGTTTGTTTGTTTGTTTATTTTAATTTATAAATGGAGTTCTGACCCAGGTCTAGCTCATGGTAGGTCCACTGGCTCCACAGCTCATCTGCTGGTTATTTTCCTGGTTCCCAAAAGAGTAATTGGAATGGCCATACTTAGTTATTGACAGAACCCACACTGGTTCCTTGGCCTGTGGTATAAGGGCTATCACATTGGGGAAAACTAAGTAGAAGCTTGCAAAACCATTGTATTTTTGACAGCCGAGATGGTAAATCAAAAACAATGCCAGCACTAATATGGTGCCACCCTTCAATACCTGAAGTAGGCAGGAATGGTGGTCCTCATAATATGCCTATTCCGTTCCTCTGTATGGCTCCAACAAAAACTAGATGCACCCTGGAGGATAAGTAGTAGCCTCCCCACTGCAGCTGTGAACCAGATATAGTGTCATTGCTAGATCGGATTAAAATGGCCCTGGATACATAATATCTGGCCATCAATCTGATAGATGTGTTCTTTTCCATCCTCATTAGGAAGGAGGACCAGAACAATTTACATTCACATAGGACAGGACACAGTATACATTCAGTGTTTCCTCTGAACTATGTTAAATCTGCTGACTACCATAACATAGTCTTAAAGATCTGGACCATCAAGACATTCTGAGATTGCCACATGATGCACTACATTAGTGATTGAATAAGCAGAAGTGGCAAATATATTGGAGGACTGGGTAAGACACATACATTATAGAAGGCAGAAAAAATGAAGATGCTAAATGTTAAATGAGGATTACTACATCAGTGAAGTTTTTAGCAGTCCAGTGGTTTGGGGCAAATTATTCTCATGTCTCCCACAACAAAGCACAGTGTCTGAAAGGCCTTTTGGATTCTGGGGAAAGAATATTCTATATTTAGAAATATTGTTCTCATTTACTTAGTGACAAGGAAAATTGTCAGCAAGGAAGGGTTCTGTAGCTAATCCAGGCAGAGGTACAAGTGGCCTGGATGCTTGGGAAATACAACCAGGGAACTACAACCAGGTGGACTCTGGTATTAGAGTTATCTGTGGTGAGAAAATATGCAATGTGGAGAAAAGCAGCATCACAGCACAAAACCTTCGGAGCCTGATGCAGATCTATGCCATCTGCAGCAGAGAATTATTTGGAAAAGAGATTGTAATATGCTACTGGGCCCTGATAGAGATTGAGAATCTAACCATGGGGCATTAAGTGACCAAGTGTCTGGATTTGTCCATCAGGAGGTAGGGTCTGTCAAATTCACCAAGCCTTAAGGTTGGGAGGAACCAGCAGCATTCCATCATGAAATGGAAGTGATAGGTCTGGCAACAGTTATGCTCAAGGCCAGAGAATTCAAGAAAGTTGTGTAGCAGGTGGCTCAGGCTCACATGACATCTACCACTTTGTATCAATGTCTCTCTCTCTGCTCACAATTCTGGCTACTAGTTTTCTATTACTGCATAACAATATCACCATAAAATCACCAGCTTAGAACAATATATATTTATTATTTCACAGTTTTTATGGGCCAGAATTTAGGGCATGACTTAGCTGAGCCCCCTCCTTCAGGTTTTTGCAAAGCTGCAAACAAGGTTTTCAACTGAGGCTGTGATATTATCTGAGGATCAACTGGGGACAGATTCACTTCCAGCCTCATGTGGTTAGAGTCAGAATTCAGTTCCTTATAGCCTGCCATATTCAGGGGTTTAGTTTCTTGTTGGCTGTTGGCTAGAGGTTCCCTTTAGCTCCTTGTCACATGTTCCTTTCCATATGGCAGCTCACAACATGGCCACTTGCTACAAGTCACAGGGAGTATCCCTGCAAGATGGACATTACAAACTTATGTAGTGTACCACATACATATATTCATGTACATCCTATCACCTCTGCCATATTCCATTGATCAGAAGCATGTTACAGGACTTGCCCACACTGACACAGGGGATGGGATTGCCAAAGAGACTGAATACTTGGAGGCAAGCATCATGGGGGCTACCCTAGAGTCTGCCTGCCACAAACTGCATGGAGGGTTTCCATACTAGCTGACAAAGGAGGAAAAGGCTAAGCTTAGTTCATGAACAGGTCAGTTGGCATGTGGATGAAAGACATAAATGGACAGCTGCTGGAATGTAGCCTCATTTGAGGGTGGCCATCAAGTACTGCAGGGAGGGAGTATCCTTCTAAGGGTAGCATCTGTCTAATGATGCAGCTATTTATCCATTTTGTGATGAGAGGAGTGGCCTGGGGCAAGGATGCACAGAGACTCATTAGTGGTGAATAGCTTGGTCAATTGGTCAGGGACTTGTAAGGAAAAAGACGGAAAATTGGGGATGAAGGTGTTTGAGAAGAGGCATGTGGCAAGTGGACCAGGCAGTGAGCATGCACTGGGAACATCTTTGTAAGATATGTTAAAGCCCAACAGAGAGCATCTCCTATAGAAGAGACACTAATCAACCAGTCAAATGGAATGACTTTTCCAGCTGGGCCTTCCCTCAGCCACTCTAGTGTTGGCACAATAAGGTCAAGAACATAGTAACCATAGTGGCAGAGATGGAGGCAATGTATGAGTCCAACAGCATGGTCTGTTCTAGCTATTAACCGCTGATAGTCCAACCTGCCATATGCAGAAACTAGTGATAGCACTGAAGGTACCCCTCAGGGCTATCTCTCAAGGAGATCAACCAAACTTTTACCCACAAAGAAAGAAAACATTACTCAGCAACAAATTTGTACTCTCTAGATTGTCCTAAAAATGCTTAATCCCCAGAATACTGTTTCTCAAAGGGTGATTTGGGGCCATAGCTTCAGAATCACTTGAGGGACTTGTCACAAGTACAGATTTCCAGGCCCTGCCCTACTGAATCAGAATCTCTCAGTTTGTTGCCTGGGAATCTGCATTTGTGGAATGTGGAGGTTTTCATCAGTGTCTTTTACTACAATTCAATATTCTAACTAAATTTCTCCCAGAAAATAATCCAGGTATTATGAGATGGAGAAATAAAATATAAAGTTAGAAGTGTCTAGACTGAAAAATTACTTTACCATAGTTATCAGTGGGACAAACTCATTCAGTTACCAGTCTAGAAATACATTTATTTATAGGGTCCCTGTGAGCCCAGCACTGTGTTCTAAATTGTAATGGGAGCTAAAAACATAGAATTTAGATAATGGGAAAAAGTCTACTCACATAAAACCTCAGAACTGAAGGACAGGCCCAGATGTGTGTTCCCAGCCTTTTCTAGAGGAGCGAAAAGAGGGTCAATTTCACAAACTTTTTTGGCAGTAGAACCAGGTCTCCTGAGCCTGGCTCACTGAGAGGGTCTGATAAAATGTCACTGTGAGTGATGCCAACTGTGGGGGCTCTAGGAATTCAAAGGGGCCCACAGTTCCTTGTGTGAATGAGCAGTAATGGGGGCCTGGGGTTGGTCCCTGGGAGAAGATGAAACTCCAAGGGCAGAACAGACTCAGGGGAATCAGTCAACAGGGGAGGGAGGTTTCTAAAGTTCCAAGATCAGGAATACCAGGGCTTTATGTCTGTCTAGCACTTTTTAAAGCTCTGACACACATGGTATTTATCACCTCAATTTATTCCTACACCATCACAGCACCTTTAACTGGGGGTTGCTGGGCATAATAACTGTGCACTCTGGGAAGGCATACAGGGACCCCAGCCACCTCTAAGGTGACAGGAAGGACACTGGCAGCTGCTGAGGGATGTGGAGACAAGACCTCTAAAGACAGCCAGGCAGAAGGGTCTTGTGCCTAGAAGGAGTTAGAGCCAGATAAGGCTTGGGCAGGGAAGATGCAGTGTAACCTGGGCAGGAAAGATACAATGTAGTGTAACCAGAAAAGGCTTGGGCAGGGTGAGACACAGCAGCATGACAAGTCAGCGCTTTGGATTGGGACAACCTCTTCATTTGTGGCCTGACTACCTGTGACTAGGAGGCCTAGAAAGACTAGGGGTAAGACCAGGCTCGCTGGGAAGGGCTCTGGTGGCAGGCAGCTGTGTAGGGACAGTGCAGTGCAGTGCATGGGGCACAAGGCAAAGTCCTAGCCTTGGCAGATGGCCAGAGCACGAGGCTGGAAAATGAAGGCTACAACCCCATCCTAGCAACTGGGCAACTCATACCGGTCACATGGGTGTTAAAGGGAGGATCCAGGAGCCTTTGCAAGCCACTCAAGTGCCTCTAAGTGAGCATGTCCAGTGATGATTTGGAGCCTTGCCTGAGAAGTTCATAGACAGAGTGAAAGAAATGAAATTGAGAGGAGAGGTAAGCCTCAAACATGTATTATGCTGGGAGTTTGGTTTGTACACTGGTGTGGGCAGTGGGGAGCCACTGGAGGTTGAGACTTGGTATTATTATCATAGATGGGACACCTGAGCAAAAGATGTGGTCGATGTCCCAGGGATGTATAAGTTTTCCCCACTAACTTATATAGTTTGGGTTCATCTCTATCCTCTTTTGGTACCCTTGTGAATGAGTGGACATGTTGATTTACTTAACTCAGTATTAATAGAGTTAGCACAACAGGCAGAAAAATGGGAGAGGATGCCAAGGCCAAGTGAGCCAGGACTACAATAATGTTTTCTAAATGCATGAGAGGAAAAAAGATCAAACATATACATTTATATACCTTTAAATATATGGTTATTGTGTTTTAGGTGTGTGGTGGCCTTGTTCCTTTAATACTTGTTTACTCAAGTGTGTGTGTATGAGTGTGTAAAATAAATTAAAACTGTCTTCAGCTTGAGTGCTGATTATTTTTTTCAGCCTGAAAAAAGTTTCTGTGTGTAGAATGCAAACTTGGTTAACCAAGCTTGCTACCTTGGTTAATACTATTTTTTTCTTTTAAAAAAATTAAGTATTTTGAGAGTTCATGATGACTAATGATTTTCTGAGCTTACTTTGAGGTATTTTTTATTTTTATAAGAAAGATACTAATTCTTTCCTCAGTGATTATCAGTAACTGATTTCATTTGGCCCTATACTGGTTTGAAAAGGAAATACGCACTTCAGAGATATACTCGTCTAAATGTACAAATTTAAATACTGGTTCACAGAGTAAAACATTGCAAGAGGTCCTGATCCAGCCCAGTAACCTAGACTAACGCAAAAATTCTTCTTTCCTGGGATCTGGGTTGCTAGTGAGGCAGATTAGGTAGAAATTAGCCCTGTGGTTTGATGCCCACCAGAGAGCAGTCATTTTGGTGGCTGTATACAGGGGATAAGTGCAAGTGCTTGAGTAACTAGAGATCTAGACCCACACCCAGCTCTGTTTCTTAGGACAAACTACCTACCCTCAATGTGCCTTAATTTCTAAATCTAGTATTTTATAATATGGAAGTGACATTTTTAACTCAGTCTCCCTGTGAAATTTCGATGAGCTGGAGCTCCTAGCACAGAGCCTGGCTCACGTACTTTTTCACTCACGTTAGCACAGTGGTACTGTCTAATGATCCTCCAAAGGAGAAGGAAAAAGGCTTCTTTAAGGAAGCTCTGACTCCCTCGTCAAAATGATCCTGTTTATATGTTAGAAATGGTCCTAAAATTGCATATACAATATTTACCTTTCTATTCCTTTAGATGAGAGAAAAATCTGGAAGGGATCAAAACAAAAATAGACTTTAAACATTGAAAATCTGTGCAGTTTGAGCTACCTCTGAACTAGCAGGATCCAGAGTGATTTCATTCTGCCATCTAGTGGGCAAGAAAGGAAAAGGGAAATTTAAAGCAAAATAATTGATTTTAGGATTTTGTTGTCAACATCTGTAATTTGCCAAAAAAGTGTTTTCTGGTTAGTATAATTTAAACTCTCTACTGAGATCACTTATTAATAGATTCATTTGACTTTTGTAAAACAAAACAATAACCCAATATTCTAAACATTAAAGATTAAAACGAATGAGTTTACAAACTATGAGTTTCGAAGACTGTGGAAGGAAGAAAGAATGCTTTCAAGTTCTTACCATCATTAACTTTTTTGGCCTACCTTCCCCATTTATATTATTCATCTTCATACACCACTCTTTGCATTTATTTTGGTACATAAACTAGGAGTATCCTAGAGTCTTTGGGGTATGTCTTTCCCAAAACACTGGGTAAAATTAGTGAAGAAATAAAATCATTCCACTCATTTGCCAAAAATTTACACCAACTTAAAATGTTGATATAGCCAAGATGGATATTTGTTAAGGCCTGTGCACTTGAATTAGTTTTTCGTTGGTATATGTATGTATGTCTTTTCTCCTTTTTAATTTTTAAGATCTTTTCTCTACATGTCTATGAGGCTTTTCATTTGTCTAAGATAAAGACATGGCAGCCAAATCTACCCAAAATGTTAGTGATAGCAGCATACCTGAAGTGGCTAGTGCTGTTATGAGACTCCTTTTTACTCTTGCTACAACTAACAACATTAATAACAGGTACTATTTATTGAGCTTCTATGATGTGTCAGGTATATATAATGCTAATGCTACCACTATATCTCTAAATATATACTGTTATATTCACTTTTAGGTGAAAAACTGATGCTAGTGATGTGTCATGAGCAAATCCTGGCTGTGCTCAGGGCCTGACTGAGGTGAGTAAACTGCCTGGCTGGCTGATCCTTTTGAGTCAGTTTCTTCTCCTGGAAAATGAAATGCTTTGACTAAGGCACGTTTTTTTAAGGTTTTTCCTGATTCTAAGAATTCCTCTGCTAGGAGCTGTGAGGATTACAGAGGTGCAAAAGATTTTGTTCCTGCTGCCAAGCAACCCAGAGTCCAATGTAAAAAATAGTGCCGAGGGCACACACAGAGTAGGATGTATTATTAGAGAGCAGATGCCCTCCTCGAGGACATCATGATAGGCATCTGTGTGACCTCACACCACCTCCCACAAAACACCTTTCTCTACTCTGTCCTGACCTTCTTTATCTGTTCTTCCTTTCCCATGTCCCTACCATTTCCCTTTGTTCCTCTTTCATTTTTCTCTCTCTGCCTTGGCTTAAAACAATGCTTTTCCACGTGTGGATTTAAATCTATTAGTAGGTCACAAAATTAATTCAGTGGGTCTGGACCAGCATTTTTTTAATAAAATGAAATAACACAATACAAACTATTAAAGAAAATCACTCATAGCTAAGGTAATATTATTGTGTAAAACTTGTTTTAATATGTGTCTACGTGTGTGTTTATACTGGGTCAAGGTGTATTTAAGACATTAAGAAAACCCTACTGTAGACTAAAATGATGGCCCCACCCTTACCTGTTGGCACCACCAGCTGAGGAGGCCATCGGCTGACAGTCCCCAGCAGGGAGGTGGCAACTAGGACTTAACAATGCTAGGAAGATCGTTCCTCTTTCCAAGCTCAGGCAAATCCTCTCCTGGAGGTAGAGAATGGCCCAAATGACCCTGAAATAATGCAGTCAACCAATAGCCAAGTATATGAAAGCCACTCTGTACCAGGCTGAAGCCCCCTCCTCCTCCTCCAAGGCCCACAGGAAAGAGGGGAAAGCAGCCTCTAGAGCCAGGTCATCATTTTACCCCAGGTGCCACTTCCCCTGCAGAGTGTCTGGTACTTGTCAGGTCCTTCAGTTCCCCTGAGCTGTGGGTATTCTATGGTTGACAGAGCCAGAGTCCCATTGGGTGGCTCTGGGGTTCCTGATACCGGCATTGTCTGAGACACTGAGGCCAAGGACCCTGGTCATACAGCCCTAGCATTCATAGGGGGTGGTCAAGGGCACAGCTGCTCCCAGCTTTTTCTGCAGCCTTTCAGTGGGACTGCCAGTCCTCAGTCCTCACTGTCTGCTCCTGGTATAGGTGTTCTGAGTTGGATGATTGCCCTAAAGAGGCATCTCTGGGGGGCACGGCAAGATGCCCTGAAGTCACACCTGGAGGATGGCACCTCCCTGAGTGTTTTTCCTCTGTCATCCCTGACTCTTTCCTACCACATCTTGGGCCCAGGGATTAAACCAAGCTTTGCTTAATTTGCCCAGCTATTTGAAAACCCTCTCAAGTCAAGTAGATTTCTGAGGCCTCCAGGATAAGGCCACCCAACTGCTTCCTCTACTGCTCACACAGCCCTCACTGACCTGCTCTGGGGGTGCCCAGAACAACTTGGGTGGAGAGACTCTGGGCAGCAGGTCAGGAGGTCCCACTTGCTAGCTGCCTGCTCTCCAAGATAACTGTGTCCCCACTGCACTCCCAACTACCAGTTCCTTCTCCTCCCTGTCCAAGGCCATTCCTCTGCCCAAATGCCTTTCCGCACCACATCCTGCCCCTTCCCCTTGAGTTCTCACCTGAACAGGAAACTCACACTCAGATTCCCTCAGGATGGATTATTCCATTGACGCCCACATGGGATCTTTCTGTTGCTTCCCTAGCCTGCCTTGTGAGCAGTGTATTGGCAGAGACTGTGTGTGGGGGGTAATGAGTAGGAATGTTGTAGCATCCAGCTGCTGCAGAGAACTTGGTCAAGTAATTAGTCCTCTCTCATCTCTGTTTCCTCACCTTTAAAGTGGGGCTAAGGTCCTTACACAGTTGTCCTGACATCCCTACAGGCACAGAGCAGCCTCAGTATTTGTAAAGGCTACAGTTCCCCACATGGTCGAACAGCTTCTGATTGGTTAATCAGTCCATTCACTGGAGAGACAGGCAGGATGTACTCATCCTTCTGACATTTGGCAGAGGCTGCCAAGGAGAAGGGAAATGAATAGCAGACAGGGGAGAGAAATGAAGGCAAGGAAAAAAAGAGGGGAGGAAGGAGCTGGGAGGAAGGCAGGCAGGCTAGAAGGTCATCAGGCACAGAAAGACTTTTTTTCTTTCTTGGAGGACAGGAGGTAGCTGCTATGGATATCATGTGGACATGTCTTCTTAGTCAGTGACAGAATTTTGGTGCTGGAAAAGAGAACCATGAGACCACAGACCCAGCCCCTCACCACCTAGGTGAAGCAGTTCAGTCATGGGAGAATAGGCATTCGAGATGGGGAGAATGGGTTCCTGGAGACACTGTCATTGGCCACAGGGCCCTTCCTCCTACACCTCTACCCCCTCAGTGGGCCCATATTCTCTTTCCCCAAGGTTGCTCCAGCAGGGAGTTTATCTCCATGGAAACCTTTGAGAACTGTGAAGGGGCAGAAGATACAGAGAAGGAAGCAGTTCTCTGAGTGTAATTTATTTCCTTCTTACCCTTTCATATTCTTCCTCATTCCTGTTCATCAGCTTCTCCTGCCTTCTCTTCCTCTCCACACCCCTCTCTCCTTCCTTCTTATGATTCTCACCCATAGGGATCCGGCCTAGTCCAGGAAGCTGAGGTCACTGCATCTGCAAAGTGGCTCAGATCCTGCAAGCCCAGCATGGCCCACATCACCATCTCCTTGGCAATGTGCTGGTTTCTGGCCATAATGAGGGGCTCCTACTGGGACCCTGAGTGGCCCCATAGGAGAGCTGGGGTGGGCCCTACCATGACAGCGAGAATCACCGTGTGGGCCTGGCTGGGTACCCCAGCACTGCTAACTCTGAGGGTGCATCACTATCCCCTCCCTGCTAGCTCTTGGGCCAATTACGACAGTTAGGAAACCTATTCCTCGAAGTCTGTTCCAGACACTCTTTTCATCCGGGGAGGGAAAGAAGGTAATGAGGACACGTGAGTGTGAAAGAGGAAAAATCAGGGGAAAAAAAAAAGTAAGCGAAGTTGTTAGCCAATGCTTCTCTGATTTTCTTCTTGGAATTTAGGGCGACAGACAAAACTGAGAACTTTGGCACGGGGTTGGGGGTGTGAGGTGTTTCACTGGCTCTCTTGCTCCTATGAGGGAGACCACTAGTTTTCCCCGCAAAAGCAGTGCGGGAGAGGGTGGGGTGTGCAAGGACACCCACCCCCAAAGAAGAGACACTGGTTCCAGACAACCGCGGCCCTTGGCTCAGCCCACCCGCACCAGGCTGTTCTCATTCCGGGGAGAGGCTGCTGTGGGCCCCAAGGCCATGTCCACCTTTAAGCAGAGAGCAGCAAAGGGCCTTCGGGGCCTTCGGACCTGCCTCCCTGGCAGGGAGTGCGGACGCCGAATTCCCGGAGAACCTGGAGCTGTTCACGTCCCTCCGTCCGCCGCACAACCCGCGCCCGGCGCATCCCTCCGCGGACCGGCCCGCGAAGCTCGTCGCTGCCCTGCACGCGCCCCACGCGGCAGCGGACGCCGGGGAGGCCACGCCCCCAAGGGCTCTGCAGAGCAGAGGAGGCGCCGGGTGGGTCTCCCACGGCTGTCGCCGGATGGGGGTCAGGACCCAAGGTGCAGGGACTGTCGCGAAGCGCGAGTCACTTAGTGCCAAGACAGTTTGATTTCAAAGAGGGTGGGTTTCCCCACCTTTCTGAGAGATTTACGTTTAGATTTGTTTGTTCTAGTGTTACTTTTATTTACTTTTTATTTTTATTCGTTATTTTAATTTGTTTAGCCCGTGTTCCAGTTGTTTAATTTTGTAGTTTTGTTTATTTTCAATTACTTTTTTAAAGTTCGTTTTCAGTGACTTTATTTTTGAATTAAATAGTTTTTAGAATTTCAAATTAAATAAATTATTTTTTAGACTTAGTGTCTGAATTATTTTTAGTTTATGTTTTGAGTCTGACTGATGCCGGGTTCTTAGGTCCCAATGTCACAGAAATGAGCACTGTACCGGATATGAAGTTCAACAAGCAAAGCTTTATTTGGAGAGCTAGTGCTCCAGGGAACCAGCAAGAAGGGCTGGCTGGTTCCCCTTAAATTGTGTGAAAGGCTTTCGTAGACTATTTGGAGAGGGAAGGGGCGGTTAGGGAGAGGCGGCCGGTGAACTGTCCCACCCTCCTTACTGCTGTGGTCAGCAAACAATGTCTCCACCTCATGGTCAGCAGATGTCTGTCTGCTCAGTCTTCCCTTATGACACTGGTTTTCTTTCGGGTTCTCGAAAAACAAACACGCAGGAGTTTCACAATCTCTGATTTTTCTTACGATTATCTTCATGAGAATTGGGACATGTTAGTTATTTTTACAAGGTCTGCTGATTTCATTGTGTTCTCTTCCCTTGTTAGCTGTATTCATTTAGGATGTGCATAGCAGGCAGTTAATCAGTGTCATATTTTTTCCTTTTGTATTCCTGACCTTATAGACAGGATGGAGTCTGGTTGTTAAATAAAGTCGCTCTTGTTATCCCTGTGCTAGCTCTGTAACTCCTTTTAGTTATTGTAATTTTGCAGGTTTTTTTAGTTTTATTTTTGTCTATTTTTTGTTCTGTTATTTAACTTTTGAGTAATTTAATTTTGAGTTATCAGTATTTTTTTAGTTATAGTTTTAAGCTTATACTTCTATTTAGCTTTTTAATTACTTAGTTTTTAGTTATTTTTTGACATTTTTTAGACTTTCTTAATTTTTGAGTTTTTATTTTCTGAGATTTTTGTCAGTTTTGAGTTATTGTCAGAGCTATTTATTATCAATTATTTTATTTCCTTTTAATTTTTCTCTGTTCTTTATTTTTGCTTATTTAATTTTAGAATTTATTTATTTTTAAATTTGTTTAGTTTTAGATTTAGTATCAGGGTCCAATCACTGGAAAAGACACCATACTGGTTATTCATATGGAAAGACTGTAATACAAAATATTGTTACTCAGCTATTGGAAAACTAAAAAGGCAAAAAGAAAATAAGATATTGGAGTATCAGGGAGATTTTAACTGCAAGAAGCTGCTACCAGCCCATGGGCTGAGGGAACAGAGGTTGGAGATGGCCCCATATGGCTGGGGTTAGCCCTCTGAGGAGGAGGTGCTGCCTGATGGGGACAGGTGCCCAGGAGCTGGATGCAGAACTCTGAGGAGGAGGTGGTACCAACTGGTCCTACTGTTTCTAAAGGGGTGTGATGAGGCTGGTTATGTAAGTGTTGGGAAAATGGCAGACTGCAAGTACTGGAACCACCTGTTCTCTCTGGGTGAGGACCAGTTGCTGGGTGAATGCTCATGGGAATCCAGGTACACAGGAAGAAGTTCTCTTCCCTCTTCCAGCCTCTGGGCCATCTGTCCTGACAGGGAACAGCTGGCAAAGGAGGTGAGAGGCCCTGTACCACAAAGCGGAGAAAAGACTTGTGGCCTGGAAGCTGAGAAATCACAGCTAATACCTAGCATGTTGGACTCTGGAGTTATTAGTTTTAGAGTTAGTTTTAGATATAGTTCAAGTGATTTGATTTTAACTTTTCACTGGATCTGGATGTGTCTTCAGTCCCCTGATTTATTTCTTGAGTGGAGTGGGTCAACAAACACTTGAGAGGAGTGTTCCCATGAGACTCAAGAAAATCACTTTAGATTCAAGAAAGCAAGAATAAAGTGTCTCATATCGTTCATAAAGAAGCTCTTTTAATGGCCAACAAAGGGCAGATACTAAGGGACAAGGAGGGGATTAGGGAGGGGCTCCTTGGCACAGTCATCCAACAGAGTTTTCTTTGAAAAATTTTAGGTTATGTTGTGCGGCCACTTTTTCTCACTCCCTTTCCTAAAAACAAAGTATCTTTCTTGATAGATACAGAGTGTATTTCAAAAGTTTTCAGAATGTTAATTTTTTGTGGTTGCCCTGTGGAGGGCAGGGCCAACAACTACATCACCCCATTCCCTGCCCCTCCGAAGCTGATTCTGATGTCCAGAATGATGATGATACCACACATGAATCAAGAGGATATGAAAAGGTCTACTACTCACATGATGAGGCTTTGTGAAGAGAGCAGTGCTGACACCCAAGTTGGTCTGAATTGGCTTCAGTGAACAGAGTGGTGAGTGGCTTTGATTTTTATTGTGGTTGAGGTGTGGCCAAATTGGGGTTTCCATGCATAGGCTGGGATTTGGGTGGTTTGAACTTCCCGTCTGGCACTAAGGGAAGGAGTGCACATGCTTTCATGTTAGCTTGCCTCGATGTGGGGCAAAAGGGGGAGAGAGAGGTGGGATTGAAAGTTTTCAGTGGTCAGTCATCAAAAACGAAGCCAGGCTCTCTATTACTGTTAAGCTAGGCTGTGGAGCTACCCTCTCCTTGCGCACCTCCCCCATCCTAATGAAAAAAATAAAATCTTTCTTGGGAGATAGGGCATATTTCAAATAGGTAGAATACTATAGTTATTATTTACACAACACAATAAAGTTCTCAAATCTGTTGGAAATCTTATTTCTTTCTAATGGATTCTTTTCCAACCCACATTGTTCCATTTTTACCCTAAGAACATTTATTTGTTTGTTTGTTTGTTTGTTTGTTTGTTTATGTACTTACCTACTCATTTCATTCAATACCTATTTTCTGAGTATCCCTGTCATATGGAAGCTGCTGGTACCAGGAAAGTATGAAGATGAGTGAGAAGCTGTCAGTCCAGTTGGGGGCTACAGAGCATTGCAACTCAGTGTGACAATATTGGGGCTCAGAACCCTGCTACTGACTGTTTCTAATATAGGCAGGGAAGGGATGATTCTGAGCTGGGTCTCCCGAATCAAGCGTCCTCTCCAGGTAGAGAAGGAGAAAGACATACTGGCCGTGGACAGGCGCAGAGGTGTGGAGGAGCCATGAACAGAAGGAAAGGTGTCATTTTCTGAATCTTTTAAAATGGCCACACTTGATGATGCTCAAACCTCTCAGGCCTCACAGTAGGACCCTCTTCACAAACCTCACATCACAGGAGGGCAACTAGAGGAGCCATTTCAGTACCAGTTGTCATTACTGATGTTCCAAGGTGCTACCCCCAGGTGCCCCAGGATAATCCACTTTGACCTTTTACTCAGCTTCAGGGCCTTGTATACAGTTGCCACTCAGGAAAGAGTTGCTAAATGAATTATGGTTGTAACACATTTTTAAAGCCCTTTGAAAGTAAGAAAAAATAAATAAAAATGATGTGGGTAAAACTTTTGTCATCTCCCTATTTGTTTAAATGAGAAAGAATACAGAACAATGAAATCAAAATTTCCTAAAACTTTTCGAAGTATTATTCATATTCTTTATGGCTTTACAATATTGTTTGTTGTTCCCTAGAAATAGCATGCTCCAACTGAAGTGGTTAAACTAAAGTCAGTCTTGATCCTCTAAAATATGGTGGTGTTCTAAACACTACCAAACACTACCTGTGCATTATGCATTACTTAGTGAAAATAAAAACTATTGAAATCAGCATTTTCCAGATGTGTTTTTTAGAACCAGGAAAAGAATACAAGAGATAAACAATTTTCTCCCACAAGTTGTAATAGAGGAGAAAAGTAAATATTTGTCCAAGTTCAGAGAAGTTTTACAGGAAGGAAACCCACATACTTTTATTAACTCTTTCATTTCTCAAGCTCTTTGACTGCAGAACTCTTTTCTTTGTAGAATGCCACATGCCATGTTTATAAGTCAGCTGCTACAACAAAGAGACCCAACAGTATAATGATTGAAACAATAAATTTATTTCTATATTTTGTTTGACAGTCCAAGGCAGGTAGGAAGACTGCATTGCTCCACACAGTTAGTCAGGATTGCCAGTTCCATTTGGTTTTTCCACCATCCTCTAAAACATTATCTTTGTATGGTCAAAACTAGGTCACAGGCCAATAGCTGATGACAAATATTGTTTACTTGAAAGTTGCTCAGAGTAGATCATGAGTATTCTCACTACAAGAGAGAGAGAGAGAGAGAGAGAGAGAGAGAGAGAGAGAGAGAGAGCTGACTATGTCAGGTGGTGGTGGTGTTAATTATCTTGATCTTGGTAATCATTCCGCAATGTATATGTATATCAAATCATTGTATATAGTAAATATATACAATTATATTTGTCAGTCATTCCTCAATAAACTTGGAAAGAATATACAGTTCTACAAAAAAGCAAAACAAACCAAAAGCCTTCCCTACAAAAAAACTGTCACAATGATACCTACATTGCAGGTAGAGAAGAAATTGAAGGATCACATATGCAGTGTTTTAAGATTCAGCCTGGAAGTAGGACATATAATCATCTGTCAAATTCTGTTGGTGAAAACTTTTCATGTGGTAGCTCCTAGCTTCAAGGATGGGTAGAAATTATAGACCCTAATAATGGTGTCCATTTCTCAGATACCAGTCCATTAATGCATATCATAGTCACCCAACCAACTTTCAGTAAAGCAGGAACTAGAATCCAGGTCTTCCAACTCCTGGTCCAGAGGTCTCATTGCTGCACTAGCATTTTTGTACTTGCCCATCATATATGGAGTCCTCCTCCTGTATGCCAGACTCCATGTAAGAGTACATGGACAGAAAGTTTTATAAAACACTGTCTGAAAATTACACATTTACTCTAGCATCGTCTTTATAAATAGATAAACTTTCAGGTGTGACTTTAATAGTCACAGCTTCGCAACATGCTGCTTTCATTGGCCAAGAGGATGCATACTCCTGATGAGGAATAAACACATACAGAGCAGAGAATTCTGAAATAGACCCTATACATTTGAAAATTTGAAAGCGAGTATATAAAAAAGACATTTAAAATTATAACTGAAAGGTAAATATGCATGAGAATGAATGTTGTGTTCACTTGGAATATGGAAAAAAACAAAGCTTGATTTTCCCTCATTTTTTAAAGCATGAGGAATTGCTTAAACACGATTCCAAAGCTGAGGGGCAGATTTTCTTTCAGTTGAAGCAGGAAAACATGCATGACCCTACACAGCCTGGAAAGCCCCCACTTATGTACCCGGAGATAGTGGACCAATCAAAGACTGCCAGTTATACTTAGAACCAATTCGAAAGATTCCCTTACTTACAAAAATCTCACCCTACTAGAACTAAAAAATCTCACCCTAAAAGAATATTCACCAGAGACTGTCATAGGACTTCCTCTTTCTAGTCTATAAAACTCACTCTCCTTTCAATCCATTTCTAGTCTCTATTGGAATGAAAGTGATAGAAGTGACTCTCTTATAATAGAAAGCTTTGAATAAACAGTCTTTGATGAGTAACTCTATAGGTGGTCTCTGTCTTTTTGACAAAATAATTTTAGGGTGGCCAAATAGTGAATTAAAAGAAAAAGAAATCATGAACATTCTAGAAGAAAACATATTTTAAAGAATAACTTTGGAATGGGAGGAATCTTTCAGGCAAAACACAAAATTCATAAGTCAAAGGAAAATGTTAAAAAAATTAAGCTAAACAGGAAGCAAAAATTTTTTGTATAAAACATTTTAAGATAAAATTTTCAAACATATAATAAAGGATTAATTTCCTTGATATACAAAAAAAGCTTTTAAAAATTAATAAAAGTAATTCAGGAAAAATGGATAAAGAAACAACATACAATACACAGGAAAATAAATACAAATAACCAATAAATATATGAAAAGATGCTCATCCTCATATATAATCAGAGATATAAATGAAAACAAGATACTTAAGAAAATCTATTAGAATATTGCATATTTAAAGATTTGACAGTATCCAATATTGGTAAGGGAATAGGAAATAGGTACTCTCATATCATTTTGGGAGCAGAATAAATTATTATTGTATTTTTGAAAATCAATTTACAACAACTATCAGAATTTAAGATGTGCATACCCCTTGATTTTGCAACGTCTAGGAATTTGTTTAATGAACAAAGGTATATATGTGTAGGTTTTGTTTGGACCTACTTCTCATTTTGGGGGAATAAATGCTCAGGAGTGTGACTGCTGTTTAATATTTTAAGAAACTGCCAAGTTTTTTTTTCCAGAGTGGCTGTACTACTTTTCATTGCTACTGGCAAATAATCAGTGATCCATTTTCATTGTGTCATTTCCCAAATTAAGGATTCTCAATGTTTTTTTGATTTAAAAAAATTGTGTTCTCTACTTTCCCTATCTTTAAAAAAAAGCATCCAAAGTTAATATTAGGGTTCACTCTTGGTGTTGTACATTCTATGGGTTTTGACAAATCTATAATGACATGTATCATTATATTGTATAATTACCATTGTATTGTTTCTTAATATTTTTAATTTTAGACATTCTGGTCAGCATATAGCGATATCTCGTTGGTGGTTTTAATTTGCATTTCCCTAGTGACTAATGATGTTGAATGTATTTTTGTGTTCTTATTTGCCATCCATATCTTATATTTTGTGAAATATCTTTTCTGTCTGTTGCCCATTTTCTAATTGGACATTTTTTTTTTACTGTTTAGTTTTGAGAGTTCTTTATATAATCTAGATACAAATTCTTTGTCAGATATATGGTTTGCAAATATTTTCTCCCAGTCCTGTAGCTTGCCTTTTCACTCTCTAAATAGGATCTTTCTCAGAGCAAAAGTTTTAATTTTGATGAAGTCTCATTTGCTATTTTTTTAATGCCTGTGCCTTTGGTATCATATGTAAGAACTGTTTCCCTAGCTCTACTTCCCTGTATGAGTCTTCTCAGGTTGCCATAACGTCACCACAAATGTGGTGACTTAAAGAAAATTATTTTCATCTCCCACTGTAGCAGAATATTCATTAATTATTTTTATGTATGCTATTTCCTGTTATCTCACTAAATATAATAATCATACTTATTCTTTAGTTTGCTACCCTCTTTTGCTGTTAGCTTTGTTTCCTTGAGTGCACATTCTTCCGTTTGTTGAAACTGTGGCCTATGTCAGATCATATCTGTTAGTACATAGTCTAATACCTACTTTTCTATAATCCCCTTTATTTGAAAAAAATTTTAATTTTTTGATTAAAAAAATTTTATTTATTTTTTTTTTGGTGACATTGGTTAACGAAATCCAGTAAGTCTAGAATCCCCTTTGTATTCCTGAAGCTGGGTGTTTGAAATGACATATCCTAAACTTTCTTGCCAGATGAGTGCCAGTTAGATTCTGCAAAGGGGAGATGATCATGCAAAATTGAAGGGGGAAGAAGGAAGAAACTATTGTGTTTCAGGCAGTGGCCCCAGCTACTGTTCAGTGCAGTGGTGGGTACTCTAGTGGTACAGGCAGTGAATGCATGTTTACTGGCTACAGCTAAGGGGCAGTAGCCACTTTCTGATCTCTGGACAGCACCATCTCCCTCCCTTTGCTTCTTCAGCCTTTTCTGTGGCAAATTCCTTGATTAATACAGTATTTTGGTATCAGGAGTAGGCCAAGGACATAGGCTCTCACATATATGAATCTAGGATTGCTTATATTACCTGGACTCCTTGACAGTAGAAGTGGGTTACTCTTAATCTAAAACATGCGCGGCAAAACATACTTAAATTAGTACTTGAGGTTGCCTTGGATCAAGCCAAATCTGCCCCCAAATACCACCACCTATGGGAACTTAATTTGTAGCCAAATCTTTAGAAGAGATAAAGGAATTTTTTGTTTTCTTGTTATTTTTTATGGATGGAGCGGAAGCCTACAAGGTATGCTTACTTTATTGTCTTGTTTCAATCTTCTGTTTTAGTTTCTGAAACAGTGATTATTCTTATTACTCAATTAAGATTATTATTTAAAAAAAAATCACAATAAGGAAAAATATATGGCAACATTTAACCATACTTATGGGAAGCTTAGGCATGTGGACTGCTATTTCAGTATCTCAATTCACATGCTGAAAGGGATTGAACTGTAGCCTTGATACCTGAGAGGAAACGATCACAGTTTTTAATTGTTTCGTCCTAGGTAGTAACAGTTCTGTCCTGGGAGAAAGACTAGCCTCAAGGCATTTTTGGCTGGATGTTTTTTAGTTACAGTCTCTAAACCAGTGGTAATTCTGGCACAGAATTGCCTCTTTCCACACATGCCTTTGTGGTAGATGGCAGATTTCCCTGAGGCCTCAGAATGGCAGGCTTTTACAATGTCACTGGCTGGCAGCCAGACCCAACACAGTCTTGGAGTGATTTTAAGGCTCAAGTTATTTTACCTTGTGCAATAGTTAAAGCCTACAATAGCCAGATAATTTCCCATAAGATTTGCATAAAATACTTTTTATGCCAAACTCAAAGCTACTCTGAAATGCATGCCTAAATCTTAGGGTCTTAGAGTCCATCAGGAGGGGTGAAGGACAAGAGGTATTAGAAAGCATATGGGATTTGTAGTCAGACTGATCTAGGTTCGAATCTTGGATTTGTGCCTTGGACGAGTTGTTTAATTCATTGAATTCCAGATACATCATTTGTAAAATGGGAGGCAATCATAGTTATCTCCAAGGGAAGATCAACATTTATTATTGCCTACCTTATACCAGATCATATTCTATGGCCTATGGGGCACAACACTGAACAGGCAAAACACCCACTCTCATACAGTTTACATGCTAGTAAGAGAAGACAGAGTGACACAGACCAAAAAATAAATAAGAAAATGCCACAATAAAAATGAAACAGTGATGGAACTGAGAGTTGCTGTAGTTTCTCTGTTTTCTCCTTGGTCCAACCTACTGAATGAACTGTATAGACCCTCTTTTTCACAGGCTGCTTTGTCAATGCCTTGCAAAGGGCCTCATGACTCAAATCTTAATTGCCTAATGTGATTTCTCTAGAAATATTTGCATACAGCAGGTCCTGGAACAACACCATTTCATTTAACGTTTTGTAATAATATTGATGACATGGTGTAGGAACTTAATTCTTGTTTATATCAATTAAACTATAGTTAAAATGGTTTTGTTTTACATAACTTCACTTAAAGTTGCAGAACCTTTCAACAATGTTAATTAAGGACTTCCTGTATTAGCAGAAGGCCAAGGCCTTAGGTCATACTTTTTAACTTTACTTTGCTGGTGGACTTTTAGGCTCTGTATGGCCGGTGGAGGTGGTATTTGGGGGCAGGCAGCCACTTGACCAGTCTCTGTCTGAAAACATTCTGTTTCTGAATGTCTTGTAGAAGTTGTTCCTGGGATCTTAAACTCTTGCTGGGGGCATGATTTAATGCATCAGAATTTATGGCTTGTGATAACCAGCTTTGTTCCTGCCCTGCAAAAACAGAACTCTGCCCTGCAAGAAAGAGTCCAATTTGATGCATGTTGTCATCTCAAGCTTTAGCCTTCTAGGAACACCAACATGGGTTGCAGCCTCAGGCCCTACAGGCTGCTTCATCCCAGAGCTTGCTTCTCTATCATAGTGGTCCCCAACCTTTTTGGCAGTAATCTTCTGAGGTGGAGCTGAGGCAGTGATGCTAGCACTGGAGAATGGCTGCAAACACAGATGAAGATTTGCTTGCCCACCGCTCACCTCCAGCTGTGCAGCCTGGTTCCTAACAGGCTATAGATTGGGACGGGACCCCGGTCCAGGCATTGGGGACCCCTGCTCTCATAGGTGTATTAGGCACATGCTTAGTGCTGGCAGAAATGAGAATTCACACAAATGTAAAATGTTCACTTTAAAAACCTTATTTGGAATTTTGGAAACAGAACATTTTTATGTAAGTATTCTGTTATGTTGAATTAGAGTTATAGGGGTGAGGGCTCTATAATCTTTTAGAATTTTTGGCCTCTAACGATCTTAATCTGGCCCTGCCCCAGAAACTTCCTTTTACCTCAGACTTTAAGATTAACACACAAAGTCTCTCCCAAATCTGGGGTCCGAGCTGGAGGATGTGTTCTATTTCTAACTCTGTTGCAGTCCATTCTGGCTGTTCCCCATTCTGAAGTGCTGGGGACTGAACCATGCAGTCTCACATTTCATCATGCACAATGAGCAGGAGCGTATAGTGGTAATTGGTGCCTCTGACTTATTAGGAAATACCTATGGGGAGGAGGGAGGTCTCCTGGACCATAAGGCAATTCATTTTACGTGAGGAAGTTGCCCTCTCACATGCAGAAATATCTTGTTTTCTTGCTTCTGGTCTTGACCCTTGCCCCATCTTATGTTGCTGTTCTAGGAAGCAAAAATCAAGGGCCAAGGCCTGGGAATGTGAGCGTTTGACTGAAGCTCCACTTGGCCTCCCAAGCCCAAGCTGGGCTGCACCAGGTTCCCTGGGGTAGAAACCTGGGGCAAGCTGCTTGGGGCAAGGCGCCTGCTCATTGGTTTCTGGCCTTTAGCAGGTTGGCCAGTGGGAAGGGACAGCTGTGAGGTGGGGACTGCCTGCCCGCCTGAGTACCAGGTTGCTGAGGCTGGACTATTTCCTCCTCACGTCTATCCTGACTGCAGTGTGTGGGTTCGATTCCACACTTGAGGGTAAGAAAAATTTGATCAAAGTTCCAGACCGGGGTTGGGAGTGGCTGCCGTGCAGTGGGGCCTCTGGCTGGGGTTTGCTTCCACTTTTCTGTTGTAGCAGGGTGGACATGGATACAGGCAAAACTCCGGCAGAGACTGTTCCTCTGGTCAAAATATCTGAGAGCATCCTGAGTTTTGCCCAGTTCACTCTGTGGCAAGGTGCCTACCAGAGGAAAAGTTAGGATCAGTGAGGTCAGAGGGATGGTCCAACAATAGGGTCTAATTAGATAAGAAGAGAAGGGGATCAATTCCTTCTCAAAGAAAAAAGCATGGGAAGAGGCAGCATGAGAAAAACCTGAGCTCGGACCTCAAACTGAGCTTGGGATCCCGCTCTACCACATGATTCCACTCAGCAAACATTGCCGAGCAGATTCCAATGTATCTGGTTCATGAGATACAAACATGAGTGAGACATGGTCATTGTCTACCAACTTAGGGGTATCTGTAGATAGGGGACAGTCTACACAGATGTAGAGATATCTTACAGGGTGATTGAGCGGTTTGAATGAGACAAAGTGAGCAGAGGGTCTGGCATGTCCTGGGAACTTATGAACAATCTTATTTTCAGAAGACATTTTCTGACAGAAGTCACTGGATCTGCCTGGCTTTTGCCAAAACCAATTCTGCTTGTCCTGGTGAGCACAGTATTTGAGGCATCCTGGATATTTTCAGCTGTAGACACAGAGGCCAGAGTAGGAGGCATTTCAGGGGTCAGGCCTGTTCTCATGTGTCAGAAGATGTGGGTTGCTTGTCTGGGGGAGGTTCTGGTTTTCAGATCAAGCCTTGCAAGGAATGGAGTCACCTCACTCTTGGTGACTCCTTTATTAGCCATAAGGCTGGCTCCTCCTGACAAGGCTGGGGAGCAGGGGAGCCCTTTATGCTGGCAGAATATTCCCAAAGGAACATGAGGGTGTCAGCCATGTTCTTAAAGCAGAGCAGTGGAAAGGGAGCCCTACAGCTTAGTTGGCAGTCCTCGTTGCCACCCTCCCTTAATTCTTGAGGAGTGGTAAGGAGTGGTAAAGAGATACATAGGACTTGCTTCATGCCTTTTGTAAGGTGGCTATGGGGACAGACTTTCTGCCTACCACTTGTCAATTCAGGATACCAGTGGCTCCAGACACTTGGCTGAAGTCAGGAGGTAGAAGATTTGGAGACTAGCAGCTTCCAACCAGGAATTTTCCTTCATGTAAAGAGAGACTGATCCTAAGAATGAGTTAGAGGGATGCTCTGCCTCCTTATCAGTTCTTTGAGAGAGAGAGAGAGAGAGAGAGAGAGAGAGAGAGAGAGAGAGAGAGAGAGAGAGAGAGATTTGGGCATGGGGATGCCAAGAGCTCTCCCAGGGCGGAGTAAACATTTTCAGGTAATGCTTATGTGAGCAGAGGCAATTCCTGGTGCTTTCATTTATCATTAGGTCGCACCATGTGAGATTGTCATAATTCTATCATGTTGACCTTTAAAAATGCAGGTTTGTATAATTTATCGCAAGAACTGCATGATTTTAAGCCAGCATCTTGGTTTCTTTGAGCCTCAGATTCTTCTATATGGTAGAATCAAAAGCTGGGCTCTGGGGAGGATGAAATAAAATAAGTTTTGAAAGTTTCTTATGCAATTTAGTCTCCAAAGTATTCTTGCCAAATTTGAAGTATTCTCACGTCCCTCATTTTACATGATCTCATTAGCAGATTAAGAAGCTAAATCTGAGAAGCTCTTTTAGAGGCAGTGTAATGTGATGGAAAGCTCATTGGTTTGGAAGTCAGCACAAAAATCTCACAGGGATTATCTCCTTAATCTCTTTTTTCCCATCTCTAAAGTTGGGATTATTTTCCTTGCTTCTTGGAGTTCTGGTAAAGATTAAAATAAATAATAAACAAAGAACGCGTAAAAGCTCCTAGTGTGGGTGGGGGCTGTCTTCTAGGAGGATCTAATAAGTATATCCCTTTCCTTCCTCTTAGCCTCCCATTTGTAAAAGCAAGGCAGAGGTGAGATAGTTTCTGAGGTCCTTTTTGTCTTTCAAAAACTGTGTGAACTATGCCTTAATGCCCCTTTCTGCTGGAAGAGTTGGCACTGGGTTTGGTGACCTCTTTCCCAATATTGCTCTGTCGCATACCAGTCCCAAAGAAGACCCTATTCTTGCATTTCACAAGATTCTGCTGTTGTTACAGAAATTCTAGTAGGTCAAAGTGGAATTTGTTATACATTTTAACACAAGAAAATGGGAGATTGTAATATGGCCCTTTAGGATCCAAAGAACATCATGATTATCCCTTATATAATTTTTAAAAGTGAACAGATCCCATGCACAGTTGCCATGAAAACTAATGCAGTAGAAAGAACTCAGTCTTTGAATTTCAAATTGCACCTCTATACTCTTTTTCTTGTGATCTTTGGGCAGAAGTTATCAAACCTCTCTAGTCCATAGATTTCTCCTGTAGGAATTGAGACCTACCTCCTGGAGTTGTGGGGTATGAAATGAAGTTAAAGGGATGGTTCATACAAGTAGCACATAAATATTTGTTTGCTTTCCTTCTCTTCACTTAGATGTGTGGAATACTTTATAAATTTGTAAAATACTTTTTTATACTTTTAGTCAATTGGTTCTCACAATAATGTTGTGAAATAGGCTAGATAGGGATTAAAATCGCTAATAATCACATTTGCAGGCAAAGAGGTGGTCCAAGAGGTGGGGTAGGGGCAAATAAGTGACCCAGTCAATTAATTGTGGAGCCTAGAAGAAAAGCCAGGTCACTTGTCTCATAATTTGGAGGGTGTTTTTTTTTTTTTTTTTTTTGTACTGTTTTATATCTCCCATCCTGTGGAGTGGAGTATTAAAAGGCAGATGTGTGATCCTGATGCTTTTTTCCTCCTCTGGTTTATGCTTAAGGGTATATTATAGGGCTATGGAAGGCCAGAGTTTGATTTCCAGCTCTTCTATGTTTAGCTCTGAGATCTTATTCAGGTCACTTAACCCCTCAAAGCCCACTTTCCTGATCTCTAAAAATAGATATAATCATAATTAACATTTACTGAGCTAAAATTTGCCAAGCACTGCTCTGAATACTTTATATGAATTATTCTACTTAATCCTCCAATAAATGCATGGTTGAAATATGTTACAGGTAAGAACAAATTATTTTCACCCAAACACTGGGATCATAGAGCATGTGCTCCCTGTTCAACATCATAATGTCTCTCAAAATGGTTATGAGAATTAAATGAGATTTAAATTGCAGTAAGGACTTTACAAGTGGCATTCTACAATGACAAAGAATTATTAGTGGAATTTGGGATTTAGCTTCATGATTCCTATAAAAGGTTGCTTTGTACACATCTTAGAGTCTTAGATTATAATCTTAGATTATGGTTTTATTTAATAATGTTTTCCCCTATGGAAATAGAGCCCTTTTAAAATCGAAGTTATTGATTGCTATAGCTAAACAAAGAGCACAGATAATTTTGGAATAATTTTCTTAAAAATTAGGCATCTCAGCACTAGCTTTCAATTGTTATCAATTGATGATTTTTCCATTCAGAACTGTTAGGAGATAACCTTCTTCAGTTAGAATCTGAGCATCAGAAACTTCCATGCATTATGTATCCATCTTCATCCCCACCTTTCTTTTCAGTATGTCCACCCACTCTCTTGAACCCCAGACTGTTTGTCCTTGTTAGTGGAAAAATCTGTTCATAACACTGAAGTGTTGAGGACCGAATGCCTTCCCTTGGGCTGGAAGAATGGAATCTTGTCATTAATAAGAGGAAAAGGAACCAGAGAACTCTAGATGCTTCCTGACTTTGCATTCCCTCCAGTTCAAATGGGGGTTTGCAGTAAGATGGAGGGGGTTCTAAAGTAAGCCCCCCCATTACCCTTTATCTTTGGGTCCTTCTGTAGCTGCCTCCACCAGTTCTTGTGTTCTGGATTCTCTCCTCCTGTCTCCCTGTGGAAAAGAGCACAACCTCATAGATCCTATCCTCCTCATTACTGGAAAAGATATGGACAAAGTCTCTCTGAGGTCTGCTCTGGAGTTTTATTGCTAACCCCATGAGGAGAAAAAATAGAAGTGACAAATAATAGGAAAGTTTAAAGACGTGTGAAGTCTTAGAAGTCTCAGGACAAGTATACTTCCTGAATACAAAAGGCGTAGGTTGGTCTATCATACTTGGCTTCTCATTTAACTCACCTCTTTCTTCTTACCTTGGGACAAGCTAATCTGAAGCTGTCTCATTTTATTTTCAGCAGCTATTGAGAACACCTTCCTGAGCCTTCCGATTTCAGTAGAGGGAGACAAAAGGACATGTGGATGGTTAAGAGTGAGCCTCGACTAGAGACTCGTGACCGCCAGGGGACAGCATTCCCATCTGTCAGCTCCTGTTTCGGTTGCTGAGCTGCCTCTCTTTCAATCTCTCCTTCTCTCCATAGGCCGGTCTCATTCTCAATGCTGCTTTACTTATCAGATCATATTAGAATTCGATGTTTGATAAACGATACATCAGATCACTAGAGAGGGAGATATTAATTTAATTAAAGATGTCCTTAAACAACTAGTTTAGGGAGAAGTAGAATATTTTAGATCACAGTTTGCACCAAAAAAATATCAGAGATAGATTAAAGAGTGAATTTTAAAGTTTATTAGTCAACAGAAGAAAATAAAATGGATGTTAACCAACCCTAGTATGCATAAGGACTGTTTAACAGTTAGAAGCAAAGAAAAATATCAACAGAACTGTTTATATAAAATTTAAAACTTCTGTTACTTAGAAATAAGGGTAAACAAAACAAAGGAATAATGATAGCATATATGACAAAGTGTTGGCATAGGGAACTCACAAATTAATTCAACAAGCACACAAGTAACCGAAACAACAACAACAACAACAACAACAACAAAAAAAACACACAAAACTCTAACATAAGTATTATGATTGAGGAAATTAAGATAGGAAATTTAATTAGACCACAGGCCTTTAACATAATGTGCAACTCACTAATGATCAAAGTAGGAAGGCACTACTTCTTTTGTTCATTAAACTAATAGCAAAGTAATGCTTTTAATGATAATATCGAAAACCGGGAGCATAGTTAAGATAAGCTCCTTTATATACACACTGACATACTACCAGGTAACAGTATAACAAACTACAATTTGGGAATATAAATCAAGAGCCTTAAAAGTGTTCATATCTTTTGGTATAGTAATTTTACTTCTGGAAATACATCATAACAGAATAATATTTTGGGGATAAGTTTTGTGTCTAAGGACAGTTGTCACAGATTTAAAAATAAAATTTTAAATTGAAATATGCTAAAAAAATGAAAATGGTTAAGTATATTTTGGCTATATTGATTTGATGGACTAGCACATACACATTTAAAATGATGATTGTAAAAACTGGAAAATGATAGGGCAAAATGGAGGAAAAAAATTTCTATGCAAAGTATGTTTTCCACCATGTTTAAAAATAAACAGAAACATTCTTGGGATAGAGGATTGTTTTGTTTTCTAGTTTCCAAAGTGCTTATATTACTAGTTTTAATGAACACACACACGTGTGTGTGTGTGTGTGTGTAAAAGGTGACAATATATATGTATGCATATATAATGGAAGATGAGAATGTATATATAACAAGAGTTGGTTGTGTTACTTAGGGTCTTTCCTGCATCCCTCACAGAGGAGCTATCTCCTGAAGCCAAACCCAATTCTGGAGACTTTGGGTAATTTATAAGAGACAAACAAACTAATGGAAAATAGTAAGTCTTTAGGGTAAAAAAAAAAAATACACATGGACTATGTTTTGTTTAGAATCAGATTCTTGGGATTAACGACTTTTCAAACTTCATGCAGGGTCTTAGTAAAACCTGTGGTCCAGGATCCTCGGATCTATGTCCCTCTCTCCAGTGCTTTCAACTCCCTGGTGAGAAGAGGGATGGGGTGACTAAGACTCTGGCAAGATGTGGGGCTAAGATCACCCTGAGACAGAAACTAGGAGGGAAACAGAGTCCCTGTGCATGTGAAGAACCATCTGCTAGGAGGGGGCCATGAAGGGATGATTCTGAGACAGGGAGTCCCTTGGCTACTTGTGCCACTTGAGTGTTTTGCTAGGGCTCCCATAATACATATTTCAAATATACTCTACCCTCCCTCTCTTTTTTCTCCTTTTCTTCCTTTCTCCTTCCCCCTTTCTCTAGCTCTTTTGCTCTTTTTTTTCTTTTGAAAAAAAAATTTATTTCGTCCATATTTTGTGCTGGTAGTGTGTTAGGCTTTGCCACCTCACTCCTCCACCTCTTGTTTGTAGTTTAATGGGGGAAATGGGTGAACAAATCAGGGATTACAGTACAGTGTAAGAAGTACAATGCTAGAGATAAGTGAGTGCACCGGGAGGGCATAGAGGAGGAACAACCAACCCAGCAGGGGAAGAGAGAATTTGGAGGGGTTCTTGAGAGATGACATCTCAACTATGTCTTGAGGCTGCATAGGGATCAGGCAAGTAAGGAGGTGCAGCTAGGGCTAACCCATGCAGTGGTCAGTGGATGTTCTCATAGGATAATGTGTCTCCACATGTCTGACTAATCCAAGGCACGGGTATGTGTGTGTATGTGTGTATGTGCATTGTGCATATATATATCTGTGTGTATGTGTATGTGTGTGTGCATGTGGGTAAGATATCATATGGTCTAATGTGACTCAGGAGAAAAGGAAAGGAAGGAAAAAAAAGGAGGAGCTGAGAGAGAGAGAAGTTAGAGTTGAATAGAATGATCTTAGTCAACATTCTTGGAAAACTCGAAAGAAAGATTCTTGACAAATTGACTCTTGGAGCTTTCTTTGTGCCTGATCCCATGCTCAGATATGAGGAAATTGGAGGAGTGTTGTCTTGTCATCACTGAACTCACAATCCTGCTGAGGAAAGATTACACACAAGGAATAAAGCTAAATATTGCAAATCTCAGGGCAGAAAAAGATCGAGGAGAGTCGAAATAGTGAGAAAAGCCTTTCTGGAAGAGATGAGCAGGTCTTAGAAGTGGACTTTGCTGAGATGGCCAGAGCCTTGCTTAGGTCCTAAATGGGAGTGCTGTGTGGAGTCTGCCCTCTCATGGCTGACACTGCAGATCTTAATTCCAGGGCTCAGGATGTGGTTGCTACGAGCTGTTCTACTGCTACTAGTCCTGCCCAGTCATGGCCAGGATACCACGACTGAGAAGCCTGGAGACCTGCTTCCCCTACCCAAGGGGTTCTGCTCTGGTTGGATGGCAGGTATACCAGGGCATCCTGGCCACAATGGAACCCCAGGCCGTGATGGCAGAGATGGCACCCCTGGTGAGAAAGGCGAGAAAGGAGATGCAGGTAAATACAATATTTTTTTTTTTTTGCCTCCTCCATCAGACTTCTTCTGGGCTGAGGAAAGCTTCTAGAACTATAAATGGGCATGAGTTATTGACTAAGGCCTAGACACAAGGAAGAAGCAAAGCTTTTTTATGTGACCCTTCAACAACCTAAAGTGGATGCTGGGTAGGCATTTCAGTTGTAAAATCAAGTGCCTTTGATTCTGCTCTATCCACATCTCCTTCCCCATCTCCTTTCCCATCCTCACCCTCTTCCATCCCTATTCACAATCTTTTCATTTTCTTCCATTTCATGTCACTTAATTCTCATTCCATCCAGTGCATTCAACTACACTCAGTGTACACCTCCTGCAGTCCTGCTCCTGGAAAATTCTTGATCTAGTTAAGAAGATAAGTCTATGCATATGACTCTGTGAGAGTTTACTACAAGGAAGTCTACTTCAAATATATCAGATGGAATGTGGACAAATGCCCAAAGCGTGGAACAGAGAGAAAATGCCCTCAGAGCAGACTTGGGTTAACAAAGAAGGCTTTAAGGAAGAGGAAGGGCTTGCATTAGGCCTTGAAGGATGAGTAGACAAAATAAAGGAGAGAGGGCATCCAAGACAGAAAGGATAGAAGTGAAAGAGTATGGTTGGTTGAGCCAGCACATAAATAGTTGGCAGGTGGTTATTGACTTAAAATCTTTCAATAAAGGTTGATACACTATAAAAAAAGAGTTGACAGAAAGAAGGTCAGTGATGGAGACCAATAGGAGATGAGGTTGGGGAGAATTTATGGAAAACTGCTGAGGGGGGTGTGGAAGGAGGAGATATAATTTTCCTCTTTAGGGGCTTCCATTGAGTCTTTCTGTGTAAATCAAGCAGGTTGTGGGCAGAGGCTATAGGGACAGTATTTTAGGCTGGGATCAATCTATGCAGGATTTCTGTTTCTGTGGTCACTGAGGTCTTCTCATTTTTTAGGTCTTGTTGGCCCCAAGGGTGACATTGGTGAAACTGGAGTGACTGGGGTTGAAGGTCCCCGAGGCTTTCCAGGAGTCCAAGGCAGGAAGGGAGAACCTGGAGAAAGTGCCTATGTATACCGCTCAGCATTCAGTGTGGGATTGGAGGCCCGGGACACTGTCCCCAATGTTCCCATTCGCTTTACCAAAATCTTCTACAACCAGCAAAACCACTATGATGGCACCACTGGAAAATTCCGCTGCAACATTCCTGGGTTGTATTACTTCTCCTACCACATTACAGTCTACTTGAAGGATGTGAAAGTCAGCCTCTACAAGAATGACAAGGCTGTGCTCTTCACTTTTGACCAATACCAGGACAAGAACTTGGACCAAGCCTCTGGCTCTGTGCTGCTTCATCTGGAGATGGGTGACCAAATCTGGCTCCAGGTGTATGGGGATGGGGAGTACAATGGGGTCTATGCAGATAATGTCAATGACTCCACCTTCACAGGCTTTCTTCTCTACCATGACACCAACTGATCGCCATTAACTAAGAGCATCCACCAGACCACACAACCCAAAAGTCAAAGAACAGTACACAGATTTTTGGTATATTTAGGAGATTGATGTTGTTATCTAGTCAGAGGGCTCTGAACATTATTCATTCATTTACTCATTCATTCATCAAGTATCTTGTTTTTTTAAAAATTACATACTATGTTCCCAGTCCTAAAGAAGACATGTACCCTGGCCTCATGGATCTTGTATGTCATGGCAATAAAAGGATATGACATTTACTGGGGAGTTTCACATACCTGACAAGATAACTGACCACAAGAAAGTATTTGACAGCACTGTTCTGTGCCTGCTGTTTCTCCTCATGTTCATGCTAATTCTGTGAAACACACAGAAAATAAATTATTCTCCTCTTTTCATATTTGGGGTCCTGAGGCTGAGAGAGTTAAGTGAATGCCTAAGGTCACACAGGTATTAAGTGGTGGAGCGAGGAATCATACCCAGAGCCATGGATCTTTTTTTATAGACGGTGTGCTTTTTTTAGGAGTACATGGCCTCTTTGGGATATTGGTAGGGGTTCTCTCATCCATCTCACCCAAGGACCTCTGAATTGGTCTTCACTGTGAATTAAGCTTTACCTCAGAGCAGGTGGTTTTATGACCAGGCCCCATTCCAGCTGGACCACTCAATGGCACCTGCACTACTCTGTCATTTCTTTGTGTCTTTCCTCAAGCTCTTCTTTCCAGACCAGAAAGCCACCTCCATCTCCATATGCTGAAATCTTCTCTGTTCTTCAAAACCACCCAGTCAGGAAGCTTCTCTGATGCGATACCTCTTTCCTGCAACCTTCCTCATGCATTGTGCCCCTGTGCTTCTTCATACATTACCCTGGATTAAAGTCCTGGGTATGAAAGATGTCCTCGCACCAGGCTAGGGACAACTCCCCCAAAGGACTGTATTTTCCTCATTTCTGAACCCCCTGGCAGGTTCTTGATCAATATTTCATGAAGACCAGTCTCTTGAATCTCACATCTACCCCCGAATTAACTCCATTTTAGCCTCTTCATATAACTGACCTTCATCTACCCAAACATTTTCACATTAGGAATTCTAGTTTTAAACATCTAATCTTTGTTCCACCAGACTGTCTGAATCATTTCCTCTGGTTAGGAATGACTGAACTTTCCAGAACACTTGAAGAATTTTTCCTTAAGGAGGAAGCTTGAGCCTGCAATGCAAAACCCATGAAGGAATTTTGAAATTATTCTTTCCTCAAGCACCAGCATGGTCTGGGCAGAACTGGGCCTTCTGAATCTATTCTTGCTCTTTAAGAATTACTTAAAAAAAAAAAAAGAAGAAAAAATGATAACTGAGGTGATGAGTATGAGAATCAGCTTGAATATGGTAACTATTTCACAGTGTATATCTATATCAAATCATCAAATAGTACACCTTAAATATATACAATTTTTAATGGTCAGATATTCTTCTAAACAAAGAAATTACATTTGGTTGATAGTAGTAAATATTCTCTTGGGAGACACTAGCTGGGGTAATACTCTTCAAAGTCTTTAGCAAAAGCAGCGTTAATGACATTCTGTACAAATATAGAAATGGAAAACCTATTTTTTTGCTTACAGTCTTAAATTCTGAATGATTCCTTTTTATATGTGTATTGCTGTTCATTAAGTGATTATTATTTCTACATATAAAGCTTTGTCTTTTAAAATGCTTTTATATCATTATTTTCTCCAAGTAAAGATACTGTTCAGCATTAAAAGTAGAAGCATTTGCATCACATCACTTCTGTTTTCATTTCTGGAGAAAGACATGGGTTTAGAGAGAGAGAGAATGAGGGGTTAACCTTGTGATAGTCAGGACTCCATGCTGTAAATAACAGAAAACACAACCCAAACTAACTTAAACAAAATAAGTGTATTTCCTTGCATAATGGAAAATACCAGAGCTGTTCTGTCAATCAGAGACTAAAATGATATCATTAAAGACCTTCTTCTGTCTGCTCTTCCACTCTGCCTTTAACAGTGTAGGTTTTGCCCTCAGGTTCTACACAGTATAGTTCTAGTTCTCCCTCATAATATCAAAAAGATGGTAACCTGCCAGCAATTATACCCTCTCATGTCATCTGGCCAAAGATGGTAGCCTGCCAGCAATCATACTCTCTTACATCATCTGGTGGTTCCCAAGGGGGAGAGAGGACAGACATCCTTTCTTCTGGAAGCCCCAGCAAGTATGTCCTTGCATCTCATTGGCTCTGGCTGGGTTGTATGTCCATCATCTCTGACCAATCACTGAAGTCAAGAGAATGAACTATACTTATTGACTTAAGTTGATCATGACAAGCTGGGAAAGGGGTATGTCCCCTAAAGCAAAATCTGGATACAGTTATCGGAAATGGGAGGACAAATGATGAATGCAAAAACAACACCTGTTCACAAGAAACTGTCAATATTATGTTTGAATTTTCTCAGGTTTTCTAGTGATACTGCTGGAAAATTGCTATTGATTTTCTCTAGAATTTTATCTACTAGCTAATGTCTGGCCACACTCACAGTCCTGCATCTAGCTAGGGTGTGATCCTCACAGCCTGACACGACGTCACACTCATTCTAAACTCTCTGGAGCAGGATCATTTCTTTGTGGTAACAGATAGGACCAATCTTCATAACACCTCCTGAGAGAAACTGTGGCCAAGACTTTAGAATTAATGATGCATAAGTGTAATTGTGGATTTGACTATTTTTCTTCAGTTCTGCCAGCTTTTGCATCATGTGTTTCGAAACTGTCTTGCTAGGTACATACACGTTCAGTATTACATCTTAGTGAATTTACCTTTTTGTCTTTATGTAAATCTGTCTTTATCTCTGGTGGTTATTTTCCCTATTTGGAAGTCTACTTTGTCTGAAATTAATATAGGCTCTCTAGCTTTCCTTGATTATTGTTTGCATAATATGTCTTTTTCCATCATGTTACTTTAAATTTATCTATATTATTATATTTAAAATACATTTTCCTATAAACTGCATGTGATTGGGTCTTGTTTTCTATCCAATCTAAAAATCTCTCTTTTTTAATTGATGTTTAGCAATTATACTTAATATAATTGTCATGGTTAGATTTAAAGCTATTATTTTATTTGTTTACCACTTGTTCCCTCTGTTTCACTCTTTTCTGGCTTCTTTAGGATTATTTGAATATTTTGCAATATTTTATTGTAATTTGTTTGTTGGCTTTTTGGCTGTACGTCTTTGTGATATTTTTTAGTAGTTGCCCTAAGGATTATACCTAACTTTTCACATTCTACATAGAACTAATATTTTACCACTTCAAGTAAAATATAGAAGTCTTATGATAACAGGTACTTTATTCTACTCTTTTATGTTATAATTGTCATATATATTACATCTGGATACACTGAAACATTACAATGTTATATTTTGCTTTCAATAGTCATATGTGTTTTAAAGAATTTAAGAGAACAAAATACTCTATTTATCCCGATATTCCTCATTTCTTGTTCTTTCTTCATTCCTAAAGTTCTATGTTTCCTTCTGGTAATTTCCCCTCATCCTGAAGAAGTTTCTTTAGCATTTCTTTTAAAATAAGTCTACTGGTGATAAATTATCTTAGTTTCCTTTAATCTGAGAATATCCTTTTTTGCCTATGTTTCTGTAGGATTTTATTTCTGGATATAGAATTCTGAGTTGACAGTTCTTTCCTTTCAGTTAAATTAATTAATGGCTGACCAACTGACTGATTGACTGACTTATAAGCAGTTTTTTCATTAACTTCTGTGTTCCACAGTTTCTGATAAGTCTAAAGTCATAGTTCCCCATTTGTGCAATTTATTTTTCTTCCGACTGCTTTCTTTTTTCCCTCTTAAAAGTCTCAAGATTTTATTATTTATTTATTTTTTAAAATTTATTTTCAATTACAGTTAACATTCAATTTTTATTAGTTTCAGGTGTACAGCATAGTGGTTAGACATATATATAATTTATGAAGTGATTCCCCATGATTAGTCTAGTACCCACATGACACTATACATAGTTATTACAATATTATTGACTATATTTTCTATGTTGTACTTTACATCCCATGACTATTTGGTAACAACCAATTTGTATTTCTTAATCTCTTCATTTTTTCACTCATCCCCCAACCCTCCTTCCGTATAGCAACCATTAGTTAGTTTTCTGTATCTGTGAGTCTGTTTCTGTTTTGTTTGTACATTTATTTTGTTCTTTAGATTTCACATACAAGTGAGATCATAGGGTATTTGTCTTTCTCTGTGTAACTTATTTCACTTAGCATAATACCTTCCAGGTCCATTGTGTTGTCACATTCTTGTGAATGTTTTCAAGATGTTTTTTTTTACCTTTGGTTTTCAGCGGGTTAATTATGATATGTCTGGGGATGGTGTTTTTTTTTTTTTTTTTTTTTTTGAGATTAACATGATTGGGATTCACTGAGTTTTCTGAATCTGTAAGTATAATTGTTCCACCAAATTTGGAAAGTTTTCTGCCATTATTTCTTTAAATATATTTTCTAAATTAATCTCTTTCTTTTCTCTTCCTGAGATGCCACCGATATAAATGTTAGATTGATAGGCCCCTAAAGTTTTGTTGTGAATTATTTTTTCATTTTTTTTCCTTTCCATTCTTCTTATTGTGTCATTTCTATTGATCTATCTTGAAGTTCTCTTTCCTCTGTTGTCTCCATTCTGCTGTTGAATTTATTTGGTGAATTATTAATTTCATTCATCCAGTTTAAAATTTTACATTTAGCTCTTTCTTTAAAAAATTATCTTTCTCTGTGAGAACTTTTATCCTTTATTTCAAAATGTTCATCTTTTTCTCATGATTATAACAGGTGTTTTAAAGTCTGTGTCTGGTAATCACAATTGGGTTAATATTGGGGATGGCATCTGTTGATTATCTCTCCTCCTGAGTATTGGTCAGATTTTCTTTGTTCTTTGTGCATTGAGTAATTTTGAAAAATATCCAGAATATTTTGAATATTATGAGATTCTGGATTCTTCTAAAATCCTCTTGTGTTAGTGGTATTTAATTGGATTAGGTTCAGAGTACTGATTGTGTCTCACCTTCTATGGGTGGTGATTCCAATGTCAGTTTAGTTTTCAAGACTTTGCTGTGCTTTTTGGGTCTGTCTGTCACATGTACCACCCAGCATTTTGTCTGAGACTTCGGCTATTCAGCTCTCAAAGCCTTTCTATGCTTATTTGAGTCTGCTCTGTATGTATATAACTGGAGGATTTATCTGGGAATTTATTAGGGCCCCATTCAGAATTAAAAGATGTCTTTTCCAGCTCTTTCCTCTCTGGCATTTCCTTATATTCTCCATCCCTGAGGGACTATTCCCTTCTTGGTTCTTACAGCCAGGAAGCTAGGGTTCTTTCCACATTTTAGTTGCCTGCACTATTGTGCTGTTCTGTGTGACTGTGGTACATTTGGAAATAAAGCAGTAAGAGAAAGAAAATAAAAGGTAACAAGGATTATCTCACATTCTTTGAGATATTTACAAGGAGTTAACCTGCCCTTGATTCAGATCCAGGAGACAGAAAAAAAGAAACTCCATGAAACTCACTCAGGCTGTGGGTTGTTATTTAATTGTTGACTTTAGTCCTCAATCTGCCTGCTATTATTTTTTTTATACTTCGCATTTATTATTATTTTTTTTGCATTTTATCCAGTTTTTGATTGTAATAACTGGAAAAGGTAACTATCATTGGCTCATTCCATCGTGGCTGGTACTCACATTCCATGTTCCATGATATTTCTGAAGAAAGAAGAGAAGGGACTGAGGGATAGCAGGAGCTCCAAGAAGACATATAATAGCGTACCCTAAATTTGGTGGAGATAAAAAAAAATATGTCCAATCTTGAGATAGATCATTTTGAAGAGAGAGTATGGAGGGTACAAAAATCTCCATGTCCAAGCAGGCTGACGCCTAGTAAGGTCTTGATTGTAACCTCAGCTTCTGATTTTTTCTGTGCCTGGAGGGTTGCTAGGAATACATCATGTGCTCTGCAGAGACTAAAGCAGTTGTTGTGACTGCACCCACAGGGATCAAAGCAGAAATATTTACTCCAAATTTAGACATTTTATTCATACAATATTTTACTTAGGAATGTTTGGTGGAAATAGCCATGTTTTTAGAAATGTTTAGAAAGAACTGAAATTTTGTTTTGATCTTTTAGTATTCACTCAGGTATTTTACAGCAAGTAAAAGTGATTTTGAACAAAATTCACTATGAAAAAGTTTTTCCCCCAAAAGTAAGTGAAGCAATAAAAATGTGGAGTCCCCCTTACTATATTAGTTATGTGTGCATCATAAGATCAATGTAAGTGGAATTCCCAGGTCAGAATTAAGGTTTAGTGTGCAGTTCAATTTGTGGTCAGAATTAGGGCTGTGAATAAGTTAAGGGTCAGTCTGCGGCTGGGTGTGGTGGATACCTGCTGGATGTTCTACCATTTCTCCATTCATGGTGGGCCATCCCCTGGCCCTGTGCTATAGGCAGCCCTATGGTCTAATATGATTTCTTTCTCCTAGAGGTCATTAAATGGATTAGGGGAAGTGCTTGATCTAAGCTGGGCCAATCAGAGTTCCTCCAGGAATATGAATTAGGGGCTATAAAACATGCAGATTTCAGATTTGTGGGTGGCCACCTTCTGCCCTGTGGTCTAGAGAGAGAAGATGCCCTGTTGTGGAGAAAGAAACAGGCTCAGAGTGGAACAGAACTGAAAAAGACACACACAAAGAGAGATAGACAGACAGACAGAAATCCTGGTTCCCAGAAGATTTCCAGCTTTCCATATTTTGGTTCCAGTTCTCCTTGACACTCATTTGTATCCCTGCCATGGGTCCCAAGAGATACCAGTTCCTAAATTTGTATACCATTTCCCCTTTTAACTTAAGCTAACTTGAGTTGATTTCTGTTATTCATTTCTAAAGAGTACAGAGGTCAAGAATTAGTCTGTGACTGAGCCCAGGGACCAGGCTGAGGTCTACTTACCAAGAATATTTGGTAATGGGTAATGAAATTAAGTCATTAGGCCCATGAAATCAGACCTAGAACTCTAGTTTTACTTATATTTATTTATTAACAATAGAAATTTCTTGTGTACAGGACTTTTTTCTTCATCTTTGAATTCCTTACAGAGATTATTCATTCATTCAGTTATTATTTATTATTATGTGGCAGGCATATAATAATTTTATAAAATAATAGAAATAATAATAATAATAATAATAATATAAATCATTTTGAAGACCTGCTTAAAATATGTTTTTATTTAATCCTTATAACACTCTATAAATTAAGTATCAATACCCACCTATCAGATAAGAAAACTGGTATAGAGAAGCTAAGTTGTGGTCCAAAGCCACAACTAGCAAGTTTTAGAGGAAGGATTCATACTCAGATATGCCTGATTCCAAAGCTTATGGTTGTAGAAAGAATGAACCTAAACCCCACTGACCTTTTCTTCTTCCTAGTTTCAAGACATTTGGTGAATAGGTTATTTATACAACCTGTAGCCCTAAGGTCAGCAATCCTATAAATACTAGTAGTGGAAAAACTTGCCTTTGTAAAATGAGTCATTAATTTTGCAATATGGTGGAAAGTCTGGCTGCTAGAAGAAAACATGATGAAATGTCTCAGTCATTATTTATGTAGACAAGTTCTGAGGACTACACTGAGGTTCTTTGTAAGTGTGATGTAAGAAAGAAAACAGATTTTAAAAAATGGCTTGTTTATTTTAGTTGACATAGGTTGAGTCACTGTTCAACCATTTGTTAAGAAAATAGTTTATGAATTAAAATGCTATTTTCTTACAACAATAAAGACTAACAAATTCTAAACAATGTTCAGTGTTTTAATAAACAGTGAAACAGAAAATGTGTTCTCATTAAAATTATGTACAAAACAAGAATGACTGCTTTCATCATTCTTACTTAATGTTTTGGAAGTTCTGTTGCTTCCTCTAGTCTTTGAGCTCCCTCTTATTTTATTCATGTCCTATCACAGTCTTCCATAGAACGGGCATGCATGGGAAGTTTTTTTTTTTTTTTTTTAATTTTTGCTCTTATTTTTTTTTCTCAGAGTGGGTTCTTGGCTCCTCTTTGGCCTGTTGGTCTTTTCTCTTTTCATTTTTCTGTAGTATACCTAACTGATTCTAGCTTGCTTGTGTTGAATGTGGGTAGCTCTTTCTACATCTTCAGTTCTCTCTGAGACAATGAGGATGAATTCTCCATGACTGCCATCCCTCATACTTGCATGTCTCAATTCTAAGCTGCTGGGGACAGCTAAACTTTTGCTTTCTATCCACTTTTCTGAGACTGTGGGCAGAAAGTGTCGGAGTAGAACTTTGCAGAGGTTGTGTGTAGCTTCTTTTGAGTTACCTGGGTTTTACTTTTTCTTGTGAAATAATGTTAAATATGTGGTACCAGGAATTAATCCATCCTGTTGGCCATGCATTCTACTCTCATAGTGGAATACCTGTAAATTCCTGATAGTTCCCTGGGATTTTTTCCTGTGTCTATTGGGATCTTAAAGTTGGGGCTTGTACTCAGACGAACATTTCCTTTGGCTGCTTACTTCCCTCTTGAGTATGTTTTCCTCAGGTTGGGGACTATTCGTGAGAACTCTCAGGAATTTGTCCAGCCTCCTTCTTTCCTTGGTACAGTTGAGGTGGCTGGGAGGCTGTAGTTTAGAAACTGTGCCTTGCTTTGTCAGAATCTCTTGTTTCTTTCAATAGTCACATATTTCAAAGTTTATGACTTGTAGTTATACCCCTTTTCCTATTCTGTTGCAGCTGGTGAATTTTCAGAGGTGTTAGCTTCCCTCCCTCTCTTGTGATGATCATTTGAAAGAGCAAACAGGAGAGACGGTATAAGAACGAAACATTAAAAATAATAATTTACAGGTGGGATTGGTAGCTAGCTTTACTAGGTGTTGAAACATATTACAAGAAAGAACAATCAAAACAGTATTTTTGGCATAAGAATTGACAGATTAATGGTAGATAAGATTGCCCAGAATTAGACCCTAAGATATGTGAAAGTTAAATATGTGATCAAAAAAGCTTTATACCTTTCAGTTATTTAGAACAAAGGAATATTCTTAGTCCAGTGTGTAGCCTAGACCCCTCACTCCTCAGATAGGGGAAATGGCTCTGCAGCCAAGATAGCCCTCCGAATTCTCAGTTGCCACATGAAGTTGTGGGACTGGGCCATTTTGCATCTCTGCTCTGCCTACTGCTTTGAGGTAATCTGTTATTTCAGGTGACCTAGTTGTAGGGCTTCTGTTTAGCCAGACCTCTGGTCAGTGTACCGGTTGCTCTGTAGTTTTAAAAATAATTTTGGTGTGATTGCTAGAGGAGGTGTGCACAGTCTCTACCCTCTACGTCATCTTGAATCCCCCTCTCGGGAAAATTTAACTTTTTGAGAAGCTGTTGAATTCTTCTCCAAAGTAGTTGTACTATTTTATATTTCCACTGGTGGCTTATGAAAGTTCCATGTGATCCATGTCTTTGCCAACACCTGTTATTTTCAGTCTTTTTACTTTTAGCTATTTTAGTGTGCGTAAAGTGAGATTTTTCATCTTGGTTTTGATTTATAGTTCCCTGATGACTAATAGGTTGAACTTATTTTTAAATTTACATAATGGCTATTTGTATATATTATTTTTTTCTATTGCTCATTTAATAAAATAGACTTTTTTTAGAGCAGTTTTATGTTCGTAGAAAAGTTAAGAGTAAGGTACAAAGATTTCTATATACTTCTGCCCCTACACATGCATAACCTCCCCTATTATCAACACCCTTCACCATAGTGGTACATTTGTTACAACTGATGAATATGAATTGACATGTTATAATCATCCAAAGTCCATAGATTACATTAGGATTCACTTTTGCTGTTATACACACATCAGTTTGTACAAATGTATAAACACATGTATCCATTATTACAATATCATATATTTTCACTGTCCTAAGAATTCTCTGAGCTCCACCTGTTTATCCCCACGACCTCCAACCCCTAGCAACTACTGATTTTTTTTACTGTCTTTATAGTTTTGCCTTTTCCAGAACGTCATGTAGTTGGAATTATACAGTATATAGCCTTTTCATATTGGCTTTTTTCACTTAGTGATATGCATTTATGATTTCTCCATGTCCTTTCATGACCTGATAGCTCATTTCTTTTTTGGTTTAATGTTCCATTGTCTGGATGTAACATTATTTATTCACTAACTGAAAGACTTCTTGGGTGCTTTCAAGTTTTGGAAATTATGAATAAAACTGTTATGAATACCTGTGTGTTTTGCTCATTTTTAAAATTGAGTTGTTTGTCTTATTGAGTTGTAAGAGTTCTTTATATATATTACAAATATAAATCATTTATTAGATATATGCATTATAAATATTTTCTACCAATTTCTGACTTGTGGTTTTATTTTCTTAGTGGTGTCTTTTGAAAAACAAAACTTAAGTTTTGATGGAGTTCAATTTATTGTTTTTTATTTGATAGTTTATAGTTTCTCTTTATATATTTTATGTCCTTTTAATAAATCTTTGTTTACACCCATGTTGAAAAATCTCCTGTTTTCCCTTTTTTGGAATATGATTTACATACCATACAATTCACTAATTTATAGTGTACAATTCAATAATATTTTAATATATTGACAGAGTTGTACAATCATCACCACAATCTAATTTTAGAATATTTATCCCTTCTTAAAGTGACCTTGTGACCATATGTGGTCACTCCCTAGTCTCAATCTCCCTTATCCCTTATCTCTCATAATAAAGACAAAACTAATCTTTATCTAAGAATTAACATATTCTGAACATTTTCAATAAACTTATAACTTAGATGGTCTTTTGTGACTGGCTTATTTAATTAGCATAATTTTCTCAAGATTCATCAATATTGTAGCATGTGTCAGTATTTCCTTCCTTTTTACCATGGAATGATATTCCATTGTATGGCTATACCACATTTTACTCACCTATATATCAATTGGTGGGCATTTGGGTTGTTGCCATCTTTGGGCTGTTATGAATAATGCTTCTATGTATGAACTTCACGTGCTTGTTTTATTATGGACATAGGTTTTCATTTCTTTTAGGTATATTTCAAAAAGTGAAAAATTACTGAATCAAACAGTTTGGTAAATTTTAGCTTATGCATCTTATGTAAATTCTGTTATATTTATTAAGTATTTCATGTTTTAAATTATAATTATCATGGTTTTTATAAATTTTAACATCAAGTTGTTTGTTGCTAGTATATGAAAATGCAATTGACTTTTGTATATTATCCTGTGACCTTCCTTGCAAGACTCACTTATTAATTCTAATTGCTTTTGTTGTGTACTCTTAGGGATTTTTTGTGTTCAGAATCGGTTTTATTTTTTCCTTTCTCATATATGCCCATTCTTTCTCTTCTTTCTTTATTGTATTCATGCAGTGTTGAACAGACATGGGAAGAGTGGATAACCTTGTGTTATTCTTGATCCTCGTAGGAAAGCATTGATTCTTTCACCATTGAGTATGATGGTTGCTGTAGGGTTTATATGTGTTCATCACATTGAGGAAGTATTCTTCTATTTCTAATTTGCTGAAAGTTATTATTTTTTAAATTATGAATGAATATTGCATTTTTTGCAGATTTTTTTTGGGAGATCTTTTAAGATAATTATTATTTTTTAAAATTTTTCTGTAGATATAGAAAATTTCATTGAATGGTATCTAAGTGTTAAACCAACCTTCTTTTCCTGAAATAAAACTCATTTGATCATGATGTATCATCCTTTTCCTGTATTGCTGAATTTGGTTTGGTAATATTTTTAAAATACATTCTGCATAAATGTTCATGAGAGATATTAACTTCTCTTTTTCTTTTCTTGTCTGGTTTTGGTATCAGGCTAATGTTGGCTTCGTAAAATGAGTTAGGGATTGCTTATCTTCCTCTAGTTTCTGAAAGAGTTTGTGTATTATTATCATAGTTCTCCTTTAAATATTTGACACAATTCACCAGTGAAGCAATCTGGGCTTAGAGTTATCTTTGAGGGGAAATTATAATTTTGAATTCATTAAAAACTTTCTAAAGACATATTCATGTGTTTTATTTTCTTCTTGAATCACTTTTTTAACTATGTCCTTCAAGGAATGTGTCTGTTTCAACTATGCTGTCAAAGTAATTGGTATAGTTCTATTTATATTTTTTTCTTTTTTTGAAAGGCTCAATAATGTGTAGTGTTATCATTCCTAATACTGGCAATTTGTGTGTATGCTTATTATTATTATTATTATTATTATTATTATTATTATTATTTTGGGTGATCAGTCTAGCTACAGGTTTGGTAGTTTTATTTATTTATTTTTAGCAAAGCCATTTTTGGCCTGATTCATCTATATTTTTTGCTACTTTTCTGTTTTGTTAATAATTCACTGTTATTTTTATTATTTCTTTCCTAATACTGACTTTGTTCCTTTTATTCTACCTTCTTAAAGTAGAAGCTTAGATAATTGATTATTAGACTTTTTATTTTCTTTTAAAGCATTTAATGGTATAAATTTTCCTCTAAGCATGACTTTATTTGTATCTGACAAATTTGGATATGTTATATTTTAATTTTAATTTCATTTTAATTCAATTCAAAATATTGTCTAATACATCTCATCATCTCTTTGATTCATAGTTTATTTAGAAGTAAAAAAAATACTGTTTAATCTTCAAATGTTTGATGATTTTCTTTATAACATTTTGTCATTGCTTCGTAATTTAATTCTATTTTTTGTCATAAATATTTTGTATAATTTCAATTACTTTTAAATCCTTAAACATTTTTGAGTATTATATAGTTTCAATTCTTTTAAGTTTATGGCCATGTATGGTCTTTCTTGGTAAATGTTTCTATGCATTTGAAAAGAATCTATATTCTGCTGGAGTGTCCTATAAATATCAATAGGTCAAGATGATTAATAGTTTTAAGTGTTCTATATCCTTATTAAATTTCTGTCTACTTATTCTATCAATTATTGACAGTAGTGAAAACTCCAGTTCTGATTATGAATTGGCCTATATTTCTGACAGATATTGCTTCTGTTCTGTTTGGTTTTACTTCATTTTGAAGATGTTATTGGACAGACAATAGGGTCTTGGCCCCAGTTCATTATCACTAATGAGAGTTTATTATGTGTATTTATTCCCAACTCTACATTCAGAGGAGGTGGGTTGGTAATTTAAAATTGGCCATAGTAGAAGTATTTGTACCATGGAAATCAGAAAATGCTTTAAGTCAGGACTTTTAAAAAAATATTTTTTAAAATTTATTTTTTAATTATGTTTGACATACAATTTTATATTGGTTTCAGATGTAAAACATAGTAATTAGACATTTGTGTAATTTGCAAAGTGATCATCCAGATAGGACTAGTACCCATCTGACACCATATATGGCTGTTACAAAATTATTGATTATGTTCTCTATGCTGTACTTTATATCTCTGTGACTATTTTTATAATTAGCAATTAGTGCTTTTTAATTCCTCACCTTTTTCATCCCCCCACCAACCACCTTTTTATCTGATAACCATTAATTTTGTCTCTGTATCTGTTTGTTTCATTTTTTTGTGTTCATTTATCTATCATCTATCTATCTATCTATCTATCTATCTATCTAGCTATCTATCAATCATCTATCTATCTATCTATCATCTCTCTCTCTCTCTCTCTCTCTCATCTATTTTATATTCCATGTATACTTGAAACATATGGTATTTGTCTTTCTCTGTCTGGCTTACTTCACTTAGTATGATACTCTCTAGGTCCAACCATGTTGGCTCAAGTGGTACAATTGCATTCTTTTTTATAGCTGAATAATATTTCATTAATAATACACACACATATATCACATTTTTTTAATCCATTCTTCTATTAATGGACATCTATGTTACTTCTCTACCTTGGCTATTAGTAGTAAGGCTGCAATAAACATAGGGGTGCATATATCTTTTGAATTAGTGTTTTTTTAAAAAATAAATACCCAGAAGTAGAATTGCTGGATTACATGGCAGCTCTATTTTTAGTTTTTAAAGAAATCTCCATACTGTTTTCTATAGTGGCTGTACTAATTTACAATCCCACCAACAGAGTGTGAGCATTCCCTTTCTCCATGCCTCTCCAACATGTGTTATTTGTTGATTTATCAATGAAACCCATTCTAACACATATGAGGTGATATCTCATTGTGGTTTTAAGTTGAATTTCCTTGATGATTAGTGATGTTGAGAATCTTTTCATATGTCTGTTGGCCATCTGTATGTTCTTGGAAGACATGTCTATTCAGGTTCTCTGCCCATTTTTCAATTGGATTCTTTGATTTTTTTTTCATGTTAATTTGTATAAGTTTTTTATATATCTTTGATATTACTCCCTTTTTGGATGTTTCACTTGTGAATATTTTTCTTATTGAGTAGGTTGTCTTTTTGGTTTCGTTGATGGTTTCCTTAGCTATGCAAAAACTTTTAAATTTGATGTGGTCCATTTGTTTATTTTTTGTTTGTTTCCGTTGCTCAAGGAGATATAGCCAAAGAAGGATTTCTAAGAGCAATGTCAAAGAGTTAACTGCCTATATTTTCTTCTAGGAGTTTAATGGTTTTGGGTCTAACAGTTAAGTTTTTAATCCATTTTAAGTTTATTTTTATATATGGTGTAAGAAAGTTGTCCAGTTTCATTTTTTTGCATGTACCTATTCAGTTTTACCACCAACATTTATTGAAGAGAATGTCTGTACTCCATTTTATGTTCTTGCCTATTTGTTGTAGATTAATTGACAATATAAGTGAGAATTTATTTCTGGGCTCTCTATTCTATTTTATTGATCTATGTGTCTGTTTTTATGACTGTCTTATATTGTTTTGATTATTGTAGCTTTGTAGAATAGTTTGAAATCTGGGAGTGTGATACCTTCCACTTTGTTCTTTCTCAAGATTACTTTGGCTATTTGTGGTCTTTTGTAATTCCCTATAAATTTTAGGATTAGTTGTTCTAATTCTTAGAAGTATGCCATTGGTATTTTAATAGGAATTGCATTGAATCTGTATATTACTTCAGATTTTAAAAACATTTTAATAACACTAATCCTTCCAACCCATGAGCAAGGCATATCCTTTCATTTATTTGTATCTTGTTCAATTTCTTCCTGTAGTTTATTTCTAGTTTCATGTTATTGTGGTCAAAAAAGATATTTGATATGATTTCAGTCTTCTTGAATTTATTGAGGCTTATTTTGCAGCCAAGTATGTGATCTGTCCTGGAGCATATTCCATGTGCATTTAAAAAAAATGTCTATTTTACAGTTTTGGGGTGAAATGTTCTATAAATGTCTACTAGGTCAATCACATCTAATGTGAAACCTAAGGCCATTATTTCATTATTAGTTTATTGTCTAGGTGATCTATCCATTGATGTGAATCAGGTATTAAAATTCTCTACTATTATATTACTGTGGATTTCTCCCTTTATGCCCACTAATAATTGCTTTATATATTTATTTGCTCCTATATTGGGTACACAATATTTACAATAGTCATATCTTTTTCTTAGATTGAACTCTTTATAATTATGTAATTCCCTTCTTTGTCTTTTCTTTACATTTTTTTTTTGTTTTAAAGACTTTTGTTTCTGAGTGTCGCTATGCTAGATTTTTTGTTTGTTTGTTTGTTTCTATTTGCATAGAATGTCTCTTTTCCTCTCTTCACTTTCAGTCTGTATGTGTCTTTTAATTTAAAGCAAATCTCTTGGGAGAAGCATAGAGATGGGTCATACTTTTTCACTCATTTAGCCACCATAGGGTGTCTTTTTATTGGAGCATTTAATACATTTACATTTAAAGTAATTATTGATAAATATGTGCATATTGTCATTTTTTAAAATTGTTGTTAAATTATTTATATCATTATCCCGTGTTCCTTTCTTCCTTTGATCTCTTCCCTTGTGTGTTTCTTTTTTTTATGTTTTGGTTTAGGTTCCTTTCTCTTTGTGAATATTTTTAAGTTTGTGGTTATCATGAGGTTTATGTTTATTATTCTTTATAGCAGTCTATTTTAAGCTGATAGACATTTAGGTTCAGATATATTCTTTAAGGTCAACATTTTACTTCTTCCTTCATGCTTTATGTTATTGATGTCATATTTTAGATATTTTTGTGTTGCATGTCTCTTTTAAAAATTTTTATTTTGTTTTTAGTTTCAAGTATATAGTATATTGGTTAGACATTTAAATAGTTTATAAAACAATCCCCTTAATTACTCTTTCTCTCTTTTGGCTCTTCATCTAGCCATTACATAATGCTAACTGCATTTCCTATGCCATCCTCCTCATCCCTGTGATGTGTTATGTGTCTTGTAACTACTGATTGTAGTTTTGAGTTGGGTTTGATACCTTTTTCTTTTAACCTTCATAGTAGCTTCTTAAATAATTATTTTGCAGTATTTATTTAATATTTGGCTTTATCTATCAGGTTTTCCTCTTTCTTGTATTTTCTTACTTCTGGTTATGGCCTTTCCTTTTCAACTTGAAGACCATTTAACATTTCTTGTAAAACTGGTTTAATGGTGATGAAGTCCTTTAGTTTTTGCTTGTCCAGGAAATTCTATCTTTCCTTCAATTCTCAATGATAATCTCTCTGGGTAAATTATTCTGGGTTGTAGGTTTCTTTTTTTTCAACACTTTAAAGATGCCCTGCCACTCCCTTCTGGCCAGTAAAGTTTCTGATGAGAAATCAGCTCATAAAGTTTCTTTTGTATGTAAGTCAGTTTTCTCTTGCTTCCTTCCAGATTATCTCTTTAACTTTACCATTAGCTACAATATGTCTTTGTGTAGGTCTCTTTGGGTTCCTCTTGTTCAGAACTCTATGCTCCCTGGATCTGTATACTTGTTTCCTTTACTAGGATAGGAAAGTTTTCAGCCATTATTTTTTTTGAATAAAATTTATGTTTCTTCCTCTCTTTCTTCTCCTTTTCTTATTTCTACTTTTCTGATTGATTGGTTTCCATGTCTATCTTCCAGGTCACTGATCCATTCTTTGTGTTAGCTAATCAATCTACTGTTAATTCCCTCTTATGTGTTTTTCATTTCAGTTACTGTAGTCCTCAGGTCTGCTTAGTTTTTAATCTTTCTAACTCTTTGCTGAAGTTCTCCATAAGTTCCTCTATTCCACTCTCAAGTTTGGTGAGCATCGTTATGACTGTGTTTTGGATTCTTTATCAGGCAAGTTATTTATTTCAATTTTCTTAAGGTTTCCCACCCTCCTGAAGAATTTTCTTTTACCTTTCTTTGATAGATATTTTTCTGTCTTTTCAGTTGTTTGGGTTTCTATATTTGTTTATATGACAAAATAGCTGCCTCTTCCAGTCTGAGAAAAGTGACCTTATATAGAAGTGGACTCTGTGTAGACTGTCTGTGCTGGATGGTTTTAGAAGACCAATAGGAGTTGAACAGGTCCCTAAGGTGTCCAAGGCACTAGCCTACCAAGCCAGAGCAGTGCTGGGTGAGGATTCCAGGTGTATGTAGTAATACGCTGTTGAGCCTGCTTGCTCCCTGTTCTTGGGCCCAAATTTGTCCAGGAACACACTGCACTAACCTTGCAGGCAGCCATAGCACCTGGGTAGAGTGCCTGCCCACTCTATGGAAGTGTAGTAGGACATAACAATGGCTCTCACCAGCTCCTCCAAATCCAGAGAATTCCTGCAATCCCCAGAGAGCTCCTACAGCTCTCCAGTCTTGTTTACACAGTCTCTCTTTTGTTTGTTGTACCAAGTGGTACCATGTAGAAGAGACCTCGGTATAGGCATTATGTGCCTGGTAGTTTTGGGAAGTCATTTGGAGCCCAGCAAGGCTTATGGCACCTGAGACACTAGCCTCCCAAGCCAGAGCAGCTCTAGGCAAGAAAGCCAGGTGGATGTGGTGACATCTTGTTTCTGTCTCCTCCCTTTGTTCAGAAGCAAAATACTCCAGGCAATGTAGCTGTGAACATAATACACTCAAGCAATCTTACAGGTAGGCCAAAACACTCAAATAGAGCTCCCACTTGCCCCATCAAGCTGGAGAGAAATGTAAAAATATGGCACTCGCTATCACTTTCAGCCTAGTGAGTTCCCGTAGCTCCTGGAGGGCTCTGTTGGCTTCCCAGCCTTCTCTATTTGGTCTCTTTTTCTTGTTTGCTGTTTAACTAGTGCTCAGTTGTCTCACAGAAGTAATTGCTACCTACATACATGTATTTTTTATTTTAATAATGAAAGGGGTTGAGTTCAATGTCCTCCTATGCTGTTGCCTTCTTGGACCTCTGGAAGTCATTTTTTGATTGATGTTGTGGGATCTCACCCTACCATGCATGGATTGGTATTTTTATGCCAATAATAGTCAAATGTTAAAAGAAATTCCTATTCAGAGATTTGGGATTTTTTCTCCATATTGTTCCCCTTTTTCAGGAATTATATCTTGCAAATTCAACCCCCTCAGCCTTTTTAAAATTTAATCTTTACCTCCTCAGCTCAGTTTGGAATCCTCTTATTTGTTTCAGAATCTGTATATTGCTTCTGGGAAGAAAGCCTGGGCATTTGTAAGGTTCACATCATTTGTTTCCCTTCTCTCAGAGATCAGAGGCCCGTACTATGTGTGGTCTGAAATTATGTCTCCTTTAGTTCCCCAGTTTTCTAGTTGCTTATGGTGCAAAGATAATCCCAGACTCCATCACATTGTCATGGTTGAAAATGAAATCCCAGAGTTTTAATGGTATTGGAGAATTATTAGTTATAGTTCCAGCTTATAAATTTCTGGTTCTTTTTGTCTCCAGTTGTATTAATAAGTAGATTTTAAAATATTAGTAGTGATATTAGTATACATTTGATATTTTTTGTTAGTAAAGTATAAAGGCACCTGCTTGTATGTAAGTTGCTAGTCATTTATCAGAGACAGAAATATCTGACAACATTTTAAGATTTTTTTTCTGATTACCAAGATAATACATTTTCATTGCAAAAAGTGGAAAGTACAAGACAGTTAAACATAAAAAATTTCAATCATAATTTTAATTTTCAGAGACTTTTACAGTAAATATTTTGATTTATTTCTATCAGTTCTTTTGTGTATACATATAAATTAATAGTGATCTCTTAAGCTATAGTAGTGTGCGTGGAGGGTAAGGTAGAGCATTATAGATAATTTTCAAACTATAATTTAAACAAAAAATGTCAGAATGTTTTAGAACAAGGGTCTCCAATCCCCAGGCTGTGGACAGTCCATGGCCTGAAAGGAACCAGGCCACACAGCAGGAAGTGAGAGGCAGGCAAGCAAGTGAAGCTTCATCTGTGTTTGCAGCCACATCTCAGAGCCAGCATCACTCCTTCAGATCCACTGCAGATCACCAGGCATTAGATTCTCATAGGAACACTGGTCCTTGGTGCCAAAAAGGTTGGGACCACTGTTTTAGAACATAGTTTAAAGGTAAAGTAGCTTAGTTTCATGTATATTTAACATTTAATCAACTTACATAATGTATACATTTATTAACTTATGTTGTATTACTAAAATGAATATAATCTCCTGTGTCAATTATATCTTAATTAACAAAATGCACTATATTAGAGGAATGAATGTTAGATTTTTCTATGGTGCAAGGGTTGGTAATCTTTCTTAAGTACAGATTGAGTCTTCATTGATTTACATGCTCAAAATCTGAAGGAATTGTGTACTTTCTTTGTTTTCAACAAATCTAAGCAAGTGTGATAAAAAGACAGGTCAATCTATTTATTTTAATACCAATATTAATAAATAGAATGCTAGCATTTCTAATAATAAAAGAAATACACATTAAAATAAAAAAATAATTTTCCATATAGAGATGTTTTTTAGTAAGTGTGGCTGCTGTAACAGAATACTGCAGACTGAGTAACTAAAACAATAGAAATGGATTTCTCTCAGTTCTAGAAGCTGGAAAGTCTCAGGTCAGGATGCTATCATGGTCAGGTCTGGAAAGGGCCCTCTTCCTGGTTTGCAGATGTCCATTCTTTTGCTGGGTCTTCACATGGTGGAGAACAAAAGATCATCTCTCTTGCGTCTCTTCTTAGAAGGGCACAAATCCCATTCATGAGGACTCCATCCTCATGACCTAATTACTTTCTAAAGGTCCCACGCTGAAATACATCGCATTGAGGATTTAGGCTTCAGTGTATGAATCTGGCAGCAGGGGGTGGTGGGTGAAGATACAAACATTCGTTCCATAGCAGGATGTCGCAGTGACTTATCTGGATAATGTTTATACCTAGAAGTGAATCATGGTGGCAGATGTGTGTATAGATGGGGCAAAATGCCTGAGTATTCTGAAGAATGGTATCAAAGCCCAAATAACTTGGAAATTTCCACTCTGAACTAGTTTGCTTCATATTAATTACAGCCAAAAAATGGAGATGTGGAGAACTCCTCACCAACATATGGACGTGTTTAAATTATGTTATCAACAGAATAAACTTCATAAAATGGAGGCTTATGAAAACTTAACTGTTTTCTATAATTTGAGCTTGTAGAAAAATTCCTTAATATTCCACTGGTGCACAAACACAGCTGTTGACCAGTTGAGGTCTGGCAAAGGGCGAGTCAGTGTTCTGTTAAGAGTTCAAGCAGCAGCTCTTTCTCAAATTCACACATTCCTTTCAACTTACTGGCAGCAAGATATTATCTGATTCATAGTCTTGCTTACTTGGCAGACACATTTATTTTAGTAAACATGAATACATTAAATATAAATCTTAAAGACAAAGACCTTACTGTCATCCTTACTCATGACAAATTTACAGTCACAAAAAAGGAAGCATGAATTTTGGTATTCAAATGAAGGAAAAGTTCTACTGAGTTGCCCTCCTGCTCTGGAAAACTTTCTCTCAGAGAATAATTTCCTGATGGATGTTTCTGTGAGTAATAATACAATACTGTGAATGTCTGCATGACAAACTACTTTCAATAAGTGAGTGTTTTCTCTGAAAACTGGAAATTGTGACACAATTCATGCAGGGGCAAACTCCCTGTCTTTGCTAATAAAAAGGAGCACTGAGTAGAACTTAGGTTAATAGAGCTTTAGGATATTTCCAAATAGTAACCTGATCAAATGTTTGATAAAATATGCCATGATTTCCTAGATGTAACAAAAGAAGCTAACATTACACCCACTTTTTCTTATTATAGTGCAATCTCATAAAAAATACATATTTCTTGACAGAGATAGCTTTAAAACGTATGGGAAATTAAAGCCCTTGCAGTGAGCGTGAGACCTGAGATGTGAATCTGTTGTTTCTTTCGCTGTTTTTCAGTTATTTTTCTTAGACATGAGTTTCTCACCTGTCTGAGTATTATCCATTATATAAAGATGGATATTTTTCATCCAAAATTGCCACTGATGTAATTTTGTGTATACTCAAAATTCTTAAGGGTAATTGTCATAGTAATTTTAATGAATTTGGCTAGTGCTTTGAGCATGTGACAGAGAGTGCTGGAACTCACTGATATTTGCATGTTCCTCTATATTTCCCTGCTTCCCCTGTAGCTGGATTGGCTCTGTGACTAGGTCTGGTCATGGAAAGTGAACAGTGATGAATGTCATTTCCAGACTAAAGTAATTGTCTGATGTACCATCCCACACACTGTGTTCTCTTTGCTTAGTGAGGGTGGAGGCCAAATGTTAATAATGGATGATGGTATAGCTATCTAGAAAAAGGAGCTTTTATCCCTAAGCCATCCTTTGGAAGAAAGCCTCCCTAGAAAGCTTCCCAAATGGCATCAGACTATGACATGAGTAGAAAATAAACCTTTATTTTGTTATGATTTATTGCATTATGGAAATTTGGAGGTTATTACTACTGTTAGCATTTCTTATTCCTTTAGAACTCAACTTTCCACTTCTACTGTGAACTCTCAGATAAACTCAATACTTCATTGATGTTTCCTCAAGACAAAGCATAGCAAGTTTCTGGATACAGTGCTGGAAAGAAACATTTAATTGTCAGAGAATATACCTGGTATCAAGCTTTTTGTTCTTTCTATTAGTTTCAACTTCCTCATAAATTTGGTAAGAGGATTATCCTGATAAAAAGTGATTTTTAAAATACTTTATGTATTATTTTGGGAATATAATATAGTAACATTTTTGATTTTTGATTCATGTAATTAAATAAATATGGATGTGTTCTGAAATGAGTGCTATGACTTTCAGGAGCCACCTCGACACATTTGAGAAAGCTTGTATTCTTCCTATGACTAGAGACATATATAATAGCTAGATGGCCTTGAGATGTAAAATAGTGATTGTTTCCATCCATCTATCTATTCAACAAAAAGGTACTGGCCACCTATTATTAGGCAAGATCTGTGTAGGATACAGAATAGAACTGTGTTGTGCAATTTGTGAGCAATTTGCTGGCCACTAGCCCCAGATGGTTTTTTAAATTTAAATAAATGTAAAAAAAATTTTTAAATTCAGTTCTTTAGTCATACTAACCACCTTTTGAACACTCAATAGCAACATGTAGATACCTTATTGGACAACACAGAAAAATGTTACTATCATTGAGAAAATTTTACATTTATCTAGAAGGAAGATAGAGATAAAACTCATAATTTACATTCAACTTAATAATTGTTTTTGTAAAAATTAATAAAATATAGTTAGGAATTAAGAGAAGCAGATGCTTTAAGCTTCCAGAGAGGTCAGGAAGTCTGTGCATTAGGGATAACATTTGAAATGGGCCTTAAAAGATAAGGAGTTTGCTAAACTGAGAAGGAGCAAGGGAGAACATTCCAATAAGAGTGAAAAACAGACACAAAGTTTAAAAAGCACAAATAAGGCAAGGTGAGAAGTTTAATGATACTGGAGAGAAAAATATGTAAGAGAAAAGATCAGAGACGAGGTCGGGTGTGTTGAGAGAAGGCAAAGAAGATACTGGTAAGGTAAAAGGTTTGGACTTCATCATTTGGTAATGGGAAGCCAATGAAAATCTTTTAAGTAGGAGCATACTATAATCAGACTGGCATTGCTGGCCTTGTTGATTTTGACAGATCAGATTGTAGGGTATTTCTTATGGGTTCCAGTAAGTGAAGACAAAAGCAGTAGTAATTGATTTGAAGAGGAAAGACACTTCTAGGGATTTTCCTGTCTTAGAATTATAAATTTAAGATATAATTGTAGATTAACTTTTCTTGCTTAATTCAATTAAAGTGTCGATTTGAACCAGGTGAAAGGAGAAATATGAGTGTGTATTAGGTGCAGGCAGGTGTCTCAGCCTCTACTTACAGAGGAAAAACACAGACATGAATTTTGCACACATCGCTAGCCCATCACACTTGGGCTCTGCTCTTGAGAAAGTAGTGTGTACATCAGTTCATTCAGGAAAATCCTCTGTAACCTACCTAACATTTGGTCACTTAAAGTTACTAGAAGGCCACTACCTTCTAGGAAGTCTGTTTTATTACAGGGACTCTTTGGATGTTACCTCTGTATTGAGAATTATTGTCTTTTAATGCATTTATTTTGTCACCTTAAATTTTCACAGTATACTCTGTTATTTTAACACAAGGCTATATATATGTTGAGGAATGATGTTATGAGCAGTAGTTTGTGAGGTATTTGTAATTTATGTAAACATGAGCCTTTTAAAAATGTCTTCTAAGGCTGATGACTGCTTCTTGGTGAAGAGCTTTTAGGAGTTAATCACTGCTTATGAGAGCCTGGTTTCTCAATTATGATGTGATTTCTGATTCACTTTTTAGTCTATCTAAGTAAATTTCAAGGTCAATTATATTTTCTCAGAAAGGAGCAGGAAGTGTTTACAGTAGAGTTGGTTGACCTGATTAATCATAGGTACCACTCCCCTTTGTTAGTTTATCACTGAGCCTGGTTTCCTCTTTGAGTGGGTAAACATCCTTTTCTTATCCCTGTTTTCCCTCAAAGTCAGCACTTCCCTAATGATTTCTGGTTTCTGAGCAAAATCTGCCTGAGATCAAACAAGAATCAAGCAGAAGAAATCATTAAGGGCTGCCATGGCAAGACGATTTGAAGCCCTGGAATTTGCCTGGGTTGTGGGAAGCTCAAGAAGAAGGCAGAATGTGCAGGCCCCTCAGCCTGCTATTCATCCTCTCTACAGGATTAAGATTAGAAATAAACTTTGCTTATTTAAGAATGTCAGTCAGCTTCCAATTAGTATAATGATTGTCTTCCAGATTGAAGACTAAAATGCTTCAAAGTGAAGATTTTTGTTGCCTCTATTATGCCATTGTAATTTTTCCAGTGACACTGACAATTTCATTAGGGGAAGAGCCTTCTCTCAAATTATCATAAATCCAACAGCTTATTTTTCTGATGTGTGGAATAAGAATTTTCCCATTTCAAATGATTTGTTTCATTGTTCATATTACTATATCACAAGTCAGTGTTTAGTAGGAAAACTGGTGATGAACTCAAACTGTGTTAATGTAAAATGTTAAGTAGTAAATTTACTAATCCTTTTTAAAAGCTGTATTGTATTAAAGCCTGTAAAACTCAATATGCTTATAGCAATAAAAATAAAAATGATTCTGGAAGTTTTCCTGAGTATTAAACACAATGAAAAACTTTTGCTTTGTTTAAATTGATTTTAACAGTTCCTTAAATCATCCTTTTTTTCTGTTTATTCTAAAAACCCAGTGGTCAAACTGGTTAGGCTGTATTACATAGTTTTTGGCTGGGAGTAGAGAGCATAAATGTCATGTTGCAAGAAACTCATGTGGGCATCATCTGGAAACCCTTAACCTGCCTTTCTCCCTGCCCTGTATCAGTTCTCTGACATACTATATACTTGGTAGAAAATTCTGAAAATGTTTCACTGCAGACAAGACTGCCTGGTAGCAATGCAGTGGCGACGAGCTCCCAGAGATCTTACACAGACTTACTATATTAATTAATTGATTAATTAATTAATTAATTAATCAATTTAACAGAATATGTTGAGTTTCTTCTCTGAGCCAGACATTGGGTTTCTTGATAAATAACACAAGATTAGATTGAAAATGAGACATAGAAATAAAGAATTGGTATTATAAGGAGGTCGATTATTCTCAAATTGATTTAAGGAGTCAACGTTATTCCAATCAAATCCTAACAAGGTTTTCATGGAAATTGACAGGCTGATTTGAATATTTATATGAGAAGAGCAAAGGGCTGAGAACTGCCAAGATCCTCTGAGAGAAGAACATAGTGGGGAATTTGTCCAAGATAATGAGACTTATTATAAAGCTATAGTAATTAAGACAGTGGCTGAGTTATGGAACAAAGAAACATAAAATCAGCTATGAACCCATGAATATATGAAAATTTCATCCACAATGAAGCCTACTTCACAAATCAGTGGGAAAATAACAGATAAATATATGATGCTGGGATAATTGGTTATATAGATTTTAAAAATCATGATATTAAATACTTTTCTTGCACCATATTTGTAAGTTAATTCCAAGAAAGTTAAAGACTTAAATATGAAAGAGAAAACTTAAAAATTTTAGAAAAAAATAGAATAGGAAAATATTTATGACTTTTAAAATGATTTTTAATACTCAAAAGGCATAAACACTAAAGATATTCATCTTATTATAGTAACAGTAAAAACTTCTGTTAATCAGATAATATTCCCAAAGAAACTGAGATACGAGCCACAAATTGGAGGAAATTATTTGCACCACATATCATTGATGATAAAGATTTAATACTCAGAAAATTTGAAGAACTAAAAAATAGGCCTATAAAAATTGAGCAACAGTGTGAAAAGATACAAAAACAGTCATTTATATATAAAAAGATGATTATTTTATTAGTAATCTAGGAAATTAAAACTAAAATCACAATGAGGTGTTATTTTAAAAGTACAGTATGTAATAACACCAAAATATCTAAAATTTTTACATTAGAAACTATAAAACATGTGGACAAATTAAAAAAAAGTTAAGTCAGTGAAGAGAAATTCCATATTTATAGATTGGAAGGCTTGATATTATTAAGATGACAATTTTCCCCAAATTGATCTATAGATTCAATTCAATCCCATTCAAAATCCTGCCAAGCTTTTGTAGGATGTGACAAGATGGTTCTAAAATTTATTTAAAATGCAAAAGACCTAGAATAGCTAAGGTAAGTTTGATAAAAATGAACAAAATGGAGACTTATACTACCCTATTTCAAGACTTAATATTTGTCTATAGAAATCAAGACAGTGTGGTATCGCCAGGAAGATAGTCATATGGATCAATAGATCAGAACAGAGAATCCAGAATTAGACCTACACATTACAATCCGAACTTAATAATAAGATAAATTACTATTTTTTTAAAAAAAGAAACATGCACAAAACTTCACAAAGATATATGAATGTCTAATAAGCTCATGAAAATATACTCAGCATCATTAATAATTAAGGAAATATAAATTAAAATTATGAAGAATGCCCCTTCATAAGCACCAGAATGGCTAAAATTAAAAAGTCTGACAATGGCAAGTGTGATGAGAATGTAAAGCAACTGGAAAATTTTTACTTTTGTTAGAAATGTAAACTGGCACAACCACTGTAGTTTTGTATAAAGTTAAACATTCATTTACTGTACAATTCAGAGAAATGAAAATATCTGTACACAAAAAGAGCTGTATACAAATATTCATAGCTGTTGTATTATAATTTATAAAAGCCACGAGCTGAAAATAACATAAATCTTCAGCCATTTTTCTCTATTGTAAAGATGGATTTTTATTTTTGTAATTTATAAGCAATGGTTTTAGTATACACTGACAACCTCTGCTGGATTCAATTGTTTCTTTGGGGGTGAGATACCATTTGAAACCCACTATATGGGCAGAAATTTAAAAATCCGATAATACCAAATGTTAGTGAGAGTGTGAAGCCACAACTCTTACCCACTGTTGGAGGGAGTGTAAGTTGATCAAACGTCTTTGGAAATCAATTTGGCATTATCTGGTAAAGTTGATGAGCTTGATATTCTATAATCTGTTCTCTTTTACTTTCTCTTTCTTAAGAGAAACTCTCATACAAGTGTACAAGGAATCACATGCAAGAACTTTCATAGTAGTATTGTTTTATAAGAACAAAACTTGAGATGTCCATCAAAAAAGAATGGATAGTTTTGTATAGTCAAACACAGAACATTATAAAAAAGTAGTATTGAGTGACTAATTCCACAAGCACAGGTCTAATGAACTTCACAGTCATTTTACACACACACACACACACACACACACACACACACACACACACACACACACGTTTTAGAAGAAAACAAGCAGGGCTTTTGAATTAAGATGGTGAAATTAATTCATATGTTTATCTCTCATCTTTCTTCATATTCCACTAAAATAATAGCAAAAATTCTTTAGAGGCATAAATTTTTGCACAAAGACAAGTAGAATAGGAAGGTAGACAGGAGCAATAAAATCTATAAGGCATAAAGAATAATAATTAGTTTGTCAGACTGGAATAGTTACTCTCAAGGAGGCAAGGGAAATGCATAGAGGCTCTTAAATAAGTGCTGCAAAACTGAAAGGATTTGGGGATTGGTAGGATCAAGTATCTTTTGAATCTGACTGCCTTGGTACTGCTATGATGGAGAGGTCAGGTGTAGGCACTCTGTTAGATAGTTCCAGTTTCCAGCCACCCCAGCCAAAGGGCCAAACATGAGTTGACAAACCATTCTGCAAGTGCATTTTCCAGACCAACCTGTTACAGTCCTCAGCCACCAGAGTCATTCTCAGACATATAAGTCATCTTAACTGAGGACCCAGACATTATGGAACAGAGCAGAGCCATCCCAGTTGTGCCCCCTTTTTGAACTCATGACCCATACCTGTGAACACAATAAAGTGTTTTATGCCTCTAAGTTTTGGGATGACATCTTATGTGACATTAGCCAACTAGAACAGCCATCAGGCTTGTCAAGGACATGACTGACTGCCTTGCTGTCTCCCCCACCCACAGAACTGTGTCAGTGCCTACAATTGTCCTGTCAGAGCTTTAGCTCTTCAGTTAGGCACTGACATTGCTGGATTCCTTTTTGGAACTGTTAATACTTCTATTTACTTCTATTTCATCGTGTAAGAATGGCAATTCTAACCTAATCATGAGGGGCAGTTCACTTAGAGAAGGGTGAAGAGAGACCGACAATTTAAATATGGACAGGATGGTTCTGGCAACAAAATACTGAAGAAAAGAGTCTAGGGAAGCTGAAACCTTGCAGATGTAACCAGAGACAGGATCCAGAGTGAAATTTCTTCTTTGTAAATAGGTCAAGGCCTCCATTCCCTTGCTACCTCTGACCTCTTCAATATCACCTTCTCAGAGCTCCCTCAAACTGTGCTTGTTGTCATTATTACTCAAGATGTCTTTGGGACTTTCCTCTCACTGAGGGCCTGAGCTGTTATTGAGATAATAAATTATTGAGAGTTTTAGCAATTTATAGTTACGCTTTCCAATTAAATAATAGGAAGATCATCCTCAAGTAATAAATTCATTTATTTATTTGGCCTTAAGTGAAGTGGAGACTACAGAAATCTTTCCCAACCTTCTTATTTTTATAAATAAGGACGTTAAGGCTCAGAAAGGAGGAGTGATTTCTAGTAGAATCTATAGGGGTAGATCTTGGTACCCAGAAAAATGTCAATCACTGATGACATTGAATATATTTGACATTCTTAGTGATTAGATGATACATTCAGTGTTACCTTCTCCAATGACAAGAACCTACAGTAGAATGCAGTAACTTCAGTATGTACATTGCAGTCATTTATGTGGAACAGCAGATGAAAGAGCCCAGGGAGAACCTTTCAGATCCTAACCATCACTAGAACTCAGTGATGCAAGAAAAAGGTATAAATGATCATCTCAGCAACATTCCCATTTTTACCCACTGAGAAGGAGGTGGCTGCCGAGTCTGCCCAGGCAAACTTGGGAGACTTGAGGACACAAGTGACATGGGGATAAATTTCCTAAATTAAAACTTGTGCCAGAAAGGAGGGAAACAAATGGGTCAAAAAGGCAATGACTAGATATTGTCTTTTCTCAGGAAAACCTGGTCAGGCTTGGATCATTTCAATAGCCAATTAAGTGATCAAAGAGTATCATTATATCAAAAAATATAATAATCTTGAAGTACATAAATATACAGGGTTTTTCATTGCGGTAAATTTTGTATTATAGCCAAAATGTTCATAATGGAGCATTGGTCAATGAATTCTGGCAGGTCTAACAAAACAGAATACTATGGGAGCAGTAATCGGGAGAATGTAGCTCTATATTCATCGGCATAAAAAATTTCTGTAAGTAACTTTTAGTGAAAAATGTTATATCATTTACATAATATATGTGTGCGTATGTGTTTAGGGAGATCTCTGTAAAGAATTCCAACAAAATATTAGCAGTAGTTCTAGAAGCTTAGTATTTTGTTCTTTTAGATTTTTTCATACTGTACTATATTTCTTGAATTGGCTACATAAGATTTTCTATTAATTGGAAAAACCAATAAAGGTATTTAAAACATTTCTTTTCATTTGTTCGTTTGATCACTCTTTTTGAGAGTAGGTCGCCTGGAGAGAGGAAAACCAGGAGAGGAATTGGAGTTTGTCATACCTGTGGGTGCCAGAGAGAAGCCTCAGCTATAAACCAGAAGTAGGTGTGATTACCCCCATTTACAGACCTGTGCAAGGAAGCTGGGCCTTCCCAACCACATTCTTTCCTTCTTTCCATTGGGTGTTCTGCCAGACCGCTTGACATTCCAAGTATGCAATGTTTTACATTTTATGCCTTTTTATCTGCCTAGAATGGCTGGACAGCTTCCGTAAGTAATTCAGTTATCATCTTCACTTTGAAAACTTCATGGGTTCCTCCAGATGGATGGGGAATTGCAAATATTTGTTTATGCATCAACTATCCGAGCTAGATTGTGGATGCTCGGTGACAACCATGGTAATGGCAATTATCTCTGTGACCCTAACTATGGAGGCATCAGAAAAAGCACCTTCTGGGACTAAGTGCTGTGGACAGTAGGAAGACAGGATATGAAATACTGCAGAGTAGCAAACATCTGGGGGCCAGATTCGCGGTTATGCTGCCCAACCTCGTACACAGTAGAAAAAGAAAAATGCTTACAATTTCAATTCTCACTTTAAATAAAATGTTTAAACATGTGAAAAGTCACTTAATATTATCTATAAGTACAAGACTCTATTTTTCACCCATGATGTTAGCAACAATCAAAAAGTTTTGTGACAAAATACATTGGTGATATTATGGAGAAATAGAAACTTTTGCTGATTGGAGGGTACATCAGTACTTTTAGAAGGCAGTTTGACAATATCTGTCAATTTTTTAAGTCCATTTATTTTCAACCAAACAGTTATACTTCTAAGAATCTATCCTATTTATATTCATATACATGTATGAAATGACACGTATACAAGAGTACTCATAGTAGCGTATTTTGCAATAGCTCTAAAATAACTTGAATCTCCATTAATAAAGAAAAAGTTAAATAAATTATTAAACAGCTATGCCGTAGAATACTCTGCAGTCTTTAGAAAGAATAAACTAACTCCAAGTGTACTGTCCTGGAATGATCTCTAAGACATTGTTTTAAATGAAAAAAGGACAAGTATATACAATCTTTAAAATTGTTAATATGAAAATATACATATAGTCTAAGTTAAGTTGGGCTACTATAACAACAGAAATTTATTTCCCATAATCTTGGAGGCTGGAGGTCTGAGATGAAAGCGCCAGTATGGTTAGCTTCTACTGACAACCCTCTTCTCGTTTGCTGACTGCTGACTTCTTGTGTCTTTACATGGTAGAAAGAAAGCGAGCCTGCTCTCTGGCCTCTTATAAGGGCGTTATCCCATTCATGAGGGTTCACCCTCATTCATGACTTAACTATGTCCCAGAAACCCCACCCCCAATATCATCACCTTGAGGATTAGACTTCAACATACGAGTTTTTGGGGAAGGACACAAAATTCCATTTTACATATGTGCTCCATTCAAAGATATGCACAAGTGTATTAATTTGCTAGTACCCCAGAGTGAGTGCCTTAAACAGCAGAAATTTATTTTTCATCATTCTAGGCACTAGAAGTCTGAGATTAAGCTGTCGCAGGATTGGTTTATTCTGAGGCCACTCTTCTTGGTTGGTCGATGGCCATCTTCTCCCAGCTTCTTCACTGGGTCTTTCCTCTGTTTCTGTGTCTGAATCTCCTCTTTTCTATAGACGAGTCAGATTGGATTAGGGCCCACCCTAATAAACTCATTTAACCTTATTTACCTCTTAAAGATCTCTCTAAATATAATCACATTCTGAGGTACTCGGGGTTAGGACTTCCAGAAATGAATCTGGCTGGGGGCAGGGATGATGCTATTTAGTCCATAACAATAAGATGCATATATACTATTTTATATGCCTCTCGGAGGCTATACAACCAATGGTGACCATTTCTGCTTCTTTGGGGAGGGGGGGAAGATACTGTTGGACCAGAAAATGGCTAAGGGAAAAGACACACTTTGCATCCTTTCGTACCTTTTAAAGTATCCTATGCAGGTAACACCTACTTAAAAATTTAATTAGGTAAAAATAAGAGAAAAAATTGGAGCTTCACAATCTTTCCTCTTTGTTTGCATTTTAAAGTTCTTTCTTTACTTTGCTGAAGGTAAATGGTTTATGCATAAGATAAGCCTGAAAGTTCTGGATCTGTATTTTTTGAGTTTCTCAAACCTAGGAAAAACATTTGCTTTGTGCCATCCCCAGCAACGACCTGCTGAGCCTTGTCCCACATAAACTACGTAATCTTTGAACAGATTACTTTACATCCATTGTAAGAAGAGTGGTAGAAATTCCTCTTATGGATTCACCATCGAAGGCAGTAAAATCCTTTACAGTTAGATCCTGTTATTCTTCTGTTCAAAACCCCGAAAAGGCTTCTTTTTCATTCAGATAAAAGCAAAGTCACAAAGCCAATGTGATCTGCCCCTTGTTTAACGTGACTCCTCTATGCTCCATGCCCCTTGCTCACTGGTCCAGCCACCCTGGCCCCTGCTGCTCGTGAAGTGATTGCACCTAAAGTTTCCCACCTGAAAGCTCTGATGTAGCTATGAGACTGCTGTCCTCTAGATGTCCAGTGGTCTTCACCTTTAAGATTTTGCTTCATGTCGTTTCCTCAAGGACACATACTTACATTGGCCATTGTATTTACTTCTGCAACTTGCCTCCCTCTCTCCATGCCACTCACTCGCTCAGTCCTGATCCCACTTAATGCTCTACTCTTTTGTCTTTTACTGCAGTATCCATTATCTCTTAATATACTCTATGTTTTTATTGTCTGTCTCCTCCACTAGAATGTGAGCTCCACAAAGGCAAGAATATTTGCCTGTCTTGCTCACATCATACTTAGCATGTAACAGGCACTTAGTAAATATCTTGAATGCATGAACTAACGAATGACAAGTAACAATGTGCTTTTCTCTGTGCCTGAGAAAAGAACCTCTGTGCTCCCAGCTTCATTGACCTTCTCTCCTGCTCTTCCTCCTCTGTAGTAAAACACAAGCCTTTATCTATTATGATGGAGAACTACTAGAGTAACCTACCTCAAGTGTCAGGCCTCCTGCTAGGCATTTGGCCTGTTATCATTAACCCTTACAACACCTTGGGATTTAGGTAAGAATATGCTCATTTTTACCAGTGAGCCTTATGAATGATAGGTAGCTAGCTAAGGGATACTAATTAAGCAAGGGCCTCAGGGCTTTACACGGACTTTCTGTCATAAATTGAGACTTTTCTGGAAGTGCCTCTGTCCTTCCTTCATCTTCTCTCTCAGTCACTAAAAACCTGCCCATCACCTTCCTAAAAGTACAATCTGCTTTCCCCTTTAACAGGAATTCAATAAATGAGGGGGTGGGGTGGTTAACTTAGAGCTGTGCACATCTCAGATAAATTTTATGATAGAATCAAATTCATGCAGAAGTTTTATTCAACAAACATATGGAATTCTTGCTAGGCCCCTGACAACATGCTGATCTCTGGATTCATAAGCTGACCCTCAAAGAGACATAGAAAAGCGTAAAAGTTACTCTTCAAACTCCACCTCTAGTTTCATTCAAGTTCTCCTGGGCCAGGGCCAACTTGGTCAATGTTAGCTCCAAATTTGGGTGAGTAACAGAATGTCTAAGGCTTAAGAAACCTCCATCTTCTTGATGGTCAGCACCCTTAGTTTATTTCAGATGGCAGTGGGAGTCAGATATAAACAGACGCAGATCCAGACACAGCAGAAAACCCCCAAAATGTCTTTTACCAGGAATGCGGGAATGAAATTTCTTTAGAAGTAAATTCACTTTCTTAATTATGGGTGCCTGGGGCTACAATTATAGATAAAGAGCATTTCCCAAATCTAAAGTTCTTGCTGCTTTCTTCTCCAACACCCTGCTGGCAAACCTCCTGGGCTGTCAGATTCTTCAGAGGTGGGTGAGGCAGTTGGGAAGAAAGACTGACCATGAAGTCTGGAAGCTGAAGGAGAGGGCAGGATGGCAGCCATGAGATGAATTGCCTAGACTCCCTCCAACGGATGCTTGCTGCCCGGGTGAATGACTGGTCAACAGACAACCTCCAGTGGTCAGTCCTGTCAGACTCTGCCTCAGCTGCAGAGCAGCCTCACGGGCAGCCACACTCTTTCTGGGGCAGCCTGCATCCTGCTGAAGAAGGTCCTGGATAGGACCCCCATAGTAGAGGCCTCACAGCATCCCTGGCCTCACTTTTTCTTGTCATATAGCTTAACAATAGATTGTTCCTTGTGGCTTTCCCCAGAGCTTGGAATGTCCCCTTTTATAGATAGTTGCCCTGAAACTTATGATTAATGCCTTTATGCTTACTGATCACAAATCTTTATAGTCTAGCATTCTTTCCAGACTACTCCCACCTTTGCTCCTGGATTGCTAACACCACCTGAGGATGATGTTGCCAGTAGGAAGGCTCTGTGAAGCACAACAGACCTCTGCCCCAGAACCATCATGCAGCCCCTGGAATAATACTCAGATTTTTCCTTTAATACCTTAAGCCGGACTACTAAAATAAGGCAGTTTTTGAAGGTGTTAATCTGTTGCCTTTTCAGATCATCAGCACTCTGACAAAAAACATTTATTCTAAATAGCCCAGCTCCTTGCTGGTCTGTTGGCTGAATGACAACGGCAAGACTTGAATCAAATAGTTGGGCTTTGAAGCCCTTATGGGATTGCCTTCCACACCCCACTGTCTCCTGAACACTCAAAAAAATTTTATCCTCTGGTTTTCTTGGAAGGTTTGGTTCTATTGTTCTACCTCACTTTTCCGAATTATAAATTTCTGCTTCTCCTCTGGACTTCTTCTCACCAATCATATAAATTTGACTCTCCTAACTTTCACCCAGCCTCATGCTGGTTACTTTAGAGAGCCCATGCCTGCTGCCTCCTTCACTTCTCTTCTTTCTCTAGACTGCTTCCAGATGGTCAGTAATGACCCAGTTGATATCTTTATAGTATTTGTTGCCATTGACCATTCCCTTCTTGAAGATTCTGCCTAGCTTTGTTTCTGTGACATCCTTCTCTGTGAGGTTTTTCCTTCCCCTGACTATTCTTTTTTGTGACTCATAGATTAGTTTCTAGCTGACTCATATGCCTGAGCATTGCTCTAACCCTGAACTCTGTCCTTAGCACTCTTATCTCGCTTTGTTACACTGTTCTTTCCTGGGTCTTTTATGACTGCATTTTGCACACTCTGTATACTCAGACAGCTGAGCTCCACACCCATAGACCTGGGCCCTAATAGTCAGCCCCACCAGAGCACCCCTCAGGCAACTGACACCATCTGTCCTTTAAAGCCTGTTCTTATCATAATCCTCATGGGGGGGGGGGATATTACTGTGACTGAACCAAGCTCGTTCTCTCTCTCAACTCCTGTCACCACTTTCCAAATCCTGTGGTTTTTACTTTTTAGTGAAATGGTTGGATCTCTGGATCCTTTTAAACTGAGGATCCCCCAAAGCTTTTATGTATAAGAGCTATAGTTAGAGATACTTACTGTATTAGAAATAAAAACAAAAATTTTGAAAAATTTATTTAAAATAACAGTAGACCCATCACATATTATTATGAAAAAATATTTTTATGAAAATAACTTTATTTCCAAAACAAAACAAAATTAATGAGAAGACTTGCATTGTTTTACATTTTTGTAAATTTCTTTAATGTCTGGCTTAATAAAAGACAGCTGGATGATCATATTTGCTTTTGTTTTCAATCTGTTCTCATACATTATTTTTGCTGAAGTATTTGGAGAAAATCCAGCTTCACATTGATAAGTAGTTGGAAAAGGAAAGGGTGTTTTAGTAGTCCTTTCAGATAATTGTAGATTATTTTCTTTGATACTACTCTAAAGCACAATGAGTATTAGTTCCTTAAGGGTTAGCTGCAATGTGGGTTCTGAAATCTTAGAATGAATGTTTTGTACTCTCTTATATTAAAATCTATTGGCGTATTTTACACTTTGAATAGATATCTTACCCATGCATTATTTTGTGACATATACACTGGGCTTTTGGAAATATTGGCTCACTGAGTCATGCCCATCTTTCAAATGTTGATGCATTTCCCTCCACAATATCAAATAATCACATATGCTGTTATCAGTGCTATTCTAGAGCTACTATAACAAAGTATTATAAACAGGATGGCTTAAAATAACAGAAATGTATTCTCTTAGAGTTTTGGAGGCTAGATGTCTAAAACGAAGTTATTGGCAGGGTTGGTTCCTTTTTGAGGCACTGAGAGAGTTATTGACAAGATTAAATAAATAAATATGTGTAAAGAGCTTAGAGCAGTAAGCATATGGTTAACACTTAGAAAATGTTTGCTATTAGTACTTTCTATCTGGCTGCTGTGTAAGGGTAAGAGAAAAAAGATTATAATGACCTACTAGAAAATATGAGACTAGCACTGTTGTACTTCTTCCCACCTCCTTCTCCCTTCCTGTCATTTTTCTTTTTGTTGGTCAGTATTATTTCTTTGTAAACATTGTGGCAGTTACATTCCATTCTGCTCCATAACTTTCTGTTATTTACCTTTGCTTTGATATTTACATAGGTTTGAGGCTCACCACTGGGGTTTTTGCCCCAGTATTTCTATTTCTGAGGTTTTAATTCTGATTTGACTCTTCATCAGGTAGAGCTTATGTTTTCATGCATGTTATTTTTGAGTTCTTGTATATTTGAGAATGTCTGTGTTTTGCGTTTATATTTGAAAGACATTTTGATGGGATGTAATATTTCTGGGGCACTTTGTCAACATTGTTCCACTGTCTTCTGCCATTGCATATTATGGTGGAAAATTTGATTTTTTTCATTTTTATAGGTGATTGGATTTTTTCCCTGAACATACATTTAAAAAATTTTTTAATCTTTAACTTAATAAGCATATAAACAAATCTCTTTTTTTTTCTACCAGTATTATTGGAAAATAGTACATCATTTTGATTAATAGAATGAACCTTACATTTTGGAGATATTTTTCTTTGTTACATTTCTACTTATTGCAGTTCTTCACTTCCAGGACATCAATAATCCTTATGTTAGATTATCTTTATCATCTATTTTTTTGTTTTAAATTTCAAGTCCTTTACCTCAACATTCATTAAGATTATCTCAGGCCTTCCTTCAAGAAAATAATTTGATGTTCTGTTACTTGTTTATTTTTCTAAGTTATTTATTACATCTGAAGTAGAATTTTGCTCTTTAGAACTTTAACCTTCCTTTTTAAAAATCACATGCTGTTATTCCTTTTGCCTTTGTGTTCTTATTTTATTAAAGTTATATTCTTTCTTAGAACATATATACCTTCAGAGTGATGAATTCATGATGAATATTCTGTTCTTGGATTTTGGCTTTGTTTTCTTCCAAACTGGACTGATATTTTTCTCTATATGGAATGCTTTCATGACCTGTTTCTTATTTATTCAGCTGTGATTAACAGGGATTGTTTGGTTTGCAACAGAATGTAGGTGACTTCCCTTTGAAACCCTTCCTTTCTTATATAAAATTCAGTTGTCTTCCCATCAGAACTATAGCTTGAGGGCTATGAGTTGCTTAATGTTTCCTTTTCTGTCATTTCAGGGCACAGAGTAGGGTTGGAGCTATGTGCAGCCCTTACTGGTAGACCTTGGACTGCTTTTCTGAGATCTTATTAAAATGTCCAGTTCCAGTACCTATGCCACCCACCTGTGAGCTTGCCCCAGCCTAGCATAGTGATCTGGAAGCTGTCCAGTCCTGTCACTCGGTCATGGTTCTGTGGTGGTGTGTAGGTGCTTCTGCTCCCAAGTGTTTTTTCCTTGACTTTTCTTCAAGCTGCCTTTTCATCCTCTCAGTTGCATTCTCTCCAAATTGGAATAGGGAGTAAGGCTGTTACTGAAAATTATCAAGATTTTTCCATTTCATTTATTTTTGTCCATGCTTCTTCCAGGGAAGATAAGTGTAAGATTAGGATTCAAATGGCACCACATCAAAACTCTGTTCCTTTCTCAGACAACTTTTTCAACCTTTGTGACATAAAATTGAACTTCTTTTACTGCTGGTGGATTTTTAAAAATACCTTTACTTTGCCTTTATCTAGGGAGGATATTTTCAGTGAATTCTTGTTTGCCAGGTGTTACCTGTACCCTCCCCACAAAACTTTAAAGGTGTTCCACTATCTTCTGGTCTCCCTAATAAGAATTCAGCAGTAATGCAAATGGCCCTTCCGCTATGTGATATGACAATTTTTTTTTCTCTGGCTGCTTTCAAAAACTTCTTATTTTAGTTTCCAACAGTTTGACTCTGATATGCCTATGTGTGTCTTTATTTATATTTATGCTGCTTGGGGTTCACTGAACTTCTTAAATTTATAGATATTTGTCTTTCAACAAATTGGGAAAATTTAATCAATTATTCTTCAAATATTTTTTTATAGCCTTATTCTCTCCTTCTACTTTTAAAATTCGTATTATATGTATGCAGACATTTTTGTATCGTCTACATGTCCCTGAGAATCTGTTTATATTTTTCAATGCTTTTTATTTCTATTATTCAGATTAGAAAATTTCTATTGATCTACAAGTTCTGTGCTTTTTATTTTGTCAAGTCCATCCAGATATTTTTTTAATTTAAAATATTGTATTTTAGTTTTTTTTTATTTTTTAAATTTTTATTATGGTGACATTGATTAACGAAATCCAGTAAGTTTCAGGTGTACAATTCCACAGTAAGGGCATATATATGCCATATGTATATATACACATATGTATATATATTGTATTATCTATACATTTATGTATAGATATATTGCATTCTGTGTTTACCACTCAAACATTGTATTTTTTCATTCTAGAATTTTCATTTTTTTAATATAGTTTTTATTTCTAGTTTGAGATTTCCTGCCCTTCATTCATTAAAAGTATTTTTTCCTTGGTTTTATTGAGCATAATTGTGATAGCTGCTTGACAATTATTTTTATGTTAATTTTTCAATTAGAATTGAGATTAAATATTATTTTATATTAGTTTCAAGTATATAATATAGTGGTTAGACATTTATATAATTTATGAAGTGACCCACCTGGCACTGTACATAGTTATTATAATATTATGCTTGACAATCCCTGTCTGCTAATTCCAACATCTGGATCTTGCTGGGGCTGGTCTCAATTGGTTGTCTTTTCTTTTAAATCTGGATCATATTCTTTGGTTCTTTGTAGAGCAATTTTGAATTCTATCTCAGACATTATGGATTTAACGTTATGTAGATTATAGATCCTATTTTAGCGTACTTTGAGAGTGTTAATGCTTTGTTTTCACAAGCAGATGGACTTAGGTGAGTCTAAACTGCAAAACTCTACCCTTTGGGCTCACCTCTCAGTTCATTTGCCTTATTTTTATCTCAGCTACTTTGAGGCTGCTTTATGCTTATGTGGTCCACAATCTAACAGAAACTTGGACAGAACTTATACACAGAATTCAGGCCTCTCTCTCTCTCTCTCTCTCTTTGGATCATTCCTTTCCAATATTTCCCTTGCCACTTATATTCCAGCACACTCTGTCCTCTGGTTCTTTAGGCCAGAAGGACTATGGTTGTTTTTATTCTTTTATTTTTAAATCAGAGTTTTAGCTTCCCAACATGGTGCTGATCTCAGCCTGTTCCCAGGTTGAACACTACAAAAATAGGTAACTTACTCCTTGCCATTGTATTCTTTTAAGATTTGACTCCCTCTAGAATCTGCTTCTATTTATGCTCTTATGCCTTCTGGCTTTTTTGTTTGTTTCTTTGTTTATTTTTAATTTTGTTCAGAGTTTATAGCTGTTATCTGTGGGAGAGCAAGTTCTGGTAGGTGCTTGTTTGTTTATACCAAAAATAGAAACTGCTGGTAGTTAAAAAAATTTTTTTTTTTTTTACTATTTTGTTGTTTTTACTTTTGCTGTTTATTGTTTAAAATGTTAAGGGAGAGAGATCTTTTAATCTAGTCTTTTTGACACCTTTACTTAAAAGTTCTCTTGTGCAGATGTCTTATCCTTCTGGAGTCTCAGCTTTATGATCTATAAAACTTTTTTTGTGGAGTTCTTGTAAGAGTTAAATGGGATAGTGCAGATAAAGCTTTTAGCATAGTGCTTGCTGGTTAATAAGATTATTACTGTTATCTTTAGTGTCAGTATCTTATCCTTAACTTAGAGCCTGTATGATATGTAGTAGGAGGTAAATAGTGGTTGTTGAATAAATAAGTTAAATGCATGAAGGAAGAGAGTGGAAGTAATTGCAGAAAAATTGAGGATGCACTTTAAGGTTGGCATTTCTCTCTTGGACCTGGGCTCTAGCAGACATGCAGGCCTGTGGCCAGGTAGCTCTTCCCTCTGGCCAGGCTTCTAATGCACAAGGTGTTCTAACTGTGTGGTGATTCATTATGCAAGCTGCAGAATGAGGCCAAGTTTTTAGAACTAGATGAAGAGTCTCTTCCAACTACAGGTTTTTATACTTCTCAGGAGGCAAAAGGGAATTTTTTGAGATTCTGGAGCCTAAGGGGAACTCCTCTTATTTGTAAGCATTGGAGGAAATGCCTGAGAACTGCATTTATTTGGAGCAACATCAGAGACCAAATGAATAGGCTCAGAGACTGGGGAGGCTCTTCAGTGTCCAGACATGACAAGCCTGTTAAATGTCCTGACTTTAGGGAAAAATTACTCCTTGTACTGGAGGGCCAAAATGCCAATGCTCAACAGACTATTACATGCTCCAAAATCATACTGGTGTTTACCAGAGCAAAGGGGTCACATGTTCAGGCACTAGAAGGGTCCATGCTTCCACTCACAGTATCTGTCAACTTCTCAGAAGATGGCAATGCAGATAAGGTCTTAGGCTTGGGAATCTTCTTTACCTGAGAAATATACAAAAAGACTTTTAAAAAAAGTAGTAAAGTAATACACTGTAGATAGTTTGAAAAATTAAAAAATTTAAAGAAATAAAATTATTTGTATTTCTTCCTTCTAACATTTTAGTAATTTTCTTTTATTTATATACAAAAATATTTCTTACTTAGTTGAAATTATACTGTCTATAATGTGTAATGAGATTTTTGTAATTTATTATAATCTGAGCATATTTAAGTATCATTTGACATATTTTAATGTATTCAAAGTAATTCATTTTACACATTCATCAAATTGTATTTAATTGTCTCAGTAGCTATTTAGGCTGTTTCCAGTATTTTTCAGAAAAAAAATCACACTTCAATATACATGTGATGTGAAAGGAGAAAGAGAGCTTTCCCAGGTATCTTTTATAAGGGCATTAATCCTACTCATGAGGGCTTCACCTTCATGGCCTAATCACCTACCATAGACCTCACCTTCAAATGCCATCATAATTGCGCATTAGGTTTGCAACATATAAATAGTAGGCAGACATGTATATTCACTCTATAATAATGAGTAATCACAGTTACAATGCTTAATTTTTAATAGGATTAAAAGAAGAAAGAGAAGAAAAAGAAGAGGAGAAGGAGGCTTCTTATGTAATGTCATAAGCATTTATGATTTTTTTTTTGAATTGGCCCTAGGAATTAGAAAAGTTAGTTTGTCCACCACTTTTAATCAGGTTCACATCTGATAATTATAATAGTTACTATCTTTTTAGTACCTATTTGATGTCTGACACTGCATATGAAAGCAGTATAACTGATCCTTACTGTGATCCTTCAAGCATTACAGTACCCTCATTTCATAGTCTCAGAGGGGTTAAGAGCTGTTCCCAAAGCCATTTGGCTAGTAAAAGGCAAGGAGGCAATCAAATTTTACTTTGGTTGGCCCCCGAGCCTGCTGTAGCATACTACCACCCAGAGTTAGCTATTGCCTCATTAGTCACTTAGGGAATGGAGAGGCACATCCTAAAGGATGGACCTTTTTACAGTTTTATTAAAAATCTTGGAAGGGACTGGAAAGGAAAATGTCCACTAAGAGGAGCAAGTTTGTTTCTAGGCCATGGGAGAGCCAGCAGGAACCCCTGCTTCCCTACCCCGACAATCCTGGGTCCAAATTTGGGGAATGGCTAAGTGAGGAAAGGAAATTCTGAACTGATTCAATTCACATCTCTAAATCTGTAAAGGAAATTTTGTCCCCATTTCTGAATGTATTTATATGAAATGAAGAGTGTTTCTATAAAATATTTACTGTGTATTTATTTGAAAGAGTATAAAAACCAAATTTTAGTTATACTATTAATGAATAAAAAAAATTAAGGTTCCAGGGAATTCTGCAAAAGTCTTTAAGACTTTAGAGAACGAAGAGATCATTTTGGACTCAACACTTCCCAGAGAGGCTTAGGGTGGAACTAGACATTAGAGGAGGAATGTTTTTATACAGGCAGAGTGAGAGGAGAGGGGGCATTTCAGAAGAATGAAAAAGTGTAAGTGTGTCCTAATGGCAGAGATAATGGGGAGATAAGTCAGGTGATTTTCATATCACTTTGCCTCCAATGAAAAACTGATAAGCATAGGGGTTAAAAGTGGTTTTGAAGTTAAGCACATGGTAGTTTAGTTCCCAGCTCTGCTAATTAGAAGACACCGGGCCTTTGACCAATCATTCGAGCTTCTTAAGCCCTGGTTTTCTCCTTTCCAAATGTGGTTAATGATGCACCTGCACAGGATCTTGTTGAGGACTGATTATTCCATAGTTCAGTTCTTTGTTCAATAATTTGAGGAAGTCGTTTTTGTCATTCAGATCATTCTGGAATATCCAAATCCTAATCTTAATATGCTCTATTTTACTGCAGTAATCAATAACTGAAAATTAGAATTTCTTCTGGCTCATGAGATCTAAGAAGCAGTAAGGCTATATCTCACCCTCTGTACCAAAAATCTTAGGGTGAGGGAAATGCATTATCAGAGGTCCAGCTTCACACAAACCTATCTTGGATGGATGACTTCCTTTTTCACAGCAATAGCATGGACAGGCTTCTGGTCATTCTTTATAATCTCTGTTTATCACTTTATACGTTTTTCTTAGCGCTTTGAAATGGGCTAACAATCCAGCCTAATGAGCCTTGACCACTATGGAAAGTGAGAAAATATTGAATAGGTCTCTATTCCTCTCAGGGGCTTCATTATGCGAGGCTGGCCCACACCAGTTTCTGTCTTTTCTTGTCTTTGGTTCTCTCTTTATTTTTCTGACTGCCCTGTAGCCCCTTATTAGCATTTATAACAGAGTTAGAAGATGAGAGCCAGGTCCCTGATTCAAACTCTGCCAATTATGAGTGAGGGAATCTTCAGCAGGCCATTTGAGTCTCTCGGCCTCAGTTGATTTATCTGTAAATAGAGATCAATTGAAAGATGTATAGGAAAGTGCCTTGGAAGTCCTCTAAATGAGTGACACATATTAAAGTGGGTAGATTAAAATCAAGCAGGTATACTGTACCTCTTTCTTCCTAACCCAGCCATTAGGTGAGTCCCTCCTGTGAAGTCCACTTTGTGAATTTATGAATTTTGTGCCTATTTGGGGCAAGGAAATGGGAATTTCCTAGTATTCACCTTTCCTGTAAAATTTGGAAAAGGCCTCACAGATGAACAGGCTAAGGAGTTGTGATAGATGGCACCCTTTTCTCCCTGAAATTACAGCCCACTTGATAGGACCCCAAGCCGATTTGATGCAACCCATTTAAGAAAACTGCATATATTTCATACAAGTGCCTGTATGCCCCATTCCCAAACCCTTGTGAACACAACATCAGTCTTCTGCCCCAATGGGCCTGTCTGAGTGTCCTTGCCTTCCAGATAGAATCACTCTGAGCCTTTAGGTCATGATCTTGTGTTGTTCTGAGTTGTTTGTATTAGAGAGTTACAGGCTGTTATAATCATCTGCTTGCTAATTGAACTGGACAGTTGAGTCCTTTATAATATCACCAAAGCAGTCTGTAAGAGATAGTGCTGCATTGGTCAGAAGCTACTCTCTGCACTTGTCAGGCCTCTCCAAATGCCTATCTCATTGTCCATATATTAGATCTTAGCAGCTACTGGTTGATTCAAATCACCAGTCTCCTCACCAGCTCTTAGGAATGCTGTGGCTATACCTTTAGGTTTCTTGTGGGAAGCTACCAAGGTTTTGTATTACGAAGAGGGATTTGAAAGTTGAAGTAGCTTCCCTAGGAGACATTTGAACTTTGGGAAGTAGTATTGGGGAAATTTAGACTTTTAAAAATGTTATTGCCCAGCTGTTGTGGTAAATTAACTGCTGCTGCTGCTAGCCAATGAGAAAGTGGCTAAAGGCTGCAGCCATGTCTCAGCCGTCTATAGCTCATGATCACTTGGCAAAGAGTCCCTCACTAAGGGTAGTGCCAAGGGAGAAGCCTTTCCTGGTCATGGAGCACCATGTGAGCAGAAATCATTAGGGGCTTTTTACCCTGTGAAGGAACTTCTCTGGGACAACCTAAAAAGAGCCTCAGAAGTAACCTAGTGATTTGTCTGCAAATCCAGCTGATCACCAATTTTGCTTGGGGTGCATGTTAACAATTGCAGATACCCAAGCTCTGACCCTGGCACCATGGGGGGAGGGAAATAACATTTTATTTTCAGAAATTTCTGCGGGTGATTCCAAAGGTCATTTGAATTTAGAAACAACTTGTTTAGCCCAACTGACCTTATTTCATGAAGTAGTAAAGGGGAAGTACCTTGGCTGAGGTCTGAAAGCTGGGTGGTGAGAGCTGGGAGTAGAATTCAGGGCTGTTGACTCCTAGATTGGTACATTGTGTATTGTGTGGCTTTTCTCATAAAACATCAGCTCTCTTTGAGGAGAGATGTGTAAAATACATGTAGGTGAAGCACAATAAACAATGGCATAATCCTTTGAATGTCTAAATCACAAGAATCTAACTCTGGCCTTAGATTACTGTCATTACTCAAACACCTCACTTAAGAATCCAGCTTCAACCACTTCCTACTTATGTGACCTTAGTTAAATCACTTACCTTTTAGTTCATTATTTATATTTATAAAATAGGAATAATAAAATTAATTATTACCTACCTAAAAGAGCTGCTGCAAGGAATCAATGATAGAATGTTTAAAAAGTGCTTGATGTAGTGCTTGGCATGGGGCAAGTGCTCAGTAACTGTTGGCTTTTACCTTTGGCTATATTAATCATTTGAAATTAGGCATTTTGTAACTTCTGTCCACATAGGTGTTACGCAGAAATATGTTGTAGTGAAATATCCTCCTAGTGGTAACAATTGTGAAATTTTTGTAAATCTTACTAAACCTCCTTGAAAATGAATCCTGTCCCTTGTTCATCTTGGTGTCTTCTCTTCATCTAGGTATTCCCTGAGCTGCCCAGATCCTTTCTTGGCCCATAATGCTCAGTAAATATTTGTCATATAGAATTAAATTTTATCTCTTCAAGTCCATCAGATGCCTCCACCCAAGGAACATTTCCTCCTGGGTCATTCATCCTGAATTTATTAAATCTTAATGCCTTATTTTGGCACTCAAATCTCTTCACAATGGAATTTCAATTTACCTTTCCTCCTGTCTTGTGTGCAGTGAATGGTTTATTAAAGGAGTAGTTATATTAGTAGAAAAGTTGAAAACAACTTTACTGTCCAGCTTTAGAATAATGTTTGACTAATGTATGATGCACTCACATATTGCTAACAGCTATCACTTATTCAGTGCTGCCCATGCCATGTATTGATCTAAGCACCTTTAGCATAATTAACTCATTTAATCTTTAGGACCACTTTTGCGGTAGGTACTACTATCCTCATTTTACAGGTAAGGAAACAGAGCCAGAGAGGTTAATTAATTTGCCCGAGGTTGCACAGCTAGGTATTAAACTCAAGATTCAAACTCAGGCCTCTGACTCCAGAGTCAGTTCTCTCAAATTAAACTCTCTCTCAGATAGCAAACAAATGGTACAATAAACCACTAGTAACTTGCCTGAGCATGTTTACTTTGTATCTAATAAGGGCTGAAGTGCATGAATAATTTATTAACTATATATAGAAAATGCTTGTAACATACTCTAAATGGGGGAGAAAGCAGGGTATCACTTATACACATTATTATTTCAATTTGGTAAGTTCTAGAAACATACACAGAGAATGACTAGAAGAAAATAGGCCAAAGGTTAATTCTGCTTGTGGTTGGAGACAAAAAAGGGGAAACACACTAAACCTGGTAAGCTCAAGGAAGGCCTGCGTTGTGGGCCTTACAAACTCAGAGACCAAAAGTAACCACATAGAATGGTCTGGATATAAAAAATTCTGACTAAAAGTGAGGGCTTGTAGCTCTCTTTGGAGAGAGATGTGTAAAATACATGTGGGTGAAGCACAATAAACAATGGCATAATCCTTGACAAAGGTCAATCTTTACCTTAAGTGAGTCCGTCTATTGTTTTTTTTTTTTTGCATCTAAAATAACATACGTTTGAAAATAGCAGAATAATCCCCCTTTTCAGACCCCTCAGAGCACAACCTTCCCCCACAGCAGAGACCACAGAATCCCTCATTGTTATCTTGTTGCCCACCTACCGTCTTTATGTGCTGTGAATGTTAACTATTCTGTACTTACGAATATAAAAGAAGTATGTGTCTCTCTGTTTTACTTTTCATCCTACCTCAGAGATTGTCCTGCTCTGCTTTCTCCTGGCTCCCTAATCTACCACCAATGGATTTCATGTAACCTTTCTTACTTTTCCTCCTTTGGTCCTAATGTATCAAATAAATTGTAAAACTACCATTCTCTGCAACATCTTCTCAGCCCATTGAGATTTTGTTTCCTGGTGATTGTCGTCAGTTTGGCTCAAATAAACTTATAAGACTTTTCCTTAGGCTGGATGTTCTTTCGTCGACATGGCTGATGGGATGCCAATTTTCCCACCTTGTTCCTTTATACCTGTCTAACTTTTCTGAATTTCCTAAAGCAACTTTATCTGTGAAAGCAGGAAAAAAAAAACTGCTAATTTTTAAAACATGAGACTATATAGAAGTAGGTTTGGAACAAATCACCAACAGGCATAAAATACTGATTTTTTTCCCCCTTAAAAGATTTGTTAATTTCAAAGAAGTTTCATTAACCAACACACTCTCTTGCACAAAGCCTGACATTACTGCAGATTATTTAGGCGGCCATTCTTAGGTCATAAATACACAGGAGGTAGTTTTCATTTTGGTTGAAATAGACGTCCCTTGAGAGAAGGCAATTTACTGGATCTTTTTGAGAGAACTTATTATCAGTATCTTTAATTCCTCAGAGTCCCCTTTCCCTTGTATTTCCTGCCATTCCTAGTACATCTTATAAGTCCTGCTCCCAGGCCTTAGAGCAGCAGTTTTGGCAGCTACAGCCTGAGAAGTGTCACTGTTAGTTTGATGAGCTTGTCCAGGCTTTTGCTGCCCTAGGGCCAGAAATGATATGAAGGAAAGAGGCCTTGGTTTCAAGGCATAGCTCAACACTCACTAATAGACTTTAAGCAACTCACTTTACCTCTGAGCCTCAGGGTTCTCATCTGTAAATGGGGATGGTAAAAAGCCTTACCTAACTCACAGGTTACTGTGAGTCAAAGAGGACTCAAGTGGGGGATAATGTATATGCAAGTTATTTCTAAATGTAAGGATCTAAATTCATTTGAATTGTGTGTGTGTGTGTGTGTATGTGTGTGTGTGTATCTTCCTACTTTCTCATACCCTTGGAGCCACTGAGAGAGGCTAATTGAAATTAAAGTTAATTAACATTAAAATGGAGACATCTAGAGAGGAGAACCTTAATGAGGAAGGAACTGGAGGAGTATTGTGGGAGAATGAGGGATGTTGAGGAGGGAAGTGTATAAATGTGAGAGGTGAATCAGAAGTAGAACTTTGGAGAGAGGGATGCTGTAGGCAGATATTTACGTCTTGTCTCATGATGTTTGTTGTAACACCATTGTGTCTCCTTAAGAAAACTTCTTTAAGTACTTCTCTGACTTTTTCATATTCTTGGAGTGAGGTCTGTAGTCATCATCTTGTCCCATGTCTTAATCACCTGCTAAGATTGGCCTTAAGGCAAGAATAGGAAGAGCTCAGGAAGACTTAAGCGCTCTAGGGTTCTAGAGTGATACCTCCTCCTCTGAGTGAGGATTGATTGAGAACACACACATAGGCTGCCTTGCACACAGTAGATGTTTAGCACATGGCAATTATTATTATTGTGAACTAGGAGACAGCTAAAACAGAAGTGATTTGATAATGGAGACTTTGTTTTTCCTTGCCTCTCCTAGGACAAGCCTGGACATTAAAGTTAATTGGGTAAAATGAAGTCCAACCACACCTGTGCACACACAAAAGGTCCATTTCTCTGGCCTATCCTGACCATTCCATGCTCATACCCTACTCTGAGTTCTTGGAGCTACCAGGCCACTGCTTGCTGCACTAGGTACTATGAGGCTACCATCTTCCTTGTCTGAGGCTATGGCTTTCCCATGAAGCCTGTCTCTAGTGTTAAACTTCTGTTCTCTAGCATCCTCTCCTGCCCCATGCCAAGCTCCACCAGCCCGTCTGTGGAGAAACAGCAGCAGTAGTCCCTGGGTGCTTAAATTAGAGGTGCTATTATTCTATTTCTATTTTCTGACTTAGGTTCTATATACTTAGTTGTGTATAGGTATTTTACCCTTGAAACTGGCAGCACTGAGGCCCAAGGCAGGGGGCATAGAGAGACCACAGAGCAGTTCTTTTAACCCTGAGACTACCCTCAAAGTGGACAATAGGTGCTGAAAGCAGGCAGAGAAGAACTGGGAAGGCTATTTAAGGGTCTTGATGAGCACCTAAAGCAAGGTGAAGAAGAAAGGTTTGAGAGGATATGTCTGACTGCTTAACCCTTCTTTTCTTCCCCCTATAAGACTTTAATAACATCTTTTCCAATTCAAGAGTAGGATGAAGTATTGTTTGCGAGCGAGTTGCTGTAAATGAACATTATAATGTAGGGCATTATTTGTATTAGCCAGTAAACTGCTTAAAATGATGATTGAGAAAGGCATTTCCTAACGTGTTATTCATGGGCAAAGGCTGAGATAGTGAGAGGCTGGGGGCCGAGATAGTGTCCAAAGGGAAAGTATTTATCTGTACTTCTTAAGGAAAACAACCTGTTGAGGCAGGGGCCCCAAAGACAATGCATATGGAAGCATCATAAATAGATGGGGGAAGCCGGGACTATCCCTCAACTAATGGTCAGCCTTCTGCCTCTCACTTTTGAATTTGATGGCCCCAACTGACCAGACAGTAACCTTAAGGGAACAGCCTCCAAAGGTAATAGCTCCAAAGCTGCTTCTGCCCTGGAAATTTGCTAGGGGCTTCCCTATTTTCCTGGTTAAGGCTTCCAATGAATGTGGAAGAGGGTTTGAATTCCAGCTTGTCCATTTTCTGGGTGACTTTAATTTCCTCAACCATGCAATGAGGCTAAGGCCTCCACCTATCTTGTGATGAGGAGAGACAATATAGTAATCAAAATGCTTTTGCACCTCAAATAGTAGCTATTATTTAGATGTTGTTTTTTTCATTCCCTCTGTCATTGCCACAGCTCCTATCATATATCTCTATCTATCTCTATCTATCTATCTATCTATCTATCTATCTATCTATCATCTATCTATCTATCTATCTATCTATCTATCTATCTATCTATCTATCTATCTCTATCTCTATCTCTCTCCTGATCTATCTCCATCTCTCTCTCTCTCTCTCTCTCTCTCTCTCTCTCTCTCTCTCTCCCCTCCATGCTTGCCGTCTCTGTTCCTGCCAACCATTTTTCAGTATACTGCCAGAAAAAATCAGTGTAAAACACAAATATGCATGCTATACCCTTGAATAAAATCTTTTAATAGCTTCCAATTTCCTAGTAATAAAGTCACAAATCTCCCAGAATAGTCTCATGAGTTTGTCTGCTTCCACTTAATCACTCATACATTTTACTGTTATGAGCACCTTCTTCTGTATGCTGGATACTAAGCTAAGTGCTTCATAGAGATCATTACACGTAATCGCGAAAATAACACCGTCATTAATATCTCCACGTTACAGAATATGAAAGGGAGGCTCAGAGAGGCTTAGAGAGGTTTAGGAACTCACACCACCACATAGCTAGCTATTCACAGATATTTGAATCCATTCTGCTTGGCACCCTCTCCAACTGGAACTCTTTGTACAGATCATAATGCTTCTCCGGCAGCTGGGAGGGGCCAGCAGCAGCAGCAGCACTAGGGGTCCAGGATCCGGGTGGGAAGAGGTATTTGGAAGAAGGGCTGAGATGAGGACATCACTTTCCTTTCTGCAGGTTGGTGGTGGGGAGTGGCCAGCTCCATCTGAAGAGAGAGTTCTGGGCTTGGGCTTCAAGGTGTCCATCCACCTCGTGCTTCGTGTACCCAGAAGACTCATGCTACTTTTCACTCTCCCGTCCCTCCTCGCCTTCCATACCCTCCCCCTACAAGCTCAGAACCTGGGGCCAAGAGGGCGCTCAAGAGACATTCGGGAGAGGATTGCCTTTGGTAGTCACATCCTCCCTACCCGAGCGTTGGGCCAGGGCCGCTTCCGGCCCTCCTATAGGGAAGTTTTCTGTTTTGCAGAAGCAGCCGGGGCGGGCGCACCAGGGATGGCCGTTGTGCCGAAGTGGCGATTACCGAACGTGAGATTTCCATCCGCCTTCTTCAAGCAGTGAAAGGAAGGAACCTGCTCCCCTCCTCCCGGACCACCCTAACCTGAGGCCACCCTCACGCCAGCCTGCCGCAGCTTGGCGTGGAAGTCCCCCTGTGCGGAGACACCCCCCCACGCCTTCCCTGCTGTATCTGCTGCCTTTGAGAGCACTTAGCATGCGCCACGCCCGATGTTGGGAGGTTCCTGCCTAATTTTGTTGTTTCATATTTAACTAAGAACAATGCCAGGCTCAGAGAGGCTAAGTGACTTGCTTAGGGTCACGCAGCCAGTCGGTAGCCAAGCCAGGATTATAGCTCCCGCTTGTTAGGACAAAAAGCTGGAGCGTGCGGATTCAGCTCTCGGGAGCTGTGGGGCGGAGGCACAGCCAGCGTTGGAGGGTCCCTGCCTCCTCCGGGTTTCCCCTTCCCCTCGTTCCGGTCCACCATCCTCCGGGGAGGCATCATGCAGTACCCTAGCGAGGCACTCCCAATCGCTAGGCCTGTTCGCTAGCGACCTCTGGAGGGCCAAACCGGTCCGGGCTCGGTTCGACGGAGGACTATTTGCATAGCGGAGACGGCTCGCTTACCCCACCCCTCCAGCGGTCTCATCTTCCCCGCTCCCCCAGTGCCCTCCACCCTTCACCCCGGACCCCCTGCTCCTCCCCAGGAAACCCTCCTTCCGAGACTCCTGAGTGGGCCTCTCAGAGCCCGGGCTCTCCTCCCACCGCCCTGCACGGAGTCGGGAGGCACCTGAGGGAGGGGAGTCCTGGGCTGGACCGGCGAGGGAGTACGCCTGGGGCACTGCCCAGCGCGAACAAAGGAAGCCAGCTGCTGGCCGGCTGAGTTGCTGAGCGAGCCGAGCACCCGCAATCTCTGCAGGAGAGCGCGCAGTGAGTGAGTAGGGGTGCGGTGGGCGGCGGCGGGGTCCTCGCGGCGAGGGAGGCGAAAGGGCGCCGGAGGGAAGGGGAGCGGCGGGGCCCCCGGCGCACCCAGCTGTCGCAGCGCCGGCTGGCCACCCTTTGGCTGGGAGCGGGGGGGGTGTGAGTATATCTGTCCCGAGGGGCCGCCTTGGCTTCTCCCCGGATCCGCGCCCCTGCGGACCCACAACAAACGCACGTGCTCCCCGCCCCCGGGAACCCCGCTTTCTGCGGAGCCGCGTCTGCAGGGAAGGAGGTGGGCACACCCGGCAGAGGACGGGTTCCTTCAGACCCGCCTTCTGGGCTTTCGGACCAGGACCGAGGCCGGCGGCGGGGGTGGGCACGCAGGCACCACAACAAACGCACGTGAGCGAGCCGGGCGCCGGGCTCCCGGGGCGCGCCGAGTCCTTCGGGCCATTGTCTCCGCCGCCGGGCAGGGAGGGGCGCTGGGGGCGCCGCTTGCCGGAGCAGGAGGGCGGCAGAGACCTTTAAAAGGCACCGCTTGGGCATCAGACCGCACACTGCCAGACTTCGAAAGGGAAAAGCGAAACCAGAAAGCAGCCACGCAGAGATCACTTCGGGCCGAGTCTGTTCTCAGCCGCGGCGGAGTACGCGATGGGATCGCGACGACCCCTCCGTTCCGCCTCGAGGAGCTTTCTTAGGGACGGGATTCAGTTAAGGGGCTAAGGGCCCCCCTCCCCAAAACAACCAACCAAACCAAAGCCCCCAAACTGCCTAGTGCACCATTGTTCCTGCGCTCGGCCACTGCCGCTGCTCGAGATGGCGAGCGCCTCTGCAGCCTGCGGGGAGAACGGACCAGATGAGACTGCGCCCCGCGCCGTCTTGCGTTTCGTTTGCGCTTTCCCTGGTAGGTCCATGGGTCTGCTAGCCTGCCTGGCTGTCATCCGGCCTTTTGGGCTTGTTATGCACTTTTACAAGCAAGAGCAGCTGAGGCCTCTTGGTTCTCTCAGAATTTGAGAGAAAGTGCGAGGCCCGGACAGCAAAGCCGCCGGTTTGTTTTGCCATCTGTTTGCTTACATATGCTCAACGCGGCTTTGCAGATTTTGGTTAACCAGACCTGTAGAGTCAGCAGTGAGACGGTCGAGAGGATGAATTGGCCTTTTAGGTGATGACATTGGTGCAGGAGTGAGCCCCTAAGATTGTGGGGGTAGGTAGTCTGTGCAGGAATGGATGCACCACTGCCTGCATGTGCTCCATGAGCCATTGGGCTGTGGCTTCACCTTGGTTAGTACCGTCGGAGATTCACTTGGGGACCCTCTAGCCCCACACCACTGTCATTTAGAGTCTAGAGAGCACCTACTGAACCCTCTTTTTATAGGCAGGGAATGGAGACCTGGAGAGTTCAGCCACTCGTGCAAGTTTAAACTGAGTATCTGCAACAGAGAGAGGACTTGAGTATGGGTCTCCCATACTCACACACCGCACACGGCCATGCCGGCAACTAAAGGCAAAACCAGAATTTTGTGGTTGGCTTAAAAGGCAGTGGCCTTAGGCAGAATAGAGTTGAACAAAGAAAGTAATTCAGATTGAAAGCTGCACCCTTCCATTATCCCTTTCAAAAGTTCTTTATGCATTTGAGAAAAAGATTTAGTAATTCCTTACTCTCCTTCCAGCCTTTCATAAGCTTAGTTATTTTTCTCTCCCGGCTGCCCCCCCCCCCCCCATTGGAATAGAACCAACTATGGAGTCTTAGATGTTTTGCCTCTCATCCCAGTGCCAGGAAGCCTTTGTTTGGGCATAAGCATGGGCAGTTGACATTAGCTCTTTGGGAAGAAAGTGTCTCTTAGCGGGCTACTCCTGAGCCACTTGTAGGAAAACAAAGCATTATTTTCATTGCTTTTATTTAATTAAAAAATTTTTTCTAAATGAGAGTTCCAGGGAAGTAGCTTATTACTTTTGTATTTGGCAGAGGAAAAATTGGAAAACCAAAAAAGCACTTGGAGTCTGAATTTCCCCAAAGCTAATGTACCATTTTGCCCTGTCCCTGTATATCTTGGCTATACTTGTCTTTTCCTAGTATTTCTAGGGTGTTTCATTTTCATGGTGCTTCTGCTTGGCATTTAAGGAACTTCAGAAATCATCTTGTCAAAACTTTTTATTTCCCAGAAAACTGAGGCCCAGGGAGGAGAAATTACTTGCATAAGGACAGTGAGCAACAAGTCTTTTGTTGCATGAAATGAGTTTTTTGTTGTTGTTGTTGATAGTAAGGTCAAAGTTATGATGATTTGTTATAACAACACTCTTTAAGTCAGAGAATGCATTCCTTAAGGATTCAAATAGATTTTGCTTATTTAACAAAACCATAGATCTCAATGGTAGATCCGGTGAGGAGTATTTCAGCTATCATTGGGTATCAGTTTTCTTCAGTTCCTGCTAAATGATTCACTTTACTCTTGCCCTGGGCTCCCACATATTCCTTTTTCCAAGTAGAGAGCTACTTTGAGTATAATCATAAAAAAAAGGGGCAGTAAAAGGTCAGAAGAAAGAGACCCTAATTTAGCTCTTTGTGGTATTTAACTTCTTGTGCTACAGTTTCCTTTTTTGTACAGTGAGAGTACCTCCTGCCCAGTGTCTGCACAGGCTGTTCTAGTGGGGTGGAAGATGCTTAAGCCTTAGAGTCAGAGGAGTGGATTTGTCATCTCTCTTCTCTCCTGTGTTCCCTGAGAACCAGCAGGCTGCATCGACATTGAATAATGTGAGGAGAAGAACATGTATGTATCTCCTGGAGTTGTTGTGGCTATTAAGTGTATTAAGTATTCAGTGTATTAAGTATTAAGCAAGTGACCCTTGCTTATGACTGTTCAGACCTCTTGACAGGTTGGGATGCTCACCAGTGTTTTAAGTGGTAGAGAATGAGAATGGGAGAATAACCCTGGAGGGTAAGCCCTGTGCTCAAGAGACCCTACCTAGTCACAAAGAGGTGTGAATGTTTGCCAATCTGTAAAGGGGGCCTTCGGGTGGTTGTGAAGTGTGTGCGACTCTAAGGTAAATAAACTTAGTAAGAACCAAATCAAAAACAAAATCAGAACTTTCAGGCACAAGTGAGTGAAACCAAACGTCATTCCATTCATTCATTACATATTTACTGATAAGCAGGTGGGTGGGGTGTGTGGTGTTCTGTGCTGAGCCTTGAGTTACAAAGAACACAACCCTTCTTTGCCTCACCACCCTTGTTCAGAACACCTCAGAAACTGCCCTCAGAAGCGCATAGAAAAGAGATCTAATTTATCTCAATATTGGCCTCTGGTTTGTGGGTGGGTGGGGGCCTTTTCTTCCTGAGTCAAGCAAGAGCAGGTGGTAAAATAGAGAGTGGAAGAGGGAAAGCTTCAAAGAGAATGTGGCTCTCTACAAATGTGAGGATGTGGCAGCATTAAAAGTGACAGGAATAATTTAAAAAATTCACAGTGAACTGGAACATTAGAGTCCTGAAATTTGCTCAGACCTGATGTCAGGATTTGTTCAGTTAGAGCTAAATTGGGGAAAAAATTTTCTTGCTTGTCTTCATGCATACTGCATGTATTCTGATTTTGATAGATATATTTTCCATGGGCTCATATGTCACAGTAACATAGTAAGCAATGCAGTTCCACATTAAAACACTGGATGAGAGGGTCAGATTACCCTTCAGAATCAATTTGGTGATTTACATTTTTCTTTTTCCTTTCTTTTATTTATATGTATATTAATTTATTTATTTTAATTATGGTGACATTGGTTAACGAAATCCAGTAAGTTTCAGGTGTAAAATTGAACAGTAAGGCATATATATATTGTATTGTATTCACCACCCATAGTTAGATTTCTTTCTATCACCACATATTTGGTGATTTACATTTCATTTATCATTCTGATTAGAAGAATAAAACATGCCCATTGAGGACAATTTGGAAAGTACAAAAAAGCATAGAGAAACAGAAAAAAAAATTCCATTACTCAAAGGCAACCATTGTTAATATTTGGCAAGTTTTCTTCTTGTCTTTTTCTTTTATTTTTTATTAATTTGTTTTCTCTAAATGGCTGAGAACACACTATATGTGCAGTTATATCTTGCCTTTCTTGCTTAACCTTCTCATCTCTTTATATATATATATATATAGTCAGAGTTTACATTCGCATTAAACTGCAGCTTTCATTCATCACCCATATTAGCTGCTCAGCATCTCCAAGGTCTCTTGATCCCATGGGATCTGATCACTTCCAAGAGACCTATAGAGGAAGACGCTTTCAACTTCCTCCACCTTTCCCACCCTTGGCTCAAGTGTTCAAACACTATCCATTTTTATTTTATTTTAGAAAAAGTTTACGGTGGAGGGAGAAGAACCCTGCATGTGGCCTTGGGTTCTAGTCTTTCCCTGAGACCTCTAGCAACTTACTTTAATACCTGGTTTTCAGTTTCCATATGTGTTAAATAAGCAACTCCAAGGTCATTTCTAACATATTCGAGTACTTACTCTAAACTAAAAATGTGTAAGAAAAGCTTAGCTTTTAAGAAGCTCACAATATGGTGCCCCTTATCAGAGTGACAAGAGACTAGTGCAGGATGCTGTGGACCGAGAGGAGGGGCATCCACCCAAGACTGGAGCAATGGAGAAGGTCTCCTGTAGGAGGGCCACTGCTGACAATCAAACCATTTCTTATTTTTTCCCTATTTTAATTGACACTGAGATTTACATGTTTGTGAGTAAATCTGTCCATATTCCAGATAAACTCCATAGGCTAGAATCCTAAAGTTGGAATTATTAAGATACACTTTAAGGGTATAATCATTAAAAAAAAATTCATAGGTTTAGTTTCAATTACATATAAAGTCTTAAAGTACCTAAGTATTATGTCATGTGGAAATTAACAGCACAAGTAATTCAGGATTCAAATTCTTGCTCACCATTTATCACCAGTGTAGACTCGGACAAGGTACTTAAGCTCACACCTTACCAGACCGGGCCATTGCAAAGACTAAATGAAATCATAAGAAGTCCAATCTAGTGCCAGGAATACAGGAAAGCACTCAGTAAGTGATAGCTGCTATTGTTATAGTTGGGATTTTCACAAGCTGCAGGAAACTTTCTTCCTAATATTTTTCTTACCATGCATAAGCAAGAAGAAAGTTAATTAAAATGGAACCTCCTACCAGGTGACAAATTAAGAGAGAAATGATCACTCACATGATACATTAAAAAAGTCTTATAGTGGAAAATTTCAAACATACAGAATGGTGTAACGAACTCCCATATACAATCACTTATCTTCAACAATTATCAAAACTCATGGCTGATCTATAATTCCACCTAAATTATTTTGAAGCATATTTGTGATATCTTATCAGCCCAGCCATAAAGAGTCTCACTGTGTTGCGTGATATCTATTTGAGGCATTGTACTGCCCTTGGAGACTGTCTCTGCTATCATTGTTATGCGACTATTTGTACTCTTGTGTGTGCTGCAGGGATGGGCACACCAGCCTGAGAATGACTAAGTTTTACTGCTCAAGTGAGTTTTCCTTCCAGGTTGTATCCCGAAGAGACAAGGTAGAGGAACCACTGAATTTAGAATTAGGAGACCTGATTTTGCATAAGGCATCACTCTTTACAAATTATGTACTTTTGACAAGTGACTTCTGAATTTCTTTGACCGTATTTGTAAAACTTTGGTGAGTATCGAATGAAGTAGTCCATGTGATAGCCTAGCAATTCTATATAGTTGGACTTGAATCGAACTTGAACTCAGCCTTCCTTCCCTGAGAGGCAGACTGATGTGGCTCCTCTGCAGCAAGACGCATTCAAGATGCTGTGGGTTGCATTCTGTAGATGTAGTCATGGCTCAGATAAGCACCTAGCACACAGAGCACTCTGTGTTTGTTGATTGAATCTCTCTCATCCCCTCTTACTCAGCCCTTAACTTCTGATTTATGAATGAGGGCAAGGAAGCCCACAGAAGATAGGGCCCTGGACAAATGTGCTTGAGTAACATGTCTTCTCTAATGCTCCTTTTCCTCCGTGAAAAAAGATGGGCTCCCCTTTCCTCTTGCAGTTTTGATGAGTCTTGGTCTCTTCTAACTCACTGTTGAACCCAAGTAGGAATTTTTGACTCAATTAAAAGAAAAAAAATTGATTTGATTTAGTAATTAAATTAAGCCCTCTCTTTAATCCACTGGGACTCCCATTATGTGAGGGCCTGCACTGTGACTTGTGGTCTCTGGCAGTTACTAGCTAGCTGTGTGACAAGATGCATGCCACATCAGGGACTCCATTCCCATCTCTCTAGGCCCTTCCAGCTCAGAGATAATCAAATGGCAAAGGGCAAAAGGCATACATAAGGGGGCTTCTTCACACAAATAATAAATGAAATCTGTTTGCTTTTTGACTCTTCAGATAGGGTAAAAAATTAACCCTTACCTTTACCTTTATTCCTTGCAATCCTACTTCTCTCTGAAGTGACCACTGTTTAGTTTGTTGTGGGCCCTTCAGCTCCTTTTTATGCATTTATGTTTTATTCATGGTTATGTGCAAATACATTTAAAAAAATAAGTAAATATAACTGCCAATTTACAAACTTGCTTTATTCACTTTATGTATTGAATGTATTTCCATATCAGCGTATACCTATATTTTTCACAGCCACATCACATTCTATATTATAAGTGTATTAACTTCACTAGTCTTCTGTTGAAGGATATTAATCTATTTCCATAAAAATATATTTCTAAGCATATTTAGACCTTGGACATATGGAATGATGGTTATAAATGTCAGTGGTTAAATGAAGCTGGTCCATCAAACTCTGGAAAGCATGGCAAGAGAATGGGTACAGGGACACTGAGGACCACGCCCTGGAAAGCTGGAATGAGAGGCTCTCAAGAAATTACTAAGAGGCTGTATCCAAAGAAAGCTATTTTTAGAGATAGCTTGTCTGGTTGGGTTCCCTCAGCTGCCATTGCAAGAAATTGAGCTGCGTAATCACCTCCTCCTCTTTCCACTGTCTCTGGCACTTCCAAATTTGTTTCTGTTCCCAGGGTCACTGGGGACCTAGTGAGAGGAATGGAACTTGAGCGAAGGAGAAGAGAGAAGCCAAGAAGAGGAATATTTGATCTCAGGCTCTGAAGGAGGGACTGTGCCTGTTCTACTCTACTCCATCTGGTTGTTCAGACCCATCTGGAGTGTTACGTTTCCCTGGCTGCAGTAACAGATTATGATAAAATGAAGTACCCAGAAATGAGCTAGCTACTTGGAAGACAGAAGTTCAGGACACCATATTGTAGGTGGAATAAATGTGGAAACTGGGCTTTCTAGCCTGCAGGAGATAAAATAAGAGGTACCTTCTTCAAGTGGAAGAAGGGTTAGGGTCATACTGAGTGGCTGCTATAGAAGGGAGAAGCAGTAGAGGGTCAGGGAAAAGTTGCAGGATGGCAGAGGAACTTAGTGGAACTGCCCAAATATGGAATGAGCTATGTCACAAGGCAGTGAACTTCCAGTCATGGGAACATCCAAGCAAGAAATGTGTTTGCCATCAGAGGATTCCTGCTTTGCAGAAAGGTTGATCTAAAATGCCCCTTCTAACTTTGAGAGTCTATGACTCTCTTTGACTGTAGGGCAAGAAGCAGAAGGGTGCAAAATCAGACTGAATGGGTGGGATAAGTTATGCATGAAGTAACTTGTAGGAAAGAGCTATATGCAATGCCAGTTTCTACCTGCTCTGAAAGTTAGAATAAAATGGAAATATTTCATTGTTTCCCCTGGATCTTGACAACCTTCCTCTTGTCTGTTCTTGGATTCAGCATGGCTTGACTCTATATTCATAAACTTTTCCACAGGAATAAATATATCATGTACACTTTAGATGACCAGGAAATCTGGCAACCAGAAAAGAACTACATGTCCCAAGAGGACGATTGTATAATTTTTTTCATTACAGTCTTTCTAAATTTGCATTCATTTTCTTGGCACAGTGCTGAATCGGAACTCAGCTTTAATTTTAGGAACACTTTATCTTTTGCAATCTCTTGACAATCCTCTGAGAGAGAGTTGACAGCACCACCATGTTGAATGCTTGTGCCTTTCTTTCCTGTGGATGTGGAAGAACCTCTTGCACTGAAGTCTTAGCTGAGTCTTGGTGAGGAAAACATGGCGAGTTTACCATCTTCTGGGCTTTTGCTGAGCGACTGGCTGCAAGGAGGCACTGTGTTTGTGTTCCCTCACCAAGTCCCCACAGCAACACTTTGGTGTGGTGGTATCATTAGTTCCATTTTGCACATGAGAGGGTAGAGACTTGCCTGAAGATTCACTGCTACTAAGTAGTGAAGCTGGCATTGGGTGTCTCTCTTTCCTATATCATGTTACAGGTTTCCCTCTGTTAATAATTCCTAGTCTTTTGGGTCTGAGAAGTGCTTTGTCTTTGTGTTTCATTGGAAGCTTGGCTAAATTGATCCATACAGGAGCTATGGAAGCTTTCTACCATTCCATTAAGAACATATGAGTGGAAAGAAATTAATGGACAGTCACATATGAATAGCATGACATTTGGATCCAGCATATATTTGCTCATTTCCCTTTTTGGTCATAGTTGTTTGCATCAAATCTGGTCCCTCCCCGCTCTTTTTATTTGTTTGCCCTTTGAAATTATGATATCTACCTGTACTCATTATTTGGTTACGTTTGGGAATAAACACTGGTAGTGGGCACAGCTGGGTGGGTACCTCTGCTTGGCTACCTTAAGCTTTCAGTTTCTAAATAAAACTAAATATCAGCATTGTTAAGGGCTTATCTTGCAGCTGTGCTTCTAGGCTCTTAAACAATATCTTCTTTTGTAAAGTTTATTTAATATTACTTTCTTCATCAAATATTTATTAAGTGCCTATTATATGCTAAGAATTGTGCTAGGCATTGGGAATATCTACATAAAGAACACACATTGTAGACATGCACACACACATTCATTCTCAGGCAGAGCCTTAGAAATCAGTGGCTTCCTGTACAAACTTCCTGTGCCATCTTCTTTCTGTTTTCTTAGAGGGTTTGCTTTGCTCATTTATTCAGCAAACATTGAGTACCTGTTGTAGCCCATGCACAGTGCTCGTTTTTAGAACATAGACCCAAATATTTCCACAGTGCTGTTCCTTTAAGAGCTTAGTTGGGAGTGGGCATGCCGATATTAATTACAACACAGTAATTTATGCTTTAGGTATACGCAGAGGCTAGGAAGAAGGTAAAATGAGTTTGGAAGAGCTTTCTGGAGGAGGTGATGCCTAAGCTGAGTCTTAGAGGGCAGTAGCTGTTAGCTTTTGGGAGAAGTGCATTTGAAGGAGAAAGGACTGTAGGAGCAAGGGAATGGGATGAAGAATGGCTTGTCGCATGCATGTATGTGGGAACCACTAACAGGTCAATGTTCCTGGAGAGAAACACACAATGCAGGAGGTGGTGAGGGATGAGGCTGGAAGCATTACATTCATTATCTAAAATAATTTTCATAACCTCCCTATGTGTTATTATCTCCATTTAATAGATGGGAAACAAGGCTGAGGGAGATTGATGATTTGTTCAAAGTCAGACAGTGAGTGAGTTGAGGTGGTTGGACCTGAATGCAGGCTTGCAGCGGCAACAGTGCCTTCAGTGGCAGGTTGGGAAGGCCTCATTGCTGGCTAAGGTGCTAATACCCTTGCTGAATCATCTCCCTTCCGCCTGCCTTGTGGTGTTTTCCAATTTATAGTTAAATTGGAACTAGCAGGTCTTGTGTTGAAGCCTTTTCAGAGTCTTGGTTCTAGTTTTTTCTCTCCTTGTCATTCAGAAAATCAGTAGTCCAGAAATCTTCAAAGAAAACCTTTATGTGCCCAATCATAAATAAAAAGGAAGAGGGAGAAGCTTCATCCTCCTTCTCAAAAGTTCCAGGTTCATTTAGGAGCCCAGGCATTACATTCATTATCTAAAATAATTTTCATAATCTCATGTGAATCATTTAGTTCAGAGAAACCCTTTGAGAACTGGAAAGGAAGCAATCAGTGTATGTTGGAAGAGTGTGGAGCACATGGGCCTTGACCTATCCCTTTAAAGATGATAGGATCAAGAAGATGGAAGGCATAACGTATGAGTAAAATTATTTTCTGCCATTCAGTGATAAATGAGATAATTTTGGCCCATTTTCCCCATTTCCCAAGATAATTTCTGGGTTGCAGTTGGCTCTGGGATTGGAGAGGCAGTAGTGATATTCATTGACTGATTCATTCATTCAAAATAAAATGTATTGAAAAATAATCAGTTAAGGATTCAAAGACAAGGAGGCAAAACTACAGAATGAAATAAAAAGGGTATTTACAGAACTAAAAAAAAAAGTAATACAAACATCATTAGAGAATAAGCTAATAAAGGTACAAAGTAAAAGTCACTGAAAACTAAATTACTAACAGAGAGGGAAGGCTTGATGAAAATTACAGTATATGCTGAGAAAAAAATTAAGAAATTAATCAGAGAAAAATTAGAGATTTAAAGGTCGTACAAGATGATCTCTCAGAAGGGTGACTGGGGTATCTGTGGGGACACATGCCACTTCTCACGTTCCACTGACCAAAACATAGTCGCATGGACCTACTTGGCTGCAAAGGAGGATGGAAAAACATCCCCAGCTGGGTTTGCCCTCAAAACTCAGGTTTTTCTATTACAGAAAGGGAAATGAGGAAATGCATATTGGGAGCTATTCATCTTGCCACAGGGTAAAATCATGTTGGCCTCTACTTGATCTGCAGCAGATGTAGCAGAAGAAAACCTTGAAGACACAGAGCAGAAATATTTAGAGTTCTGAGGAAAAGGCAGTGTGACTAAAGACTTTTACACTGAATTAAATCACTCTGCAAGGATAAGGAAGGTAGCCACTCTCATATGTACAAGAACTTAGAGAATATAGCATATATGAGCCTTTCTTGGGAAAACCTGCTTGATGAAAAAAACTAATCAAAAGCAAATTTAGGAAAGTGTGATTAAAGGTCATTTGGTGAGCCCTTCATTCATTCAAAAAGAAGTAAGCTAAGCAAGAGCGGGCAGTCCACCTAAAGAATAGAATGTGACAAAGTAAAGAAAAAATGTACTGGAAATGGAAAGCTCTGGGATGAAATGGGAGGACATGTATGTGTAACTTTCCTTCTCATACTGACTAAATAAGATGTTAAAATCATGGTTCCAACCTTTCAGTTAATTTTTTTTCTTGAATTTAAAAAGATCTTTAAGGAAATGACATCTTATGGTGGAGAGATGTGTTAAAAGTACAGCCTTTCCATTATTTTACTTTTCTGTAGAATTAAAATAAATTTTAAAAATGAAAAATAGTTGTTTTATAAAGTAATTTCATCCATTCTTCTTTCATGTATTCTCTCCGAACCTTCACAATTCTATCCATATACAAATGTAGAAACGTGAAGAATGACATTAATCTATTCTGTGTGTGTGTGTGTGTGTGTGTGTGTGTGTGTAGGGATCTTAGGTGACATTTAACTCTATAATTCTTTGTTGATTGATTAAAAAAAGTAATGAACTAGTCTTATTTGAATAAAACTACTAAGGCATTTCTAAGGGGCACTGTTAAATACTAATGCTCAGGCTGTGGAGGGCTGGTTGGAACAAGACATTGTCTTTTCATGGGGAAGTGTGCAAGTCTGTTATGTGAGCACCAATTCTAGGAATAGCAAAGCATTTTTTAACTCAGATGAACAATTGGGTGTTGGGACCCAGAGGACAATGGGGACAGTTTTCACAAAGGAGATAGAATTGAACAGGATGTTGAAGGATGGGAAGAGTTCTGACTGGTTGAGAAAGGAGAAAGGACATTTCGGCCTGAGGGGCAGCAGGAGCACAGGCCAGGAGGAGTGAAACTATGCAGCATGTCTGGGTAATGGAGAGTAATTCGTGTGGGGAGCCGCCCTGGAGAAGGAGCCGGATAAGGTTCTAGGCTGGCGAAGGAGCTGCCATTACACTCTGGTATCTGTTTACAGATAAAAGCTCTCTGTGCCCACAGTTCCCGGGAAGTTTCCCTGTGAACATAGCCCTTGGATGCAGCTGAAAACATATGACGCCAAGTGATAGATTCTATGCACATAAGTAAAAGTTTAATAAATATACTGTTCCCAGGAGACTGTTCCCAAGAGGTGGTTCTCAGGAGATGATTTGTTTGTTTGAAAACTTTGCTGTATCTTGGAAATGATAAATGTATAAGAAGCCTCTGTAAAATAAAGACGAGGTCAGCTCCTTAGAACTGAACCTCTCGACCCCATACTTTCTGTCTCTCTTTTCTTCTTCGCCGCTAGCTGTTGTGTCTTTCAGGACCCGAGTGTTGCCGGCAGGCTCCGGCACATTTGTTATTCTTGGAGAACAAACGATGAATGAAAAAATAGCTGCTGTTCATTAAGTGCCCACAGCTACCAGGTAGGATGCACAGATGTCCCTAGGCTGCCCACCGGCCTTCAGAATGAGTAGAATTAGCCCTACTGTACAGATGAGGAAACGGAAGTTGAGAGATTTATCTACTTAAAGTCACATAGTGGTGAGACCTCTGAACCCCCTGAGCTGCCTACACTCGGAAGCTCATGGTTCTGTGCTCTGATTTGCAGTGCATAGGAGACCTGAATGAGCTAACTTTGTGAACATAAAGTATAAAAATACATAAATGTAAGAACATGTTTATATAGGTACTTTAATAGGTAAAGATATTTTATATATTTCCATACATTGAGACCTATGAAATATAAGTATATCTCACATGTAAATTTTATAGGTAAATCTTTAGGTAAATGTAAAAACTTAAACTGTGGTTTAGACTCTGCTATCCAATAGCTGTGTGGCCTCAAGCTACTTAATCCTACCTCTAATTTCCTTACGCATAAAAGGGGATAATAATGGTGGGTCTGTCTAACCTCAGATTTGTTGTTATGTTCAAATTAGATCACAGAAGTGAAAAGATGATAAAGTATGAAAGAGCCACACAGAAGGGTTTGTTATTGCTGATACACTTCCTGCTCGTCTGTGACTTTACAGACATCTGTTAGAGTACCCACAGGTGTCTATAAAAACTCCCACAGTCATGCGCACGGTCCCTGCAGGTTGTGATAAACAACCTGGTCTCTGGGCAAGAAATTGTACTCTCCTGACTCAGATAACCAGCTGGGGGCTGTGGTAGGAGGTAGTGGGGAGGGAAGGAGGTAAGGCAGTCCTGCCTCCTGGGTTATTGGGAAAGTGTGGGTCAGAGAGGTGAGTCAGGATGGCTGTCAACAGCTCGGTGAGTTATACAGTACAGAGGAGGGTGTTCTAGACATGCCAGGATAATAACACAGGAAAGAATGTCAAAGCTGCCAGGTGAGCAGGCTCTTGCTTCATCTGTCTGGTAGAGGTTCGTAGTCTGGAAAAGGGACAGGAAGGACAAAGCTGTCAGAGGACTCCGGAGCAGTGTTTCTTCTCCAGGAGTGCTGATGAAGACAAGGTGGGGCCCTGGCCCCAAAGAAATTGGGCTCTGACACAACACATCAGGGTGGCCCTGTAGCCAGACCTCAGCACTGAGCTAGTGTGGCCCGAGGCAACTTAACACTTGCTCCAGGAAGGATCGGTATTCTTCCAGGGCCTGGGATAGGTTCTCACATGCTGCCGGGCGTCCAGAAGCGCTGTCATGTGTGTTGTGTGTAGGTGTAGTGGGGATGGTGGTTTTTGAGAGAACTAACTTCTTACTCCTGTGGTGGTTAGTTTCTTCCTCATCCCATTGGTCTCTCTGCTGTACCTAGACCAATATTTTAGCTCATCCTCAGTTCAAGATGAGTCCCTCAGATCCATGACACCCAAAGGAAAGAGAAGACTTTTATCTCTTACACATATTCACTGTGTTATACAACGTTAGCTGTATTATACAATGGCCTCCTGGATAGCAGGATGCTGGCTGGGTTCTCCGCACAGCCCTGGGTCCAGTGTAGTTCCTAGCCCTTAGGAAGCCTTGTGGAGTGAGCTCAGCTCCTCTAATGCATGCCGTCTGCCCATTGAGACCAGGATGTACTCAAACACCAGTGGGAATGTGCTGGTGCTCTCTAGGGAAGGTCAAGGTGTGAGAAGACAGTGAGGCTGCAGGAGCCCATGGTGGGAAGCTCTGGAGGGCCCTCCTGGCCCACCAGACTGTCTTTTTCTGGCCTAGAATGAGAGACAAGGAGTAAGATGAAAAAGGGAATGTTCTCTGGGCTGATCCATGGAGCTGAGCCCTGGTGTGGAGTCAGGTTTGGGACCTTGCTGTTGTTTTCCTTATCCTGTTGGGAACCAGCGTCATGGGAGTGTGTCCCAGGTGAGAGAGGGAGGAAGGTAGTGAGGGAGCTCTGACAAGAGCAGGCTGAATCAATCTCTCTCTCTCTCTCTCTCTCTCTCTCTCTCTCTCTCTCTCGATCTCTCTCACACCCACACAAACCCCAGAGGAGACTCCTTGATATTCAAGGATATACATTGTGATTTTAGTTATTCCAAATGACTTAAAAACTGTGTGATATACACAAATTGGGTGAACCATTTGGATAAAAAAAAAAATTATATTTGCTACAAGGCTGGGATATGTCACTTAGCTGGTGATAAAAGTAAACATAGCAGGTCATAGCAGGTTTTGTTTACTGAACTCTTACTATATTCAGGTGTGTTACATGCTTTACAGGTATTTCATTTAACCCCAGATAAATCCAGCTCTCTAGCTCTATACCAGCAGTTCCCAACCTTGTTGGTACCAGGGACTGGTGCTCCTATGAGAACCTAATACCTGATGATCTGAGGTAGAGTGGTGATGCTAGTGCTGGGTTGTGGCTGCAAATATAGATGAAGCTTGGCTTGCTCTCCTGCCGCTCACCTCCTGCTGTGTGGCCCGGTTCCTGTGTGGTACCAATATGTGGCCTGGGGATTGGAGACCCCTGCTCTACACCAGGCCCACTCCACATAGTTAAATGTGACTGTAGAAAATTATTCTATTATCCTGACGAGTCCCACACTAATTCATGACCATCACCCTTGAGTGGACTTCGGTATTGTCAGGTCATCTTGCTTTATTTCCTTGGTCCAGTGATTCTCAACTCTGGCTTCTTTTAGTATTATTTGGGGGGAGATGATAAAAAGTGCTGCTGCCTGCATTGTACCCAAAACTAGCTAAATCAAAGTCTTTGTGGGATGGACCGGGGCATCAGTTCCTTTTTTAAAGATCTGCAGTTCTTACAATGGGCAGTCTTGGTTGAGAACTACTGCCATTCTCTAATCTAGATGAGTGTTTCACATCTTTCTCTCTTCAAATCTTTAACACCTCTTTGCCCATCCTTACTTTTAGGTGAGAACCTTTTTTCCGATGTACCTGAGAAAATAACGACATAGAACTTTCAAACTTTTCTGCTACCAAATTTATGCCCATATATTCTACTTTCTGCCTGTTACTCTGGATGATGAATTTTTTCTACTATCTAAGACTAACTCCTTTACTTGTATTGTATCCTGTGTCCTTAATTAATTAAGGATCTGACTCCAGCAATTCTCCCTTCCTTTTTCAATAATCTACTGGATTATTCATCTCTTCCCATGCCCTCTCTGCCCTTCTTCCCCACTCCCCTCTTCCCTCCCTTTTTCTCTATCTATGGCTGTTGTTTCTCCCACTCGCACACACAATGCACAGGTACATCTTCCCCTGACCTCATCTACCCCGCCAGCTACTGTCTCATTTCTCTGCTCCTTGAGAGAGTCATCTGTGCTAGCTCCCTGCAGTTACTCTTCTCTCATTATTTCAACCCTGTCTAATCACATTTTGCCTCCATCACTCCACAAAAACTACACCTGTTAGGTTCACCAATGACCTCCATGTTGCCATATATGATGGTCAAATCTCAGTCCTAATCTTGATTAATCAGCAGCATTTTATGTAGTTGATTGTTCCATCCCCCTTGAAAAAATGTCTTCTCTTGGCTTCTGGAACATCACTCTCCTTGGCTCTTCTTTTCTTTCACTGGCTTCTCCTTCTCAGTATCTTTGTCGGCTCATCTTCACTTGTTTACTTTGGAGTGCCCCAAGGAGTAGTCCTTGGACTTGGCCCCTTCTCTGTTTCTCAATCCCTGGTGGAACCATTCACATGGTGACAATTCTCAATTGATAGTTCTATCCCAGAACTTTCCTCTGAATGCTGCACTCATATATTCAATCATCTACTCAACGCATTTCTGTAGGTGTCTAATAGACATCTCAATGATGACAAGTCTAAGACTGAACTGCTACTTTTAAAAATTATTTTCCTAAAACAGCCATTTCACCTCAGGAAGAGACAACTTTGTTTTTCCAGTTGCTAGGGCTTAAAACTCTAGAATCACTCTTGACTCTCATTCTCTCATGCTGCATACAGTCTGTAAGCAAACCAGATCAGCTGTACTTGCAAAGTAAACCGGGGAACTGACTACTTATTTGATCCAAGACAAATCAATCTGTACTTTTAATTTTGAGAATAGCTTTTAACTAGGCCTCCTTCTTGGGCATATGGTCTCTTCTCAAAACAGCAACTAGAGTGATCATTTTTAAAAAATGTAGTATTATGTCATTTTTCTGCTTAAAAACCAACAAATTCTTCCCATTTCACTTAGAGTCAAATTCTTAGAAGGGCCTGCAAGATTCTGCATGATCCAGCCCTCAGTTCTGCACAGACTTCATCTCCTTCTCTTTTCTGCCTCTTCATTGTATTTTACTTCACAGACCTTACTCCTTAAACATAAAGCACATTTTTACTCAGGACCTTTGCACTTGCTATTTCTTTCAGTTGGAATACCCTTCTTTTGTATATCTCATAGTTTACTTCTTGTCTTCTTTCAGGTTCTATTTAAGTGTTATCTTATTAGAAAGGCCATTCTAATCACCTCATATAAAATAATAATCTGGTGCTTACGTCACTCTTTCTCTTTTATCCAGCTTTGTTGTTCATGTGATATACATGGGCATCTTACTAACATACTCGCATCTCTTCTCGATAGGAAGCTTTTTGTTAGGGCAGGGACCTCATCTCTTTTGTTCATAATTATTTTCTAGTACCCAGAGCAATGCACAGCAATAATATGCATAATACAAAATTGTTGGCTGACTAAATCTTAACAACTCAAAATTAGATGGAATAACCCACAATTTATAGATGAGGAAACTGAGGCTCAAAGAAGTTAAGTAAATTTTCCAAAGTAACACAGCCTGCTAGCATAAAACTGAGACTCAAATCTCCTAAGTGATTATGCCATTATACCATCTCCCTGTTGAGCCTGGCCTTCCCCAGCACCCACCTCTTAAATTGCCTCATTTTCTCCACATCTCATTGTAAGCAAGCAGTTTCACAGAGTGACAAAATCCCTGTAAAAATTCTCCAAATGTGACAGGAGGTGTAGGAAGCACATAGGAAATTCACATACAATCTCTTATCTGCAATTTCCAAATCTAAAAATCTATGAAAACCAGGTTTTATTTTTAACTTCTCTGGTGGCAAAAGCTTATTTAGGACTGATGTGAGCTTATTTATAAATCTTTATTTAATCCACTTAGTTTAAATATTTTGCTTCAGAAATGTTAAGCCATGTAATTATGGAGTGCTACCCTGACCCTGTTGCAGATAGATGTAACATGTAATTTAGGTAACATATTACTTTTCTAAAAAATGAATTCTGAATTCCAATACTTATCAAACCCCAAAGATTCCTGATAAGTTGTTGCGAACCTGTATTAATACTTTCCTAAATGTCGAGCATTTGAAACCATGCCTGTAAAAAAAAAAAGAAAAAAAAAAAAAAGCTTTTTTTTTTTTTTCTTTCTCCTGGTAACGAAAATTTGTTTTAAGATCTTTCCGAGAACAAATTCAATTTTCAGACCTGATTAAGATCAGGCACAGCAGACTAAGCTGAGGCGGGAATATGTGAGATATTCTAAGACACAGGGAGTGAATCAAAGTCTTCATATAAGACAGTGAGATCACCCCTCTCCAACTTTTTTCTATGGGTTCCCACAGTATTTGCAAACTAGGGTTATACTCCCTGTTCCCTGGTTGTGAGATTAGAGAAGTCTCTATGCTGAATCTCTACTCTGTCTCTAAACTGAATAGCCCAAGAGAAAAGGACTATAGATATTGATATTCAGGTTCTTTAAATAAAATGGGCAGCTTACTATCAGACTCCCTCTGGTAAGATCCATCAGTCTAGCAGCCCTGTCCATACACATGGACCTTGTGTTCAGCTTTTAGTGTCACACTTGTAAATTAAAAAAGACCACTAAGGATCACCAGACACTTGACAAAGCTGGAAACATGAAAGACAGAAAACAAAAGAGCAACAACAGAAACCAACATAAGCAAAACAAAACAAACAAACAAACAAACAAACAAAAACCCTTCACAAGAAATAGAGACAATGTAGGGAACAGAAAAAAATTTAACAAAAACTATAATTACTAGTGTCATAGAGACAAAAGAAGATATCATGTTAATAAAATAAAGACTGTGCTATGAGAAAGGATGCAGAGAATCAGAAAGAACTCTTGGAAATTAAAAGTATGATAGAATAAATAAATGAATCAGTAGAAGATTTGGAATATAAAGTTGAAGAAATCTTGCTGAAAGTCAAACAAAAAAAAGTCAATGAAATGACAAATAAGGAAGGATCATTCTAAGAAGTTGAATAGTAGGACTTACAGAAAAAGGAAATAGAGATGACGGGGAGGAAGAATCATAAGAGAAGTAATAATACAAGAAAAATTCTGAGAACTGAATAACATAGGCTTCTAGTCTGAGAAACTTACTTGACTGCCCAGGGCCATGAATGAAAAAAGACACACATCAAAGCATATCATTGTGAAAAAACAGGAAAAGCTTATAGATGGTGGGGTGGGATAACTGATTACATATAAGAATAGAAATCTGATTACATGGTAACACCAGAAGAAGCTGGACCATGCCTTTAAAATTCTGAGAAAAAAGTATTTCCAACTGAGAATTTATATTGACAAATTATTCATCAAATGCAAGGGTTGAATAAGGCATTTTTAGATATGAGAAGTCTCAGCTATTGTACCTCTCCATACATTCTTTCTGAGGAAGCTAGTGTTGTTATGTTACCCCAACATTATGGAGTAAATTAAGACTATAGGAATGGATTCTCCTTTTAAATACAGAGAGCCACTAGCTCAGGTTGGAGTAGGAGGGAAGAATTTCCAGAATGGAGAGCTTCAAGAAATCCAAAGAAAAAGAAAAAGAAAAAAAAAAAAAGAAAAAAGGACTTATGGAAAGTTGAGCATTGAATTAGTGATGGGGACTGACATCTAAGGAATGTACAGGACAGGAATTCATCATAACGCACTGCATAGATAATCTGTGAACCATAATTTCTTTGATTATAAAAATGTAACTTCTAATGCTGACTTAATAAAAAATGGCATAACTGTATTAAGAGAATTTGGAAAGTAGAAGTGGTGTATGGGATGATGGTAAAAGAGAACTAAATCCTCATTTTCTGTAGTAGGAAGTCAATGAGTAACATTTAACATTGATAAAGAAGAGCCATATAAGCATGCTATTTATATATACTGAGGCAACTCTAGACATAGATAAGAGCTGTTGTATTTGGGTAACAGAAATTAGGGGCATGGAGGGGTGGGGCAGGGTCTAAAGTCATGTGCGTGTATTGCTTTGACTGAAAAAACGGCTTAGTGTTCCAGATAGCCAGATTGGCACCTAAAATAGGCACAATGAAAATTGAGTGATTGCTTGCTGTAGAGAAATGAACAGGAATACTCTACTTTGGGTTTTTTGCATATAACAGTGGCAGAAGAACTTCCCTTTTCTGGTTCTCTGAAAATCAATCATTACACACCATTTCTCTTTTTGTCAGAACCTGTGTATTCAGTGTTCATCTCACCTTTAATTTCACCTCCTTTATTGAAAGAGTTTAACCTAGCTTTATCCTTACACTGGAGGGAAGAAAGACCTCAGTGAGGCAGGCCAATTGTGGGATTCTGGCTTAGTCACTTATCCGTTTTGTGCCTGGGTTCTGTTTCCTCACCTGAAAATGAAGACAATTCTTTTTGCCTCAAAGAAATATGTGAGGAATAAAATGAATAATTTAGTACACAGGTACCTGGCACATCGTAATTACTAAAATAAATTTAAATTAAAAATATAAATTTAAATTAAAAAAATCTAAAAGAACACTATAGCTAACCCTTGGTCTATGACAGGGACCCCATAATGTTGGGTCTGGGCCCAACAGATGAACCATCCAGATGTGGGAAGAGCTCTGGGAGGGGAGATGAGGGCACAGATAATCCAGGAAGTTTTCTGTTTTTAGCAGAAGTTCTTATTGTTTTTGGGTGCAGTGTCTTCTGATCTGACTGCAGAGCTTAGCAGATTTGTAGGGACCCAGATCCTGGAATGTTTTATGCACAAGAATCATGGAAGCTCTTAGCTAATTTAGCTTCCATATCCAAACATAATCAGAACAATTGCTCACATTCCAGATAATGTGGATTAATGGATTCCGGGTTAACAGGGTTATCTTTTACTCCAAGGCTCCTGCGTGTCTTGTGTTCACTCATTTAAGACAGCAACCTGAGGCCAGAGTCCCATCCCTGTGATAAGCTAACTCATTCTCTGACTCAGAGCCCAGCCCTTTAGTAATGGCCCTGCTTAGAGGATACTTACGTCAGAGGACGCTGGGCCATGAAATTCTTAGGATGTGTGGTCTTGGCTCATTTTATGGACTTCTGTGAGTTCTGGGTTCCTTGGTTCTTGGTGGGCTCTCTAAATCCTAGTTCTTCTCTATGGTCGGTGCCTCACACATTGTACACCTGAAAGAAACACTTGCTGGGGTGTGAGGGAGTTAATGAGGTCAAGGCGGCCTCACATTCTTCTGCTTTCTACCTTAGAATCATCTTTAGATCCTTCTGGGTCTGATTGAGGGTGGAGGAAGGGGATTAGCAGAGGACTTGCCAGCAGTTGTAAAGTGGGTGGGACAGTGCAGGCAGGAGTGAGAGGAGAGAAAAAGCAGAGAACAAGCCCAAAGCACGAGGAAGGAGGTAAGTAAAACTTTGGCTGGTTAGGCCATGGAAAAATAGGAGTGAAACCAAATCTAGACGTCAAACCAGTAACCCCTGTGGGATAGGAGGGAGGTCAGGGAGCAGGACACATAGGTCACAGTAGTGTGATGCATTAAATAGGCACTGTATAAAAACTGTAAGGAAGCACATGAGTATTTAGGTGGCTCAGGGACAGAGGGATGCAAAAGGACCCTGTGATCAGCTGAATGTGTAACTCTGACATGGTGATGTGAGTTAGTATCAGCCACTTAATAGAAAAATCTATAGTCTGTACAGCTCTAATATTGTTTATTTCTCATGCTTCTCGTGATTACACCTGCAATCCATGACTATCCCATGTAGTTGCCTCATCTGTCAAAAGCCCAGGCCCAACCTTCAGAAGAAAATTTAAGAAAAGGGTTTGAGCAGCCGCAGTGGATGATCAAAGCCCTATACTGGGACATGGGCAAGTCCCTGTGTTCTCACACACACAACCCAGTTAGACTTCAGTGAGTCAGAGTTAGCTGGGACCCCCAGAGCTGGTCTAAACCAAGCTCTCTAGTGACTTTGAAGGGATTCAGGGGATACTTACAAAAATAAAAAGTAGGAAGTACAGACGAGCCTTGCAAACACTAAAAGGTCAACAAGCCTCTGGTCTCTCTAGGGCTGTATGGTTTCCTGTCAGCCTCACCCCAGACCTCTTTCCTGTGCTCCTTGTATGCCAGCTTCCGCTCCTTCTGCAGGACCCCCAGAGCCCCATCACCTGATCTTGTGCTTGGCATTTGCTTCTCATGGTATCCCCCGTTACCTTTCCCTCAAGCAATAGGGTCCACCACCAGCTCACTGTAGTCTTCTTCATAGTTGCAATTCTGAAAGCATCTGGTCCAGCGCCTTTATTTATGTGTGAGTTGCTTTTAAATCAAGATTTTACTGATCGTCCATCAGGTGCAGCCCAAGAGTGTGAGCTGGTGGGGAAGTGGCAGGTTGGGTAAGTCAAATGATTTACCTGTTTGGGTAACACTGGAGGTCTGAAAACCATTTCCAAAGGATTTTAAAAGCATTTTAAAACCCCACATTCCCTCATTAGTCTGTAGATTACTGTGGCTTGAGTATAGGGTTCATGGGGTAGAATGGCAAAGGGGGCTGGTCAGCTAGTAAAGAGCTTGAGACTTGGGTCCATAGGGTATTTACCTGGGTCACAGGGCCACAGAAAACCATTCAATCTGTTTAAGCAGATTACTTGATGAATTATCCATCTCTCACTGAAGGTTAGGCTTGGAGTAAAAGGAGGGGAAGGGGAGGCTGGCTAGAGAGAGAAGGAGTGTGGCAGGTGGGTCAGCAGCCCGAGTCCCCATACCCTGTCAGCACCTTGGTCCTGCTCCCTCAGGAAGGCTCCTTACTGGCAGACTTCCAGGTGGCCACCAGCTCAGTTGCATTTGCAGGTAGAGATCTCTTTCTGGCCTGGCTCACTCAGCCCACAGCAACTTTGGCTCCTAGTGTTTTGTTGGCATTAATTATACACAGCAGCAAAGTGCTCAAGCACTGCCAGCAACTTTTTATTTTTCCACATCACCTGATGCCATTGTTGTTTGCTCTGTTCTGTGCAGAATCTTTGTAAGAACTTGAAATTTTTATCGCTCAAAGGGCTCCCTTCGGCTTGTTTCATCTGACTTAGTTCCTAACAGCATCTGCACTTTCAAGGGATGATGTTTATTTGTCTCAGGGTCTCCTTCTCCTAGACATCATCCTTGTGTAGTACTACTTCTTTGTTCCTCAGTGGATTTCTCACTAGTTTTCCTCCTTATCCATTCTTATTCATTTACCCCACTCCCCAAGCTTGATCAGAGGAGATCATTTTATATCATGGATGTTATCTTAGACTCGGGCTGAGCTAAGTATGAGCATGAAATGTGAAAAACTAGACTCCTTGAAGGCCACACTTATTTCCACTGGAAGTGTTACACATGAGACATTTGGAAACTCTTTTGACCCAGAAATTTGACTTCTAAGACTGTGTTTAAGAAAATAACCATGGATTTCCCCCAGAGATTAAATTGTATAAAGCACTATTTGTAATTAGCGAAAAAAGTTGGAGATGACTTAAATGTTCAGCCTTTGGGGCGTGGGGTACAATTGATGGTACAGCCACATAAATTGCTTGGCTTTATTGCATCTGCGTAAAAAATTTGGATAATAAAATAAAATTAGGAAGGTTGTATTATCTATAGTTATCTTGGGTAGAGAAAAATGGGTAACCTTTTTCCTTTTGACTTAATTATGTTTTCTAAAATTTCTAGATTGGACATAAATTTCTTCGGCACTAGGAAAAACAACAATTACTTTAAACAAACGCTACCCACCCAGACAGCTATAATAATACATGGGTTAAAAATTTAGGCTCGGTTAAGAATGCTCCCAAAATAAATTAGAAATTGAATTCACATTTGTAACATTATAAACAATATACTATAGGTCAAAAGGAGACTGGTTGCAAGTTTGATGTATTTGTTGATTGTAAGCAGTTGTCCACAAGTCTTATATAGACACAAGATTTGGGGCCAGAACCGTAATCTCCTTACTCTTGCTTAAAAAAAAAATTTTTTTTTTAATGATAGCAAGTAAGTAGCACCAGAATTCAGTAACTGTAGTAGTTTTCTTTGCTTAATCTACATTTCATGCTGAAATTGCTGAGCTCCACAAGGGGTAGGTCTGGGTGAATAGATGGCAAATTTGAGCCCTGGGAAGGTGACTGGCTCCTTCAGGTGAGGCTGAAGTTCTAGAAGGGCTCTGAACCATGGCCAAGAGTAGGAGGAGTAAAGGTGCTTACTCTTTTGCATGTATTTGCATATGTGACTTTGCTTTTTTTTCTTTTTTCTTTTTATGCAGGGTAGAGCCAACTGTGCAGAGTTCTGCAGCCAGCAGCCCAGAGAGAAGCAGGGAAGTCATGGAGACCAGCTGAAGTGAATTGGCCTTCCTGAACCTGCCCCAGCCCTGGTGCCAGGTCTCTGTCCCTATACTGAGGTAAGGCTCTTTGAGTCCCAGCTTGTGGGATAGAGGGCAGAATGCCTTCTGCTGGGTACATATGTCTGTTTGTAAACTCCTTCCTCTAAGGCTCAGGAAAGAAGGAGCAGTTGTTCCTTGTTCAGTCAAACCATCTGCTTCCACCTGAGCTCATTGGGAGGCAAGGTCGTATGGTGGCCAAAGAGGCTTTAATTTTTAAAAGCAAATTTTTTTTTTTTTTTGGAATTGTAACAGGGAATTTTGTTATCTCAATTGCTGGTGAAATTTAAACTCCATATTTATTCTCTAGGTAAGAGTGTGCCTGATTTAGGCAAGTGCTTAACTTAGGTGCACCTGTTCTGTTCTGCAAGGAAAGTCAGGTTCTTAGGAAACTCTCCCTCCCTCCCTCTCTACCCTCCCTTTTTCCTTCCTTTCCTCCTCCCAACTCAAGGGAACACAGTGACAGAAATTATGTGGGGGAGGTTATTGACAAACATTCCACTGAGCTCACTAAAAAAAAAAATGACTTTAATTACCTTGATACATCTTGATTATAAAGGTAATATGTGCTCACAGAACACCGGGAAAACTGCCAATACGGAAGAAAACATGCTTGAAATCCTACCGCAGTTAACAGTCCTCCAGGTAGTTTTCATTAGGGTTACTCTTTAAGCCCCCACAGAGTGGAAATAAAGTGGCAAGGCAGAAAGAACACTCATTTAAGAGCCAGGAGTACTGGCTTTCAGTCTGGAGGCTCTCAAGGGCAGATTTTTAAATATTCAGGAATTTTGCAAACTGGAGGCTTGAAATTGACCATAGCAGGATGATTTACACCACGGACATTAGCAGGCGCTACAACCCAGGGCTGTTTCATTCTGGAGATTCAGATTACCAGCACATCCCTTGTTCCACCGACAGTCTGGGAGGCATGGGTAAGTCACTTCTGTACATCCCTCTGCTTCCCCTCCTGTGAACAGAAGGTTCTCAATAAGCATTTGTTGAATGACTGAATGACAGATTAGTGCTTATCATCCCGTCTGAGTTGTGAGGGTCCTGTAAGTCAGTGAAAATGAAATGTTTTGCTAACTGTGAGGCTCCTGCCTTTGGAGGAGCGGATTTAGTTGATTGGTAAACCTTTGGTTTGTTGATGGGAAGAAGTCGCTGGCATTTTCCCATTTGGCTCTTGCTCCTTGGGGGAGACTGTGAATTACTGACAGCCTTTCATAAGGGCAGATGAAAACTCTGCATTTACTGACCAACATCTGGGGCAAATTTCCGTTCTGGAAAAATCAAGAAGTCTGTCAGAGAAGTGTGAAAAGGAAGTCCTGGCACAGAAGTGTGAAAAGGAAGTCCTGGCACTGCTGGTTATGAGAACCAGGACTGAAATCAGAGCTTTTGACTCATAAGCAGTAATAGAGGGATTAGAGGGGGGAGGAGGAAGGACACTTCCTGCCAAAGTGAAATTTAAACAGTGGCTACTTTCTTCATGGCCTTGCTGTCTTCAGATTAGAGCTAATTAAATTGACATAATGGAACCCCGGCCTCTGCCCCTTTCTCTTTCTGATCTTTTGGTTCTTTCTGCTCACTTTCTTCTTGTATCCTGAAGGAGGGGATGAGAGAAGGCGAGATATCAGGTCAGCGCCAGTTTACTCTGTAGAATTGTAGTTCAGAAAATCATAAAAGGAAAGAACCATAGAAGCCATCCCATCTCACACCCTCATTTTAAGAAGAAAAATCATCTAGTTGGTGATTTTTGTGCCTGACGTGAAGGTAAAAGCTCCTGGGGATGCAAGAAACCAGGCTGGGGAAATGGGGATAGGACACTGCCCCAAGGCCATCCAGTCATTGAGTCCTTGCGTGGTGGATGGTTTCTGTCTGGGTGCCAGCTCTGGCCCTACCCCTCTCAGTCGCTTCCTGCCTCTCCTTCTACAGCAACAATGCACTTCATGAGGTGCCCCTCTGGTGAGCTTGGAATTAAGCCCCCTTTCTCATCAGGGGCTTGGTTTTCCAGGTCAGGTGTATGTATGAGGAAGGGAAGGGTATTGATTGAGCTCTTGATGGCTCCAGATTCTATACTTTGTACTCTGTCTGCATAATTTTATTTAATTCTGCAAGGACTTAACAAGGTAGGTATTTCTATCCACCTGTGGCAGAAGTAGAAATTGAGTCTTGCTGAAGTAAAGAGACTTGGCCAAGATTTCACAGCTCTTAAGCAATAGAAATGTAAACTAAGCCTGACTGTGACCTCCACAGCCTCTCAAAGTTAGTGAGTGCGTTTATACAGCAAGTATTCACCCACCTGGTGGGAGTTCCCAAATCCAGTTCCAACAAGCAGGGTATCTTCTCTCAGGCAACATCATTCCATCTCTAAAGCTGTGGAAACAGCTGTAGGTCAAAGTGCTTGGAGCTTTACAAAGGGCCACACTGTTCCATTCAGTCCCACGAGCTCTTCCCTATATGGTAAGACAGCATCAGAGCTGGGAACATCTGGAGATTTTTTTAGTGTATTTCCTTATTTATGTGATGTCTCAGGAGTGGCTCCAGGCCGGTTCGAAGCAGGGTCCTTCTCAGCCTGTCGGCTCTGAGTGCTCTCTTCAGAGGAACATACTGAGGTGGATCTGCTATTCCTCTGTGTTTGGACAAGAGATTATTGCTCTGGCAAGAGAGATTTAATTCAATTCCATAGATATTTACTGAAAGCCTACTATGTGCCCACCCAAATATCCTGGCCTATTTGGGAAGGAGGTTCCGGCTTAGCCTCGGTCATACAGGTGCGATGAGGGCGGTGTTCCTCACTTTAAGACTGTATACGACACACATCGTCCTGTGACTACTCATTTTCAGCTTTTCTTTCAAGAATTCTAAAGAGGGAATTTATATCTCAAATTGCCCTATGTGTCTCAGAGTTCTCAGACCTCTGAAAACAGAGTTTTAAGTACTCAACCTGCTAACTGGGAAACAAAGCAGCAAATGGTGGGTCAGGGTCTTTGGGAGATCCTTGGAGAGAGATAGGGCTGAGGGGAGGGAGCAGAAGAATCCATCTGGGTAGGCACTGCTAAGTTGGGTAGGTGTCTTTGCCTGTGGAGCTAGAGCTGATGGGGGTGGGTAGGGGGCTGAGTGTACGGTTTTCTTGACAATATTAAGAATCATTTTCATTTGTGGCACTTGATCAACTTCAGAAGGAGAAGAATCTTTCAGCAGGGTACTCAGAATGTGAATCAAGGCTGAAAGAATTCCTTGGAAAATTTGTTGGTTGGCCTCCATATCTTACCTCTGAGGAAACCGAGGCCCAGAAAAGGGAAGGGCCATGTCTACGACACAGGTGAAACTGGAATCTGTTCTCCTGAATGTCTGGTCAGGGTCCTTTCCACCAAGCCATTCTGGCTGCAAAGAGAAGAATGTTCTGGGTAAGCCAATACAACCTTGCTTTAGCTTGTCTGGCCCAGAAAGTATGAGGGGTTGGGTTAGGCTATTGGAGGAATATGTGGCAGTGGCAACCCGGAAAGGGGACGATGTCCGCTCAATGATACCGAATCTCTCTGGCTTCCCAGTGATGCCAGCCCTATCGCCCTCCTTTCAAATCCTTCCTGAAGGACTTGCTTAGGCCAGGCGGCTCTCACCTAAGGCTTCATGCTGGTAATTTGGAAGGGATCACAGTGCCCCAGCCTTGAAGACAGTTGACCTGGGTTTGAGCCTGGCTTGACCATGGCTGGATAACTAGCTGGCCTTTCCGATCCAGTTTTCTCATCTGTCAAATATGCTGAATAATACCTTTGTAAAGACTGATAATAGGTGCCCATTAATGGTACTTATTATTTTTTTCATATGGCTCTATTGAGGTATAATTGACAAACAAAAACCTGCACATGTTTAAATTGCACAGCTTGATGTGTTTTGACATTTGTATACACTCACGAAATTCTCCCCTAATCAAATTAATGAACATAACTATTACCCTCCAAAGTTTTCTCCATCACATTATCCCTTCTCCTGCACCTCTATATCCTGCCTCCCATGCCCAGGCTATCACTGCTCTGTTTTCTGTCATTACAGGTTACTTTGCATTTTCTAAAACTTTCTGTAAACAGCATAATACAGCATGTACTTTTCTTATAGTCAGTATAATTATATTGATATTCATCCATGTTGTGTGTATCAATAGTTCATTCTTTTATTGCTGCATAGTATTCTATGGAATTACCACAATTTGTTTATCCATTCACCTGTTGACAGACATAGTGGGGTGGGTGGGTTGTTTCTATTTTTCAGCTATTAAAATAAAGCCACTGTAAGCATTTGTGAAATTTTTTTTTGTGTGTGGAGACACATACATTCTTCTCTCTTGGGTAAATACCTAGGAGTAGAATGGCTGGTCACATAGTAGGGTATGTTTAACTTTTTAAGAAGCTGCCACAAAGTTTTCTAAAGATGTTGAACCATTTTGCACTCCTACCGGCAGTGCATGAGCATTCTAGGTGTTCCACTTTCTTATCAACACTTGGTATAATCAGCCTTTATAATTTTAGGTATTCTAATAGGCGTGTGGTGCTATCTTGTGGTTTTATTTGTATTTCTCTTGTGATGAATGATATTAGTCATCTTTTCATATACTTATTTGCCATCTGCATCTTTCCTTTGGTCTGTTCAGATCTTTTGCCCATTAAAAAAAAATTGGGTTGTTTTCTTATGATTGAGTTATAAGAGCTCTTTATGTAATCTATAGGCTAACTTTTTTTGTTGGAGATGTTTGTAAATATATTTCCCAATTCTGTGGCTTGCACATGGTGGGAGACAGTACCAAGGCAACTGATAATTATAATTCATTTGAATAACTGCTGTGCACAGGAAATATGAAGGAAGGTCAGTAGTTTTTAAATTATTTTATTTATTTTATTATTTTTGTAAGTTAAAGATCTTAGCCAATTGGTTAACTTCGATTGATTTAAATAATTTTCAAAACACTTCACTAGGTGTACAATATTGATTTAAAATAAAATAGTTTAAAAACTTAATAAAGTAACATGCAAGTGTTCACTCTGGTTGCTCTTATTTGCCAATCCCTTGCTTAGACGTGCTTGTGTGCAGGTGTTTTTTTTTTTTGTGTGTGTGGAGTTTTTGATATTTAGCTGATTGTTGTTTCAAGGGCAATGGGAAGTCAGGGAAGCTTCCTGGGGGAGAAGGTATGTACATTGGGTCTTAAAGGAAATTAAAAGTTAGCTAGGCGGGGGAAGAATAGTCACGTTAGAAGTCTGTATGTGCCAAGGCATGGAGATATAGAATGTCAGGTGTATGCAAAATTGCAAGTAATTTGATTGGAGCACTGGGATTTGTAGAACGATGTGAACTAAAAATCCCAGCTGCTCTACTTACTGGCTGTGCACCTCTTTTTTTTTTATAACACTTTTTATTTTGAAACACTTATAAATTCACAGAAAGTTGCAAAGATATTACAGAGGTGTCCAGTGCATCCTTTATTTAGTTTCTTCCAATGATTTCATCTTACATAATTATAGTACAATATCCAAGGTGTGTATAGTTCTATGTAATTTTCTTGAATGCATAGCTTGGTGGAGCTACTGCCATCAGATACATAACTGTTCAATCACCACAAACGTCTCCCTCATGCTACCCTTCATTGTCGCATTCTCCCGGCCCTCTCCCCTGTTTTTCATCTCTATAATTTTGTCATTTTTAGCATGTTCTTTAAGTAGAATCATACAATGTTAGACCTTCTGAGACCAGCTTCTCTTTACTCATATACTTCAGTTCCATCCAGATAGCTGAGAGTATCAATAGTTTGCTTTTTTTATTCCTAAGAGGAGGTATTCCATGTGTGGATGGACCACAGTTTCACTACTGACTTATTGAAAGATGTTTTGGATGTTCTCAATTTTTGACTGTTACAAATAAAACTGCTACGAACAATTGTATACTGGTTTTTGTGTAAACATAAAATTTTGTTTTTCTGGGATAAAAACAGGAATACAAGTGCAGAGCTGTATGGTAAGTACATTTTTAATTTTTAAAGAAATGGTGAAACTCATTTCTAGAGTGGCTGTACCATGAACAGTCCCACCAGCAATGTAGGAGAGATTCACTTTCTCCACCTCCTTGCCAGCATTTGATGTTGTCATATTTTTATTTTAGTTCTAGTAGGTGGGCTGTGGTTATCTTATTATGGTCTTAATTTGCATTTCTGTAATAGCTAGTTGTGTGACTCTTACTGCCTCTCAAATCTGATTGTGTGAATCTAGATCTCTGCCTGTACTTTTTAAATGTGAAAGGGTAGAGGACTTGGTGCTGACGGCCTCTTCCCACCACTTCTGAAGCTGCCACAGACCAGGTTAGCCATTTACAGGAGCTCCTTACTTCTTCATTGTCCTGAGTGGCTCCAGGACACTGATATTGTATAGAGCTGCATATTTTCCCACAGAGCGTTTGTTTTTTTGTTTTCGTTTTTTTTTTTTTTCCATAGATGAGCAAACAACCTGTAAGTGCTAATATTTTACTGTGCTGTGGTAATTTCTGTCTCCATCCTGACCCTCCCTGGTGCCCGTTGCCAGCATCTCTACTTGGCAGCTGGGATAAAGAAACTTTTGGAGTTGACTCAAGATTATTGTTCAAAGGTCTGAAGTGTCAAGGAAAGCTGCCATGGCTTCAGGCCCTTTCTACTCTCTGCATCTTCTATTAATTCTGCTTATATATGGACAGCCAGCTCTAATGCACTGGAAAAACTAATAGTATAATAGTCATATACCAGGTACAAAGTATTTTTTTATTAACTGATTTGGTCCCCAAAATAATACTGAGTTAAGTAGTAATAATATCTCCATTGTATAAAGGAGGGACCTGAAGCACAGAGAGGTGTCACAGCTCATAAATTGGGATTTGAACCCAGACTGTCGGATAGTTGTTATGCTATACTAACTCTGTTAGGGCCAATGGAACAGTGTGGCATGCAGCTTACTGTGTGAACCTAAAGGGGCTCAGGCTCTTTCCTTTGGAGCATGTGGGAGGCGGGAGAGGGCTTGCCATGGGCACTCTCTGGGCCTTAGCATGTTGTGATGTTGAGATGGGAATCAGGGTAAGTGGGAGTGCTTTCCCAGGGAAATGAGGTGCTCTTTTGAGGCCTGCACTGGGCGTGGGTTATCCAGGTATGAGTGAAACTCAGGCTCTGAAGACACAGTTCTATTCCTTGAGCCTGCAGTACACTCAGGACTGGCTTACACACTGTGGGAAGAGATTGGAGGAGGAGGATGTGGAAGCCTAGACCTTGGGGCACAGCACATGACTATACTGGCCCCCAGACTCTCAACACCTACCTATGCAGTAGCAGTTGTAAACTTCACCTTGCACTGATCCCATGGGGACTGAGACTAAGCTCAGAGCCACACCTCACAGGGCCAAATCATCTTTTTTTATTGTTTGTTTTTGAGTGTGCTTATTACACAGCAGAATATAGTATGCCATCATGGTGTTTTTGATTATTATACAGATTTTTTTAAAATGACTTTATTTAGGTTCAATTACTATTCCACGACATTAGCATACTTTAAGTGTAAATTCAGTGATTTTTACTGAGCTGTGCAGCCATCACCACAATTCAGTTTTAGAATATTTTTATCATTGGTTGGGTCATTCTTTCATGGAAAAGGCAAGAAAATTATTATCTTAAAAAAAATAATTTCATAATTTTTTAGTTTTGGAATTAGTTTTGTACTCCAAGCAGGAGGATCTCATTAATTAATTCAGTTAGGATTTAATGAGAGCCTGCTGGAGCTCACACCTGGGCTAGGTGCAAAAGGGAATAAAGAGAAAAACAAGTGGAGATGCTGCTTCCCTGTGGCTGACAAACTTCCTACTGATGGTACTGTTCAATGTAACCTGCATGTCTGGGTCTCCTGGCAGCTGCCACACAGGTATTTGTTTTCTGCCCTGTGGTCCAGGCAAGGGCCTTGCTTTTGCAATACAGGTATAACTTATTTTATTGTGCTTCACAGATGTTGTGTGTGTGTGTTCTTTTTTTTTTTCCCACAAATTGAAGGCAAAACCCTCACTTGATTTATTTCAGTAATCAGGAATTCAGCCTGCAACATTTCTGAGGTATATTTGTAATAGTATTGAAATGTAATTATTGGCTGAGAAAAAAAGAAAATGTTCTCTCCGACATCTGCAAACAGCTCTAGGCTTTGGCAAGCCTGGATGCAGGTCTGGGAAGAGAAGAAAGTAGGTGTGCTATTTACAGTGCAACGGTTTGACAGGTGAAATTGGAGTGAGGGGTGGGAATGTGTTGAAGGAAGAAAAGAGTATGAGCCAAATTGGGGCAACAGGTTAGGGCAAATATTAAGGGTAGTGGTGCATTAGGTGCCTTACAGTTTAGGTACACATTTGCCTATGGTAGGGTGTTGGTTGGAGGCTTGGGAGTGGGGAGGGTGAGCAGTCTTGTACGCTCACTGAGGAATTTAAACTTAATGGAGCAAACATGGAAGACACCATTTTAAGTCTCTGAGGAAGGACGTGATTATTCAGAGCTGGACTTGGGAGAGTCATCCTGTGTGAGGAGGTAGAGAGAAGCAGGCATGGGACAGACGGCCATTGTAGGGATGCTGATATTAGGCAATGTGATCCTGACCTGGGAAGGGGCGGGGGAGCAAGGAAAGAAGATATGGTGGGAGAGAAGATTCTGCCAGGCAAGGGGAGAAAATCTTCTCTCTGTCCTGAGGTTTATCTGCTTTGCCCAGCTGCCTGTTGCACTTTGACCAACCTCTCAAACTCAGCCTGTCCAAAACCAGACTCAGCTCCACCCCACAACACCATACTTTCCCGTTGCCTGGCGTGCTTTTTTCTCCTTTCCGTTTCTCTCCTTGTCCTACTTCCTTTTGCCAGGAGGAAGGAGAGAAGCCAGAAAGAACACTACCTGCGCAACGCAGTGGTGAGAAATTTCGAGAGAGGGCGGTTGACAGTGCCAAATGCCAAAGAGGTGAGTGAGGACGGGCAGTGAAGAAGATATGGGGACTCTGGGCTGGTAATGGCATTGAGTCCAGTTGCCTCAGGTGCAAAATTTAAGGAAGCCTTCACACTCAGGTGCCAGCCCTGTACGTGTACAACCCTGAGGGGGAGGGCCTCCTTACTTCTCATCCTAGGTGACTTTCTTACCTTATTCTAGTTCTGGACTAGATTCTTGGAGAGAACTGGTAATTGGGAGGATGCTGGTGACCTTGGAGAAGGCATTACATTGCAAAGGCCTAAAGACTGAGTGTGGAACTGTTCCTTCAGTAGAAAGCCTTCCTAGGGAAGCTTCCCAAAGCTGCATGGGGACACACTTGTCTCCCTTTTCCCCACCCCAAGGCAACCCCTCAGGGTCTCCACCATCTATCTAACATTCTTGGAGCACAGTTTGAAGACCACTGATCAAATCCAAACCCCCAACTTACCACAGAGAATTCTGAGACCTAGAGAAGTATGTGACTTGTCCAGGGTCACTCAGGGAGCTGTGACCTTAGAGGTGGTCCTTTGCTTTCCTTTGATTTATTATCCTTAATGTATTTTATACACACACACACACACGTTTATATATATATATGTGTGTGTGTATGTGTGTATATATATAATTTTTGTCTCCTCCTATAAGAATTGGAAACAGAGTTTAAAACTCAAGTTCTGATCTGTGTTTGAAGACTGAGGTCTAATTCTGAGAAGTCCATTTACTGAGTGCCTGCTACATACTAAGCATTATTTTGTTTCTTATAAGAATCTTTAAAAAAAAAAAATACTCATTATTATCCCATTTTCCTGATGAGGAGACTGAGGCTCAGAAAGAATAGAAGGCTCATTTATATTTACATAGTTACTAACTGGTGCTATTCTATCTGAAGCCTGGGTTATTCGTCCACACACATTTACGTCTCATATTGACTGAGTGCCATGATGCCAGGCACTGTCTTTTGTGCTGATATAGTATAAGCAAAGGAGATGAAAAATCTTGCTGAGATCTATCCCACTTGTCCCCCTGTTTGCGAGGGGAGATAGGCTTACTCTTCGTAAGGTCTGTCACAGGTGTCTCTGGGCTGCCTGTGGTGGCTGCTTTGTTTTTGGTTGTTGCTGAGATGAAATCCATGGCCCAATACACTCTCCAGCCACCAAGTCACATGCATTCGTTTCTCTCTGCCCCGTCTCTGAACCATCTTACTGAGGTAGGCAATATAGGCAGTTTATGATGCCAGGAGCACGGTCCCTCCCCATTTCCCCCAGAAGGAGGTCTGATTCAATTGTGTGATTTAGCCTTGATAAAAGCAAATTATTCTGGCCTTCTCTGCCCTAAGCCCAGTGAGAATTTGGACCCAATGTTTTCACTTGTCACTTTAGACTGTTTGCCAGAGTTTGTGGAAAAAGACCTGTATTATTAATGTCCTTGCTGGAACAGCTGCGCCCTGCCAGTTTGTCATGTGAGCCCTCTGGAAAGCCCCCAGCTCACGTGGGAAATGTGATCCTATGCGACAGAAACTGCAAACAGCCCAGGGGGACAGAAGGCAACTTGGAAGGGACAGATTAGGGTCTCACCTAGGAATTTACAATAGCACAGTGAGCATCCTGGAGTGGGTGCTGATTCCATTTTGGTGCTTCAGGGAGACAGGACATTTTCAAAGAGGTTTTTAGTCTGATGGTGCCCTCTCACTTAATATATAATGAGGATATTAATAATCATTTTAGTAATATTTAGAGATTTATTACTCCTTATACTGGATGCTATGCTGGCCACTTGAAAAAACTTACAGGCATACCTCGGAGATAGTGTGGGTTTGGTTCCAGACCACTGCAATAAAGCAAGTATCTAAGAAAGCGAGCATTGCCATAAAGTGCGTTAATATAAAGTATGCCTGTAGTTCATTCCTTAGAACTGAGGTGGGTTTGTTATCTTGATTTAATGGGCGAGAAAATAGCATCTGAGAGATCAAGTGAATTACCCAAGGTTATGCAGATAGTAAAGGGTGGAGGTGAGATTTGAACCCAGATCTATCCCATGCTCTTTTCAGGACACTGTAAGCCACCAGACACAAAATAATATTTCCCTGGCTCACCTTCAGGTTATTCCTGCAGCTGGTCCCAACTCCTCTTTCACCTTCATCTCTTCCCATCACTCTAAACCTCTTCTGGAGCCTGGTATTTTAGGGAGAGTTAGACTAGAGTTCAAACTCAGCCAGGCCAGAGGTTGATGCGGTAGATGGTGGTGCTACAGGCCGGACCAGGGGTGAGGAAAGATGGTCTCTGTCAGTTCCTCTATCAACTGAAGTGGATCTTCTTCACCTCTTCATGCTGCATCAAAGCCTTTTAGTGCCAGAAGCTCAATATTGAGTTTAGAGAAAATAATAATGTCACTGGTTTGCTTAGAAGAGCGTCACCAGTCCCAGTTTTTTGCAGGATAAACTGAGACTAGGAACACTTATGTCTGGAGCAGATAGTTCTATCGAATCTCATTTCCCACCACTACAACTCTCATCCCTTCCCCCCTCATAGCTTCTCACTTTTGTGTGAGTACAATGAGCCCATGTTCATAACTTAGCCTTTGAACTCTTGTTCTTTCTGTTGGGCTTGCCTCTGCCCGGAAAACTCATGTTCATTATTCAAAACCTGGGTTGAAAAGTACTCTTTCTGACTTCCTTTAGCAAATCTGCTGCCACAGGGCCCTTAGTTCTTAATGGCTTACACCGTTTTCCACCATTAATTTATGGGTCTTTCTTTCCCTCTAAGGCCTCAGGAGCAGGGCTTAGACCCAGTTTATTTCTGTAACATCTGTACAGGGTGGGGCCTGTGTGTGAACAAATGAATGAGCACTTATTAATAGAATAAACTATGTACTGAAGTATGAATCACACGAGTGGCCCCACTTTTACTGAAATGCAATGTTGCAAGACCTCAGAGAAAGAAATAAAAGGCTAGGGTTGTGGTGCTGTTGGTTGATCTGATTAAAAGATGAGACAAGCACCATGTTGACAGAATTATTGCAAATGAGCCACACAGCAGAGAGAGAGAGAGAGAGAGAGAGACAGAGACCGAGACCCCGAGAGACACCAAGAGACACATCGAGAGAGAGACACAGGGAGACCCAGAGAAATGAAGTAAAAATGCAAGACGTTGAAGTTAATTCGTGAAGCATGGTTTGCCCTGTTCTCCAAGCTGACCTTTCAAACTCTGGTTCCTGCCCTGCCTCCCAGGAGAGGAACTTCTTATGGCAGGGCTGGGTACAGACCTGGAGAAAGAGCAGGGACTGTGGATGGTTCCAAAATGAAAGGAAGGGGGTTGGCATGCATACAGAAGCAGGACAAGTCCAAGGCAAGCTTACTTTCCTTACTGTGGTGCTGGGGGCATCTTGCTGGCTACAGCTCCTGCCTTATGGCTGCTGCTGAGGATGCAATATGAGCTGGGTCCAAGCATAAATTTGGAGCCAGAACCTGGATATGTAGGTCATTTTGTGCCACTGGGCCTCTGCCCACTTGATTCTGCCTTCCCCCTGCTGCTGGGTATTGGCACTTAAGCTTTGGAGATGGTCAGATCTAAATTTAAATCCTGGTCTCAGGTACTTTAATTGCTAATTGTATAACATTGTGCAAAAATAATAAGGATGCTATTTTTCTAGGGTCATTAAGATCAGTGGTGATGAATACTACTGACAGGCCTTGTGGTATGTGGCTTATGGCATCTTATTCATTCCTCTGAATGCCCTGTAGGTGGACGCTGTTACCTTTTGAACTCAAATATGTTACTGAGGTTCAGAGAGGTTAAGTATGTTACCCAAGGTCACACAGTGGGTAAACAATGGAATCAGGTAGTGGACCCAGGTATGCCACATCTGATCCACTATACTACTCTGTTTCAATTTGATCTGAGCTATAATTGAGGCTTAAGTAAAATTTATTGTGCGCTCAGGTGTAAAATAATGAGAAAAGACAAATGGAGACAGATTTAAGAAATATTTTGAGTAGAAATATTAGAACTTTGTTTCCTATTTAGTATGAGTCAATACCTTTTAAGAACTTATTCTAGGTTCATTGAAGTACCAGGATGAACAAGTGATCCAGGAGCACTGAGAGTGAGGGATGAGGTGAATATGAGTTATAAAAGAAGGAAAAGTTGAAGATGCCAAGCCTAGGAAGACAGTAAGAGATGAGAGGGTGAAGGAGAGGATTATAATTGCTAACATATATTGAGTGCTTCTTACTATGTGAAAGGTAATTAACTTGAATTGCTCAGCTCATTTTTCCCCCCATTATAACTCTAAGAGGTAGATACTATTGTTTTCTCCCTTTTGCCAGTGAGGAAACATGCTCAGAACAGTTGAGTACCACAGTGAGAAGTGGTAGAGTCAGATTTAAATGCAGGAGCTTTTTTCAGCAGAGTAAACACTGGTGCAGCCAGTGGAGAACAACTCAGCCAACCCTTCTAAAACCTCTAAAAGTCCCTCAGTGCTCACAACACCAACATCTACACCTCCAGCTGAGACCTTTCTCATGACCTCCATATTTTCCTATCAGGCTGCCTCTTTAACACTCCATCTGACAGTCTAATCTCAAACTCAGAATACCCAGAACTGAACTCCTGTCCTGCTCTTCCTTATCTTCCTCTTCTCTGTTAAAAGTAGCACCATCCTTCAAGTTGTTTGGGCCCTAAACCTTGGAACCATCCTTGACTCTTTCTCTCACACCCACAATTAGTCCATTTGGGCTTGATTTTTGAAGTACATCTAAAATACATCCACTTCGCACCACCTCCACTGCATCTACCTGGTCCAGGCCACAAGCATCTCTCACCAGGTTAACTCCAGTGACCTTCTGATGGTCTGCCTGCTTCTACCCTTGTCCTGTATTCCTATAGGACAGCCTGAGCAATCCTGGCAACATTAGATCAGATTAGGCTGTTCCTCTGCTCAAACCCTTGCAGTGGCTCCCATTTTTACTCAGAGTAAAAGCCAAAGTCTTTGTGACCAATAAGGCACTACCCGATCTCCATCTCCTGCCCCATCATCTCTGTTCCTCTCTGACCCCCTCTTCTTGTACCTTCCTGCCTGCTCCTTCCCTTCTAGCAAGTACTCGCCAATGTATTCCTGCTTCTGGCCTTTGTACAAGCTCTTACCCCTGTCTCAAGTGCTCTTCCTGAAATATTTCAGGGCGCATTCCTTCACCACCTTTCATTCTTTGCTCATTTGTTCACTTCTCAATGAGGCCTATTCTGACTGCCATTTTAAAAATGGAAACCTGCCTCAAGTCAGTCCTTTTGATTCTCTTCTTCCCACTTAGCTGCTCTGTTTTGTTTCCCATAGTACTTAGCATCTTCTAAGATACTAAATAGTTTACTTATGACATATCTAGTTTTATGCTTTTTGTGTCTCCTTCTGTTAGAATATAAAGCTCTAAGGGCAGTGGTCTTCCTCTGGTTTATTCACTGTTGTATCCTTAGCACTAAGATTTATACTGAGCACATAGTGGTTAACAATTTTTTTTTTAAAGTTGAGTAAATGTAAGGTTCCTGTACAGGTGGCTCGTTAAAAATTTTAGAAAAATGTGGTCTGGAGTCTGGGGGATGCCAAAAGGGACTAGCCACGTGGTTGTAGGACTTATCTGTGTGTAAGGGGGTCCAGAGTGAACAGAGCCCCTGATGAGGCTGGACCCCAGGAGTGTGGGCATTTCAGGGCTGGCAGGAAGCTGATCTCCAGAGGAGGCTGAGATGGGGAGGAAGGAGGGGAACTAGAGATACTTGTCAGGCATTAGAGGGAGGGAGTTTGAAGAACAGAGAGGCCTCATTAAAGAGTCTTTAGATTTTGCAGTTAGAAATGCAATTTCAGGGCAGTGATATGGGCTGACTTCAGTTGTTTAAGAAACAAGTGGAAAGTGGGGGAAGTGTTAAAAAACTTAAGAGATCCTGCTATGAGAACGGAGAGATTAGATAGTTGAGGAAGTGACGTGTTAGAGGGTTTTTTTTAGCTGTAAAAAATCTTTTTTTGGGTGTGGGTGGGAGAGCTGGGGTGGGTAAGTGACAGAGCAAACTGATAACATCTAGAATGGTAAATGGAACAGTGTAAATTAGATCTGGTCCTTGCCAAAAGGCTGCTGCTCTGTCCAAGCCCCTAGCATGGCCCCTGGCACATAATGGGCCCATAGTACGTGTTTATCTAATGCAATATAAAATTCTGTAGAATTTAGTTACAGGTCACTGTATCAACAACAATGAAAAAGCAAAATGTCTGATGTAGGGAGATTGCTTTTTGACCCACTGACTATTGGCTCGTGTTTCTTCCCTCAGCAACACACTCTTAGCATTTTGAGCAGCTGTATGTCGCTGTATTTTGGTTTCCTCATTACTGCACAGTGGTTATGTGTTTACACAGTAAATCTTCAGGTGATTCACTCAGGTGACTAGAATAACATTTTACCTAAGAGTTCTGTATGGATATAAGAGTTTTGGTGACATCTTAGTCTGTTTTGGCTGTGATAACAAAATACCAGACTGGGTAGCTTAAAAAACAACAGAAATTTATTTCTTATAATTCTGGAGACTGGAAAGTCTGAGGTTAAGGCACCAGCATGATGACATTCTGGTGAGGGCCCACTTCCTCGTCCATAGCTGGTATCTTCTTGCCGTGTCCTCACACAGTAAAAGGGGCATTGGACTCTGTGGGGTCTCTTTTATAAGAACACTATCCCACTAATGAGGGCTTCACCCTCATGACCTAATCACCTCTCAAAGACATTACCTGCTAATAACTTTACCTCTGGGGGTTAGTATTTCAACATATTAATTTTTGGGGGGATATAAACATTCAGACCATAGCACATGGTAAGTCCAGGGAAACAAAAGAATTGGCCAAGGCTGATAGAGAGACCACTGTCCCCTGGTCGGAGCCTGGTGTTGAACCAGCTCTATCTCACACCAAGGTATGCCACCTCCTTAGGAGTTGGATTTAAATGATCTAAGTTTGTTTACTTTGGATTTAAGAAATAGAATAGTGTCAGGAGAAGAGGAAATAAAAAGAAACTATAACTTGCAAAATGTATCAAAACCAAAGTCTTTCTTCTTTTTTCTTTTTTTTTTTTAAATGATATGCAAAGAATACAGGCTCAGCTCCCCGATGGTGGCAAATGACATAAAGTTCACAGATGTCCTGGGAGAAAGCAGAACAATTTGACTTTTATTTTATTCTTAACTGAAAAAGATATAAATTGGCAGACTGTAAAGGAAAGAAGGAAAGAAAGAAAAAATTTCTAATATTTATTAAGTATCCTATGTATCTGAAATCATGCTGGGCACATGTGCACCTTACATCCATCCTCATTGTGTAAGAGATGTTACATCAGTGTTTAATGTAGCCTACCAAAAGCCACATTGCCAACAAAGAAGAGGATTGAAGCCTGTGGCTAAATAGGGATGAATCTAAGAAATGTAGCTGCTTGAAGTCAGCCAGAGTCTCTAGTGCCCAGCAAAGTGTCTTATTCTCAGGAAACTGTTAAGAAACATTTGTTTATTAAAACAATGGTTAATGATTGAATAAATTACTAGGGTCTGGGAAAACTTGCAAATATTTTTGCTGAAGTGCTCTTGGAGGTCTTCAGGAGAACAGGAGAAACCTAGGGAGAAAGAAATATTTACGTATTAGAAAGGGATAATTATAAACCATCCGCAATATTTGAGATGACCTACATAAGATGCACAGTACTTGGTAGTACTCAATAAGTCATAATATGATACTTAAAGTGATTATTAATTACCATTAAATAAATATATCTTCCTACTTCTCCTCACCTGGGGCATAATTCATAGAGTTCCATGACCCAAAACCTTCAATTTGGGGCTCATATTGGACAGCACTATAGCTTTTCTGTATCCATAATGTCTTGCTACATAGGATAATATCTTTCCCAGTTGTGGTCTACCAGCCTCTTTTAAGTCAGTTTAGCTGCTCTTTGTAGTGTCTGCACAATGAAACTTGTATATGGCTATATAAAACCTATATTTTAAAGGCCATCTCAGTATCCCCTCAAAGGCCAGACATTTTTGTGTGATACTGAAATATAGAGAAACTTTAATTTATGTCAATTATGATAATTAACTAAGGACTCTTTGATCAGACACTGAACATCTTTATATTAATAACTGAGGATTTATATTCTCATAAACAAGATGGAAAATGCAGACTGGATGGTGGTTTAATTGGGTTTAATGTAGCACTTCTATAATTGTTACTAAAGAAAGCTAATTTGTGTCAGGAGAGTATATCTGTCCTCAGCTCTAACCCCTGATTTTGAGAAGGGCATAGGGCTTACTGATTACATTTATGGATGATGTAAAGCTAGAAGTGGTGGCAAATGTTGTATGTGCCAGGGTCGAGTTTCTCTAGCAATTTCACAGGCTAGAAGAGGGACTGAATGTAGAAAGATAGAATGTACCAGGATAAATGGAAGAGAAAATTGAATTCCAAATACCAATGCCACAAGGAAGGCAGCTAGGAGGTGGGACTGGAGAATAGGACATGTAAGAAAGGCTAGTGAGCTTTATTTCAGGAGATGCTCATCTAAGTCATTAGCATGAGGCTGCTAAAAACTAACCAGAAACTCTTAATGTTTGCATTGTAGAGGTAGTCAGTGTCCTTTTTCATATTAGTCAGGCCACAGCTGGAAACTGTTTAGTTTTAAGAGTGATGTGGACGAATGGGAATGGACTTGGAGGTGAAGTGAACAGAAAAGTTAGGGGTTTCAGAAACCATGTTATCTGAGGAATGGTTCAAAGACTGAGAATGTTTAGCTTGAAAAAGAGGGTTTAGAGAGGTATGATCTTCTAAAAGAATTATTTAATGAAAAAAAAAACAACAACCACATGTGTTTTCCTCTAGAGAGTAGAATTAGAACCAGCAGGTGGAAGCTAAAGGGCATGAAGAAGAGTCCAGTCCCTTGTAAATAAAAAGTTTTTCATAATTAATATTGGGCTGCCTGGGAAGAAGAGATGATCATTGCTACAGGCGTGAAGGGAAATGCTGGATGACCATTTTTTGTTGCTGTTGAGCAGGGAATATTTTCAATAGGTGACAGGTTGGCCACCTGACTACTTACTAAAATCTTTTCTAACAGTGGTGGTGTGCTGCTAGACTCCATGCATCTGTACAAGGGAACCTGAATAACTGTTGACAGTCTGATGGGAGGAGGCACTGCAGAAGATTTGGGCTTCAGAGAAAGAGCTAATGATTAAAATAGTCCTCACTTAACATCATCAATAGGTTCTACAACTTTAAGCAGAGTGATGTATAATGAAACCCATTTTACAATAGACTAATTGGTATAAACAAGGGCTAAGTTCCTAAGTATGAAATGATGTTATTCAGGTACCTGCTATATTTGCCTTTCTCTGAAATTCATAAAAAGTTAGAATCCCAAAGTGCCCATCAGGTAGCGTTTACTATTTAAAATATAGCACAATTGAAGAGCACTTGAATTTGAGTGTCTTCTCCCAGAGGAACTCAGGATTTTCAGGACCAACTGACGTCCTTCCAGCGCTACTCCAGCCATACAAATCCTATTCGACCATCCAGGTTCAGGTCCAACCCTATTTCCTCACAGGAAGCCTTCTCTTACCTGCTCTTTTCTACAGGGGCGGTTTTGCCTCTGTGTGCAGTAGGTATGGGCTCTGAAGTTTAGGAGTTGGGTTTGAATCCAACCTTTGTAATAGCTGCATGACTGTAGGTGAGGGATTTAATGCTTCATGTACAGATACTCATCTTTACATACAAAATACTGGTGACTTGCATCTCTCTTCCAGTGTTGTTACAATAACTGGAGACAAAACTGCCTAGTGTAGTACCTGACACATAGTTCGTGTCAGACAGTGGTGTTGATATATGATGATTATTGATAGGCATCAGCCCTGACAGCTGTATTCAACCTATCCCAAGGATGGTTACCTGATATGAAGAGTTCCCTGGTCAGGGACCATTGCAAATGGGGTAAGATTTACCAGCATAATTTTTTTCCGACCCTCTCTCTTTAAACTATTGTAGTCCTTTCCCACAGCTTGGTATTTTTTTATTTTCTCTAACATTTTTTTAGCAAATAATATAAACTAGATCTTAATTTTATCTGGATCCAGCTAATTTAAATACTAGTTCCAGTGAATTCTCCATCACTGCTTATCTTGGTTGCCTGCTTCTCACTTTCTCTACCTCTGCTTCCAGGTCACCTGCAAATAGCTGGACAGAGTTTCACAGCAGTGGCATGAATCACCTTGCCAGGCTCCTGCCCTGTGTGCCTGGTGGTAACTGACTCATTCTTTTTCTCATGTGGTTAAGACCTTTCCATCGAAGCTTTCAGTTTGTAATATGGGAGAGGCAGGTTGACCTCTCCTGGACTTGCTATAATTTGATTTTTCAGTCAGGCCATGCATTTCTCTTGTTCGGAGTGTGATTCTTCTCTAGGCATCTTGCTTATTATTCATTCATTTAGGGCATACAAAAGTCATTACTTAGGACCCAATCTGTAACTAGCAGAGTAGTAGGTTACAAGGCTTCAGAGAGAATTAGAATGGTTCCTGTGCTCTGGAAGATCACACCCTTGCACAGGAGAAGACACAAATTGTGACGGGGGTACTGGGATGTTGTCTGCACAGGATGCTATGGAGGTACAGAGGAGGGGCTCTTAGTTCACTCAGACAGGGGCTCAGGGAGACTTTGTCTCTTATACTACATTACTTTACATTCAACATGCTCTTTATGTCAGGTCCACTGGTTCTTCCCACACATCAAATCAAAGGATGCTGGCAGCTCCTCCTTGGCTGGCCTGATATAGACCTGTCAGTTTTCTCACCCTAGGATTATCTCCTTCAGATTTCCCAGGTCTCACTGGTGAAGTGTGTGCTCTTAGGACCTGGGTTCCTTGGAAGCATGGGTTAGTCACCTGATGGCCTCATTCCATATTAGGTGGGGGTATATGTTGCCCTGGTACCTTCTGTGGTGAGCCATATTCATCTTGCTTCCTTTCCTCCCGTAACACCACTGCTATGTGGGGTGTGAGGGGTGTTGACCTTGTGGGCAGAAGTGAGTTCCATTGAGTCACAGAGCTTGGCCTCTGCTGATCTTCCCATAATAGAAGCCAGAGTGGGCTTCTGTTCCTCAGCTACCTCCCCTTTTTTTCTGAGGACAGAGGGTGGGTGATCTGTTCATAATCTTTTGGGTTATCTGTGGATCCCAGGCCTTTTGGGGACTACTCAACCATCCCCCTTATCTCCAGCTGACCTTCCATATGGACATATCAAGTTTAAGGACAGGAATCCAGTTTTTCAAACTGAGCCCTTCCAATTCTTCTGTAGCATCTCAGAGCAGTTTTAGTATTCAACCATAAATATTTTTTTTAAAATTGTAAACATAGTACATGACCATGATAGAAATATCCACAACAGATATCTGAGGTCTACTTTTTTTTTTTTTTTTTTTGAATACAAAGTCAAATTAGACATGCATGTATTGTCTTTGCCTTTAAGGTACTCACAGTCCACTATCTATCTAGGTCAGGTGATTTCTGCTGCTGGTCAGCACTTAATGAGATGAATCTTTTAGTAACCCCCTACAATACCACTCATCCTCTCTAATTCTTTTGGAGATAGTAAAGGATAAACTCCTGTGACATAGGGTGGCTTTTTCTCTCTATACCTGTACCTCATGATGGCTGGAGCTAGTCTATGTGCTAGGACTCTGATTTGAGTTTTCGTGTCTCCCATAGTACCTACCCAGTGGTGGGGGTTCCTTTGTAGGCACTTGATAAACACCTGCATAAGAAATCAAAGTAGCTAATTCATAAAGCAATCTACTCCAAGGTCACACTCTCTGTGGGGTCCCTGTGGTCACTCTTGGTTGGCTTTTGGGCAGAGCATATCCTTTGTCAGCTCACTCGTGAATGTCCAGTCTGACCCAATTATTAAGTTGCCATAATAAACCAATGGACTTGAGATTTAAAGAATAAAAACAGTTTTATAGGACCTGTGTTTTTGGAGGGTAGTGATTATGGGGTCACCTAGACTTCTATTATTCCAAACAAAAAAAAATGATTTCTGTTTCTTCTCTGAAGCAAGATGCCTCAGAGGGAAGACAAGAATGATGGCCAGAGAAACTGAAATGAACTAAACAGGGTTGTAAACTTGCAGAAGTCGTCCCATGAGATCACAGACTGGAGTTTTTCAATTAAACAACAGGTTTTTTTTTTTTTTTTAATGTTTTAGAAAATAAAGGGATTTTCTTAAATGGCTGTGCCTTAAGGGCCTCACTTGCATGCAGGAATAGCAACATGCTAGAAAGGGCTAGGCTTGGGGGGTGAGATTCAAATCTTGGTTCTGTCTCTTTCTAGTTGTGTGGCCTTTGGAAATTCACTCAATTACTCTGGGTTTCAGCTTCCTCACCTGTAAAATAACCCACAGAATTATTCGGAAGACTTTAGATAAAATACAAAGCACCTAGCACAGATCAGAGGGTCAGTAAGTGATACTTATAATAGTGGTGATGATAATGATATTAATAACAATGGAATACAAGGGTCTCTGCTGCATATATGTAGACATGACTGTGCTTCCTCGTCAAAGATTGCCTTTGTGACTTAAACCACTCTGCATGCTCCCTATTGTTCATATAGTTCTATGGGTAAGATGTGATTATTTTCTTCCCCTAAATATCAATTATTATACCTGAAACCTTGCACAGTTTTACCTCAGAGAATCAGTATATGGGCACACAGAGTGGCATGTCAATTCAACTCTACCTACTCAACACATTTTTAAAGAGGGAGAGTTTGGGAAAGAAAGAGTAATTAAAATAGTGCCCACAGGTCTGACAGCCACTCAGTCAGCTTAATTTAAGGCTTGCACAGTGTAGATGGGGAGATATGAATCAGGGATTCCTTGCAGTCCCTGCAGGATGGGCATCTTGTGTTGAATGTGATCCCATATTTGTCTTTTGTACGCTATATAGTACTAAACTCAATATAAGTAATTCTTTTGGTACCCAGCAGAAAAACTCATAATCTCCCCCAGGGCTAGAGGATAACCCAGCTTTTTTAGATTCACTGAGTAAAGTTTTGTATGAATTTTCAGGGTTGTATAAACAGACTGCGCATTCTGTATTTTACGGGTGACTTAAGGTAGGAGGACCTTGTATTTTAACTTTCATGTACTGTACATGAGTATCCATGCAAAATAATGTCTTATCTTAACCAACTTTTAATTCAGCTATTTATTTTTCAATTTTACCTATAAATATTTCAATGTGTATGTTTAAAAGGAATGTTTAAAAATAAAAATGACTATATACTATTATCACTTTTAAACAAACAAGTTCTTCATATTAGATATGGAGTTAATATTCAAATGTCCCCAACTGTCATATGTATGTGTATATGTGCATAGATGTATCTATATACACGTGTGTATGTGTATGTATGAGAGTGTGTATATACACATACACACACATATATAATTTTAAAAACAGGTTTCTTATTCAAATCAGGATGCAGATAAAGTCCCTGCAGTATAATATGTTGATATAACTTTTAAAACTCTAAAAATGCTTTTAACCAATAGTTTCCCAAGGAAAAGGGATTTTTGACTCTAGCACTGATTTTATAACTGTTAGGTAAACTGTGGCTCCACTGTCCATGTATGTAGAGGTGGCCACAGGCACACAGATGCCATCTCTGCAAAGGTACTTACCTACTCCTATTGCTCACTATCCCTCTCAGAAACACCCATTTCTTGGTCTTCTATCTTTTCATTCTTAAGTGAAAATATGACCTTTTGAGATTCTTCTTTAAATATCTGAGTACCTAATATTGTGATTACTCTGTATGGTGCCAAGTGGGTACTAGTTATTGGTGGGATCACTTTGTAAATTATATAAATGTCTAACTATGCTGTATATCTGAAACTAATATAATATTGAATGTCACCTCTAATTAAGAAACACATTTGAATACCAATCTGAAGGGCAGGTTCAGCTGTAGAAATCTCAACTTCAGATCTTCACCCAAGAAGTTTTGTGTATTTGTTTTTCCTGTGCCGTGCAGGTAGAACATTGTATTTTGATAGTTTGAAGTTTAGCTTAACTAGAAATAATCTGAACCTTATTTTTGAATTAGGAAGAAATACACTATGAGGTTGAGACCTTCTGTACCTTCTAACCACACGATTATGTAGCTTTGAGCTTTTCATGTTTTACGGCTTTGGGAGGAGGTGTAGAGTATAGAAGGTACAGAGGTAGTTCTTGGCTAAAAATAGAAATGGGTTTTTGAGACAGGGCTCCTGCTCTCATAAGCCGCTCTGCAAATGTCTGAGGTTTATGCTGTTAGCACAGGTGGTACTTAAGGTCCTAAGAGCTTACTGTACACATCCCTGAGTGGACTGTTGGGTAAGCTGGGGAACCCGAAGTAGCAAAGGCGGGAAGGCAATTCCATTTGCAGGAAGGATCTCTCAACCAGGGGTCTCTTATGATAAGATTCATATTGTTAGGCGGCCCATTGTACATCATATGCTGATGTTTACTTTGGACTAAATGCTGTAGCATTCCATGCTCATTTATACCTTTTTACCCTTCCGTTTTGCAAATGTGTCCCAGAGCCCTTCCTGTTGGCCATTTCACATGTCTCCACTGTCACGCGTCTCTGCTTCTCCAAGTAAAGAATACCCACCTCTTGCTTCCTGGTGCACTTATACTTATTTGATTCCTCCACAAGTGCATTCCATGTTGTCAGTTTTTTTGCAAGGCCATCTCCACCACTGCATATTGTGCTCCCTGAGCTTAATGCTTTGCACAAGCAGCACACACAGTTTTGTGTGGTGGTTTGAGGGGGTCTGCTTGCAGCCACTCTGCTTTGGCTATGTTAGGAGTCATGTGAGAAGGAAGAATTATGTTCTTGGGAAACTTGTTTTTAGATACACGAGATGTGGAAAATAGTTAAATGACAGTACAAAATGGAAGGCAGGGCATATCAGAGGAGGCAGGCAAAACGGCCTGACCTCCTTACTGTGCAAATTATACTACTTAATCCCTACCTAGACAGTCCTTTATAATTTATCAGTACTTTCACATTTGTTCTCTCATGCTATGAACAGAATATCATTATCTTGTTTTGTAAATAACAAAACAATGGCGTAGAGGAGAAAAATGACATGCTAACAACTACCTAATTAATAATGACAGAACCAAGAGCCAGTCTTCTGATTTTAAATCTAATTTCCTTTCTACTCAGTCTGTCTCAATTTGGTAACCTGGGACCTGGAAAGAGGAAGGGACTCCCTTGGTGCCACATATGTAATTAAAGACTTTAGACACTGCTGGCAATACAGAGAGCACTCTAGGTGACCAGTGAGTGACAAGGGAAAATAGAGAAAGAACTAACATTGAGTACTTACTATGTTCAGTGGAAATAGAAAGCAAGATAGAAATGTGGGCCGCACATGGAATTTTAAATTTTATAATAATTACATCAAAAAACTAAAAAAAAAAAAACCCCAGATAAAATTAGTTTTAATAATGTATTTAACACAGTATATCCAAAATATTTATCAATATAAAAATTATTAACTCAACATTTTGCATTCTTTTTTTTTTCTATACAAAGTCTTCAAACTCTGATGTGTGTTTTATAGGTACAGCACATCTTAGTATGGATCAGCCACATTTCTACAGGGTTTGATGGTCACATGTGGCTCGTGGCTACTGTACTGGGCAGCACTGTTTTAAGCATTTTACTGATTTTGTGTATTTCAACAATCATATGAAGAATTATTTGTAGTACTATCTAATAGCCATGGAAATGAAGCCCAGAGAGGTTAGGTAACTTGCTTGGGGTCATGAAGTGAGAAAGTGACAGAGCCAGATTCTGATCAAAGTCTGTCCCTCTCCTTCCCACTCTAGTGGACTACCAGTACTCTAGAAAAAGAGGAAAGGAGTGGCTCTTGATCTGGACCTAGAAGGGTGGTCGAATTGAATTGGTGGAAATGCCTTGATGCTGTGATATTACCCCTGCGGTTTTAAGCTGCTGTTGGTGATGATAATATTAATGTGGTGGGGCAGGCGGCCCAGGGGCAAAGTAGGGATAGCTGATTTCCAAACCATTGTTGCTTATGCTTCTGGGAGGTAGTAGAGAGGTCATAAAGGAAGTAAAGGGACGTGAGGCCATTAAACAACACTTTTCTTTTAGAAGTTATATTTTATTTAGGTTATAAATAAAACATTACAATAGTAATAAAGATACACTTTAAAAATCCTGGCATCTTGACATATTACTGTTCATTTTACAATGTTCCCTTCAGTCATTGTCCATTTGAGAAAAAAATAAAGATTTTAATATGATTTTAGTGCATTTGAAATTTATTTTGTTTCTCCCTTTATAAATTTTTTTTCATCTTTATAGTGCATGCTAATGACTTCAGAGAATATCACTGAATTCTGTGTCATAATTTGTTCCCATTGCTAGACATTTAGGTTGTTTCAAAATTTCTTGATATTATATTTGATGCTGCAGCCTGCAACCTCATGCTTATTTTTTCTATCTTTTATAATTAGATTCTAAAAATTTTAAATTTATAATTAAAATTATATGTTATTCATAAATATAATTGTAAATGTAAAACTTTTTTTCCCCAAAGAAATACCCCAGCTTTTGAATTCTAGGCTAGAATACTACAAATAATGTTAAATGTGTTTGTTCTAGGATATTACTTCCATTTTTTTCATTTCTTTTTTTCCTCAAGTTTTTTTGAGGTATAATTGACATATATGACACTACATAAGTTAAAGGTGGGTTTGAATCTCAGTTCCAACACTTTCTGGATGTGCCTACATTGGGTAAATTATTTCATCTTTCTGGCTTTGTGCTTCCTTGAGCTTCCTTTACAGATGAGTTAAAGTAGGATACAGCATCTGCCTCAGAGGTGTTAGGGGATTTCAGTGAAACAATGTAATAGAGCAATTAGCACAGGGGCCTGCACATGAAAGGCCCTCTATAAAAACAATCAATCAAAAGAAAAACATTGTTTTTAGTTTTATTTTCTATTCTACGAAAAAGAGAGTTTTGTTCCCTTTATTGGTCTAAGCACCAGTAAATTAGTTCTTAGATTTTGACCGTATTTGTTGTTATGGTGCTTTTTTACATCCACATTGTATGTCTGGGGCTATCCTGTAACAAATGAGAGGCAAATCAATATTTTCATGCCCCTGAAGCTTTTAACAAGTTTTTAATAAAATCTTGATTTTGAGCTTTGCAACCATGTAATTTCACAGAGAGAGTGTTACTTTATATACTAATTAATTTAGTGGCTTCCTCTCATAGTTGGTGTCAAAAGAAACTGTCACATTTGTGGAAGGTATCAAGTGTTTCTTTATGCGCAGGGATGCAGATCAAATTTGTGTTGTGATGATAAGGTAAAAACCACATTCTTTAGGAAGTGTCAAGAAATAACCTAAGAGTCACTTGAGCTCAGCTCATCCCATCCCTACCTCTGGTCTGTCTGGATCTTCCTCGTCTTCACGTTTGAGTTGAGATGTATCTCTAGGCAACCTTCCCAAATTATCCAGACTGGGTACCTGGACTCTCCACATGGTAACACACTCTGTAGCTGTAATCCCTTACCTGTCTCTCTCTGGAGGCAGGGGCCTGCCTTAGTCATCTCTGCATCCTGGTTTCCGAGCACTAAGCCTGAACAGCATAACACCCCATAAGAATTTGTTAGCTGAATGAATAAACTTAGAAAAATCTGCCTGGATACTGGCAGGTGTGTGTATAATAATGGTAGGTAGATCTGCAAAGTGTGGCAAATGAAAGGTCAGTGCCATTTTCTGCCTGGGCTGAGAAAAAATGCAGTAATATTTGTTTGGAAAATTCATAGGACTTTGCTTACGCAGCCTTGTACTTGGTGAGGTTTTGGTTCTTTCCTCATCCCAGATGTTTCTTACCCTTAAACAGCTTCCATTTTTCAACATTTCATCAGTTCCCATCTGTGCCATCTACCCTTGCCAAGGATGTGGGGTAAGGATAATTTTGTGGTGTGTTCACGTCCAATATATAGCCTGTTTCCTGGGCAAAATCTGGACTGGGGGCATATCACAGAAAGGATGAACACTTTCTTCTTCAATCCTCATGCTCCGTGGATTAGAGAAGGCCAGGCTTCTCTACTGGCTTTCCTTGGATGGCAGTAATGGGAGAAGTGGGGTACTAGGCAGGTGTAGGGATACTTTTGGTGTGAAATGAACTTTGCTCTTCAGATGTTGGCTTTGGGGCCTTCTGCTTTGTCACTGCTCATCTGGGAAGTCCAATGTCCCCTAATAGTATTCTTTACTGAGTTCCTAGTATATGCTGGGCAATGTCCTGGGAGCTTCAAAAACATTGTCTTAAATTCATATTTTCAGGACCCATGTGAGAGTCCTCCATCTTCTGAGAAGCCTGGCTACATACTGAAGCCAGCCACATGACACGTGAAAGAAGGAAACTTTGAGAAGATGCCAATAAATCCAAGTTCCACTCTGGCTATATCACAAACCAGTGATGTGGGTTTCTCTATTCCAGTGGGCCTCCATCTCCTCATCCATAAACATGTGATGGGAAGAGTTTAATCAGATACTTTCAAAATTCCCTTCTATTTCATACCCTTAACATGTCTACTCCAATCCAAACTGCTCTCTTCTTCACCTGAGTTACTTTTGGATTGCAGAAGTCAGAATTATACAGTTGAGTAGCATTGTATATTCTGAAGGAGTCTTATCTCCCAGTGAAACTCGGATCTCCCAGTGACAAAGACTTTATCTTGTTCCTTAAATGCTTCCTAACCCTTGGCCTTTCATGTTAGTGAAATATGAGGCTGTTATCCTGGTCCTGGGTACTTGTTGGGTACATGTATTTATCCCAGGACAGTTATTTCTAGGCCATCAATCTTTCTCATATTAAAAACTGAGATTAGTTGTCAGGGACACTTTTAAATAACTTGCACTTTAAATGTGATTGAGTTCTACTTGTCCATTATTTTTCCTTTTATTGTTTGTGCCTTTTGTGTCCTAAGACATCTTTGTCTTCCACAAGTTATTCCAAGATATTTGTTTATATTTTCTTCTAGAAGCATTATAGTTTGAACTTTGACATATAGGTCTACAATCTAAATAAAATAAATTGTATATAAAGAGTGAAATAGAGGTCAAAGTTTCTTAATTTCTTTTCTCTCTCAATCTCTCTCACTCTGTCCTTTGCTCTCCTTTTCTTTTCTTGTCTTTTCTTTTTCTTTTTCTTTTTTTGCATAGATATCCAGACACTAGAGCAAGTTATTTAAAAGACTCCTTTCATCACTGAGTTTTATTGGTACCATTATAAGAAATTAAGTTACTAAATATGTCTGGGCCTATTCAGAAATTTTATTTCTTTCATTGATCTATTTGTCCTTTTCCCATTAATCTATTCATTTGTCTTGATTACTGTTGTTTTATAATAAGTTTGGTAATGTAAGTTCTTTAACTTTGTTCTTCTAAGATTGCCTTTGCTATTCTATGTCCTTTGTAATTTTTATAAACTTTAGAGTTAGCTTATTAATTTCTATAAAATAGCCATTGGGATTTTGGTTGAGAATGCATTGAAGGTATAGATCAAAGTATTAGGTTCTCCAGAGAAATAACTTATGCGCACATGCACACACTTCCAGTGTGACAGTAGAATGTGTGTGTGTGTGTGCATGTGTGGAGAGAGAGAGAGAGAGAGAGAGAGAGATTGATTGATTGCTCGCTTGCTTGGTTGATTGATGACTTTATTATGAGGAATTGGCTCTCACGATTATGGAGGCTGAGAAGTCTTGAGATTCATAGTCAGCAAGCTGGAAATCTGGAAGAGCCAGTGGTGTAGTTGCAGTTTGTGTCTGAAGGCCTGAGAACAAGGAGAGCCAATGCTATAGTTTTAGTCCAAATGCTGGCAGGCTTAAGACCCAGGAAGAGCTCATGTTTCAGTTCAAATCCAGAGGCAGGAATAAAACTGATATTCTAGCTCAGGGCAGTCAAGTAAAAAGAGTTCCCTCTTACTCATAAGAGAGTTTTTGTTCTATTTAGGACTTCAAATGATTGATCGAGGCCCACTTGCATTAGGTAGGGCAACCTGCTTCCCTCAGCCTATCAATTCAAATGTTAATCTTGTCTAAAACACCCTCACAGACACACCCAGAATAATGTTTGACCAAATATCTGGGCACCCTGTGGCCCAGTCAAGTTGACACATAAAATTTACCATCACAATCAATTTAGGGGTGAATTGAAATTTTCACAAAAATCAAACTTTCCTACTCATGAATATGGTATATGTTCCCATTTATTTAGGTGTTCTTTAATTTTTCTCAGGAAGGGTTTTTAGTTTTCAGTAAAAAGTCTAGCTATCTTTCATTTGCCTCTGGCATTTGATGTTTTCTTGTAAATTGTATATAACACGTATTTTTCAATTATTTGTGAACTTGTGCTTTTTAAGAATACATACATCAGACAGCAGTGACATTTAGGAACTACTATCCTGATGTAATCATAAATTATTACTAAATATCCTTTACATTTTTTGCTACTTTATCATTGCCAAAACATTTCCTTCCGTTGTTCCTTGCAAGGGCACTCAGAGATAAGAGAGCTTTTATTTTCTGTACTTTCATATAAGAAATTTGGTCCTGGAGATATTATCCAGAAGTCCTTTGAAGTAGCAGAGCCAGCCCCCAAACCCAGGACTTTTTTTTGGCAAAAGATCTTGTTCCTGATATCAAAGTCACTCTATATAGAGGTGGCCTTTTATGACTTAATGATAACACACCTCAAAGGGCCCTGGCTTCATGAAGAATCTTCTACCCGTGGCCTCTGAAGAATGTAAACGGAAGGGAAGAAGATAGCAGAGGGAGAAAAATAGACCAAGATGACTACATATGACACCAGGTGAGGAGAGAGAACAGGGTCACTGTTAGCCCGTGTAGCACTTTTGTGTCTAATTGGGAAAAATGTCCTGATATGGCAAGATGCCATTCCACCAGGGCCAAATGCCTGTGTGCAGCGAACAACTTGTACAATTGTGTGTGGTACCCCAGAGGGAAAATAACATATAGAAACCTTAATTATTCAGGGATTAATTAATAAGAAACCTAAATTAGTATTTTCTTTCCTTTTGAGAAATTCCCCCAAAGTACTTTCAAGACAATTCAGAGCTACAAGGGAAGAGGCCGTCTTCCTTTTCTTTTGCAAACTTTTGAGCTTCTTTCTCTTTCCTCTCTTCTCTCTATTACTCAGCTCTTACTGAGTGCTAGGCCCTGAAATCCAGAGATGGATGAGGTAACATAACTCTCTTGGGAGACTGTAAGTCTTACAGACTTTTTTTTGACTGCCACTAGCAAGAAGTAATACATTTCATAGGAAAACAGATTCCAGCCAAGTTTCGATCTCTGCTTCAATTCATTGCTCCTTCCCTTGTCCCCTCAACTTCCTTCCACTTTTATTCTTTGCTCAGGCCCAGAGCCCCTAAGTGGGACATGTTCTTGCTGTATGTGCACATCCCTTCTAGAAGGTTGAGCTAAAACAGAAAGGGTGGGTGTGTGGTTTTAAATAACTTGTCTGCTCAGATGCTGAAAGAGAATCCAAAGTATTTTTTCTCTATTTGCTGCTTTTGATTGAGGGGGTGTATGTGTGTGTGTGTATGGGGAGGGTGGTAGATGGGCATCCTTTAGGTTATTGGACCACCGTCTGGCTCAGGCTCCCAGGTAAGGGCTGGAAACCCTACTGTACTCTCTCAGCCGAGAGTGTGGGTACAGCTGACAAGAAGAGAAGTATTTCTCTGGAAATTAAGATTGGGTGCCCACGCCTCAGTGCTGTCAGCCTGACCAGATTTTATTCTGAGTCCGCCTTACTGATTTCCTGTTTTCTTTCCTGGGTACATTCCAGTTGCAAGAGATGTAAGGGTGGGGAGGGGAGGTGGAATGAGTTTGGCCTATTTTCTAAATTGAGGAAAAATCCAGGGAGAAGATAGCAACCTTTTCTGTGAGCATTTAGGTTTATTGGCTTCCTGTCTTAGGCAGTGAGCCCTCTGCTCTCAGGGGTGTACCAGCTCTGAGAAAATTGAACAATTTTGTGTTTTCAATTTGATCATAGAGAAAGAATTCTTTTAATAGTTACAATTCACCTCAACTCATAATTGAACAACATTTCAATAAAAGAAATCTTTCTTATCTTAAGTGTTTATTAAACAGTATTTCTTTTTTCACTCTCTGTGCAGGTGGGTTCTTTACCTCCAAGCTTCATTTCCTGTGGATGTATAGAGGTGATGAAGTTAAACTACTGTCTTGGAGAAATTTAAAATAATTGTCTCACCTGTATAGCTTAAAAGCTCTTATCTATTATTTCCACCACAATCCTGTGAAGTAAGGTTTATTAAGACCCTTAGATCATAAGGAAACAGGCTTAGAGATGGTAAGTGACTCAGGGATACACAGTGATTTGGCTGGAGAGCTAGGGACCTCACAATCGTGCCCTGGTTTCAGGCTTTTGCATGAGTCCAGCCTTCTCAGTAATAGCCCCTTGTCCCTAGCTCCTTTGAAGTCCCCAAATTCTTATTCTCTTTCTGTGGAGCAGTGTTTGAAATAGTTAACGCTGAAAGCACCAAGTAGTGGTTTTGTTGAGATGAACATCAAGGTGCCATGTTTAGCCAAAGACAAATATTCATGACATCCCGAAAGTTCAGCTCTTACTCAGAAATGAAGACTGCCTCCACCCACAGTGGCTAAGCCAGGCCCCAGCTTCCTGTCTCTCCTTCCCTACACTGCTGGATCCTGGTATGCACATCCCCATTTACTAAGCACCTGCCCCAAGTCAGGCATTACAGGATTCTTACTTCTAACCCTCACAGCAGTCCTGTGAGGTGGGTAGATTTGCACATTTTATAGATGCAGAAACCGAGGCTCTGAGGCCTCATGCCATTTGCCTAAGATCACACAGAGATGAATAATGAAACTGGGAGCCAAATATAGAGTTGTCTGACTCCAAAGCTGAGTTCACATAAAATGAGGCACCACTCTTCAAGCTGGGTCTTGTCTGAGGGTCTTCCTCACCCCAGTATTGGTTCTCATTTTGTCAGTACGGGGTTTTGGGGGGTGGGGAGTGGAAGGCCACACCAGCTTTCCTTGGCCTGTGGACCTTGAGTCAAATCTGAATTAAAATTCTACCCCTGCCTTTTTACAGTAGGGTGATTGTGGGCAACTTCGATAACCTCTCTGAATCTCAGTTCCCTCCCTTGTAAAATAGGTTCCAGAGTTACCTGCCTTATGGGGTTCTTTTGAAGATTAAACAAGTACTTGATATAGTGCCTAAGAAGTAGTGGCTATTATTTGTTTGTTGGGCACTTGCTTTCAGGGAGTGGACAAGGGGATACAGTGAGCAGCAGCATGCCTCCCCTCCTACTGCTGAAGGCACACAGCCCCTTACTGGCTTGTCAGTTCCTTGCCCTGCTCTGAAGCTTTTTATCTGCTCTTCACTATGTACCTGAAAAATGCTAGAGTTTTCCATTTGCTACTCACCATACACACAGTAAGGCCCAAGTCTCCCCTTCAGCTTCAGTTTTGCGCATCTGCCTGGGTTGATTTGAGCTTCTCCGTGTGCCCTGGTACCCTGCCATCACCCACCTCCATACCATTTTCCTTCCATCTTCTAGGTCTTTCCCATCCACGAAGGCTTCTTTGATCTCAGACTGGATGTGGGCCCCTCTTCCTTTGCAAAGGTTCTGAGAACCTTCTTTGCAATAAGAAAACATTCTCTTTTTTGGCAGATGAAGCTGAGCCATAGGCACTGACCTGGTTCCTGGGAAGATTGAGGTAACTAGATGGTTCAGGTACTTACTGTCTAGTGAGGAGAAATAAAATAAATAATGCATTAGGTATTTGGGTCCTTATCTGATTTCTTATGGTATTTAAGACTTAGCATCTTGAGGGCAGGGGGAGTGACAGTTACCTCTGGGCCCTCTGTTCTGAGCTCATAGTTAACAGCATCTTTGTTGATTTGATTGATCCAAATAGATGTAGTCAGAAGGTAAGCTCACAGCTCTGTCATTCCCAAGTCAGCACTGGTGAAGGGTTGGAGGGACAGTGGAAAGTCCAGGGCCAGGTCTCTCCCTTTTGTGACCCTCCTTCTTCCCCTTCTAAGTCATGTTCTGTGATTGGGTCAGCATGCAAGACTTGGCACTTTTTGGATGACTTATGTTAGGGTATAGGGAGGGAAGCACCCTGGCTTTAGAGACAGACATTCCTGGGTGAGATAATTTCATAGGACCTCCCTCAGCCTCAGTCCTCTTTAATAGAATGGCAAAACAGTAGACTCAACACTTATGAGAGAGTTCCTATGGGATCTTTGAGAATTCTCAGCATCCTCCTTATCATTGTGACCAAGATCTCAATTGTTGACAATAACCCTAAGGTGAGGTGTTTGTTCTCTTGGCAGGTGAGAAACTAACTCATGCACATGCTACCAGAGCACATCATTTCCCCATATATGCACTCATGCATAATTGAACAATTTAAATTATTTTTGCCCTTTAGTGATTTCATGAATACTACAGGGATATAGGCATTTATAAATCTATTGAAAGAAATTTATTATTGAGTATAAACTTGCTTTGGCATGGACTTGCTTTCTTTGGGAGTTGTAGTTTATACCCAGTTATTTCCATCACTTCCTGACACATGGAAGACACAGAATCCTTGCACACTGGATCGTAGCTTGAGTGTGAGCTCTTTCACACATTAAGGGACTGGCTCCTGCCAGCTTTCTAGTGCATATATGTCATATTTACACCTGAGAAAAATCAGGCTGTTTTATGTCTAGGACCTTTGGAGTTATTCTCAAATAGTCAAAATCCCAAACGTTGCTTCTGTAAATGCCAGAGATCAACTGCAATAGCAGTAGTCATTTAGTGATGCTGCAGGATTCAGTGAGATAGTACAAGAGTCGAGCGTATTAAGTGTGCCCTGGTCTTGGAACTTAGTACCATTGATTTCCTTATTAACTAAAATAATTCACTTCTGCAGTTAGGTGGCCATGGTTGTAGCTGAGAGTCACAAGTTGAACAAGATGATTGAGTACAGGCATTAAGAGTAAGGTCTTTGGATTCAGACAGTTCTGAATTCAAGTCTTGGTGCTTCCCCTAGAAAACTAGCAAAACCCCTTTAACCTATTTAAGATTCAGCTTCCTTATCTGCAAAATGGAAATGATAACCATGCCAATCTCTGAGGATCGTGGTTAAGATCGTACTAATTATTATATAAACAGGTTTGACACATAGAAAGCACCCAGAAAGCAGTCATAGTGACTTCCCTCTCTTCTCTCTCTGTATAGGGCTCCATGCCCAGTAGGTGCTTCATGTTCACTGATGATTTTAGTTCAATTCTAAAATTATGTTATTTACAAATTAACCACCACCCATCCTCAAAACACATGCCGCAAGTTCTGGCAACTGGCACTGGTCTGATTTTGAATGCCACTTGTATACCTTGTTCTTGGCAGTGTTGAAAAGGAAACAGAGAAGGGATGTTGATGAACTCTATCCCCATAGAGCTCTGTCTAGGTGGAAAATAATATTCTCACAAAACCTGGGCGAGCATGCAAGAGAGTATTTGCTCAGACCAGGAATATTGTGGAAGTTCACACAGGTAGAGGAACCCTACACTGAAGAATCTGGAAGCCTCTGTCTTGGATTCCTGAAGTGAAAGGAGGAAGTGGTGAGTAGGGAGTCTTGGGGGTGAGATTAACTAATGAGTGCTGAGAACTGTGGATCTGGCCCTTAAAGAAAAATATCCAAAACTTCCAAGAGTTAATATGTACCATTATGCAAAAAAAAAATAGGTGCAGACATAAATTGGTCTTTGTGTATGTGTTGTGGGGAGGAAAATGAATGTGAAGAATCCTGGAAAACCAGCCCTTGCCTTCTAGGATGGAATGACCTTGGGCCAAGAGTGGAAGTTGGGTATAAGCCCTCACCTAGGACTGCTCAGAGTGTAGCCCACTCCATTTCCCAGAAGATTAATCATCAGATACATTGCTACTTATGTCCTCTGGAGACCTGAAGTCAAGATCATAGGCAAGAGAGAGAGAGAGAGGTGAAAGGTGCACCTTGATGCAAGGGCTGTTAGCTCTCTCTCTGGTAGTACTGACTCTCCATGGCCTCATCACGCACATGAATTATTTACATCTCCCCTTTGGGCAGGAGCTTAGAATTGATGATAATTTGGCTTGAAATTTTCAAAGATCTGGATTGAATTTGAGGTCCAGCCAGTTTCTCAGTAACTCTGGGCCATCATGAGGCAGCAAGCTCCTTGGGTTGTGGAGGAGCCTGTGTTAAGTAGGCACTTAAAATGCTCGAGCCTATGTATTGACTCATCAACTCATGTCTACCCTAGGCTGGACTGGTATTGTCCCCTCCCCTTTTAGGAAAATCCTTGCCCCACTCCCACTCTGCCTAAGGCTACCCCTGTGAACTTTTACATTCTTCAAGGCCTTATCAATGTTTATTGGTCCAGACCAATTAGATCAGAATCTATAGAGGATAATATTGGGCATCTATATTTTTATAATGCTTCCTTTGTGATGTTAATGCCCGGATGATATGGGAAAGTAGTGTTTTAAGTGGCTCCTTTTACCTATCGCACTAGAAGTGGGGTCCATCTCTGACGACAGACTTAATCAAATTCTTTCCTCTCTACAGTCTCTCCCCTTTTCTCTTTATCTGGTGGCCCATTTGGTCTTTAGCTGGAACTAGGAAAGAGAACAATTTGCTAAGGCAAGAGAGGTAAACAGTTGTTATCTTGAAGAGGAAGCTCACTTCAGTGATTCTGGCATTTAGGAAATGTGAAGAAAACCTAGCCCTGACTTCCTCCTGCCCAGACAGGCAAAATCGTTATGAAAGGGAAGGAAAAACAGCCTCTGGTATGATTTCCAGCTCAAGAGTTCGTAAAGCAAATTATGTTCAAGACAGCATTAGCAGACATCCTTGTTCTCACAAAAGATACGGTTAACCTGAGATTTGAAGAGGGAGATGTAGGTCATCAGACCTTTGTTATCGGAATTAAAGAGAAAATTGTTAATCCTTGGCCTTTCCATAGAACTCTCTCCCTCCTGTGTTGTTGTCGTTTGGTCCTCCTTTGCACTTCAACATGCAAGAACTCTGGGCAGCCTAATTACCCTACCCGGCTACAACGGCTCTGCTGTTCTGTCCGGGAGTGGGGCATCTTTCTGATGTAACTGCTGCTGTGCATTCAGCTGCTTGCTGTGTGCTGAAATAATGGGAGGGAGGCTTGTTTGTATCTGTTTGATCTGGCAGTCAGTAAAATTCTGATTTTACATTGCCATTCTGATTTTTACGTACTGGAGAACCGATTCTTCCAGAGAAGCTGAAAATGCTTCAGTTCTGCCTAGTTAGGGGCAGTTTTATTTTAAGTACCCTTTGGTGTTTAGCCCACCAGTAGAACCTGTTTTTTAGAAAGTGAACTGGGATCAGAAAGTTATGATTGTATTGGGGTAAGTTTCAGGCCATACAAACCAGAATTTCTTGTCCTGAGTCTCCAGAGATCCACCAGACACTTTTAGTTTTTCTAAAAAGCCAGACAGGAGAAGCACATTTATTCCAACAAACATGCATAGGCTGAGGAAATCATCAGATTTCTTTGCATCATGGTGAACTCTTATCAACTGATGGTGATAACAGTGACAATCTCATGCTGGTCAAAACTTCTTATTGAAAGCAATATCTTTGTTCATTTGATAGCAAATAAGAACTCAAGTTCTTAACTTGGCTGACAACATCTTTCAAAACCTGGGGATCATAGCAGGGGGAAACTAATACAAGAGGTAATTGGTGTGGAAGAATTTAGAAACCACTAGCTTTGACTAAATTAGGGGAAACATCTGTTTTTCCACTGTACAGTGAAATGTTTGGATGAGGGGAGAACTGTTGATGATGAAAAATCTATAGCTGAGAATTCTGCTAACATTGTTTGTCCCATGGAAAGAAATATTTAGGAAGTCTCCACGGCGTACCTCTGTTAGTTAGGCTAATGCTAGCTGCCATAACAAATAGACCCACTTTTAATTAATCAACTTAGCCCAGAAGTGACACATTATTTTTGCTCACATTTTGTTGCTGATAACTAGTCATATGTTTCCACCCAGGTGCAGGGTGTGTGTATGTGTCAGAAAATGTAACCCTGGCAAGGCTGCCACTTTCATCTAAAAGTTTTTACAGCAGAAAAGGCACATTTTTGGTGGAGCAGCCAGCCATCCTTGACATGAAGAAACAGGAAAAGGATTCATTACAGGATTAAGTGGCAGCTCAAGTGGAACAGCTTAAGAATTCATGACCTTAGAGCAAGGGGAGCCCTTATGGTGGAGGTTTCTGGAATCCAGGACACATGGACGATTTCTTAGTGGTATTATAGTTAACTGAAATACCCTCTGGGGACTATAGGGTGTCAAGGCCTTTAGGGACAGAAAGTACAGGTCCTAAGGTCCAGATGAGAATGAAGTTTGCACATTGAGGCTTAGTTAAGAAGATGGGGATCAGGGCAGAGTAAAGAGGGGTCGCCAGAAAGTCCAAGATGGTGATAAGCAACTATAGTTGACTTAGTCAAGCAGCAGGCTCTCAGGAGCTCTTCGAAGGGGCCTGAGTAGAGGGACATATGTTAGACAGCACAAGTAGCTTGCACGTTAGAATAATCTGGCTCACTCCCTAGATTGACCATTTTATACTTAAATCTTGAGCAAGTGGCTTAAACCATTGGGGTCTTAGTTTCATTGTTTACAAAAAAGGATTGTTCATGCCCTACCCCATAGACAGGACAGTGGTAAGAATTCAGTTTGGTAACATATATAAAATGCTAGCACTCAGTAAGAGCTCAGTAAATGGGCTCATGGGCCTTTCTCACCTGAATTGTTGTAATAGCTTCTTGAAAGTTCCTTCCTTCCTTCCTTCCTTCCTTCCTTCCTTCCTTCCTTCCTTCCTTCCTTCCTTCTCCTCTTCCTCCTCCTCCTCCTCCTCCTCCTCTTCTTCCTCCTCTTCCTCCTCCTCCTCCTCTTCTTCTCTTTTTCTTTCTTTTTTTTTTATTTCATAATTAAGTTTATTAGGGTAACATTGATTTATACAATTATATAATTTTCAGCTGTACATTGTAATTTGACATCTGTACATTGTATTGTGTGTTTACCACCCAAAGTTCAATTTCCTTCAGCTACCATATATTTGATCCCCTTTACCCACTTCACCCTCCCTCTACCCCCTATATTTGACCCCCTCTACCTCTCCCCTCCTCCTCCATCCCTTACCCTCTGGTAACCACTAGTTCATTTCCCATGCCCCTGATTCTCTATTTGTTTGTCCTGTCCCTTTTTTGCATTTAGCTTTACATCCCACATATAAGTGCTATCATGTGATTTTCAACTTTTTCTGTCTGGCTATTTCACTTAGCATGATTATCTCGAGTTCCATCCATGTTGTCACAAATGGCAGTATTTCATCTCTTCTTACGGCTGAGTAATATTCCATTGTATATACGTACCACAACTTCTTTACCAATCATCTATCATAGGACACTTTGGTTGCTTCCATGTCCTGGCCACTGTGAATAATGCTGCTATGAACATCGGTGTGCAAGTATCTTTTCAGGTATGGGTTTTCAAATTTTTAGGGGTAAATACCCAGTAGAGGGATTGCTGGATCATGTGATAGATCAATTCTTAGCTTTTTGAGGAACCTCCATGCTGTTGAAAATTTCTTTATGGTATCATTTAACTTCTTTTTTCTCTTATAATTACCAAAAACTGGAATTGCATAGAAATGTTTGATTATACACAGATTAAATATTTGGTCAAAATTTGTCATAGGTGGGACTGTGTGTTTCACATGACATTGGAAAGTATATACTGTCTAGGTGTCTCACTATTGCTGATGCTAAGACTGATCAGGATCAGATTTTGGCTGCCTCAATCAAGAGTTATTTTTTTTAAGCTGTGAGAAATAATAGCATGTTTATATGCTGATGGACATGATCTTTGAGATAGAGATATATATTGAAGCAGAAGAAAAAGGAGAGATTTTCCAGAAGAATGTCCTTAAGTAGACAAGAATATGTAGGATCTAATGGACAGATGTTGGATATTTCAAGTGCTGAATGCAGCTGATTCATCCCTAGTAACTGATTATTTGGGGGGTGGAGTCAGATAGTCCCCTAGGACAGTGGAGGATGAATTAACTGGAAAAGTAGCATGTGATTGCTGGGATGTATTAGCGAGCTACTTGCAGTTAGTGACCATGAACTTGAAGTGAAATCAGTAAACATTGTGTGATTTTTCTCTAGATACATGCTTGCCAGTGTGGAATGGGACAAGTTGGATTTAACCAGGATTGGGATTTACCTAAACATGTGTGATGAGAGGGGTCAATTTAACTATTGACTATACAATTTATGCTGGATAGGAAGGGAAAGGAGGATATAAAGGAAGAGAGAGACAGTGAGAAGGTGGAAGAATCAACCACAGAAGATCGTTAGAGTTGGGTGCTAGTTGGACTCAGCTGCAAAGACAAGAGAGGTGGTTAGAGAGGGTATGACTGAAATTAAGACTATGGGGGGGTATATTTTTGAAGGTGACAAGATCAGAGATATGACCTTGGGAGTCAGTGGCTCATTGGAGTAGAGGAGATCAAAGATCTGAGAGGCCAGGGAACTAGAATGATTCTGTAGGTAGATGTTAATGTCACCAGGAGTTATGACAGAAATAGTGTTGGAGAGAATTATAGTGAACCAGGAGCTAAAACATTCAAGGACCTGGGTGGAAGAGAAGAGCATGGCTAGATGTGAGGGTCCAGAGATAAATTTTAAAGGAACTGTCAGTCTAATTGGGCAGACCTATAACCAGATAAATGTCATGCACGCTGTTGAGAGTCAGAAAAATCAGAGTAGAGTGGTGTCAATCTCTTTGGGGTTCAAGAAAGGCTTCAGAGTCCAGGTGATACTTGAGCTGGTGTGGGAGATTGACTGGGTGTGCTCCCATATGAACAGGGTAAGAAAGGACATTTCACACCAAAGGAACTTTACATGCAGGACTGCTAAGGCATGAAAGAGCATGGGACATGTGGAGTGTAACAGTCGAGTTACTCTGGGAAAATTACTCATCTTCCATTTCTCAGTTTCCTCATTGGCAAAGTGGGGATAGTAATGGTATCCACAGAGTAGGGGATGTTGAGAAGTGATGTATATAATATTTGTCACAGGCCCTATAGCAGTCCTTTTGGTCATATTCTTCCTCGATTATTTAAATAATACTATGAGATAGGCTCAGGTTTTATTAGCTATACTTTACAGATAAGGAAACAGTGTTAGAGAGTTGAGTGACTTACCCAAGGTCATGTAACTGGGGAGAGGCAAAGTTCAGATTCTTGTTCAGATTACTCTAAAACTAGAGCTCTTAATCTTAAGTTCTAAGTTATCGTCAATGCTTAGCACTTAGCTAGTACTAAATAATGGTAGCTTTTACTGTTATGATTGCTAAATCTCCCACCCAGAGAGTTGAAGATTCTGTTACCACTTCTGCAGCTGGTCGAAGATCACCCCTACTATCACATGAGCGGCAGTGGCTATTTTTGGATGGCCCTCACCACCTACAATAGAACTAGACTGACAGTTGCACAGCTTTTGTTTTAACTGGTTTGTTTTTGGAAGCAAAGAGAGAGGAGTGATGTTTATCTTCTTAGAGGGCAAATTGTTCTAAGCAGATGCAGTTGATGTGAAGATCTGGGTTTGCTGTACTCCTCATGTCTGTGCGCTGAACCCGGACACAAGTCTCATGTCCTAGTACCTCACATGTTGAGGGGATGGCAGCAAACCAGCATTCATAAAAAAGAGGCATCATCCAAAGGGCAGAAGACTGCCCACGGTATTCCCTGGGAGGCTGCCTAGAAAGAACCTTTTCCATCAATGATCCCCGAGGAAGCATAGACCTCTTAAAAGCTGGCAATCTCTCCTCATTCATTCACTCTTTCATTCATTTATTCATTCAGCAGATTGTTATTGAGTGCCTACTATGTGCCAAACACTCATTTGGGTAAGGATGATAATAGCGAAGAAGGCTGATGAGGTTCTTAACTTTTGGAATTTACATTTTTAGTAGGAGACAGAAAGTAACCAGATAATAATATGAATGCAAGCATAGTTACAAACTCTCATGCCACAAAGGAAACTTACGTGACATGAAAAGAGGAATAGCTATCAGAGACATTTTCTGACCTTACCAGGAGGCCGCTGGGGAGCTAGTTCTCTGAATTCATAAGGGGAACCTTGAAGTTTTTGACAAAGGACAGAATAGCACCTCTCACTTTTGCCCCGTCAAACTGCCTACAGCCTGCCTGCATTCCTCCTGGCAATGAAAAACTGGGATTCCCCCAGCTTGAACCCCACGCCTTCAAGGGAAGATTTCCTCCTAGTTCATGAGATTAAGCCACTTTATGACCACTGAAGCTTCCTCTTAGTTCCGTTAATGCGGCATCTTCTAGGACAGGTTTCGAGGCCAGTCCTGTATTGTATATCAAATTGATACATAAGGTTAAAGTATATTTTCAATATTGTCCCCAACAGTTTTGCCTTAATTACTCAACTAACATTATAAGAATAATAAAGGAAGTTAAACTGAAAGATGAGAATTCATCTCTTAACAGTTTGCTCAACAGTTGTCATGTCTCAACCATGTACAGTTTTTCTTGATATTTGGATATGCATAGCTTTTATTCACAATGATAACTTTTTCTGTTTCACTTTTTTGTTTTTTTAAGCATTTTCTTTCTTGTTGCTACTTAAATTCACACACAATTTTACATATTCTATAAGGTGCATGCACTACCATTTAATTACTTTCCTGTTGATGAAAACTTAGCTGTTAACTTTAGTTTTTTTGCCATTATAAATTATTTTGAAATTGAAAACAATTTTTCTTTTTGCATCTGCATATTGCTTTATAAAACTCATTTTTTTTTATTCCATTAATCCTCTTTCAGTCCTCATGACAACTGTATAAAGTGGGGAGCCATTTTACATGTGAAGAAACTGAAATGTATACTCTTTGTCCTTTGAATTATTTGTTTTATTTTGTGGAAGTATGATAACTTGGTTAATAGTTATGAGCTCTTAATTTTATGGCCTGATAACTTTCTAAAAGGGTTAAATTCATTTTTAATGCATCCTCAAAATATACCAGTTTTATTACCATCTGTCCAGCAGTGAGTATTATCATTTTGAAAACTCCTGGCTAATGTAAATTCTATATACCTTATATATCTTAATATTCCAGTTGCCTCTTTTGAGTTTCTCTAAAGATTAATCATAACTTAATAAACTTGTTAATTGTATTTTCTGTTTCATGATTTGTCTGTTCTTGTTGATTGCCTGTTTGTTTTGAGAGGCTTTTACTGTTTAACCCTTTGTATGCCTTGACTCTTGCTTTCCTTTTTTTTACAGTATTTTTTATTGCATAGAAGTTGGAATTTTTATGCAACTGGTTCTATTAAACTTTTCCTTGTTATTTTTCTATATTTCATCAGAAAGAAGAGCTGACAAATAGAGAATTATAATTTTAGCTCTTAAAAATTATATTTTTATAATATTTTTCCAAGTCTAAGAGTAATGCATGTACAATTTAGAAATTTTAGAATATACAAAAAATTACAGACAGTGAAAACACTCTACCGATCAGGGTGTATTTTTTAAAATCCTTTCTCTTCCTCACATACACATTTTTTAAAAATGTGTTTTTTTTTGTATTTAGATACAAAATAATTCGTTTTATATATAGTTTATATTATATATAGTTTATAACCTACTTTTTTCAGTTAACATACTGATTATTAATCATTAAATATAATAAATAATTTTTTTAGAAATCTGTGTAGGTTATTTTGGAATGAACTAACTTTTCTCTCCCTCAAATTGCTGTTTATATATCCCCAAACCTGTGACCAAACATTCTTTCTCTCTGGATTGATGTGGGATACCTGCTTTACCTTTCCAATCTGTTCTTATCTAGTATCAATCTATTTCTAGGCTGTTTGCACTGTTTGCACTGTTGGTCAGGTCACTGCACTTGTAATAGGCTCTTGTCTCTCTTCATCTGAGCCTTTTGGGCTTCCTGGATTGAGCCATAGCCTGGGTCAGGGCTCACAGTGGAGACTAGCAGAGACACCTTTCTATTTTGTTAATTTTTAACATTGCCCCTGCAGGAAAACAGCTCTTAAGTCCTCTTTTTTTGTCTTCCTTTGCAGATGTTTTTTCATCATCCTGAGAAAAACGAGCCTTGGCCTCCAGACCCAATAAAGCAAATATCCTTTCATGGAGAATAGTGCTGGATCCTGAGCACCTAGAGGGCCTGTAGTCCCAGGTGGATTAGCCAGAAGCAGGTAAGACACCCCTGGAGGTGTGGGCTCTGGAGGCAGCAAAGGGGTACATTCTCGAATTTAAAATGGTGTGGTGGCATGTGCTGGCAAGGAGTCACAGGGTCTCAATGTCTGGCTATAGCTTTGCTATTTCCTTTGAGAACTAAAGGGATAGGTAGTTTGCCAGTTTTTATACACTGTCAATATCAGGTTTGAAGTTATTTTGTAAATCAGTCCACCTTTTTCGAGCCCTGCTATGTGCCAAGCCTGGCATTTGGGGCTGCACATGTAGTGATGGGCAGATAGAGATGGGAGCCTTACTCTGGCTGAAATTTTCTTTCTGTGGATTCAGTGTTGACATGTTCTCTGCAAGTGATAATGTGAGTTTTTATCATATTCTTCTATAAGTCTGGTGTGGTGGAAGGATTCATTGATACAGTCCGATTTGTTAAATAATCCTTTATTGAATGCTCACTTTTTTCTAGGCACTGTGCTGGGCACTGGGGTTTCAGAAATAAGCCATGAGGAATTTCTATTTGACAAGGGTCAGTGTGAAAAGCAAACATTGCCAAACACTGGGTGTGAATAGCATGAGCAAGAATAGTGCTGAAGGGAGGTGGGCTCCAGAGGTGGTCAGAAGCAGAAAGGTCATGCTGTCTGATGCCAGGCAATTGGACTAAGGGAGAGAGTGCCTAGAAGCTTAAGAAGTCAGTCCGGAGTGTGATGAGAACATTCAAAACTTGGTGTGTTTTCTCAGAAAATTTGGGGAGGAAAATTTGCTACTCCTTTCTTTCAGTTTGGGCTGCTTAGATGAAACTTCTTCAGTCCCTGTCTCTTTAGAGCAGCTTCAAGACCCTTTCATGAAGCTCCAAGTGCCTATGACCAGAAGCTCCAGCCAGCTGGTGGACCTGGGGCAGCATTAGTGGGTGATGTCCAAGTGAGCCAGAGGCCTTGATGTGAGGATTCAGATAAGTGTCCTGAGGTTGAGATGGGTCCCATGGTCTTAGGCTGAGGCTGTCTTAAAGTTGCAGGACTGTGTTGTGCCTGGCTGTTGGGCTGAGCTCTTCTTTCCTGGGAAACTCAATCTTGGAGAGCAGGTGTTAACAGGAAGCTTCACACCAGCTCCTTCTGAGCCTTAGCTCTTTAGACCATGAATCAGGTCTCACCTCCCTACCTCCTATTTCATTTTACTCATCCACATACAAATTAAGTCCCATTTCCACTGTTTCCAAATCACTGATGCAACTTTGAAAATGATTAACATTTATAAAACCTGAGTTTTTTCAGCTATAAATGTAGGTAATAAAATTTGCCCTACTTATTTCATAGGCTTATACTGGGTCTCATAAATGAGTGGTAAACTGTACCCATGGGTAATGGCTGCTGTGGCTCTGATGGTGAGGGTGGTCCTTCTGTGATTGTCTGGCGACTGAACTGTCTCTCTAGTGACTGTGACTTCTGAGTCCTGTTTGGTTAACACTGATGTTTTACTGTTCTTTATCACAGATGCCTGTCCCTTTTGTTCAAAGACCATGGACTTTGAGAGTCAGAGAGACCTGGGTTGGAATACTGATTCCAGCACTGACTAGCTATTGACTTTGGAAAAGCCTTGTAACCCCAACTAAGCTCGATTTCTTCATTTCCTCAAATGGGGGTATTTATCCTTTATCTATCCCATAGTGTTTTAGTAAAAATTAAATGAGACATTGTTAGTAAAGTATCTACTATATATAGTAGGTACTTCTGAAATGCTACTTTCCTTTCTCTATTCTTCAGCTGTCATAGTCATGCATTAGCTATGTTTGGTGTCTGAGGATATCAAGTTCCTTAGTTTTCTGATGATGCAACAAGCCCTCCCTCTCATTTCTTGATCTCATGTTTGAATTCTCCCTCTGTACATTTCATTGCTTTCAAAACTTTAGCAGCCCAGGGCAGGAACCCACCCTCCCCAGAGCCACTGGTTCCTGAGGTCTCAGGTGGTGGGAAACACTGTCTGGTTGGTACTGCCAGTAGGTTCCAAGAATGGTCTGGATGTTTCTTAGAGTCTCTGGTGAAGGACCAGAAGCTCAGGTTGATGAATCATGATCAGTGCTCCACTCTGTCATTGTTCACTGTCCCATATTACCTTCACGTGGCCATCATCTGAGGGCCTGCTCTCTGGTCTCTGCACAAAACACCTCCTGTGCCCTTACATTTACCTCATTCAAGGCCTGATAATACCATCCTCATTTGGTCCTCCTCTCACTCTGTGAATTAGGTAAGGAAGAGATGATTACTCTACAGAAACTTAGGTACAGTAAGGTTAAGTGACTTGCCTACAGTCACCAAATATAGGGATGAGAACCCAGGTTTCATGAATACCCTGTCCAGTACTCTTATCACCGTATACCTAATATTTGTAGGAGCGGGACTCTAGACTCCTGTGGGGTGATTGCTTAGACTCATTACAGCAAATAAATCATTTAGGAAATAATTTAATGTTTTCCAAAAAATACAGACATCGTTTGAATTCAAAGTGCTTTCATTTTCCATCCAGTTACACAATAAATTCTGGGAAAAGGAAGTAGATCTTTACCCTGACATAGACTCTGTTTGCTTTGTAAAATTTATTTGTCGGAACTTTCAATACTTCTGTACAGGATGTAGTAAGAAGGACATGGACTATGGAATTTAGTGCACTTGGACTAGAATCTCAATAATATCATTTACTCAGCTCAACACTTGTTTTAACTACTCAGAGCCTCAGGTGTCTAGTCTATAAAATGGAGATTATAAATGGCTAGTGATGGTCAGGGCATTTCTGCACAGCTCAGGAGATGCCCTTCATATTAGACTGCCATATACATGGTACTCGCTGGAGCTGTACATCACAGTGCCTTGATTTATGGTGACATTAAATGAAATACACATCTGAGTGCTTAATGTATCTTTGTTTTCATTTCCTGAATTGGTCACTTGTCTGCTCTCTTATCAAGATCTGCTATCCTTTACTGTTAAATAACTCATCTTCCTGTTGCTTGATAGCCCTCTTTCAAGGTGCTCCATAGAACGAAATGTTATGTTGCGAAACTCACCCTTGTTCTTCTTCTCATGTAAGAGTCCAACATCACAGCCTTAGAGAGGTGCATCATAAAACTATGGCTTTGTCTGTGGTGAGATGTCTCTCTCTGGCAATTTTAAAAGGATGCTGGGCCTCTTAGGGTTTTAGCGAGTTTGGGTTCTTAGGAGGTAGACCAGTTAGCCTGCTTTTCCTTTTCTTCTAGTTTTTCAAACATACATGCCTTCATTTAACAGATAGGTCCTAAGAACTGAATTATGTGCTAGATGGGATGGCTGATCTCAAAAAACTCAGAGTGCAGTTGGGGAGCTAGACCAAAACAAGTAGAAACTAAGATTCGGGGTGTAAAAAGGAATAGTGGAGAACAGAGAGAAGAAGAGAGTGTCTGAGGACAGCTTTATATGTTCCAAGCCCAAACTGAGGGTGATTTTTTTTTTTAAAGAGATGCAGAACTGGTCAATGGTAGGCTTGGACTGGAGTTCAAATCTCATCACTCTAAACACATTGCTCTGCCTATCATCCTGCCCCTTCCCAATTATACTTGCATATTTTTTTAATGTAATTTTTTCCCTGTCTTACTTTTTTTAGGCTTGTTTTCCTGCTCAGAACAGAGTGGCTTCCTTGAATGGATCTTTCATTATGATTCACACCAACCTGAAAAAAAAATTCAGCTGCTGTGTGCTAGCTTTTCTCCTGTTTGCAGTCATTTGTATGTGGAAGGAGAAGAAGAAAGGGAGTTCCTATGATATCCTTAAATTGGAAACCAAGGTGATGAAGAGTTTGGAAAAACTATCTATAGGGTTTGGTTCCCAGTCTGTACCTTTGAGCAGTACCCAGGATCTCCGCAGGAATAGCCAAGCCCTCAGCAGTCCCAGGGAAGCAGTCAAGACCAAGCTGGAACCCTCCTTCCAGGTGTGGAACAAGGACAGCTCTTCCAAAAACCTTATCCCCAGGCTGAAGAAGATCTGGAAGAATTATCTGAACATGAACAAGTACAAAGTGTCCTACAAGGGACCAGGGCCTGGTGTCAAGTTCAGTGCAGAGGCCCTACTCTGCCACCTCCAAGACCGAGTGAATGTATCCATGGTAGAGGCCACAGATTTTCCCTTCAACACCTCTGAATGGGAGGGTTACCTGCCCAAGGAGAAAATTAGAACCAAGGCTGGGCCATGGGGCAGGTGTGCCGTTGTCTCGTCAGCGGGATCCCTGAAGTCCTCTCAACTGGGCCAAGAAATAGGTGGGTTCTGGGGTGTTAAGATTATTATCTGAACTGCTAATGATCATCTGGAGTAGCTGGGGATACAGGCAGCACTAGAGACATTTGTATATATTCGTGGACTAGAAGAGCAGGCCCAGGTCAGTGTTTTTCGATTGTCCATGAGCCAGAGGTGCCATGGGGCCAGCTAAAAGGGTAGGGATCCAGTCTCCCAGGATCTTTATCCATTAGAATAGCTTTATTTTTATTTGCTTTAAATATTGATGTTCTATTGAAGATTTCATTTGAAAAGAAGTTCTACTGATACAAATAAGCAAAACACTGTAATTGCCATTGAAAAATAATTAAAGCACAGATCTCTATTGTACTTTCAGTTCCTGAAATTTGCAAGTTACCTTTTCTGACCTTAACTACCTGGGTAATTTTCAGCTTTCCTGTTTGAAAATAATGAATTAGAACAGAAATTCTGAATATCAGTACTGTGAACCACGTTCAGGAGTTCATGAATCCCTAAAATTGCATGCTGAAATATCTGAGATGAGGTGTGCATGATGTGTGTATGTGTGTAAGTCAGTCTCTGCATTTTTTCAGACTGAAAGTCCATAGCTTTCAGTTGGTTCTTAGAGGGGTTCATGACCCAAAAAGGTTAAAAAATCATTGGTCGGAATGTATCAACATGCTTTTCTTGAAATCCTTTATAGTTAAAGATAGAAATCCTATCCGTTCTTTTAAACATGGGTACAGCACAGAATTACAAGTTTGCTTAATACTCCTTAGTGCCCCTATTTTGACAGAATGTATTTTCCATTATTGTGAAATGAATTAGCCTAAGAAAGCAAAGCACAGGAAGCCTTGCTCTGTGTCAGGCTCTGGAAGGTACTGGAGCAGGTGAGGTCATATGTCTCCTTTTTTATTTCTTGCATATGACTGCCAGGAAAAATAGTCTGAAACCAAGCACAGACTCTCAGAAGTAGAAAAATAGAATCAGATTGGAATCTCTAGAGCAGAAAGAAGTAGTGAGCTCACATTTTGTACCTCCTCAAATAAGCAGCACTTACCAATAAAAGCTGCCAAGATAACCAGCCCCACCCCTCTCTACTTTGGCTTTTTCGGTTTCTTTAGGACTTTGTTTTCTAGAAACTACACGTGATTGGTTTTTGTTCATCCATAATGGAAATACATGTCTTTCTTTCTTCCTCTTTTTGCTCTGCAATGGTAATGTTTAGAATATTCCAGGTGTTGGTTGATTCTCTTCTTCATGTCAAGATTTCATTGTCTGCTTGGCTGGGACTGTGTTAAAGTTTCAAGCACAGCCTGATACTTCTATAAATTGGAACTATAATCTTTATTTTATGCACTTTATAAAAATTTAGTGATTTAAGTAAACATTAATTAAAATAATCTTTTTTTTCTGTAGACTGCAGTTCTAATTTTAAATATGTATTTCCAGGGAAAGACTTTGATCCTAAGATATAACAAAAATTGCATGTTAGTCTTTAAATATTCTACCTTTTATAGGGTATTTCTCTGGGCATTTGGTCTAACAAATATTTTAAGGAGTTCTTAATCTTTTATTCATTTATGGATTCATCAACAGTACTAAACAGGAACATGTAAAGACTACATAGTGTCTTTATATAGACTATAAAGAGGGAAAGGAAAGGCCTTTTTTTAAAGACCTGTATCAAGTAGCATGTAGGGCCCATAGCCTTCCCACTATACCTTGGCTTTGTGCAGCCTATCCTCAACTGTTGAACATATCAGATGGTTTCAAATTGTTTGCTCTCACCAATAGTACTGCTGATAAGGTTATGGTGTAGATAAATTGACTACTCCTGCCCTCACAAGGGGGAAATATCCTCTGTGATGGGGCTAGAAGAGAAAGTAAGATAACTTATGGCTATATCTTTATCCACTACAAAATCATTTCCCAGAGGTGCTGTGATAATGTACTGTGTCACCAACAGTCCCACAGACCCGGCAATGATAGACTCAGTCACTTTCAAGTATTTTTGATACTTACTTTGATACATGTAAACTATCTAAGATTTGTTTGAATTTTCATTTCAAACAATAGCATATTGCTAAAATGTTATAACTAATAAGAGTGATGTTTATTTTGCACCTGTTGTATGTCTAACATGCCTTGCTTGCTCTTTTCATCCTCCCAGCATGCCTGGGAGGTAGGTATTATTATTGTTCCTATTTGATGAGCCAAGTATTAGGCTTAAAGAGGTTACACAACTGCTAAACAGCAGACTGGGCCTTGAAACCTGGTCATTGACTCAAAGGCCCCATACTTAGCCTTTCTGCTCTTGTGTCTCACAGTGTTTAAGATGTATCCCTTATCAGGTTAAAAAACAAATCCCTTGATATTTTTGCTAACTTACTCTCCTAGAGGAAAGGAGAAGAGCATTCTGAGTTGAGGCAAAAGCAAGGGGCAAAGGCTGCATGAGAAACACTACAGAGTGTGTTTGGGCATCATGGATAATCCTGGGACGTGAGATCAGGAAGGAGGCCAAGGGCTCAGCTTTTAGAGAATGTTGATGGTCATGATAAGAACTTTGGATTTCATTCTTTTGTCCGTGGTGGGCCTTAGAAGGATTTTGAGCAAGAGTGATGGGATTCTGTGCGTTTTGGAGAAATTTCTCAGTTCTCTGAGTCCTTCTCTATTGGGACTGCTAAATCATCTCTCTTTTATCAGGGACTGCTGTAGCCATATCCAGCTGAGATGGCCCAGCACTGTCTGAGCAGAGGTGGTGGTGGTGGAAAACACAGGTCTGGTTTGAGAACCATCATGAGATAGAGGACACAGAACTTGGTGTCTAACTGGAATGACCTTGATTGAGAGTCAGGAGGCAGAATTTCTACCCTGGGAGCCAGCTATAGCATATCACCTAGGAGCATGCTCTGGAAAGAACAGGTTCTGTCTGGGATCTGCTGCATCTGAAGTATTTGCTGATTTCCCTGGATAGACATCTATGCAGTTTGGTATTTGCTTCTAGAGAAGGGTCAGAGTGGCAGATCAGATTTAGTAGTTACTTGTATTGAGGTGATAGCTATAGTCCAGAAAGGAGGGATGATGAGAAAACCTAGAGAAAAGTTTACATTTAAAGAACAGGGACAAGCATAAAAATTCAGAAAGGCCAGTGAGAAGGGCTGGAGGAGAACCAGGAGGGGGCCATGTGATGGAAGGCAAAGGGGGACGGAGTTTGGGCAGGTGAATCTCTTGGGTAGTGTGAGGACTGAGAAGACACCCTTGGATTGTGGAGCTCAGAAAGCATGACTGTTTATGTCAAGGTCCAGTGAACTTTTTTGGTAAAGGGCCAGAGAGTAAATATTTTTGGTTTTGAAACCATACAACTACTCAACTTCTCTGTTTGTGATGTAAAATCAGCCACAGGCAGTAGGAAATGAATGGGCCTGGTCATGTTCCAGTAAAACTTTTCAGAAACAGAGGAGAGGTCAATTTGGCCTGTGGACCATGGTTTGGCAACCCTGACTTACATATTTAGTTTTGCTAACTAGAATCATAATGTAGTCTTCTGTAAGTGTTTAGATGATTTATTAAGCTAATTTAAAAATATAAAAAATGTTTGGTCAAAATTGTGATAAAATTTCTTTCATTATAATTTCTAGTGATTTAGAGTTACTACTATACATGGAAGCAGTAGATTTTGATGTGTTCACAAACTTACTAATGAGTTGAATCTGTTGCATCTTTTAGGCACACAGTTGTGTCATGTGCATATATAGTGGTGCATTATTTCTTACTTTCCAAATTTGCATCTTTTTCTGTTCTCTAATTCTAAGTTAAAGAAGAATGGTGGCTCTGTTACTACAGCAAGGTTTGTTTGCTGAGATCCTGGCAGCTGTGGTTTTCAGCTTGTGATTTCCTGGAGGCCTATTTGAGTTTGAAAGCTTTTAAGCCTTTATCGGCAAAGGGTGGTTTGGTAAACAAGGATCCTATCTCCTTTCTTCATGGGCCCAATTTAGTGGCCTGTTTTAAAACTTTCTTCTATGATTGATTTTTTTTTTCTTGGAATGAAATCCAAACTTTATATCTGGCCTCCATAACCACAGCCTGTGTAATCTGGTTCCTGCTAACCTCTTTAACTGCATCTTTTATTCTTCTTCTCACTTGTCTCCAGCGAAGTCTTTACTCTTCTTGTGGTCTTGACACTGTTGAGTCCTCTGGCTGAAATATACTTCCCTGGGCCCTTCCCATGCCCAGTCACTCTTTGAGTCTCAGCTCAGAGGCATTCTTTGCATCATCACTCTATCGGAGATCCTGGAGTGTCTCTGTATCATAGTTTAATTTATTAATCACAGAGTTTAGAAGAATCTGCATTTCTAGTGTGATTATTATTGATCACTTTTGAAATCAGTGGCTGATTCTGACAAAATTTGTTGCAATCTGAGTTGTGAAAGATGTACTTAAAAACTTATTTGCAGTTCAGTGTGCCTGACCTGTAAGCTGATAAAGTTTGGACTATGCACATGTCTTGCAACTTTCAAACTTTTTTGATAAGATTTTGTCCTAGGATTGAAGATAGGGTTGTTTGTGAATCAGATGTCTAGATTCCTGAGGTTTAGTTTATACGTTTGAATTGAAACCAAGGGCGAGGCTTTCATCCCTTAATTCTATGGGTATTCATTCTCTGTTCAGATCATCTTGTATTGAGCCAAATGCCCACCTCCCTCCCCCTCTTTCTTTCTGCCAAAGCCACCCTTGTGGATGAAGAACTACCCAAAATAAACCCACGCAGAAAGAAAGTGATCCATGGAGGACTGGACTGACCTCCACATCTGTGCAGATTTCAGTGGTGAACCCTAAACCTGCTTGGTCAAGTAAGGTTGGGATAAACTTTCATAGGATCACAGAGGCTTAGATCTGGAATGGATCTTAAAAGCTATCTCTTCCCTTCCCCATCAAATTGCTGGTCAATATCTACAAGTCTTCTAAACTCTACTTAAATAGCTGTGGAGATAGGGAACTAGATCCAGGACATGAAAAGTTTAAGATGTTCTGTTTGATCTTGGCTGGATTTAGAATATTGTTTCTAAAAAAGAGCTTTTTTATTTTTAAAAGCAAAATATGGGGGTTTAGTTTAGCTCTGTGACCTTCTGTCCCATCTCTGCCACCACCAGTTTTGTGTCCCTTCCTGGGCTTCAGGTTCCTAAATTGAACAGTTAGGGAGTGGTCTCATGAATCTCTCCCACTTCCTGAGCACTGCAAAATTTTCATAGTGCTATGGGATGCTTTGCACTTGTGGGTTAGAGCAAGCTTATGGGAGTGTCTTCATTTTTCTGACAGGGCTAGAAGTATGGCCTACTGGTAACACCACGACAGTATTTGGTTTTGCTCCTTTCATAACTGGAATAGTGATTCCACTGGCCCTGTTCCCTTTTCTGCGATGGCTGGGCATACTGGTGTTATTGAATGGATTTTGGGAATGTCACTATATGAAGAACCTCTTTAGCCCTTGTAGTGGCCAGACAGACAGGTGGTTATCTGTCTATAAACTTTACCTGATTTTACCAGACAAACATGATAATTTCTTCTTGTATACCACAATGGGATAAAAATTGGGAAGTATTATTTTCTTGCCCATCCTTTTTCTCTTGCTTCTCCCTCCACACCTTTCCTTCCACATATTGCTGGTACTCACCACCTCTTTTCTTTTTCTTTGTGGTTTATAGATAATCATGATGCAGTCCTAAGGTTTAACGGGGCACCCACAGCTGACTTCCAACGGGATGTGGGCACGAAAACCACCATTCGCCTAATGAACTCTCAGGTAAAATTTCTTATGTGTGGATAGGATTGTTTTGAGGAATAAGTGAGAAAATTTATGCCAAGCACTAAGTACCTGGCACGTACGTCAGTAAACATTAGCTACTCTAATATGTAAGTGTGCAGACACTGAGATGAGTGTGAAGATACAATAATAAACAAAACAAACTTGGTTCTATTCTTGCGTTGCTAACAGATACAATCAAATAATTATACAAAGAAATTTGAAGTTTCAATAGAGAACTACAAAGGAGAGGGCCAAGGGGCCACCAGAGCCCATAAGGGAAATTTTCCTTAGGGAGGGAAGTCAGAAAAAAGCAAGGAGGTAATGCTTAGCTTGCAGAAAGAGAAGGAGAAAACAAGAAGGGTGAGATGAGCTTTTTGAGAAGAGTCAAAGCATAGGTAAGGTCATGTGTGAAAGGGAGCAGGAGTACAAAGGCCTAGGAAGAGATAAGCAAGGAGCCAAGCCGTGGGACTGCATTTAGTTTTCTTCTTTGTGGCATAACTGAATTTGCATTTTGTAAAGATTCCTGGCTTCTATCTGATCAGAAGCCCTGCATTGGACGGAGACAGTTTGGAGGCTTTTGCAAGGCTTGGATTAAAAATGCTGTTAGTTGCACCAGAATAGAAAGAAGATGTATGTGAGAAAGGACTGGATTTTAGAGCTGTTTGGTAAGTGTAGTCAACAGGTTTGAGTTTGAGATTTAGTTTGGGATTGGATGTGAGAGGTGAAGCAAGAGGGGCCACAGGTGTAACTGGGTTTCTGGCTTGAGTGACTGGCTGGCTAGAAGTCACTGAGATTGGAAGTACTTGAAGGTGTTTTGGGTCATGAGGGCTAGGGTCAGCTAAGAGGGTAGAGATAAAATATATGATTATAGATACAGTTGATCTGAGCTGTCTTTAGATATCTATAAAGAGATGTCAAGTAGGCATCTTGAGGCAAATGAGACTGGAGTTCAATGGAAAATCTGAGCTGGAGATAAGAACTTGTGAATTATCTATATCTGTGTGGCAATAAAACAGTGGGACCAAATGAGAATACTAGGGAGAGAGTGCAGAGAGAAGAGGGGCTTTAGGTAGTGAAGACAGCGGATGTTGCTAAAGAGCCAGTTGAGATAAAGATTAGAAATAATTTTTTTTCTCTTCAACAAGATAGAGGCAGCTGGTGACCTTGACAACAGCTATTTGAAACATATGGAGGAGTGACTGGGGAAAAAAATGTGGATAGTTCTTTTAAGAAGTCTGGCTCTGGAGGGCAGGAGAGAAATAGAGCAATTGCTATAGAGAGTTGAGGGTTCCAGGTCCAGATTTTATTCTCTTCATTTTTTAGATTGGAGAGAATTGAGTATGTTTAAAAGTCAATTCCCATTGACTTTTCAACAAAAGTCAATTCCCATTGACTTTTCAACATACTCAAAAGTGCAAATGTTATATGATTCCACTTATATGAGATAAATGAAGTTGTTAATATGTAGGGACAGAAAGTAGAATAGTGGTTTCCAGGGCCTAGATGGAGAGAAAAATTATTGTTTAATGGGCACAGAGTTTCAGTTTGGGAAAATGAAAAATTTCTGGGGATGGGTCATAGTGATGGCTGTACAGCAGTGGAAATGCACTTAATACCACTGAGCCATGTACTTAAAAATGGTGAAAATAGCACATTTTATGTTATGTGTATTTTACCACAGTACAAAAAAATTGAGGGGAAACCAGTCAATAGAGACATAAACTGAATATACTAAAAATAAAAGATAATAAGTAACTGAAGGTAGAAAGGGGGTTGATCCAAAGCCCAGGGGAAAATTAATCCCAGGAGGAAGAAGGATGGGAGGGAGGGGTATAGCTTGGGGCAGTTTATAGTGGAGGCATAAAGGGATTCCATTTTCTCTGCAAAGTGGGTCATAAGGCTATGTTGGAGGGAGGCTGAGGGGGAGAGAGGTTGTAGTAGAGGAGCTTTAAGCCAGGAAGTTTTGGAATTGTCTTTGGGAAGAATGGAAGAGGAAGGAAACCAGTGGAATGGAGTAGGACTTCCAGGCGAGGCTGGCAGTGTTGAGATTGGGGAGCATGAATTCAGAGAGAAATCAAGCTCTGTTTGATCAGAAGTGGTATGATCACTTCTGTAGATGGCAGCAATGAAGAGAGGGAGCGTGGAGGAGTTCTGAAAATTCCCTTGGGTTGGCTACCACTTCTTTTGTTCTCTTCATGGTGTTTAGTGAAAAACTAAATTTCAATCCTGCAAAGATTCTGGAACTTACTTTAAAGCCAAGATCAGGTAGCCTGGGAATTAAGAGACAGACTTTGATCAAATTTCTCCCTCAGCACTTTCTACATGAGTGACTAAAGCAAGTTGCTTTATCTTTCTGAACCTTAGTTTCCTTATTTGTAAAAAGAGAATAAGAAAAGTTACCAAGCAGGGTCTTTGTGGGATGAAGTGAGATTACTAAGCATTGAGCATTCTCAGAGGCAGGTGCATGTCAAGTGCTCTGCAAATGGTGGCGATGGTCACTACTGAAGTGTGAAGGCCTGCTCGTGTCTGTTGGCAAATCACCGTGCCTTCCCAACTCCCAGGCAAATGGGCTTGTTGTCTCCCAGCAGGAACGGTCAGCTGGCTTGAGGCTACTTGCATGGTTCCCAGCAGAAAGGAGCTAAGACTTCTGCTCAAGGGTAATTTTTAGGCAAATATAACATCACCACTCTTATATAGATATAAACATGAACACATGTTAAAAACTCTATTTCATTCATAGGAGAGAAATAGGCAGATGTTAACACTGGTTCAGAGGAAAAGTCAAAACAGTACAAATTCGTAATAAAGGAATGAAACTTTTTTTCTATGAGGTGGGCAGGAGGAGGAGGAGGGAAGTCAATTGAAACTACTGGGCAAGCTTGAGTAAGTGTGTATGTACTTAGCTACAGTTTTAAAAGAGTTGTAAAGTAGGTTCTATGGAATCAGAATCTGATAGGAGAAAGAGTATGCTGCAGACAGTGCTTAGTTTTCCCTGAGTAATATGCATTTTTTTCCCCATACTTTCACATCACTGTGTGATCTCCCAGGCTGAGAGAAGGGTATCCCATTTTCTCAGGGTACACTATCCATGCTCAGTAAAGTTCTTCCTGGTCCTCCTCAGGCACACTGACTCTCCTTCCTCTCCTTCCATAAGTAGCACTACACCTCTGGGCTGTTCCTTTAACACCTTTGTCATTGGCAGCTCCGCGACAGTGCTTCTTGAGATACTGAACTGTGACCGATAACTTTCTATCATTGCCCTTTCTCATCTTGATACCCTAGGAAGCTGGCAGTCTATCCTGTTTATCCTGGTTGGTTAGCCCAGCTATTTTGTGTCTGTTTCTGTGAATGCACAAACTGAGTCCCCACCATTGCATACACAGGGCAGCTGTTGCCCGGAAGTCACTGGAGGACTAGCCGTTGCTTTGGTAAATTCTGCCTTCAAGTGGCTTATTCTCTTTCTAAAAGGAGAGCTCTTGCTGACAGCAGCTGTCTTCTGAGGGTTGCTGGGCTCAAGTTTGTTCAGCTCCCCACCCCTGCTCACGTGGCACAGGACAGGATTTTGTGCCTCTAGGCTGTGACCAATTCACAGGAAACAAAAGGGTGATTTTCTTATTGAAAGAAGATAGCTTTTTATAGACAACATGTCATACTGTGAAGTTTCAGTAGATCTATTCAGGCATGTATGTGCCAGCTGTTGTTATGAGATTCAACAGGAAAGCTATATATAACTAAATGTGCATCTTTAAATAAACTCGATTCTGACTTTAAGTGTAGGGAGGTTTCTGGAGACTCAGTTGAGCCCCTGATGTGCCTAGTGGGCCTGAAGGAGTAGATAATGGGGTAAGAACGCCCAGTGGCCTCCTTAGAAGCTCTTGTACAGTTTGTGAAAAGAAAACCTATATTCCGTGCATGGTTATAGTGTGTGCTGACTAAATTTTAACCAAGACATTCTCAGATCACTTAACAGGGCTTATCTTGAGATAATAGCTGTTGCTACTTATTAAATACTTCTACTGTCTAAGGGCCACGCATATCTGATTTCATTTGATCTTCACGACAACCCTGTGAGGTGTGATTATCAACCATTATCTTATACGAGGACACTGAGGCTCAAAGAGTTTGTGTGCTCATCACCCAAATCTATAATGTACCTCTGGTACTTGTATTTACTAAACTTTTTGCAGAGATGTTGTACTGTAAAGACATATACCTGAAATTATCTAAAATTATTAAACAATATTAGCCCAATAGAAAAACAGGTTTGTGTGAGTTGCTCTGGGTAGTGCAGAAAGTATGTAATAGCCATGGAATTTGGGTCTAGCTTTGGTTTTCAGCAGCACTATAAATCCACTAAGCTCCAATTTTCATTCTTAAGATGCTGACAGATGGGTGTCTGGATAGGTGGTGGTGGGTTGGGGTATTTTTCATTAACAGCAGATCTAAATCCTGCTAGGGTGAGCTGGGTGATTTTGATGGAACATCCTTGATGCAGTATTTTAGCATCATGATCTGGGAGCTAAAATTTAGATACAATGAATATCATGAGTTCTAGGACTTTCTTTATTTTGGCCAGTAGACACAATCTAAGTTGACATTTTTCAGAACTAGAGAAGAAGCTGTGACTTGATATTGGACTCAGCTTATTTCAAAGCTCTGGGTCATATGTGGTTTTTAACATGCCAGAGCTGCTCTCAGTCTTTTCCTTGTGTAGCCCATCCATTGGGTGTGCAGACAGCTGCCCAGATCCCATTCAGTCCAGCAAATAAGCTCCCATAAGACCCTGCCTTGTATGTAGGAAGAGCAGGAGAATGCAGTGGTCTCCTCCTCTCAAGGGCTTCAGTTTAGTTGAAGAGTAAAGACCCCCTCTTACTTCCACTCCCCTACTAAGGCAGTAAAGGTACAGTGCAAAAGCAGAATATATTCTTTTTCTATGAATTTGACCATTTTAGATACCTCACATAAGTAGAATCATGAAGTATTTGTCCTTCTGTGTCTGGCTTATTTCACTTAGCATAATGTCCTTCAGGTTTATCCATGTTATTGTATATGGTAGAATTTCCTTCTTTTTTGAGGCTGAGTAATATTCTATAGCAACACATTATTGAATGGTGATTTCCAGGGGCTGGGGCAAGGCAGAGATGGAGAGTTGTTCGATGGGTATAAAGTTTCAGTGGTGCAAGATGGACAAGTTCTAGAGATCTGCTGTACAACTTTGTGCCTGTAGTTAACAGTTCTGTGTTGTGCACTTAAAATTTTTTTTAAGAAGGTAGATATCACAATTCATGTTCTTACCACACACAAAAAAGCAGGGTATACCTCAGGGTGGGATTTCCTAGCCTCCAGAACTGTACGAAATAAACATCTGTTGTTCAAGCTGTTCAGTCTGTGGCATTTCCTTATCGTAGCTCAAACTGACTAAAATAATACCTTAGTATGTATTTCCTAAGACTGTTGTCTGATGCAGCCAAAGTAGTTATCAACTTTTACACATATGTTGACGTCACACTCTTATCTAATCTATCTGAATTCCACTTTGTTAATTGACGCAATAAAGTCTTTTATGGCATATATTTTTTTTAGTACAAGATCCGGTTCAGGGTCAGGTATTGTATATATTTAGTTGTTATGCCTCTTTAGTCTCCTTTGATCTAGAATATTTCCATAGCCTTTCTTTGTACTTTGAGACATTAACATCCAGCTTTCCCTTCTCCATGTCATCTAGTTGGCACTCAGAATTCTACTGTAGACGAAGCTTTTCCCCTCCTCCTCCACTTATTTTCTTCTTCCTTCTATTCCTCTCTCCCTTCATTCTTTCCTGTTTTTCTCTGTTTATTATTGGTAAAAACTCATAGATTCCTATTTTTTTCAGTGGTTTATAATTCATTCCTGTTCTGAATTACTTTGGTGTTCAAATTGTCCCAGATTTGGCCCGTGGGAGTTCTTTCAAGCTGGCTCTTGTTTTCCCTGTGACGGTCATGCCCTCATCATTTTTTCTTTTTTAACACTCTTGTACTTTCTTGCATAGCAAGATGATGTTCCAGTTCATTTTGTACCTGTCTGTTGGGTGTTTAATAGTTCATTGTTGCTAATTCTATCCTGAACGTATACACAGGGTGTTTTGGATCAGAGACAGATTTCTTATTGAAATACCTTATAGTAAATAGTAATAGTAAATGCATTCTTCCCTCTTTGCCCAAGTCCTTATTTGTAGGGCAATGCAATGAGAGCCAAGTTAATTATCCTACATGAGTAGCAAGATATTCTATATGCAAGGCGCAAAATATAAGTGATTTTACCCCCTGCTTATTAAAAGCAAGAGATAGTTATTCTCCTCCTCTCTTGAAAAGGGTCCTCCTCTCTTCCAGCCCTTTGATATACAAATAAATTCACCTAGAGATATCTCTAAGCTCCTGGCCTCTTTCTTCCTGCTCCAGTTTTCCAGGCCTCTTGCAATATTTTATATTTACCTGGACATAGTCTGGGCTATAATCATTTGGCTTCTTGGGGAAATAAGAAAAGTTTTATTATATTTTGGATTAGAGCAGAACAGTTAACTAAACAAATAGCTACAGATCTTATTCTCATGATGTATAAAGAGTCTCAGGAATCTAGGGCATTTTATAGGAGCATTGAAAGATCCAGGGAGGTTTTATTTCCCCATACTAGTGATTTGTCGTTTTTTTCCAAGGAGCACTGGTTCCTTTAAGTAAAAACAGTACTAAAATCCAAGTCTGGGCGTTAGGAGTGTATCTGCTTTTTTGCCCTTTTAGCAGGTAGAGCTAGGAAATACCTGCATGTGTATACACATTCATATGTACACCTATATGTAAACAATACATATAATATGTATTCATTCATTTATATTTATAAATGCACATCTACATAGACACATGCATATACATGCAAATATGCCTATTTCAGAAGTGATAAATTCAAGTTGATACCTCCAAATTCAGTGTATTCACAAAAAAGTATTTTTTGCCTTTCCCCTTCTATATTTGTATTCCCCCTTCTTTCACAGTGAGAAGCCTGATTCTGACAACCTCAGCACATTCACTTATTTTCTCAAATCTATAATACATCTATAATAGTTTGCAAATGGCTTTGCATATCTGCACATAAAACATACCTACTAAAGAGAGTTCAGGATGTTTGTAGTTCTCATCCATACCCTGCCCAAGACTGAGGTTATATAGTCAAATAAAATGGACCTAAGTTACCTGGATCAGTCCAGCCTTCAGTTTCTCTTCACTGTAAATAAGTTTCACAGCTTATTCTGTCAATCTCTTTTGCTTAGACATTATGCCTTTTTCAACATTTATTTTTTCTAATGCTCTATAATTTTTTTTCGATGATGTCCTGTGATGCTAGGTTCCTCTAATTTGGAGATTATGGGGGTTCCAATTTGTGGTTCTCTTCTTTCAGAGTGCCTTCTGTCCAGGTTCAGTTTATAATGGCCAGGCCTTCCCTTAAGGCCCAGAGCCTCCATATAATTTTTAACATCTATTTAAGACCCTTACCACCCCTTGTCTGTCTTATAGCACTAACTGGAATGTTGCCTAGTATAGTGGGAAAATATCAGATGGACCTTGATTCGTATCACAACTCCATTCCTTCCTAGCTGTGTAACCTTGGCCAGTTACATAACCTCTTAGAGCTGCCCTGTTTGGAGCTTGGAAATATTATGAGGAATGAGTGAAAAGACATTGATCTGGATTATTGTATGAGTTTTACAAAACCACTAAGACACTATAGACACTATAGTTGAGATATATTGATATGTATACACACATACACATACACGAAAGGAGGATGTATTAGCTTCCTAGGCCTTTGATAACAATATACCACAAATGGGGTGGATTAAACTACAGATATTTGTTTTCTCAGAGTTTTGAGGGCTAGAAGTACAAGATCAGGGTGCCATCAAGGTTGGGATCTCTTCCTGGTTCATGGATGGTTGCCTTCTCTCTGTGTCTCCACATGGCCTTTTCTCTGTGTGCATGCAGAGAGAGAGCAAGTCTCTTCCTTTAAGGACATTAGTCTTATCAGTTTTGGGCTCCATCCCTATCACCTCATCTACCTCAATTAACTCCTCGAATTCCCTACCTCCAGTATAGCCACATTTGAGGTTAGGACTTCAACATATGCACTGGGGGCACAATTCAGCCCTTAAGAAAAAAAATATCAACATATTTACAGTGTTAATATCTGAAGAATGCAATTATGGATGGTTAGTATCTTCTTTTATATATATGTGTGTGTATGTATTCTTTTCTTGTATTTTCTAACATTTTGCAGTGAGCATTTATGACTGGAAAGGTTACTTGAAACAGGTTGCTAAAACAGCAACACTCCATGTCCCTGGTGTAGCATTTTCCTAGCAGGTGTTCCTTGGGGATCTGTTACTCTGGCAATGACTCACTCTCCTCACCATGAGATCCCCTGGGATCCCTGAACTCAGGTCAAACTGCATGTAGGTAAGTATAGGTAGAGAGGAAATTTGTTCTCTCCCTAGTCCCTTCTGCTGCAGTTGGAAAAATAGCAGACAGATGTTGTCTGGGCACAACTGGGCACCTGGGCAGGGCCTATAGGGAGGTAATGTCCTATAAATAAGGCATCTGAGGCCTAGAGAGAGGAAGTGACCCACCTAAGACTGCAGAGTGAGTTAGACACAGTCTCTCAATTCTCTGAGCAGTTTTTTGAGGTAGGTATTTATTTATTTATTTATTTATTTATCTATCTATCTATCTATCTATCATCTATCTATCTATCTATCTATTTATTTATTTATTTATTTATTTATTTAGAGAAACTTTTTGAATCTCACATAAAAGGCCACCAGAGTCATGTTCATTTAAGGTTGAGAGGTGCTTTATGGCTTCTCCACCTTTCTTGATCCCAGCCCTTGCCACTTTCTGTTTCTCCTTTTGGGGATAAAACTAGCATTTATATTTATCTCTTCTCAGTTTCATGGATTACTTTTTCATTTGGCTCAAGTAGCTCAAGTGGATGACAGTTGCCCATTGTGTACAGTGAGAACTAAAGGTGGCCCAGATCCTGAGAGTGCTCTGGCTTGATTAGATATCTTGTGGCTTGTGAATGCAGCCCTGTGGGAACAGAAAGAACACTGGTGGAAGCTGACCTCCTGGCTGTGCCTCAAACTCACCTTGAAGCCTCAGGCAGTCTCTTCTCTCTGGACCTCAGATTATTCATCTGAAAATGATAGATTTGGATGTAGTCTCTCGAGGATGTTCCAGTTGTGACACACTACAACTCAGACAAAAAGCGAAATTCTCATGAGACTTCCATACCCCTCACCAAGTGCTTTCTTTGCCATTTCCTTGGAAGAGCCATTGATGTCCTATTCGACCCTCCTTGTGTGAGGCAGTGTGGTCTGTAGATTAGAAGTGTGGACCCTGGAGCCATACAAAAGAGCTTCAGTTCAGACTCCTCAGCATACTAGCTATATGGCTTGGGCAAGTTACTTAGCATCTCTGAGTCTGTTTTTTTATTTGTAAAATTGGGCATATTAATAATTGCCTCCTAGGGCTGTAGTAAAGATGAACTGAGATAGTATATGAAAGTACCTGGCTTGGAATAAGCATCATTAAAGGGCATCTGTTGTTATTGCTGTTATCCTTTGTCATAAAGGTGAAAACGTTGTGTATCTCTCTTGGGATTTTTGAGGACAGTAAAGCCACAAATCCTGGGAAAGTCTCAGGGTGCCAGAAGATGTTGCCACTGGCAACCTGCTTGGAGTACTAAGAAAATTTTTGGAGAAGGGCTCTGGCAGGAGACATTTATAAAAATTATAGTTATCTCTAATCCTCATGAGTATATGTAAATCACCTGGCATCAGTACTCTGTATAGAAAAGCATAGCTCAAGAAAAGATTTATGCTTTCAATATGCCATCTGGTTTTGGGGGGATAGAGTGGAATGGGGGTAGGGAGTGAAGCTGTAGAATTCTGTCTTGGAAGACATGTATAGAATAATGGGAGGAAGGCCCACTGTCCCCTGGGCCCCACTGACATTAGCTCAATCTTTAAACGCCCCATCTGCCAGGATGCCTGCTCTGACTCTGGACTACAGCATTTAATGTCTGTGCTGTGAGTTATAGTGTCCCCAGGGAAAGAGGATGGAACTTAAAGTTGGAAGACATGGGTTCCATTCCTAGTTCCTATGGCCTCTCAGCTGTAGAAGTCTAGGCCATTTGTTTCCTCTTCGAACTTCAAATTTCCACTCCACCCACACAGGCACATAGCAGTTGATCTTCTTTCTATGTCCTCACTTTAGGAAATAGCCTGAGGTCCAGGAGTCACCCTTGACCCCTTTTCCCTTCACTTTTAATGTTCAATTATTTTGCAAGTCTACAACTAACAGTTGTAACTCTTTTTCTTTATTCTTCAATTATTTCCTATTTAGTCTACAATAGCACCATCTATCTAGTCTCCTTTTCTCTAAAAGCTCTAGTCCAGAACACTAGTCTGTTCAGATCCTTCTTGCTTAAAAGCCTTCACTGGCCCCCAAATTTGCTGAAGAAACCATAAGTTCCCTGGCATGGCCTCCACTTACATTCTCTGATCTTTTCTAGCTCTCCCTTTGTATCCGAGCCACAACTAGATAACGTGAAATTCCCACACAAGCTACTCACCATACTAACTAGAATTAGGTTTGGATACAAATGGCAGGAATACTCTGCCTACCCCTTAACACTAGGTTAAGATAAAAATGTATTTCTCTCTCATATGAAAAAAAAAATTCCAGAAGTCTGGAGGTAGACATTCCAGAGCTGATATGGTGTTCCAGGCTATCAGGAACCCAGGCTTCTACTGCCTTGAGCATTTGTCGTTCTACCACGTGACTTCTACTTCATGGTCCAACATGACTGCTCAAGCTCCAGTCATCACATCCACTTCAAATCAGTAGAAAAGAGGAAGGAACAAGGAAGAGCATGACCCTGGCTTCAAGGACACTTCCGGGAAGTCACACTTGCTTACACACCGTTGGCCAGACTTGTCACATGACCATACTTAGCTCTAAGAGAGGCTGGGAAATTTCCCTTTCAGGTAGTCTTTATTTTAGATCGCCATGTATTGAGGTAAACATCGGAAATATTATTACCAAGGAAGAGAGAATGGCTATTGGGCGACATCTAGCAGTCTCTGCCACATGTTTTCACATCTGGAGGATCTGAGCACATTGTTTCTTCTGTCTGGGACAGCTACCCTCTCAGCGTCACGTTCTCCTGGCTTGGCCTATTCTTGTTTGTCCTTTAACACTCACCTGATGGCCATACTAAACATGGCACCATATGACTACACCCAGTACAATCTAACAAACCCTGGACAAGGTGGGCCCACCACCAATGTTTCTTGTCTCAAAGATATACTGAGGAAATGGGATTATATTCTCCAGGCTTCCAGGGCCTTCCTACATCTGAAAGAAGGTACGGAGATGAGGTAGCCAAATGGCCCTAGAGGCTCGTGGCAAATTGCTGTTTCTTGGGTTATACATAGACCACCCACCTCCCATAGATATTTTTCAGCTACCACAGTGGCATTGATTAGGTCTCCACCTTCTCGATGGTGAGCAGTTGAGGTGGGGAGGGATTACTGTTTTAATTCTGGGTTTCATTTTCAGTCAGTTCTTGATATGATTTGTAATTTTTTCTTCTCAGTTTCCACCTGGGCAACATCACCCACCTGCTTTTTAAGGTGAATGCCAGATGGCTAATCTCATATATCAGTTTTGGCTTTCTTAAGAGGGACCTGGCTTTTTTTATTGTAAGCCTTCAGAGTTCCTTTTCCGTCTTTCTCATTCACTTCTGTACCCCATTTGATGAGTATGAAGGCCTAGGGAGGTTACCCGATTTGTTCACAGTCACCAGATAAATGAGCTGCAAAGTCAAGAATTGAACTCAGGTCTTTCAGTATCTAACTCTATCATCTTTCACCCACTGCTACCACATTTCTTATTTCGATAAGTAAGTTGATTAACATTTCTGTGCATAATTTTCCATTTGAATTTGGATACTCTTAGGACAAATGTCAAAAAAAGTGAAATTGCTGAGTCAAAGATTATACATACTTTTTAAGGATGTTAATACATTCTGCAAAATTGATCCAGCAAGGTTTTTCTATGGGGTCTTATCACAGTCACATTTTACCCAAGTGGGTTTAACTACCACAGGCCGGTCTGGGAGCCCAGGAATATGGAGATGGAGAGGAGTTGTGACCACTCCCCAGCAGGTCTCCTGTGAGCATTTCACCAGCATGGAGAGCTTCTCATGATTAAAGATGCACATTTTGCATATACCATAGCCCCTACACACAAACCAATACTTCATTCAGTGCTCAACCACAGACACAGCCATCTTTTCCAAAGCTGCAGAAACCACTGGCTGTGTTGGACTTATGAGAGGTACTATGTTTCCACCATGGTATGTAAATGTCTGACAGTTAATCTCATATATCAGTTTTGGCTTTCTTAAGAGGGACCCAGACTTTGTCTTTCTCACTCACTTCTGACCCCATTTGATGAGTATGAAGGACTAGAGAGATTTCCCGATTTGCTCACAGTCACCGGGTAAATTAGCTGCAAAGCCAAGTGTAAAAAGATTGTTTAAGTTATGAGAGATTCTGACTTTAAACCCCACCCCTTTAATCCCCACATGAGGCATGACTAAGGTATACTTGAGCCACGTTCATTGTATGCTCACCCCATTAATCTCAAATTCTGAGGGGAACCCTTTTTACTTTATGGCTGATCCACTATGACAAAAAGCCCTTTCAGGTTCACATAGTTTCAGTGGCATCTTTGCCTTCTTCTCACTGAAGTTAAGTGCTGCACCAAAATGTAGAAGCCTCATGGTGCTCAAAGGCCTCAGGTGATACTTGTGCTGTGTCAGTTATTACTACAACCCAAATGTTTACATGTAAATGTCCAAGTGCAATCCACCCATTTCTTTCTGCAGTTAATCACCACAGAAGAGCGCTTCCTCCAAGACAGTTTGTACAATGAAGGAATCCTAATTGTGTGGGACCCATCTGTTTACCATTCAGATATCCCAGAGGTAAGTGGCTGTCCATAGGAAATAGGAACTGAGTGTCCTGTTTGCATATAGATTTTCCTGAGTTTCTGAGTTTTTCAAGTCCTGGCTGACCTGGGCCATCCCTGAGGACTGGCGATTTCACTTTTAGGACACCCTACTTCACATAGACTGGCAGTTCAGAAGTATTCTTGTTCTATACCAGTGTTCTCCATGCCCTATTCTGCATCACCATGTATTGGCCTTCTAATTATGGGATATATCAGGGGTGATAATGGCTGGACTTCTCACCATCTGGGGTGGATTGTGTTCACTTAATACAATTATTCCTGATGAGATATAAGCAGGAATAGACAGTGGTTACCATTACTCCTGTAAATAATGTTACTGAACTTGTCCCATACTTTCAGTTTTCAGAATTCTTCTCATTTAACTCTCATAACAAGGTAAAGAAGTATATGTAAGTATAGTTTCTCCCATTTTACAAATGAAGAAACTGGAACATAGAGAGGGGAAGCCACCTGTCCCAAGACTTAATTTACTAAACACAAGACCAGATATGCAACATCATCTCATTCAGGGAAGGAGAGAGGAGTCTCAGACCTGCCAGTCTCTCAGCCTCTCTGGAATGGTCCTTTCACTGTTTCCCATGCACGCCAGTTAGCTTCTGCCTGATGTGGGCTGCAGTGGACACAGGAGAATAGCTTTAGAAAGGACAGAGAGCACTGTTCTTGGGATACTGAATTCTTAGCTGGCCACAGTAATAGCTGACAGACCCTGGTGATCCCTTGCATCCTCACTATCTCAGTTTCCATAGTTTCGCACTGATCTTTCTTAGAAATGAAATTTTCCCAGGTCAGGACAAAGACTCTGAACCCACAGATGTAGCAAGCTGTGTCCCAATTTTCGCCCTTTTAAAAATAAAAATGAGAAGTGGGGTTAGATAGTGCTAGGGACCCCTTTCAGCACCATTATAATTCCAAGATTCTGTCATCTTACAGTCTGAAACTATTTCAGGGTCACCAAGCTCAAAATTCCCTGTGAGCATGGACTACATGCTAGGTCCTCTCTGCTACAGAGTGAGAGCAGTGATGTGGAGGAGAAGTATGGAATCTGCTTTGAGGAAGGGGCTGTGCCTCAGAATTCTGCCTTGGTCCTTCTCTCCCTCCCCTCAAGGTCCTTGGATGAGGATGACTGCCTTGGGGGCAGCAGTGGCACGGGCATATTTCTCTCCCTGAAACCATTTTCTTCTTTTTCAGTGGTACCAGAATCCTGACTACAAATTCTTTGATAACTACAGGAGCTATCGTAAGCTACATCCTGATCAGCTCTTTTACATCCTAAAGCCCCAGATGCCTTGGGAGCTATGGGACATCATTCAAGAAATCTCCCCAGAGGAGATTCAGCCAAACCCCCCATCCTCTGGGATGCTTGGTGAGTCCATGTCTGGGGAGAGATCTCCAGTGTTTGTTTCCAGAAGAGATTAACTTTCTCCTGGGGTTTCGTTCATTCATTTGTCCATTCATTTATTTGTTTTTTCATTCATTCACTAAACAGTTACTACATTTTTGCTGTGTTTCTGCACTGTGTCAAGTTCCGCTAAGATACAGAAGTTAATAAGAGAGAACTCTTCTCCTTTAGGGTGTTCATTGAAAGAGTTCAATCAGATGTCTGAGGCAACATGAAATTTGTACCAGGAGAGAGAACTCTGTCTAGTTGGACAGTCCAAGAGCTTCCTGGAGGAGTAGTTTTGAATCATGCCTGTGAGAGGGGCAGATTTGGCAGGTGGAGATGGAGTAAAGGGAAGCACAGACAAGAGAGGAGGCTGGAAAACAGGAGGAATATGGCTGGGACTGTGATGAGGCGAGTTAGGTACTTGTCTCAGGTAATAATTGAAGGGGTAGCCAAGAATTCAGTAGCAAGAGAAATAATATCTTAATACAATATCTTTTAAAACATCACAATAAATGTGAAATTTTATGATGACTGAAATATCAAAATTTTAAATAAGGACAGGATCAGTAATAATGTCATGCAGAGCCATACTGGAATCTGAGGAAAAAGGAAGAATTGATAATACTTTATTCACAATTTCAAAAAATTATCCACCCTAATGAACACCCTAATCATGGCCCTAGAAGAATGAGGGGTGGAGTTTGACTGGGCTGGGGTCATAAGTGGAGCTATGGGAGCTGATGCAGAGTAGGCTATGAGCAGAGTACCAAAGGGCCTTGAATGCTGGCTACAGACTTTCTTTTTGGACTTTCTTCATCCCCCTCAGCCCTCGTGGAACATCTGCTCTCCCTTCCTTTCACTTTGAGTTTGGCTGAACCATGGGCAATGCCCATGAGGTCCTAGGCACCATATGTGCACCAGGAGGGACACTCCCTCCTCTGGCTCCCTTACAGTGGACCACTTTCCCACCAATGGCCCTGGCCACTTACCAATGTGTAATTTGCCTGCTCACCCTCCCTACTAGATTGCAAACTCCCTCGGTGTGGGGACTGTGTTTAATTCATCTTTTTTGTTTGGCACAGGATAGCCCGGTGATAAATATTCCCCAAGTAAATGAACAAATAAGTGTTTAATATCAGAGGTACTCCTTATAGCAAGAGATAGGGGCTCTTATAGTTACACCTCTTATAGTTACACTGTTACACCTCTTTCTTCAATTTTTGGATGGGTGAATTTGAGGCTGCTTCCTTTCGAGCAGGAATAGTGTGGAAGCACCTTGGAGAACACGCTTTTTCATCACCGTACTGCCCTGTCTTTGCCCATGCCATTCCCTCCACCACCAGTCTTCCCCACTTGCCCATCCTTCATGGCCATAGCTTCTGCCAGGCCCCACACCAGTGCTCTAGAGGGTTCACTTGAGACCTCTCTCACAAGAAGAGCTCCCTCCCATAATTTCTAGAAATACTTCTGCTATGCCTACATCCATTAGTTGCAGAGGTATCTTCCCCACTGTCCTCATTGGACCAAGGGAAGCCAGAAATAGAGGTAAGGCTTTTTGCATATCTGATTCTTTGGGAACAAAGATACTGCTGGCAGTTTATAGTTTTTCTGTTAGTGGGAACTGCTCCCTTAAAGATTCCCTATATTGTTGCTAATAATGTTATGTCTTAATGCCATAACATTATTTCATTCTAACAATAGCCTGTGTGATAGGAGGAGTAGGTAGATCACCTCTTTGGGGGAAGTGAAGAACTTGAGGCCCAGAGAAGGATGTGTCCTGCATAAGATGACTGAGCTAGGTGGAGACAAGTGTGAGTGGTAGCAGCAGTCCCCTGCCTCTTGTTGGGTTTTCATCTCAATGTCTGTGTCACCTTCCTAAGAATACCAACCTGGCTGCAGGCCCTTGGCTCCAATCTCCTGCATTAGTGAGCAGAGCCCATGGTCAGTATATACCATGGTGTGCTTGTCCAACTAGCCTTCTTCCCAGCTGAAGAAAGAACAGTCTCTCTCACTTCACTGTTTTCCTGCAAGCACTGTAATAAACACCTTCTTTCAAATAGCAGCATCTAAGAAGTTCCTCTTGAATATAAAAGTGCTAGAAAGTACTGTGAACATGTGATGGTACTGTCTCCTCAGTTGCCTTGTCCTCCCTTTTCAGATAGCTTATTCACATTGATAAATTCATCAACTGGTGGATGGGGCCCTTCAGTTCACTAGTGTTTAGGTAGAACCCACCATGCAACATGTCCTGGCCTACGTGCTGGGGCTGTCACGGTGCACAGGGCTCAGTGGCCCTCATGGCACAGCTTGCTGGATTGGCTTACCAGAAGGACTCAGACTGGGAATCACAGTGAAAACTAGAAATCCAGATTATCTCCCCAAATTTGGGGTCTTGAGCTGTAGACTCACTGGGCAGAATTCCAGGGTGTGGCGTGGGTTGTCGGGCAGGACTCACCTCTGCTCCCCTCTTCAGGCATCATCATCATGATGACACTGTGTGATCAAGTGGATATTTATGAATTCCTCCCATCCAAGCGCAAGACTGATATGTGCTACTACTACCAGAAATTCTTTGACAGCGCCTGCACAATGGGTGCCTACCACCCGCTCCTCTTTGAGAAGAATCTGGTAAAGCACCTCAACCAAGGCACAGATGAGGACATTTACCTACTTGGAAAAGCCACACTGCCTGGCTTCCGGAGCATTCGCTGCTGATTATGGGCTCCCCGGCCAGATGCCCTCACCCTTCTCCATCAGGCATTTTACAGTCTGTCTTTTGGCTACACTGGGCCTGGGATGACCATGTTTCTGAACACTTCTGGCCTGCTAGTATGCTCTCGCCCTTCTGTCAGCAAGAACCCTGGGGATTCAAGAGCCTGAGGCTAAGGAACCAGTCCCACTTGCCCTTGCCCTGTAGCTGTTAAGATATATGAGCCCAAAGCCTCCTGCCACACCTATCACTTATGTCTGAGGCAGACAGAGTCCTCCTCTCCTTCCACATGGGCAGATACAAGATCCACCTTTCCCACCAGGGCTGCCAAAGCTGGGCTGTTTTTCTGGCAAACCAGTTCCCGTATATTGCTTGAATTCTACACTTAGACATTGATTTCATGTTTTAAAGAAATTCTCCTAAATTATGATTGTGCTTGTTAAAGGGTGGCTCTAGAGGGCAAGTAAGTCATATGGAGTCCAAAAAACAGATTTGATTTCTTCAGAACAATGTTGCTCCTAAGGTCCTTGCCCTAGGAGGGGCAGTGTTTCTATCACTGGATGATTTAGCTAGTCCTTAGCCTTGTCTGGATGCTTTTTATGCACAAAGGGTCTTGAACTCACACCCCTCTTCATATGGAGATTGGGAGGGGCAGATATGTATAGTCTCCATCTTCAAGTTCCTCACAGGTCAGTGGGAGTGACAAACAGGCAGGATTCAGTGAGCTCAGCACCCTGAGGGCCTGTGGGGAGGTGGGCTTGCTATGCGATCTGCGCACCCTGGCGGGGAGGGCACACACTTTCTGTGCCTGTGGGTCATAGAGGACTTCACAGAGTTGGGGCCATGGAATGGATTTTAGAAGAGGAAAAACATACCAAGCAGATTTTCGGAGTCATTGAGTTATATTTTCTTTTCTGCTTTTGTTACCCATTTTATTCTCTAGGGTCTGCCTGAACTTACAGGTTTAAATTATTTTTTGAGGAAAACCCCTACCCATGTCTAAGGCAGCAAGTGTAACCCCATGGCAGGTACAATGCCAAAAACCGGGTTTCTTCTGGCTTGGCTTGGCCTGGCCTGACCTGACCCTATCTTACTAGGTGGGTTTGCACGCTGTATCCACCTCTTCCTGTTTAATGCCCAACCCCAAACCTCCTCCTAACTGTTATCTTGTTTTTTCCTTTTAAAGCAGTCTTTCCCCTCCCAAATTACTTCTAAGCTTTTTCTCTTTTAAGAGTATCCTAACCTGATTTCTTCGACTTTCATGGGTCTTCTGTGAAAGGTCTCTCAGGGAGTGGGGATGTGGTTCTCTAGAACTTATTTGTTCTCAGAGGTCAAAACCTTAGGGATCCTAACAGATTCTCACAAGGTAGAACAAATGGCCCTGACCTGCACCCCTGCAGCAGGGGAGCAAGAGCAGAGTCTCCACTGTGGTCTATAAACATGCTTTCCAGATGGTTTGCTCATCCCCTCCTCCTGGTAGAGAACCACCCTGGATAGGTCCTGTTCCTGGTGTGGAAAAGGTAAAGGACTTGCTCAAGGTCACTAAGTAGTGCTGTAGAGCCAGGACTCCTACACATCTGTGAAATGAGGGTGATGAACCTACCTTACAGGGCTGTTGTGATGGTGACATGACACACCTGCCCTGGCTCCATCCCTGGCACCTATAGGGCTCAGTATATGGTGGTTTCCTTTTCTCCTTTGCTAAGGACCTGCTTTGTACTTACACCTGAGCAACACCCTGCTTTGAGGGAGGCAAGAAATAAGGCCCTGTCTTTAGGGAATCAACTGTCCCTTTGGGAGACAACTACCCTGCTTGGAATACCCAGGGAGCCATCTGAGAAAGCAGAGGATGCAAAACATGTCTTTCTTCCTCCCTGCCTGTAGCCCAAGCTTGATTCTGCTTGGGAATGGGCAAAGAAGCGCTTGGGCCACTAACTGCTGTGTCTTTTCTGCCTCTCAGGGCTCGTGAGTTCCTGGCTTCCTTCTCCTTCTGATTTAACACACTCATTACAATCACTGAATCATGAACTCTGAGTACAGAGGAAGGTGGCATTTCATTAGTAGGAGAAAGGTGTTGGTCTATACACTGAGCACACACTGGGTAGATCTGAGTATTTAGTACTTATTAATATAAGGGATCAAATTAATTTAAATGTGATTTTGAAGTCTATATGACTTTTATTTCTGTGATTTGTATATGGGAACTCTGGTCAAATGCAAATAAAAAATAACAGTCTGGTGAGGTGTTTAATGTTCATTATAGATAATTAAAATTATGACTGTTGTAGGAAAGCCCCTGTCTATAAGGTGTTCTGCTTTCCTCAGTAGTCATCTCGTCACCTTTTCACAAAGTCCTCTAATCCTATCACCAATGAAATAAATTATGGCTTGAATCTGAAACATCAACTCAGAAATGGGAAAAATGCCTAAGCTAATTCTGAATCACCCAAAGATTATGTAAAAAATTAAAATAAAAATTTTTTTTTTTTAAAAAAAGCTTGTTCTCTCTTTTTACTTGATAAGGGAATGACTGCTGATTGTCAGTTCTCATTTCCACAGAAGACACAACTGGAATCTTGAATCCCTGAATCCTCAACTAGCTCCTCTTCAATACTCCAGGAAAGGAATGCTCACTTATGTGGCAGGACAGCATCTGTGAGATAGTGACTGATTTATTGATATTTCTTCCTTTTAATTTTTGCTTGGATTCAAATGACTAAGCTGTTGTTCATGCAATACTTTGGGGGAAGGGATGCAATAGGACAGAAAGCAAAATAAAAGGAAATTACTTACCTTGGTTTCCAAAAGCCTAAAACCCTTAAAGGAATAATGTCCTAAGAGAATAACCAAAATGTTTGGATTAAAATCCTGAGGAGAAACAGGAATAAAGGGAGAAAGAATAATTCCTTTCCCCCATGAACTGCCCACCTTCCATTATGGCTCAAATATGTCTCTCTAAAATTCATATGTTGAAGTCCCAATTTCCAATACTTCAGAATGTGAACTTATTTGAAAATAGGATTATTGCAGAGGTAACTGGTTAAAATGAAGTCATATTGGAGTAGGGTGAGCCCCTAATCCAATGTGACAGGTGTCCTTGTAGAAATTGGGGATAGACACACAGGGAGAATGTCAAGTGAAGGCAAAGGTCAGGATCAGACCAGAAATGCTTCTATAAGCCAGAGATTGACAGCAAGTCACCAGAAGCTAGGGGACAGAGGTATGGAAAGTTCTATTCACAGTCTTCAGAAGGAACCAGCCCCGCTGACACCTTGATCTCAGATTTCTAGCCTCTAGAACTGTGAGAAAATAAGTTTCTGCTGTTGAAGCTATGCTGTTTGTGGTACTTTGTGACAGCTGCCCTAGCAAGCAAGTATTCCTCCTCTCCTGCTGGTAACTCCCCACCTACAACAGAGTCCCTTGGGGCCAGAGGGAACAGTGAAAGGAGTGTGGCTATCTGTGGGCCTGGAGAGAGGGTCCCATGCTCTGCTACCCAGACAAAGCTCTGGGAAAGACCTGTAAATCCTTGGAGGGTGAGGCTTTACGGGGATATAAGTCCAGGCAGATGGGAACTTAGTCAGCCTTGAAGAAATATCATGCCTGGAAAGGCACAAAAGCAGCTGAGCAAACGCCCTTTCCTGATGAGATCATGAATGAGGAGCACCCGAGCAGTGCTGCTGAGTAGCCAGATGAGAGAAAGCTGTACTCCGGACTCCTGCATCTGATGCCTTAGTGTTATTAGTTTCCTGGAACTTAGATGTGATGCCAAAATAGGAGCTCAAAATAGAAGTGACAGAAAAATAGATTTCAATTTTTGTAGGACCTTAGGTTTGTGCTTGCCAGATTCACAGTGGCTCTAAATCTCTGTGAAGTCCTTTCAGCAGGTGAGCTCAGAGGTTTGGACCCCTCTGTCCGGGTCTGGAGGGGAGTTTCTGCAACCTCCTTGGGCTGCCTTCCCCCTGATCCCTACTCTAGCCTCTGCTGACTTTTTTAAGTATATGTTGGAGGCAAGGGGGGAAAAGTGGGGCCCTGGCTCCTTTTTACCTCACCAGGCACTAGGGAGAGGAAAGGCTCACACCTACCTGTACTTGCTTTTGGTTGCCATTTACTTGAAATACCTTTTTTCCATCCCTCTACTCTCAGTCTGTGTGTGTCCTTAAAGCTAAAATGAGTATGTTATAGGCAGTATATCATTGGGTCTTGTGTTTTTTAAATCCATCTGTCCATTTTATGTTTTTTAATTGGAGAAGTTGATCTATTTACATTTACTTAATTATTGTTGGTAGAGACTTACTGTTGTCACTTTGTTTTCTGACTTTTACAGATCCTTTGTTTCTTGCCTCTTTCTGTCTTTGTCATTTGATGACTTTTTGTGGTGGTATGCTTTGATTCCTTTATCATAATCTTAAATAGCATATGGAAAATTTATACTTTGACTTCTCCCTCCATCACATTTTAGGTTATTGATGTTACAGTTTACATCTTTTTATATTATTTATTCAATAACAAATTATATGGTTATGGTTGATTTAATATATATAACTTTTAGACTAGAATTATAAGAGAATTATGTACCCCCATTACAATATTAAAAAATCTGACCTTGAAAATATATCGATATTGCTAGTGACTTTTATACATTCATATGTTTTTTGCAATGTTAATTAGCCTTCTTTTATTTTAGCTTGAAGAACATCCTTTAGTATTTCTTATAAGGCAGATGTAGTGGTGCTGATCTCCCTGAACTTTTCTTTTGGAAATTCTTTGTCAGACAGTTTACAGATCTCCATTTTCTTTTTTAGAGTCAGTTTTAGAGTTTTATTTTTTTTTTGTTGGTGTTATGTTCACTTGATTTTCTTTATCTTTGGTTCCTTGCATTGGTATTTGCACATTTGAGTAAGTGGTCTCTTATTCCAGATTTTATAGGTAAACTTCAGCAGGGAGAGACCTACATGCATTAACATAGCTTGGTGGTACAGGACAGGTCAGCTGGTAGCATCCATGGGCAGTGGGGACTTGCTCTAATTGGGCGAGGCAATTCCCCTGGTCTGAGGCCAGGTACTCTCCATGCTACTGGCAAGGCAACTACATAGGATCTCTGATTAGACAGGGCTGCTCTTTGTGCTTGGTGGTCAGATGGAACCACTAGCTGGGCTCTGCAATCACTTATGGTTGGGCAAAATCTCTGGCAAGATTGGGTCACTGGTTGGACTCCACAACTGGCCTGTGAGCTAGACTTCACAATATTTCTTGGTTAGTTGAGGCATCAGGCTGTGCTCCCCAATATGATGGTTCTGCTGGCTGGACTCTGTTCAGGTTGTGGGCATAACTTCACAGCTGGACAGAGCCTCAGGTGCTCTGTGATTAGGCAGGGCCATGGCCTATGTCCTGAAGTTGGGTGAGAGCACGGGCCGGGCTTTGAAGTCTGGCAGGCCACTGGCTGTGCTCCATGGTTGTGCAAGGCTCCGGTGGTAAAGGACTAAGGGTGTACTCTGTGGTCAGGCAAAGTTGTTTTCTGAGCTCCTTTGTCAGGTTGCACTTTAGGCTATGCTTTTGATTTGGCCGAGTCACTGTCTGGGCACCGTGCCTGGGCAGGGCTGCGGGCTGTGTTTAGCAACCAGGCAAGGCTGTAGGCTGGGGTCAGTAGCTTGACAGTACCATAAACTGGGCTCTGAGGCCGCCCAGGGTCACTGTTCAGGCTCCCTGGTTGTGTGAGGCCAGAGGCTACCCTTAACAGTTGGGCAGAGTTATAGGATGCACTCCATGGTTGCCCAGGTTCCTCTAGCAAGGCTTCCTGGATGGGTGGGGCTGGAGGCTGTGCTTAGCAGTTGAGTAGGACTGTGAATTTGCTTCCCTGCCCCAGCAGGGCAATAGAAAAGGCTCCCTGGCCAGTATGGTAAGTGACATACATGAGAAGTCTACTTTCATTCTTTTGTATATGGAAATTCAGTTGCCCCATTATCATTTGTTAAAAAGACGTGGTATATTCATGATAGTTCTTTTGGTTATAGAGTTTTTTTGGAAGGTCTCATTTGGTTTTAAATATGTTTCTTAAAAACAACATATTAGATTTTGTTTTCTTACTCAGAATATTAGCCTTTAATAGGTATATTTAACTCATTTAAATGTATCATCATGATTAATATCTTTAACTGTTACCTTTCATGCTGTTTTTATATTTTCTTACCATTTCTTTGGTTTTCTCTTGTCATCATCTGGATATCTTCTTTTATCATTTTCAGAGCTTTGCATTATGTAATTCTATATGGTGTAGTATATCTTATATTTCATTCTACATTAAAGTTTTACAAAAGAACTTTAACCCATATTTTACTCCTTGTCAGAATCAAATGAAATGGTATCTTTTATTTCTATATATACACGATAAGAAATGTGACACATTTTTATTCTTTATTACCTATCCTTAACTTTTAATAATATTAGGATTTTAGATTCACAACATTGTTGTTAGAGAATAATTTTCATAATAATACTCAGTTCAGGGTTACAATGTATTTTTAGGTGCATTTTTATTTTGAATTGATTAACTACTCAGCAACAACACTTTCATATTGTGACAGCCTCATTCTTGATGCTTCTAGTTGGCTCCATTTTTCATTCTGTTGTAGTACATCTTCAAAAATTGTTTCAAGGACAAATGGGTCCCTACGTATCTGAGAATATTTTTGTGTTTTTACACATGAAAGAAAAATTGCTTAGGTGTAAAATTCTAGGAGTAAAAATATTTTTCTTTTGAAACATAGTGGAATCACATTCCTATCTAGTTGTAAGATTCAAAAGGTAGAATGCAAAAAGCACACATAGTTAAAATTTCTCTTGACAAATTTCTTAAAAATACACATAATCTAAGATCTGGATCCTTGAAAACTCAAAAGCTTAAGATTATCATCTATGTGTGTGGATATATATATATATTTTTTTTGCCTTCTAGCTAAAGTCCGCCTTTCCCTAAGTCAGTGAAGGCCTTACATTTGCTGACCAATGCAATTTTGAAAGAGGACCTTCATTAAGCAAAAAGATTTATTTTATGTGGTCATATAGATTGCTCCTAAAGACCTAGATAAGTCTTTCTAAATTTGCAATACTCTTCACAGAGAGTGTCAAGTGGAATAACTCAGATAGGTCGGCACGTTCTCTAAAAGGCCTGTGAGCCCACACCATCCCCTCTGTCAAGGTTCGTACGAATGCCACTCCACTGTCCTCTTCATTTCCATTCTATGGCTATCCACATACACATATATTGCATTATAGTAAAGTCACATGTTTCTCTTTCTCTCTCTTCACACACACACACACACACACACACACACACACACACACACACACACACACACACGCAAATGGTAGGCCCCCTTGGGACAGGGTTTTTGGATTTTATTTGTCTTTATCCCCAATGTCTGCTACAGAGTCTGGTTCACAGAAGATGAACAATGAAAATTCTTTAGATAGGAAGACGCAGTATTCTAGAGACACAATACTGAGTATATGAGGGTTGTATAATTATAAGATAAACTTTTTAACTATGTGGAACCTGTGACTGAGAAAACTAAATTTCATATTAAAAATGAAAAATCAGTAGAGAACATTTTCTCCCTGGCTGTTTCATTGATGAACACAGTTTGTGTCTAAACTAAATGCTGTTGTTTCCTGGGAAAAGTTTCATTACCTCGGCCTTCCAGAAGGATTAAATAATAAAATAATAGAAAGCTTAATAAAATAATTAAATAACTGAATCTTTGAATATGCACTTTTGTGGTCACAGAACATCAGTTTCATATCTTTGTAGATCCTTTAAAATTTCTCATGTCATAGATAATAGTCATTCATGTTATCAATTTTATCCTTTAAAACTCTTTTTTTTTTTAAATATATAAGAAGAACCTTCAGTGAAAAAGAGAAATACATCCAGAAAAAGTACCATATTTTTTTATTTCTGTAATAATTATACCATGTTTACTGTACAAAAACACAGAAGTACAGATAACAAAAAGAAAAAACACATTTTGTTATATTTCTTCCTAGATTGAAATATACCATGTCTTTCTTAAGGCTGAATTAAATCAGCTTCCTGTTATTAAATGTTATATTGTTTATTACTTCCTCTATGCTGGGCCCTCTTTAACGCGAGGTGGGGGCTATAGCTCAGCCTCAGGTTTGTAACTGCTGCTGGTAAAAATTAACAGTTATTTCTCTACTGTTGTGCTTCTCTCACATGCAGAGCTGTTCCCATCCCCCTCCTCCGACAGGGCTCTCCTAATGTGAAAGGTAGATTCTTTGTTTTTCTCAGTTTATTGCCCAACACCCGGGGTTCTGACCTGTGGACCTTATGCACAGGTCCCACGCTCTGACGTGCTGGTTGTAGTTTGGGTGCTTTTTATTAAGTTTTAGATATTCAGCTTATTTTTGTCTCAAGGGGAGAGATCTGAGAATGTCTCTCACCCCACCATGTTTCTCCAAATTATCTCTGCTTTCTAAAGTAGTTCCTCCAACATTTTTATAATGCTGGCTTGGTGATGATGAACTCTTTTATCTTTTTCTTATCTGGGAAGCTCTTTATCTGTCCTTCAACTCTGAATGTTAGGTTTGCTGAGTCGAGTAATCTTGGTTGTAGGTCATGGCTTTTCATCATTTTGAATATTGTGTGCTGAGCCCTTCTGTTCTGCAAAGTTTCTTTTGAGAAATCAGCTGCAAGTCTATGAAAACTCCCTTGTAGGTACTAACTGCTTTTCTCTTGCCGCTTTTTGTTTTAACCTTTGGTATTTTAATTATAATGTGTCTTGGTGTGGACTTATTTGAGTTCATCTTTTTTAGGACTTTTAGCACGTCTGGGGTTGTATGTCTATTTCCTTCACCAAGTTAGGGAAGTTTTCCATTATTATTTCTTCAAATCGTTTTCAACTTCTTGCTCTTCTTCTCCTTCTGGTACCCCTATGAGATGAATGTGGTTATGTTTGATGTCATTCTACAGGCTCCTTACATTGTCTTCATTATTTTGTATTCTTTTTCTTATTGCCATTCTGATTGGCTGTCCTCTGCTACCCCATCCTCTATACTAGTAATTTGATCCTCTGCTTCCTCCACTCTGTTGATTCCCTCTAATATACTCTTCATATATAATTTTGTATTCTTCATTTTCTACTGATTTTCTTTAAAAATTTCCACCTCTGTTTTTTTTTTTTTTATCTCTTTGTTACAGTTCTCACTGAGTTCATCTACTTGTCCCCTAAGCACCTTGAGCATCCTCAGTGTTTTAAACTCTCCATCTGGTATATTGCTTGTCTCCGTTTTGGTAAATTCTTTTTTTGAAGCTTTGTTCTGTTCTTTCAAGTGGGACATGTTTCTTTGTCTCCCCATTTTGGCTGCCTCCCTGTGTCTGTTTCAATGTATCAGGTAGGGTTCCTAAGTATCCCAGTCTCATTAGAGGGACTTTATGCAGTAGGCATGCTATGGGGTCCCTTGGCACAGACCTGAGAGGGGTCCAGCTGCAGGCCAACTTTAGCTGTAGCCTGTGTACTTCTGGGGCCACCTGGTAATAGTCACCAAGCAATCCACATATGGCTGCCAACCATTCTGGACTTATAAGTGCCTTGAGGGGTCAAGTTCAAAACTGAGGCAGGCTGCCACTAGTACAGATTTTACAGGTGCTTAGCAAGAGGTATAAAGTATGCTGAGGCCAGATGCTGCTGCTTTGGGTTTTGTGAGCCTTTGAGAGATTTAATGAGTTTGCAGAAGGAGCCAAGACAGTCCATTTGTATGAAATAAATCACTGAAAGCAGTCTTGGTGGTCTCACAAGTTGAAAGAGGCGTAGTCTCAGGGAATCCCCTGGGCGGAGAGACCTGTGTTATCCAGGTTGATGGCACCTGCATCTGCAGGCTGGGAAGGGGGAGGGCTCAACAAAGGAACAATGGCTTCTGTCTGTACCTCTGTCTGGGAGCAAACCACACTCTAGCCCTCACCCTGAAGCCTGACAGCTAGGTGCCTCCCCATACATCCCTGGCTCACCTCAAGCAGCTGCTCCAGTGCTAGAGCTCAGAGCAAGGGAGTCCATGAGCAAGTAAGTCTGGGTGTGGGTTCTTTAAAAGGAAAGTCTCCACTTCCCACAGCTCTCTGTCTCACTTAACCGCTACCTCTGCTGGTTTTCACAGCTAGAGGTTGTAGGAATTTCTCTTCTTGGCACTAGAACCCTGAGCTGAGGAGCCCAGTGTGTGGCTGGGACCCTTTGCTTCTCAGGCGGGGGAGCAGGCTTTGCATCCAAGATAACCCTCCTGATTCTCCATTGCCACTCACAGTTGTGGGACTGTGCCATTTCAGATCTCTATCCTGCCTACCGTTTTGAGGTAACCTTTCACTTGAGGTGACCTAGTTATAGGGGTTCTGTTCAACCTGGAAACTCCATGTACTGGTTGCTCTGCAATTTTGTTATAATTTTGGTGTGGTCGCTAGAGGAGGCGTGCAGTCTTTACCTTCAATGCCAACTTTGGGTCTTTTCTTCTTTTGATGGGGCCCATAAAATCAAGGTAACTCTCAGGCACCAGCACCTACCTTAACAGATGCACTATAGAACTCCCTCCTCCTTGACTGTTGGTTTATTGGCCATTACAGTACACACAGAACTGGTCCACTGGCCTGGGCTGCTTCTCAGGCTCAGTTCCACACATGCTAGTAAGGATTATAGAAATCAGTGACAAAGATAAGTAAAAGCACGTATGCTGTCCTTTTCTTCCTCTTGTGGTCATTATTAAAGAAATAGCAATCAAAATGAAGTTTGGTTCCTCTGTAACTTCTGACTAGAGCAAGAACCCTAAAAAGCATTTCAACGCACTTTCCCACATTCATAGGAAGACTTCCATTTCCTCTTTTGAAGTTGCTGAAGCAGAAGTACAATGTTCAGTCCATGCCCATCCAAAAGGATGTTGAAGTTCAGTTTTCGTGAGGGCACTATAGAGGTTAGCAAATTGGCAAGTTTGTCCAGGTGACAGGAAGACATGTGTCACACACACCAAACAAGTGCAGCAGGAGAAAGCTAATGACACTACTGTATATGTGGGCATTTACCCAGTAAGGTGGTTATCGCTAGGCCAAACTGGACCAAAACTATAAATAGAGCCTTGAATGTAAAGCCAAAATTCACCGAATAGGGAAAGAAAAGGGCAACTATAAGGACAAAACAACTGAAATGATGCAAAAATAAAACACTCTTATCTACAACTTCTATTAAAGAAATACTAAAATGAATAAGTATGAATATACATATATATGAATATTTAATATAAATGGATATATAAAAATAAATTTATGCTGATTCATGTTTACTCCCTGCTTTTGTTTTTGATGTCACAATTTATATATTGTGTATTCATTAACAAATTGTTTTAGCTATAGCTATTTTTAATACTTTTATCCTTTAACCCTGATGCTAGATTTAAGTAACACACCACTATATAGTGTTAGTGTATTCTGAACCTGATTATATTTTTAACAATCTGTTGTATATTTTCATATGTTTCCATGTTACTAGTTTGAATCCTTCCATTTCAGTTTGAAGAACTTCTTTCAGCATTTCTTATAAACTAGATTAAGTGGTAATGAAATCCTTCAGCTTTTGTTTATTAAAAAATTATTTATCTCACCTTCTTCTGTGAAAGTTTTTCTGGGTAGAATATTCTTGATTGGAAGTTTCTTTCTTCCATCACTTTGAATATATCATCCCATTCTCTCCTGGACTGCAAGATCTCTACTGAGAAATCTTTCAACAGATATGGGAGTTCCTTTGTTGAGAAAATGATTTTTTTCCTCTTGCTTCTTTAAAATTCTTCTTCTTTTTAATTTTTTTATTTTAGAGCATGTTATTATAATGTGTTTTGTAGAAAATCTCTTTAGAATAACATTTTTGGGTAACATATTAGCTTCAAGTACTTGGATGTTCAAACCCCTTCTTAGGTTTGGGAAATTCTCAGCCATTATTTATTTAAATATGCTTTTTAATAAGCCTTTCCCCCCTCCTCCTTCTGAGACTCCAATGATACATATATTATTTCTCTAAATAGTATCCCATAAGTTCCAAAGGCTTTTTTCATACTTTTCTCTTTTTGCTTCTCTGATTAGCTAATTTCAGTTGGTCTATATTTGAGCTCACTGGTTCTTGCTTATGCTTAGTCAAGTCTGTTTTTAAAGCTTTCTACTGAATTCTTTAGTTCAATCATTGTATTCTTTTATATTGCATTCTTCAAAATTTGTTTGTTTTATCACATTTTCTATTTATTGTTAAACCTCTTTTTGTTCTTGTATTGTTTTCTTAATAATGTTAATTTTAAAAAAAATCTATATTCTCTTTTTAGCCCTCTCATTATCTTTAGAACAATTATTTTCAGACCATTTCTAGATCTCAATTTCTTTTGGGCCAGTTACTAGTGATTCACTGTATTTCTTTGGTGGAGTCATGTTTCCCTGGTTTTTCATAATTCCTGTTGCCGTGTGTACTGTGTGTGCATTTGAAGAAGCAGTTAACACTTCCAGACTTTCTAGACTGACTTCAATAAGGGAAAACTTTCACCAGCAGATGGCAGCATCCTGGAGCACATTGTGACCCCAGTTCTAGTTGAGCAGGTCTCCAACTATGGGTTTATGTGATGACACCAGTTCCAGAAAGGTGGCGAGAATAATGTCTCCTCAGTTCAGGCTACTTCTGTCCCTAGTATCAACAACTATGTATGCTTGGTAAGAACTGTGGGGAATCCTTGGTGGCTACAAGAGCTCTTGGGGTCTTCAGTGGTGCCTTCAGGTTCAATAGCCAGGGACCAAGGCAGGTAGTGATGGTGGTTAGAGCCAGTGTTGTGCACACACTCAGCTGTGGGGTCCAGTTCAGGTACCTATGAAGTGGCAGGAGCTGGTTGAAGACATACATGTTATGATGGAGACCAGGGCAGGCATCAAGGGCCAGAGACAAATATGGGCTCATCAGCAGCTATGGGGTCCCCAGCTGTCAGGGTACTTTCCCATGGCTGCACAATCTTCCCCTGGACATATGTACTGCAATGGAGGCCAGTAATCGGATTCAGGTTTGTGGCATACGGGTGCCAGTTGGAGAGGCTAGCTATAAGTAAGTGCAATGGTACAGGCCAGTGACAGAAGACAGGGACTTATCTGGGCCCACTAGCAGCTGTGGAAGCTCAGTTATTGGCATGCTCTCCCATGGCCACACAATCTCTCCTGAGTTTGTGCACTGCAGTTAAGACTGATGATTGATGTCAGGCCCGCAGTGTGGAAGTGAATTGCTGGAAGGTCTAGCCCTAAATGCGCACACAGGAGTGGGGATCAGCCAGGAAGGTCCAGGCTGGTGTTTGGCATTGGTGCAGCTGTAGAGGCCTGAGTTGGCTGGAGTTCAGTTCCCAGGCTCTCATCCAGGTACAGGGCGTGAAGAAGTGGGAGAAACTTACGTAGCTGGCATCAGTAAACACAAATACCTGTGGGGTGAAAACTGGTGAAATCTGCAGTGGGTATATGGCAGCTGTACCAGCCATTGATTCCTTCGTCAGTGGCAAAAGCTATGTTTGTCTGTTGAGCAAGTAGCTGTGAACCACAACTACATGATTCCGCTGCATGGCTGCTGTTGGTAGCTGCTGGTTTTGTTAGTTTGTTTTTTGTATTCTTAGCTATCTCTATATTTTCCACTCAGGCTTTGCCTGAGTGGAGCGAAACAGAAGCTAGTTTTTCATGCGGTGCCCTGAAAGGCTGAAGAAATTGTTCAGTTACCCTGTTTTGCTTCTCCTAGTGACAAGTAGCTCTTCCTAGCTAGGAAGTTCCCTCTTGGCACTAAACAATGTCAGCTTACAGGATGGAATGATGAAGGCAAAACAACTTGTATAGTTATTCTCAGGTTTTTTGTTTCACTCTGTTTCTAAATTTTTTCATGGCCTCCAGAGCTTACTTGGAGCTGTTTTTATTCATGGATAACTATTTATTTATTGATCTTTGTGTGGGGACAGAGGCTGGGGTCTTCTATGTTGTCAATTTGGTGATATCACTCTCCCTGTCATCATTGTTGTCATTATTATCTTTGTAATTCCATCACATGGCACCAAGACTGGCACAATATACGTACACCAATATTTATCCATTGGATTGACAAGTATTTGAGTGAATGGATGAATGGATAAAGGAACAAATTTAATATTTTTTTAAGTTCTAAAATGAAGAGCGTTCAAAGAGATAGCTGGAAGGATTAGTATAAAATGAGCTTCAGATCTGGACTAAAGAGTCTGTCCTAAGTAAAGGCTGTTGAGTTAGGCAATAGTAGAAACTTTGACGTAAGGATAAATTTAAAAAGTGTTACAAGTCTTGAGTAGTGCAGCAGTGTTGGTATCTTTCCAATTGGTAAACATGAAATACTACCATGTGGCTTCTAATGAAAACTACCATGGCCTGACGAGAAATAATTCACATGAGTGAAAGTGAAGGGGAAAAAGCTGAGATTACTAATTGCTGGCCAAGTATAGCAGACAGTGAGATCACCATGGTCACTGCAGGCCAAACCACTAATTCCCTTCTATTGGTAAGCATTGCCTGGAACGTTATAATCCATGGTTGGATTATTTTATTATAAAAGTGGCTGCTCAGGATTTCTCTATGTTTTCACTTTTATCTAGAACTCTTAGTTGAATATTACTTTATTACTCAGTGCAGTGCTGCCCAGAGCCACACCCTTTCCCTGTGTAATATGTTCCTGAAATGGATTATTTCCCATTTGGGAAAAAGTATTCATGTAAGAACAAAGATTATTTCCCTTTTGATCTCCTTCCATAGAGATGTGTGAAGGCTTATGACTTCTGTCTCAACCTGAACTGAAGTATTTAACAGATTTTCAGCCATTTTCATGTCTGTGCCTATTACTGTTCCTTTTCCATTCATCTGATCATGGCTCCAGATAGACCTTTGGCAAGTGGGTTTCAGAGTGTCCTGATAAAGAACTATATAACTTTCTACCACATACTTTAAGGCTCCTTCAACATTTCTTTGGCAAGAGGTAAAAACAAACATCTGAACAAGCACAGTGAGAGCTTTGAGTGATGCCGGGACCTGAGCCTTCAGTGCTGGCCCTATTTAGTATCAACCAACCTGTAGGCTGCTTCAGAAAAGAGGTGTTGCCTTTAGAGACAAACAGAGACCTCATCACCACAGAAAGACCAGATCTCATGTCTGAAAAGAGTGGGTCACTTTTGTGGCTAAAGACTTTAAAAACTCGTTACTCAAAGGAACCATACCACTTTGTAGCTCCCACTATCATGTTGCCTCCTATTCCCACTCTGGCTAGCCTGTGTATGTACATGCACACATACTCCACATGGGACTTCTCTGTCAGAGGCCATTTTTGCTTCCCAAAGTCTGGCTGCATGTTTTGACCTTATCCCTTTAATTGACACTCCAGCCCAATAAAATCTCTTTCAAATAGGACTAAGGAGCATTGATCTGAAGTGGACCTGTCTTTATAACAGCCATCACTTTCCTTTTCTTTTTTCCTTCTCTGAGCACCAATGCCAAATACCAGCCATCTTTTCTGCCTTTTCTTACCATCATATTCATTGCTATCAGAGCTCAGACTGCTCACTGTATACTGAGTTTTCAACATCCCATAGATATTTCAGGGAATCTGAACTTATAGGGTGTTTTCATAGTTTCATTATAGCCCTTTCTTCCTATTCCATAACAGAGCTATAAAATAATCACTATTCTTTCCCTTCCTATTTAACTTGAGCCAGGAAGGATCACCTCAGTTCTGTCCCTTCCCCTTCAGATAAGGCCTTTTTCAGGAGGCTCTTTATCAAGAAAATAGGGACCCATTGGATCCCTTTGCCAGTTTCTAAGACAGAGAAATTAACCCAGATTCAACTTAAGTAAAACTGCTATAACATATTTATTTTCTTCAACTTTTAATAAAGAGAGATTTCAACTTGTGGTCAAGATAGAGTAAAAGAGACTTGATTTACTCTCCTGTATGAGACATGTAAAGAACAAGAAAAAAGGTAAAGTAATAGTTCTAAAGATTGGAAACAGGTGACAAAGAAGAGTGATACCTGAGAAATGGAAAACAAGCAAGCTTAGAAGCATTACCTAAAAAGAACAAATGATTTCCAGGAATCTTGATTACATCCCAGAATGAAGCTCAAAAATATTTATCAGAATACAAAAATATTAGCACCTGAAAAAGAAAACATTTATAATGACTGGCATCCAATTAGAATTTTCCAGGCATGCAAAGAAGCAGAAAAAATTTTCCCACAATGAGGGGGAAAATCAGTCAAAACTGACTTAGAAATAAGACAATATTATTAGTAGGCAAGAACATTAAAACCGTTGCTAAAACTGCATTTTATATATTCAAGCTGGTAGAGAAAAGATGAAAATGGCAATATCTCAGGTGAAAAATACTCTGAATAAAATTAATGGCAGATTTGACATTGCAGAAGAAAAGAATAGTGGACTTAAAGATGTAATACTGGAAACTATCCAAAACAGGAAAAAAAAAACAATTAAATAAATGAAAAGAATATCATTGAGATATGGGATAGTATTAGGCAACCTATAATGTTATTAGATGATTCAAAAAAGAAAAGAGGAGTAGAAAAAAATCTTTGAGAAAATAATACCCCTAAAATTTCCAAATGTGATTAAAACTATAAAAACACATATTCAAGAAGCTCAAATAACCTTAAGCATAAAAATCATAATGAGGAGAGTTTGGAGAAACATGTTGTTTCAATGTTCCCCTTGAAATGACAATAAACTGAACACTTAAACTCAACAAAAAAAATATCCAATTGTACACTACCTTGTCTGAGAGTGGGATCTGAGCATAAGAGCTACCATAGGTCAGAATTCCAGATGTCAGGCTTGTACTGGGAGAAACAAAGAAGCTGCCTCTCACAGTAGGAGCTCCCTGAAGGATGAGAGGGAGGGAACAATGTATAGTGAGTTCCCTGAACAACCCTGCCTGAGAGAGCTGTGAGCTCCATGCAGCCAGCAGCAGGATACAGTTGTAAGGGTAGAAAGCAGAGAAGTGGGGATGGCAGGGAAGACAGAGAAGCAACAGTTGATTTTAACCAGCTGTGGATGCAAAACCGAGGCCGAGCCACAGCCCCCACCTCTCATTAAAGAGGGCTCCTCCCCCCATATCCTCTGATACCAAACACTGCGGAGCCCCAGGGGAATCTGAGAAAACGCTACCAGAACTGTCGCTAACACTGTCAGGGACTGAGACTGAGGGTAGGTAGCAAGCCCGATTAAACATCTATAAGGAAGAAAGGCACCATTAAGGCTTTATATAAAGCAGAGATCCAAGATGCTTGGCTGCCACCTACTGGAAACCAAAAGAAAAGTGCCTTTTTTTTTTTTTTTTTTTTTTCCCAACAGGCTAAAGAGAAACCTTTATATAATAAATATTCTTTCTGGGGGAAAAAAAAAAAAAAAAAAAAAGCAGACTACACTTACACTAATGCCCAGGTGGAGAACTAGTCCATTAAACACCATGAACAACCAAGGTGACAAGGCAGCTCAGAAAGGAAGAGAAAAATCTCCAGAAAATAAGCTTACAGACAGACATAGAAAAACATGACTTAAATGACAGAGAACTCAGAATGGTACTTCTGAAAAAACCCAGTGAGATCTGAAACAAGTCACATCAAGTATTTCAGGAACTAAAAAAAAAAAACAACTAGATGAGCAGAATGAGCTCCTTATCAAGAAGACTGAAACCCTCAAAAAGAACAGAATAGATCTTCTAGAGGAAAAAAAAAACTGTAAGTGTTAAAAAAATGAAGGGACAAGCTTGGGAAATCAAGTCGACCAAATGGAGGAAAGGATGAGTGATATCAAAGACAGAAATCTAGAAATAAATCAGAAGGAAGAGGAAAGAAACCGAAGAATGAAAAATAATGAAAGAGAAATACGAGAACTAGCTGATACCATCAAGAGAGGAAACATAAGACTAATGGGCATTCTTGAAGGTGGGGAAAAGGAGCAGGGACTAGAAAGCATTTTCAGATAAATAGTTGATGAAATTTCCCAAAGGAATGAGCTGCAGCTTGAAATTCAAGAAGTCAACAGAATGCCCAATAAGCTCAACCCAAAAAGGCGTTCGCCAAGACGCATTGTATTAAAATTATCAAAAATCAACAACAAAGACAAAATTCTCAGGGCAGTCAGGTAACCTTTCAAGGAAAACCCATTAGATTATCATCAGGCTTCTCAGCACAAACCTTACAAGACAGAAAGGAGTGGAATCAAATATTCAAACTATTAAGTGAAAGGAACTACCAACCTAGAATAATGTGTCCAGCTAAGCTCTCCTTTAGATATGAAGGAGAAATAAAGACCTTTCCAGACATACGAAATTGAGAAAATTCTCCACTTCAAGGCCTGCATTACAGGAAATCCTGAAAGGGGTCAGCTCACCTAAAACAAAAATGACCAAAAAAAAAAAAAAATACATAATTGGGATTAAAGTGACTAGCAGGCAAATAGAAGCAGAGGAGTGCATCCCTTAATAAGAACAGGGCATTATAAGCTTAAACAATAAGAAGGGAATGGCTATAGCAAGATAGTAATGAATGTTCAGCATACATACAGAAAAATGGAGACAACAATGACTGAAAAGGGGAGGTTTCAAAAGAAGATTTAATGATCCAAATTTGCAAAGAGGAATGTAGATAAGGCATGTACAGAAGAAAATGAATGACTGTATCCTTTACATACTGGTAGTATGGTAGTAGTCACCACATGCCAAGGATTCAGAACCTTAGTATATAACATAAAACAAGAAGAACCATAAGGAAGGCCCACAAAAACTAACCAAAACAAAAGAGAAACCTCTTATTCAATAATCACCCGAAATGTAAATGGACTGAATTTAATAAAAAGGCACAGAGTGCAGAATGGAGCAAAAACCAAAACCCAACAAGGAGACACATCTCAGTTCCAAAGACAAATATAGACTCAAAGTGAAAGGGTGGAAATTGATATTTCAAGCAAATGACATTCAGAGAGAAGCGGGAGTAGTGGTACTGATATCAGACGAACTAGACTTCAAAATAAAAGAGGTAAAGAAAGATACTGAAGGACTCTTCATAGCGATAAAGGGAATCATGCACCAAGAAGACATAACACTTATTAATATTTATGCTCCCAATCAGGAAGCCCTGAAATATGTAAAGCAATATCAGAACTAAAGGGAGAAACAACCAAAGCACTATCATAAGTAGGGGACCTAAATACCCCACTGTCGGATATGGACAGATCATCCCAAAAGAAAATCAATAAGGAAATAACATCCTTAAATGACACATTAGACCAATGGACATAATTGACATTTACAGAGCATTCATCCCAAAACAGCTGCTTAAACATTCTTCTCTAGTGCACATGGAACATTCTCAAGGACTGACCACATACTGGGACACAGAGATAGCCTCAAGAAATATAAGAGGGTTGAAATCATACCAACCATATTCTCTGATCATAATGCTTAGAATTAGAAACTAGAGATCAACTGCAAAAAGAAATTGGGAAGAACCACAGATACATAGAGATTAAACAGGAAAAAAGATATAATCAAAATTAGAGCAGAAATAAATGAAATTGAAACAAAGCAAAACAAAACTAAACTAAAAACAGAAAAAATAAGTGCAACAAAGAGCTGGTTCTTTGAGAATAATAAAATTGGCAGACATCTGGCCAGACTCACCAAAGGAAAAAGAGAAAGGTCACAAATAAACAAAATCAGGGATGAAAGAGGGGAAACTATGATAGACGCTGCAGAAATACAAAGGATCATATAAGGATACTATGAAAAAGTACATAATACCAAATTTAATAACCCAGGAGAAATGGACTAGTACTTAGAAAGGCATAACCTCCCTAGACTGAATTGAGAAGAACTGGAAAATGCAAATAGACCAATCAGCAATATGAAAATTGAAACAATGATCAAAAACCTACCAAAAATTAGGACCATCTGGCTTTTCCAGTGAATGGTTCTATGAAACATTCAAAGAAAATTTATTCTACTCAAACTTCCAAAAAATTGATGAGGAGGCAATACTTCCCAACTCATTCTATGAGGCCAATATTACTCTGATACCCAAATCTGGTAAAAATAACACACAAAAAGAAAACTACAGACCAATATTTCTCATGACACAGATGTAAAAACCCTAAATAACATACTAGCAAACAAAATACAGCAACATATTAAAAAGATTATACACCACAATCAACTGGGTTTCATCCCAGGGGGCACAGGGTTGGTTCAACATATGCAAATCAATTACTATGATACACCACATAAACAAATTAAAAAATAAGAATCATATGATCATATCAATAGATGCAGAAAAAGCCTACCAGATACAGCATCTATTTATGATCAAAACACTGAACAAAATTGGTAAAAGGAAAGTGCCTTAATATAATAAAGGCCATATATGACAAACCCTCAGCCAACATTATACTTAATGGTAAACAACTAAAAACTATTCCTCTATGATCAGGAACAAGATAAGGCTGTCCACTATCACCACTGATATTCAATATAACATTGGAGGTCCTAGTGAGTGCAATCAGGCAAGAGAAAGATATAAAATGCATCCAAATAGGAAATGAAGAAGTCAAACTGTCATCATTTGTGGATGACATGATTCTCTATATAGAAAACCTAAAGACTCCACAAGAACACTACTAGACACAAAAAGCGAATACAGTAAAGTTCTTGGATACAAAATTGATGTTCAAAAATCCATAGCATTCCTATACTCTAATAATGAAGTGTCTGAAAAAGAAGTAGAAAAAAAATCATTCCTTTTGCAATTGCAACAAAAAGAATAAAATACTTAGGAATAAATCTAATGAAAACTATAAGACCCTATTAAAAGAAATCAAAGAAGTTCAAAGATATTCTGTGTTCTTGGATTGGAAGAATCAACATAATTAAAAAGACCATATTACCTAAAGCATTATACAGATTTAATGCAATCCCCATCAAAATCATCAGAATTTTTTAAAGAAATAGAAAAAAAATCGTTAGATATGTATGGAAGTACAAAAGACCCCAAATTGTCAAAGCCATCCTGAGAAAAAAAGAACAAGGGTGGAGGCATCATATTACCTGACTTCAAATTATACTACAAAGCAACAGTAATCAAAAAGGCATGATATTGGCAGTAAAGCAGACACAAAGACCGGTGGAACAGAATCAAGAGTCTAGATGTAAACCCATATTTATATGGGCAAATAATTTTTGACCAAAAAAGCCAAAAACATACAGTAGAGAAAGGAAAGCCTCTTTAATACAGGGTGCTTGGAAAACTGGAAAGCCACCTGCAAAAGAATGAAACTAGACAGTTGTCTATCACCACACACCAAAATTAACTCAAAATGGGTTAAGGACCTGAATATAAGACCTGAAACAATAAAATATGTAGAAGAAACCATAGGAACTAAACTCAAGGATCTTGGACTTAAAGAGGATTTTATGAATTTGACCTCAAAGGCAAGGGAAGTAAAAGCAAAAATTAATGATTGGGAGTGCAGCAAACTTAAAAGCTTCTGCTCAGAAAAAGAAACCATCAACAAGGTAAAGAGACAATCATCAGAATGGGAAAATATATTTGCAAGCAATGCCTCCAATAAGGGCCCTAATATCCAAAATATACAAAGGACTCATGTGACTCAATTACGACAAACAAAACAAAACAAAACAAAAAAACAAAAACAAAACAAAAAAAAATCTTCTGCTTCTTGTTTCTTGGTTCATTCTGGCAGGATTCTTCCTAGGAGGAGGACCACTCCCATAAGCTGAGAGCTCACAATTTTCAAATCTGAGGCTGAAATTTTATTATGGGAGTAAAGCTTTCTTTAGTTATCTAGGCTCAGGATACAGAAAGCAATACAGAATTTTATATATGGATTCCTTGTTCCTGCACTACAGTTTTCCTCAAGGTAATGTCCACAAGTTCCATCACCCCAGTACAACTACCCTCATATTCAGAGCCAGGTATTTCCTCCATTGTCTTTAACCACTGGGTTGTCTTTAACCACTTTGTTTTACATCTACATAATATTGCTCTAATTCCCACAGATGCAGGAACTATTTTTAAAAATTATGTCTTAAAAATATCTATGCCCTAGACCTGCTTTATAATCCATTTTTTTTCTAAGCCTACTCACTCATGCCTATGACATTCACCTCAGATATATTTTTGTGCTATACATTTATAAGGTAGAGTCTCCCATTCTACTTTTGGAATAGAGAATTCTCCGCTAATATCAGAGGAAGAGATGTGCTGACTTATATGATACCTTGGTACAAAGAAAAGCATACCCTTCCTCTGGGCAGATGTATCTTTGCACAGTGGTGTAGCTTGGCAAAGGGAATTCTTGTAGTTTCAATCCCCATTAACTCTGGGCCAGGCATCTTTGTGCAACACTCAAATTGTACAATTATGTCACGTAGCCCTGGGTCTGGCATCATGAAGAGTATTACCTTAAGATATATTTTTGTGGCTGACAAGACAAATAGGCAAGCTTATCTCACAATCTGTAATTACATTTGCAAGATTTAATATTCGCTTCCAATCTAATAAGTTCCATGATAGTAGGATAAGCAAAATGAGTAAAATGTGAGTAAAATGCCAGTGCCTACTACAGTGCTTGGTACATAATAAGCACTCATTATTTGTTCAATTCTTTTCATAACTGTCTTCAATACTTTGGAAAGAACAAAAAGTTTACCTCTGTCTAAAAGTTTATCTGTGGCAAACGTGGGAACCCATATAGAGAGGAGTGAAGATAGGCAACTATTTCAAAGGCAGAGACAGCTAACTGTAATAGTTATCTAAGGTGACAAATTCTGGGCCAGAATCTACAGTTGCTTCTGGATACTGTTTCATTTATATAGAGTGGCAACATAAATGACTAATTCTATGACTGGTCCTCTTTTGATCCCTGTTCTTTCCAATTCTAGCCTTGTCTCTTCCTCCAATCCATTTGCCCTACTACAGACCATGTGAAAAGAAACCTGATTAGAGTTTTCCAGCTCAAAACCTTTCAATTGTTTGTTTAGGAAAAAAGATTAAATTCTATCACAATTTATGAAGCCCTGCGTGGTTTGGCCTCTACTTACCTCTGTAAACTCATCTAGAGTCATTCTTTTGCTTTATATTCTCTAGCCAAACCTTTCACTTCCTTACGTCTATAAGACTAATTGATGCTTGGGGCCTTCCCATATGTTCCTTCCTTTGCATAAAATGCTGGCCTCCCCACAACCACGATCATCACTTACCTGACTCTTGCCCATCCTACAATTCTCAGCTTGAGTTCTGAACGCACGATGTAACATGGGTCTCGCCGCTTTCCCTTAACGCCACCTCTCAGTAGCCTATTCCTTTGTAGTCTTTATTCCATTCTGTCCCGTTTTACATATCTATCTGATATGATTAGCATCTATCCCTTCCAGTATAGACTATAACTCAGTGAAATTCTGTTTTGCTCACTGGTATAGTCTTAGCATTACCCAAGGCTTTGGCACATAATTCAGATTCTAGTGTTTATTGAATAAATGAAAGTACAGCTTTTTTAAGGTTCAGAGAGACATATTAACATGTGATGGAGTAAGGTAGTTTGAGGAAGTAAAAGCAGGCAAGAAAGAGCATCCTTGTCTTTACTGCCAGGGCTCATTGTCATTCAAGTCCCACAGGCAGCTTGGGAGCAGTTCATGAGCCTGTAGCAGTCTGAGCTGTCTGGCTCTGCTGGTGTCTGAGCAGCAAAGCTGGTGTTCCTTGGTTCCCCCTGCTCTTGACTCGTTCCTGCTATTCGTTCTTAGCAGCATTCTCCTGGTTCTCTTGTTAAATGTCCATCAAGAGGAAGTTTTTTCATCTTTTAAAAAATTGTTCTTAATGAAAAAGATATTACCAGCTCAATACAGAAAGATTAATAAAGCAATGGAACACTAAATCTATTATCCCATTTATCTGGGGAAAAAATAATAACAGCATGATATAACAGCTTTCCAGATAATATATATGTACACACAGAAATGATCTATATCTATAAAGTGAGATATTTGTAGATAGCATTTATAACCACAATTTATCTAAGCAATACATGACTTTGTTTGGAACTCTGCAAGTGATCACAATAACCCTTTATATTTGGAGATCTTAAACCTATTCCAATGTTTCACTATTACAAATAATACAAAGCTGGAATAATTGGGTAAAAATAAGTAGGAATCTAAAAACAGTGTAATTCATCTCCACAAAACTTAAAATATGAATCTTTACATTTAAAACAGGTAATGTATTATAAAACCATCAAATGGTCTGTTCATATTACTATTATTATTTTAAAAGCTAGTAACTGTGAATATTAATTTTAAAAATCTAATCATCAAAATTGGCCAACTTGCTATCTACTGAATTGCTTTCAAATTATACGCCATCAGTCCACTGGATGATCTTAGACCTTCTATTAATAAGAAATGTCAAGTTCTGAACTTGGGTCAAAGGGGCACAAACAGTTATTTTTAAAAGATTTAGGTGCAAAAAGAGTAAGTCTCAGATGGTGAGAGTGATTAAATTATGGCAGCACAGTCCTACTACAAATGTTAGAGATATGTGAACAGTATGAATCTGTTGTGACAAAGGGATTTTTTCCTCCAACCCTAAGCAGGCAGGAGTGGTGGGTAATATACAAAAATTATATATAGAGTCTGTCTGAGTTCACACACAGTATCTTATGTGCCTTGTTAACCCAGTCTTTTCTGATGTGACCCAAGCTTGCCTCTTGGCTTTTCTCATATAGTCATCTTGTTTCAAGGTGTCCAGTCTATGTTCAGTATCTCCTCTAAGATGCAGGCAGGAAAAATGGGAAGAAAGAAGAGCAGAAGGGCACAAGCCCTGAGGCTAACTCCCCCATTAAGAAACTTTACTAGTAACCCTTTCAGCACCTTTAGTTACTCCCCATTGACAAGAACTATGTCACACTGGCGTCCTTACTTGTAGTGGAGGATGGACAATACAGTTTTCTTAGCTGAGCACATTGTCACCTTCATATAAATTAGGACTCTGTTGAGGAGGAGGAAGAATGAATAGAAGGATAGATAACTAGTAGCCTCTCTTATATACAGGTTTGAGAAAGATGGCTTGGGAAGATGTCTGGGAATGTTGGCTCCCAAAATAATGTCCCCCCTACAAATGTGGGGAAATGTAAAAAAGAAAAAAGAGGTTCTCAGTAGAATAACTTATTGGTTTGGCTATTAAAAGGGTGGAAAGCCCAAATTGACAGAAACCCATAAATGTCAAGAGAAATAATAGAGATTGTCAACCATAATATGTGTACTTCAGATCTATATTCACACTTCAGACAGTTCTAGGCAAATACTCCTAGTAGGAAGGCCAATGTTTCCAGATTAGGACACTTCCCTAACTGGGATTGCTTTGGAACAGGAGGCTTTATGTGCAAGTAACAGATTAGTGTGTACGTAGGCTAGGTATACTATAAAGTAGAGTGTGTTTGAGACACAAATGTTTCATGGAAACCAAGACACAAGTACACCTGCAGGAGTCTAACAGAGATAACAGATAGACCTGGAAACACTGAATGGGTAATAAAGATAAGATACATGACTATTTCTGCCCCTTCCTCTCCTCTTCTCCCCATACAAAAGAGGAACCTTTAGCTACCTACCATAGTTCATCCTAAGTTGACCAAATGATGACTTCAGCTAGCTGTAAAAAGCAATCTACCTGGCCTTGTTCTACTTAAATTTATATATATATACACACACATATATAACTTATATATAAAATATATAAAAAAAAAAAAAAAATATATATATATATATATATATATATATATATATATATATATATATTACAATGGTTATACATTTATACAGTTTATGAAGTGATCCCCTGATTAGTCTAGTACCATCTGGCACTATACATAGACATTACAATAATATTGACTTTATTCCCTATGCTGTACTCTACATCCCGTGACTGTTTTGTAACTACTAATTTGTATTTCTTGATCCTTCCACCTTTTTCACCTAGTACCACAAACCTCCTATCCTATATTTTACCCTTTCAGAATTCACAATCACTTCTATAACAATTTCTACCTTTGGCTATTTGGCTCTAACCACTTCAGAAACAAGGCTGGGAGGTGCAGAGGAAGAACTGAACAGGGCTCCTGCCAAACCAATGAGTCTACCTTCCCCTTCCTTGAGAACAGTGGTTGTACTGGCCAGGGTTCTCGAAGTCATCCTTATTTGAAAGTCCTCTCAAAGAAAACCATATTGTTGTAAGACAAAGAGGTGCAGTAGAACAAAGGTGTTTATTGTATTATTCCAGGTACTAGTTCCCAGTAAAAAAGGTAAACAGTGTTCTTCTCTGGGGACTCTTTGAGCTAGGACTCTATGACCAGGCATTGCCCAAAAGTTCAATGCTAATGACATACAGCTGGAGCTGGAGCTAACTCTGCATGGAAACTTTCTGAAAGAAACTCAAAGAGTTGTCTGCTCCCTTCATTGTGACAGTGAAGATAACTTCTAAAATGGCTGGCTATAATACCAATTTAAATAAGCTTATAGCCAATGAGCTAGTATTCTTCATTCTATCAGGCAATTCTACCTTGAAGGAATGGTCGCACTCATTGCCTTAGACATCTTGGGTGATTCAGAGACCTATATTAATGGACTTTTCTCAAGAATATACTAAATTGCATATATTTGGCTATATGGCAAGTTATCTAATTGGTCTAGAGGCTACAGCTATGGAATAATGTAGATTCTCAAATGTTGGAGATATATACTTTATTCCAGAACAATTGAAGGATGAGAAATCATGGTACTAAATAAAAAAGTGGGCAAAATCCAGACACGAGGTAGCATATGTGAAGGCTAAGTTTAAATGTGATAATAAATGGAAGGCCCCATTGTAGTTATAAGAGGAAATGCATGTAAAAATGGGGGTGTATTAGCTTTGTCAACTTTGTATAAGCTAGAACAGGGTTAATTGTAGCTGGCCATAGAACTGAACTTGTCAGAGAGATGACCCTTTCCCCACACTTTGAAACTTCCTGGCCCCTAATGTCTGAAGCATAGTCCCCAACCCTATTTAAATACACTTCTCTGAGTTTAAACTGAAAGGAATAAGCATCTTGTAATAACAAGGATGCTCATAGAGATCCTATACTATAACATCCATGTTAAGTACCAAAAGGTGGACTCTTGATTTTGACAAAAAATGTAGGCCCACTCCTAATTCAACCACCAACTGGATATGAAGACCATATACACACTGGTGACTGCCTGAGGAATACAATGATAGCTGCTATTTGGGACTAACTAGCCCAGCACTGGGAGCCACAAAATCCCTATTAAGCTCAAGAATACAATTTACTATATAATTTCTACAGTTCAGATTGACAGGGCAACCTCAGAGATCTGTGATACAGAAACTATATATGGCCAGCTATACAACAGTAATGCTGCAGCAATGGTAGCCATAAGATGTATGGTGATCTAAGACTATGTGTCTTAGAGATCATACACTAACTGGGGAGGGAGGAGAACATGCTATTAAACTGGAAGAATACCTACATCCCACACAACTCCCAAAACACATTCAGTAAGATATGTCCATAAGGAAGTGATTAAACTTAATGGACTTCACGTGGTCCTGGTTCTCCACACCTTTTAGTGAAGTGGAAATTTATAAGAAGTTTATTATTTGTGAAAGCAATATTTCTATTTTTAAGTGATGGATTATGTGAAAATAATAAATAGTGGCATCATGCTCATCTGAAGGTAAACATGTTGGTCTGGACAAATGTTATCAACTAAAGGGTGGTGGGTCGTGATTTGCATTGTAACAAAAATTTCAGTGGTTGGAAAGCTTCTCTGTTATATGGGAAGCACCCCTGTTATTTGTAACTGAACTGGAGAGTTTCTACATTTTGTGGTACAGTTTAAAAGTCTGTATTCGACACATGAACTTTAGGTTCAGTAACAAGGATATAGGTGTACTGGTTTAGATATCAATGACATCGCTCTCTAAACTGATAAAAATACAGACTTGGGGGACTCAGCACCCCTCTTATCTGGTGGGACACCTACCCTGTACTAGTCTCACAAGCCCAAAGATTCCGGGCACACCTCAGAAAGAAAATCAAGGCACACACTATATTGCCTTAAGGGATCCTTTGCTATAACTAGTTGGGTTATAGCCTTTAACTGAGATAAACTAATGCTCACTACCGTCAGGATTAAATTCTGACATTTTTCATGACCCACAAGTTTATAGGGGTCAAGGGCTCCACCATAACCAACCATTCCCACCTTCAGGTGACTGTCAAGCATTCTTAAAAGATTCCAGAAATAGCTATCAGATTTTGTTCATTCCTGCCCCAAGGCTATTCTGCAAGGATAGTTACAAATTCTAATTGTCAAGCACCAATTAGAGAATTCATGATGAGGTATCTTACCAAATACCTAATAACCTCTGACCTCTGGAAAACCTACCATTTACCTTCCAATGGACATGTGTAGTATTAGTGTATTTATTTCTATTTCCAATCTCCTTCAAAAAATAAAGATAAATATAATGGACTCATTCTTGTCCAAAAAAAGAAAATGTGTCTGACTTGTCAGGAATAGATTTGAGAAGAGATATTTTCTCTTTGAGAATCTTGCCTACATCAAGGGATCAACCTGACACAAGAGTCAAACAGGAAAAAATGATGATGCAATATACTTTTGTGGAGCAGAGGGAGGTGGTTAAAATACTATTCAACAATCGCTTAGAACTTGACAGTAAATAAAGTTTTGGAGCACAGAAACCATCCTAGGGATAAGAGTGCAAGTCATCTATGATTCTTAGTTTGATGTTTCCAGACTGATTAAAGGTATGGAAAAATTAAACTTCATAGAAAGTGCCACAGACTGTGAAATAGATTCCATACGAGGTACATCTCTGCATTTTGTGAGGCTTTCTGAAGTTATGGAAAGCATTCCTTGACATCCACCAGTAAATATCAAAGCACTTTGGAGAGGCTAAAGGTCATAAATATGCAATACTGGGAAACTTTTCACAAGGAGAGGTTTTGTACCAAAACCCTCTTGACTGTCCCATGTCTCAGTAAAGTTGTAAGCTAAAAACAGAAGTTTTTTTCAAGGATATAATAAACATCCATGGATTTTAAAATTTTTTTAGAAAAAAAACCCAGTATTTTAAAAACATGCTGTGCATTAGTAATTTATTTTCCAGATTTCTTTTTTCTGGTAATGATGGCTCAGGCTGTTTGCATCAGTCCTACAGCTGAAAACAACTAAAAAACTGGATAAAATATTTTACAATAATCTTTTTAAAAGCATCAAAGAGATTATAAAATAGTAAGAAATTATCAGGCCAAAAGTAAACAGTCATAGATCTAGAGAAGTAAACAGGCTTGAAGACACTTTTCCCCTGAAAGCACCAGCTAATCCCAGAAAATTAGAATCTTCATTTTGTTAGACTTTTGACAGAACAGAATAGAAAATAAATCCCTAGGTCAACATGGTTGGGGAATCTGAAAGAAGACCTTCCCCTATACCAATCTGGGTTCCAGAATCTCAGACTGAAAGTAAACAAAAATTGAAACAATCCAAAGAGTATTAAAAAATAGTGAGGATCCCTTGAGTTCACCAGGAAACACTAACTTTGAACACTGGTCCAGACTGGTAGTGCCCCTAGGTACCTAGCAGAGGCAAATGCAAATACTCTTTGGGGTAAAGTATTTTCATTATAGGCCTCGTAATTATTACTGCAAAATAATATTTCAAGTGCAATGACCAGAACAGAGTTAAACTTATCCAGCATATAAGAAAATTAGAATCAGTGAATAAAACAGACAACAGAAAGAGGTCATCAAAAACTCTAACTGTAGGGGTCCAGCATCTTTGTTTGAATAGGCCATCTGGGTCATTCTGATACATGCTAAAGTCTGAGAATCACTGCTTTGAATCACACAAATATGCATCCCACAGAAAAATGTGTAAGGGTATTAGGCCTGGACAAGGGCCCAAGAATTTGCATTTCTAACAAGTTTCCAGATGATGCCCATGCCAAATCATACTTTGAGGAACAACTGGTATAAAAAAAGGAATTACTATACAGGTCAGGATAGTGGTCACCTGTGGGGAGGAGAAGAGCTACAATTTGAAAGTAACATGAAGATGTTTTCCTGGAATGCTGGCAATTTCTATTAACCTTGGTGGTGATTACACAAATGTAATCATTGAATTACATATAAATATTTTAAGGAATAATGAAATCACTGGTTGTCCTTTTACCATTCAAGCATACACCATCACCCCACCACTCTACTTATAATCAACTCCCAAAGCAAAAAGTGCAAAAAGTTGTGAAATTTCAAGACATAACTTCCTCCCTTCACTTTAGTTCCTAGTGTAATTAGGTCATAGAATTAAATAAGCTTTCAAATTAAGACAAGAAAAATTTAGTCTAAGTCAGAGATCTGGTCTGATCTATAGTCTTAGTTCTTCATCCTCAATGTAAAAATACCTGAAAAATTAAAAAAACAAATAACAAACTTTTAGCAAGAAAAAGTAGCCAATGTGAAAAGTTACTACTTTAATTTTTCCCCCCAAGTTAAAAGAAAAGGGGGGAAATTCTACCTTTTACCAGTTGAACTTCTTACTCCAAAGAGGCAAAGATGCTTGCCTCTCTCCAAATACAATAAAATGAAATATCTAATGCCGGTCGTAGTGACGAGATCTTGCTCTTTTTATTAACCTTCAGCTACTGGGGAAAGCAATATTCATCACCTGGCTTTGAATCTGTAACTACTTTAAAATATAGAAAGTTTCCTTGTAGGAAGGCGGACAATAAAGAAAAAGGTTGAAGAGCATGATATTAAACTGATCAGCACAGACTGTACTTTTAAATTCCTATTCATAAATCCTCAAAAAGCATTAATGAAATCTGGGATGTGGACACCTGTTTTCTGTGTTTGTGGAAAAATACTTTTTCTAGGGATCAAATTCTTCGGTAAACTTCAAAAAACAGTAATATTTGCCATTTTTTTTTGTTTTTTGTTTTTGTTTTCAGTACCAACATATTATACTATACAAGCCTTCGCTTTTACTTCATGAGAAAACAATTATAACAGTATCACAGCTTCTGATGTTGGCAGCTAGTCAGTAGCTGCCTGTGCCTTGTGATGTTCCAAACAGGTATCTGACAAGCAAATGGTTCCCACAGCCAGGTCTGGGAATAGCACCTCCTCTTTGGAAAGCTATTGACTGAGGCTATGGCAATAACATGTGCAGCTGGGTTTTGCTATGCCCGTAAGCATCATGACAATAGTCACAGACACACCCAACATTTCCATTTATATGGTAAGTACTGGACAGACCTGTTCTGCTCAGTTCCTACTAAACCTTTGAGCTAAATTCACATGCCCCTCACAGCTTCTTCTTTCTTACACCATCACAATGGGACTGTGTGCATGATGCCTAATCATATCAACTGCAGGCAATTTAAAAGACAGTACTGATGGCTTAGCAAGAATCATTCCTGGGATCCTGAAGGTTAGATTCAGACAGTTTGACTTGTGAAAGGCAATATTTGTAACCATATGAGTTAATCTCCTGGAATTTCATGGCAATATAGTTGGGGATACATGAGGCTAGGAGAACTCCCATCCTGGGCAGAAAGAACCTTAGTATCACTGGCCTAAACACCTCTCCTGAGATGAGTCAAAGAGACTTGAGAAGCCACATTCACTGAACACCATCAACCTCATATTCTCTGTGTCCTTTACTCACAGGGTATCTTTCACCAAGCCTCAAACCTAATCTCTGCAGGATTACTTCAATTTAGAAAGTAATAATTATTTCTTAAAAAAAGGCATCACCTAGTAAAGCAGTGTTCTCTTTTCTTCCCATTGTTGACAATACCTTAAAAACTGAATTGGTCTTTCGAAAGAAGATCTTCATTCAATTCTCTTGACTAGAAAATTCCAGTCTATAAGTATGCAGCTGAGCTTGTTATATCAAATTGATTGTTTCACTTGTCTGAGGATGAGTAAAACAAATATGGCATCCTTTTATTAAGGGCCACAAACTATACTAAATTAAGAATGCTCCAAGCATTTTGAACGATAGTCAAAGTTAGCTTTAAGAAACCATCCTACAGAGCTTTGCACTATTATAACTTTCAACACAATCTAAGCATTCTCTCCTTACTCCTGGATTACTACTATTGGGTTTGCCTTTGTGGGAATATCATGTTCACATGCAATGATATTTGTGCCACTTAAGAGCTGCGTAAAGTCATCTAGGTCACACAGTAGGTATAAAAAGAATTGCTTTCAGATTAGGTTTTAAAAGACTTCATCCCATCTATAGTTATAAATAATACTTTGTTATAATAATACATGACTAGAAAAAAACAATTGCTGGCCCTCAAAGCATCCCACTCTTTCAAGAAAGTCAGCATCCCTGCCAACAGACTCCACAATGATATACCTGTTGACTTTCCTGCTCTTTTGTGTGTCCTCTGGATCAAAAGAACTGGTTTGAAAAATTTTGGGATTTTTTTTCTCATTTGTGAAGCTCACTGTGCTTCATGAGTTGATAATGTCCATGTCATCACCTTTGAACCAAAGTTCTTTACACATATTATTCTTTGGTTTTATTCTCAATTACTTTATCATAAATGGGACGGATAAAACTTTTCAGCCACAATTTCTTTTGTATGGCAAATAGTTTCTGAGGAATCTTCAATTTTGAAGTCTTAAGTATTCAAGTATGTTATATACAGAAACAGAGATCTCTCTGCAAGTTGCTGCTGTTGTTGTTTTAGTATTTCTGCCATTACTGAGCTATACATGAAATTTCCATCAAATATTTGACCACACCTGTCTGTGTAATTCATACTCTCTGTTGACTTGTAGTGAGTAAAAGGCATCACTGTACCATTTTCTAAATTCTTTTCCTTAGCATGTCCTCTTTTAGCTTTCTTTACATCTTCATTTGGTATATGACCTAAAATCAAAATATTATTTTAAAAGCTTTTTCACATATACACAACTCCCACTTTCATACACCTTCCTGCAGGTTGAAATCTTAACCTCTACTCTGTCTTTGACCTTGTCATAGTGCTTAAAAGAATTCTGAAAACAGATTGCACGGGCTCAAGTCACAATGCTACCATTTGTTATCCATGTCACCTTGAACACATTACAAAACCTCTTTATTCCTCATTTTCCTGATCTGGAATATGTGAATGATAATACCTAATGTCATAGGGTTATTATAAAGTTTATAAGTGCAAGGATTCAATGTGTTAATAAAGGTAAAACACTTAGGACAATGCTTGACACATGATAAACACTATATATCTTAGCTATTATTATCTACAGCCATATAAACCCCACAGCTGTTGGGATTAGGTATGCCTAGTCTTATTATTTCTGTATTGTTATTACTATACTAATCAAATTATTCTAACCATTTAATAGGAAGATGTTATATGTATAGCCTACAAGCTCAATAAGAGGCCGTAAATATTTCTCTTGGATATTTAAAGATACTCAAAGGAATAAATGAGCAAATGATAGAGCCTTCATCATTACACAAAATAAAGAGCATTGCACTTTATTACCTACCTCATAGTCATTAGTGCTGGCTGCAGGGGTCACAGACACCCCTGGCTCCTATGATATCTGAAACAGAAACCACAAGACCAGATGTACCACTCATGGCAATGTAAATCAAACATGTCCCCAGAGGGTTGACAGCAAGATTATATACAGTCACGTGCACATAAACATCCACATTTACCCAGAGGTCATCAATATTCTTATTGTTGAATGCATTTACTGTGCATAGCCTTTATCCCCCTCCATAAAAGTACACAACCATTTTTAAAGATTCACTCTAAGCTTCTCACCTGTTGGGGAAAAAAGTCCAAATCTGGTGCTAGTCGAATGTTAAATACTGCTGGAGAAAAGAATAGGCATGAATCCAACTCTTCAACTCGAGTTCATTTAAGCAATCAGATACATCTGCTGCTGGCAGACAAAAGAATGGCAGGAACTACTCATTTTGCTTTTTGTCTATTTTAGGAGGCTTTTTCTTAAGAACCCCTCCACCTTAGTAAGAAACAAATATTCACCATCTTTTATTATCTCAAGAGGCTTTAACTATCTCCATAACCATTTTTATTCAGATTCAACACTCAAATATTTCAGTAGTTTCACTTCTGCCTAGAATGTAAAAGTGTAGAGAGAACATTGCTCTTACTGTAACCAGAAAAATTACAGAATAACTTTTCTTGTACCTATCAGAAAGCTGAGGTTTGGGCGACCAACCGGACTTTTCTGGCTTAGTACGACTAAAAGCCCCATGTCCCGAGTAACTCCTCAGTCCAGACAAACTGGGATAGTTGATCTTACTAGCAAGGGTTGCAGACCAATCCAGTAGCCTGAAATCCAGAGAAAGACTGGCCCCACCAAAGAGAGATAGGATGTGAGCACTTTCAAAACAGAAATGAAGCACCATACAAGGTGGTAAGAATTCAGCTAAAATTGTTACTTGCTAAAGGCCATGTGTGGACTAGTATGAGAATACAGAACTCGTGAGAGCCTCAGACAAAACAGCTTGCTCCCATTTTAAGTCTCTTCTTTTTGTTCTCTGCTGAGTGCAGTTGAGAATGATTTGGGACAAGGCAGGAGACCAGAGAGACCCTCCCTTGGTGGTGACAGGCCTGTTGAAGGGGAGTAAGTTCCCACTATAGAAAAAAGTCCTGCCCAGGCCCTTTTTTACACTTGAATGATAGCCTCAAGCTGTTGCCTTGAGGGCCCAGGTGGTGACCTTTGATATTGGATAAGGGTAGGGGTAGGAAAGGACAAGCAAACAAATTCTATCCCTGGGGAATGAAGGACATGAAAATTCTTGGGCTCAGGATCTTAAACCAATACAATTACAGGATGCTCTTATAGGAGACTCTCATCTTCTCAAGATCCATCAAAGATACAAGGCAGAATTTTATGTGCCACAGGAAGACTGAGGTACTGAGAAAGCCCAGCTCTTAAAGTTTAATCATTTGAAGCTTGCCTAAGAGAGGCTGGACCAGGATGGCTGAGAGTCTGCTGGGCCTGACTACCCATCTAGCAAGCACAAGGTAACAACAAGCGGGGAAAGGCAAGCATGGAGAGAGGCCTCTTTGTGGTGCAGTTTTACAGGGAGGCCTGGAAGCTGATAGTGGAATGGAAACATTGAGAAAATTCCTCCAGCCCTCCAGCCCACACCTTGAGCATAAGGTAACACTAGAGGAAATTTAAATGAGTGGTGTGCTGAAGGTGGAACAATAAAATCTAAACCCAGCTTAACTACTGATTAGACTGATTCTACACCCCACATTACTGACCTAGCAGCAGAAGAAACACACTTATTTTGAGGCATACATTCTCTTTATCTTAATCTCTACTATTCTACACAATATACTTGGCATTTGATAAAAAATTGTGAGACACATAAAAAAAAAGAAGAAAAACCCATTGTTAAGAGAGAAAGCAATCTACAGAATCCAACTCAGAGATAACCCAAATATAGGAACTATGAGAATTTAAAATAACTTTGATTAATATATTAATCACATATACTAAAGGTTCTAGTAGAAAATATGGGTAACATAAATGAATAAATAGAAAATTTTATCAGAGATAAAAACTATATAAGTCAAATGGAAATGCTAGAAATAAAAAACATGGTAACAGAAGAATCAGTACACTCAATATAGCTAAGAAAAGTGTCAGTGAACTTGGAGAGATGTCAACAGAAATTACCCAAACTAAAATACAATGAGAAGAAAGTGTGAAGAAAACACAAAAGAGTATTTAAGAGTTGTGAGATAATATAATATCAAATAGTCTAACTGAAGTGTGTTTGGAATCCCAGGAGAAGAGAGAGATAGCAGAAGAAATCTTTGAAGAAGGAATGGCTGAATCTTCCAATTTCTTCACCAAAGCTAATTACTTTTAAAGTGGGGTGACTGACAAAAAGAAGCCAAGCCAAGACAGCTGTAATCCCTTAATTTGTAACCATAACTTGAAAAGAATGTTGGTGAGGTGACCATCCTCCTGTCCTTATTTCTTGCTTTCCTTCTCTGCAGTTTCTCTGCAGTTCATTTCTGCAAAACTGCACAGTCAAATCAAGAGAAACACTTTTGCCAGCACTGAATTGGTTCTAGTAGCAACAGCTGACACAGGTTTGAGGCTCTCCTGTACAAGTGACTGTCATTCTGCAGTTCTAGACTGCTTGTGGTTAGCCTGCAGTTTTTAAAATTTGGTTTGAGGTTAGCTAGGTTAGTAAGGTTGTGGGTGATATAGATGAAGCGGAAAGGGTAAGTAAGGGTACCTTCTGGGAGATGGAGGGCAGTGTGAAGGGGGAGAAGCAGTTTTTCTGAAAATTTCAAGTAGTTTCCAAAAATCCAAAATCTTTAGAACAGTGCTTTCCCAAAGAAACATAATGTGAGCCACATGTACAACTTAAATTTTTCTGGTAGTCACATTCAAAAGTAAAAATGAACAGGTAAAATTAATTTTAATATATCAGAGAGTAGTGGGGAGGGGGAGGAAAATGGGGTAAAAGAGGTCAAATATGTGGTGACAGAAAGAAATCTAACTATGGGAGGCAAACACACAATGTAAGTATATACGTGCCGCACTGTTAAAACATACAGCTGAAGCTTATTGGCTTTTGTTTTGTTAACCACTGTCACCATAAAAAAAAAAAAGAATTTTTTAAAATTAATTTTCATATATTTTATTTAACTCAATATATTCAAAATGCCATTTCAACATGTAATCAATACAAAAATAAAATACTTTACATTAAAAAGTGAGACTTTAAAATCTGGTGTGCATTTTACATTTATAGTACAGCTTATTTCTGACTAGTCACATTACAAGTGCACAGTAGCCACATGCAGTTTGTGGCTACAGTATTAGATGACACAGCGTTAGAACCCCTTATGTTCCTTCTCTAAGTCTCTTACTTCCTCCACATCATGTCAAACTATGCAGCCTCCCTTCTCTGCTCGTCCCAGCCCACCTGCACCAGCCTTTCCAGGGCACCTGTGAAACAGTCCCAGCACACCCATTAACATATGACCTGAGTCCTCACCTGCCTCTATCCTTAGACAAGGAGCCAAACATTGGTGCCCTCAGGGGTGTAGCACTTCCACATTCTGCACTTTCTTCAAAGGTCCTGAAATATAGTGGGGGGAGGGTGAGTATTGGATCACAAGGTCTCATGATTTCAACGACTCTCAGTTTAGTCAACAGAATCATCCGTCCTCTGTCTCTTGATGTTTTAGTAGCTTCTGAGAGGTCTAGAGTAGAATCCCTTTTAACTATATTTTTATGTGATTGAATGTCATCAAGAAGGCCTTTGGGAAAAGATGAGAGTTGAGGCCAGTACCAGGTGCAAAATTTGCTGGGCCCAGTGAAAAATGAAAATATGGGGCCCTTTGTTCAAAAATTAACTTCCAGATTGCACCTGAAGAGCATTAAAACAAGCATAGGACCCTCTGAGCACAGTGTCCTGAGCATGAAGCCTTGTGTGACTGCCCAGATGGAGCTCCATGAAGCTGGTACTGGTTGCGAGCTGGCATAGGGATAACAAGAGAGATTCCATTTTAAAACCAGACTCCATTCTGTCTATAAAGTCAGAAATAAAAAGTGAAACACCCAAGTTGCCGATTAACTGCCCATTGCCCACATCCTAAATGCACATAAAGGAGAACACAATGAAATCAGCAGAACTTGTAAAAATACTCAATGTGTGTTTCTCATGAAGATAATAATTGCGAGAAAAATCAGAGCCTGTGAAATTCCTGCGTAAGTTTTTACAGAACCTGAGAGAAAACTGCCCTGAGACAAGGTTGAGCAGATGTCTGCTGACCATGAGGTGGAGACATCGTTCGCTGACCAGAGCAGTAATGATGGTAGGACAGCCTACTAGCTTCCCCTCCCTTAGTCCCCTCTAATGGAAGAGGCTACAAAAACCCTTCATAATTCCTTTCTTCATGCTGGTTCCCTGGTGCCTAGCTTTCAATAAAGTTTTGTTTGAACTTCATATCCCGCACAGTGCTCATTTCTATGACATTGAGACCCAAGAACCTGGCATTAGTTGGCTCTGGCTACAGTTGGGGTTTTTATCTCTGGAGGAAGCAAAAAGTGGTGAGATTTTCAACTCCCCTTGAGGAACTGGACCTTAAAGGGGACTCCAAAGTCATATCTAGACTTCACTGTGAAAAACGATTTTGAGCCAGTGAGAACCCCTTGAAAAGAGTTAGTGAGAAGATGCAATAAGTAGGCACGACACTAATTGATTAATCAGTGCTACTCACATCCAGGGTATTCATCAGGACAAGCTCTTGTGGACTTCAGCTGGGCAATAACAGACTGACACCTGCAAAAGGGACTCTCAGGCCTGAGCAGGAATCCTTTCGAATCTACTTTATAAGCCAGAAACAGGCGCGAACGAACGACGAGTGGCCTCCAGAAGCTACTATTGCGGGAGGTGGAGCCCTGCGGCGGTTTCCAGTCACTGGCTCTGCGTGGCCCGCGAGGGCGAGGCCAGCAGCGGTTGCCCGCGCTTCTGCTTCTCTCCCACTAGAGGGGGGGACACAGACCTTGATCCGAAGGAGATTGGGAGGGTACCGGGGGCGCGGATGGAAGGCCGGTCGCCCACCTGGCCCGAGGCCCCACCAGGTCTGCGCACGCCCCACCAGGACCACATCCGTTGCTCTTGAAGCCCGAGGCAGCAGAAAGCAAGCGAAGAGTCGCTCCTGCCCCGGCGCTAGCACAGCGGTGGCCCCGAGCCTCAGAGGCCCCCCTTCTCCCTCCCCCCCTGCTGTCCGGGCGACAACGGTCCGGCCGCTCAACCGCAGCGGGCCCTGGATGCGCGCGGCCGCGGCAACGGCGGTTTCCCGGGCGACAGGCCCCGCCCCTCGGGGGCTGAGGGCGATGCGCTTGGGCTGGTCCTTGGGGTCCCCGCTCTTCCCCAGTTCTCTGCGCTGAGCAGCGTTTGCTGACAGCTTGGCAAGGGCGCTTGGCACACAGCGTGACTTGAGCCTCATTTGTCGGATAAACGAGTAAAAGATTCGCACGCCAGGGAGGGTGCGAGCGAGAGGCTAAGAGACTGGCCCCAGCGGGTCAACCGCTAAGGCCTCCAGGGAGCGCCCTCTCGTCCAAGCAGCAAACACTAGGCTTTCAGAGACGAGGACCAAGGACACTCTCAGTTCTGTCTGTCTCTTCCTCCTTCACAATTCGCTCATCTCCCTGGCTGGGATCGAAATACCATTTTCACATCACAGATTTCGTATGCAATACAAATTTTAAACGCATCTCTTTATTTCAAAAGCCTATTGACAGAATCAGTCTGAGTCCTGCTGAGGCAGGAATTATCTGTGTTAATTTAGGTCTAAGTTTAAAAGAAGGGCAAATATCCTGTGTTATCCTATTAGTAGCTTACCTCTTGTTCACTTTTGCAGTAACTGGAATGGTACATTGAAAGCCATTTTAAACAAATACGTAGTTGGAGATGCTATTGTAATAAGTATCTTCTTCCCAAATTAGTGTATGTAAAAGTTTAAATTATATCTACAACCTTTCCTAACTGCAAGGTGAAATCATGCAACAGTAGAACAGGTATCTGTTGGGAGCCAAGACCCTCATCCTGACCGCCCAACCCCCCGGCATAGAACCTGGCGGTTAACAAACCTGTATGCTATCTAAAGAATGCAGGAGCAGACAATGTCCCAGAGAATAGTTAACCACAGAGTGTATTAACATACCCGCCGGATAAGGAAGGACCTACTGAATGGCTGTTGACCTGCCCAAGGAGCCCCTCTCCTCCTTGTTCCTCTTTTCACTTCTTCTAACCTTTGTACCCCCTAATCCCATCAACCAAGGACCAATGAAATTATAACAAGTATCCCCCTGTCTAGTCAGTCTTGCCCCCCTTTGTTCCCCCCGTATATATGCGGCCATGAGAAAATAAAAAATTTGAGGCTTGATCAGAATTTTGTCTTGCCTCCATTTCTTCGTATCTTCTGTCTCTCCCCTCCCCCCATCCTCCACAGGATCCTCTTCGACCCCCGTTGTCCTGCCCTGCCGGCCGGGGCAGGTATCTACCCACCTGATCCAGCAAATATTGGCTGATGTTTTACATAATCGCAAGTACCTCAATTGCGCGGATCTTAAATCAACGTGATGATTTGATATCCATTGTGAAAGGTTCCCCACCCCCATCACGTTAACACATCCATCACATGTTTAGCACTTTTATTTTTCTACTCTTAGTAAATTTCATGATACAATAGTATTATCAACTGTAGATGCCATGTTATATATTAGATCTAAACCTTATTTTGTAACTGAAAATTTGTACCTTTTTATCAACTTCTCCCTGTTTAACTGTTGAATTTGGAAAGTTCTTTATATATTCTAAATACTAGATCTTTGTCAGATATGTATTTTGAAAATATTTTCTTACGTTATGTAACTTGGCTTTTCAGCGTCTTTCACAGAGAAAATGATCAATTTTGATGTCCAGTTTATCAATTTTTTTTTATGGGTGGTACTTTCGGTGATAAATCTAAGAGTTCTTGCCTAAGATCTTGACGATTTTCTTCTGTTTTCTTAAAAGCTTTATAGTTTCACATTTAACATTTAAGTTTTGGCCCATTTTGAGTTAATTTTTGTGTAAGATGTGAGACCTAGGTCAGGATCTATCTATCTATCTATCTATCTATCTATCTATCTATCTATCTATCTATCTATCATCTATCTATCTATCTATCTATCATCTATCTATCTATCTATCTATCTATCTATCTATCTACCTATCTATCAATCATCTATCATCTATTGCCAATGGATGTCCAGTTGCTTTCGCATCAATTAGACCTCTACCATCTTTTTTAAAAAAATGTTGTTTTTAAAAATTGTAAATTTAGCAAAACAAAATTAGTTGAAGATGTAGAAATCAAATCTTAAGAAAATAATGTCAGCTATAAAAAAATTAATACTCTTTTGCATTAAGTATGACAGCAGGAGAAGAGGTATTTTTGAGCTGATAGGCCTCTTATGTATTCTACATAAATAATTCAAAAGTAGGGGAATGGTCTATGTAGCATTATTTACATTAGTGAACATATATATATTTTTATATATGTTTATCCTAAAAGTATAATGTTTTATGTACCTGAATGCTATTTTATGTTTTTTGTCTTTATTGAAATATAATAGACATCTAGTTGCCTGCATTTACATTGTATAATTCAATGTTTTTTTAATTATAGTTGGTAAATAATACACCAGCCTCAGCTGTACAGCACATTGATCAGAGATCCACACAACTTGCAAAGCACTCACCTCACCAAATCTAGCACCCCTCCTCCCCACCCCTTATTTATTCTAACATTAACCATCTTCCCCATGCTATACTCTATATTCCCATGTCTACTCTGCAACCATTCACTTTTACCTCTCAATCCCTTTGCCCTCTTCACCCCAATCCCTTTTCTAGTATCCCTCAAAATATTCTCTGTATCTATGAGTTTATTTTCATTTTTGTTGTTGTTGATGATTTTGTTCTTTAGATTCCACATATATGTGAAATCATGTGATATTTGTCTTTCTCTATCCAACTGATTTCATTCAACTCAATATCCTCTAGGTCTGTCAAGGCAATATCTTTTTCCATTCCCTTCTTTCCAATCGGTGTTTGTCTTTTAATATGGAGTGAGTTTCTTGAAGTTGGCATATGTAGGGGTCTTGTTTTCTTATCCATTCAACCACTCTATCTTTTGGTTGGAGTACTTAATTCTTTTCCATTTGAGGTACTTGTTCATAGAAATGTAGCTGTTACCATTTTTTATTTCTGTTTTTTTTTTTATATATATATGTTTTTTCCTCTTAAAGAAGTCCTTCCAATATTTCCTGTAATAATGGATTGGTGGTGATAAATTCTTTTAGCTTATTTTTTTCTGGGAAGCTCTTAATCTGTCCTTTAATTATAAATGATAGCTTTGTTGGATAAAGTATTCTTGGTTGTAGATGCTAGGTTTTCATTATTTTGAATATTCTGTGCCAAGCCCTTCTGTCCTGAATAGCTTCTTTTGAGAAAACAGCTGCCAGTCTTGTAGGTAACTATCTACTTATCTCTTGCTGCTTTTAATATTCTCTTTTTGTATTTAAACTTTGGCATTTTAATTATGATGTGTCTTTGGTGTGGGCCTCTTTGGGTTCCTGTTTTTTGAGATTCTCTGAGCATCTGGGGTTTTATGTCCATTTCCTTCACCAGGTTAGAGAAGTTCTCCATCATTATTTCTTCAAATAGCTGTTCAACATCTTGTATTCCCTTAGGTACCCCAATGACACAGATATTTTTACCTTTAATAGTGTCCCATAGGTTCCTTGGATTATTATATAGTCTTAGCTTCTTTTTTCTTGCCATTCTGATTGAGTGTCCTTGGCTTTCCCATCCTTTATATAGGTCATTTGATCCTCTTCCTTATTTGTTTCGTTTATTCCTTTGTTTATTCTATTTAATATACTTCTCATCTCAGATAATGTGTTCTTCATTTCTGACTGGTTCCTTTTTATAATTTCCATTTCCATTTTTATGTTTTTTTTTTTTTATGTTTTTGTTGAAGTTCTCACTGAATTTATCAACACTTCCCAAAAGTTCACGGAGCAGTATTTTGAACTCAGCATCTGTTAGACTGCTTGACTCCATTATTTCTGGATCTCTGTTTTATTCCCTCATATGGCTTCTGCTTCTTTGTCTTCCCATTTTGGCTGCCTTTTTGTGTCTGTTCTATGTTTAGAAGCAAAGCTTCTAAATCTCCTGGTCTGATTAGTACAACTTTGTGAGGTAAGTATCCAATGGCACAGTCCCGAGAGGGGTTCAGCTGCAGGTCAAATTTAGCTCAAGCCTGTGCCCCTCTGGGACCCCCTGTTAAGATTCAGCAAGCAATCCGCAGATACTGTGCTTATAGTTGCCTCAAAATATTACACCAGAAACTGGGACCAGCTACCACCAGTGTGAGTCTTGGAGTTTGTTCAGCAAGGAACATCTGACTCATTGAGGATACACCTGGATGTGGCTTGAGTGGGGACCCTAAGTTGGAGGAGGCAGAGTTTCAGGGACTCCTCTATTATCCAGTTTGATGATGTCTCTGCTATGGTGGTGCTGTGTCCATGCACTGGGAGGTGGGAGGGTTCAACAGAGGAACAATGGATACCGCCAGCAGGAGAGAGAGCCTCACCGAGGCCTTAATTCAACAACTTGTGATGCCCTGTAAGTCCCTGCACAGCTGAACTGGCACTGGTGCTCAGAGAAAACAGGTCTGTCACATAGAAGTCTGCTTGAGGACACGGTCCCTTTAAGAGGTGTCTGCAGCTGCCACTGCCGCTGCTACTGTTGCAACTTCGGTCCCACTCAGCTGCTCTAATATGGGCAGCCTCGAGTCCTTGCCTCGTCCTACCTTCTGCTGTTGCAGGGTGATTTCTTAGTTTTCTCCCTAGTTGTATGCCTTGTTCATCTAGCTCCTGGATGATTTTCCTTGCTGTTAGCTCCTGGTTTTTGTCATAACTTTAATTTAGTTGCCAGAGGGATGAACAGAGGCTCTATCATCTACACCATTTCCCCTGCTCTCTAGTTTATGTAATTTTTAAAAGGAATGTACATGGAAATATTATTGCAACATGAGTCATGAAAAAATGTTTTTTAAATTGAGATATCATTGACATATAATACTGTACTAGTTTTAGGTAATATATCATCTTTTAATCTCTTAAATTATTAAACAGGTGAACAGCAAATCTTCTTTATCATTAGTTATCATTCAGGATGCTCTCATACATTGTAATGAAAATTAATTTACTGCAATTTATTTTTGGACATCTCTTACCCTGGCATTGGTTCTTCTCAAAAAATATAATTACTCAAGACAACACAAGAATATATTTAACTTGTTATTCCTTTCCATTGTTGCCCTGATATGCTGTTCTACAGCTTGTAAGATGAAATTTTATCCACTACTGTGGGATTTACATTTGTATCTTAGTCTTGATTTTAATGAGGATGTTTCTAATGTAGCTTCATTTAGTATAAATGCTGGTTTTGAGATTGGGATACATATATTTTGTCAAATTAATGATGTATCTATTTCTTATGGTTTAAAAGTTTTTATCCAGAACAAGATTTTATCCAATGCTTCTCAGTGTCTAAAGAAATTATAATATATTTATATATTGATATTTGATATGACAATTTATGTAAACAGATTTTCTAATATTGATCCAACCTTTATTCCTAAAATAAACCATCTTTGGTCATATTATAATAGCTTTTTAATGTGTTGCTTTGTTTGCTAATATTTTACATACAATTTATGTCTAGATTCATAAGTGAGATTTTTCTCTATATATTAATTTTTTCCACCCATAAAGTAGTTCCAAAATGAAAACTCCTTCTTTTGCTGTGCTGTATGACAGTACAAATAGCATTGAGATCATCTGCTTTGTTTAAGGTTTAGAAATAGTCTCATGTGAAACTATTTGTTAAAAAATATTTTTTATTTTTCAAATATAGTTGGTATATGGTATTATATTAATTTGGGGTGTACAACATGATAATAAGACATTTATATAACTTACAAAGTGATCACCTGGATAAATCTTGTACCTATCTAACACCATATGTAGTTATTATAATATTATTGACTATATTCCTTATACTGTACTTTATCTCTCCATGAGTATTTTGTAACTACCAATTTGTACTTTTTAATCCCTTCCCCCTTTTTATCCCCTCTAAAACTCTTTCATTTGGTAACCCTCAAAATGTTCTCCGTTTCTATGAGTTTTGTTTAATTTATTTTGTTCTTTAGATTCCACATATAGGTGAAATCATACGGCATTTGTCTTTATCTGACTTACTCCACTCAGCAATATACATTTTAGGTTCAATCATTTTATTGCAGATGGCAAGATTTCATTCATTTATTCATTCATATGTCTGAGTAATATTCCATTGTTTATGTGTGCCACCTCTTCTTGATCCATTCATCCATTGATGAATACCCAGGTTGCCTCCAATCCTGGCTATTGTGATTAATCTGTAATGAACATATGGATGCACATATTCCTCCAAAGTAGTATTTTGGGCTTCTTTGGAGAAATACCCATAAGTGGGATTGCTTGGTCTTTCTTTGTCTCTTGTTTTAAAGTCTATTTTGTCTGGTATAAATATTGCAACCCGAGACTGTTTTTTTTTTTTTTTCATTTTCATTTTCATGAAATACCTTTTTCCATCTCTTTGCTTTTAGTCTCTGTGTGTCTTTTGATCTGAAGTGAGTCTCTTGTATGCAGCATATATAATGGTCTTGCTTTCTTATCCATTCAGCCACCCTATCTTTTGATTGGAACATTTAGAAATGTTTCATTTGAAGTATTTGTTGATAGATTTGTGGTTATTGCCATTTTATAATGCATATGTTTGCTATGTATATATTTCTTCTTCTTAAAGAAGTCCCTCCAATACTTTCTGTAATGCTGGCTTGGTGGTGATGAACTCTTAAGGTTTTTCCTTGTCTGGGAAGCTCTTAATTTGTTTTTTGATTCTAAATGATAACTTTGCTGGGTAGAATAATTTTTGTTGTAGGTCCTTTTCATCACTTTGATTATTTCCTGCTAATCCCTTCTGGGCTGCAAAGATTCTGTTGAGAAATTAGTTTACAATCTTATGGAAACTCCTTTTTAGGTAAATAATTGCTTTTCTCTTGCTGCTTTTGAGATTCTCTCTTTGTCTTTAGTCTTGGCATTTTAATTATGATGTGTTTGGTGTGAGCTTCTTTGGGTTCATCTTGTTTGGGACTCTGTGCTTTCTGGGGTTTTGTGTCTATTTCCTTCACCAGCTTAAGAAAATTTTCTGTCATTTCTTCAGATAGTTTTTAAATTTCATGCTCTTTCTCTCATCTCTTTCTGATATCTCTATGACATTAATGTTGTTATGCTTGACATTGTCCCAGAGGCCCCTTAAACTATTTTCATTTTTTGGATTCTTTTTTCTTATTACTGTTCTGTTTACATGCCTTCTGCTACCACATCCTTTAAATGCTGATATGATCCTCTGTTTCATCTAATCTATTGATTCCCTCTAATGTACTCTTCATCTCAGATACTGTACTCTTCATTTCTGACTGGTTCTCTTTTATGTTTTCTATTTCCATTTTTACATTTTTTATCTCTTTATTAAAGTTCTCACTGAGTTTTGCTACCTTTCTCCTAAGTTTATTGAGCATCCTTATAACTAGTGTTTTAAACTCTGCATCTGGTAGATTGCTTATATAAGAGGAACTGAGGTTGGCTGCTGCTAGTGTTGTACTTCAAGCTGCTCAGCAACAGGTATAGGGCATGCCAAGGAAGGCCAGATACCGCTTCTATGGATTTTGTGAGTCTTTGAGAGACTTTAGGAAATTCTGTAGCATGATCTAAGACAGGCCATTTGTACGGAAAAAACCACCAGAGGCAGCTTGAGGGCCCACAAGTTGGGAGGGGTGAAGTCTCAGGGGATCAGCAGGGCAGGGTAACAAGCATTAGCCATGTTGGTAGAGATTAAGATATGGTATCCACTGTGTCTACATGCTGGGTTGGGAGGGGGGGATTCAACAAAGGAACAATGGATACTGCCCACACTTCTATCCAGGAGAATGCTGTTCCTCCAGCCCTCACCATGAAGCCAGACAACTCAGTTCCTCCTTGTATGTCCCAGGTACTGCCTGAGCAACTGCCCTAGTGCCGGATCTCAGAGCAAGCGAGTCCATCACTTAGTAAGTTCATACAGGCTATTTAAGAGGAATGTCTGTGACTCCCTCAACTTTCTGTCTCAGCTACAATTTCTGCTGGTTTTCACAGCCAAAGGTTGTGGGGACTTCTCTTCCCAGAATTGGAACCCTGGCCTGGAGAGCCCAGTGTGGAGCCGGGACCCCTCACTCCTCAGTAGGGGTGAGATCTCTATAGCCAAGATAACTGTCTGGATTCTCAACCACCACATGTGGTTGTGGGACAGCCCATTTGGTGTTTCTGCTCCTCCTACCAGTCTCAAGGTGATCGTCTTATGTATGTCCCTAGTTGTAAAACTTCTGTTCAACCAAACCTCAGGCAACTTCCAGTGATGGTTGTTCTGTAGTTTCATTGTAATTGTGATGTGGTTGTGAGAAGTAGTGAACACAGCCATGCTATCTCAATTGGTTGTTCTGAAACTGTCTTGATATAGCATTTTGGGGAAAACAGTTCTTCGACAAATTTTAAATATATTCTGTAGTAACCAATCGATTTTGACCAATATTGGTGGGTTATATTTTAATAAAATTAAGTGTATTGGAGTATTATATATTTCATTCTGGTTTTCATATTTAGTTGCACAGAGCTTAGCAAAGGTGTCTCTTATGTGCCAGATTCACCTCTTCTGCAATCATTTCCTCTATTATATCTCATTTCATATAATTGTATTTTTCTTTTTCTAAAATTAGATTAAAAATAGATTTACTTTATTGATCCTTATCCTGCTCTACAAAGAATCGGCTTTTGGACCTTTAAGAAATATCTGACTTTTTTTTCTGATTTTGAATTGATAATATACCTACCTTTTAAAAAAAAATTTCTTTCCTCTACTTTCTTATATTTATTTTAATTGTTTTTTTAAAAAAAATTTTATTATTCTATTACAGTTGACATTTAATATTATTTTATATTAGTTTCAGGTTATTGTTCTTTAACTTCCAAAGGGTGGATGCTTACTTTACTTATTTAAATGTTTTTGTTTATTAATGTAATAATTTAATTTATACATTTTCTTCTGAATAGTGCCATAGTAATATCCATGAATTTTGATATTAAATATGATAATTATTAGTTTTAATATATTACCCAATTTCAGTTTGGAATTCCCATTGGAGTCAACAATTATTTAAAACTTGTAAAATTAAAATTTCCAGATGGTAAAAAAATTTGGTTTTTAAAATTTATTATAAATATTGGGTTTTTATTCTGTATAAATTTTATTCATAGTATGTTGTCTATAGTATTTATCTATTTAAAAAGAGTTTTTTTGTGGCCTAATCTGTAATCAATTATTATGACTTCTTCCCCCCTTGGTTTCTGGGAAAGAAGGTAAGTTGTTTTGTTTTTATTTCCCAAATGTTTATTTTGATATAAAACATATAAATACATTATCATGCTACTTAGTCTTTGATACCTTTATTTATTTATTTTTGTTCACTTGGAATTTCTTGGACATAAAGTAATAAGGTCTCCTTTTATTAATGTATTTTAAATGTACTCACATAACTCCTGCAATTTTTGTTTATGAATATTGATATTATGTTACTTGGTACATAGATATTCATAATTGTTATTTTTCATTGTTATCTGTATGCTTTATTATTATGAAGTACTCCTTGAGACATCTCATTTGATAAAGTTTTCTTTACATTCATGTTATCTGATGTAAGATAGTGACCTCACTTCCATTTTTTTCCTTTGCCTTACATTTGACCACCATTTTCCTTTCAAAATGTTAGACCACTCTGTTATTAAGGTCTGCTGTATATATTACTAAGTTGGTTTTGCTTATGTAAAAGTCTTCTTAATAGCTAATTTAAATTTGTTACTATCAACTGTGGTTTGCCAGAACTGGCCTGTGTTGGATCACAAGTTCACAACTTCCCAACTCCACATTCAGTGATGTCAGATTTGCAGCTTGAAATTGGCCATGGCAGGAGTATGTATACCACAGAAGTCAGCAAAAGCTACAGTTTAAGGTTTTGTTTTCTTTTGTTCTCTTGAGTCCTGTTGTTCAACTTTTTTTAGCTCACCTCTGGTTATCACTAATATGTTTAGCTTAGTTCTGTCATCCTATTTTATTTTATGTTTCTACTATTTACTATACAATGTGTTTTGTAATTTTTTAATTTTTTAAATGTATATTATTCTAATACTTTGGAAAGTATTTATTTTTGATCTAAAGATTATTGTAACAATCGTAACTTAGGATAAAACCTTTAACCCTACATTTGTTAAGATAGAATCTATTTACTCCACCCTGTGAGCAGTTACAAATTAATTCACTTTTTTTTCTTTCTTTTCACCCTTCTTCTCAATTTTAGTTGCTATTTTTCTTAGCATTTACGTTTGTATTGCTGAATAAACTTCCATTCTTTTTACTTGATTTATCAGCATCCAATTAGATCTTTTGTTCCTTCCTAAAGGATAAGTGAATTCAGTAAATATTAGTACTTACTTATTCTCCCAATTCTTTTCTCAAATCTGTTAAGATATGTCATTTCTATGTTGTCATGATTACTACATTTATATTCTGTGTAGTTACCATAATTTCTGCTTTTGGTTTAATCATTGTCCTACAATGAAGTAGATTCAATCTTAATGCCAGTTCTGTGCAATTAAATAAAGTTTAACTTCTAGTATTTTTCTACAAAGAAAAGCTCATAAGATGTTCGAGATGTTCATTTCTTACCTTTATACTTGAAAAACATTTGAATGAATAAAATATTCTTTGATTACAATTTTTCTTCCTGAGGATTTTATAAGTGTTGCTGCACTATTTTCTGACATGGAAATTTGCTCTGGGGAAATCTGAGATCAACCTTATTTTTTCCTTGGTGAATGACTTAATGTTGTTGCATAACTCTCAAAAGATTCTTTGTCTTTGAAATTCAACAGCTTTATTACAGTATGTCTCTGTATTACTTTTTCCTGAGGCATTTTGTGTTCTTTCAATTTTGCAATCAAATCCTCTTTTAATTTTAAAAGTTTTTGATAAAATATTTATAATTTTCAAGTTGTTTAAAGAAACTCCACCACCCCCCCGTTAATATTCTTCATATTCTGCTTTCTTTCTTTTTATTTTTTCTCTTATTTTTGTAGATCTTCTGCAGTTCCTTTCGGACTTCATTTTTGACTAAGGAGAGTTTTTCCTACATCAGACATATGAAAGGTTTAATGGAGGAGGGGCCAGGCCTATGTTTTAAGTGAGCAGAAATTTTATTTTGATTTTGAGTATTAAGTATGAATTTTTATAGCCTTTTGTTCTCCTTAATAATAGAAAAAGGCAGCTATAGGGCTGTTCTCTCCCCTTACCACATGGGTAGGCTGTTACCTGAAATTAGGACTTGTCTGTATAGTTCAATTTTGCCTCTTCCACTTTACACATCAAAACCAGGCCCTGGGAACCTGCTATTGTCTGTACACTATATCCCTTCAGTAACAAACAAAGGACTTGTTTTACATTTTACAGTGCGCTCCTTTACTTAGAAAATACTTAGTATACTTTATGATCTCTTCCAGAGATCTATAGCTGTGGAATCCTTTTTCCACTTGCTTCATACTCCTGATATACCTCCAGTGCTCTCTCTAACCCTTCCTGCTTCCTCTAGTTTTATGACTAGAGGTTTCATCAATCTCCTAGTATTTCTGAAGGAAGGCTTTGCATTTCTGCTTCTCATTCTGCTAATTGCTTGATTTCCAAGAAAAGGAAAAAATGGAAACTTTATGCCCATCTTAAAATCAAAGGTCCTGAAACTAAACTCTTATCTTGCTGAAGTTTAGTTAGTTGCAGTTTCTGACTTCTAGCCATGACAACTTGCTGGGATATTTTTTTTTTTTTTTGATGTGTGCAGAGATGGGAATATGTAGAGGAAATGTGGCCAGTGACAAACTTCCAATGAAAATTTTACTTTACTGCATATTTCCTTTTGAATATCTAGTCTGGTAACTCTTCCCTGACTTTTGACCTAGCAATGAGCACCTCTAGCTAGATAAATGATTCTAGTTCATAGTCTAAATAAAAGACAATTTTTCTAAGTCCCCTGTTTCCTGTGGTACATATTATCTCAGTCTTTGTTGTCTTCCTAGTTCCCATCTCATCTGTGGGCGACTTGAAAATTCCTTGCCATCAGAAAACTTGAAATAAACTGTTCTCCAGGTCTTCTTCCAATAATGGACTTTAGTGTTTCTTACCTTCTAGAAACACTTAAAATAAAACCATATCAATACACTTTTAGATTGTGACATTGGAGGAAAAGTCTTGCAATCTGTTTGTCATGAAGAGATTTCTTCTCCACAGAATTCTTTTTTGGCTGCTTTTTAGGGCAATAGATTTCCCCATATTATCAAACTAAAAATCCCTTCCTCTCTCTTCTGTGTCAGATCCTCTGTTTCCTGTATGCTCAGACCTTCTTCTCTCTTGATTTATTCTTTTATTTTGATGTAATACCTCCTCTAGTAGTTTGCTATGGATGAGTGTGTGAGAGAAAAAACATTTTAAGGCATTATATGTATGAAAATGTCTTTATTTTTCTCTTATTTTAATTTAAAAAATTGGCTTGGAGTAGACTTCTAGGTTGGAAATAATTTTCTCTCTGAATGTTGAAGACCTTACTTCATCTGCTAGCTTCTAGGGTTGTTAAGAAATCCAGTGCCTACTTGATTCTTAAACTTCTGTATGTAACCTTCTTTTACCTATTTATGAGAAGTTAGGATTTTTATTACTGCTGTTCTGAAATTTCATAATAATATCTTTTTGTAGTTCCTTTAATGGTCAAAGTGTCACATCTCTGCTGGGTTCCTTAAATAAGGAATTTGTGTTTTTCTCTTTGGGAAATTATTCTTTCTTATAATTTGCTTCTATTGAAAACTTTATCATTCAAATATTGAATCTTTTGGATTTAAAAAATTATATTACTGTAGTAATTATAGTCTTGATTTACAACATTTTGGGATCCAAGTAGGAGAAGAAGTCACTTTAATAAGCAGGTTCTTCTATAATCTTCTTATTTGGAGTATGCTGACTCATTCTCATTCAGCCATTTCTGCTTCAAATTCACCTGCTTCCTCATCTTCTAGAAGTAAACTTTCTGTTATTATGGTTATCTGACTGCTTGAACTAAAAAAAAAAATCTGGGATTCAAACAGACTTTCTGCCAGTTCTTTGAAGGTTTTGCCTCATCCTGAAACCCCGGCCTCAGAGACATCGGATGCTTACAATTCCCATGACTGTTTTTTTACACCCTATGATTGTATCTCCTTTCTTACTCAACAGTATAAAAATCATTTAAAGAGGCCATTGAGACCCAGATATCTGACCTCACCCCCAGAGATTCTCATTCAGTAAGTTTGTGGTGGGGCCAGAGTATCTGCATTTCTAATGGGCTCCCAGGTGATGCTGATGCAGGATGCTTTTATCTGCAGGCATTTCACCTTCAGTTTCCTGACTACTGAAGATCTTACTCTTCTATTACTCATTCAACCAATTCCATTTTCCAAAATCGTATTCAATTATCTGGACATCTTTGGTCTCACTTCTCATTCTGTCTGTCCTTACAGACTTATATATTTAAACAACCTTTTATCTTGTCTTTATGTGGTATGGGAAGAAAGTGGACATAAAAACAAGTATTTAGACTGCAGCCATTCTAACCAGAAGTATAATTTGACTATATGTAAGCCTGGGGCAAATTCTGATAGTGGTCTCCTCATACCTTCAAACAGCAACTTCTCTATTCTCTACAAAGGCTGTTACAGTATTTCCCTTTTTGTGTTTTATCTTTTTGTGTGCTTCTCCCTTCTAGTAAAAGCTCCCCTTCAACTTAACTCCTAACACCTCTTTTTTTTTTTTTTTTGTCTAGGCCAGAGGAATAAAACTTGTTCACCTGCTCAGGAAAATGCCTTTATTTTGTGCCATCATTCATTCTCTTAAAATTCTGTATTTTAACTTATTGCTCCCTATGAATACTGTGAACTTGTGCATTTCTCTTTCCTATTTATAAAATAAATAAGACAACTACCCCCACTCCCACCAAATTATCCCTGGAACATAGGTTTACCTTTTGCTTATTTTTAGCACATTCTCACTTGGGTCTGAATTTTGGAGAATCTTGTACTTTAAGTATTTTGGGATGACAGATAGTAGGTGACTATGCATACCAACAAGATAAATAGCTGACAGACGACCCAGTAAAGCATCAAGATGTGTTAGGTGTGTGGGCTCTGAGAGGAGGTACATGTTGTAGCTAGTTTATTTCCTCACATAAGTCTAGAGAGAGGCCATGACTCAGTGATGTCAGGACAAGTGACTATCTGATGCTTTAATCCTTTTCCTCACAATTACCAGTTGCCTGCTAGATTGTAACCAGCATGGAGAGATGAGACTCTTACGTTCAGCTGTCTTCCAAAAAGTAGATTCTCCCTCCCCCTGACAGTTTTGGAGTCTGAAGTATCATCTTAATAAAATAAACATTTTCCCAGCAACCATCTCTGGGAGTTATCAGGGTGGCTATGGGTTTCCTGTTTCTCCCCTGGCACTCTGCTGTGGGGCATTTTCTATCTGCCAACTACTGCTCAACACAGGCTCTGCTAACACTCCTGGTTCTGTTTCTTTTATTTAATTCTGATGTTCATGACTCTGCATTGCCACTTTTCAGCTGCACGCTGTCTTCATGTTGGACACTCTGGTACGTGCTTCCTTCTGGACACTACTATCTTTCCTCAAGAACTACCATCTCCCACTTGGTACCACTTTGTCTCATTGGGTGTTTCTGCTGCTCTTCTGGGTACCACAGCTCCCACTGGGATTGGTGACTATAATGCAGTAGAGTTATTATGTGCCAGAGCTCCATGATGACCCTAGAGAGGACACAGGCTGTTTCCCTGGTAGTACTTATGCCCTCACCTCTTGGTTAATCTGACCTTTTGTGATTCAGGCCAAGTTTTGAATTTTAGCTAGAATTATTATTAGATTTCTCTAGCAGAAGGGCCTCTCAGAACAAGCCAGAAATCTCAACTTCCTCGTGTTTTGTTCCCTAGAGTTGTGCCTTTAGGTAAATTCCATGTAGGGAAGGCACAATTTAGCCAGCAGAAAGAGGCGGAGTTAGATAAGAAGCTTAAACGACAATTTTTAGACTCCAACTCTTGCTGACACTTAGAATTTTTCCAAGCCATAGAAACCTTTGTTGTTGAGGAACGCGAGTAGTGATATGGTGCTGAGGAGGGTAACTAAAGTCTCTCTTTAACTAATTAACTTACTTGCTCATGGTGCAATTTTTAACGAACATTTTTCTCTGAGCAATAGGATGGAACATGTCCTAGCTTCTGCCACTTTTATCCCCAACTTGGAAACCATGGTTGTCTCCAGGGCATCAGCAGTGTGTCTAGCATGTTTCTTGAGGCCCAGCACTTCTGCCGAGTAACCAGGACTATGCAGGGATCTGGGGTGATGCAGGATAAAGAAAAGTTATAATGAAATTTGAAATTGAATGAGAGAAAGAGAGAGAGAGAGAGAGATGATGATGATGATGATGATGATGATGATGATGATGATGAACTGGACTGCAGTTGTGAAGTCTTGAGTGTATGCTTTTGATAGATATTAAAGAGCATCATCCCTGCTTTGGCCCTGCCCTTATCTTTCCCAGCCATGTCTGTCTAGTAAAGGCCAACAGATGAAGAATTCTTATATTGTAAAGAGGTCTTTGGCATCTCTCTTTGCCATCATCACATTCTAGTTGTAGCCCACTGCAAGGTGGAGCCTCTCTGAGGGCTCAGGGTTAACCATCCAACCTGCCTCATGCACTTCCCCTTGTTCTTCTGAACTTTCTGTTTAATATTTTTTACCAGAAACTCTGTGTCATTATCTTTTATACCTTACCTGTCTTCAATACTTTTCACCCTTTTCTCTTTTCACCAGCTCTGTCCCCCGCCCCTTTGATCTCTTCTCTTTATTTTTCTCTCTCCTCTGACCTTTGTTACTTACTCATTCTCCCTCATACTATCTTCCTTTAAAATTTTATTTCTGGACTTCCTTTGTTTTTTCTCTTTCTTCCCATTTCTTCCTTTTTTACTCCTTGTTATTCCCTCCTTAGCATCTGACTTCTCTTCTTATCTAACTCCAGGCATCTCTTTGCTAATTTATTTCTTAATCTCTATTTCCTTTTACCAGTCAGTATGCTTATCTCTTCTTGCTTGCTCTTTTTGTTTTCTTAAAAGACATTGTAATGTGAAATATAAACATATATACAAAGAAAGGCACAAACCATTAATGCAAACTTTAGCAAGTTATTATAAACTGGACACCTATATAACTTCTGCAAAACTGATAAATAGGTTATTATTAAGACCCGTAAACTCTAGTTTGTACCCTCCTGACCATGAACCCTATGATTTTCACAAGCCTCATTTTCATGACTATCATTTCTTTGCTTTTTTTATAGTTTGACTGGCTATGTATGCCTACTAAACAATATAGCTTAGTTTGCCTAGTTTTGAACATTATGTACATACAATCATACCACATATATTCTTTCGTATTTTGCTTCTTTCACTAAACATTATGTTTGTAAGATTTGTCCACATTGCTGTTGTAGCTATAGTTCATTTATTCTCATTGCTACCTAATTCTCATTATTTGGACATACTGAAACATAGCCAATCAACTGAACATTGAATTGAAGTTACCTAAGTGGCCGTTTCACTTTAAAAAATAAAAGCTAGATTTGCTGCCCCCTTGTGTCTTCTGACATCTATAACAACGCCATTGTAAGTATCTGTTGTTAAGGCTTACAGCAGGAGTCCCCAACTCCCAGACCCCACATTGATACAAGTCCATGGCTTGTTAGGAATGGACCGCATGGCAGGAGGTTGGCGAGCAAGCGAGAGAAGCTTCATCTGTATTTGCAGATGCTCCCCAGTGTTGGCTTCACTTCCTCAGCTCCACCTCAGATCATCAGACATTAGATTCTCATAGGAGTACTGGTCCCTGGTGCCAAGGAGTTGGGGACTTCTGGCAGCCAAATAAAAGGCTTCAAAAAACAGCTAGAGATTCACCAAAACAGGTTGCTCAGATTACACCTAGAGGCTAAGGAGACCACACCTATCAGCTGCAAAAACTCCATTGAGGGAGGGGTTTTTATTATCAGCACCAAACTCATCTCTGACTCTATTGAGGTTTGAGTCACCAGAACAGAAAGGAATTGGCATGAATAGATTTGCAAAGATACAGTTGAGAGGTTCTCTGGTACCTAAAATAATATTTTTGAAAAAGACCTCTTTTACAATATTATTAATTCAGATACAAAGTTCTACTCTGAACGTAGGCTGGGGAAATTCATTTCAATGTGTACTTCATTCTTTTATTCACCTGATGTCTACTGAGTGTTAGGCATTGTTCTAAGTACCAGAATATAAATCTAAACAAATACAACAGACGACTAAGCCAATAAATGTAGTACGCTGCTAGTTAGTGATAAGTATTAAAAAGAAGGCAAATCTATAGTAAAGAAATGGAAGATAGTGGGCTGGTCAATGGAAAGCCACTCAAGGAAGATGATGTACAGAAACATGAATAAAGTAAAAGAGCAAGCAATATGAAGGTTCAGGGGAAGAGTGTAGGTAAAGGAAACTGCAAGGGTAAAAGTGTTGAGATGGGAAAGAACTTGGCATGCTTGAAGAACAGTGAGAAGGTCAATATAACAGCAGGGGAGGGAGCCTGAGATTAGTAGGAGAAGAGATGGAGAGGTAGGTAGGGCATTGTATATATGGTAAAAATATTGGACTTGACTCTGAGAGTAATAGAAACCCATTGGAGAGTTTAAGCAGGGAAGTGATATGATCTAACTTCCATTTTAAAGATATCACTCTGGCTGCTGGGTAAAAAATTGATTCTAAGGGGACAAAAGTGGAAGCAGAGTGGTAAAATACAAAGCTACTACACAAACACTGTCAAGAAATGGAATGGCTTTAGACTGGGTAAAATGGTGGTAATTGTGAGAAATGGTCATATTTAGGGTGTATTTTGAAGACAGAGCCCATACGACATGTTGATGTGGCATCAGGGCTTTAACTTATCAAATGGGGGGCAAGCAACTTAGTCCATAGTAAAGGCAACACAAGAGATTCTTATAATGATGAAACTGTTTAGTATCTTGACTGTGGTGGTAGATACATGAACCTACACAGGTAATACTATTATAAAATTGCACAGAACAACACGTACATAAATACCAATAAAACTATGGAAATTTTAATATGACTGGTGGATTGCATCAATGTCAATATCCTGGTGTGATATTATGTTATAGTTTTACAAAATGTTAACCATCAGGAAAACTGTACAAAGTGTAAGAGAGATCTCTGTATTATTTCTTACAATGGCATGTAAACCTACAATGATCTCAATTAAAAAACTAAAATAAAAAGAAACCCAGTTCTGTTTAGTTAAGTTTAGTCACTATCCGTATTATAATCTGAGAATGAGCTATAAGAGAAATTAGCAAATAAAAAATAGAAGTATGAAATACAAGGGGAGACAACAAATGATAACATTACTGAAAACATAAAGCAACAAACAATAATTAGAGTTAGCATAAAAATAAAGATAAGACTCCCATAAGGAAGGAGGCAGTGACTCTAGAACCCCAAGGTGAGAATAAGACATGACTGACCCCTTATTGCCAGCTCCACTCAACTACAAACCATAGCCAGGGGAGGAAGGCTGTAGTCTGGAGAATTTTGATCCTATAGCCAGAATATATGAAAGCTCAACAGATATCTTTTTGGGTTGGCTATGGAACAAAGGTTGAAGATGAAAGGGCAAGACTCAACTGAGGCCCAACCAACTGTGGGTGCTGTCGTGCATAGTGCCAAGTTCTTCCCTAACATCCTTCCATCCTTCCACCCCCTTTGGGCAGCTGCTATGCTGTTTGAGCAGGATTTACCCTTCTCGTCTCCCATTGAGCAAGAGGTGGGCTGTGATTGGTTTAAATCAGTGGAACATTTTCAGTTCTTTGCCACAGTGATTGGTCCATGTAAAGGTGATTAATCCCAGTTGTTCTAAACAAAGGGAGGACCAGGACCATTATTCTAAATTTGGAGGAAAGTAGCTTACTCTCTTCCTCTGGGTGTGAACCAAGACGTATATGACATCTGGTTCATGCTGACAGCCATTTTGCAACTACCAGGACAGTCAGACTTAGTTTAAGCTCCTGCCACAAAAGGTAGAACAGAGGATGGAAGGAGAAAAAAACAAAACAAAACAAAACAAAACAAAAGGAAAACAAAAGAAACTTCTATGATTTCCTTGAACCATTTAGTCAAGCCTTCTTGAAATTCAACCTATCTGAGGTTTAGGATATCTAAAAGTTGACTTTTAAGTAAATTCTTTTAATTGCTTAAACCATATTATGTTGGAATTTCTATTATTTGAAACATAATATAAAAGCCTCTATTAAATGTCCCACAACCTTTCTCTGCCTCCCAAAGAGCAAAAGATTGATTTTAGAAACAGAGGCAGAGCTGAATATCCAGTTGGTTGGTAACAGGACACAACTGCAGCTTGCTGAGCAAGATCCTCAAGAGTGGAGGGGCCATGCTTGGGAACAATAAAAACCAGTGTTCCCATTGTTTGGAGGGGACAGGAAGGCACCCTCAGAAAGGGACTGACTGTACTCTTTGGGAAGTAGACAGGGCATATAGAATTTACCCAGAACTCTCCCATTTTCAACATCCAGAGCTCTCAGTCTACTCCAGAGGACAAGGAAGCCCTAGGAAGGCAGGTATATCAAATCTCCAGCACTTCGATCGCATCAGCCTGTTGTATTTTTGAGTGAGACCACTATTTTCTCTGTGCAGGGTCTTTGCATGCATGGCACACTTCTCCAGGTTAGATTCATCATGGCCTTTCATTATATTTCAGTTTCAGCCACCCTGAATGATGATTATTGCTTCCCTCTGTCATTCAGGGTCCCTTGTAATTTTTGCTTATACCATTCAGCCTCTAATTTAGATCAGACTGTTTCAAATATACCATCTCAGTTTGGTGAAAATTTGTCCAGTTAGATTTGAATTCCCCAATGACAGTGTCTTCATTTTATTTTTAAAGATAGAAAATATGGCTGGACAAATTACTCAGGTAAAAAGCATGTTTGACATATTTCAAACGGAGTTTGGTTTGGAAACCATTGTAAACTGGATAACACAGAGCATTTGAGTCCTTGAGGAAGCTCCTTAATAATCCAGTCCTCATGTATTAATTCAGAGAGTATTACAAAGGTTCAACGCAGGCTCCACAGAGAGTTCCCAGTAGGGAAGAACAGAGAGGCAATCTTAGTCCCAAGCACTTCAGAGGATACAAAGGGAAGCGAGGGGGTGATAGGTTTACACTGCTTCCCATGCCTGAGCTCGAGGCGTTTCTTAGGGGTCATGGAACAAGGAGCCTTGATGGTGAAGTGCAGGCCCTGGAGGTCAGTCACAACCCCAGGGAAGCCTTCCTGGGTTTGTTTTGAACATGTTGTTGAGGATGGTGCTTTTCGAGGCACCTCTCAGTGGCTCTAATGAAGACCCATAGGAGAGGTTTTGCTTAGGACTCTGCATAGTGCATGGTGCTTCACCCGACATGTTTTGCTGTACAATCACTGAGAACTTTCTCACTATTCCTATCTCTTTTTCATATTGGTGGCTACTAACAGAGCCAGTTTGTGGCCACTCCTGTCATGCGTGTATAGTAGTACATGAAATTCATTTGTGTCTGAACTCTAGTCCAGGATCCATCTAACAGTTCCACTCTTTTTTATCCTGTTTTGTTTTCACTGATTTAAAATATTTTTAGAATGAAATTTCCAAACATACTTAAAAGTAGAGAAAATAATACAATAAGCCTTCATGTAGTCATCCCCCAGGCTAAAGTTATTGAGATTTTGTCATATTTGCATTGATTCCTTTTATTTATTTTTTTTGTTCGTGGCCGGAGAATTTTGAAGTAAGTCTTAAATATTATGTTATCTTATGCTTATATATTTCCATGTGCATCTTTAGAAATTTTGAACAAGTTTTAAAAATCCACAGGGACATTATCATACCTTTTACAAAATTGTTAATAACTCCTCAGAATCATCTAACTCAATTTATAATCAAATTTTCCATGTTATCTCAATCATGTCTTTTTATAGCTTACTTGAATCAATCAGCAACCAAAGAGGGTCCATACATCACATTTGGTTGTACATTTCAATTCTCTATTAATTAATAATAGTTTCTCCTCCTTTATTTTTTTCTTTGGCATTTATTTATTTGGGGGAAAATCATGCTTCTTGTAGAATCTTTCACATTTTGGACTTTGCTGATAGCATCCTTGTGGTGTTATTTGAGATATTCTCCCATACTCTGTATTTCCTCTAGCCTGGTCAAACTTTTTAATATGAATGTTTCATTGTTAGCATTGTACAATTTCTATAGCATTTTATGAAGAGGCACATAATTCCTGGTTGTCTTTCTTTTCATAATTGGTATTATGAAAATTGGTATGTTCTCATCTTCCCTCAGACAATAATATTTGTTTTTTATTTATCCTTCCATTTATTTTAATAGATGTAAATATTTATCTCTTATTCTAAGATTAATGGTAGCAATCTTTTTTTTTTAAGTAGCAATCTTTATATACAGTTCTGCCCTTTGGTTATTTCTTTTTACTTTTTTTTAAGGTTAGGAGTATATTTTGCAATTGCTCTATAACATCTTATAGGGACAATTCTCAGCCCTTCGTTCTCCATTGGGTGGATATTCCATATTTTATTCATGTAGTCTCTACTCATAAGCATTTAGATTGTTTTCAATCTATGGCTACCACAAATAATCTTAGAATGAATAGCTTTTTGTGTACATAATTTTTAGTTTTTGCCAATATGGTTTAGGCATCAATTTCTAAACATAGGATTGTAAGTTAAAAAAATGCATATATTATTTTATTTAATATTTTTGGCTATTTTAAAATAGACAATATTGTTACATTTTATGCCTCTTTGAGGGCTACTTTGAACTTTTTTTCAAAAAAGTTGGGGCATACATTAATTTCTATTTCCATTATTATAATAATACTTTGAGGCACTAAATAAAATAAATTTATGATTGTATGTATATCTAGCATTTATAGGCATAAGACTACAACGTGAAAATTAATATTAAGGATTATCCATATACTTCCCTCTCCCTCCATTCCACCAAACTGAACACCATAATGTCTGGCACCAGAACAACCTTTCCTTTCCCTCCCCCATGCTCTCCCCATCCTCCCATTCTAAAAGTGTCATTGCCAGCCCGGTTTCTACACTTTTGTGAGAATGGATCAAAAAAGATTTCATGGCAGAGAAAAATGACCTAAGGAGAAAGGTAGGAATGACAGGTGAGGCAACTGGGGCCACAGAGACTGGAGGTGGGTGATGTGGTGGAGAGGTACCAGAGGACACAGAGGTAGAAGGTAAGGAGAAAAACAAAGGAATATAAAAAATATTGCTCTAGCTTGTGACTGATCACTTTGTCTCCTTTTGGAAAAGCAGGTGAATAAAATTTTATAATTACTTGTTTGCTTCTTGTAGTATGCATCTTAGAGATGAAACTATGTAAACTATAACATCAAGGTTTCATAATGTAAACACCTAATGTGTTTACAGATAAAACTAGGTTGAAATTTGACTTGGCTGTTAGTGTGAAATCAGTTATGTGTAATTAATATGTAGGTACCAGCCTATGTACTAAATGAAGCCCATCCATATAACTACCTACAATATAGGTATGTCTCTTTCTAGTTATAAGGCAAGGCTGAGTACAGATGTTTACTATATCCTAATGCTTAAATCCAAGTCTTATGGAATGAATCACTGGCAAAATTTCTAAAAAAGAAAAAAAAAAGCAATAGAAAATAAAGCCTTATTCTAAGCACAGCCAACGTATTAGCTAAATAGAATAGGCCAAGATGTCAAAACTTGAAGTATGGCTGTTCTCTAAGGAGAAACTGAGGTCAGGTTGCCCATGGTCAAAGTCCAAAAAGCAGCCACTTTTTCCCTGCTTGGGATTCTTTCATAAGAAAGGTGCCTTCTGGGTTTGGTCCCTGCCGCCCCGAGGGCTGGCTGGGAACCTATTTCCTGAGAGGAGTGCTTTGTAAGTCTCTATTTAGCTGATCTCCATCTATGGAAAACCTGGAGCCTGAATTCAGGATTCTTTCCCCCAGAGGTGACTTGCAGTTCAATTTGCAGTAGCCTGGGGAAATTATAGACCTACCTCCTACCAAATGTGCAAAAACGCTCAAGGAACATAATTGCCACAGCACCAGGGATTAAAGATGTTGGTAGACCATTTGCCAGTGTCTTGGAAATTTTCTACTAAGGATGTAGAGAAAGTATATTCTTGGAGGAAAGAGGGGAAGAATCTCTCCAGTGCAAGCAGGAAGAATCTCCCCAGTGCAGTGCAGTAACTCATTCATTGAACACCATCTTCCTTTAATGCTGTACTCCATATGTTAGTGAGTAAGTTGGAGGAGGAATCTCAAAGTTCTCATGTTTTCTTGGAGAAGACAGATAATCCTGCCATTATCTGGCACAGAGGTTAACAGAGTAGGCACTGTCATCAGACTTCCCAGGTTCAAATCCCTCCTTTGTGACCTTCTGACCCAGTGACCCAGAACAAGTAGTTGAACCATTTGAAGGCTTATCATTCACGAAAGGCAGAAAAACATAGACTTAATGTGAGGATAAAATGTAAACCTTTAGCAGGGTGCCTTCTTGGGATATAGTAAGTGCTCACTAAATGCTAGCAATCCTTATAAATGTAGTATGGAAAATGTGGGCTGCTATAGATACCATAGGAACTCCCTTCCCCGAGGAGTGAGCATATCAGGCTGGGTAAAATGGTGTTCTATGAAGATAGAAATAAGGCATTTCAGGTGGAATAAAGAATAAGGAGAAAGAAAAAGGTGGAATTCCAGGTCCTGTTCTGGGAAAAGAGAGGCACCAGGTAGGTGGGTTGAAAAAAAAAGGTAAGGTGGTGAGAGCTGTGCTTGGTGAGTTACACTGAGATCGGATCACTGGGGAACTTGAGTGCCACACAGAGTCATTACCCAGTGTGGTGGCACCAAAGCACAGAGCAGGGCTGGATTCCCATACTGGTGCATCCCTCTGTTGTAGACTCTAGTGAGTTTACTTGAATAGAAAAAACTTGGAGGACACATTGATTCAGATAAAAAATAACTTGTGTCTGGATTAGAGTGTGATTATTTTATAACTTTGGTCATAAAAAATTTGAGGTGTTTTCTAGATAACCATCAGTCCTTACTTATTCAGAAAATATTTAATAAGCAAAAATTATGGGCATAGCAATATATCTCTTTGGGAAAATAGTAAGTAACTCCTTGTATATATTTTGGAGAATCTAGAGAGGTTTTGAGGAAGAAAATACTGCCTTTATTATTATATGAAATATCAAAGCTATAGGTGTTTCATATAATTATGTGTCCAGAAATTGTTAGGGCAGGGAGAAAACTTAAAGACGTAGAGTATAGTTTACAATTTTAGGGACATGGAAATGTAGAGTCAGGCAGGCCAAGTTTCTAGGTCACAGAAAGTCAGCGACAGAATGCAGAACTTTCTCTTTCTTGTTCTTTCCACATGATTCTTGCTAATACTATCACCCCCCCCCACAGTTCTGAGAGTTCATATATGTAGATATGCACTGAGTATCATATTTACACTTAAGACAGACCTACGTACATGCAGGGGTATGTGGCACCGCTTAGTCATGTGAGGTGCAGGTTGCTTCCAGCAGCATAGGTCCCAGGTATTTGAAATACAATGTAGTCAAACAGTGGAAAAGAATCCAAAGAAAAGCGTAAAGGCACTACCTAAGCTAGAAAGGATGTGGATGCCAAAGCCCTAAGCTGTCATGTGGGGCAATGCCTGGGTCACTGTAACCCATGAGCTCACTCTGGGGAAGACTTGGCTGTTTCTGGGCTGGTGTGTTTATATGCTTGGGCCTTCTGGACCTGTTTCCCATGGCACTCAGATAAGGAACTTCCGGTCCCTTGGCTTTCTGTTGGTGGAGCTTGTCAAGTCTCTCTGAGCTGGGCCTTGACTCCTGGCATCTGATAGAGTGGAAATGCAGCTTCTGGACCTGGTGCCTCAGACAGCTGGCAGGAAAACTGACTTGATACTTGCCTTGTGGGCCGGCCACCCAGTCCCAGTCTATTATGAGTTGTAACCTCAGGCCTCACTTTCCTGCTTCTCTCCCAGGCTCTCTCTGGTAATAAACATCCTGCCACCAAATCCCTAGGTAGGTGTGATCTATACCTATCTTGGGTTAGGCTCTCTCTCCCTAGAACATCTTTCTCTTTTTCATACAAGAGTCATACTCTGGGCCTATAATTGGGTGCTGAGGAAAATATTCATTTCTCTGGGATGCCAAAGAGAGAGAATCTGGAATCTGAAGATTCTCAGCTCCCAAGTGGCTAATAAGTGAGGAACCCTTTACTTCTTTGCTCCTGAATCAGATCTACAATGCAATTAACTTAGATCCTTGAAAGATAATGTTGACTTCTAAGATAAAATGAGAGTAGTTTTTAATAAAGCAATTGACTTAACTAATGGGACCAGCTGTGAGGAATGCACCTGCTTTTTTCCTTGCTCTTTTGTTTATATATTGCACATGACTCTCCAGTTTTGTTCACCTATATTAAATATTGCAACCAGAAAGTTACCTTTAAACTCCCAAATTAACCTCTAAACCAAAGCCAACCAAAGTTGAGGCCCTAGAAAGATGACTATGGGAGAATAAATTCTCCCTATTTTTCCCACTGAGTTTCAAAAATTACGTCTTTATAATAATTCATCATTGGGAGGCTGGGCATTAGAAAGTGATATCCAGCAATGTATTCATACATTATTCACTCAACAAATATTTATTGAATATCTACTACATGCTGAGCAATATTCTAGATGCTGGAATGGTCTTTTATTTTTATCAACACTATAAAATTTACCTGAACACTGGTTGAGAAAGCAGGGTGAAGAATAATTTGTCTTTGTGCCTCCATAGCCTGTGTAGCATTTAGCAAATAAGAGTTACTAAGTGGATAGATGTTGAATGAATGAAACTTTATTTAACTTTTGTTTTTCACCAGGATTGTCCAATTCCTTTAATAGGAAATTCTTTTGGTCCGAGAAGCTAGGTATCTGCATAATGGAACTACTAATTACCCATGTATCATGTGTATACTATGTATTTCAAGTATAGACATTTGTTGGTAAATATATGTGAGGCTGAAAAAGAACAAGTTCAGACTGTTTTGTATGTATAAGGTTGTCAGTACAGTGATAGAAAGATGCATGGAAAAACTCAGACCACAAGGGGGTAAGTTAGAGGCTTATAGGTACAAGACACAAAAAAGCATAGGTTCATGGTTTCAAATGCAAAAAATTAGGAGAGGATGATGAGCAAAAGAAAATTTATTTATTTACTTTTTATTATGGAAATTTTCAGCATAAAAAAGTAGAGAATAGTATAATAAATGTCCATATACCCACTACCCAGAGGCAACGATTACAAACTCATGGTTAATTATGTTGCATATGTACCCCCACTCATATTATTTTAAAGGATGTCTTAGATATTGTGTTAAAGAAAATGTTTTAGACTGCCAGATGACTGGTGGTCATTGAAGCTGGGTGAGGGGTAGGAGCAGTTTCACCCCCTTCTTTTATATGTGCTTGAAAGTCTCCATATACAGATTAAGAAATAAAGACTATTGCTTTTGCCATTACAGAAAACTATGTCAGTGAATAGGATAAATAGTACCGTCTTTCTCCAAAAATTGTGTTTCAGTTCAATATAAAGTATTCTTAGAAGCTTTCTTGTTTAAAAAATAAAATAATCAATCAGTGGTGTTCTGACAATGCAGACTCAAATAAATTATTTAAATAGTAGCTTCTGCCAGAGAAACTGCAACACATTTCCTCCTCTCTAAAAGTATTAATATTTATGGATTGCTTACTGTGGGCTGGCACTTCGTTAAGTTCTCTGTATCGGAAGGCACAGAGAGCGGAGAGTGAGAGTAGAGAGTGAGAGGATGGCATACAGCCAAGAAGAGCTTTCTAACAGCCAAAAGGTAGATAAATCCTCTGCCTCTGGAGAGAATGAGCTCAGTGGCCCTGGGGTGTTCATGCTCAGGCTGGGTTACTGCTGGACTGTCAACAGGTGTCCATGATTACCTGGACTTTGGTAGCAACCTGAATCCTATATCACTTGGTCTGTCTGAAGGTCTGACTAAAGAGTCACATTCACACTAAATTAAAAGCCAATCATCTTACGCCTGTTTCAGGTTTTGTATGTGATGAATCAGTCACTGGTGCATCTAGTCAGGGTTGGACTAGGTAATTTCCAAGAACCCTTCCACTCCTTGACTCTGTATTACATGCTTTTATTTCCAAGTTACATGTTAAAGGCTCAGCGAAGTAATTGAATGCAAATGTGATCAGGGATTATTCTGTGCTGCCATGAAACACACATTTGCTGTCTATAATAGCTCCTCCTCACTTGCAAAGGAGAGAACCAGACTTTTTCTTCATTGCTTTTCTTACCATGATTGGAGGGAGGGAAGTGCGTGGCATGAGGAAATTTTCTTTCTCCTCCACCCTCTAGCTTCCTTCTTCCCTTCACCTTGATGAGTAGAGGATCTCTGATATAATAAAGGGACAGAAACATTGCTAATGAATCATAGTTCTCCAATTGTAGGTAGTCAGTATCAGTAGATAAAAGGTATATTTGCTTTTAGATGCTCCACTTTGAAGACTAAATCAAGGCCTTAAAAATAAAGCAGAAGAGCTGAAGGGATAGGAGACATAAAGAATATCAGAGAGAGAAGGGAAAGTTCTGGACACACATCCTAGGTAGATTCTCAGTGTACTAATGGGTGACTTGATAGAAAAGTAAAGGGAAGTTGTGCCCTGTCCTCTGAACTCCATGAGTATGATATTCAACCACAGTAAGACTTTCTGACAATGTACTATGCCCTCATGCCCTTTAGATATTCCATGAAAAGCCAACTTGTTAGAGTTGAACAGCTGCATATCTTTCTAAGCCCTCCTTGGGAAACCAACCTCCAGGGTAGGGGGTCCACAATTCAGTCTTGAAGAAAATACATTTCCAGTGGCTGCTTGGCAATAGAAGTCTACATAAAGTTCAGTCCTCATGCCATAGGTCATAAAATGCTCTGAATTAGAATGGGTCACCTGGCTGATCGATGGCATTAGACCTGGAATGGATGGGACTAATTAATTATTATATCCATGTACCTAGTATTGAACCTGGCACATACTAGTTGAGAATTCAGTTATTTGAATGAATAAATTAAAAATTTGCTGCTTCCCCATGTGTAATGTGCTAGGCCTTGCCCCTGCTTTAAAGTAAGGGGAAGGAGGGTTTCTTTTATTTTGAATCAAATATTCCAAAAATGGAGACAATATTTTTTGAGGACTTGATAATTTTTCTCAATGCCCCCAACTTTTGTTTGTTTGTTTGTTTGTTTGTTTGTTTACCTCCTGGACCATGGTACTATTCCTTTGTCAATAGCTATATCACATTTCCTGGTAAATGGCCCTCTCAAATACCAGGTCATGTACTCAAAATAAACACACAAAAAAACAGAGTTTGTGGGGATAAGAGTTCAAGAGCTTGAAGTCTGGGACAGTTTAGGTTTTAGTCTGTGGCTGAGACAAGTGGGGCTGAGGCATCGATGTAGCTCTGATAGTGCATTGAGCAAGGGCACAGAAGAGAAACTCAATGGTGGTAGTGAGGGGAGGAGAAAAAGGAAAGGAAAGGATTCCTATACATCAAGATTGGGTGGTAGTGGTGGGCTAGGTACCTGTGATGCTTTCCTTTGCTGGGTTCAAGGTGAGCAGCCCTATCGTTCCTTTCTGCTAACGTTTTGAAGTTGAGTTTGCTGGATTTAGTTTACTCTTCAGCTATTTTTCCTCTCTGATACTTGGTTATTGTTTTGCAATATAATATCAATCTCTACTTACACCATAGAATGTGGCATAACTTTCTCAAGGCCCTAACCTTTTTGGAGGATAAGGAAAAATGATAAGGCACCGTGGTAGACAGACTCCAAAGACGGCCACCACCAATTTCTTCCCTCGCTGGAGGCACTTGGCACTTCCCCATCAAGAGTTGGAGTTTATTTCCCACCTCCTTAAATTTGGCCCTGTGATTGGTTTGACCAATAGAATCTGATGAGAGCGATGTTCTGGGATTTCTGATCCTTGGTTAAAAAGTACTGGCAGGTTTCATTTCCTTCCTCTTGAAATGCTTCTTCTTGGAAATCAACCATTACGCAGTGAGAAAACCTAAGCACCTAAGTTGAGAGGCCCAAGTGGGGGAGTATGTCATAGTGAATAAGACATTCTGAAAGTCCACAAGAGGCAGGAGCACTGTGGAGAAGGAAGGCAAATCTATATCCATAGTAATTGTCTACTCAAGTGAGAACAAAGGTCTGTTCCTTCCGTGTTAGAAATGGTCCAATGTAGTCTAACTGTCACTAGATGGTTGCTGGTTCCCTGTAGAATTGTGTCCTTATCAAAGATTAAGCACTGATCTCTGCTATTGGCATTGGGACACTCAGCAGAGGACTTAGAGAATACTCTGTTATCATTGTGATATTCCGTACAGCATTCTTTCTACTGGGAACTCATTTTAAAGCAAATGAAATCTGGCAGTGAGCTCATGTTCAAGGAATTCATTCAGCTTAGCATATCCCCTATCTTCCTGAAGCAGCTGGCCTGACTGAGCAGTAGGACGGCCTTTAGGAGATTCAGTTCCAGAACCATCTAGGTGACGGCACTTTGCAGGGCTAGGCTAATGTTCTGTAGGATGTGGCATATGCTCTGAATTAGCAACCAGGATTCGGTGCTATTTTTCCTAGCTCCAAGGATTGAGTTGGAAAAGCTCTCCCAAAATGACCTCTCAAAATACACTAGTGATTTAGATATTTTGTATTTTATTTTATTCTTTGCTTCCTGTTCCTACCATTTTGGACTCAGCTGGGCTAGTGGTCTTGGTTCCCAGGGGAGAAATGTTTCCATCAAGGAACAAAACATTGGAAATCAAAGTGGAAATTGGTAGTACTACCTGGGCATTTTGTACCAACAAACCAACAGATTATGGAAGAGCTTACTATTCGGGCTCAGCAAGGATGAAACATTCTGAGAAGAAAAATTCTTAATTGTGGAACTGTCAGGCACATTTAGATCCTTGGTTTCTAGGCACTGAGTGCCAGTAGAAACTTCTAGTCATTGATCTAGCCCCAAACATATCCCTCCCTTTCCCCAAATGCCCCTTAGGGATATGATATTGACCCTATTTAAGAATTATTTTTCATTGGTACATCATTTCCAGTGACAATGTTTATTTTGTAATATTTTGATGAGCAACAATAGAATAATAAGCTTTATAAAATAATTCTTATTGAACCAAACACGAAATTAGAGAAATGTTTTTCTTTCTTTTTTTTCTCTCCCTTTTTTTTATCACTCTTATTTCCTAGTTGAAGATTTATTTTTAAACTATTTTATGGATTTAAATTATGATCACAAACTTCAAGAAATTGACCATGGTGAGGCCACTAACTTTAAGGATGTCTAGATTGGCAATTTCAAAATCATGAATTTCAGGGCATCAGAACTCATTCGAAAGAGAGCAAGTTGCAATACCATAGGGTTATTTGTCTTGATAGAAATACTATTTTATTAGATAAAATATTCTGCTATACAAAAGGATGTATTACATTGGCCTCTGGATAGCAAGCTCAGGCTCTAAATTAAACTTAATTTGTGCCAATGGGGATTGCATCAGCTGGTTACACACACACACATGCACACACATAATACACACTACTCTGGTGATTCTTACCTTCTGTGTTCTTGTTTTTCATCATAATGTTTATTATAGCAACAAATGCAAAATACTTCTAGAGAATTTGTTCCTGGTGTTAGGTAATAACATTCTGGCTCCATTATGAATTCTATAACCTTTTCTTAGCTTCAGATACTTTCTGAAAATGTTCTCAGCACCCATTCTCACCCTGGCCTGTGACCACAGCCTGAGACATCTCCCATCACTCCTTGGAGGCTAGTTAAGTCAGTTTACCTCTCTGAACATCGATTGCCTTATTTTGGAGGCAAAAATACTAACTAAAGAATAAAAAATTTAATGAGCTTAAAAATCCTTCTCAGTGTTAGCATTCAGTGGTTCTGATTTAACTTGTCCTTCTTACTCTGTACAGTACAAATTTAGTGAAGTGACACCTCCCCAGAGATCTTTAGCTACAAAGCAATCCCCAAGGAGACAGACCTCGACTCCAGGCACTTCATTAGAAGCTTCCCTCCTCCATCCAATGGCCTCTATCCTACCTCCTGCTTTTAAAAATTCAGGTTTCTAAGTATAACGCTCTTTGAAACCCTATACAGCCACAGTCAGGGGGGACCTCAGCATTGCCATCTACTCTAATTCTTCATTGAACAGATGGACTGAGGCCAAGAGAAGTGATTTACTCAAGGCCATAGAACCAGCAAGTAGCAAAACTGAGATACATAACTGCTGATTTTCAGTTCAGTGCTCTTTCCGCTGAACCCAGGTGCCTGTTATCAAATAATACGGCTTCACAGGAATGGTATACCTAGAGATGGCTTTATGTACTCTAGTTTCTTTGGCAAGCTGAATTTCTCCTTTAATTCTAAAATATTTACACTGAGCACCAGGGGTCTGGTGACACTATTGCTCCAGTAATCCAGCAGTAGAGGTGGCATCCACAGTAGGAACAAGGAAACTGGGTGCGTCAAATATGACTCACTCATCTTCCTGGGAATTGTGGCCTCAGTGTGCTCTAGTGAATCATTTGCTGAATGATATGAATTTCAATTCTTAGAGTCTGGAATGGTCAAATCCAGTGATGAGATGGTAAGAAAGGCACATTTATTTTGCAAATGTTTTGCTCTAGATTCCATGCTGGGTAGTGTAGTGACTAAGCTGGGACTTTGAAGACAGTCATATAGGTTCAAATCCCAGTTTCATTATTAGTTGTTGAATCTTGGGTAAGTTATCAAACCTTTTTGTGTTAGCTTACATCTGTGCAAAATGGAGCTGCAGCTGCTATTACCTACCTAGAGAGATTATTAAGTTGAAATAAATTAATATGTATTAAGCACTTAGGACAATGCCTGATATCTAGTTAAGTGATGCATAGTGATTGCTATTACTATACAAATTTAAAATATATTTATATAAAACACCACATGTTATGCTAGAATGAAATGACATACATTAAAACGTTAGAATAGCTAGCTACCTATAAGGAAATTACTCCCTCACCCCCACCCCCCAAAAATAACCCAGGGAAGTAATTCTAAAGTCCCTGCTTTTAATCATTACAGATACCGCTTCTTTATTCAAGGCATCAGGCATTCATGCAAAGGCAGGAGGAGCACTTGGAAGATGGTCTCCTGCATCAGATGGAAGATTTAGGTTTTTCTTTTTCACCTCTTAAATTTAGGATCTGCAGGTCATACTGTTTATGAGCCTGCTCAGATTCTTCTAGCTACACTAAGCTTCTGCAGAGAGCAAGGAGATATGTTTCCAACTGTATCGTCTCTGATGCCTGATGAGCTTCATCAATAAGTTTTATACAAATAGGTAGCAAAAGTGTAAATGTGAGAGGGTGAAGAAAATTTAATGCCTCAAGTAGAGAACTAGCTAAATAAATTATGCTCAACAATATGACAAACTATAGAAAGACTACAAGATGGAATAATATTAAAAACCTAGAAAAATATTTATGATATATTATTATTCATGATATACTAGAGTGTGGCATGTAGAATGTGTGTGCATATACAAACATACATGTACATATATATGGATACTTACATACATACACATAAAATGGCAGGCAAGTGATTATTTTGAGGATGGGTATTAGGAAGAGTCTTACTTTTGGATTATTGATTGTATCTATATTTTCCAATTTTTCTACAATAAATCTGTATGACATTTATAAAGGTAAAATAATTTATTAAAAGATAGCAGGAGAAGCATCCATAGTAAAGGCTGTTTTTCCCATGGATCTTGTGCTCCTCTTCTATAATCATGTTGAAAATTATCTTTTCTGTTCCTGCCAGGCTGATGCAATGACTCCCTCCTTTGTACACAGGTGGCTGTTCTTATATATGGCTGTCACAGCATGGATCCCATTGCATTCTAGTTATTAGGTACAAACCCAGTTATAATCACTTGGCAGAGAGACTGCATACGGGTATGTATGAATTAATTAAAGAATTAGTAGGGGTTCAACAGCTTGGATTTGGATACAAGTTCTGCCATTTATAAGTTAGGCAATCTGATCTGTACAGTGCCAATAAAAATCATGGGTCAAGAGACTTCCAACAGTTTTTGTAAATGGCAAAGTGCTGGTCACAAGATAGGTAGGGGTGCAGGGAATGAGTTTATTATTATTGCTGCATCTATTAACGGGTCTAATCTTCCCAGCCCTTATTTCTCTTTGGCTCTCTAAGGCATCGTGGTTACCATAGAAGCCAGATGCTGATGATGCCTCCAGGGGCAACAAGGTGAAGCTAAGCCAGCTCCCAGTTCCTTGCCTTCGCATGCCCTTTCTTTCGCAGGGCCAGAGTAAGATGGTCTGAAGCTCAGCCTCCTGTTAGGACCCCCACTCTGTCTCTGGTCACTTAGACCCACATATTCTGTCTCTGCAGCCTCAGGGCCCTTAAACACTCCTTCGAAGACTTCCTCCTACACAAGCTCCATCTCTGGCACCCTGCCTGGTTGCCGTGGAAACAGGTTCCACTGCGGACAAAGGAGGGAGCTAGGTCCTGCTTCCTCCTGGTCTTGTAGATGAGGATTTTTAGACCGTGGAGGCTGCGCTGTCCTGCCCTGCACCTGCCTTCACTCTCTGTGTTCTCATTCAAGTGGAGCTTGCCCTCCTTTACCACAGACGAGACAATGTGTAAAAGTGTGACCACAGGTGAATGGAAGAAAATCTTCTATGAGAAGATGGAGGAGGCAAAGCCGGCTGATAGCTGGGACCTCATCATAGACCCCAACCTCAAGCACAATGTGCTGGCTCCCGGCTGGAAGCAGTACCTGGAATTGCATGCCTCAGGCAGGTGAGTAGCCCAGTAAGTGGGGGCCTTGCACGCAGCCCCTGCAGAAGAGACAGAGATATGGAGAACCCAGGTGCTAAGAGTCAGTCTCACCTTTGGACCAGCATAGACTGTGAGGCAGAGAAAGAGTTCTTTACTGGGAGTTGGGACACCTGAATTTGATTCCAGCTTTTTCACTGAGCACCTATGTAACTTTTTCTTTCTGAGTTCAAGTTTGCACTTCTAGAAAAAAAAGTGGAGTAAACTTATTAGTACTAAACTCTCACATTTTATATATTTTCCAGATTTTAATAATTTCTTAAAATGGTTAAAAGAAGGACGGTTTGAGGTTCACTGGGGGTTCAAGGAGTATGTGCTCCAGTCCTGGGACAGTTCAGTTTCAATTTATTTAATTCAGCTTGACTTAATATAAAATACTGTGCACATGAAGTGTGCTAGAGGCTGAATCTACTCTTAGCTCCATGACTCCTGAACAATTCAATTTCCTTCTTGTACTTCACTTGCCCATTTGTAAAAGGAGGGTTTAGCTTAGATCCTTGCCTTGTGGTTCATGGAGCAGCAGCATCAAAATCACCTGGAACTTGTTAGGGATGCAGAATCTCATGCCCCATTCTAGATCTACTGAATCATAATCCATATTAATAAGGCCAATAGGTATATACAATATTGCATATATGTATGTTACTGTGTATTATTATACAGTATATACATATATAATATCTGTTATATATGATATGTTACTGTAAAATAATATAATATATAATAATATACAGTAACATATCATATATACAATAATATCTAGGATGACTTTCCAGCACTCTTGTCCAGTGGTCTTTTACATAAAGACTTTTGGGATATAAGATAGGAAGGCAGAGTGATGCTACCTGAGGGTCAGCAGCAAGGCCTTCTTTCCTGCTCAGGTTCATTCTGTTCAACTCAATTCAAGAAACATCTATTGGGTAACTGTAAAGAGCTGGGTACTGGCTCTGCCTCTGACTAGCTGTCTGTATATGGATTGTTTTCTTATTCTCTGAGCCTCAGAATAAAACAAAGCATTAATTAAGTGATTTCTGAGGTCCTGACATTTTCTAACCCAAGTTGTGTGGTCTCTACTGAGAGAAGGTAAATAGTCCCCAAAGAATGCAAGAAAAAAGAAAAATGAAAATGTGAAGCCCCTAAATTGGCTGATGGGAGGGGTACAAAGGACTGGATACTTTCTGATAGAGCCCAGCAACATCTTCAAGACTTGGAAGGCTTGCAGAGCTGAGATGGGAGGGCTAGTGGCTCCTCCAGACCAGTTGCTGACCTGTGATCCCCAGCCGGCCCTAGTGAGCAGGTCACTCTGGTCCCCACTTCTAGGCTTGGGATGTATCAAGTCTGGCTCTGGCCAGAGTCTGAAAGGTGATAATTGTATTTTCTCCTGATTTGGGCCTAGGCTGTTCAGTCAGTGTTGACAGGTAAACATGCGTGGATGGATCAGGGGTTTCCTATATGATGTGGCCATCCCCGCTATCAGGTTCAAAGGCAGTGTGAACAGGAAGGCCTCATGTAGTGCAGCTCGTTTTACAGTTGAGCAAATATGCCTGAGGGCATGGGATGGAGGGAGCTGAGGTTTCTGCAGAGCGCAGCGGAGGTGGGCTGGGTGAGGGCACAGTGCTGTTAGACGCTAGGTGTATCCTGAGGAGCTGCTCGGGCCTAGCAGCACACACAAGGGGCAGGCAGGCTGGGCAGCATCCTAGGGAAAGCTAACGAACCCTGCGGATCGCAAACATGCTGCCTGCGCCTCCAGGTTTTGCTTACGGACCACCCCACACTTCCTGGCGCTGTTACCGCTGCCTTCACTCCATCTTTCCCCCTCCTCGTCTCTCCCAACCCGCAGGTTCCACTGCTCCTGGTGCTGGCACACCTGGCAGTCTCCCCACGTGGTCATCCTCTTCCACATGCACCTGGACCGCGCCCAGCGCGCGGGCTCGGTGCGCATGCGCGTCTTCAAGCAGCTGTGCTACGAGTGCGGCACGGCGCGGCTGGACGAGTCGAGCATGCTGGAGGAGAACATCGAGAGCCTGGTGGACAACCTCATCACCAGCCTGCGCGAGCAGTGCTACGGCGAGCGTGGCGGCCACTACCGCATCCACGTGGCCGGCCGCCAAGACAACCGGCGGCACCGCGGCGAGTTCTGCGAGGCCTGCAAGGAGGGCATCGTGCACTGGAAGCCCAGCCAGAAGCTGCTGGAGGAGGAGGCGGCCACTTACACCTTCACGCGGGCACCCAGCCCCACCAAGCCGCAAGCCGAGGCTGGTTCCGGCTGCAACTTCTTCTCTATCCCCTGGTGCTTGTTTTGGGCCACGGTTCTGCTGCTGATCATCTACCTGCAGTTCTCCTTCCGTAGCTCGGTCTAAGATTCGCTTGGAGGCTCCCAGGGGACTCTAGGGGCCCAAGGCCAAGTTGGGGAGGGGGAGCTACCAACTGGTGGGAGGAGGAGGAGAAGAGAAACCTGGGTTAGGAGAGGGGTTAAGTTATAGCGCTAGTACCTCCACTGACTCAGTTGTTCCTTGGCCAAATCACCCAGCTTTTCCATCTGTAAAATCATGGATTTGGTCTAGTTCATTGGTTTTTTCGAAGTGAAACTCAGGGCCCCAAGTTTCTGCATAGATGCCTCAGACACTTTTGGATTTGGAAGGTAGACTGACTGAATGAGTGGGTTTCCCATCCTGCTCAAACTGCCCATCCCCAACTCTTACCTCCTCCTGTTGCTTTAATCAGAACAGCTCCGTTTTAGATGGAGTTCCATTTAAGAGATTTTTAAGTTTGAAAATTATAGGACTAAGTGATCTCAAAAGGACTTTGCACAGCGATGAGTGCATCCTTGCTTTCTTGTTAACCCCCCATTCCTACCCCTCATTATCTCCATCTGGAGATGCAGCCTTAAATTAGCTGTGTATAATGTATGAGCCTCATCCATGCTCTTCTTCCGGTATACACAGCAGAGGTTCCTCTTGAAGAGAGAGAGATGGGGGCATTAGGCTGTCCCTTTGCTACTGTATACACAGGGTTCCTTGCTTCTCTCCTCCAGACTCCCAGTTTCCAGCTTCCCTCCACTCAGGGCAGATTCTTGGGTCTTCCTGGCTCAGAGATGTTGCTTGGGATGGAGTCCCATAGAGCTAGGCTTCCCACCCACTATATTTGAACTGGCAGAGAATTTAGGGGAGGTTTAGAAGGTAGAGTGTTAGAAGCAAAACATAAAATGCCTAGGAAACAAATATAATGACTTTTCATTATAATGAAGAGCCTTCAGAGTTCAGGGACAAAGTCTGACTGATTCTCAGCAGTTCTGATGGCCAGAACACAGGAGCAGGGTCCTGGCATCCTGAACTCTTTGCTGAAACCTGACTTGAGAGGCTTTCCCGCACTGACCTTGTGTAGACTTTCTCACCAAAGATCAGCTGTCTACCTAGAACCACAGGGATTGTGGGATCATTAGCAAGAGAGGGAGTATTAGAGATATGAAGTAAAGTCCTTTGCCTGCAAACAAGTGCATAGGTATATGGGAGAATCTTACATCTCTTTAAAATGGGGTGCAGTATAGCTTGGAGTGGGAAGAGAAAAGACTTTTGGAGTTGGGGTATGGAGTGAGGTATGGAGGAGGCAGAAAGCAGGAGGTGTGGTGCCACCTTGAACTTTTGAGGGTCCTCATTCACCTCAGCTCTGTTAATAACTCAACCCCTTTTTCCCCTCTCCCCACACTGATCCCATTTTAAATGAAGAATCACCATCATCTGTAGTGGTGGAGGGAAGAGGGCCACTTATATAAAGAAGGGATACTTTAATAAAAATGGGATATCTTCGGGCTTAGTAGTCATTAATGTGTGCTTCAGATTTACCACACTATCGCTGATCTGTAATTAGCTGTCGAACACCTCCCACCCCTTCTGTCTCCTATCTGGGGCCCCCATATAAGGCTTTATCTAGTTCCAGCTTCAAAGTCTAGGCCAGTCAGGTCTGTAATCAGGAGGGATGCAGGTAGCCCTTGTTCAGTCACGCAGGGGACCTAGCATAATAATGGTCTTACTCCTACCATTGCTCTAATTCTAGTAACCAGCAAGTGACTTTCTTCTCTTCATTTATGCAGTATTTATTCCTTTATCCAAGGCATATATCTTAAGCATCTTCTATCTGGCAAACCCTGATTTGGATGCTGGGATCCAATGGGTACTAAAGGGCAGATTCTGTCTCTCAGATGCTCTCCTTACTGCTGAAGCTCTCAGCCCTGGATGCACTTTAGAAATCCTGGGGAGCTTTTAAAGAAATATCAAAGACCAATAGAATCAGAATTTCTGGACATGGGGCTTGAACATCTGAATTAGAATAAAACTGCCAGGTAACCTACCTGTGCTACTTAGTACAATGCCTTCTAACTGAGGAATAGGTTCTTTTTGGCACCATCTTATAATAATGAGACCAAGACATTTTTTGATGACCTGCCTTGAATTCTCAAGGACTAGAGCTATGCTTTCCTACTCACTCCTACTTCCTGCTCTGGGTATTCGACTCTCTCAAACCTTCCTGTTTCTGACCATACACCTGCTAGGATGATGGCTTTATTCTGCTCTGAGAATCTCCATTATTGAGCTCTGCCTCCCTGGCCAGGTACTTATCAAAATTTATTATTACATATCAGTGGCTATATTCCCTGCTAAAATGTGACCAGGGTGTAGAAGTGACTTATCCCAGGTCGCACTGCCAGGTAGTGGCAGAGCAAGGAGTCCAACCTTCACTTAGTTTTAGTCCAGAACTCTTTTCTAAAGTATTAAGCTTCTTCCTTCTCTGTAGGGAGAATTCTACAGTCTACGAAAGCCTCTGACTCTCTTATTGTCTTTTACACTTGCTGTAGGTGGGGGTGGGAGGCATTCTAGCTTAATACCCCTGTCTTGGCAAAGACTTCTATGGGATAGTTCTTTCTTTGCACACATTGCTACATGCCACATGATAAACTTGTTAGATGTATCTTAGGTGTTATAAATAAACTCAGGGATATTCCAGGATCCTAGGCCTCTCCCACTTGAGATTCTGTGTATTGATCTTGATGGGCAAGCCAGAAGGAGACCTATAGGCACCAAATTGTGGTTCTAGAAGCTGAAATCCTCAGCATAAAGTCAGCAAGAAGTGCTGCCTTGATCACTTCCTTCAAACTCATCGAGACCAGGAACAAACCCAATAGAACTCTTCATGGAGGTCAGGAACGCTGAGAACCAAGACCACTGACAGTTGCCATCGGAATAAGTCCATAGATGATCAGATTAGAGATGCCTCAGTCTAGGGCTCTTAGGTCATGGATAAGAAACTGAAGCCTAGGGAGAGTAAGGAACTTGGTACAGTTATGGTACATCATGGAATAAGGGATGATCATGAAATTTGGAATTAAGAAACACTTGAGTTCTGGTTCTGCTACTTCCTAGCTGTATGGCCTTAGGCAAGTTACTTAAATTCCTTGAGCCCCATTTTCCTCCTCATCAGAATGAGAATAATACAATCTGCCTTGAAGGGCTATGGTAAGGAATAGATAATGCACAGACTGTGACATTGCCAGATAAAAAGCACATGCTCCCTCTCTTCTTTCATTGCCTTTCCATCTTAATTGACAGCCACCCTTTCAAGTCTTGAAAGGTTCTTCTTCTTTGTGATTTCAGCTCTGTTTGTAAATACTTTAGAGAGGAAAAAAAAAAAGGCGGCAAGGGTTAACTTCTCAGACCAACGCTGAGACCTGGTCTATTTTAATATATGTAGAGTATTTTCTTTTCTTTCTCTTATATGCATTTCAATGTCTTCATTTTTCAAGCAGCGTTATAGCCCCTCTTCATTCTTCAAAGGTAGCTATTTAAAACATCTCCCCAAACAGAAAACACCAGTGATTTCTGGGCTCCATTCCATTGGCTGAAATATCCCAGAAAGAATTTAGTTCTTTTCCAAGTTTCATCCTAGTTCTCTGCAGGACTCCCAGCTAAGGAATTTCCTTTGGGGAGTCAGTTTTGACATTGCGGGGGCACTGCCACATACACAAGGGAAATGAAATCCGCCTGTTGTATGGCTATTCAGTGACAGGGCCTCCTTGTAAGGGTGTGTGGGGTTGATATTGAAAGCTCATTGGTCTGGGAGCTGAGCAACCTGTGTTTCAGCCCTGGTTTATCCACCATGCAGGTATGTACATTGCTGATGTTGGGTGACTGTTTTTCCCCTTTGCTGGGTCTCAGTTTCCTCATTTGTAAAGCAAAGAGGTAAGGTAATCTGAAGGGTCCCAGCTAGCTCTGACCTTGTCACAAACTGCTGCTTAACCCTATTTGTCCTGGATCATTTCAGGGGTCGGGGGTACCCTGACTCCGACTCCTTCAGCAGACCATCCAGTTGTTAGTCCAGGATTTCAGTCTGCCTGGGTTGTTTTGGAATTTGACTTTCTTATCTGAACAGCCATAACATCTTGTTTCCTTTTCTTTCTGGAAGCAACCTTTTATGCATCTTACTCTGACAAGACTGCTCTAAAGGTATTCACATTTTGAAAGGCAGTTACTCTGAGAGATGTTGCCTATACAAGGGCTTGAATGGTAGTGATGGAATTTCAGTCTGTGTTTTATCCCTTCCCTTCTAAAATAAGCCCAATAATTCTTCACTTCTGTCTTAACTGGGTCACAGTAATACTTCAAGGGCAAAATAACATATTCCCTATTTTCAAGGTTTATTTATTCAACAAATGTATATTGAGTACATATTATGTGCCAGGCATTGTTCTAGACACTGGGGATATAATGGAGAGCAAAGTGACTAAATCACTGACCTATGGACAATAGAGGAACTAGGCAATAAACTATATGTAATATGTTACATAGTTTTAAGTACTAAGGAGAAGGATAAAGTAAACAGAGAGGATAGAAAGGGCATGGGATGGAGTTACAATTTTAGATGAAGTAACTAGATCTTACTAAGAAAGTGACATTTGAAAAAAGTTGAAGGAACTGAGTAAGGGCCCCAAGGCAGGAGAAAATGAAATGTTCACCAGTGAGGAGGCCAATGTGGCTAATTCAGGCCTTCATAGTCATAACTAAGTGGTAACAGGGGTCAGAGTAGTAGTGAGGGTCAAAACATTTAAACCACAAGTTATTGTCAGGACATTGGTTTTTCATCTGATTAAGACAAGAAGCCAAAGGAAGGTTTGAGCCGTGGGTGATGCAATCCAATTAGCATCATATATTGAGAGTGTACCATAGAGGGACAAGAATAAAAGAGGAAAAATTAGCTAGGAGGCTCTTGCAGTAGTCCAGGAAAGAGGTGATAGTGACCTATTCCAGATTTGTGGCCTGTACCAGGGTAGTGACAACTGGGACTGAGTCTGAATCTATTTTAAAGATACAGCTGAATGGGGTTTGCAGATGACTCAAATGTGGAGTGAGAGAGAATAAAAGGTCAAAAGGACCCCAAGTTATTATTATTATTATTATTTTGTTTCTTTTCTTTTCTTTCTTTTTTTTTTTTTTTTGGTCTGGGCAACTGGAATAATAGTTATCACATTCTGAGATGAGAAAGACTGTGTAAGGAACAGATCTGGGGCAATACGAGGAGCTCGGTTTGGGACATGTAAAGTTTGAGATGTGTTTTTGGCCTTCTGTTAGACATAAAACGTGAGAAATGGCAAGACGAAGGTAGCAGTGGACTGTTTATAGCTGCAGCTCAGAGGAGAGGCCCAGGCCAGAGATGGAATTGGAGTCATCGACATTTAAGTAATACTAAACGTCATGAGATTAGATGAGATTATTCATGCAGAGCCTGGGGCTATCCATGTAGAGAGGTTGGAAAGAAGGAGAAACCTGCAGGAGGACTGTGGAAACTGAGGCACAGAGAGCATGATTCGCTTGATCTTTCAGAGACATTAGGCAGCAGCTGCTTGGCCTGAAGCCCAGGTCTTCAGAGTCAGGGTTCAGAGCTCTTCCCACTGGCCCAAAACACCTTCTCTCTCATGGCACCCACTAACTCCTTGAATTGGGATTCTGCCCATGTCCCTTGCCTGGGACATGTTGTTTTATCAAGTTTGAGCAAGACAGAGATTTTTCTCTCTTTTTCTCAGCGTGTTAGAAGTATTTCATAATTTTACAATGCATTAAATTAAAAGGCTCAGTGGGAGGCCTAGACTGCCAATGGATTTAGGCATTGAACATGTAGACTCAGACCAAAGGGAGATGTTTTGGGAATTGTTTAAAGAAAGGAGTCTATTGTCTTGGATCCTGGTGACAGGCTGGGGCCACGTGTAAACTTTTAATGTGAAGGATTAAATAACCTAGACAGTCCCAGGAGATGGGCAAGATGGAATAATGTCACAGGACAAATAGCTCAAAGGGGGATGAGAGTCCACACTTTCAAAGCAGGTCAATGTCATCTGAGCCCCAGGCCTAGACTACATCTACGCATATCCTTCAGGTTCCCAGAGCTTGCTCCAGATGGTGCTGGCCTATTGGTATGAATTGGAGATTATAACCTGTTACTTTCCAGAGATCACTACTGGGAATGGCAGATGTTGATGGGAGAGATATGTTCCCACCCATGCCGATCAGTTCATTGTTCAGCATGCTCGCCCTGGGCACTGTCCAGGCTTGACATACCTTCTTGTCATAACTCTGTCATGTCTTAACACCCCATTCATCAGAGGGAACTCCCTCGGAGGCTTTGTGATCTGCCTAAGTGTTGAAAGTGTGCTGGCTCTTTTTCCTGTGATCAGAAGCTCATTGCTGGGAATCGAGCCTGTGTTTTAGCATCCAAATGATATTTTCCTTATTTTGTAAAAAAAAAAAAAAAAAAAGGCCAACACATACCAGATGCAGGAGCTGGTTGTAAAGGCCCTGTTTATCTCCTCCCTTCAAGTTCAGAGAACCCTGTTCTTTCCTTTCTGGGACAAGCACTGATGCCAGCAGGTCACAGAAAGACCAGGGGCTTGAAAACCATGACTGCCTTTCTGTTTTGGTCCCTGCTGTTTTTTCTCTACTTCCCTACTAATTCACCCATAAGCATTAACAGAGATTGGACTCTCTTAAAACTGGCTTTTTAAGGCCCAGCTCTAGATTCTCGGAACCCCAGGTATCAGTTTCCTGTCCTTGCTCTCCATGGGCCTTCCCTTGTTCATGAACCAGAGGGTCCCTTGCCTGATATTCAAAAGCCATCCTGCATTTCCCCTCTTTAGCCTTTTTTCCTTCAGTTTATTCTGCACTAATGCTTCGGATAAAAGGTCAAGTCAATCAACTCTCTCCTTGGTCTCCAAACCCCAAATGTCTCCCCATTCCCGAAACCAAGCTGAGCATCCCATGGTGATACATCTGATCTTCCCATAGATGTTCTTTCCTTCAAATTTTTCTGGCTCTTCAGGAAAACCAAGTCACTCACTTTCCCCAAACACTGCTGCCCTTTCACCTTCTTGCGTTTGCATATGCTATTCCCCCACACATGGAATGCCTTCCCCTTCTTCAGTTTCCCACTGCAAAGTAAGAGACTATTCTTTCCAGGAAAACTCGAATGCAGAAACATTTGATTGAGGGTGTTGCTGAGAGTCACAGAAAAGTTCTGGATCATGGGCTGGAGCAGCAGGATGCTCACCTCATCTAATGTTCTTTTTCTATTCCAGGATGTCATCCAGGATGCCACATGGCATTTAGTCATCATGTCTCCTTAGGCTCTGCATTAGTTTTCTAGGGCTGTAATAACAAAGCACCTAACCTGGATGGCTTTAAAAAAAGAAATGTATCATCTCACAGTTTTAGAGGCTGGAGGTCTGAAATCAAAGTGTTGACAGGACCAAGCTCCCTCTTAAACCTTTAGGGGAGAATTCTTCCTTGCCCGTTCCTAGTGTCTGGTGGTTGCTGGCAACCATGGCATTCCTTGGCTTGCAGCTACAAGACTTCAGTCTCTGCTTCTATTGTCTCCATGTGTCTGTGTCTCTGTGTCTCAACTTCTGTCCTTAAAAGGACACTAGTCATATTGGATTAAGGGCGTACCTGCTCCAATATGACCTTGTCTTAACTAATTACATCCGCAAGGACCCCAAATAAGGTTATATTTGGAGGTACTAAGGGTCATGCCTTCAGCATATCCTTTTTGGGAGATACAATTCAACCCATTATCGGCTCCTCTTGGCAGTGACATTTACTCAGACTTTCCACAATGATCATAATACGTTTCTCATGCCACATTTTAACCTCACCATGCTTCATTCAGTTTGCTCACCTATAATAATGGGGATAATAACTACTTTTGTCACAGGTTATTGTGAGAATTAGAGAATTGTGTAAGAGCTTAGTGTAGTCTCAATCAGATAGTAAATGCTCAAAAATGTTAGCAGTTATTTCCCATAGAATTTTTTATATTTGAGCTAACTTTAGTTTCCAAAATATTTTCATTTGTTGATTCTTCTGATTCAACAACTCTCTTACAGGAGTAGGGAAAAGATTTTTCTGCCAGTTTATAGATGGAGAAATTAAGTGAATAAGGGAGTCAAGTTATGCGGCACTAGAGTCTTTTGATTTCAAGACCCATTCTAGATCCAGATTGCCCACTGTCTCTGCTGCTTAAATTGTATAAATTTCTCCTCTCAGATTTTGGCCTACCTTTGCTTGAAGGGCTTCTTGGGGGTGATGATTATTTGATTCCTGTCACCAGAAAACAAGATCAACTCACGGCAGAAGGAAAATACATGCTTCAATCCATAATAGGCCACTCATAAACATGATGCTGTATTTTATGAACAAAGGAGACACATGATCTCCCAAACTTTTATATCCTGGGAGTGGCTGACAATCAAGGGCTGCAATTTGGATGCTGAAAGGTCAGTATTCTGCGATAGTCTGATAATTCATAGGAACAATAGGAGAAGGCATTTAATCAGAGAACTGACCTGAAAAACCTATGACCTTCTCGCAGGCATTCTTAGAATTTGATGTCTGGCTCATCCTGTATTGATAACACAATCTTTCCACCATAGTCTTTTTGTTTCTCTTCGTGGTACTGTGGTGCTAATCACATACAGAGAGATGTTGACAAATAACAACACAACTCATCAGAATCATTGGCACATGAAAAGCATACAAGCCAAACAGGATGCTTTAACTCAATAAAGATATTTATTGGAAACAATGGATAGTTACCCACAATAGCTTCTGTTGCTAATGAAATTGGTATGATCATTATTGATAACAACATTCATAGTATTCAATCATAGCTTTAGGTATAAAAACTATATTTTAGGGAGGTGGGTTTTGGTTGCATAGAAGAGATGTTTGTAAGAGGTGGCTTGTTTCGAAGTTGGAATGGGTTGCATTTGGAGGTAGTGAGGTTCCCATCACCAAGAATGTTCAAGAAAGAGGTCATGAAGTGAGACAAGGTGGTCCTAACAAACACTCCAACCCTCTGCTTCTATGACTCTGTGAGAGACTTGGGTTGCTCAGACCCTAGCAGATGTGCAGGGGATGATACGCTTAACAAATGCTTGTGGACCAAGGGTTGGCCAAAGTTCCACAGCCTATTTAGACATTCCCTCAAAATAAGGATGAAGTTGCAATTAGAAGAATAAATGGGTTAGACTGGGTACGGCCAGATCAGTATAGATATCCTCCACTTTTTGAAACTTTGCTTTACTTCACGGCACTTTTACAAAAAGTACCTACATTAGTACCTATTTCATTAACTGAAAGAAATCGGAAGAGAATTTTCACTTTTAAGAAAAAAATAAAAGTAGCATTTACTGTTTTGCAGTGATCTGTTGTTACAGAAGCAGCATGTAGGCCTGAGTGAGGAGAGCAGCCCCATCAAGCTCCTTTCCTGGGAACTACACTTGACATCTCAGCATCAAGCCGCCATAGCTCTAAACTGTATCTGGGAGCATCTGGGCTTTATCTTGATTTCTTTTGTGTATCAGTAAGTAAAACATGTCCTTAGGTAATTGCTCCCTTGCTTTAGATCATTTTGGCTTATGAAAGGTTTCATGGGACAAGACGCTCTTCTTTCAGTTAGCGGGAGAAACCTGTATTTGTATACAACATCCTGAGGCCATTTGAAGTCCCATCATTGACTTTAAAAAGAAAGACTCTTTTAGATATAGATTTTCTGATCACAATATCAGAACGTTGGTCTACTAGACATGTTGTTTTTGTGAGAGCAGCTAGTGTAATCCAAGGAAAGCCTGAGAGGACATTTATTCTTGCTTTCCTTCCAGCTGGAAGGTCTCCCTGTCTTACCTGTGGAATGCCCACCCTTCTCAAGGTTCAGCTCCAGCATCATCTCCTCTGTAGTGTCTTCCTGGTGTCCCCTCCTCCAGTGCCTCTGTGCCACTCTGACACCTAGCACTTGGTGGGGTTCGTTTTGTTTATGGTGGTCACTTGTGTATGTCATTTCTCCCTGTTGTAGCCTCTGGAAGGTAGGGATCACGTTCCCTTCATCTCATTAGTTTCCAGAGCAGCTTGCAAAACCTGGTACATGATGCTCCCAGCTAGTCCTGCGAATCCGGAAGGCACAGTGTTTCGGAATGTCTTAGGACAATTCCAAAACTTTGCATCACAATTCTTCTTTGGTATGTGAAAGAGAGCTCCAGCTTGCTTGACAAATATCTAACGGAATTGGGTACCGCTGTCATCTGCCCTTTACAGAATACACCGCAGGGCAAAGAGAGGTAGGATGACGTGCTCGTAGAATCAGAAGCAGCCTGTGAACTGCTGCCCTTGAGCATTCACACCAGGGCTTAGTGTCTATGAGTTCTCTTTCCTCAGTATCTCTTCTCACCAAGAAACCCTGAATGACGCCAGCAGTTGCAGTTCAGGTCAAGAAGTAAAACCTCCCACGAAGACCAATTTTGATCGAACAGAAGACAGCGACCTGGGGCTTCTGATCCTTTGAAGGGCTTAAATCTCAGAGCTCTCAAGGGGACGAAGTCTCTGGAAGCTTCCTGGGAGAGGGGATGGCTCTCAGAGGAGAGAGCCATTCTCTGGGGTAACACGACCATTCGAGGCTGCAGTGTTCAGGGTGAGGAATCAAACAATGGCTGCTGGGGGTCAGCTGGGGACACAGGGAGGGGGAGTACAAGGCCCGAGTCTAGCCTGCCAGAGGTGACCTTGTGTGGCTGGTTCTCAGGAAGGGAAGGGGGCTGGGCTTGGAGCAGACACTCTACTTAGGAATAAGGAAAGGTCTTGTGACCAGCACGTTGGCTGGGCTATGTCTTTGGGAACCAGACAGGGGTGGTTGTCGCTGCAGTTGCAGTATTTTGTTTACATCAGAAAAACTCTATAGAGCCCTAGGGTAATATTTGCTTTTTGGTTACTTTGGCTTTAACTCACCTTATCAAGGAAAAATGGCTTCACTGGATTCTAGATGGTCAGAGCTTTAGGATGAGGGGAACAGAACTGGATAGAGTCACACAGGGGACTGGGGGCAGAGATAGTTCTGGAATCTGTTGTCAGACTTTTCAATTGACCTTTCCCAGTATCCTTTCCTGCCCTGCTTTTCGCAGGCACTCTTCGAATTTGATGTCTGGCTCGTGTTTGTAAGAGCATTGCTGTGGGACATGCTGTAGGGCCAAGAACCTTGTCTCTTTTACTTCTTATGGGGGGGCAGGGATTGGGTTTGGGAAAGGTGCATGGTAGTAAAGAAGCATAGAGCATTTGGGGACAGATGAAGGAGATAGTTAAGGTTGAGGGGAAGGGTACACACTGATCAGCCGTAAGGTAAGACCCAGGCAGGGTTTGTAAGAGAACTTCACTTGCCTGGTAGACACAGACCTTCTGCTAAGTCACATTTATTGCGCACTTAGTTTATACCTTCACTATGCTAAGTGCTATGTATATAGTAATTAATTTGATCCTCACCAAACTGTTATGAGGTAGGTAAGGTATGCCATTTCCGTCATATTGTCAAAGAAACTGAGGCTCAAAGAGGTGAAGTCACCTGCCCAAAGTTGCAAAGCTAGTAAGTGGCAGAGCCTGGATCCAGCCCTGTGCCTGAATACTCAGCTACTCTGCTTCTTTAGAGAGAGTGAAAAGGGGCTGAGACACCTCCATTACTGGCCAGTGATGAATGGGCTGAATGAGGCGGGTAGAGGGCAAGGGTGTTTTGCATTAGAGAATTATCCTCTGCTGCTGCCTGACCAGGTGTAATGAGGGAGGGGATGAGAAACTGAACTCAGTTCCTGACTTTGGACACCCTCTGGATCCAGTCTTTGTTGTGGTAGATGTAGGAATATACTCCGTAGCGGTCCTTCTTCCCACAGTCCTCGCCCCAGGACACTGTGCCCACCAGGTACCACTGGCCTGTTTCTTTATCCAGGGTCACCATGGGACCTCCAGAGTCACCCGCACAGGCGTCCTTCCCCCCTAAATGAAAAAGAGATGCAGGTTAAAGTAACGTGTCCCCCCTTCCCTCGCCTCAAATTCAAAGGAGACACCTCCACACATCGGACTCAGAGAATTGGGCATGAGAGGGCGCCAGCAGACCATCTGATCAAACCTCTGCTCTGAGCAGTCCTGGCTCAGGCCTCCGCAGAGCTCAGTGATTTTAGAAAGCCCGGGCTCGACTCTTGTTTCATAGGGAAAAGTTGGGCTTGGAAAAGGGAATAATGAAAATTCCTTACACTCCTCTCTCTGATGCAGTTTCTCCAGCGGGATCCTTCCTCTCATGACTGTCCTCCCCCTCCTCTGCCTCTCTCCTCCCCTCGTCTGCTAGATCCCAGGGTCTCCAGGCCCTGCAGCGCTGGGCTCTGCGTCCCTCCCTGGCTGGTGCTACTCTGTTGTATGCTATAGGCTAGCCTCTTGACTTACCTTCCTTCTCCCCCGCGCAGATCATGTCCATGGTGACTTTTTTCTTCAGAGGGGCATAGGACTCTCGGCAGGTGCGGTGGTCAACAATTGGGATTTCGATCTGAAACACAAGGTCACTGTTGGTCCCCACTCCTGGCTAAGGAGTCCCTGCTGTTCTGACACCCTTAGAGCTGGCTCCTCCCCATCCCCTTCCTGGATGAGTCAGGGTCTAGTTTAGACCTGGTCTCAGAAACTGCCCCACGGTGCAGGTGAAAAAGCACTGACTGAATGGAGAATCAGGAGATCCGTGACCGGGTATAGTCTCGGTCATGAAATTGCTGTGTGACCTTGAGCAAGTCATTTGCCATCTCTGGGCCTCGGTTTTCTCATCTGTAAAATAGGGATAATAATATTTGCCTAGTACATGCATTATTTCAAATATGGCCATGTCTGCAAAACCGACGGCCAGTCTTCTTTATCCCCACCCCTATCATTACTGTCTGTGGGCCTTGGGGCATGCAGCTCAATTACTGTTCTTCAGACCTCTGAGAGTCTGTTTCCTGATCTGAAAAATAGAAGGCATAATATTTGACATACTAGTCATATAGAATTTTATAAAGAGAAAATCAATAAGCAGATGCTTTGTAACTTACAAACAAAACGTAAATATCAGATATTGTGGGGTTACTGTTGCTCTCTTTGCAGCAATCATTTACTTACACTCTCCTTCACCACAGTATGGGCTTCTATACACCAGGTGGTTGGTATCTTGTCCATTTCTATCTTATATAGCTTGGAATATGTATATGTGTATGTGTGTGTGTGTGTGTGTGAATTGAGGTGATAAATTGATACATGAAAGTAAGGTATTGTGATTATCATTGCCCTTGATTCAGTTGGGGATTAAATGTTGGCATAGATATCTGGAACAAAATGAGGAAACAGGAGTTTCAGCCAGTCAAACCAAGCACTGAATGGGTCATATGGTTCAAAAGTACAGCTCCTGTTGGCCTTTGCTAGCAGGGGACCAGAGGCCATTCAGGTCTTTCTTGGGCCATGGCCTTCCCAGATAAGAAGGGAGAAGAAGTCAGGACAGGATGGTTCTGGTTCTGAGCATATATCCTCAGCAAACTATCAAGTGCCTGGTTAACTCTATTGTTCAGGTATCATTTAAGTGTTACTTCCTCTGGGAATCTTTTCAGAACTCTGAAGATGAGGTCAGATCCCCTATTATATGTTGTGGAGCATCCCACACTTTTCTTTCATCACATTTATCACGTTAACTACTTACTGTCTCTCCCACTTGACTATCAGACTGAGGAGACCAGGGACCAGATCTGTCCTTTTATCCTCCTGCATATCTAGTAGCTACTACAATGTCTAGTACATGAGAGGTACCAAATAAACATCTTGGAGTTAATGAAGGGATGAATTGTTATTTCAAATCCAAAAATTTAAAGTGCATGAAAAATAACCTATATTAAAGGATTTAGAAACTAGTTATGGCAGTCATAGAACCCAGTAATGTCAGAGTCAGATAGCTCTTGGGAGCATCTAGTGTTGCTGCTAACTTTGAAGCTTGAGATACTATACTTTGGTCTAGAGAGGCAAGTGACTTGTTTCAGATTACCCAGCAAGTTAGTGACTGGAGGCAGGATGTGGAGCCTTGTCTCCTTACTCCTAGTTCAGCATTTTTTTTTAATGCAGTAATATGAATGTGAACTTTTAAATGCAACAGTCAAGTTCGCTACTGCAAGGACTGTGGCTCTCAAAGGCCCATTGTTTGGCTCATTTTTGTCTAGTCTGTGTTGTGATTCTCTATCATATATAAAGGATGGGCCATCCTTTAAGGTGTCCAAGCCTGCTGCTTTCTGCTAGAATTTCCTTAAGTTGAGCCTTTAATAAGCTACAGAATCAGTGAACAACATTTAGAGATCAGAGACTCATGACATGCAGAATAAACAGATCAAGTTTGTTGGGATTCAAAGTCCCAAAGAACTTTGGAGTTGGGTGTGGGCCCTTGATGTCTCTCTCACCCACCCCCTGCCCAAGTCTCTAAGTCCCTAAAGAGCAACATGGAGCAGGATTCCCATACAGGGCAGGAGTGTCATTTTCTGTAACATTTTCTGAAACTTTACCTCCATCAGGGTCTCTGGGAACCTTTGCAAGAATTGCTTCCCCCAGCCACTGACAATGACCATAGCCCCTGGAAGAGAGAAGACACAGTGAGAGCAGAGAGGCTGCAGTAGGGTGTTCAGAAGGTTGCCTCTTGCAGCCCCATCATTCTCTTCCTGTGGAGTAAGGGCTGAATTTGCCCCTTCAGAGAAAGGCAGCATGGTGGGGAGGAAGATTGCTGGGCTGGACATTACCTGCGACGGAGGTCTGGGCATTTGTTTCCATGGATTGTTAGCTGGTTTATTGTTTAGTTGTCTATTCTCTCCCAGTCCCGACTGGCAAGAAATCTAGGCTCCATGACAGCAGTCATCTCATCCATATTGTTCATTGCTGTGTCCCCATGCTTATAAGAATGCTGGCACATATTAGGTGCTCAGTCAGTAAATGCGAAAAATTTAAAAAGTCTAGTTCAGTCTGCAAAATTCTATACAACCTCTAGCAAGCCCTCACCCCTTTCTTCCCATCTGAGCCTCAATTTCCCTATTTATCAAATAAAGGTATTCTCTATTTCCCCCAACTCCCCAGCTTTGATATTCTAGAAGTCTATGAAGTTGGCCAATCTTGAGGTTGCGGAAAAGGGCTGGGTACTGATAGAGTACTCATTTCTTGATTTGAAGAAAAGCCTGAATCCTGAAAACAGCATTGGGCTTTAAGTCAAAAAACCTGGATTTTAGCCCCAAATCTGCTTCTTATAAGCTGTATCTTGGTTAAGTCACTTTACCTGCTGACCTTCAGTTTTCTCATCTAGAAGATGGGACTCCAATACCATCTCACAAGACTTTTATAAATAGTAAATAAATTAATGAATGTAGAGCATCCGGTACATGGTAGGTATGTGGCATCTGATGTATCAGAGCTGTATCTGTGCCTTTTCTGATGGCCCACTTTTCTTAAATACTTCTCAGAATCCATTCAGCCATTTTTTAAATAACTTTTTTTTTTTTTTAACTAAAGGAATTTAACTATGATGTGTCACCACTGAATTTAGAACAGAATGAAAAGGAAGTCAACTGCCCTGGGTTGGACACATTTAAGTATATTATTTCATTTACATGTCCCAACCACCTGATGGGGTGTTATCCTCAGTGTAGAGCCAAGAGACTTGAGTCAAAGTCACCCAATTAGGAAACAATGGTATGGGCGTTCAAACCTATGCTGGTGATTAAGTTATTATCTCTCAGCTCCAACTTATTCTTCTATACTCTGCTTTGTGATGCTGTGGGTGAGACTCTGAAATGGCAGTTTTGCTTTGTCAGGGGGGTCCTTCCTGAAAATAGGGGGCAGTTCCAGGAAATCTTGCTATTACTATTGGCATCCCCCTAGCAATGGTTCCTCACCCCAGCAATGGTTGGTTCCAGCCATTTTCCCTAGCAACATCAGCACAGGGCCTCTCCCACGGGAGTCTGAGATCCTGCTGCACAGGGCCCTGTCCAAGTTTGTAGGGTCAATAAGTCCACTCTCTTTGTTGCTCCAGCCCCAGGTGGTTTCTCTATTATCTCAGCGTTCCCCCTTTACTTCTCTAGTCCTCCAATGCCCTATATTAAATTCTCTCTGTTACAATAACTAGTCTAGTTTCTGTTTTCCTATCTGGACTCCAACTGATATAGTACTTACAGTACGGGTCAAACCTGCCTTTTACTGTGTGTGCTTTGGAACCAGTTCTGACTTATCTGTTTTGTGGGAGGCAGCTGTAGAGTCACACAGACACTGCCGGCTGGCTCATTTGGCACCAGAGCCTCACCAATGCTGGAGAAGAGGTCTCTATGGAGGCACCTGCTTTTCTACAGAGGCAGGATCAGGGGTGAGGAGGGGTACCTTCCCCTGGGGGCCTCTCAGGTAGACAGATGGGCATCACGAAGTTGTTCAGCACTGGGCCTTCTGATAGCTCCACCAGAGCCACGTCATTCTCAAATGTCTTGGGATCATACATGGGATGCAGAAAGATGTGTTGGACCCTGAGATGCTGTTCAGTGTCATCTGATCGGAGTCTCCAATGCTTGCCTGGGCAAGAAGAAGACACAAGAGACATGGGGGTAATAGAGGCACAGATAAAGTCATACACACCTTGCTCCCTGTCAGTACCCTGTTCCAAGCAGTCTGTTTCCAGCCTTAACTCTTACTTCCCAACACCCCTTTCACCAGCCATCCCATCCTCCCTACCCTTCCGCATGTATTCTCCTGGGCTCCCAGCCCTGTCTTTCTTCATGACCTGATCCCATGGCCTTATAATATTTACTCCCTTGGATCATGTGTTGCCTCCTCCATGAAACCTCTCTAGTTCTTGAGTTAGATTTTTTAGTTAGTAGTCTTTTCCCTTTGAATTCCTATGACACTTTACCTGTTTCTCTCTCTGGAACTTTCTACTTTCTTTCTTTTACTTAGAGGTCTTTATGCTCATATTTTATTCCTTTATTAGACTGTAAGTTCCTCATGGGCAGGAGCTAGATCTTAATTATACTCGTGTCTTTAGATGCTGGCATAGTGTTGCAGGTAAGTGTTGAACTGAATTTAATCCATTGGTGGTCTTGATTTTATAAAGAGGAGGGGAAACTTAGACTGTATGTGTATGATCCACTTGAAGCCATGGATTCATAGAAGCCTGAAGAATCTTTGGAAGTGATCTAGACTGGGCTTTTTATCGTACCATTGTAAAACAGAGGCCTAGACTTCAATGACTTTCTCATAGTCCCACCATCTAGAAATCATTGACCTGGGCTTCACTCAGGCCTCTGACCCTAGTCCCAGCTCATTCTTCATCCCAGGTGTCCTGTTCTGATGAGTGAGTGAACATACCACATTCCCAGAACTCACAACTGGCTTGAGGAATCAGCTTGCCCCTCACTCACCTACAATGATTTTGAAGTCAGAAGGACTTAGTAGGTATAAGTTGAGTGGGGTTGGGTCCTCTGGATCCAGTGAATGGTGGAGGCAGTGAGCCGCGGTCACAATCCAGTTGGAGCCTGAGGACAGAAGTGTACACACACACTGCTCGGCACTGCCCCATCCTGCCTCCTACTGTCTCAAGCTGAGGGCCTTCAGACAACCCAGGATACCCCTCTCCATTGCATTTCACAGTCCCAGGTTAGACACTCATATCTTAAACTAAAGATGAAAAGTTAAATCTGTGATTTTATCTGCCTATTCCAACTAAACCCAAGACTGAACATCCTAAACAGGGTTTCAGGGTTTCCTTACACCACAGGGTTTGTGAGCTCCAGATAGCCCCATGTAGGTCTACAAAGAACCTGGTGCTCACTGGCCACTCCTCAGCCCTTTTGGTCCCTGGACCATCAGCAACAGCCTCATTTGGAAACTTCTTAGAAATGCAGACTCTCAGGCCCCATCTTGGATCTATTGAATTAGAATCTGCCTTCAGTAAGAAAATCTGGGGATTTTAATAAGATCCTCAAGTAATTCTTATGTACACTAAAGTTTGAAAAGCACTGATGTAGCATGGTACTTCTCAGCTGCTGGTGCACATTAGAATCACCTGGGGAATTTAATAAACAAAACAAGACAAAAATAATGCCTAGGCCTAAAACCACATCAGCTAAGTCAGGGGAGTGGGGCCCACGCACAAGTATATTTTAAAGTTCTCCAGATGTTTCTACTGCTCTGATTCTAGCTTCTCATTTTATAGCTATGGATCCTGGTGTCAGGCGGGGATGTCTAAGGCCACTGAGAAGGTTAGCAGCAGGTGAGGGCCAGACCCTTGGTATCTTGATGGTCTACCTAGAGCATTTCTCGTATCTCTTCAATAGACAGGTTCCTCCCCTTTGCTTAATATAGGATTTGACTTTGGATCATCCTTAAGGTGGAACAGATGACAAGTCCATAAATCACCAAACCCAGAGGCATACATAACCAGATGAACCAAACAGAAAGGAAGGCACCAGGACTTTTGGGTGGAGGCATCAGGGCATAGTTTAGAGTCCCAGGGAGAGGTACTTTTCTGGAGCAGATTCCAGGCTCAATGTGGCCCTCTCAGGAGCAGCTATGTGCTCTGGCTGCTGGGTTCTGGATAGAGCTCCACATAACCCTTGAAGGCATTTTTGGTCTCTGGCCACAGCTGGGGGCTGTTGGCAGAATTTTCTAGATGGATAAAATGAGATGTGGTAGCCAGGTAGGAGAGCCTACCTCAGGGCAGGGCTCTGGGCCATTTACATGAATTCAGGGGTGTGTAATGGTGAGTCTGGAAATGAGCCTTTGCCTCCTAGCTCTGCAAATATTCTCGGAGTCCCAGAGCCAGGTTCCCTGAGCTTTCTGTGTGGACACTGAAATGTGGTGCCTTCCCTCCTTCCTCTGTCCCTCAGGACCTCTCCCGCTTCCTCTGCCCATTCCCACGCCTTCCTCTCTCTAAGAGAGATTCTAGATTAGGTGACTATGCAAGGCACTGCATGAGAGAACTTGTAGCTTGGATGAGGATAGAGAAGTCGACTTCTAACGTCTTCAAACATAAATAATAGGGAATAAACATTCAGTAGATACACTTGGCTCTCTGCTGGTTCCACATCCACAGATTCAACCAACTAGGAAATGAAAATATTTGGAAAAGAAAGTTACATTGTTACTGACATGTACTATGCAGTCAATCGAGGATGGTTGCTTATGTCCTGAACATGTACGGACTTTTTTCTTGTTGTTATTTTCTAAACAATACAGTATAATAACTATTTACCTAGTATTTCATTATATTAGGTATAATCTAGTGATGATTTAAAGTAGACAGGAAAATGTATGTAGGTTATATGTAACTACTACACAATTTTCAATAACAGAGTTGAGCATCTGCAGGTTTTGGTAGCTGAGGGGTCGGTCCTGGAACCAATCCTCTGGGAATACTGAGGAATGACTATACAGATATGCACTGATTTTTTAAACTGTGGGCACAGAATCCATCTCTTTTACTCACTTTCTAACAAAAATAAGCAATGCCTAATGAAGCAGTCTCTCTCCCTCCTTTTTCCCCGCCTGCTCCTCCTCACCAACTCCCTGCTTCCCTTCTGACCCATTCTTCCCTTTAGTTTCCTCCCTGCTTTTCTGTCTTTCCTGATTTTCTCTCTCTTGGGTATCCATGAACTAGCAGCCTCTCTTCCTCTCATCATATTTGTTTCTCTCTTTTATTTTCCATGTCTTTCTCATGTTCTCTGTCTCTCTTTCTGTCCTCTCTACTTTTGTCTTTCTAACCCCTCTTCTTGTCCTTGGTTTTTTCTTTTGTCTGTTTCTTACAGGGTTGCCCATCACAGCTGTGCTCACTCTCCATGTCTCTTTGGGAGGCTCTAAGAGTGGGATCATCCAGCTTTGTATTTGTGGGAATTCTAAGATCAATTTCTTGCAGAGGAGGTCTAACCCCTGGTTGTTATCTCACGTATCCCAGGGTGTATGGACAGCAGCCCTGTCCAGGCCTGATGCCTACCCTTGGGGATCCCTGTGGGGAACTGTCCTCACCTGATTGCATCCTGATGGAAGTGGGTGAGTGAGAGGTGAGGCCTGTAGCCCCGGAGTTGCCCAGGTAGATGTAGACCCATCTGACTGAGCCTTCTTCCTCTTTGATAGGATCAGATCAGGAACTGGCTGGGGATTCTAGAGCGCTATTAATTTTTTTTTCTTTTATGATGTCAGAGCTGAAATGGACTTAGGTTGTTTAAATCAAACTGTGATAGGAAGATCTGTCAGCCATTTCCTTCCTGCCCTTGCTCCTATTCCCACCACATTCAATCCATTATGCAATTCTGAAATTCCTATTTAATACTTTGGAAGCTGCCTCATTTCCATCCTTCATCTCCTGTCCTAATTCTGAAGCTAATGACTTCTCTCCCCACTATTGCAATAGCCACCTCACTGAACCTCTGGTTTCCAGATCTACCTTGCTTTCAATCCATACTGGCCCTAAAGAGAACTTTTCCAGAATATGCTTATCAACCAGCAGTGTTCAGGATAAAATCTAAATTCCTAATCAGGTCATTCAAGGCCTTCATAAATCCCCGCTCCCCTGACTTCATCAGGGCAGTTTCCTGATTCAACCTGGTCCCACAGTTCCTGTACACCCCACCTTTGGGCTGCACATAAGTGCGTCCAAGAGGAGGCACCAGGCCTGGATGGGGCTGCAGTCCGTACACCCTGGGATATGTTTGAGGGGCTGACTATCTGACCCTTGCCAGGGCCAGAAACTGACCAGAACTCAGGAGGTGTTTGTTGACTAAAGAAACCAGCTAGAATAGGAACATACATCTCCTGGCTCCAGCTAAGGACTCTGTCTGCCACACTCTACTTCTGAGCCCTGCTACTAGGGTGGACAGTGATTCTCAGTGGAGAAATCTTGATAAGTCTACATAAAGAGGGTTGGGTCCCTTCATTTCCACCGTGGCCCTTAACCCTGGGCCCCCATCCCTTCCACCTTCTCCTTACCTAGAAGGGAGCCCCCACAGAAGGGCTGCCCATTCGGGTGCGTCAGCATGGCAATCCAGGGTGTGGTACCCTTCTGGGCTGGGCGTCCATTGAAGATCTTGGCTATCACCTTCCGGGAGAACTTGGGGAGCCCACACACTGCAGCCAAGGAAGGGAGGGACAGATCACATGCTGGGCTACATTTTGCCCTTAGCCAGAACTACCAGTTCATCACCCTTTGTTAGAGACTTCTGTTATTTTTTGACTGTCCAGTATTCATTGCTCCTTTCAGTGATAGCACCCCAATTTTCCTCTGGGAGCTACTTTTCTTCCATTCTCAGTCCATATATACTGGGTTGGAATGACTTTACCTCTGGTTCTAGGGGTAGAAATGAGATCCAGATCTGACTAATTAAAGTGCCTCATCCTCTGGTCACAGAAGTTGCTCAGACATGGGAAAGTAAGCCAGGCCAGGCCAATGAAAACCTGACTTGAAAGTTTTGCTGAGCATATTGGAGAAAGAGAAGGCCTTTCTCTGCTGGGTTGCTAAGTTGCTGGCTATGAGCCCAGATCTGCCAGCGATTACTTCATGGAGAGTCTGTTGAGGATGATGCTGCTAACAGAGAAAAGTGGAGCTAAAAGGTGAGTGAAGCAAGCTTGTATTCTGGTATTCGAGCTCCTTAATCTGACCATACCCAAGTTTTTTGATAGACACTTTTTAGCTATATGAGCCTATAATTCTCATTCTTTCTCTCCCTCCCCCCCCCTTTATCCCCAGCTCCTCCCTCTCTCCCCACTCTCTCTGGCTCTTTCTCGCTCTCGCTTTTGCTCTCTCATTCTCCCCATGAAGTTGCCTATACTGTGTTTCTATCTCTTAAAATGAGAGAGACCTGACTAAGAAAGAAATTCCATGCTCTTTCCACAGAGATCTCTCCTCCTTGGCGAAGCCCTGCCTCGGGACCTTTGCAGACATCCCACTCGCATCTCCCAGCGGGGTCTGCCTGCTCCACACCCTGTTTCCACTGACTTGGATTACAGACACCAACACACACAGACTTTACAGCTGAACAGTCCCTGGAGACCATCTAGTCTATCCATCTCACCACGCAGCTAAAGAAACTGAGGCCCGGAGAAGCAAATTAACTTGCCAAAAGTTATCTGATAAGTTAGTGGCAAGACTTTACTTCTATGTCCCCTGACTTCCAGCTCTGGGCTTTCTCCACTCTGGCCAGCACTACATGACTTCCCTGAGCCCTCATACCTTAAGTCCTGGATCTGGACAGCCATCTGCCTTCTTTTCTCAGTAGCTGTCACCAGGCTGCTGAGTAGGGCTGGGAAAATCTGAGATGAATATTTTGCAGCTTTGCTTGCCTCCTCAGCATCTCCCAGCATCATCATTTCCACCTGCTCTCAGCCAGCTCCCCCAAGCTAACCTCCTGTCCCCATTCCCAGAAGATACTCAGAGCTCACACCGGGTATGATCTCCCCCAGATATCCCCCTCTCCATCTGCTTCCTCTGTAAACTTTCTTCTCTTTGGAATTAACTTTGGGCTTTGGATCTCCTCACTTCCAAACTCTTGGGGACCTGGCTTTGGGGATTCTCACCCCCTTCCTGTATCTTGCATCTCTCCTTTGTTTATGCCTCTAAAATATGGTCAGGCCTTCTTATCCTAAAATCAGACTTCTACTTTCCATTCGTCCTGTTTATTTCAGTCTCTCCTCTTCCCTTCCACATTTGAACTTCTGGAAAGAAAAGTCAACACTTAGTCTCCACATCTTTCCCTTGCCTTTGGAAGCAGAATTGGAAGCACAAAGCTCTGTATACACTTGGAAGTAAAGAGACCACTTGAAAATTTAATAGATCCACAACCAGAAATGGAGACAGAATGGCCCTGGGCCAATAAATGGAACTTTAAGAGTGATATATACATGTATAGATAGATACTATTTGAAATTTAATCTCATGTGTCTTCATCCCTAGGAAGTCTCCTTGCCCTGCGACTCCTCACTATTGAAACTGGAGCATTATTGTTTTAGGTGAGGCCAGATACAGCTTTGACTTTTCAAAGAGCAAAGCACAAACCAATGTCTAGAAATATAAACTTTCATTTGAAAGGGTTGTGGTAAAAGACTTGCAGGTTTCAAGGAGCCAAAACCTGGAGAATTGAGCATGTAACTTTTACTCTAAGCCACAAAGAAGGAAGATGTAAAGGCAGTTTCCTGCCTCAGGAAAAAAGATACAAACTTAAGAGAAGACTGGACAGGGAGGTAGAAAGGAAAAGGGAGGGAAGAAGGGAGACATGGAGAAAGGGAGAGAGAGGAGGAAGAGGACAAGGAGGGAGGGTTAGGGACTGTAAACACCAGCACCCTGGCTCCTTTCTCAGGTGGCAGTGATGATCGGGTCCCTGTCCCTGGGGAGCACCCAGCCTGGAGGCCTTCTGCTGGACTAGCCTGCAGAACTGTTGACTATTTTACATCCCTCTTGACACTTTCCCTCCTTGTCTTCTGAAGGACTTCTCTTCCTGTTTTTCTGATCTGTTTTTATCTCTTCTTTCTCTTTTTCTCTCTGTGCCTCCCATGCTGGTGTCTCCCTTGTTTGGTCCTTACCCCCACTCCCTTTTTTTCCCTGCATATGTTCAGTAGATAATAAATCTCCCCCCATGCTACCACACCAACCTATACCCTGATAGGTTTCACATCAGTGTCTCGAATCTGCCCTCTCCTCTGAGATATGCCTTCCTCATTTCTCCGGCTGGACTGCATATAAACTCTTTGAGCACAGGAAAACTAAGCCCTGGTCTCCACCCCTCACCAGCCCTCTCCCCTTTGTTAGTACAGATGTCTATTAATGTCTGCATGGGCCTCTCTCTTGTTGCCTCCCTTTCCAGAAACCTCATATTCAATTAGCCACTAAACCTGTAAAAAATCGCCAGGAGAAGCAGAGAGTAATGTGTCTCCTTCATTCCATGTCACAGTCTGCTCTCTCCATATAACCTCATGACACCTCAGTGTCTCAATATGTTACAATGTAAGTCTGAATGTCTAGAGAAAAGTAGAAATCCAAAATACAGTAGAACATAATACATAGTAACTCTCGAAAGCAGTTACGTATAAAGTATAAAACATAATTTAGGATTCTTTTAGTTCTCAGTAGTGTAAAAAGCATGACATTTTCATTACAGTACAGTCTCCAGACAAAGGCACAGCAAGAACGCACCCCATGGAGAGCCCTCACTAACAGGTTAGTCTGTACGCCCCCACAGCCTGCACCTGCGCCAAGCCCTGCTGAACACACTACGTCAATGTTTTTCCTCTGACCCCACCCCGACATCTGCATTGTTACAGCCTAGGTCTGGTGGGTTTTCGCCATCTCTCTAGAATCATTACAGTAGCTTCTCAGCTGCTCTCTCTAGCCTCGTCCCTCCCCTGATCCTAACCCCACTTTCCACACCGTGCTACACATCCTCGGACCTGCTGGTTCAGAATGTCCTATGCATGAGACCAAGGAATCTTCATTTCTAGCAAGAATGCCAGGTAACTCTGATATACTCCAAATTAGAGAAGCACTAATTACAGGACAGAGTGCAGACACAGTACAGCTCTTAAGATTCCTTCCACTCTCTCTCAATCCATTGCTCCCGTTCCACTCACCGCACGCTGTCCTGCTTGATCTTTGTCCACTCTGCTTCTCCCTCCATCTCCCAGTGCAACCTCTCTGCTAAGCTCTCCAGATCCCCTTCAGCTATATGAATTTCTTGCTTCTTTAAGTTCCCACAATACTGCAATCTCCATTCCTCTTATGACATTTATCTCCTTTTGCCTGTGTGACACCTAGATGCACAGAATCTTGCCTTGTGTGCTAGTTTGAGCTCTTTGAAGTCAAGGACTTAAATAGCAGGCAGTGCAATGCAAGGAAGGAATGTGGGCCTCTGAGAGGGCACATGTCAGTAACCAAACCCATTCCCCATCACTCCTTCTTAGATGATGTCTACATGACAAAAACTCCTTTTTCTGTGATGGGAGAGGTTTGGGCTTAATGGCGCGGGGGGGAGCAGTTTCTCTTTAAAGAGTCAAAACAAAACAAACATCAACAATAACCAAATCCTCAGATGAAGTCTGTTGATTATCCACAGAGGGTTTATTTCCGCTTTAGACCCCTGACAGGAGAAACAGAATGCAGAGGCACCTTACAGAGTAGTGAAGCATGTGATATAAAATATACAATGTACATCATTCTCTACATGCACCGTTCATAGACATAGGAGTGTAGTTTCGTGAACTGATTTGAAGAGTGGACACTTCCCAGTTATTCTCTTGGACTCCCTCTCAGGGGCTTCTGTGGCTTTTTTTCTTAGATGGAGAATCCTGGGGGAGCAAGCTCTGGGAGAAGGAGGACCATCAGACCCATGAGCGCCAGGGACAGGCTGCTGGCAGTCGGAGTGTTGGAGCTGGAAGGACCCTGAGAGGGACCTAGTACCTTCCTTTTACAGATGGAGAAACTAAAGCCCAGAGAGGGAAAGTGATTAGTCAAAGGTTATACTGCCATTTGGGGGCAGAGATGGGGCTAGAGCCCAAGACTCCTAGCTCTGTCTCTTCTCACCTGCCTTTCACCTTTCGTGGGCAAGTCTCTGCTTCCCTGGATGCTGGAGTTCATCCTTCTGAACATCGTGCTGGGTGAATTCTCTGAAGAGCTCAGACTGTAGGTACCCTGGCAGCCTGGTGGGAGCAGGTCACTCCAAACATTCTGAGCCCAAATTTTCCCCCATTTTCCTGCCCAGAAGCACAGAAGGGCACAGTGTAGGCTTTCTCTTTTCCAAAGTGATCCAGATGAGTATTTATGCCTGGGGCTGGGGCTCAGGCAGTCTTTTCAGATGATATATTTCAAGGCTAGAAGGTTGCTTCGTGCTTGTTTGGAACGGTAGGTGTGGTCTCACCGGGTTGTCAGCTGGTATTTGAGAGTGACGTATGGGCCCATGACATGTCTCTGAGTTGACAATATGAATTTAACAGGGTTGAGGAGCCTCTCACTGCTACTCTCCCCCTCTCCGCAGTCACCCAAACCTTCCCAGCTTCCTCTTTGTCCTTTGAAACTCCTTGAACAGGCAACATAAGGCTTGGACTGCAAGAAGGTTTTGGGACAGAGATGTGAGGGATAAGAGTACTCAGGGCTTATATGAGGATGGAGGGGCCTTTGAGATATGACCCCTGTCTCCCCAAATCTGAGTGTTTTTTTTTCCTAGAGGAGGAGACTTGTCTGTGCCAAGAAGGACAGACCTGGGAAAATATATAAACTCAGATTTCAACTCAATGTAAGGAAATGTTTTCTAAAAATCAGGCCCAGTTACACCAACAGTGGGTTTGATAAGTGAATAGGAATGAATAAGGTCAGTGGGGTAAAGTGGTCCTGGAGAGGAGTTCTAGGACTGGCCTGGGCATCCAGCTCTCTTGTGTTGCTATAGACAATGAGGCCTGGAGATGGCAAGGGACTGTCCTGGGGCCACAGACCCAGGTCTCTTGTGTGGAGACGTTTTCCTGTGCCACATTGCTATTTCTCAGAGTCCTTGGCTGTCTCAGGAGGATGGAAGCAGCATGTTCCATTCCATTAGTCTGGTGAATAACATGGAGTGTGCCATTGGAAGTATGTGGTCAGCCTCATTCAACTGTGGTGGGGCAGGCAGGCCCTCAGGAGGCCAGGTAGCTCACCGCTCTACCTGGAGTTCCCCCGGGCCTTGTGGGGAGCCCATTTGCTCCCACACCCAGTCTACATAGTTGGAGACCTTCGTGTAGACACCATAGACCTGCTTGCTCCCACATTCTTCAGGGCCCCCCCAGGACACCAGGCCTTGGGCCACCCAGCTCTGGCTTGAGTCATCAAGGATGACAAAGGCCCCACCACTATCTCCAAGGCATGTGTCCTTTCCACCCTCATAGTAGCCAGCACAGAACATGTTCTCTGTGACGCTATAGTTGCCCAGACGGGATTCATAGCTGGTTTTGCACTCGGCGTGTGGCACTACGGGTAATTTGACATACTGTAGGACATCTGACAACGTCCGTGTGCCACTGCTGATGATCTCATCCACTGTCACATTAGGGTTGGAGATGCCCCAGCCAGCCACCAGGCCCAGCATGTGGGGTGATGGGCCTTCAGGCTCAGGCCTTGGCAGGCAGATGGGCATGATGTGGGGTCCCAGTGGCACAGGCTCCTGTAGCTGCACCAGAGCTATGTCGTGGTTGTAGTTCTGGATGTTGAAGTCTGGATGAAGTACCACTTGGGCAGCTGAGCTGTTGGCTGCCCCTGATTTGTCCCGTATGTCATGCAGGCCCAGGTAGACAGTGATATGTTCCTTGGAGACCGGCGTCACTGTGTTGTCTCTGCGCTGGGAGCGGAGCACATGGGCTGCTGTGAGGATCCAGGACTCAGAGAGCAGGGCCCCGCTCCCAAACCACTTGTCATTTGGCACCCTCGAGGTATCCTCCACCACTATCAGGGCCTGCCATGGGAAGAGGCCGGGCTCGGCATTTCGGCCCCCGATGATTCGCTTGACCAGGTTTGGCAGAGAACGGGAGGGCTGGCCACACACTGTAAGGAGAAGGAGGGAGTGGGGACAAGAGACAGAGGCCGGTCAGGTCAGCCATGTGAGAAGAGCCACTAAAAGAAATACACATCTCACCCACTGTAGATTATGCCACTTTAGGACCCTACTCTACATCATGGGGCCACATGAGCCTAGGAGAGCTCTGTGTGGGTCATTTTTGTCTTAAGTATTTCTAGTCTGGCCCTTCTGTAGCCAGAGCCATCTATGAACCAGACTATTTCATGCATGGATCTTCACCACCTTGAACCATTTCTAGCCAGGATCACTTTTGGCCCAGACCATGTTGAGCCTGGCCTGTCTATAACCATGATCACCTCTCTCCCAACCCCTCATTTTTTTTCTTAGAAAGGCATCTCATTTCCCAGAAGTAGTCCAAACTGCAGACACTTAGAAAACTTTTGAAAACCATGGGTCGTGGGCTTTGAGAGACTAAAAGACTGCTTAGCAGGTCACAGCAAACAGTGGACTGGGAGCCAACATACCTGAGGCCTTGACCTGGCTTTTCTCTCATGTTCTGTGTGACTCTAGGTAAATAAATTTCCCTTTCTGGATTTTGGTTTTTGATCTTCTAAATAATGATCTCCAAGGATTCTTCAAATTCCAAATTCCTTATATTTTTATTTCATTTTCTCTGGTCATTTTATATATAAGTATAACTCTCTAGATATTAAGTGACCTGCCCAAGGTCACATGGCTATTAAGGTAAGTATCAGGGACTTAACTAGATTCTAAGATCAATGTCTCATCCTGCATCCAACAATGCCTCATTACACGTAAAGGTTGTGGTCATGGGCCCTCTAACCTTCTGTTCTCTAGCATAAAGATCTCATGCTATGAATGAACACCCAGGGCATCTAAGGTTAGGGAAAGGTGGCATAATCTACAAGCAATGATGCATGAGCTTTGCTCTGAGTCACCCATCATTGCACCCAGGAACCCTGTAGTACCTTCAGGGGAAGAAGAAAGGTCTGATCAAACTTCATTCCACTGAGTTGTACCCTGAGCATGCACATGCACCACCAGCCTCCTGCAGCCAAACACCTTTGGCTCATGAGCAGAGGGTCTTCAGTAACAGCCCCCAACTGGCTAAGAGAAAGTTCACATGGGCTCTTCCCAGCCTAGTTTTCAGGCCTGGGAGGAAAGCCTGGTTATGAGCGTGGGCCTCTTCTTGGTTGCAAATGGCCAGGCTACTCTCCTTGGCCCTGAAAACTATCAACAGTCCTTTAAAGACAAAAGATCATTTGAGTTTTCTTGGCAAAAAAATGAGGTTAGGCTTTCAGCAAACTAATGCTTTTCAGATGCTCTTCTTCTTGATGCCAAATGCTTCCTTACATTAGCCTGAAGCACCCTGTCATTGATCCCAGGCCAGAGGTGAGATGACCTTTGCTAACTCTCTGTGGTCTGGCCTGTCCAGTTAAAGACCAGACTCCCAATTCTAAGCAGCAGCCTACAAGATGACATCTCAAGGCAAACATGTGATTAGCCCTGCACAAGTTATCTAGCGCTGAAAGGCCTCATCTGGTGAAGGATGTGCCTGTGGCTTAGTGCATGGTCACAACAAAGCCAGTGCCGAATGGTGCCTTTTTCTGACCAAGGTGCTAGTGGCATACCCAGCTCACAGAATGTCAGAGTTGGAGAATCTTGGAGAACAACTAATTTACAGATGGAGAAAATGAGGTTCAGAGAAGGCAAGTGACATACTCAAAGTCATCAGTGGCAGAGCCAGGAGAGAGCTCATATCTTCTGACTCTAGTGTAACTTTCTCCACTAAAGTTTATCTTCTTGAAATGCTCTTGTCCTTTCAATAAGTTGAATCATGCAACAAGCTGTTAAAAGGATTCATGGAAATGGGGGCATTTTTTTTTTGGTGGATACTATTCTATATTTAGTCTTTCTTGGGACAAAGGAACATTCTTGAAATACTATAGCTTCAGCAGTACTGAAGCCAGACTTGGGCTCTAGAAGACTGAAGGTACTGAGGGAGGGCTCTTAAAACAAAAATGTGATATTCTAGAACTTTGAGTTTATGACAATGGCATAAAATATAATCAGAATCAAGAATGGCTCAGCATTGCTTGTGTTAACATCATAGTCTTTGGTTCACCTTTGAGCTCTGCGCCCAACTTTCTATAGCCTTGGACAAACTGTTATACCTCGCTGATCCTTAGTTTCCTCAAATAAAATAGGGGGAAATAATAGTTGTTTAACAGTGTCCTTGGAAAGGCGGATATTATGATGCTCAATGAAATGGCTTTCTCCATTCTTCTTGCTTCTGGGTTTCAATCTCAATATTTTAGGAGGAGATAATTTAGAAATTTCTGGCCTGGTCCAATGATAAACCGTCATTCTGCCCAATATGGCTGTTAAAATAATTTCATGACTTGTTGTATCCAAGTTGCTTTGTATAAATATAGACAATGATGACCAATAAAAGTTGTAGAATGTCATGGATCACATGGTTCTGCTCCCTCACTCCTGAGGTATGGATTTCTAGTCCCAGAGAAATATTACTTACCAAAGACCACAATTAGGAAATGACAACATAAGGATGAAGACCTAGTCCCCTGACCTCCAGATCAGTGCCTCTTCCCCTTCCAGAGGCTGCAATATAGCTGCTCAGGATGGAATCCACCTGCAGTGTTGTTTTCTTTGGCCCACATAGTATTTTAGCAAAATGGGGATTTGACCTTTCAGTTTATCACAACTATACCCCATTTCTCATCTTTTCTGAGCCTTCACCAGCTTGAATGTGATCCTGGCTAAGCCTAAAAGAGATGATGGTGATCAGTAGAGTGTGGGTGGTTGACCTTTCCTCTGTTCCACCAGCTCATGAGTTCTTTCTTAGGCATAAGGCCCTTCTAGGTGAAGTCTTTCTAACCAGTCCTCACTCCTTCACTCCTCGACAACCAACGAGTTGCTCCTTCTCTGAGATCCCATGGTTCCTGTGATAGCCAGAACTGATTCCCAAATACTGACGCTTTCTTCAGCTCTAAAGGATAATGTTAGACAACTCAAGAGCCTTTTCCTTTTAATGTCTAATCTGACATCTGGAAGCCTACTACATTATACTGAGGGTTACTAAAATGTACCAGTCAAATAATACACTATCTCAGCTAATTCAACATTCTACTTCAGTAAAATACAAATGCCACCCAACACTCAACCATACTGTGAAGCTCCTACAGTTAAAGAAAACACACAGACAGAATTGGTACTGCTCTTCAGTGCTATCTTGAATAATTGTATCTTTCAATTACTGCTATTCTTGTTTTTTAAAGTGCAAATTTCTCTATGGAGAATAATTAATTTTGCGAGGTTATTTGTTTAACCCTACAGTGTACCCTTAGGGATATAGTATTCTAAGTTCATTTGAAAATATATATGCACTGTGATTGCATGCAAATCATCCATTCTTTTAACACTCACACAAATATTCACAAAATATTCCCTAAATCTGTATGCACAGCGATACTCCCTGTTACCGAAAGTGTTTTCATTTTAAAGTGGAGTCATTAGGTGAGCCATGGGGATGCAGTAGTCAGTAAGACTTGCACATATTGCTCTTTGAAAGAACTTCTTACTCTGTCCTGTAGTTATTGGTCTGATGTTGTTCATTTCCTCTATAGCACAGAGAGTGCTTGAGGATGGAGTACCCACTTTCTTGATTTTACTGACACACACAAACCATGTAGGATGAAAAGCCCGATACAAAGGGAGCAGAACTACAGAGAGAGGAGACAGAAAGGCTCCTGATGTGATAGAACAGGTGAATATAGAGATTGGTTGGTTTGAAAAGGTGTGAGGTGGGCTTCTCTGACCTTTGACCCTCTGAAGACACTTCTAAAAAACAATCAAAGCATCATGACTTCCACTCCATGCTCCATTTACAGCTAGAACACCTACTGCCTGAAGGCCTTGGATGGGAGACTTTGAACAGAGGACTTGATGGTGAGTGAGATACCTGGCAGGCAGGTGGGTTGGTTTCTCCCCAGTACTTCATTCATCCAGACTCCTTGGGCAGAACAGGTATATATACCTAGGAGAGTGAGGAAAGGTTGGAGAAAAGGGAGAAAATTATTGATTCAAAGCATTTGAAAAATAGATCTGGGTTCTTAATTCTTCTATTGGGGATCATTATAAGTCTTCTAAATCATCTTTCTGATGACATTCCCTCTGTACCAGTCCTTTCTGCAACCTAAAGTCTTTCTAAAATGAGATTCTATGTCTCTTCTTTGCTCAGTGTCACCAGTAGCTCCCCATTGCCTTCAAAAAGAACCACCACAGCATGGTGTCCAAGGCTCTGTGCAATCTGACTCCTGCCCATCTGAGGGCTGCTTCCTCCCAGCCAGGCCCTGCCCAGGCCCTGGCAAGAACTTCCCAGTATTGCACAGGCCTTGGTTTACCGAATGCTCTGTGGCACACTTGCATTTCTTTCCCTTCTCCACTTAACAAACTCTTTAATGAACCACATTCATGTCTACCATCTTGTTTGAGTCCTACAGTAGCTCTGTGAGCTATATCACTGCTTCCTTTTGGAAGTGGGAAATTAGGGAATTTTCTTGGGGCTAGTCTGCAGCAGAGGCAGAACTGATTGGACTTTCCATCTAAGGAATCCTTCTCTGCAGCAGGCTGTGAATGTATTTTGTGTAGGTATTGGGGTACCAGGTAGCCTAACTCTTGGGGTACGGGCCTGAGCTAGGGAGAGGCGAAGCATGTCTCCAAGTGTTTTTCCTTCTAATTCTCCTCAAACTGTGTCCAACTGAGTGAATGTTTCATCCCCCAGCCCGATCCTGAGACCCAGAAGATGCGAGCGGTATGGTTTAGCATGCAGGGCTTACCTGTGATATTGTGGAACATCTTGTAGTAGGGCTGCTGGCAGGAGTATCTGATCTCAGATTTGTATGTGGTGAGGTTATTACTGGTGGAGAAGGTGACCAGCCCATGTTTCAGTTCGGCTGGAGCTCCACAGTCTGCAACTGAGAGAGAAGAGAGTGAGACTCCTCAAAAACCCTTTGTTCTTCTTCTTGGGACCATCTGGTGGGTCTGTCTCATACAGATGTAGATATAGTTTTTGTACTGCACACAACTTTAGTAAGCAATGTAATAGCCTGTGAGAATGGTGCCCCAGGGATTGTGGAGGACACAGCCTGTGCAGTCACCAGGGGCCCTGCTTTTGAGGTCTCTCCCATCTACTGTATGGTTAACTCACCTGGCCTGCTGTCAGTTTCAGGGCAAGGGCAGGTCTGCTGAGATTTAAGCAGACCCATCTCTTCCCTCACCAGGGCCCTTTCCTTGACTTCCAGTTCTATTGTGCAATCCTCTTAGCCTCTTCTGCCCAAGCACGAAGCCTGTGGCTCTGCAAGAAAATTCTGGCTGACATGAACCAAAGAATATTCAGTTCTTCCAGATCCAACCACATGCTGAGTAAGAGGCATTAATGTGCTCACATTGGAACTTAGCAAAAAAAGAAAAAGAAAAAGAAAAAAGAAAAAAAAGAAAACAAAAACAAAACAAAACAAGAGACTCAACACAAGTACATGGTCCCACCCTGCTGGCTTTCCGCAGGCAGAAAAGGCAGGAGGTGGGGTTGGGGCAGACCAAATTTTCGTCTTCATTTGCTCATTTTTAATACTGGTTGGTGGCTAGACTTTGGATGGGCTGTAGGACAAGGTCAGTGCTAGGGCACCAGGAGGTGATAATATTGATTATTTAAAGCTATCATCAGTTTTAAATGTATTTCCCCACTGAGTCTCGAAGCAGAGTTTTCCTCCTTTTTTAGGAAATGCAATTGATTGGTGTCTGGATCTTGATATTACTCTTGACTCCCTTAACCTTGGTTTAGCAGTTCATTTTGTTTAAAGTAGCTTCAAGAACTGATATCCAGTTCCAGGTGGAGGAATTTCAGAGTTGGTCTAAGACATGGTTAGATTGTCAGGCATTGAGAGCCTGTTAGGTGGCAGGGAGAGATTTTCTGGGTTGAGGGCCTGCTTTCGTATCACTCCAGAGAAGTAACTTTGCCCACTGATAAAGCTGGTCCTACAACCACATAAAAGAGGTGATAGTGGAAAATAGGGTCGCTTCTGCTTGGGTAGAGTGAGCAGGGAAGGGGTGCACCTTCTCCCCAAGTCTACAGTAGCAGGCAAAGAGCCATGTCTCTGTGGCCTGGAGACAACCTCCCTTTTTGAGGGGTCTTGAGCAGCTCTACCTGGCACAAAGATGTTATATCCAGACCCTGCTGCCTTAGCTAGTCTACCTTCTTTGCTTCAGAAAGAGTTTTATTCTTTTCTCTAAAGCTTTCTCAGGCCACTTCTACACTATGGAATTAAAGAGCCCTCTCTTTCTCATTCCCTTGGCCTCCCTTTCTCATTATTCTCTGGGATGGGATGTACCATGTCCAATCTCCATGGTCACCTCTTGCTGTCATTTATTTTTCTTCTGACACATCATTTTTAACCTGCTGTCTTGAGCATGCTTAGCCATAATCCATGGCCTTCCTAGAGAACCCACAGTTGGCTCGGTCTGGTGTTCAGGCCCCAGGAACTGGCCCACTTTCCCACCCAAGCTCCTCCTCCTCTTCCTTCCCCTCAGTGCACTTACATGCCCGAGCACCATAGACCCCTCGCTGTGCCTCCCTGTCACCTACTGCTTTCCCTACATGGGAAACCCTGTGTCCATGCTCTGGCCACCCTTGGTCAAACATTTCTTCTTCTTAAAAGCTTTTTCTCATTCTTCCAACCATATAAGACTGTTTCCACATTTCTCCTTGTGAAGCCCTTTATTTGTTGATCTTGCTCTGATCTATGCATCCTGTGTTGCTTGGTATTGCAATTATTTGGGTCCATATCAAACCTTCTGCCTGAATTATGATCCCCTCTGTCACACCCAGTATACAATCTATTAAATTTTCTGGGCTTAAAATTACTGATTCTGATCTTTGTATTTAGTGACCATCCCATGTCCTTTCTTGGGGTACCTTGGCTGAAAGATGGCACCAGAGTCCCTGTTCACCCTTGCAGGATTATGCCCTCCTCAAGAGGCCATTTTGTCACAAATAGACTGAAGAGCTATAATGCAATGCAGGGCTTTTTGATACGTGTGGCCAGATTTTGTTAAGGCTGAGCAGAGATTCCCAGCAGGAGGGTTGCCACACTATGGCCCTTCCTTTATCACTGTTTATGATCCAGTGACGTCCCAGTGATGGCAGTAGAGCTGAGGATTGCTGCTTTCAAGTGTGATATCTATCTTTTGAAAACCTTTAATCAGTGAATTTTCAGAAATGCAAAACTTGTAAGCCCCAGAAGAAGGAACATCCAATGATGAAATCTCAGCCCTATGTTAGCTATAGGTAGAAAGGAAACTTTTGAGCATGAAGATAGAGTCTTTAAAAATCCATGCTATATAAGTTATTCTTAGTTTTACCTACTCGCAGTTATTAAGAAAGTAGCAACAAATAAAAATATTAAAGTCATGAAGTCACAGGCATTCTGGCCCATTCAAACTTGGAGTGTGGATTGCATTAGAAACCAGGGCTTACTTTGACCTGGTCAATTTAAGGCCATATGAATGTATATTAAATCTTGTATCTCTGGGACCAAAGTTATTTTTTTTTTTTTCTGAGAAGAGTGCAGTCCACTTAGAAATGCTAAAAAAAAAAAAAAAAAAAAAATCCCCCATTGTCTTTTCATTATTTTCCATAGTAATGTTTGAATAATGGGCGAACTCTCAAAAGGAGAATTGTTTTCATACACACAGGAGTTTCAACTGCTTAAGACTGTGTTGCCTTGTTCAGCATCCACTCTAATCTGCACTGAAACGGAAAATGGAGTGTTGGCAGGGTGGGGGAGGGGTGGGGGAGCTCTGGGACTCAGAGTCTTGTGAGTGATCCATTCCTGGATGTCTGCACTGTGTGGGGTTCCGTCATTCACTCTGTCACTTGCTCTGACTCGAGTTTGCTCTCCACATCCATTTCAGTTTCTGCCACCATGGTGAAGATCAAAGAAGGATCAGAAGGTATAGAGAAAGAAAGCAGAGAGAAGAAGGGAGACAGAAGAGAAGAGAAAAATTAGCAAGCAGAGCAGAAACGGTTTATGCAGGAAATACAGAAACCACTCCACCAAAATTAATTAAGAACGCATAGTTTAGGTACAGCCAGTGTGAAAGACAGTTTGAGATTGTAGAATTTGTACCATTCTGAGAATTTGCATAGTCATAAATCCTGGCTCATGAGGATTACAACATTCTGCCCCTGGAGAGAGCTTTGCATTCATCTGATCCAAACCCTTGTTTGACAGATGGCATTCAGAGTGGAGCAGGATTTGCCCTGGGTCACTACAGCAAGGTGGAGGCAGGGCCAGGACAACCACCTGTAATTTCCACATCCTTTTTCAGTTCCAGTTTGCTCATAGCACATACACATTTCCTGTTTGTTCCCAACCCCTTTCTCCCCAATCCCTGGGGACTCTCAACTTCTTAGTCTTGTTCATCTTTACCTCTCCCCTAGGACTCCACACATGTTTGGGGCAGAGATGTTCAGTAAATACCTAGTTAGTGAATGAGAATAGATGACAAGTGTGTCTGAAGAGAGATTTCTATGGCCCAATCCGGGATGTGCTTAGAGATCCAGGTCATATTAGGGTGAAAAAAGATTCCTCTTTTCTTTGACACAAATGATAAGCATCTTTTTGCATACTTATATAAGTCACATAAAAGGGTATCATTAACCATAGTAGTGCCACACTCTGTCAACACCGTTATAATACAGAGTGTGTGTGTTTCATCAGGGAAAAAAATTATTAATGTTCTTACTTTTCAAAAGTATAAATGAGAGAAGCCAAACCTCTTCCCAGTGACGAGTTTGGATGTGGGGAAGAAATAAGTTTTTATTTAGTCCTGCTGCTCTATGGGTATGACATGTACATAAATGCAGTTTGTCCTCAGAACAGTTAATACAGGAAAATGAGGCCAAAAGAGTCTGGGTAAATTGCTTCGGGACCCTCAACTAGTCAGTTCTGGCTTTGAATATAGAACTTCCTGAATCCAAAGCCACCTCCTGTCCTCTACACTTCACATCCTCCTTTACTTCCTCCTTCTGAGTACTCCCTTGCTTTGGGCAGAACTCAGGAACAGCACTACACGTGAGCCACGTGGTGGAAGAGGTGGTAGATGTGTCTGCCAGCTTTGAGTTCCTCCACGTCTGGCCCTCGTCTTTTTCATCTGAATTCTCTACAGACCTCTGCACAGACATCCAGTAAATGTTCGCTGAAACTTTTTGAAGCCGTAAAATATCCCCCCTTTTCCCGCATGGGGCTCTGACTCTAGCCACATCATCACATAAAAAAGGAAAATTAAAAACAAGTACAGTCTGCTCCAGAGTTCTGCCTGGGATTTGCCTCAAGAGAGCCCCACCCTGACACTGTCCCCTTGGAGCCGTGGGAGTGGGCCTGCCTACCCACGGAATCTAGGCCATTTAGGAGAAAGGAAGAGGGCACCACTTCAGAGTTTACATAAAGTTGGGTGGGTGAAACCAATCCTCATTCTTGACATCTCACCTCTCCATGCTGAGGTAAATCGTCCGTCCTTCCTTCCTTCCTTCCTTCCTTCCTTCCTTCCTTCCTTCCTTCCTTCCTTCCTTCCCTCTTTCTCCTACCCTTTCAGTCACCATTCCTCCTCTCGTCACTGTTGCCACAGATGACTTTCCTAAAATTTTGGTCCTTACAACTCTTGAACTGAAATAGCCTAGGTAGGGGGAAAGGAGGAGGTGGCTGGCAATCTATTTTTATGAAGCTCATTGGGTGATTTATATGGACTACATTATGTCGAACCACCAGAATATATATTCCAGAATAGTCCAAATTCTTTCATTTTATAGTTAAGGAGAGGATCCTGCCCACGTTCATGGGAGGAGAAGCGAGAGTTAGAAACAAAGCCAAGGTAAGAACTCTGGGTCCCAAGAACCATACAGAGCTGTTTTCCCTGTTTACACATGTCCACTGTGTTCACCCCCACAGCCCTAAAGCATGAGCTGTCCCAGAAAACTTTGTGAATATGGCTGAAGGCCATGCAGAGACTGGCAAGGTAACTGGGCACTGGGGCCAAAATAGTTTCATGGATTAGCAATTGCCAGAGCTAGTTTCAAATTTGGAAACATGCTATTCCTTTAGCAAGTTTGGCAACCTTTCTGCAGGCAGAAGTAAAATTAGTATTTAGAAAGTAAACTGGGACCCACAAGGAGTTTCTTTTGGAATCCTAATGTCTTATTGCTGAAAGAAACATTAATAGCCTTTCTGTCCAACTCTCATGTGTCTGTTCAATGCCCTCCCCCTTTCCTCTTAAAGTGAACTTGCCAAGCTGTCACCCTTGCATGATCTCTGCTAGGATTCCATCACTGCTAGGTAGCTCATTATCTTTATAATCAACCAATTTTGTTTTCTTACTTTTACAAGTGGGAATCTTGTTACTCCATGTCCCATCTTTCAGACACTCAATCTGGAATGTGTCCATCTCCACATCATCCTAGGAAGAAACATGAAGAGTATGGGAAGAAGGAAGAATGGTGGGGTTGGTGGTTGTTTCCCAGTAAAAACAGCTCAAACTCCAAACCTGGGTGTCCCTTATTGAGATTTTCCAACTATGGGCCTCCAAGGGCAGGAGAGCTTGAAGATAAGGGAAAGATAGACGCTGAATTCACATTCCCTGGTCACAGCCTGGTGAGAGGGAAGGGCTGGATGCAAGAAGGGTTTTGGCAGCTGTCTCTAAAGGGAAAGCTATACCCTTGACTCCCTTTTCAGAGCAGGGGATCTCAAACCTGAGTGTCAGCTTTCCTGGGGGCTTTTTCATAGACTGCTGGGCCCCATCCCCAGAGTTTCTGATTCAGTGGGTCTGACCTGGGGACCGAGACTTTGAATTTTTATCAAGTGAGGTGATGCCCTGGTGGAAGCCAACCTGGGAGAACCATTCCTTGAGAGCAGAGGTCCTCTAGTCTCGTTCATATCAGACTCACCCAGGCAACATAACAGAAAAACCAATCACTGGGCCCCACCCCAGAGGTTCTTATTTAATTGATCTCAGGTGGGCCCTGGAAGGTGCTTTTGTTTTTTAAGTGAAGCAGGTGATTTCTAGAAAAATCACTGTTTCCAAGGGTGTGAGAGTGAGCAGTGCCAGTTGCTTTCCATCCCAGCCTGATGAACTTCATTAAGTTAGTTTGTCCAGATTGTAGAACTGCATAAATGTAGATTTTTTGAAATTCAAACCAGCCTACACTCTGATAAAAGACTTTAGTATCACTTCCAGAAGTGAAACAAATGCTTTGAATTTTCAGAAGACTGGAATTTCTGTTGTACTTTGAAGGTTTATGGGGAAGTTGGGAAATATTGTGATGTGACCATGACAAATTCTGTAAGCCCATCTTCCCTGGGAGGTTCTGGAGAATTTCTCTGGCCTAGTGGCTCTGGCTCCCAGGCAGGACCTTGTACCTTCAACACTTTGTAGCCTGTGTCACAGCTCACGAGCACCTGGTCTTTGAAGAAATACTTGTCTTGCAAAGGCTCAATTTTCCCATGGACAGGAGGCTGTAGCTCTGGGCACTCGTTCCCTGGTGGGGAGCAGTGAAAGAACAGCAGGTGAGAAAACAAAGAAAAGCCTCACCATGAGAGGCCAGTCCCTAGAATGCAAGGCCTAATAAAGGTAGAAGAACCACAGAACTGAGTATAAGCAGCCTGGACCTACTAGGTTCTGAAGAAGATTTATTCTGGATCCTTGAACAGAATATTTTCTAACTTGAACCTCTATTTCCTCATTTGTAAAATGAATTAGTTGGCCAAATAATTTCACCAAAACTCAGGGTTGAAAAGCATAGTAAATGTCATTAGATGCAACCCTTGTCTGGTGCTTATTTATTTATTTATTTATTTATTTTAACATATTCCATAGTAGACATCAAACATTTATTTGCATTCCTATAGTGACAGGGAGCTCAGTATCTCCCAAACCTATCTTTCATGCCAGACTCATCTGATTAAAGGAACATTGTTTTCAAAGTCAATTGAAATTTATACCATTGTAATTTTTACTCACTGGGTGTAGTTTGTCCTCTTAAAGAACTCAAGGTGACTTCAATCTCTCTCTCTTCCCAAGACCATTCCTCAAAGTGTTAGACTGATCATATGCCTCTGTACCTTTCTTCAAAAGGCTAAATCAGATAGGATTCCCAGGCCCGGGCCTATCCTTGACATTTTTTCCTGGACAAACCCTCTTTTATTAATATTCCCTTTATTGAATTTGATAACACAGGCCAGGCCAGCATATCAGAGTCTATCTACTGGCTTAGTCATACCCAGCTTGGTCTTGTCACTGACATCCACCCTCTTCCTGAAGTCACTGCAGACCCTTGGATCAAATGACTCTATCAGGATTTGGGCTGGGACTGGCTGTGTTGGGGTACTAGGGAAGGAAGACCATAGGCTTTGCCAGTCTGGGGGGAAGACAAGGAGGCAAACTGCCATAATGGAACATTTTGAACAACAGGGCCACACTCAAATTCCTGCCTCAGACTTGGACAGAGCTGGAGCTAGAAAGCTCCTCTCCAGACCTAATGAATCACACTGTGAAGGAGTGTCATTCAGGAAACATTTTTTTTTTTAAATCTCCCCATGCAATTCTGAAGTACAGGAAGTTTTAAAAACTACATCTAGTCCAAATTTGCTGCCATTACTGCCCTTTACCCCATTTTACACATGGGAAACTGAGTTAGAAGAGAGAATGTGTCTTGGTCTCCAACTACACAGTGGCAGAACTGGGAGTCTCACCACAACCCCAAAGAAGTCCCAGGCCTGCACCCCCTTATCCTCCAGCCACTGCCCCATGAGGGCTGTACACAATGACCAAGCATGACTGAGGAAGGGAGAGGTTGTTACCTGTCGCCTTGTATGAGAGCCTCCAGCCCCGATTCTCGCCTGAGTTGTCACTGCGGAACAGGATCTGGATGCTATGGGTCCGGGTATTGATGGGTTCTGGGGCTTTCTCTCCACAGAAGGGTCCCAAAAGTTTTGAACCAGCTTTAATCTGTGAGGAGCAAGATGGAGAAAAAGAGGGTCACATCAGGGCACTGGTGGTTACTGCAGGGACCACCTCAATGCTACATCAAGGGTTTTCAGGAAGATTTCATGAGAACCTGTGGTATTCACTCACATTGCTAGTGGGCTTTACCATTCACCAAATGATTCCATCTCTACTCTACCGTTTACAGTTTACAATTTACAATGGCCTAGAAGTGAGCAAGGCAGGCTAACGATCCTCTGTTTAAAGATGAACATATAACTCAGAAAGGGGCAGAGCCCTATCCCGGTGCACAGGAGAGAAAAGGCCTCTGCTCTGAAAGAACCTGCAGTTTAGTCAGGGGAGTCTGACAATAAATAATAAACAAAATAATTCCAAGCTGTGGTAAAGGTTATTAAAAATAATCAAGATAATAAACACATATAATATCAAAATATACTTTAAAAATTTATGATTTATATAGTAAAATCTATGTAACCTATATAATTCATCATTAATATGTTAACTTTAAGTAGGTGGTCAGGGAGGGCCTCTTTGAGGAAGTGACATTGGATTTGAGACATAGGATGAGTAGGAGCTTATCACTGGAGGAAGAGAGAATACTTGCCAGGCAGAGAAAAAAGCACATGTAAAGGTCAAGGCCAAAAGTGGGAAAGAGGCTGGAAAGTATTAAGAACAGGAATGAAGACAGTGTGGCTGGAACAGAGGGAGTCCCATGGCGTGAGGTTGGAAAGGTGGGCAAGGGCCATATTATGTTGAGGAATTTGTGTGTAACCTTGATCCAATCTGACTTTTATAAAGATCAGCCTAGATGCTGTAGGAGAACAGACCTTGTAGGGCAGGAGAAGAAGCAAGAAAACCAGTTAGGTTTTCCAGTTGACCAGGAGATGATGGGGTTGGACAGGATAGAGGAAGTGGGATGGAGAGAAGGGAATGGGCACTATTAGCTGATTCAGATTTTCCAACTCTCAGTCCTGGTTCCTTCCTATACCTTTAACTCTTTTCCTTCCAGGACTCCTCAATCCTCATTTGGTGAATTCTACAATCTTGGGTGATATCTTCATCTTATCACCTTTAATGTAGAGAGGGAGAAAAAGTAAAGTCCCAAGAGGTTAAGTATCTGGACAAGGCTCACAGTAGAGCTCCTGGGAAATCATGTGTGGTAGGCAGGATTCTAAGATGGTTCCCATGACCTTCACCTCTGGTGTTACTTCATGATAATGTTATGTTACATGGCAAAAGGGATCCTGCAGGTGGCTAAGAGGCTTGTTTTGGGCCAGGGAAGATCTCTAGACTGGATCTGATTAAACTGGTGGATGTTATTTTAAATGATTACTTGTTGGGGAAGCAAACTGCTTGGCTCCCTATCCTGGGAGAAGGTAGAAGGCAAAAATATTAATTTTCCCAATTCAGCAAGATTTTCCAGCATCCCCAGGGCAAAGTCCATTGCAAGCTTACCTTGATGTAGTCATAGGGGCAGGGCACCTCTGGATGGTCCTCGATGTCAAAAATATCCTCAAACTGCAGGCTGATCAAAAAACCCTCCTCCAGTTCAATCGCATAGAAGCATTCAGAGCTCTTAGGGTAAGGGTTGGGGAAATCTGGGCTGGTGATCACACCGGTCCTCTGAGTAAAGAGATTGTCATGGCATTCCACTGTGGGAAACATACCAAAGCAAAGTGACACACCAAACCTTGGCCACAGCAACTCCTTTCTTATTTGTTATTGTATGACTTCCCAGTAGTCCCAAGAGGCAAGCAGGAAAGGAATCATTATCCCCATTTTGAAAATGAGGAAACTGAAGGTCAATGAGAGGAAGTGATTTACTCAAGGTCACACACTAGTAATTTGCAGAGTCAAGACTCAAAGACAGTTAAGTGCGATAAGCCTGCTCATCAGATTCGCTGGCTTTGGTGGGGCCTGGAGGGGGACTGAGATGGGAAGGCTTTAAGATAGAGTGTTGTGGGGTATATCTGAACCTCTTTTGTCCGGCTTTTCTCTCATCCTAGAACTCCATTAGGTGGCTGCTCAAAGCCTGCCTCAATCCCTCATCTAACACAGTATCCTTTCGCCCAGCCTCGCTCTCTGGCCCCGGCCTTGCTTTGTTTTCCTTTATGCTGCTGACCATAACTTATCATCATGTAATACTTTTGTGAATTCTCTTGCCCCCATTCCACTGCAAGTCCTCTGAGCTCAGGAATTCTGCCTTGTGCCTTTTTGCATTTGCTTTACCAAGCAGCTAGGGGCTTAGAATTCTGGCTATGGTTTAGTCCTGCTAGATCTGGGGTGTCAATTCTTTAATCCTGTTCACTTGTGAATGAGAAAACTTGGCCCAAAAAAGGGGGTGTGACTAACCTGAAGTCCCACTGCTCTAAGCTGCAGAACAAGATTTAGATTGGAGTCACTTGTATCCCCTTCTATTTTCATTTTCTAACACAGGGATAATATTGCACCAAAGGGGGATAAAACTGGTTCTTGGTGGGGATGGAAATCTTATGCTTTTTTATGCATAATGCACCGTGCATAAACATATATACAGTGTACTTGTGGTATTAAAATGTCATGGGTGGCGGCAATTAGGAAGATAATGTTTTAAAAGGCTTTTAAAGCAGAGGTGAAAATGAAAAAGTGATAAAAAAAACCTTGCTCATTCTTAACATCCACCATATTCAACATATAACAGATACTTAATAAATACTAAGTGGAAATCATAGAAAATGTAACCCTCTTCAAGAAAACTCCTATATGTGCCTGCTTTGTACTGATGGGTCACGTAGAGATTTTCTTCAGAAACAAAAAGAAGATTTTGAAGGAGAAAGGAAAAGAATTCTTGTTTCCAGTCTTGCCCTCCTCCAGTGACCCCCACACTCAGCTTCCAAGGGAGCTTTCTAAAACATAGCTCCTTATCCTTCAGTTATACTAATCTACTGAAAGTTACTCAAACATTCCAAGTTGCATCCTGTCTCAGAAGGTTTTTGGAACTTTTCTCTCTGTCTGGAATGCCCTTCTTTACCTTATTCTTTCATCTTCATCAGAGTCAGCATCTCTGGGAAGTGTTGGCTCACTTCCTAGGCAGACACAATGGCCACACTTCTTGTGCAGCATTTATAACATTTCACCATTGGCTGGTATGGCTGTTACCCACCAGCCAGTATGGCCCTCGTGGAAAGTGGCTGAGCCCTGCTGTTTCTCTACCCCTGCCCCTCCTAGAGAATATGACAGAATAGGTGTGTTGATGACAATGAAAATAGAGACAGTGAGACTGAGATGTTTTCTTGCTGTCTCTGTCTTTATCTATCTCCTTCCTCTTCTTTGCTTTGCACTGAAGATCTCTTTATCACAGAGGAACCTAAGAGGCATGAAAGAAAAGAGAAAAAGGAACTGCTCTTCAGGGCCTGGTTTATGGCTTGGAGAGAGAGGACTGAGAAACCTACTTTACCCCTTAACTTGGCCAGGCTGATCACCTGCAGTAGGAGAGGAGATAGGGACTAAAGACCAGAGATTCCTGCTTTGTGGGAAGAAAGGCGGCCTAGCATCTAGGGCTGGTGGGCATTTCAGCATCTTCATCCTTGTGGTATTTGAGGCACAGCTCTCTGACTTCATTTTTAATTGTTTCTACTGAATATCTGTCCTTCCACTGACAGATACCCTGACTGGAAAGTATGGCACATAACAGTGATGAATAGAATCACCCCTGGACCTACCTCGGCAGGTTCTGTTGTCTGTGTGGAGGATGTAGCCAAAGCGGCAGGAGCAGTAGTAGCCGCCGATGTAATTGTGGCAATAGTGGTCACAGGACAGCTCTTCGTCCTCCCGCTCCGTACACTCATCCACATCTGTGGGGAAGGCAGAGCCTCTCAGTCAACCAAGCCATGTGTGATCATGAAGACAACAGCCAACATCTACTAAGCACTTAGTCTGGGCTGCTCACTGTGTTGGGAGGTTCTGAATTCCCTTGTTTAATCCTAAAGTAAAGCCTGGAAGTAGCTATTATTTCTATTTACATGAAGAAACTGGAGCTCAAAGAGATGAGCAACTTACTCAGAACCACAGAAAGCCAGGTCCAAACTCAAGCAACCTGACTCCTGGTGCTACTATCCTCTGACACTTGTGATAATAGCAAGCAGGACTGTTACTATTCCCATTCTGTAGATGATAAAACTGAGACTTAGAGGCATTAAAGAACTGACCCTAAGTCACAAAGATAGTAAGTGATGGAGTCAGCATTCAAATCCAGGTTGGCTAACTCCAGACCCTGGGCTCTTAACTTCTATTCCAGACTGCCTCTCTCTTCCTATGTCCTTTATAGGGGTAAAGACCTTCCCTAAGCATTGGAAATAAAAAGATAAAAAGATGTATGTTCTCAATCCATTTAAAACATTTGAACATTAGTTTTTCTCAAAAGGATATATGAAAATCATGTGAAAAGATGCACCACATCATTAGTCATCAGAAGGATCAATATGTGTTAGAGCAAATGCAGTAAGATATTCGTGGTAGAATCTGTGTGGTGAGTATATAGATGTTTACTGTAAAGAAGAGAGCACAAGGCACTTTTAATCTATAGAGGGAAAGGGAGACCTGGGATGAGCCATATACTTCTCCAACTTACCTACAGCCATGTAGTGGGCTTCAAAGCCTGTGAATCTCTCCTCATTGGAGAAATCTGACTGGAAAGTGATGGACATGAAGGAGCCAGGGGAGAGGACCACTTCCTGGCCAGGGGTATGCTCAGTGTCTGTGGTCTCCTTGCCACAAAAGATTGCCAGCAACTGGTCTTCAGTTTCTACCTTTGGGTCAAAGAGAAAGGAAACAAAATGAGCAACTTCCCAAATTAGCTTCTCTGCTGGTCTCCAGTAGAAAAGAGGGCAGGGCTGCCCATGAGTCAACCAGGAGGCCTAGGAAACCCAAAGAGTTGGGATTAGGGATTCTAGGATTTAAAAAAAAGACATATGACAGGTTGAGTCAATGTAGCCATCCGATCACTGTTTCATTCATTTTGTTCAGGTCTGTCAGAAGTAGCTTGACATTTCTCATTTACGTTGACAACCAAATGGCTTATTTGTTGAAAGTAACTCAATATTAAAATTCAAAAAATAGTTAGACAACCTCATAGGTAGATTCTATATGCAACAGACACCACATTTCTAAAGAAAATAAACTATATATACAACATAAGTCATTCATGGAGCATTGAGTGTATGCCTGCCACTAAGCAAAGCATGGGATAGAGGGTGAAAAGAGAAGAATAAGACATAGAGCTGTGCATGGCAGTGTTAAGACTGATGAAAACACAGACAGAGCTATTAGTGTGACAGGTGCTTTAATGGAACATAAGCACTGGGAATGCATTCAGAAGAAAGATCCCCATTAGAATAGAAGTGGCAAAGGAAAAAAACTGTTTTCTTTACAAATGTGTCTCCAATGTATGGAACAGTACCTGGCACAGAGCAGTTATCCAATAAATATTCATTACCAAGAACTCAAAGTGTAAGACCCATTTTGAGAATGAGAAGCTGGGGCTGGGGAAAAAGGGGGTATTGTAGGAGGAGATCTACTTGGAAGGATAGGTTGACACGAGATTATGGTTAATCTTGAATGCTATAATAAGTGACTCCTCATTCTGTGAATTAAAGAAGGGCATTGAAAACTTTTGAACAGGAAAGACATGTAATCAGAACTACATTTAATAGATAGTCTTAAAAATACTGAAACAACAGGAATCATACCCAAATAGTGTGAGTGTGTTCGTGTTAAGACTCAGATGCAAAAACTGCCTGTTTTCTGAAAGAATCATTACATTGGAAGAGCCAGAGTCCCTATGTAAATTCAGAGGTCCCAGCAGATATTTTAAACTGGTTGCCTAAAACTGATTTTGTCTGTTGGTTTGGGAAGCATAGTATGGCAGCTGGTTGGTATACTTCTTTAACCATGAATGCTTGGCCTTCCCACCACTCTATCATTTACACCTAACCCGATTTTTTTAAGCTTGTCTCTGTGTTTGCGACCAACTGATCTTGTAGCCAAGATGCATGAGAAAATCTCTTATCAAGAATGATTTCTGATGCCTTTCAAAGCCATTAAAGGAAAGTTCTCAAAGGCTGCCTATCTCTAGTAGGTTCTAATGAATTCATTGTTTTGTTCATTAGTTTACTATGTCAGAGTATCTTGACATTTGACACTTCTGTTTTGAAACTAATGATGTATTTATTTAAAATAAGTGGGAGTTTTAAAGAAAAACAATTTGCCCTGGCAACACAACACAAGGACAGTTAATCACTAACTTTGGGAATTGAAGTGTAAACAGAAGATGAGATCATGGCTTTGCTATTTATTCCTCTTTGCAGATACTAGCCAAACTCTCACCAGCCTTATTACTGTAGAATGTGCCTATCTGCTCACAGCTTAAATGTCACTTCCTTGAACATCACAGCTGGTTCATTATTTTGGTTATCTGAGTTTTGCAGATAGCTGAAGTTTTACTTAACTATAACAACGAAATTTTTAAAAAACATTTTTTGTGTAATGTTTTTTAAAGTGCTTTATACAAATTTCTGCTTTTTTAGGTGAAACATACTGATGGTCTTTTCTGGGGTATCCAGGGACACTATTAATGAATGTCAACCTTCTTGGGGTTAGTGAATTGTGCAAAGATGCTTGCCCTACATAGAACGTCCCCAGACTATAATGCCATTGCAATTCTTGTGTCTTCTTTAGTATTTTATTTCCTGTATTTTTATAAGTTAATTGGATTAAATAAGATGTAAAATAGACACCAGTTAAGCTGCTCTTCTCAGAACTTAATAAAAATAAGACTAGATGGATTTAGAGTGAGGACCTGGGAAAGGGCTTCCTCCATGAATATCTTGAGGAACTGGAGAATACTATCTTGGTGGCCTCTGCTTTGGAATAATGGAAGGTATATAGATGGTCCAAAGTCCTATTTGACTCCATCATAAACTGTTATATAGTTGCCTCCTCTGTAGCTCTCAGCTATCCATCTGACAAAACAGGGGATTGAACTAGCTGAGCTCTATGTTCTCTTGCATTTTAACATACTCGTATTCTAACAAGTCATCACGTCCATACTAACAGATCCATACATATATACTGGAAGATTGTGAGCAGGAGTTTCAGCACACAGATTGCTCCCTGTTGAAAAATCTGATAATCTTGAATTTGTTTATGGTCTATTACTATGTAATACAAAATCAATTACTAATGAATAGTCCTGTCTTGAGCATTACCATTTCTAGACACAGCAGTCTCCTCCCTGTAATTTGGTATATCCAAGGTCTTTTGGGTTCTATAACGTCTGTAGCATGGACACTTTTAACTGAAGCCAACCATTTGAATTAGAAAGAGACCAAACGAAATTCTGTGACAAATGAACTCCCTCATATCTTTCAGGCTTAGAGAACTTTTCATGATGGCATATAAACAATCATCACCTGGAGAGCCACAATATTTTAGAGAACAGGTAAGCATGCCCCAGCTGAGACCCATGGGATAATCTGAATCATATACCAGCAGTCCCCAACCTTTTTGGCACCAGGGAATCTAATGCATGATGATCTGAGGTGGAGCTGAGGCGGTGATGCTAGTGCTGGGAAGTGGCTGCAAATACAGATGAAGCAGCCGCAAATACAGAGGAAGCTTCGAATGCTCCCTGACGCTCACCTCCAGCTGTTTGACCGGGAGTGCTGGGAATTCAGCCTGCACCTCAGAATAGAGTCCTGGAATATCAAAGTTAGGAGGGAGAGACTTTTAAAAGCTATTTCAATCCCCTTCCTTCTAGAGGAAACTGAGGTTGAGAGAGGAAGTGACTTGCTGAAGAGTAGAGATATAACCAGAAGCATTTCCTGATATCAATTTTGCTTTTGGAACTGTTCTGACCCTAGAGAAAGAAACTCACCAACCCAGAGCATCCATGACAAAAGACAGGCAATTTGACAAGACACTTGTCTGGCTCAAGGGCCTCTTGAAACCTTATCTTGGGTGCATGGACTGTCTCTCAGAGAGGATGTGGCTCAGTGACAGCTCCAGCCATAAACTAAATAGAGAAGTTCACTGGCCCTGGTTAATATTTGCAGTTCCTGCTATGAATTGTAAAATTCTATAAAAATCATTTACCTCTGAGTACAGGTGGAAGATTGAGCCCTGGCTACTCTTTTGACTGCCCTGTTTCTAAGATCATCATGTTAACATTATGGAGGGAAATACCTTATCACATGAAGACACAATAATCATAACAATAGAGAACTATCTGACTAGGAATCACAAACTCTTCATTTTCCTAATTCTTATTATGAGAAAACATGGTCATTCAAGTTATTGTTATTTAGAATACTAACTCATCAATAAATGTCCTCAATTTGTTTTCTTTCAACTTAATTCAACATTTATTTATATACTGAGTTCTTACTGGGCTATAATGTGGAGAACGCCAAAAATTACTTATTTGTTGCATGAGCTTAATATGCAAGTCCCTCGCCTCTGAGAATGTAAAATTAGTTAGAACAAGATAAGTGCTCAAATGTGCATGTGTCAGAGTATACGTATTGCAGTGAAGGGCTTAAAGAAGGGGAAAAAAATGCATCCAGCTGAGGGGAATTAGAAAACATTTTAGAAGAAAAAAAAGTGTTCTCTGAGTTTGGGACTGAAAGGTGAGTAGGATTTAGTCTGGTAGAAATGGAAGGTGGAAGGCTGAGGGATAGCAGAGAAAGCATCCAGACAGAGAGAATCGATGGACTGTGGTTATTCAGAGTCTCAACCACCCCTCCTTTACCACTACCACCTGATGTAGGAAAGGGTCTATTGTGGATAGGAAGCAGGAAAGAGAGATCTAAAGAGAAGTCAGAGTCTGTTTCTTGTGAATTGTCTACCTTAGTAAAAATAGCATGAAACATGTAGGCAAAAGTAAGGCAGAGCAGCAGAAAAGTTGGCCAAATTTCTGTGTGAGCACAGCTACAGCTGCTTTCCATATGTCCATAAAGTTATCCCATCAGAGTTTAACAAATACACTGATAGCTACCCATCAGTTTCTCAGAACAGTGAACAGAGAAGATTGCTTAGGAGTGATTGTTTTCATTTTCTAGATGAGAAACTTGAAGCCCAGATAAGTTTGATGAATCACACAAGGTTATTACTTAGTGAATGGTGGCTCCAACTCCACAAACGCAGCATCCTGATTCCATAGCCAATAAAAATCATGCTCATTTAAGGCATAAGGCAAACACCAATGATGTCTGTCCTACAGACCCAATAGCTCAAGGCTCTGCTTGCCATTGTTCCTAAACTACATCCTGGAGGCCCTATGATATCTTCTCTGGGTCCTTAAAGAGCTTTTTAGAGTTAATTTAAGCACACCTGCAGAGAGTGCGCTGGACTGTTCTGTTGTCAATTAGTTAATCTGAAAACTACATTCCTCAGCATCTTCTTTTCAGTATAGTTCCAGGGTAGTGTTGGCCAAAAGAAAAACTTGCATGCATTAGAATGCAATAGTCCTTTTACTCTCTGAAGATTGTTTTGTGATCACATATAGAGATGGGCAGATGTAGATGTGCCTAATAAGTTCTAACTTGTCCTCACTCTCTAATTGGCATCAAGATCTTTTAATTACTGGCTCTGATGACCAACAGTGACCCAGACCTACCACCAGATGCTTTCAGGTGGACCCACAGGGGTGGCAGCTGCTCCTTTCTCCATGGGCTTCCTTCTCACGGTTCCATTTTGGCTCTTGAAATGGGCTCGAATTCTGCAGATGCCATCATTTCCACTCATGCAAGGGTTTCAGGAGAACTGATTAGTGACCTTTCTGTGGTTGCCTACTAACTCCCTGTTTGTGAGAAGCTGGGACCTTCACTTTTCCAGCTCCTCTTATGAGTTCTCATGCCCCTAGGTAGCCGTTACCCCACAATACTTATAGAGGCTCTGCTTTCCTGACTGTAGTCTGACTGATACAGTTAGTGGCATCAGAAGTGGGATGCTGTAGTAATAAAAAACTAGAACATGTGGCTTCAGTTTGGGATTAGCTAACAAATAGAGGCTAGAAAAGTGGTGAGGAAACTGCTGTAGGAGGCTTGACGAAGGTGACCTGAGTCATGTAGTGATGAAAAAATTGGCAAAACTTGCCTTTGGCAACTTAGAAGGGAGAAAAATGTAGAGTAATAAACTTGTGGATTTGGCTAGGGAGATCTCTAGGCAGAATGTTGAAAGTGTCAGTATGTGCTTCTAGCTGTATATGGGAAGTTACTTCAGGAAAAAGTAAGTCTTCAGTGTGTAATCAGAAATTAAAGGAGACACAGAGGGCTCAGGACTAGCTGGGTTGGAAAAGAAGACTATTTTTCATCCTCAGTCTCTCCACTAACAAAATATTGTAAAAGCAAAAATGGCTTCAGGATAAAAAATCGTCAGAAGTCTGACAATAAGACCCTTCGTTAAGATTTAGAAGATTTAAAGCAGTGCCTAGGACTCTCTATCAGTGAAACTAAGGGTCCTTATGACTTTGGTTAAATTTATAATTAAATCCTTGCTCTAGAAATCATCACTCTCTCTCTCTCTGACCCTCAGAGACCTAGACTTTCTGTCCATAATCCACAAGCCCTGAGGCAGCAGAAGACAGTAAGTAGCAGGGCATGACTAATAGTCACACTGTTCCAACCTCTGGCAGGCTGAGGATAACATCTTGACTTAAGTTATGTTTCAGCTCCTGAGCCCTAAGGTGGGATAACTCCCTGGCTACTTTGTTATGTGACCAAACAGAGGGATTTCAGAAAAGACCTCAGAACTGTCCTCAAGATCTGATAAAATAGTTCATGACCTTTATCTCATCTCTGGCCAATCAGCTCTCAGAATGACCTCAAACCCCTAACCCAAAGTGCCTGTGATTTTGCCCTACATAATCTGTAGCCTACACACCATCGGGGAGCCAGGTCTTAAGAGCACTAGCTCGCCTGTGCCTCCAAACTTAGTTCCATTTCTTTAAATAAACTTCTACTCTCTTTGCTGCAAACTCCTGTTTGTGTCTCTTTTGGCTTTGATGCACACAGGCAAACTGACCCTTGATTTCAGTAACACCAGCTAGACAAAAGGGCATCAAAGAATCTTAAGGGCATTGTCCCATAGCACCATGACATGCCCTCCAAAGTAGAGAGGCCTATTTTGAAAACAACTGTGGGTGTTGTTTTGTCTACTGGAATGGACTATATGAAGATATAACACACACACACACACACACACACACACACACACACACACACACACACGATTTTAAGAAAAATGTACCAACCAGCTTGGACTAGAAATGACTGAGGTCATTTAAAATGAAGAGAGGCCTCTAGGCCCCAAACTTCAATGCACAGGAAGTAGGTGGTGAAGGGAACCAAAAGTTTGCCACCGTAAAGTTGCCTTCTGAGATATTGATTTTAAGCTGCTTATTAAGAAACAAGACAGAAAGAAACTGAGCATCTCCCAATTTCTTACCAGAGATTCAGACAGAGAAACCTGCATTTTAGGAAGGGAGCCTAGGCTTCACCACCTTAAGGATTTTTACCCTAGCATTACCCAGGAAGACTTCAAGCCTGTGAGCTAGATACCTCACACCCCATTGTCTCTGAGTTTCCTAGCAAGAACTTTTCTGCCATGTATGTTCTGCTCTTCCTCAACTACTAATCACTTATTCTCACTTCTGAAATCTAATACCCCTTCCCCAGTTTTCTATGTCCGAAACTGTCTTATATATCTAATTTTGCCTCACTGTTTCTGGAATTTTCATGCTTATGTGAATTCCCCATGTACATGTATTAAAACTTTGATCTTCTCCTGTAAATCTGCCTCTGTTAATTTGATTATTAGTCCAGGTAGATGAACATAGAAGGTGAGAGGGAAAGTATTAACTTTTCTTAGCCCTCACAAATTGACAAGCTAGCTGGGAGAACTCACTGTCTGAGATACTGCTAACTCCCCTACTACTAAAGCTGGGAGATGATAGACATGACATCATCAGCCAGCAGAGGTGGTAAGCATTTTACCCTATCAGCCTCTTTGATCTCTTATCTGTGGGGTTCAATGAAAGTTAAAAGTGGTGAGAATCTTTTTCTCTCTTCTAAATTTATATTGCCGAGAAAACATATTTGTGAAGCTAGCTTCTTGGGCCTAGTGACTCTTAAGTTTTTGTTTTTGTTTCCTAATTCATGCTTTCCTCACAAAGATGGTTATTTTTTTTTTCTTCTATGTCTGTGTATTTTATGTTGTTTGTCATAAGAAGGAAATAACCACAGGGATAAAACTTGGGCTGGCCTCACAGGCTAAGTTGTTAAGCAGTTCTCTTTAGACTGGAGTCTATTCAGAAAAACTTTCCCGAGTATTTACATAAAAAATGAATGATTTTTTTTTTCTTCAATTTTGTTCTATGTCCTAGGGACTTGGCTTTGTGATCATCAAAGATATTTTCTCTGGTCTCCATCATCTGGAAGGTACACTTACCGTGGTGCACCTGGTGGCCAGTCAAATAGTCCAGGTTCCGACTGTCTCTTTGTGTCTGGCTGTGCCAGCTCCCAGGGAAGTTTGTCATAGGAGCCCAAGACCATAAGGGGCCTTTGTCATCCAAGCCTGTGTTACTTGTTAGTGCTGGAAAAATCTCATTCCAGTACCGCCTGCCTGGTGCCACAAATTAGCGGGTTTGCGGCCGGAGGCATCTCACATTTGTGGGAGGCCAGAGACACCATACACATGCCACCATCCTGACCATCTGTGTAACAAGGGTCTGGACTTTCTCTGACTTTTTTTGGGAGTAAACTTTCAGAACTATGAGGGCTGCATCCTTTGCACTCTTCTTTGGGAAGACGTTTTGCTTCCTTGATTAAGCTGTAAAAAGCCTTATTGGTTTGAGTCACTATAAATCCTACCATCAATGGCCAGATTATGGATGTTTTGAATTAGAAAAACCTCTAAAATAGAAAATTTTTATGGAGCTCTCATTACAAACAGCTGTTTGTTAGTACCTTTCGAAAGACCAATTTTTAAAAAAAGGAGGGGATATGAAGAAATAGAACTAGCCTTAAGCCTTTTGTATTTGCTGTTTAGATTTTTGGGTCTTACAAATGCTAACCCAGATATTAAGCTGATTAACAAGAGAATTAAGAAAAAAGCAACTTCAGGGAGGCAAAATTTTGCTTCCCTTCTGTGGAAAAGTCTACTTAGCTGCAAACAGGTGCCATTTCTAATGGAAAAGGAGGACTGTCCCATAAGGTGAAAATGAGAATTCAGAGGACAGTAACAAGAGCCACAAAGAGCAATGGACTGGAGAACCACTCTCAGGGAGCAGAAAGGGGCTCTAATTGAGGAATATTCCTGGTCTGGTAATAGGTACCTGGCTGGATTTCAGATGACTATGGAACCGTAATGGTGATATGCCTCCCACTACTCTCATTTTTCAATGAGAACTCTATTGTGGTTATCTTGTGTTGGAATCACCAAGAAGATATTGGGTCTGTAAAAAGTGGATGACTTTTCAGAAATCTCTGGATCAAGAGAAACTGCACTCAAGGCTTTACACCGTTGGTTACTCATCTGCCTCTGGACCTGATTTAAATCATGAGGTCCTAGACTTCAAGCCTGATAAATTAATGAGATGACACAAAAGTGTATCTTACACATGGGAGGTACATGAATTATTTTGGCCAGAGGGTAGACTATGATATATTGTTTGCAAAACTATCTACAAACAATTTCTTTTATTTTTGCACAGAGACTCTTTTACAAAGTGACTTGGCTGCTCATAGACTGGCTTTGTGAATTGCTTTGATAATAAACATGTGATGTTTTAGAAATAATGAGTCACTTCCAAGGGGGCCTTCTAGCTCTTTCAGGACTCAGAGGGCCTTATAGTTCTTCTTCCTGTAGAATACTGCCCCGAGGCCACCATGTAAAGAAACCTGTCAGGATTACTGGAGGATAAAGGCCACATAGCGCAGAAATAAGTCAAATAACTGACAGCCACCACCAAATACCAGACAGGTGACTGAGGCTATTTTGGATTTTTCAGCTCAGTCAAGACTCTAAATGACTGTAGCCATGTGAATGACTTCAGGTAAATTCATCAAAAGGACCATCCTGCAGAGCCCATTTCAAACTCTTGATCATAGAAGTATAAGCAAATAAAATGGATTTTGTTTTAGCTACTAAGTTTTGAAGTATTCTGATACACAGCAATAGATATAACTGGTATGGTGAGTAAGGAAATAATTTGGGACAAAGAATAAGACATTTGTGAACTAAAATTTAGAGAATTATAATCTCATGGGTTTGGGGGGCTTTGAAAGTTACTTAGTCTAACTCTTATCTTTCTACATCCTTACTAAAAACTCATATGACTTTTTCACGATTATTTGCAGAGATAAGAAACTTGCTACCTTCCAAGATTGATCAGGTCATCTTGGATTATCCTTAATTTAGGAAGTTCTTCCTTGGCTCCACATTTGGGACTATAACCTAAGGGAAGATATTGCAAGCGTGGAAAAAACTTTTATGAACAGTGATCTTTATAGCAGATATACACAATAATAAAAAACTAGAAACAAGTAAATATTCAAGTCTAAGAAAAAGTTAAATTAGCATTAACTTTGTTAAGTGCCTATTTAATTATCGCAGTAACTGGAGAGTTTGCAATGATCTGAAAACATTCTTAGTAGGTTGTATTAAATAAAAAAGCAGGAAAAATTGTATATTCAGTATAACTACAACTGTGTTAAAAGTATATACTGAACGCAAAAAGTAGAAGGAATTAGAGCAAACTATTAGCCATGGCTAGTGGAACTATAGGTAATTTTTCCCCTGTTATTAAAAATAAAAAGTGTTTTAAAGAGAAACTTTGGCCCAAGGCTACTTTCATCTTCTACCCAATGACATAAAATCATTCAGTTGAGGTCAATAGGGAACACACAGGAGGGACGACTAACCCCGCGGCAGTTTGGGGCTGGTTTCTAGTCCTTCCCCTTCTCTCACCTCCTCTAATTTTTTCTAGCCCTTGAGTTCAAACTCAACTGGAAAAGATAAAACTCTTAATTACACACAAAAATACAGGGAAAAAGAAAATTCTAATAAAACAATCAATAAACTCAGAATAACTAAAATTTGCACATGGTGGTGCATGGCAGGGTGAGTCTCATGTTGGGAGACACTTTTTGCAATTGTCAAATTCAAAAGGGAGTCATTGAATGGGATGTGAGTGGATGCCTGAGGGGATACAGACAAGTGTTTTAGTGGAGTTCATGAAGACTTTGGGGGAGGAAAGTGGAGAGAGAGAGAACAAGAGTAGGGGAGAGATTGAACATTTAAGAAAGTCTGTGATAACGTCTCTGCCCTTTTTTGATTTCTCAAGAGAATGAGTTGAATTGTGAACTGCTTTTGATTTTTTAAGTTTTTTGTTTTGGGATGTAAACTTTTACTGAGACTGGATCTTTGGGACCTCATCTTTACATGAGTTGCACCAATTATTAGATGTTGAGAAAATCATTTAAACTCTCTGTATTGTTGGTTGAATTGTATTCATTCCCCTACAAGAAATGTTCAAATCCTAAGCCTTGCTCTTGACTTGACCTGACATGCAAATAGGTGTTTGCCCGTGTAACTAAGTTGAGATGACTGGTGTCCTTATAAGAAAAGGGAAACTTGAACACAGAGACACACACAGAGGGAAGTTTGAAGATAGAGGCAGAGGTTGGAGGGATGTTATTACACCCAGGAAATGCCTAGTAGTGCCGCCAACCACAAGAAGTAAAAACAGGGCAGGAAGTATTCTTCTCTCAAGCCTTTTAGAGGAAGCATGGCCCTGCTGACCTTGATTTCAGACTTCGGGCCTCTATAACTGTGAGATAATAAACTGTTGTTACACACCACCTGGCTCATGGTAATTTATTATGGCAGCCCTAGGAAACTAACATACTCTGTAGATAGGTTTTCTCAGCTGTAAAATAGTGAAAGTAATAGTATTTATATCACGGGACTTTGTGAACATGACATGTGTTAACATATGTAAACATTTAGAAGGTGCCTGAGATATGGTGGGTGCTCAATAAATTAGTGAGAAGAGCAGGACCACTGAGATCCAGCCAACTGAGATGGTACCTTTCTGGACTCCAGGTTAAGTGGGGCATTGGCAGTTTCAATTGTTTAAAGAATGAAGAGACTGAAATTGTCCCTGAATATCCTTGTTTCCAGGTTCTTTCTACTCCATTTCTAATCTCTCTGAAGCTACCAGAGGACTTCCCTTTGTGTGAGACCCCTAAGTCACAGGCTGATGGAGCAGGAAGAAAACCTAGAGATCCCTCTCAGCTCAGTCTCCTTGATGGGCTGGTGGTGGGTTGTTAGGTCCCTTTGGCTTGCTGCACTTTTTATACTTCCTAACAATCCTGTGAGGTGGGAACACAGAAAGAATATTATCCTTATTTTATAAGAAAGGACCAGAATAATGTAATGAATCACCAAAAACTTCTATCTATAAGAGAATAGTACAAAGTCCAGGAACCTCTTCACTGTCCTATGTTTCAAAGGATTTTTCTAGGTATATGAATTTAGGCCAATGTTTCAGTGACAGTTCTGGGTCTAGGACTCCTGAGTCACAAATGAGTGCTCTGTGCTTCTGAGAGGTCACCCTCTCTGCAAGTCTGTCACCTTTAGGGATTGCTCCAGGGTTTAGCAGTCCAATTTTGCTACTTTATCTAGTTGTCCAAATTGCAGTTAAAGATCATGGAAAAGGAGCAAATTAGTGGTACTGGATGTCAGACAAGAACCTGAGACTAGAAAAAAGAAAGATGTGTGTGTGTGTGTGTGTGTGTGTGTGTGTGTGTGTGTGTGAGCGCGCGCACGCTTTAGAAGCTCTTATGAGCCATATAAATAAAAATAGCACTGGTGGGCCTGAGACTCAGGTCCGCCTCATTTTAGAGGGGCTGGAGGTTGATGCTTCAGTCCTGGTACAAGTCATTTGGCCATAAAAACAATAATAACAGCAACAACAATAGTAGTAATAGCTTCTGGTGCTATGTGAAATTTCCCGGTTGGCAGGGGAATTTCTACCTTTATTTTATTTGCTGCTGATGGTAGTCTTGTAATGAATATGCTTCAGGCAGATATTGTGATTCTGGGCCCAGAGAGGTGATATGTGTCTCCAAAGCCAAACACCCTAGGAATAGCAGACCTGAGACAGAATCTAGATGCCTTGCAGACCTGGCTCAGTAATTGGAATCAGATAACCACAGAAGGTCAGAGATAAGAAGATATTAAAGGCTAACAAGTCTTTCTACTTTCTTAGATGGGGAAACTGAGGCTCAGAGAAGTGAAGAAACTGGTTCAAACTTAACATGCCCCTATAACGGCAGAGCCAAGATCAGAGCTAAGGTATATTGATAGTCCCAGTACAGTGTTGTTATTTATTTATTAATTAGAGTAAAAAATCTCCCAACAGAGCTCGGGAGCCCCAGGGTTTTGTTACATGCACTGCTAGATAGCATTTACACTGTGGTGGCCTGAGACACAGCTTTCTCTCAAGTCTTTAGAGTCTAAGAATCCCACTGCTAGAGCAAGGAGTGCCCATTTGTAGGGAGGTCTCTGGACAAAAAAGGGAATGGTTTCCAGGCAGCATGAGCTTAGTGAGAAGAAAGAGCCAGCTGGGGAGGGGTCCCTGGGAAGGAGGCATCCTGCAGGTGGGAAACTGGCAGTGCCCACCATCTCAGTGAGTGCAGGGTTGGAGGTAGGGGGTAGGGAGAGCCTGGGAATCCTGCCTGGAAAGGAGGGCCAGGAAGGATTTATACTCTCATTGGCCTCTGAATAGCTAGGACTCCTCTCGCCATCCCATCAGTGACTTCAGAGCCAGGCTCATTCACATGCAAATTCCCTCAGGGGCTGAGAGGCTGAGCCCCAAACAGTTCAGGAAAATTGCCTAGAACAGGACAAAACAAAGCCTTGCTGTGTTCTTCAGCAGCAGAGGCAGCCTGGCTTGAGGTATGTCACAGTCAAGACTAGAGTGAAAGCAGTAATTAACTAAGTGCTAGGAGGAGACAAGGGACCAGAAATGGGCAGTTTCCAGGAATGCATGACCTGTCAAGCTCCTTTGCCACTGTCCAAATATACCTTCTCGTATCTTCCCACGGAAATCCTCCCAGAGAGCTGGGATAGGGACTGAATAGTCTGGGTTCTGGTCACTGCTCTGCCACCCATATGCCATGCATCATTCAAACCTCCTCAGGCAGTGGTGTGCTGGAACTGGCTTGTAGAGTCAACTGTCACCTTTTCAGGAATTTTCATGACTCGTTTGTTAAACATAGGCATTATAAAGAATTGAGTTTTATAAACTTACAATTAAATAATATATATTAGAAACACTACATAAAAACTCATCACTTCCTAATAATTTTAGAATTTATTAGCTATGCTCTTGAGCTTATTATTGTCCAATACATCTGGGTGGTGAATGGTGTGCTACTGCACATCCCTTCTCCCACATCCTCCCAAACCACTCCCAACACCCCATCTAGATACAGTTGTTACTCATTTATAAGCACAGCACTACATTCAAGCTGAGTTTTCACAGACATACAAGGTGGATAGTAATCCTGTCTCCTAAGAGCCAAGCAGTCAAATGAAACATCAGTGTGAAAGTCTGCCATTGCCTGTCAGCATTTAGCAGGGACCCTGCTTCCCAGTCCCACACTCCTCCCCTTGATCAGGCTCCCCTTCCCTGCTCCCCACCATTCCTTTTGTCTTCATCTCCCATCCCTGTCCTTTCTGCTCCAGCCACACTGACTCCTGCTGTTCTTCAAACACACCAAGCACTTTCTCACTTTAGGGCCTTGGCACAGACTGTTCTCTCTGGTTGCAATGCTTTCCCCCAGAAAGCCACGTGGCTAACTTTTTCAATTTCTTCAAGTCTTTTCCCACATGTTACCCTCTCAGTGAGGACTACCCTGACCCACATATTTCAATCATAACCTCCACCCCAACTCACAAGGCCCTCTTTACCCTGCTCTATTTTATTTCTTTGCCTATCACCTTACTATTCACTCTATAATTTAGTTACGGTTATGTTTAATATTTATTGTCATTTTCCCTGAGTGCAGTATAAGAACCCTACTGACAGAGATTTCTGTGTTTTAATTATTGCTATACCCCAAGCTCTGGTAAACAGTAGGCATTCAATGAATAAATGTGTTGAATGAATGAATGAATGCCTCTCCTTCCCTAACTTTTCTTCTATGAGCACACAAAAGTAAATTCAAACATACTTTTTGCTAAGGTGTGTCTGAAAAGAGCCTATGTACAAACAAGCACACAGATTTGCACACCAGGTGCACCTACACCCGGGAACACTCCCACCTCACACTCACCCACACTTGAGTGCATTCTCTGTCCTAGCCTTCTGAGCTTTCTTCTGTTTTCTATCACCTCACAGCCTGTGATGTTTGCACTTCCTGCATAAAATAAGCTTTTTTTTTTTCTCTCTCTCACACATACTTTTCTGAAGCTCATTTTCACTTCTTGATTCTTCTGAATCAGCTAGAACTGTTGTTTGAGACCCGGTATGTATAGAATGAAAGAATTCCGCCCGAGAATACAATTAAAATTCATAAGAAACCTTTATCCATTTCTCATTTCTCTTTTCCTTCAGGGGCCAAAGCCTGGCCTGTCCACCCCCACAGAATTAGCAGAGCCGCTGCAGTTGGGGGTCAGCCACAGCCATAGCCTGAAGGTTGAGGGCATGTTCTGAGTAAACACAGAGCTCTGCACAGAATTTGGGTCTGGGGGTCAGAGGGGTCAGTTTGGAGCAGGGCCATGGGATGAACTTATCTCTCAATTATATGGCAGGATACAGACTGACCGATGAGGCTGAGGGCAGTGGCCTGACGGATGCAGACCGCCAGGCCTGGAAGGGCTTTCAGAAGCCAGCTAGTTCAATTTTCTTACTGGGCAGATGGGGAAACTGAGGACTAGAGCAGAGCAGTAACTTGCCTAACTTCTCAGTAGAAGTCAGTGGCTGATTTCTAGACCAGAATACTTTCCTTAATGCTCACTACCAGTAGACATGTGCCTTTTTCTGTTCTGCCCCAGGACTGTGCTTACTGCTGGGAAAAAAAACAGAGACATGGGCCCTGAACTTATGAGGCTGACAGTCTAGTGGAATGACCTTGAGTTCACCATTAGAACTTGTCTACCACAAACAGATAAATTGAGCATTTCCCATCCTTCATAGCTCAGATTCCATTTTCAACTATTGTAAAACATTCTTTTTTTCTCTCAAAACAAACCAGGGTGATGGAGAGTTCTTTAACAAAATTTAGGCAACACAGAGACTCTCAAGTTCTTTCCATTTTATTAAATTTTACTTAACTACCCTGACAGGCAGTGTTGCTTTAGGAATAATGCATTGCTGGGAAACATATCAAGGACATTTCCAGGATAAAACTTGTTCTCAGAAGGGCCAATGGAGAGACAACATTATGACGTGGCAGTAAGAAGACCAGGACTGAGACCTGACTTTCTATGGAGACTTAGACAAATCCACTTAAGTTCTTTGTGCTCGGCTTCTTTTTCTGTAAATTAGGCATAATAGTTTCTGCTCTTCCTATTCTATGAGAATGAAGTGAGGCAATAGATTAGAAACTGCCATAAATTTGTGTTACTATAAGGTAAACAACAAGAGGAAATAACCTCTTGCATTTGATCAGCCCTTTCAAAGTGCTTTTCCATAAATTGCTTGAAAAAACTGAGTGACATGAGCAAGGTCAAAGATGGCCACATACTGGTAGAGTCAGAGTAAATGAGAACATTGTCCTTCACTGAGCATCCATTGAAACTAGTAGGCACTTTATTACTCACACTGTTGCCATCATTACCTCTACAATGGTATTTATTATGTTAATTACATATGTGTTGGATGTATATCATTAAAGCATTTATCTCATTTGGCATTCACAAAAAGTCCAGGAGATAGGCATTATTATTACTCCCATTTTACAATAAAAGGTGGAGGCAGGACCTGATCCCAGGCCTGACTGGCTCTAAAGCCTCATCTGTGAACCACTGAGCATGATTGTCTTTTGTAGTAGTGTTTCCATTTATAGCCATCATCTCATTTAAACTGTCCTATAACCTTTGTTGAAAGTACTGTATCATTATAAACTTTTTTTTTTTTGTGCTCATGACAAAACTGATGCTTAGGGATATTGAGAAGAAGAGGGAATTGCATTATTGACTTCTTTACTCTTTAAAACTTATCTCAAACATTAACTTTACTGAACACCCAGAAGTGATCACTCCCCTACTTATATACTGCCTCATATCCCTCGTTATTTGCCCAGCTTTAATTTAGTAATTATATACTCATCTCATAACACACTATAAAACCATGAGTTCCTTGAGTGCAGGTACTGTCTTGCTCATCTCAGTGGGCCCTGTCTTTGGTGTAGTCTCTGCTTATGGTAACTTTTTGGTTGGATTTCTTGACTTCATTTCATAGATGGTGGGGAGACATCAAAAGATATTGAGAGTGGTACACTCAAGGCAATGTTTTCAGACAATCTCTTTTGACACATGTAGAAGGTTAACTGGAAGGGAGAGATTGACAGCTGGTAGCATTTAACAGATGCCAAAGAGGTATACACATTCAATGAGAAAAAGTGAGAGGGAGAATAAAAAGCAAATGCAGATTTTTATTGTCTCTTTTTCCAGCGAACAGATGCCATGAAGTAAACTTAAATATAGGATGGGTGAATCTGCTGTCCCCTTGGTACTTTTGGCCTATATGACTCTTTCGGTAACTATAGCTCCTGAATTCCTTTCTAAGTCCAAGTTGACCGCTTTATCTGACACTCAACCAATGAAACTAATTTGTTGCATTTCTGAGAAAAAGACAGTTTTCTACAATATTTATGAGATTGAGTAAATTTGACTATAGACATTATTTGCCTTGCATTATACTTACTTACATTATATTACACTTAAAAATCTAAGCACCCATAAAATAGGATTCCACTGTCATTTAATTTTTTGAAAAGAAAAAATGACCGATATAAATTTTGGTCCCAGTGTGAATGAATTGCCCTTCCCTGGGCTTCAGTTGTGATGGCGGTGGAGTTGAATCATGATTTTTTCTGAGGTCTTAGAAGCATAGAATATTAGGGCTAGATTGGCCTTAGAGACCATCTGGTTCATATCCCTGTATTTGAGAAAGAAGAGTCCCCTCTAGAAGCAGTCACTTGCCCAAGGGCTACTTAGTTAGTAGAGAATGACCAGAAGAATTCAGGCCTGCCAACTCTCTGGTCAACATCTTTGCTCTGCCCCTTGCCTGCAGCATCAACCAGCTGTGATTTACATGTCTCATCTGTGTGCTGCAAGAATCCACACATTGTAGCCACATTCCAAGGAAGCAGATGCTGCCGTGTAGATGTGCATGTGCCTCGAAGACCAAGGACTATGAGAAATCAGGCCAGAGAGAGGAATTTTCATAAAACAAGAGCATCCAGACCACAGCCTTGGGTTCCTGTTTTTCTTTAAGCTACTGCTGTGCAGTGTCAGCAGTATGGTCATCATCACCTCGATGGGTAGACTGTGGATTTGGGCTGGGCTAGAAAGGGTTCTTGTTAACTGAAGGGTCCTTTAAATATACTTCTAAGCCTGCCAGAGGGATTAAGTCACAGAATGAAAAAGCCTCAAAATGGGGGATGCTATCCCACCAAGTGGAAATCAGTGATATTTAAAATCACTTGGAAAAGGACAGCAGTGCCATGATGTGTTTACAAGTTTTCTTTAAATGACATGTCACTAAGGCATGCCCAGCAGACTGTAGGCTCTTATTGGAACACTTATGGCTGCAGAACTTTGAGAAGTGGCCATTGAACCATATTATTACTGGTTTCTGGCATTATTTTAAACAAAGATAATGAGGGTTTGGTAGGGTCATCTGGAAAGTTTGGCAAGGAGGTTTAGGATTAGAATTCTGAAATTTAAGGGATTTCAGGGATCATCTTATCTCATCTCCTCATGGACCATATGAAAAAAACCCAGAATTTTGAAGAGGGATGTTGACTTATCTGGAAGTGGCATAGCGTTCTCATGCTTTATTCAGATGGAAAGGGAAGCACTTCCCTCTCATTTGTAGCCAGGAAACACACATATTCTAAGGGCAAAGGGTGGGGGGCAATTAGAAAAAGTGAAAGAGTTTCAACTATATGTGGAAGGCTTCTGGGTTTGGGAGTTCAGAGGCCAGACTGAATTCCGAGTTTCAGTCTCCTCTTCTGCACAACATAAAATTAGGTAATAGTAAAGCTGTAATTCCTACAAGGTGTGACATTCAGGGTGACTAAGAGGACGAGTGAGCAGAGTGAGTTTCAGAGTCACCTTCAACCTGAGCAGCCCCATTTTGGTTTTCTATATCAAGCCTACTAGAAGAACACATTCACTGGGGAGAAAATATTTGAAAAACAATAATAACAGCAACAGTGGGACTAGATAAGTCTCCAGAGGGCCCTGCAGCCTGACATTCTGTGAGTTCTTAACTCCAGGAAGGGAACTCTGCCAGGCACATATGAACTCCAGTTGTCAGCTGACCAGCACCCAGCATCCTGCAAAGGGAGGACTGCTCAGGCCTCATGGCTGCTGGAACCTCTGCAGGGAAGCTAATGTCGACATTGGGATGGCATTCTGGGAGGGAGTCAGCTGGGAAAGCACAAGTGGAGAAATATATTTTGCCTTCCTTGTCTAATATGTTAATTACTTCTTCCAAAGATTTTTGAAAAATGTGTCTGAATCAGAGAGATACAAGTACTGTAGGGCACTTCAGGTAGGCAGCTCGGTCTCTGCATTGCCTCAAGCAGACTGCTCCTTTGCTATGCCCAGAGGTCACGAGTCTAATTTGCAGCAGAGAGGGTGCGGTCAGACTTTCTTGTCCATGCCAGATCATATGGGAGTTAATGGCAGATATGGGACTAGAACAGGCATTTCCTGAATCTCAGGCAAGGCCCCAAGACCATGCTGCCCTTTCAAAGGGTCTAGTCTATCTCCTTGGGGTTTCAGGGAGGTGTCTTGCCACTCTGAATAGAAAACATGAAGGAATTTCCAAAATATTCTTCAACCAGAAAGGTCAAGTTTTGGATAGAAGTGTACTATGGTGTCCTTGATTCAGTGTCAGAAGAGATCTTCAGATTCTATTGTGGCCCTTGAAAAATACCATGTCATTTTTTTCAACTATAAAATGCAGCTGATATCAACAACTTAATTCTTAATTTGCCTTGCCAAAAGACTATTTTTTTTTTTTTTGGCAGGGTAGGATGTGGGGCAAAGGAATGAGTTAAATCTTCTATTGTGTGTTTATCATCTTGATAAAGGAGTCCTAACAAGGTCAAACTTGGCATCTGTCTAAACAAGAGAAAAACTCGTGAGAAATAATTGCTCAGTGTATTGCTCATTGGTTATGAGGCCTCAGCTTCCAAAGAAAGCAAGTGTTCTCACAGAGAAAATTTCTAGATTGTTGACACATTTGAAAGTAGAGAAGGAAGCTGTTAGAAAATTCACATCTAGATTTGTCTAAATCTATGGAAATTTCTCTCATATTAAGCCAATGTTTGGTCATTTCCTTCTGGTTAAATTCACTCTCCAACCCAAATGTTCAAGAATGCCATGGTTTTATGGCCAGCATTATTAGTTGGGAAAATGAGCTGGGAGATTCTTCTAACCTACTCATAATCCATTTTTCTCCTGGAGTTTGTTTCTGGCAGAGGCTACATTATATCTTGGAAGACATAACTGATCTGTTTGTCAAAAATTTCACTTTAGGATGATGAACACTTGGGGTATCAGTGAGTAGCCCCTGGCTGGGCCTTGTAACTCTGAGAAGTTGGCTCAATCTTTAATGAATTTATAAAGATTTCATGTCAGTCTAGGTTACCAATCCATATCCTCCCTTAGAGGAACCGGTTCCATCCTTTCTCATTCTTTATCATCATCAGTCTTTTATTACCATTAACCTTTTCTGTCTTGTGCAATGGCTATTTTTCTAAGTTTATTTTTCTTAGTAAGGGACCAGGTCCTTTGTATTCATAAATTCTCATAGTCTCTAACATAAAATAGTCAAAGAAGGGCAGCATCCCATAGAGCAGTGGTTCTCAGAGGGGGAGATTTTGTCCCTCTGGGGACATCGGCAACTTCTGAAATCATTATTTGGTTGTCACAATGGGAGTGGAAGTGCTATTGGCATCTAGTGAGTAGAAGCCAGGGATGCTGCTAAAAATCCTATAGTTATTGAAACAGCTTTCCTCAGCAAAGAATTATCTGGCTCAAAATGTCACTAGTGCCAAAATTGAAAAACTCTGCCATGGAACCTCAATTTGGGGAAGTTTTTAGTCATAGAAACTTTATTGAAAATGAGATATTTAATGCAGACCCAACATAAATAGTAAGCAACACCCAATAATTAAAATGAGTTTAAGCAGGGTATGGGTTCACAGCCCCACTTACCAGGCCTCCCCATCCTCTAGTTTTCTTATAAGCCCCTGCAGAATCTTGGGGCTCAGTGGAACACAGCTTATGTAGCGAAAAAGCATAAGATTGGAAGTCACAAGACATAGATGGGGAACCTTGATTCACTATTACTAGCTACACAACCTTGGATGGGTTGCTTTACCTTTTGGGGTTTGTTTCTTGGCCTGTAAAATTGGATAGCAGTATGTGTCTCACAGGATTATTTAAAAATGGAATAAGATTATAAGTGTACAACCACCTAGCAAATGCACTACTTTGCTGTTGACCAAACAACCTGGTTAATACAAGATTAATTCTAATTGAATTACTGACTGTGGAAAAATGAGACTACAATAATACTAAAAATATGCAAAGTCTACCCCACAGTGGTTTGATGAGAACCTATTCCCAGAAGCCAGAGAAAGTTTAGAAAGTAGGTTTTTATATTTTTTGAACCAAATACAACCTTAATAAACTTGGTCTCTCAGAAATACTCTACCCCTATTATTTTCTTACTTAAATTAAAAAAAGAGAGAGAGAAGTGCTTCGACTTTTTCAGCTCCACTTTTAAAAAATAGCTTCCCATCTATAGCACTGTTTGTGAGTTCTCTCTAAATTCCAGGGAATCTTGTGATGATATAATAATTTTCTGCTTCTCTTCCATGTTTTTTCCATCCATCTCTGATAGTAATCCCTACCCTTGCCTGTACTCTTTGCTGATACAATCCAAACTCCTTAGCACCACATTCAAGGCCCTTCAGAATCTCTCCCCAATCTAACTTTCCAAGCTCAGCTCCTGTTGTCTTCTACTGCATACTCTATACTTCCCAAATGCTTGATCATTACTTGGGGAACTGAGCAATGATTTCTAAAGCCTTAAGTTTGGACATACTTTTGGCTGTATCTCAGTCTGATTAATGCTATTTTGGGGTCTCTGCTCTTCTTTTTTTTTTTTGAATTGAAAATGACCTTGGAGCAGAGGTTAATAGAAATATTAAATACTTTGAGAACAGAGAGAAAAAGGGAATGCTGTGTTTGGCTCAATTATACTTTGCCAGCCTCAGGTTTCCTCATGGTCCTTTCTGTGTTTATATACACAGCCTATACCTAGCATACCTCCCATATCTTCATTCATTATGCTGTAACCTTGTGTGTCTCCCTTACTGGACTGTCACCCTGGGAGAGTAAGCACAGTATCTAATTCACCTAGGTCTCTTTAACTCTCCCAGATCCTCCAGTAGACGTCCTGGCCCAGTTAGGAAACCTCGGGAGTCTCACCTTCACATAGTCATATTCACAAAGGTAGGAGGATTCCAAGTTGAAGTGCATGAAGTATAGCTTGATCCGAAATCCCTCCGGGACAGTGATATTCCAAGTCACTTTTGAATCACTTGGGTAGGAGTCTGGATAGCCAGGTGACTGGATCTGACCAAACATATTGTTAAGCTCCACAGTGTGGGCCAAAGCCTTCATCAAGGAGAAGCACAGAGTGTGATAGAGAAGGAGCCACCTGAAACACATAAATAGATCTACTTAACATTCACAGACGCAGGGCCTCACTACTTAACTAAATCAGCAGCCAGAAGACCAAGTTCTCAGCAAGTCTCTGTCACTAATCTGTTATTACTTTTCCTCTCGGCCCTTGCTTACCCAGTCTGTAATACAGAAAGACATTAACTCACTGATTTCTAAGGTTTCTTCTAGTTGTGCTTTTTTGAAGATGTGATAATAGTATTAAACTTTCCCAGAAAGTACCACATTTGAGACTCTGACACATATCATTTTTCTGTTGAAAATGTAAATTTCATAATTAGATAAAAGTTGATGTCATTTCTTCAGATCAGCTTCATTTAAAAATCGTAAATGCTTGCTTTAGTTTTCTAAAAGGTAATAATAGTAACATGGTAATATTGAGGTGAGATTTATACTCAATGATGAAATTTGCTGTATCATAAACAAATTTAATGAAATTGATCAGATATAAAAATTTTTGAATTAAAAAAGGATGAATAAAATACATTTTTTCCCCTCTTGGTAAGTGTTCTTATAAAATGACCAAAACCCTGCAACTTATTTCCAGCTGTAGGAATCAGAAATAATAGACTATTTAAAGAGTTTCAGAAGGGACAAGAAAAATTCAATAAAACTCATAGAATATGCCTAAAGTAGCTGATGCAATAAAGAGGCAGACCGTCCAAGGCTGGTCAAAAACCTAATGGTCAATATACTCTATGACAGACATCTAATAGACTCCCCCACTGCAAGACCCAAGGACCTTGAACTCAAAAGTCCCAAACCTGGCTCATCAACATCTTCCTTAAGGCTACTTATTCTGCTTCCTACATTTTTAGAAATCTATCTATTTTTCTCTAGTCAATTAATTTAAATGTTTTTATCTGGCCTATTGTTATTGCATCCTAAGTGATCTCCCTGCCCCCATTATACCATTCAGCAATCTTCCACCAAAGTTGATTTTCTAAAACACAGATGTGATTGTGCTGCTTCCCTGTGCCTGCAGAGTAAAACATCTGCTCCTGGAATGGCTGATGAGCCCTTTTTGATCTAGAGCTGATCTGCCTGTCCATCGCAGTGCTAGCTGTGTCTGGCATGTCATCCTGGGACAATGCCATTCCCATCCATACCTCTGCCTCCTTACACATTCCCTGCTCATTCCTTACCTACTTGTCTTATTCTTCTTCCACCATCCAGCTCAAAGCTTCCCAGGCTATGCTGTATCCTTCATTTCACAGCTCCCTATAGTATATGCTTTCATTAGAGCATGTATCACACTAGACTGCTTTAGCAGTACAACACATAAGTTTAGATGTATTTGGGTTCAAATCCCATTTCTTCTATTTACTGGTTGTGAAATCTTGAGTAATTAGTCTCCCTAAGCTCCAGTTTCCTCATATGTAAAATGGGGAGTATAATCTCTAATTATAGGACTCATGTGAGCATTCACATGATGTATACAAAGGACCTAGTATAAAGACTGGTATATAATAGATTATGACTGACTGACTCATTGACTGAATGAATGAATAAATGAATGAATGAAAATGGGGCCAGAGTCATATATAGTCCCCAAAGTCATCTTCAGATTAATAGTTATAGCTAATCAGGAAGCTGTTTGTCCCCAACCCTCCCTCCCAAGTGTACAGATGCATATATGTGTATATATGGAAACACATGAATTTTTGAGTGTGTAAACATGAAAAGGTAAATATATACATAGATTATCTAGCTGTCTCATATAATATTGGTATAAAAGGTAAATAAATAGATAAGTGCAAAAATTCTAGAAGGATATCACCAGGGTTTTAATAGTGGTTATTACTGAAGTGGGAATATGGGTGTTTTTAATTTTATTTTTGTGTATGTGAAACATTCAGATTTGTCTAGAAGGACCTATACTATTTTTCAATAAAAAGAAAAAAATAAAGTTATTTAAATTTTTCCAGGGCCTCTACAAATAGCAACATATGAGATGCAACTAAAGAAACAAAATGTTTTAATCCAATTGCCAGGGTCAATATTTTTTTAAACCAATCTTTGGAGGGAGGGCCTTAGAGGCAGAGAGAAGGAAGGCATTAAGTCCAAGTTTGCCAGTGAATTTACAGAAAAGCTGAGTTCAGAAACTCTCACTTGCAGGGCCTAGGCAGTCCCACTTTTAAGTGAGGAAATGTACCACTGTCAGCAGGGCAGGAAGCTCTGGTTCAATACTGCCTCGGAAGAGAAGAGTGCTTATTATATTGTGGGTCAGAAGGACTAGGTTCAAGTCCAGGCTTTGACTTCATTTATCTGACCCACTGTGGAGAAGCATATAAGGTTTCAGTTTCTTCATCCATTTAGTAGTGATAATAATGGCTTCCCACAGGGCTGTTCTCAGAGTAAAGGAGGATTAGAAAGTACTTTGTTAAACTGTCCGGCCCTAGGCAAACATTAGCTATGATTACTCCATCATGCTGCTTCCCGAAAAGCAGGGAGGGGTTAGGAGTGTGCTTTGGCTCCCAAACTGGACTTCCCTGCAATAGCGACATCCAGATTATGCAAGGCTGAAAGGTTAACTTTCTCCATGTCTGCTTTTTCCAGACCACATGGAGGAGACTTTGAGCCTCTTAATGTGGGTCTGCCAAGGGCTGGCTGCTGACAGCCCTAGGAGGCCCCAGACCATGTGTGGTAGGCAACCCGTCAGCATCAACGTGGGAGGAAGTCCTGTGAAGCTTTCTGTTCTATTTTGTTTGCATCTCAAAACTGTCAAACATATGAAACAAATATCTCATTGCACATAATGGGCTTAAGCATATGCTTGTTTGCTTTAGGGGCTGCAAATCAAAGAATGCAAGTGGCGGCTTTCATTCCCCATCACACTCTCTGAATTTTTTGGCTTTTTATACACCAGGCACCGTCTGTACAATTCCTGACACCTGCTATCTATTCTCCAACTAATCAAAAAAGTTTTGCTACATTTACTTGAAATGTCAAAAGTATTGTATAAAGCTGAGATTTCATAGGCTCTGCTATAGTAGCAGGCTATCAGCAATGCATAAAAATGCCTGCATATATCAATGATTATGGAATGAGTAGCACTTTCTATCCTTTCCATTTATTCCCCTCATTTCAACTTACACTACACCCACACTGATTTTGAGTAGAAGAGTTGAAAGGGACTATATAGATCCCTTTGGCAACATCCTTATTTGACAGATCATGAAAAGAATACCCCAAGAGATGACATGTCATGCCCAATACCATATGGTGAATTAGCATCAACAGAAGTAGGGAATAACAAAAGCTCAGAGAGGAGGCTGGGTTCCTGCCCATATCATGCCCAGGCATCTGGCCAAAGCAATTAATCCTCTGAAAAATTATTCAAAACCCCATGGCTTTATGTGAAAATTAAAAAAAAAAAGAAGAAAGAAAGAAAGAAAGAAAGAAAGAAAGAAAGAAAGAAAGAAAGAAAGAAAGAAAGAAAAGATACTAATACCCTCCTGTCCCAACAGATTCTAGTTTAATTGGAGTGAGCTCTAGTAATTGGCAATTTTTAAAACACCACAAATGATTGTAATATGCAGGTAGGGTTGAGAGCTTCCAGTATAGAAGGATTCACTTGGTTGAGAGTCTGGTGGAATATAGTAGAAAAAATCCTGGTCTTGGAGCCCAAAGACCCAAGTTTAAGTCTGAGCCTTTTCAAAAAACATTAGTGTGTCTTTGGACAAGTTAACTGCTTTTATCCTCAATCCTTACCTTTTATTCTCCATCAATCCTTACCTTATCCAGAATCTGAAGACTAGATGAGACAATGCCTATAAAAGTGTTTTGCAAATTCCGAACTGCTGTTCTATATGAGGCAAGACCCTTTAAAGACTTCTAGTGGAGCATTTTCCAATACTTTTGCTATTCAACAGCTGAATTCAATTCAGCCAATATTTATTGAATACCTAATAGGAAACAGACATCATGCTAGGTGCTGTGCATTCAAAGATGAACAAGATGTAGATACTGTACCTTAAGAAACATTCAGTCTTGGAAGAGGAGGTGGACATTTAAACAAGAAAGTATTACAAAGACAAGAAGAGATGTAGCCCCTAAGGACAGGCCCCAAATGACAGAGAGAACACAAAGGAGAGGATGCTCACTTTGGGGATGCTGGCCAGGGAAGAGAAGGTGATGTTGGAGCTCGCTGGAACAATCAGGTCCCCCATATAGAAAATAAGGGGGAAGGCTGTCCTGGACTAAGGAATGATGAATGCCAAGATACAGAACTGTTAATCAGCCATGTAGTGTGGTATGGCTGGGGCATTTGGTAAGGTGAGATTCAGATAGTGACAGATCAATCAAATTGTCATTCTGTATAGATGGTATAACTCACATCTCTTTTAGGAGGAAAAAAAATGAAGTTAGATGGCAGGTTTGAAATTACAGTGGATTTTAAAAACAAAAACAGAATGATTGAATTAACCTTTAAAACCTGATTATCTCTCTGAACCACAGGTAATCTGAGTTCAAAGAGTTAACAGTCTGAAGCCCCTCATTGACCCCTGACCCAGGGAAGTTGCTAGCTGACTGCAGAAGAGAAACAAATAGACCCCTTTTTCAATTAAGAAGAAATTAATGGGGAAAGAGGCATTTAGGGACTTAGCATGTCTGCAGTTTTCTCTTTTTCTTTCTTTTTTTTATTTTTTCTTTCTTTCTTTTTTGTTTATTTATTTATTTTTGGTATTTTTAACAGCATTTACACTTATGAGTAGTAAAAGTAATTATGAGACTTAACGGAGGAAAAGTTACAAGGAATGTCCGGTAAGAAGGATCAAGTAACTCTAACAGTAGGCTGAGGAATAGAAAATATTGAAGAGCATAAAAAATATTAGAATTTAAAGTCCCAGTTTCAGAACTCTAAAGTCTCTTTAAAAAAATGTGGTATCCCTTTAAGAGCCATTTGGTGCAACTGATAGCCTTATTCATGCAACCAGCTGCCTCTGATTTCAGTGAGAAATGCAGAAATTTATAGAGAACTGTAAAACAAGGACAGGTTTTTAGTTTTCTAAATAAAGGTTTTAACTGGCCAACTTCTGAAGGTTTGAGAAACCAGAGCTGAGCTGTGGGAAGCTGGTTTCTTTTCCGGTCAGAACAAATAAACACACAAACACATATCTAACTCACAAAGTATTGGAAGAGATAAACCAATGCTCTTTGCAGAGGAAGAAAACAAAAAATCAGCCTGTGGGCAACAGGAGGAAAGTCACATTTGCCAGCAGGCAGCACCCTATGCTGGCAGAAGAGAAATGTGAGCCTCAGCAGTACTGGGGCAGGATTTACACAAAGCCTCTAGTTTTAAGTTGCATGTCTTCGGAGTCCCTGGAAAGGCACCCAGACCTCATCTCTCTTCTCGGAGCCCTTAAGGATCAATAACAACCACCCTGTACCACCCGCAGGACACGCAGGTGAGTCTACTGAAAAACACAAGGTCAGATCTTTCATGGCTACTTGACACCTGGTCCCTGCAGAAACACCCAAGCCCTCTCCTGCCCTGGGACTTACCTCATTTTCCTGCCTTGGGTGCTCCTGGCTGCCTCGCCTTGGTCCTCCCAGCCTGACTTGTCTGTGAGCTGATCCCTGGTGTGGTGTCAGCGATGCCTTATCTTTGTTCTGAGGTCCCTGTGTGTCTCTGGAATTGGCTGGCATTCTCCATTCAGGTCACGCCTTCCCCTGCCTGCAACAGATCCCCTCTCCCCCTCTCTCCCTCTGCCTTTTCCTCTCTCCTTTCTCTCTCTCCTCTGACTCGCACTTACACACACTCAGAGGAACCTGACAGAACGGAATCTGTCTTCTTCCTTAAGAGATCTGCTCCTCCAGTTCCCTCCTTTATTCTGTGTGGTTGGCTCCAGCCTTTGAGAGAAAATAACCAATGGCTCAAATAGGTATTTGTGTCACTGTGTGTGCGTGTGTGCGTGTGTGTGTGTGTGTGTGTGTGTGTGTGTGTGTAGAGGGTGGAGGGGGACAAAGTCTAATTTCTCCTCAGTCTCTCTTGCCAGATGGCTATAGTTTTCTGCTCATTTTTCAGGGTACCGGCGAAAGGACACCAATTAAACAGAAACCACCAACCAAGAAGACAATTCTAACATCTACATTGGGAAAGAAAACAGATCCCAAACCCAAAGCCTCAGTCTGTGGGCAAATACTGCAGGTTTTCCTGTGAGCAGAGCCATCGGCCTGGAACGTGAGGGGCACCAAGTCCCACAGTTGGCTAGTTCTTCTTCCCACTTAAACACAGTCCTTGTGCTGTTTATCAACTCAGGGTGTGCAGAGGTCTAATATAGCTAGAGGGGATCCTCCGCAACAAGAAAGCCCCATGCCCTGGGGTGTTGGAAGACCTGGGCTTGAACACACATCTACACCCAGGGTTTGTGGAGAAATCAGTGGCAGATCTAAGCTGAGCTGGCTAATAAGAAAATCAGTCCCTCCACAACATATACTATAAAAACAGATCTTGCTGAAGATTTTTCTGTGTTAGGGATGGTGCTAGACACAAACATCATCTCAATTGTTCCCACAAACTTGTGGGGTTCATACATTAAACTCATTTTACAAATGAGAAAACTGAAGCTCAGAGAGGTTACATGGCTTGTCGAGATTACGCGGCTCTTTGTTACTTCTTACCGCTGCAACCATTACTAGTTTTAACATTTATTGAGCAGTATGTGTCAGGCACTGTTCTAGTGATGTGTTAATTTTCTCTGGTCATATTTATATCTTACATAGGTGAGCAATGATATTGTCTCCATTTACAGGTGAGAAAACTGCCCAGAGAAGTTAAGTAACTTCCCCAAGGTCACACAGCTAGAAAGCAATGAAAGAAAACTCTAAGCTCTTACCTATTATACTATACTGCTTCTCACTGACATACCATAATGCACATGACAGTTCAAGTACACACAATATTCACAGAGAAACTCAATTTGAGGCATTTCGAAAAGAGTGTTAGAGTCAGAACTTAACTGTAAGCTTTCCTTTCTCTCCAAGCCAGCTGTGCACTTTTTTGTGCACTTAACATCTTTGATCGTGTTTTCTTACCTGGAAAACAGGGTTGCTATGAAGCTTAATTTATATTATGCTTGTGGAGTGCTTTTTGTCTGCCCAGTGATATATCTGAGAGAGATATACCACTCTAAACAAGGGGGCAAACACACACACTCCCAACTCTGCTTTGGCATATTCTGGAGAAAAGTGCCTTGATTCTCACTGGAATTCTTGCTCTATTATCCCTATTTTAACACTTTCAACTGTCAGCCTTGCCAAACCTCACATTATTAAGAGGCTGTGGTTGATAATGTGGGTGTGAGTATATGGGATGAGAGAATATGTTTGTCCTCAGGCACTGTTTCAACAAAATGTTGCCTTGGATTTCATGCAGAATAGAAAAAAAAAAACTTTAAAAAATCCCATTAAGAAGACTCACAGGCTCTTCAGACATCAAATAACTCTCGCAAAAACAACATTTTAATGATTCAAGTGTAAATGAATCAGAAACACATGGACTACATCTCTCTTGGAATACTCAAGGGTTTTAAAACCAAAGGAGAAAGAACTTAGCTCAAAGCACACTGCACTGTGCAGAGGGCCCTGCCTGTTAAAGATGGTCCTTCTATTCGCGCTACAGCTGAGCCAGCCCTCCCCTAATGTACAGCACACACATCCAGGGAAATGCAAGCCATTTGTCCTGGACATGGGAGGAAGAGCTTAGTAGGGAAAGCCATCAGTTTTCCTCATAAAGTGTCATAGAGCAATTGAACCTCCTGGAAAAATTTCCTGGCCATGTTTTTTAAAGGCTGCCAATGTTCCATGGGAGACATTTGAAATATGTTCTAAGCCAAAGTTCTGCCAATATACAGCAGATCTGATATGTACTTCCCTGGGAATTAGCCAAGGCTCTGTGGAATCTGCATGAAAATAAAAATTATGTGGCTCAGGAATGATCTGGGTGGCTTCGGGGCAGTTTCCCATTAGGTTGGACTACATTGGTGACAGTGTCCTGTGCTTTTGATTAAAGCTTTCTGTGGTGTCATTAATAGATGCGGAAGTGGTGTGGGAGTAGACTCAGTATCAGTAGCTTAACTTGTATGTGACCTTGAGCAGGTCACCTACTTTCTCTGCCAGGGGAGGGGGGAGGAGAGGCATCAGTTTGCTCCACTGTGAAATCAGGAGATTGGACTCTGTTGAGATCATACATGTGGGTGTGAGAGCTGTGGGATAATATTGCAGTGGAGGCGGTCAGATGGGTTACTAATGAGATATAAAGAGGGTCAAGGAGTCCAGAGTGGCCCTCTAATCTTGACACTGGATTTATCTGTTGTCACAATAGCATTCTGTTACTCAGGATTCAAACGTAGGTGTTTGGAAAAATAGTTTTTTAGATTTGACTGGTTTTAAAAAATTTTTACAAAAATGTTTAAAATAAACATACAAGGAATTGATAGTGTATCATTTAAGATTGTAAAAGTATAGAATGACATGTGGGCTCAGTATCCCCAGGTTATTGTCAGGGGAAGAGATCAGAAAATCACTATAAAGAGTAAATGCCACAGCATTCCTACCACTAGAAAGAGCTTGGTTTACATGTTCCACGGAAGTATTTATTATATGCAGCTCCTAAGTCAGGACCTTCTGGAATTCCATGAATGTGTTAGAGAATGTAAGAAATTTGGGCAATGGGTTTTTGTTGGCGAAGTCTGAAATTCAGGCTTCCTATAGAATATCTAAGATACTAATAAATAGCCCCAAAGATCGAAGCTTAGAATTAAATTTTGGGCTATTCAACACATTGACTGACAGTATGTTGAAAGCCATTGCTTCAGAATCTATCAGATTATCGGAATAATATGAAAAATTTAAAAAGTACCAATTCCTGAACTTGATCTCAGATTCACATTTAATGAATCTAGGCTGGGTTTCCTGAATTGGTAATTTTAAAAGCTCCCATGGCATGATTTTGCCATTTTGGGTACATATAACATAATGGTGTTATCTTATAATTGATGTCATTTTAGATTTGCGAAAATATCCTTACTATGTGCTAGATACTTCCATATACATTATTACATGTAATAGTCACATCTTTTTACAGATGATGACACCAGGTTCAAGAGACTAAGTGTGCCAGCAAGAGGACGATCAATATCTAGAGCCCAGGCCTTTTGATCATAAATCCAGGTCACTTTCCCCTCATCTGAAGACTGGTGATCTTGCTTGTGGATGTTGAACAACCAACCGTGAGCCATGCTGTCATGTGACTGCATGATTTCAGGGAAGAAGAAATAGCTTTATCAAAAAATAAACTATTATACTCTATAGTTATGGGCTGAACTATGTCCCTTCAAAATTCAAATGTTGAAGCCCTAACTCCCAGTACTCTGCAATGTGACTATAAGGTCTTTAAAGAATAACACCTTGATCTCAAATTTCTTTAAAATACCTGCCAACACGTTGATCTTGAACTTCTTGTCTCCAAAACTGTGAGAAAATACATTTCTGCTGTTTAAGCTTCCAATCTATAGTACTTTGTTATGGCAGCTCTAGCAAACTAATACAGGCTCTCCCACAGAATGTTCTCCCAAAGCATGAGACTCATACCGCCATTGGTATCTAGCTGATTTCAGGTACCTTGCACGTGGAATTAATAAACACTGGGTCAGTTAAGATTCTATTTGGTAGGTAATAAGAGAAACTTTGATTAATGCTAAAACAAATAGAATTTATTTTCCCCACATAGCAAGGAGTGAGGAGGTAGGCAGGTCTGGGGCGCCTGTTCAACATTGTGTTCTTTCTTTCTGATCTGCAGGCCTTAGGATTTGGACTTTGATCATTACCTCATGATTGCAAATGGCTATAGTGACTCCATGTGTCATGTCTATATCTAAGCAGGAAAAAAGAAAAGAAAAAGGTAGCATTTGGGGACTTCTTTTTACATCTCATAGGCCAGAGCTGGGTTACATGGCTACCACTGACTGCAAGGGAGGCTAGGAGGTCTGGTTCTTACTTTTACAGTTTATATAGCAGAGGCAAGCAGCAGAGAAGACGGGTTGGATATGGGAGTTGTATGAGCTGACCTTCAGTGTCTGTCACCATTATGTGCCAAGGAAGTCTGCCTTTTTTACTTTTCTTTTACTGCTCAAGGTGGTGACATTATGCCATAAATATATTTTTCCCTTTTAACAAAGAAAGGCAGGTCTCAGTTTCAGAGTTTTGTGAAGGCTAGAATTTAACCATTTTTTAAATTAGTTATCTGTATGTTTACATTTATGGCAGTAATATTTTCTAGAATATAGATTTTAGTTAAGTAAAATAGAATCAATTTAAATAGAAATTAAAAATAATAATATAAATGGTATTCACGCACATAAAAAATTATTAAGATAAATGACTAAGTGTTGGAGGCATTGGTCTAGAGGGTAGACTTAGTAAAAGCAGCCCAGCATTGTGGAAGCGGACTGGTCTACGTGAGTCAAGAAGCCAGGCATAGAGGCCACATTCTGCCCCAACCCAATGTGAAGCATTGAGCTCTTTGTCTTCCTTAGCTTTGACTTTCTAATTCACAATGATGATTTTGGACTAGGTGCTTTGTTTCATTTTTCAAAGTACATTCCTACTTAAACACTTTATGACATCTCTGTTCCTAAAACCACACCTATTACACTCCTATTAAGACTGGATTCAAGTGTTAAAAGATCAACCTCTGAAATCTTAAATTCATAACACCCTATATTCTCTGACCACCATCTTCTATCTTCCTAGATCTTTTGCTCTTTCAATAACCCTATTCTAGATTTCAACCTCACCCAGACATTTATTCATTTGACATTGCACCATTTTCTTCCAGTAGATCAGATCTTCTTGGCTTTACATCTTTTCTGAATCCCACAACTAACCACAAGTACTCCTTTGCAGATTATTATTTCTCTGCCTGTTTCTTGACTCTCTTCTTACTTCAGAGGAATGGTTTCTCATATTTCTGGTGAATCTTTGAGAATCTAAGAAAGCTATATTCCCTCTGTCTGTAATACCCCCAATAAGGACTCATAATTCATTCCTTCAGCTTCTTTCTAAAAATGTTACCCATGCTTGCTATCCCCATATCCCGTTTCATTTTTCTTCATGGCACTAATCACTGCTTAAGATATTATTTATTTTAATTATTCGTTTGTTGCTTGCTCCTCAACCCATTAGAATAACTCAATCTCCAATTAGATAAGTTTTTTTGTGTGTATTTTTTGCTTGCTGCTGTATTCTCAGTACCAAGAATAGGGTCTTTGACTTGCACATAGTAGAACCTTAATACATAATTGTGAAATATGTCTTTTTCTAAAAAAATTTAAATACTCACATATTCCTAAAACTTGACATGTAATCTCAAGGGCTTGATGGCCCTTCTGAGGCCAAGAAGCTCAGAAGCTCAGTTTTCACTATTCTTCCTGACTGTGTCTCATACACACTATCACTGTAGTTTTAAATACCATTACCTACCAATCACCGAAAAATCTATTTACTTAGCCTAATATCTTCCCAAAATTTCTTACCCACAAGTCAAATGTCTATTTCCAACTACATCTGAAGATTACAATGAACAGAGGTTATCTTTTCATTTTCAACATGCTTATTCTCCTGTACCAACTGTGTCCATGAACCACTATCAAATCAGAAACCCGAGCCAGATATTTGAGTGTCATTCTGATTTATGTTTTCCCTTTCTCCTCATATACCATCAATCAATGTCCTATTGTTTACATATAAGTATCTTCCAAATCCATCATCATTCATATCTTCCATCACCGCCCCCCCCCCACCATGCCTCTGCATTAGTAGAGGGCTTCATCAGTTCTCACGGGATTATTTCAGGAACCTCCTATTAGGTTTCTCTACCTTTAGTCTCACTCTTCTAAATATACAAGTCTAATTAGTTCTCTCCCTTTGCCAAAGCTTTCAGAGCCCTCCTTTACTTATAGAATAATATCAAAATATCTTAGAATAGCATTTGAACCCTGACTCATTTTGACATGAGGTGCTATGAGATTGTAGTAGCCTGTAGTGCTGAGACAACATGTGGAGGACAGCTGCCCTGAAGAGTGACCTGGGTCCACAGCAGACTTTGCATGAGTGAGAAAGAAACTGTTGTGTAAAGCCACTGAATGTTTGGTATTGCTTGTTACTACAGATAACCTAGCCTATCCTGATATAATACTGTTATATGAAATTACTCTTTCAACTCTGTGTTCTCCTCAAAACCAGCATACTTAGACACATTCACACTTTAATGTCTAGAACTGATACCACACTAGTTGTGTATCCAGATTCCATCATTCTCTCTTATGTCTATGTACAGTTATATACCTGGTTCTCTTGGTTTTTAATGGTAATTTTTAATGGCATTCCTCTAATATATCCTTTGAAGTCTTGCTCAAATGTAAGCTTTTCTGGGAAATTCTTCCTGATTACCCAACACTGAAGTAAATACTACTTTGTTCCTTACACATACTTTAAGTTATTGCTGTGCCTAATTATAGTGATAATATTTGTTTACTCATGCTGCTCTTTATAGGAATTCAAGGGCCTGGACAGTATCCTTGGTACCTTGGAATCAATAAATGCTTTTTGAATACATAGATATGTAAATAAATTTTTAAAAAGGCATACCATCATGAAAACAGGTAAACAAACAACTGAATCTATAATTACAAGTTGTGATGAGTGTTATGCAGGAAGGGAACAGAGTTTTATGAGAGAGACTAGCAGAAGGGACTACTTTATACAAAGTGGTCAGCACAGTTATGGTGATGTGGCTTTTAAGCAGAATAGAATGAGTGAAAGTTCGCTGGCAAAGAGTTGGAGATTTTACAATAATGAACCAAATTACCTGGACTTCAACACATGTGAAAATCTCCCATTTATATACTCAATCCATAGAAATAATAAGAAAGACACAGAAATGACGTTAATAAATAAACAGCTGTACTCCAATCAAGAGAAAGAATTATCTGTGGATGACAAAATGAGAAAGTCTATAAAAGGAGGACAGTGGATTAAAAGCTATCGATAACAGTAAGCTGAGGCCACAATGGGAACCCATTTGGACCAAGTAGGAAGCCTTCACAATCTTACTGAGAAGCTGGAAGCTAACAAAGTTGTAGCATGAAGTCACTTGGGAAAGAGTAGGAACCACCACCACAGAAAGGTTGCAAAACAAGAATTAACGAATTAAAGAGATAATAAACTCAATAAAAAGCAAAAAATAATGGAAGGAAATAGAGTTAATATAACCCTAAGAACAGGATTTTAATGTAAACTACCTTAGAAAGCTAAAGGACAGAATGTCATCTATGAAACAAGAAGAGGAAGAAGACTTGAAATAAGAATAGGCTGAAATGCAAAAAGGAGCAATTGGATAAATATTGAAATTTAAACAATTTTGCATTTATAATTATTAAAATTGAAAACAAAAATTATGAATATGAATAGTTAAATGGCCCCAGTGAAGAATTAATTAATGATTTGGAAAATTAAGCGAAGAAATTTTCCTAGATAAAGAAATCCAAAATATGAAAAAAGCAAAGCAAGTATAGATTTGGAAGGCTTTATATACGTGTAATAGAATTTTCATTAAAATGGAATGAAGAGAAGGTAAGGGAAGTGACCTTTGAAGGAATATTCGTTCCAGAATTGAGAAGAGACATGAATTCTCAGACAAAAGCTCTACCACACCCCAAACTGGGATACAAAATTATACCTGAATTCCTTATAGTGAAATTGTAGCATTTCAAAGATAAAATTAAAATCTTAAAAATTACCAAGGAGAATGAATGAAAATTAGATTAAATTTCAGATTTCTCAACAGCCACCTGGAAACAAGAGGGAAATATAGAGGATATCTTAATTGAAAAAGGAAAATAATTTTAAACCTATCATGCTATACTAGCCAAAGCACTGTTTAAATGAAGTTGAAATAAAGATGTATTCAGACTCTAAAAATTTACTATTTCCAGGAGTTTTCAGGAATTATTGAAGGATGTTAGAGATGGTTGGTGTTGAAATTGTAGAGAAATGGGCACACTCATACAATGTATGCAGGAATGAATATAAGTGGCATGGACATTTGAAGGGCAAACTGGAGGTATTAATAAAATAAAAATGCACATATCTTACAAATCAAGAATCTTACTTCAAGGTATCTGTCTTAGAGAAACACATGTGCAAGCATGTTTATTGTAGTATCATTTGTCAAGGTAAAAAATGGGCAACAGAAAAGTAAAGGCTAAATGTAATCTATTCATACTATGAAATATAGAGAACCAGTTAGAAGGAATGAGAAAGATCGATTTGCATCATTATGGCTTTATCTCCAAGACCTACTGTTGAGTGAAAAGGGCAGATTGAAGATTGATAGGCACATTGGAGTATAATTTATTTAATTAAAAAAACCCCAGTAGCCTCACCAAACAATACATATTTTGTACATATCATAATTTCTTTGTGTATATTTTCCATATGTCACAGAAGGGAGTGGACATAACCAGTTGTGTGGAGGGTGTAGTTGAGAGAAGCTTTATCTATATCTATAATAATGCAAAGCCTTTAGTGCTTAGCCTTATAGGCCACGGTCAGGGGTGTTTAATTGGGGGAGAGGTACAATCCAATTTACAATGATAAAAGATCCCTCTGAGCATTGTGAGGAGATGAATTTGGAGGAGAGGCAGGAAGGCCAGACAGGAGGCTGTTGCAGTAGTTAGCAGCTATGCCCAATCATCCATCAGGCATGGTGGGCACAGAGCCTGTGACCCCAAAAATGTTTAATTTTCTTTTAGAATCAGAATAATAAATAAAATAATAATAAATATATAGTAATGAATTAAGCCTGGATTATATTTGCCTTTATACCAATGTAGCAATAAAATATAGTTTTTTAAAATTTTTTATGGATGAATGGGTTCATAAAGGCAAAAATGTCCAGAGTGCATGAAAGTCATAATGCAGCCTTGATTAGGAGCAAGAATGCTTGGATGGATCCGAGTGGTGCCAGTGGACATGGAGCCAAGCAGACATAGGCAAATGTATTTTATAAGAAAAGTCTAAACCCAGCCATCCATCTAGAGTGAGGAATGAGGGAGAGGGTGAAAGCAAAGATAACTCCCAGAATACTGACTTAAGATAGTATTGGCACCACTTACTGATTATGAGCTGAGGAGGAGGTAGGTGAGCAGGCGTTGGAGTGCAAGGAGCCCACATGCCAGTCTAGATGTGGAAAATTCACCACTAATCCAGAATCTTAAAAGAGTTGAGGACTACTGAACTTTTAGACAACAAGGAGACAGAAAAGATTTAAAAGGAGATGAACATGATCAGATAGTGGTTTTTGTTTCGTTTGTTCTTTTTCTTTTTTTTTTCTTTTTTTTTTAGAGATTACCTTTTATTGCCAGGATTTACAGTGGCTTCTGTCATTACAGAAACTATGTATGATCTCTGACCTCCACCTGGCTAAATTTAAGCCTTTTGAATTTAATTTAATTATATATTTAATTGTATTTATTTTTAAATTACAGATGACATTCAATATTATTTTATATTAGTTTCAAGTGTGCTGCACGGTGGTTAGTCATACATATACTTTATGAAGTAGTCCCTTGATGAGTCAAGTACCCATCTGACAGCATACACTGTTATTATAGTATTATCGGCTATATTCCCTATGCTGTCCTCTACATCCCTGTGACTGTTTTGTAACTACCAATTTGTACTTCTTAGTCCCTTCACCCTTTTCACCCAGCCTCCTAACTCCCCTCTCACCTGGCGACCACCACTTTGTTCACTGTATCTATCAGTCTGTTTCTGTTTTTTTTTTTTGTTTTTTTTAGGTTCCACGTATAAATGAGATCACATAGTATTCGTCTTTCTCTGATTTGTCAATCAGATAGTGCTTAAAAAATTCATGTTTGATAGCTGTGTGGTAGATAGAACTGAGTTGGTGAGGGGCTGGAGAATAACCAGGGAGCTAACAATACCTGATTCCTGATTGTCATGCCACTCCCAGGCTCAGGAAAAATGTGATGAAATTAAAGCAGTTTGGAAAAGAACAGGAAAGACTTTCCAGCTAGAGCCAGCCCAGAGCCCATCTTGGCTGAAGCTCAGGGGTATGTGGAGCACATGTGCCTTGTGGCTGGCAGCATTCTCTGGCCAAACCACAGGGCAAATTTTAATACTTCCGTTGTCACAACACAACAAACCTAAATGACAATGACTTTATAAAGCAAGATTTCAAAAACAAATATACTTCTGAAAAAACACCTCAGGAAAGCTGTCTACCCCTCAGGCAACTGTTTTAAAAGGTTGAACCTCAAAATATTTTCAGCCCCCATACCACATGAGAGAGACACAAAGATTTAGGAACCTTTTGTCTTACTCATATCTGAGAAAAAGGGTGACTTTTCTAAAGACATATCTTAATAGTTAAGTACTTAGTATAAGATGCTCAGCACTGTATTCATTGGGGAGGTGGAGGTGTTTGGATAAGCCAGGATACTCTTTGGGTCTGAGTTGTTTTGTTTTTTTCCCTGTAAGATGGGAGTAGTGATAATCCTTTTCTTACAGTTGTTTCAAGGACACAGTTATTTTTAAAATCTTTTAAATAACTAATGCCTTTCAGGCTGTTGACCTTCTCCAGAGGAAAGTGTGTATTCAAATAAAAATTTTTATATATCTGTATTTTTATAGGATTAGTGATTAAAAACTCTTTGGTAATGTCTATAAAACACCCACAAAGAGATTGGCCTTTTATGTGGATGCAACCAATAACAATAATATAATTGAAAAATAGGGGTAGAAGGATTGTGGAAGTAATATGTAGAAAGTGGTTTTCAGCATGGGACTAAAAAGATGAGTAGGATTTAAACAGGCTGAAGGAAGAACAAGAGCTAGTGACAAAAAGTGAATTGAGATAATCAGTGAGGGAGGGACTAGGCAGAATCAGTAATAATACTGGTCATTCTTTGAGACTTGGCTATGTACCAGGCATTATATGCATTATCTCAGTCGATCTTAACAGCAAGTTAGATATTTTAGAAATAAGAAAATAGAATTAGGCAGGGAAAAAAGTGAGGTATGCAGAGGAAGGAACATACCTTAAAAGTCTCCTATTTCTGTTTTTTTTTTATGCAATTCTCTTTAAATTTGTGTATGCTTGAAAATTTCCGTAATAAAACATTTTTAAATTCTCCCACTCCCTGCAATTTCTATACCACAGAATGGCTTAATGCGTCAAGCGTTATAACTAAGACCTGTTACCTGTGGACATGTTGCTTTCTCTCCCTGATTTTCAATATTTATTCCCATCTGTAAAAGCAGAGGATTAGTCCAAAATAATCTCCAACTACTCACTCTTTCAACTTTAGCATCCATGGTTTTTTTATAAAGAGAAATTGTTCTTACTCATCATTTAATAAATACTTTCCTTTTGCCTATTCATACTCCTACTTTATCAGCAGCTCATGTTATATTATTTTCAGACAGATTTATTAAGGAATCATTGACATCCAGTAAGCTACATTTCTGCATTTATTAACATGACCAGATGACTTTTCATTTTCAACTTCTTAATATGACCAATTACATTGATTTGTTTTTTTGACTTTTCCAGAAAGTTAATCTTGTGTTTCTGGATAAACCCCACTTAGTCATGATATATTATCCTATTTAAATATTATTAATTTCAGTTTATTAAAATTTTGTTAATAATTTTTGAATTTTTGTTTATGAGAGATATCTGAAGTATTCTTGCAACATTTTTGTATTTTTTTTGTTGTTGTAATAAGAAAATATTGGCTTCATAGAGTGAGTTGAGAAGTATTCACTTTTCTTCAATTTTCTGGAAAAATTTGGGTAAAATTAGTATTGTTTCTTTCTTAAGTGTTTAGTAGAATTTACCAGTGATGTTATAAAGGCCTGAGTCTCCTCTGTGTAAAGATTTTTAAACACAAATTTAATATAGGACTATTTGGGTTTACTTGTTTCATTATGAATGAACTTTGGTAGTTTGTATCTTTCAAAAACATTTATTTATTTTGTCTATGTTGTTAAATTTATTGGCATAAGATTGTTCATAATATTTCTTATGCCTAATATTTTTAAAATCTTTAGTGATATCACCTTTAATTCCTGAATTTGGTAATTTGCATCTTCTCTCTTTTTTTTAGTTATATAGAAATGTAGCAATTTTATTACCTCCTCAGGTAAACTACTCTAGGTTTTATTGATCTTTCTCTATCATATCTATGTTTTATGTTTCATGATTTATTCTCTGATCTTTAGCATTTTTTTTCCTGTTTTCTCTGAGCTTAATTTGGGTTTGATTTTTAGTGCTATAAATTTCCCGGTAAGTACTGCTTTAGCAGCATCCCACAAATCTCTATCTATTGTGTTTTCATTTTCATTTATTGAACATTTTTAAAAAATGCCTCCTGGTTATTTAGAAATGTGCTATTTGGTTTCCAAATACCTGATAATTTCTCAGAAATCTTTCTGTTATTGATTTTGTATTTAATTCCATTTTAGAGAATCTACTTTCTATGACTTAAATAATTTTAAATTTATTGAGATTAGTTATAGGACTGAAATATTGTTTACCTTAGTAAATATTCCACATGAACTTGAAAGGAATGATAGTCTGCTCTGGTTGGGTGGAGTTGTCTTTAAATGTCGAGTTGTTTGATCAAACATTTAAGTGTTCACTATCCTTACTGATTTTCTGTCTGCTTGTTCTATCAACTATTTAGAGAGGAGTATTAAAATTTCTAACTGTAATCGTCACTTTTTCTATTTCTCCTTACAGTTCTATTAGTTTTGCTTCATATATTTGAAGCTCTGTTATTTGACGTTTAAAGGTAGAACTGCTGTATTTTCTTTATAAATTAGCTCTTTTATTTACCGTTATAATCTTCTTTATTCCTGCTAATAGTCTTTGTCCTGAAAACTACTTTTCTGATATTAATATAGGCACTCCAGCTTTCTTTTAATTTGTGTTATCATGGCATATCTTTTTCTATTCCTTTATTTTTAAACTATTAAATATATATATATATATATTTTTTGTAGGTAGCGTATAGTTGGGTCTTGCTTTTTTATTTAATCCTATAATCTCTACCTTTCAATTTGTGTGTTTAGATCATTGACATTTAATGTGATTACGCACATGGTTGGATTTGGGTATATCATATAGTTCTTTGTATTCTATTTGTCCCATTTTTTAAATTTTACTTTTTAGCCTTCTTTTAGGTTAATTTAGATTAGAATTAGTGTATTTGTTATTTCCTCTCCTTTGCTGGCTTATTAGCTGTAATTCTTTGTTTTGTTATTTTACTTGTTGCTTGAGGATTTACTTATCATAGTCTATCTTCAAGTGATATAATACAACTTCATGTATACCATAAAAATCTTACAATTATGTATTTATGCTTTTTCCTACTTTTTTTTATGTTACTATACTGTTGTTGTCATTAATTTTTCTTATACATATGTTACAACCCTCTAATATACTTGTATTATTTTATTTTAACAAACTATTACCTTTAAAATGTGTATAAATTAAACAAAGTTCTGTATTTACCTACATAGTTACCATTTTGGTGTTCTTTGTTTCATTAGATATAGATTCATATTTTCATTTGGTATTATTTTCCTCCCATCTGAAGGACTTCCTTATACTATTTTTTTTTTTAGTGTGGGTGTGCTGGTAATGAATTTTTTAAAATTTTGTATCTGGGTGTCTTTACTTTGCCTTTATTTTAAAAAGATATTTTCACTGGAAGTAGCAGAGTCTATATTATTTTAAGGTTGAAGAAAAGTGTATTTAAAATGACAGTTCATACACATTTAGCTCTTACTATGTGCCAACAATCCTTTGAGTTAAACATTATTGTTATTTGTAGTATGAATTTAAAGACTAAAGCTCAGAGAAATTAAGTTATCCAATGTTATATACCTAGCAAGTGGCAAAGTGGTGGCATTCACCTGACTTTAGATTCCCTAATCATAATGACAAGATACCACTGTCTTTCAAGAAAAATGGAGAATATGTGAAAGCATACCCACAAAAGTGCCACATGCTTATATTTCTGAGAAAAAAAATCAAGACTTTCAAGAGTCATTCTAGGTTCTTCCTAGGACAATGATCTTAACAGGAAACTCCTGGAGTGCTGTGACTCTGTACAACTCCCCAGAGCCATGCTCATAGAGAATGAGATCAACAAAGCTCCACGACATAGCTGGATGGTCAAGGCCAGCTCAAAGTCATTCCCAGAGCCTGAGAAAAGGTCTATAAAATCAGCTGCTGAGAGTTGGGATGGGGACTTACAACATATAAAGGAGCCTTTCCCACATATCCTCAGAGACATGGGAAAGCCAGTAGTAGGATGGGGAACAGAAGATCTGGGTGTTTTCCTGCCTTTGCAAATCTTTTTAGTACTGTGAATCTTGACACATAAGTTTGCCACCCTGAGCCTCAGTCCCCTTCTTAATAATAATAATAATAATAATAATAGTAATAATACCTTTCTAGTCCATCCATTTGGGTTTTCCTGGAGGTATAGAGCAAACATATTTGAAAAACTTTCTAAATCTGTTATTTGTCATCTCTTCCAGGAAAACTCCCAACACCTCATCTACAGATCTCTGTGTACTGAGTGAGAATGGTAGGAGTACACTCCCAGTGCCTCTGGCAATTAAGCTATTGTCTTGATTTCTCAGAACTTTTATATCTCACATTAATCCTTAGACAACCTCCCAGTTCCCTTCCAACTCGGACATAGTCTTGGTTCTAGGAGGGCATTTCCCAGAATACTGCTGATGTACACTCATGTGAAAAAAGAACTGGCTGAGTTAGGGTGGGGCTGAACTGATGATACTAGGAAAGCCTGCATGCTCTTTTCGCAAATATTCTCTGTATGTTACAAAACTAAGAGTGCTGGGTCTACACCTGTGCTACCTAGAGGATGGACACAGCCCTAAGAACTGGAGCATCCCGTGTAAACTGCCTGGGCTTGTTTCCTCATCTATAATGAAGAGACACGAGTCACTGTTCAACTCACCATTCAGCACTGTAAAACTGAAAGAGATTATTATTGTTGTTATTTTTCTGAATGTTTCAAGATTTTGTACAGATATATTTGTATAATGAAAACATTGTATATCTCAGACTAAAAATGAGATATACCAAAAACACTTTTTTTGTGCCAAGTTAGAATTTGAAACAGAAATTATTTATCAAACAAGCATTGCTACTGGACATATTTTGGTGTTCAATTAAATTCTTTTTTTAACTCTGGCTCTGTGGTGTAATGCTTTTGGAATTAGTAGTATTAAAACATTATGACATTGGTGAGTAATGGTTTTATTTAAAATGAGCTGAAAATGTTAACCCAGTGGTGCCCAGAACCAAACGTAAGCCCTCTAAGCAGCTGCCCTCATGGATGTCAAAGGTCTTGATCACTATTATTAAGCTTTTGGTGGGTGGTCGATACTCACATGTACTCACACAGCAACCTGCCTTTCACCTAGCAGTTTCGCCTTGCTGCTTGTGCCTTAAAACCCTAAAGGGAGTATTTGCCATTAACTTTCGTTACTGGCAGATAAACTGGGCCCCTGAAAAATTGATTTGGTCAAAGTCACACAGCTTGTAGGGGTTAACAGAGGCCAGGAGGTCACGAGGCAGTTTCTAGTCAGTGGAGAGGGAAGGGTCAGAAGTCAGGCGTCAGTAGGCATGAGTACATGTGTGTGAACGAGGATAATGCCCATTTCACAGAGATAAAATGTATACAGTGCTTAGCTCAGGGCTGGGCATTTGCTTAAATACTTAATAAAAGTTAGCTCTCGCTCTTCATCTTCCACCTCACTCTTTACTAGAGCAAATGGGTGTTGACAAAGACAGCCATGGGCAACTTTCCACTTATGCAGTTCCCCCAAAACACCCATGAACATTTCTCTAATAAACCAGCCTAGAATTAATTCAATTTCCACTTCTTTCCAAGTTTAGTGTCTTGGGCTTTGAAGATTTTCCTACACTCTTGTCTTTCCCTCCTTCTGTCATCGCAGCCAGTACCCCAGCCTAAGAGCCCTGATTTCACCTGGCTCTGGAGCCTTCCCATGGGTGGAAGTAAGGGGCATGGAGCAGTGAGTGGTGTTTCATTTTGGGTGGGAAAGAAAAGAAAAAAGAGAAAAAGCTGGAAGCAACTCCTTCCTCCACCTTTCCCTAGAGGGGTTTCTTCTCTGATCTCTCAGACCCCTTTCCATTTGTCATCCTTCCCCAAGACTATATTTCCTTCTCTTTCTTGGCTTTAGCCATTAGGCCAAACTCCCTGGCAACTCTGCTTTTTCTCCGGATCGTGGGGCTCATAGTTGTCCTCTGGGCTTGCAGGGGTACATGCTAGCAGCAGTATCACCTGAGAACTCATTAGAGACACACATCTCTGAGGTCCTGCATCAGACCTACTGGATGAGAACTCTGAGGTTGGGGCCCAACAATCTGTGTTTTAACGTGTTCTCCAGATAATTTGAGTGCATCCAGAGCATGAGAACCAGTGTTTTAGGGAAACGGCTGAGGACCTGAGCATTCCACTCAGCTTCTTGCTAACCTCAGTGAGAACCTTCCAAATTGTTGTTAATGGCTGCCTGCTTGCTCCAGGGACAGAGATGAGGATGGGGTGGTGGGTGGTGGAGGAACTCAGAGACTGAGCTCTGTTCTGTGGGAAAGGCTGGGAAAGGGGGCACTTATCTAGCTTTTACTGAGTATCTAGTGGGGAACAGGTACTTGGCATCCACTGGGTCCTTTTATAATTATTTTAACAACTTTTAAAAGCTAATTTTGTACATAACAGATGGTGAGTCTGGGAAGTTGAACTGGGAAAAAGATGAAGAGTAGTGGGTGAGAGTGACACCGATGTAGGACCACAGACTGGACCAGAGACAGAGTAGGACATTATATACAAAGATCATCTTGTCCAACACCTTCATTTTGCAGATGAAGAAAGTGAGAACCAGAGAGGACAAAGGACTTGCCCAAAGTCACATAGAAAGCCAATATCTCCTAATTCCTAATCCAGAGCTCTGTCCCCTGTCTTATTAAGTAGTTTCTTTTGTTTTTAAAAATTGCTTTAAGCTCTTTATTTTAAAATAATTTCAGATTTATAGAAACGTTTGAAAAGTAGTGTAAAATTTCCTTACATTCCTCATTCTGCTACCCCAAGAGTAACATCTTACATATTTATAGTCTAATTATCAACAATATTAGGGGGGTTAATTAAACTTCTTTATTTTGAATTAATTGTAGATTCACATTCAGTTATAAGAGATAATACAACATACACCCAGCACCTCCAAAAAATGAGATTATGGATATTTCCTTTCTTTTTCTTCTTTTCTGTACTCTGCACATTTATAAAAGAATATAATATTTACAATATGAAAAAAATAATACAGAGAGTTCCTGTGTATCCTTTATTTAGTGTTCTCAATGGGAACATTTTATCCAGAACTTTTATGTTTCTTTATGTGTTTTTGGTTTATTCTTCTTGCTCATCCTCACTCTGGAGGAAGTTCTCAGATCTTTTCTGAAGAGACAAAGACAGAAAATAAAAATAAATAAAAATGATAATAGATTTCTCAGCAGGAAAGATGGCAATCTGCTTTTTTTCTGGACCTACTGTTGCTTCTCTAGGAATTGTCCATGGCTCCCAACAAAAACCTCTGGCTCTAAGCTCCTGCAGGGGACTTGCAAGTGGAACCTTATAAGCAGGAGGCGGGAAGGGAGTCACGGTAGGTGCTCCAGGAACTTAAAACCTCATGGAATCTTGTACTCAGGAGGGATCTGCGAGGTCAGACACCTAATTCTACATCTGATGATTGCATCTCTATCGGCTTCTACATGAACACTGCCAGTGACGGGAACTCATCCATATTCAAAGCTTTGATAACTCGGAGTGCTAGAAAGTTCTTTCGCAAGATGTAAGGGTAGACTGTGCCTTCTTGTTCACTCTTATAGACCTGCCCTCGCCCCTGCAGTGCTCAATAAATACGAGTTGAATGAGTGGAGGAATGGATGAAGTAATGAGCAGAACTTCTGCCCAGTTTAGAGGTTGGAAGCGCAGTCTTCCTCTGAAAGGAAAGCGTGGGGGAGCTGTCTGGGATGCTGCCATCTCCACTGAGACCAGCCTGTCAGAGACGGAGCCCAGGGTGTCTGTGCCTTGCTGAGGTTCAGAGCCCTGGGAACTTGAGAGGGATGGGAGAGCTCCAGGGTAAGAAGTCCCTGGGGTTGAGGGAGGGAGGATGGCTCTTTCAAGTTTTCTGAGTGCCATGGCTGAGTGGCAGCCTTTCTCCAAGGCCCCAACTTATTGCATTCCTGGGGAAGTTGAGGGAAATTCAATCCATATGTTCCAGGGTTCTTTACACAATTCTCAGCAAGATGCCGCCGTTGTGTAAGAGCCATCTGACGTCCATGGCGCTGCTTTCTTTTTTCCGTTCTGAGAAGAGTCCCTGAAGAAAAGCCAACTGCACTGTCCCTGAAGGAGGAGGGGCAGGAGCACAGGGAACAGTCATCTGGGGCAACGTGGGGTCTGAGGAGACTGTTTTCAGGGAGTGTCCAGGGGAGGCCGAGGAGCGGGGGAAGACAGGAGCACCCGGGCCCTCTGCCCAGCTGTGCCCCCATGTTGGCTCTGTGGGCTGCTGCCAGCAGAACCTCCGTGGGGCCGGGAGAGGTAGAAATAGCTTTAGGAGTTGCCCACGAGCAGGGAGGGACAGCTGGCACAGTGGAAGGATGAGGTTTCCAGGAAGGGCACCTGAGTTCGCATTCTGGGATAATCTTGGATGAGTTACTTCCTCCCCACAGGCCTCAGTTTCTCCTTCTGCAAAGGGTAAGGCGCACTCTGTTCTGCAATCCTTGTGGGTCCCCATAACCCATTTTAGAACCTTTCTCTTTTTTGTGTGTCTTATGGTGAATATTATCTGGCACTATTTAGATAAATATTGTTCAAGAAAATGTTTTTCCCACAATTCTCGGTAAAAAATGCATTTTACAAAGTAATCTGCTATATATAACTAAAACAAAAATTACCCTTCCTATAGGGATAGACATGTACACCAGTGGAACAGAAGAGTCCAGAAGTAAACATTTATGGTCAACTGATTTCCAACAAATGTGTCAAGGCAGTTCAGTGGAGGCTGGGAGGGGGGAAGACAGCATTGCAAAATGGCAGGGGCACAATTGGGTATCCACATGCAAAAGTACATACATGCATACAAGAAACACGTAAATTTAGACTCTTACTTTATATAATACACAAAAATGAATTCAAAAATGGCTCAAAGACTAAAATGTAAGAACTAAAATAAGGCATTCATGTAACAAAAAGAATGATCTTCACAAACACATGCCACGTGAAAGAAGCCAGGCATGAAAGACCAAATATTTTGTGTTTCCACCTACAGAAAATTTCTAGAAAAGGCAAACTATTAGAAACAGAAAGCAGATCAGAGGTTTACTCAGCCTATGCGGCTGTAACTGAGGCTAGAGTGTGAGGGGACTTTGTGAGGTCATGGCAGTGTTCTAAACTGTGTTTGCACAGCTGTAGAAATTTGCTGCACCCCGTCACTCTGCCCCCTTACAGCAGATGAATTTTATGGTATATAAATTACCACTCAAAGGGACATGACAACTAATAAACTTAAACCTAAAGAAGACAGATGCTAAATGGTTTGTTCGTTTGGTTTCTGTTCTTCGGATATGATGAGTTTGTTCCAAAACACCTTCTATTACTTCAGCTTCTTCTTATAACGTCCATGGTGGCATCATTACGCAGAGACACATTGCTCAGAAATGACTACTCATTTGGAAATATTAGAAAGAATAGATACATAGTGATTAGATATATATCAAAAAACTAAATTCTAAGAAAAGGAGTGTATAAATCTAAGCAAATTTCAACATTTTAATATGCAATACAAATAAGTGCCACTAGGAGGCCATAGTTAGGCGCAGTTTCAAGCTTGCAAGTTTGTCACATTCACTAAAAGCACAATTTGATGTTTCTGAATGCTTATAAAGCAGAGGGCAGAATGGTGTTTTTCTCTTCAGTAGCTCAGGATGGGAACCAGAAACCTCCAAAGATTTCCTCAACAGTTTAGTGCCTTCCACACCCAATTGGTCATCAGGATGATTCATTGACAGCATTCCCTCCCCTGTGCCCCATGACCTACACAACTGGAATCTCTGAGTTGGAGAAATTTTAGGACTCTTTATTGCAAAGATTTCCTAGGCATCAGGGAGATTTGAGAGTTTCATTTGGCGAAATCAGTGTGATCAGTTTTGAGATAATCTCCAAGAACTGGTTTCTAATATAGTTAAAAATCAAGGTTTGCAAATGAGAAACTTTAAAAAAAAAATTATAAAGCAGAGTATAGAAAAAGTTGTCCCAATAACCTTTCCACCAACTCTTTCTTACCTTCAAATCTTTAGAAAGGGGTGGAGTAACAGTTGGTAGGCTAGAATTCTGCAAACCCGTGGGTTACCTCAAGGATCATTTTAGATTCTTAGCTCTTAAAAGGCCTCATAATCCTTTCTAGTAAAATAGAGAATATCATCAATTAATTTTTTAAATTGTTGGTTGCTATTAGGTCAAGTTACTCGCCTGTGTTTGTGAAAGTTAATTTTTAAAACAAGTGCAGAATTTATATTTGCGCTATGACACCTAGCTTTCAGCTCTTTACTCTAGACTTTTAACATCTTTTTGACTCTTCGATCTGATGATGCAGGCTCAAGCCCTGCACTAAGAGAATTCTAGGCTGAGCGCAAAAGGACTCCAGATTTAGAGTCAAAATGAAAAGTTTATTAGAGAAGTTTATTAGACAGAGCATGGTCTCTTCTCAGAAACAGAGAGTGAGAGAGCCTGAGAGAGGCCCAGAGGGTTGCAGAGAGAGAGACCCAGAGGGTTGCAGAGAGACAGAGCCAGTTAGTGACAGTGAGAAGCACAGAGGAAAGACCGAAAAAGATAGGGGGAAAGGCACTGAGAGGGACCTCGAGTATTCGGGGAATTCAGTTTATATATCATTCTTTAGTTTCTGTGAATTGCAGTTTAAAGACTTTGTTTCCCTCTTTTCCTTTGATAGTATGGACATAAACTGTGAAAGGTAAGAGCATATAGTGAGAGAAGGTAGGAATATATAGCACAAAAGGCCTGCTGGCGATTCCCAGCCTTTGATCCGGAGGTTCCCCATGCTTTTAGCCACGGGGAATGAATGATTTCATTTTGTGGAGGGCACCGCTTAAGCATTCTGTTTTCCTGGTTCCCTTTTCCAGTGGGGAGGGGAGGAGGGAAATGGTCTGTTAGAATCTCAGCAGAAGTCTTCCTTTGTCCTGTAGGTTTCCTCATGGTCTGGCTGTAGGGCTGATCAAATATTGCAGACTCTGAGCACCACTGGATTTAACATTTTCGTTCTTTTGCCTCCTCTCTACATTAGTTTAGTTACTTAATGAATTCACTGTTTCTCTCAGATTTCTATCAACTCTAATTTTGACGAAAGGAGTTTATATGTTTATGATATTTGTTTCTTGGTCCTTTACTTAAATCAACCTGCAAACTTATTCTCACTCTTACTCTTCTTTTTTCTCTCCCCACCTGCCTAAGGAAAGAAGGGTATTTTTCTTGTCATGGTGGACTTGGGGTATCTTCCCATTTCCTGCTTGCTCCCCAAGCCACCCGTCTCTACTGGATAGACCCTGTGCTTGTCATCTTAGCCTGCTCCTCCACCACAGCATAGAAAGGTAGTTAGGTCTTTCCCATCTAAAATCCCAAATCTTTCTCTAGTACAATAGTTCTCTTCCTCTCCACCTTCTACCCCCTTTCTCATTTTTTCCCCCCAGTCAAGACTCTGGAAGGAGGAATATCTCCTGAGTGTATTTCTCTTCTCCCGTTACTGCTTTCCCTCTGGTGTCTGGCTTCTGTCCCCACTGTTCCAGTAAAACCGCTGCTGGATCATTAAGGACCATATGGTTGCCCAAATCTAATAACCCGTTTTCAGTTTGTACTTAATTTAACCTTCCTGTTGAGTTTGCTTTTGGGAAACATTCTCTCCTTCTTAAAACAATCTTCCTTTGGTTTTTCTGGCACAGCTTGTTCTTTTCTCCCTTCTCACCCCTCCAGCTATTCCTTCTCAGGGACCGTCTGTTCTTGTCTTTGTTCTCCTCTCATTTTTCTCCAGTTGTTCTCCAAGTGTGACCCTTGAGCCATTTGTATCAGAAGCATCCACAGAGTCTGATTCTTGCTGAAAATGCAAATTCCTGAGGGCCTAGCTCAGATCTACAGAGTCAGAATTGCTGGAGGGGACCTGAGAACCTTCATTAGAAGCTATCTCTCTTGGAGATTCTAAAGCACACTGAAGGTTGAGGGCAATGACTCTAAAGACTTTTCTTTGGCCACACTCTTTATTCTAATTCATTGTCTCCACTGCAGCCCAGACCCAGTCTCCTTGGTCTCCTTAAAATCCTTTAGGAAGATCTTCCCCCTAGAAATGAGCTCTTATATCATGGTTTTAAAAGACTTTGTCGTTTGGTCCCTGTGCAGATCTTGAATCAGGCTATTCCCCGCCCCCGCCAACTCCCAAATCTCCAATGCACTCTGTACTCCAGGTATACCCTTAACACACTTGCTTGCTCACATTTCTGGGGCTGGCTGTTCTTGCTGTCCCAATGCTCTCCACCAAGTTTCACCCAAATTCACTTTCAAGTCTCTCCCTTGAACATATTGCTGCAAACCACTGTGGACTTTACAGCCTACCCAGGTATCTTCTCTTTGCCTGTTGGGCATTCACGTGTAAGACGCTCCACACAATACTGTGATCAGTGAATGGCCTCTCTGGACCTTCTACCTGACTGGAGCTCTGCACAATGGGGACCGTGTCTTATTCTCTCTAAGACCCCTAGAAGCATAAGGGCTCTGTTGCACAGGACAGAAAGACATGTTGTACTGCTCACCTGGGTGATGGGTGAATTCACTCTCTAGTGCTCCAGGCTCCAGGCTGGGACCTGGGGTGTGAATAGTTTCTACTCTCAAGGGTCTCCTCCTGTTAAGTGAGGGCACGGAAAAGTCAGTCAGTATAATCTAAGAAGAAGATGCTGTTGCAGAAGCAAATTCAGAGACTGTGGAAGTGTATAGGAAGACAGTCAATTCAGACCCTAGTTCCCAATGGGAAATTCCTGTCCAGAGAAAGAGTGAACTATTAGGGAAGGTTAAACATGGGAACATTGCACAAGATTAAAAAGCACCTGAGCAGCAGAGTGTGAAGGCCTAAGCTTCCAGTTTGGCTCTGCCACTGTTAAGCCACGTTGACATGATGTTTACACAACCCCAGAGGCACAACTTACATGTAAGTAGAGGGATGAGTTTGAACTGAATTCAGTTTGGAAAGCCTTGAAAAAGATCAGAAATAAATGTAAAAAGTGCGTTGATAAGTGAGAACCACCAGATGGCACTAGAGGATCTCTTTCTGCAGAAACTTGGGTTTTTTTTGCCTCTTTTACTAAAACCTCATCTTGGGGGTAGTCTATAAGAATTGAGGGCTGATGGGTGCCACCCCACCAGCCCCAGGTCTGGCCTCTATGTAAGGGTCCTCAGAGACATATGAGCAGAAATTCTCATTAAAAATCTCACTTTGGGGAACAATTTATTCTCTTTGAATACATGAATTTGAAAAAAAAAGTCCCTTTGATGCCAGCTGATGCATTTTGAAGGCTGTTCCAGAATTCTTATGCTATAGCTCTGGTTCTGACTCTATATACTTGACATGTGGAGAGAGACATTTAGTTCAGGTCCAAGTGGAACAACTTGTTCCTTCTCTCTGGGGGCAGGCATTGATCACAGGAAATATAATGGGCTGCCTTGCAGGGGCCTGACATCCTATCCTTGGGGTTTTGAGCAAAGCAGGGCAGTCGGGGAGCTGAAGAAGTAATTCTAGATGCTTGTGTGGCTCGATTCAAATCAGAAATTTCTCTGAGGATCTGATGAAAACCAGGGACCTTGCCTTCCAGAATATTCACGATATGCATGTCATTTCAGCAACTTCTCAGACCTTGTCTCTGGGGACCCACAGCCTGGACCACTCAGAGTTCCTCTCAGCCTTACAAAGCTAATGTCAGGTAGTGAGTGACTCTGGTCAACTATACATGTTAGTTCCCTGATTTGTAGAAAGACTAAACTCTTGGTCATTTCTTCTGGAGAAGAAATAGTGAGAATGATGAGTCCTGAGTCTTCCCATGGCTGCTACTTAAATAGTGGACCATGCAGGTATAAACTAGACATAACTGTGATGTGTGTGGGTCTGGGTTTTCCGGAGAGTACTCTAGCGTCACAGAGAGGTTGCATTCTGAAGCTCTGCTGCAGGGAAGGCTGAAGAGCTGCACAGAGTCCCAGCCAGTGCCTGCCTGTCCCCTGGGTGCAGGGAGGCCTAGTGGTTTATTGCCAACTAGTGTCCATATCTCATTCCTGGGTTTTCTTTTCAAATCTTTGTGCTGGAAAGCTCTAAGGATTCTGCCTGCTTTTCTGTGCACTGTACAGCTTCTCCGCACACTCATGCCTCTGGGGTGCTTTGTTTCCTGAAACTAGTGACCTAGAAGCATAACAGGACAAAATAAATAGCAGTGATTTGGGCATTGGGAATATAGGTCTAGTCCTGGCTCTGGCATTTTTTAAGTGTGAGGCTGTTGGCCCTAATTATAAAATAGGGATAATGACTCCTATTTTTTGCTTCATAGGGATCATTCATTAAACAAATATGCATTGAGCACCTGTTAAGTGCCACTCACTGCTCCAAGCGCTGTGGATGCAATAAATGAGACAGAGACAATTTCTCTGTCCTGATGGAGCTGACAGTTCAAGGTAGTTTAATAATCAAATCAGAAAACATTGAACACCTGTTAACTGTGAAGTGTCTGCTGACATACACTTTTCCTATTGTTTTTGTGTGAATGTTTTTGCAGCCTATTTTGGCCTTAGGATTACAAACATTGCAAATGTTAAGAAGTTACCTCTGAGCAGAGTTGAGGACCTCTACCCAGGTAGGTGGGAATTGTAATGAGGCTGGCTATGCCTGTCCTTATTTCTTTTCTGGAGTCTTTCTCCTGGAAGATAAGTTGATAAGTTTGGAACCTCTGCTATTCAAACAAAACTCGAAGTCTTGCAGAGGTTTAGGCAGACATATATGATCTCATAGTTGTTGTAGGTGAGACATTGCGTCCCAGGGCATCCTCTCACTCTCATGTCCTGCCAGGGTTTCTCTGTCTGATCCCACTGCCTCACCACATCTAGTGCTGGGTATCCAGCTTCATACCCTCTCTCATCCTGAGTCCTCAACTTCTGTTTCTATTTATTTATTTTTGGCACAATCAGTATGGAGTTGGGAAAGAATGTCATTAATTGAAAAAAATGATAAGCTGTATAAAATTAGATATGTTTTTAGAGAATAGAGTTTTGAACAGGGTTTTGCATCTGTAGCAGGGAGCTCTGAATCGCTTTCACCCGCACTCACTTCTATCAGTGCACCCAGCTGGCCTAGCATCCTCCACACAAGTCCCTTTGCTGACTCTACATGAAGTGGTTTCCAGGTGCCATCTTGTTTCCTGGTCACTCAGGCTTCGGGTGAGTTGATTCTATTTAAGAACAAACTCCAAATGACCTGAAACTAAGCCTTTCATTCTCACCCCATTCACCCAGTCAAAATTATTGAGATGTCTTGAGGTCACAGCTGATTTGAAACTTTCTTCTAACTTTTTTCCTAGCATTTCTTGTATCTATCCTCTCTCCTAATCCACCTCTGTGCAGGATGGCTTTCCATGCCTCTCTGTATCTGTGCCCCCTGGTTGTGTCTGTCTCATGGAATTGCAGCTTGTCTAGAACACTTACTCTGGAAAATGGAGCAGTAGCAAACTTGATAATATAAGCAGAAGTTTTTAAAAGTGCCTGATTTCTCTCTTGAACCATGAGAACATGCTTGGGCTGGGCTGCTAGAAAGATGTGATGAACCCATGGAAGAAAAGGGGCCAGAGAGTTTCCAGCCAATCTGCCAGCTGACCAACTACAGACACATGAGTTAGCCCAGTCAGGATTGGCTGAGTGGTCAGCAGAACCACCATGTGACCTGCAGATTTACGAAAAAATAAGAGATGGTAAGTTTTAGGGTGACCTGTTACTCAGCAGTGCTGGTCAGGCCATTATCATGTCTTTCTTAGGCTAAGGTAATGGTAATTCATTGATCATTCAGTGGTAACTCATCTCCTGGTCTACAGGCAGCATTCTTATAATCTGGCCTCGACTCTGATATTGGAGTGATCTCCTCATATTTCTGCCGGACTGAACTGAATTATTACTTGAAGAAGCCGTGAGGATCATCTTATCCATTTTACAGATGAGGAAAATGAGGCCTAGAGATGGAAAGTGACTTGTTCACATCACGAAGGCTCATTGGCAGCCCTAGTCAGCCCAAGACTAGAATCAAAATCTCTGGATTTCGTGTTTGGGGTCTTTCTCTGCACTGGAAGTCTACTAACTGGTTGGAGTAACTCAGTCCCATCTCACATTCTGAAGAGTCTGTCATATGCTAGCTTTCTGGTATCAAATGTCTTCTCTCTCTTTTCACTAAGGAACATTTTGAAAATTCAGATGTCTCTCTCCAAGTGTCAAAGTTGACTGGCACCCGGTTCCAGTGACAACCCTAAAAAATGACAGCTTCCCTCATCACTCAGTCCACCCTTCCTCGGTTTTCCCTTGCTCTGTTTGTTCCCTGAGCCATTCTTGGTCTGAGAGGCCGGTTTCTATATCCTGAGAAGCTGTTTCTAACCTTTGTAATGATTCCACACTCATGACCCGTGAGGCCCACTTGCTGGAAATGTTCCCATGCACCTTCCCAGGGTTATAAATGTTCCCAGCCTAAAGCTTCAATCCAACTTCACTTGCTCCTTTAATAGAAAGGAGATGACATTATTAAAGAAACAAACTTGATGGCACCTTGACTTACAAAGCAGTGAATCACTGAAAAATTCTTTATAACAGCTTCTTGCTGAGCACGGCCAAAGCCCTGCCCTTGAAATCTCTAGCTCCCTCGGGGCAGCTGGGCAGAGTCCTGGCTCTTTCCCAGCCTCAGTCAAACATGCTTTGGGGGTCCCGAGCACTGGGAACAGCCCTGTCTTCACATTATATGCATTCTTTCCCTTAACGCCCCAAGTCTCCCCGACAGAGTGATTCCTGAAAACAACCATTCAGTTTCCATTTGATCCTACTGCTTCAGGTTACATATATTAAATGAATTAGTAAAGGGGAGCTGGGAGACCCTGGATCTCCATTTTTCGCTCTTATGCCCTTTTTATTTCCAATAGGGCCTTTCTTCTGGCTGGATTCTGCCTCTAGGTCGGGCGAGAACCGGTCTGTGGACAGGCTAATGCTGAGCAGTGGTGGATGTCCATAGCCTGGACAATTCTGGACAGAAAGTGGGGCTTGTCCTCACCCCAAGTGTTTAAATATGTAGAATATATTCCCTCTGCTCTCCCTAATATCCCCTGGGTCATTTGCAGACCCAACCCTCTTATTGGGTGGGCTTTAGATAAATGCTGGGGCTTTCGGGCAAGGCCTATTTGTTGAAGGTCTGAGTTCACTCAGCAGGGTGTGGATGGCTGGACTTACTGAAACCTTTATTGAAGAATATGTTAAACTTGAACTATTATGTTCTGTGCAAATCATTCATAAAGCTGATTTTCCCGGACAGAGCAAAAAAGCAGAGAAAAGAGAAATTAATGGGATTCTAAACATCTCTCTTGTTTCTGAGAAAACAATAACATTTGTCTGTTTTGTTTTAAAGAAGACATATGTGTAATGTTATTGTACAAAATTGTTTATTTACTGCAACCCTCCTTCTGCTCCCCTTTCCCTCATGTTCTCTGATTACCAAGAATATCCCATGGGTTCTGTGAGGAACTATGAAGACTCCCATCCTTCCAGGTGCTCAGTCCTAAAACCATGCTGGTTTTTTTTCACTCATGCCACACATCAACCAGTCAGGAAATCTTATTGACTCTACTTTCAAAAGCGACCTAGAACCTAGTCACTTCTCACGTGTTCTACTGCCACCACTGTGATCTGAGCTATCAGCATCTCTCATCAGCATTGTCACAATTGCCTCCTGCTAAGTGATCTCCTTAGTTTTGTCTTAGCACCTGCTCTCTATTTTCAAAATTACAGCCAGAGTGGTCCTATAAGTCTCCTTAAATTGGTTCCCTTGCAAATCATTCCATTGAAAATAAAATTTAAACCATTTGTATTTTCTGCTGATCATTGGAACATCCTGATGGGCTGTGCAGAATCTACCTGTCCTTTGTTCAGTATCACTAACTATGACAAGCTCTTGGGTTTGGGCCAAATTCTTTTATTTTTTCTTAAAGACTAAAAGATCCTGGAAATGAAGTAGCAACAGAAATTGTATAAGATTTCTTGGAGGTTACTAATTTTTATTTCCCGCTAGCTAAATCGGTCCTGAGCATCTCCTGAGAAGTGCAGAGCAATGACTATCGCTGGGCCTTGCCAAGGTTGGTCTAAGGGATCCATCCAAGGCTGGCACAAGAAAGCAATTGTAGGAAAAATGAAAAAGCCCATGAAAGTCAAATGGAAATAAATGAGATTTGGATATGCTTCACTAACCTGCAAAATTTTCCCCCTCACTCAATGTCTTTCTTTCAAGGGACCCTGTGCCAACCAAGTTCCTAGATCTTCATGCTGCAGAATCTGATCTGAATAATGGAAGGTAATATTAATGATGGTTAATAATCATTAAGCATTTACATTGTGTCAGACACTATTCTAAACATTTTATATTTATCCATTCACTTTTCATTCATTAATTTAACAAATACTTATTGGGCACTTATTACACAGGTAAGTAAGTAAAACAGAAGAATAAATTTTTGCCCTCCAGAACTTACATTCTGGTACAGGCAGACAAGAAAATATATAATAACCCTAATGAATAAGTGAATTATATTATATATTAGAAAGGGATGGGGGAAGGCAAGGAAAAGAAAATATTCCAGAGCAGATAAGTTGGTCCAGGTAGGCTTCATTGAGGAAGTGACATCTGAGCAGAGGTGGAGGTGGCAAGGAAGTCATCCATGTGATTGCTTAGGCACCAGTATTCCAGGCAGAGGGACCAGCCAGTGCAGACACTGAGTGAGAGCAACCTGGATGCTCTAAGACCAGCAAGGAGCCCCATGACTGGAGAGAAGAGAGGTGGAAGAATAGAAGAGATGAGGTCAAAGATGTAAGGATGGTCAGAGGTCATGAAGAGCCTATGGGGCCACTATAAGGGTTCAGCTTTCTCTCTAATCAAGTAGGGAGCCACCAAAAGACTTGACTTGATGTGACTTATGTTTTACAGGATTTCTTTAATTGCTGTGTTGAGAAGAGAGTGTAGGGTTCAAGGAAAGAAGTAGGGAGACCAGCGAGGTTCCTACTGCAATAATTCTGTTGAGATATGGTGATGGTACAGCAGAGGATGTGAGAAACATTTAAATTCTAGTTATATTTTAAATGTAGAGTCAATAGGACTTATTGAATCTGTGGCTTGAGTGATAGGAGTTAAAAGTGAATGCCAGGTTTTGGCCTGAAAACTTGGAAGGATGGAGTTGTTAGCTAAGACGGAGAAGACTGCCGGTGAACAGACTTTGTGAAGATCAAAATTTAGTTTGGGACCCATTGAGTTTGTAGGATCTATTAAAGTGGGCCGTTGGATGTGAGTCTGGTATTCAGGGAAAGGATGGGCTGAAAGTATCAATTTCAGAGCCTTTGGCATATACATGGAAATTAAAACCTTGAGCTTGGATGAGCTCATGAAGGAATTGTGTAGATAGAGAAGAGACCAAGGACAGGGCCCTGGGGTCTCCCACATCCTGAGTGTGGAAGAGGATGAGTAACTACCCCTGGAGAACAAGAAGGAATAGCCAGAGAGGAAGGACAAAGCCAAGAGTGTGTTGTCCCAGAAACCAAATGAAAGAAGCGCCTCAAGGAGGCAGCAATGATCTGTTGCTTCAAATGTCACTGGTGGTGCAGGTAAGAGCAAGATTGTGAACTGGCCATTGGGTGGCAATATGGAAGTCACTGGTATCCTGACAAGAACCTCTTATCTGGAGGAATGGGCAGTAAAGTGTAGTTTGAGTGTGATTAAGAAAAACTATAAGAGAATTTGAAGACAGTGAATATATCAACACAAGTATTTTTGCTGCAAAATATTGCAGAGAAAAGAGGCAGTAGAAGGCAGGATGAGCAGAGTCAAAGGAAATTAAAAACTATTTTTTTAAAGATAGGCCAAATAGCAGCCTGTGTGGATGCTAATGAGAATGGTATAGTAGAGAGCAAAAAACTAATTCTATAGAGGAAAAGGCAAGGATTGCTGGAACAGTATTTTTGGGTAGTCTAAACAGGGTAGAATCTAGTCACTTTAGGTGACCTAGGATTGGCTTTCGTAGTAGTTTTCTAGGGCTGCCATGACAAAGTACCACAAACAAGGTGGAAATCATGGAAATGTATCAATATCCTGGAGGATAGAAGTTCAAGGTCAAGGTGTCACCAGGGTTCCTTCCTTCTGAGGTCTGTGAAGGAGAATATGTTACCAACCTCTTCCCTAGCTTCTGGTGGTTTGTTGAAAATCTTTCTCACTCCTTGGCTTTTAGGCACATCATTCTGGTCTTGCCTTCTTGTTCACTTGGCATTCTTCGTGTGTGTGTGTGTGTGTGTGTGTGTGTGTGTGTGTGTGTGTGTGAACAAGTTTCCCCTTTATATAAGGACACCAGTCATATTGAATTAGGGGCTCACTCTACTCCACTAATGACCTCATTTTAACTAATTACATCTACAATCACCTTATTTCTAAATCAGGTCACATTCTGAGGTGTGGAGGGTTAAGATTTCAGCCTACACACTTTTAGAGGGTACAGCTTAACCCACAGTAGCTTTAGATAGGAGATATACAATTTATATTTAACAACAGGAGGAGAGGTAGAGTGCCCATTTAAAAATGATGTCTGGTTTATAGATACATGCGGGGAAGTTCATGGAAATGCTATTCTGATTGCTTCAGAGATGTATAAAGCAACGTCATTCACTGAGAGAGTGAACAAAAGCAGAATGAGAAGCAGGGAGGTTGTGAAGAGTGGGAGAGAGACTTGTCTGAGAAAACACAATACAAAATTACAGCCAGAGTGGTCCTTTAGGACCACTAGTCACATTAAATTGGTTCCCTTGTGAATCATTCCATCCAAAAAAAAAACTTTAAAAGTCATTTGTATCCTTTGCTGATCATTGGAATATCCTGAGAGGATGTGAAGAATCTATCTGTCCTTTGTTTAGTATCACCAATGATGACAAGCTCTTGGTTTTGGGCTGATAGCCTCAAGAGCACAATTGTGAACCTTGGTCCTGGATCTACACAGAGCAGTCAATGTGAATGTGAGTTTTTTGCAAGCTCTGATCACAGGGGCAGGCAGAGAGTGTAGGGAGATCTGTGGTTCCCTACGGTTGTGGTTTTGTAAAGCGACTGCAGCACACAAAGGAGTAGGAGGGGCAAGAGAGTCGAGAGTAAATGCCAAGGAAATTATAATAATAGACTGAGAAAATAAAATTGGATAAGAGGGAAGAGAGGACCCTAAGTGGAGATATTATGATTTTATGATTACTACAGTTTACACATGAGGAAGTAATGGACAGAAGAGTGAAGTGCAGAAATCCCAATCCAGGCGGAGCAGCTCAGAGCTTGCATTCTTAAAGACAGAACCAGGAATGTGGGTGGAAAAAGGCAGGAAGGACAAGGCATAAGATTAGAGTTCTGAGACTGTTGTCTCCACTGACTGGCCTTGTAAACATAAGCAAGGCATTCCTTTCCCCTCTTACAAGACATTCCATGATTCCAATGACTTCCTCCTCTTTGGAGGAGGATCTTTTCTTGTTTATTCTGACATGTTCTCTTTTATTTAGGACAGAGATCCGTTTTCCTACTAACTTCCCATCCTCCCTTCCTTTCCTCCCTTAAATATATGCAATGTTTCATCGTTCGCAAAATACTTTTGTATTTATTTTTACATTTTGTGTCCACAACCACCTGGCAGTTATTATTATTTCTATTTTCAAGATAAGAAAATGAGGTTTAGAATAATAAAAAGATAACCCCCACAGCCAGTTAATAGTAGACCTGAGCTTCAAATCTAAACCTTTAGTGCTGTATGTATGTCCTCATCTCTTCCCTTAACTGGGCCACGCAGCAAGCTGCATGGGTGAGTGCCCTTAAAACAGGATAATACCTCTGAGTGCTAGGGCTGTAGCATGGGGAAGTCCTGTGACATCCAGGAGTACCTGGGAGCCCCCACATTCATAAGTCTGGCCCTGTCACAACTCATTGCTTAGAACATGTCCACTCCACCACCACAGAGATAGAGACAGATTTGGGGGAAAGAAAATACACTTTCAAGCAGCCTCAAAAGCGATCTCTAACACAAAGTAGAGAATGTTACAAGAATTGCCAAAGATTGAAGGAAAACAAACGTTGTATAAGAAAGGAATAAAACTCAACAGACAGAAAAATTAGCACCCTAGAAAAGAGGAAATGAAATTAATAAAAATGGAGAAAATGTAATTAATATTTACATTAATAAAGCAAGAAGCAGATGTTATGAAAAAGTACCAGTTAGAAATGTTATAAATGAAAAAAAAATTAAAATAGAAAAAGTCAATAAAAGTGGTACAGAGCACATTGGACACAAATAAAGAGAATATGAGTGTATTGTAAGACAGAGTAAATAATTCTGCCAGTTCTTAAAACAGAAAGACCAGAAATAAAACATGTAGAGGAAGTGAAAATACTTGGAGGATGTAATTAAAAGTCCGATATCCGTGTAAAAAGAGCTCAAGATGGAGAGCATAGATAAAAAAAAAAATGAGAGAAAATCAAAAGTAATAGAAGAAAGTATCCCAATGCTGAAGAAAAATATGTTTTTAGATTGAAAGTGTACATCAGACTTCTGCACAGAATAAATGAAAAAAAAATTTTAAAAAAAAAGTAACCCTAGACATAGTGAAATTTTGGAAAATGAAGGGAAAAAACAATCTAAAACCTTTCAGAAAAAAAGCAAGGATTACATACAAAGAAAGAGTCAAACAACAAACTTCTGGTTGTCAATAGTAGCTCCAAGAGATAATGGAATAATAAAATGTTTTCATGTTAAGAGAGGAAATGATTTTGAGTCTAGAATTCTTTAATGACCCAAATTATTATTTAGACATACAAAGTTTATACAACAGTTCTCACTATAAGAATTTCTGGAAGGTCTTGTACAGAAAAATGAAAAAAATACACCAGAAAATTATTACAGAAAGAAACATTCTTGAGTAAAGAAACAAAACAATTTTTATTCATTCATTCATTCATTTTCATTATTTTATATTAGTTTCAGATATACAATGCAATGGTAACATTTATGTAGTTTATGAATTGATCCCCATGATTACTCTATCACCCATCTGGCTCTACACACAATCATTACAATAATACTATGATCCCTATGCTGTACTCTACATCTCTGTGCCTGTTTTGTAACTACTAATTTGTTCTTCTTCATCTCTTCACCCAGCTCCCCTAGCCCCTCTCCTCTGGCAATCACCAGTTTGTTCTGTTATCTGTGAGTCTGTTTTCCTTTAGTTTGTTTGTTTCTTCTGTTTCTTAGATTCTCCTTATAAGTGAAATCATATGGTATTTGTCTTTCTCTGCTTGACTTATTTCACTTAGAATCATATTCACGTTTTTTCAAATGATAAGATTTCATTTTTTTTTTCATGGCTGAGTAATATCCTATTGTATATATATATCATAACTTCTTTATTCAATTCTCTATCGATGGTCACTTAGGTGGCTTCCATATCTTGGCTATTGAAAATAGTGCTGCCATAAACATAGGGGTTCATAGATCTTTCTGAACTAGTGTTTTAGTTCTGTTTGGATAAATACCCAGAAGTACAATTGCTGGACCAAAAAGTAGTTCCATTCTTATTTTTGAGGAACCTCTGAATTGTTTTCCACAGTGACTGTACCATTTTGCAATCCCACCAACAGTGTATAATGGTCCCCTTTTCTCCACATCCTTGCCCACATTTTCTTTTTTGATTTATTGATAATAGCCAACTTGACAGATGTGAGGTGATATCTCCTTGTGGTTTTAATTTGCACTTCTCTGATGATTAGTGACCTTGAGCATCTTTTCATATGTCTAGTAACCATCTGTCTGTCCTTTTTGGAGAAATACCTATTCAGGGCTTTTGCCCATTTTCTTAATTGGATTGTTTGTTTTTTGTTGTTGTTGAGTTGTATGAGTTCTTTATAAATTTTGGATATTGACCCCTTGTCAAATATATAATAGGCAAATATTTCAAAGATAATTTTAAATTAAAACTTAATAAATATTGACTATAAAAAGAAAGAAACAATATTATGTTAGATCCCAAATCCAAAATGATCCCTGTGGTTAATGTCAGGAAAGAGGACATTAACATTTTTGTTGCTTTAAGTAAGGGGAAATATAGTTACAGTTTAAGTTTTGATTATAGAGAAATATATTTATTGTGTTGTTTGGACTGCAGGATTAGTGTGAATTACTTCTAAAATTTGAAAGGAAATCAGCAAGATATGTATAAAAATAAAATAAATCCTGAATCAAAATGGGAATAGCAATCTCAGCAACCCACCACGATTGCTGAATAACTGCTTAATTTCATTCTCACACCTATTGGTTGACTATTTGACTAAGATTAACAATGGAGTGGTGGCTTTCAAATTTAGCTGCACAATACTGGGGTAGAGTTTGTAACCCAAGCCCCACTCTGTATTAATTAGGTCAGAATTTCTGGGGCTGGAACTTAGACAGCAGTAGTTTTTAAAGCTCTCCAGGTGATTCCAAGGTGTAGCTGAATTTGTTAACCAGGGGATAGATGACAGGTACTTCAAGGGAAAAGGTCACACACTTCAGGTGGCATTAGATGAAAGAGTGACTGTGAGAGAATCCTTGCACCCTCAGACATTCATTTATTTTGTCCATTTCTGAGCTGTAAGAGTTGGTATGGAGGAGCCCTATGGGCCATGCCAGAGCTTAGGAACTTTGATTCTAGAAGACAGGTTCTCAGAAAGAAGAGAATGTATTTACTCCCTTCTCAAATATACCACATGAGACCAGGATGAGTACAATACAAAGCCCAATCCCTCCTGGTTGTCAGAGCTACCACCCACATTGTTGCTTGCACTGTTCTCTTCCTCAGTAGGAGCTTGATAGGTGGCTGCCCATGACCACAGGTAAAAAAAAAAAAAAAAAAAAAAAAAAAAAAAAAAAAGCTTATGTGGAGACATTCTCTGTCTAAGATAACGATTAGCACCTTTGCTGAGCACCACTGCTGGACCCAGTGCCACGCCTTGCCTAGCCTGAAGTACCTTCTCTTCCCCTCCCCACCCATTTGGGACACACCTGGCTTCTCTAGGAAGATATCGATTGATTCTTTCAACATCTAATAAATGCCTACTGTTTTGGCTCCTACGTAGATGTCAACCTTTCATTTTGCATTTGTTTTTGAAATCCTCCAAATGCTTATTTGATCCTAAGACTGATATGATGAAGAGGCATTTAAATCTGCAGTCTCTGAATGCATTCCAAACACAACCCACCAGTGAGTAGGTTAGTCTCCTGAATCTCTTTTCCCTTTGACATGATGAAATCTGCATGCCTTTACATGGCATTCATGCTGTTCACAATCTAGGACTCATCAACTTCCCAAAACACTATTCTTTCTGTCTACCAGTAGTAAATCCAATCTCCAACTGTGTTTCTAAGGGTTCACACCTTCACCATTGGGAGAATATACCACTCCTTTGAGTTCTCCATTAATCTTCTCTGTGAAGTGCTCCTGGACTTCTCATTCATAGCTGAGTTCACTGCCTCTGCGATCCCATATGATCGTTTCCCTCCCTCTGTGATGGCAGTCATCACTGTGTATTATAATTACATTTCCAATGTGTTAGTTTCGCTTTCTAGACCAAAAGAAACTAGAAAACAGATTACCAGTCTCTGTATTCACCTGTGACTAGCACAGTGCCTGATGGTTAATAAATAATTTATGAGATGAATGACTGAATTAGTGAATGAAAAATTTTAAGACCCTAACCTGACCTGGCAAAACAAAGACTTGAGCTTGGATGAAAAACAGAATCACATGAGAGTTTTGTTAAAATGCTTATTCCCAAGTTTCAGTACGAAAAATTTTTGATTCAGAAAGACCAGGGTGTAGCTTGGCAATCTGCATCTTCAAAGGCCTCCCCAGATGAGTCTGATTTGTCAGATCTGGGGACCTGCTGTGGCCTTGGGGATTCTTCATTGGGAAAGTAATGTGCTTTTGCCATTCTTCCAGTGCTCACAGCCCAGAACATCATGGCTGGTCCTTGGCCCCTTCCTCTTCCGGAGGGCTGAAGAGGCCAGTTGCCTCTCCAGCATGCTGATTTCAAATTAAGAAGAATCTTTACAGCTTAAAACTTTCTGAGGGCTGTGACCACACAGAATGCACAGTCATGAAGTCCAATCTGATGGCAGATTTGCATTTTGGCTAATTTCTATATCCAAAAGGATTTGAGGAAAATAGAGCAACATTTTGCTGTTGTGGACCTGTCATTCTGTTATTTTTCTGATATGATATAACCCTGGTATGAGCAGTCTGCTTTTTAGCCTCCGTCTTCCTCTAAATGAATATTGATGCTGTGTTTACCTTTAATTAATATTCATTGAGATAAAGGAATTACATTCATTCACTTTTAATTATATCTTTCTTGCATAAACAGGCTTTTAATAACAGATTTTCTAGGTTGGAAAAAACAAGCTCTCTGCCCTCAGCATAGTCTGATGCCAAAACATCCGCCTCTGTGATTAATAAAGGAGATTTCAAATTGTTATTTGGTGCAGTGGGAAAAGCTGTGGGTAGAAAGCTAGCTCTTCTAAGTTCTAGTTCCAGTTCTGCTATGGCTCCTGTAGGTTCTTGGGCTAATTCCTCTTCCTTCTTTACCTCACCTTCATATCTGAAAAATGGTGATTGGACCAGATCAGTCATTTTTTATTCATGGCTGCATACTGAGATCACCTGAGGGAATTGTTGAACAATACAAAGCCCAAGGCCACATTCCAGATGAATTAAAACAAAATCTCTCTGGATTGGGTACAGTTCCTGGTATTTTTAAAAGATCCTCAGATGAGATTCTTTTAATGTTGAGAAATTCAGAGTTGATAATTGCTGATATAGACATCATTCTTACCAGACTTCTAGAAACTTGTGACTCCTGCCAGGGTATCGATCACACAGAACCCAGAAAGTAGGCCAAGACAGACCTCAAGAAAAAGCTCAGCTCTGCTCTGGTGCCCCCCTGTGCTGGGGGCTCACATCCTGGGGTGGGCTTCATGATATTCTTTAGGAACAGAGAGGAGGGAATAATATTCACTGAGCACCTACTTTGTGCCAGGCACATGCAACATTTCCTCAGTTGGTCATTAGACACATTTTTCACATCTACTATGTTCCAGGCCTGGGAAATTTAATGTTGGTGAGCAAGGCAGTTTCTGCCCTCATGGACCTTATGGTCTAGTAAGGGAAAGAGGCTTTAAGGTGATAATTCCATGAGTTTAAGGCCTTGTTTAGGAAAAGTACAGGTTTCTATCAGAGCACATAACAGTGGTGGAGGAATGTTGATAAGGAAATCTGCATTATGAAGCAATGTCTAAGATCTAAGGACAGGTAGAGCTAGTTTAGTTAGATGGGGAGCAGCATTCGAGTCAGAGATAATGCTCTTATAAGGCAGATGTGGGAAAACTGAGGCCCACATAGGTGCAGTGTTTCCCTGAGGTCCAAAGCAACCAGCTTGGTCCTGACATTCACCTGGGAAGGGTTTTAAAAACCACTGAAATTTCACAGTGGAGCAGAACTGGTCAAGACGACCTGGCCAGACAGAGTGGAATCAGGTTGGAGTGGATAAAGAATGAAGCCATAGGCTGAAGGCAGGCTGCAGGCAGAAAATGCCACCTGCCTGGGTGGGTGAGGGGGCCACATGCAGTCCTGGGAAGGAAGATGCATCAGTGTTCAGCATGATTCTTGGATGAAATTAGGATTCTCTGTGTGGTAGAGACATGTGGCAAGACAAAAAGAGGGATCCAACAGCAGGGGGTATTTGAATGAGCCTAGGAGGTGGTCCAGAGCAAGGCAATCTTTGAACTGGTATCAGGTCTCCTCTCATTAGCCTAGATCTTAAGAAAAGCAAGACAATGTTCTATAAGTCCTATCAGGCTGGACAAGTCCAGCAATGCAGCTCCTCTAGGAAACAAGGTGAGGCCACGTCTTGATTGCTGGCCAGGGCTCAGAAACCAGACTAAAACAGGTCAGAGCCAGCTTAGCACCAGAGGGCTTGGTGCTGAGCTCCAGACCTCTGCCTTGAGGACAGCATCAATGCTGGAGGCTGTGTTCAGGCTTACCCTGAGGCTGAGGATCAAATAATTCTACGCATGGAGGAAGTGGGTATGCAGACATAGGAGGCAGACAGGGCTTGACTGTCCATTCCAATGGTTCTCAGCTAGCATGAGATTCTAATGTCCTCTGAGAATCTACTTTAACAGATTATCTGGGGTAGAGTATGGACGGACACCTGGTTTTTATGAATTTCCACAGGCAATTCTAACATACATTTCTGGTTAAGAATCACTGATCTAGATCAATCCCTTCAAGTTTTCAGATGAAGAAACAGGCCTAGAGAGAAGTGATGTGCCCAAGGGCATACAGCATACTAGCAGAAATAGAACTAAAACCGTGGTTTCTTCCTTTCCCTCCCAATGTACCCAAATGTTGAGGTTAGCAGTTAACACCAGCAGCAATAACAATAGCTCTTTAAATGCATATTTCCATGCCTCTGGTATAATCTGATTTTTCCAATGAGAGATCATTTATGTCCCAGGTAAGAGATAAGCAAACGGAGCCTATGTGAAGTGCAACAATTTGCTTGCTCAAGGCTATATGGATGGACTGGGACAAGAACATCTTTTCTAGTCTTGAGACATTTCTCCTGCTTCGAGCACCAAATTACAAAGCTAGAGTTTAGGCTTTTCTCTCAGGAGGCAAGACCTGACCTTTCTCAACCTGGACAGTCTAATGGCCTCCAATCCATTTCCTGTGCATGTCACCAACAAGCCCTTAATGGAGTGTAGCAATAAAGCTAAAGGGGAGCCCAGTAATTAGGGGCCTCGAGGCATAAGTGATGTTTGGACAACTGGCTGGCTGGCTGCAGTACATTCAGTACCCCAAGGGCTCTAGAAACTGGAGCCAAAGTGCCAAGCACATCAAATTCCAGTGTCACCAAGGTCTGAGCTCAGCTGCTCCCTTAGCATTTGCAAAATGTCCTGCCCATACTCTTCCCCTCATATCCTCCCTTGGCCATTTTCAGAAACAGATGAGCTGAGGTTACATGCAGCTGATCCCAGACCTGCTGGTTAATTATCTTGGCCTGTAATTAGTGTTTCCTATTCCTTGTCCCTTGCCAACTCCTGCAGTTAATGTATCATTTCTCCCTCTGCAGAGAGTCCACTGGGAGGACTTCAAAGCTATGGAATAAAAATTTCTGATAGTGGCAGCCTTTTGGAGATATTCCATCTGCTGGCTGTCCCACCACCCGCTGGCATCATCCCCATCTCTCCATTTCATAGTCTACGTAAGTCACCAAGTCTTTGGTTCTCTCCTGAACTTTTCTTTCTTTTTAAAAACTTCTAATTTTAATTTATTTTTTATTGGGGTAATATATATCAATAAAACCTCATAAGTTTCAAGTGTATAATTCAATGATAAGTCACATACATATTTTATTGTGTGTTCACCACCCATGATTAGATTCCTTTCCATCACCACATCCCGAACGCATCTTTGTTTCTCCATCTTTGCACCCTCTGATTTGCTCAGGCCTCATTCTTTTTCTCTGACAGTATTTTCTTAATTGGCTTTCCCATGCTGGTGTTGCAAATGTCTCTGCTATAATATAGGCAGAAAAATCTTTCTAAACTGCCAATCAGGCTGTGTTACTCTCCTACCTAAAGCCCAACCTTCTCGGTGTGGCATATAAAGCCTTGTGCGGTATGGTTTGATTGTTTCAAGTCCCTCTTTCATGCGGTTTTTACACTCCATTAATTCTGAACTGCTGTAATTCTCTCCTCCTTCTCTGCCTTACACATCCCAACACATATGTACATGTGCATATGTGCACACACACACACAACATATATATCTATACTGTTTTATGATGAGGAAAAAAATGGGGAAGGAAGGGGATCTGATTGGGCAAGCACCCTAAGAACTATAATGAGGAAAGGGAGAAGAGGCTCATATTACATAGCTTTGTGAGATAGGACTAGAAGCTATTAAATTCATTTTGATATGCAGAATAATTATTCAATAATTCAAGCTGTGTAAGCACAAGGTGAGCTCCCCTAGGTAATAGTGAGCGTGCCACCTGGAGGATTCAGGCAAAGGCTGTCTGTTCAAGATGCTGCAGGTGCAGTTCCTGTACTAGGCATGGTCTGGGAGTCTAATTTGAGAATTATGTATATCTCTGATACAAAATTCACATCATTTTGCTATTTCCACCAAGACTTTCCAATTCAAGACAATCTCTCACCTCTCTACTCATCTGTGCCTGAATCATGTACAGGCGCATACTCCATACATACCTCAACATGGGCAATCTCTACTAGGCACAGGGAACTTTACCTTATATTGCCTTAAATTGTTTCAAATATCTGGTGGAGGCACATCTTACATTCATTCAACTACATGGACTGAAAGGAAAAGAAGGGCGGAAAGATAATTTGAATGACGTGAGAAGGCCACCTGGCCTTCCACTATATAAGCAGAGGCCTCAGGCCAAGCAGAGTGTGTAACAGAAGGTGAGGGCCTGCCACGTCCTTGCTGTGTCTCATTCTCTGTGTGCTACTCAAAGTTGTAAGGCATCTTGAATTTATGACTGCTAAATGCAACCCAGATACTTCATTTAAGACATCACCAAAAAGCAGAAATCAGTGCCAGTCCAGAATGGCCAGCCAGTGGTGTTGGACTCAATGAGAGATATTAAGTCAGTTTCTATTGTGGGACCTTCCTGAGGGACTTTAAAGGGAAATTTTGGTGCTGTTTGATTTTCTCTTATATGCCAACTTTAGTGAGTGTTAAAATACACCTTTTTGTAGATCTGTCACTGCTTCTAATGTAGACCGTACGATGGGAAGGTACCAAGTGTCTGCTACTCTCATCCTTCCACAACATCCTGAAAAAGCATGGTGCTAGGAATTAGTTACTGAGTTATTGTTTAGAAAAGAAGTTGGTTGTTCTTTCAGAATTGGTGTGGTAGAAGGAACATGAGTCTAATGGTTAGTGACCCCAGTCATGGTCCCTTACCAGTTTTGTGAGCTTAGATAAGTCTCTTTCTATCTCTGGGGCTCAGCTCTTTATGTGTGTGTGTGTGGAGGCAGGGTGGGACAGGCAGCGGGGGTGGGAGTAAGGGATAGGGAAGGGCTGGGGGAAGGGGAGAAGAGAATGAATTAAATGATCTTCATTCTTTCTTCCAATACGAATATGTTAGAATTCTTCGATATTTCTATTTCAGAAGTCAGCAAACTTCTTCTGTAAAGGGCCAGATATTTTAGGGTCTGCACTCCACAATATGTAGCGGCTACTCGGCATTGCCATCATTGCAGGAAAGCAGCAATAAACGAATGAATGAGAGCGGATTTGTTTAAAGAAAACATTATTTACAAAACTGGTGGCAAGCTGAATTTGGTTTGCTGACCTCTGATTTGCTGACTCTTGTTCTAGTCTATTCTATCTATCCTCCACATAATACAACTTCTTATTCAGTCTGAAGTGAGTAGTGAACTTCATACTGTACCAGCCTCTTTCATGATTCCAACTAGCAATAAAGTTTTCCTCAGATCATCTTATTCATTCGTTTATTGCTGAATTGGAGCTAAGAACTATGTGGAGTGATAAATAATAATCGTGGACCATTCTCACTTCTGTCAAAGAAGTCTAGGTTTTCAAAATTTCTCAAACCACTATGATTCATGAAAAATTTAGTCATTGACAGATTCATTGAATCTTTTCAATATTAAGATTTAGAGAGACTATCTCAAGAACTGGACACATTGGTCTCTTAAGCTTGGCATTAAATGCCTCTTCATCTAGAGTCAGTGGCTTTTACACAGCCTCCTATAACCACCACTAGACGTTGTATCAATTCAATCACTTCTAGGCTGTGTGACTTCAAAGAAGCTACTCAACCTCTCTGTGCCTCAGTTTTCTCAGTCAAATGAAATAATTTGATTAAAGAGCTTTGCACATCACCTGGCACACAATAAGCACTTGATAAATGCCATGTATCAGCTTCTTGTCCTATGAGTATTCTTGTCTCTAGGCCTTGGCTCATTTTTATTCTGGCACATCTGTATGCTTTCCATTCCTCAAGATGGAGTTTAAATACTAACTTGCCAGGAAAATTTTCCAACTCTCTTGATAAGAAATAACCTTCCCATCTTCTACTCACCCCTTAACTGAACCTCTACTTCTATTTATCATAGTTAGTTTCTACTTTGTCATTGTTTGCTGGCATGTATTACCATAAATATCTTAAAGACAGACCATGTCACCAGTTCTTTTCTGGATACCCTCCATCGTGCTGTGCCAAGTGCCTCAGCACATGAAGGGTTCTTGGTAAGTGTTGGTTAAATTAATGAATTGAGTAAATCAAGCAAAGCCTCAATAGTTAGATTGATTGTCTCTTTCATTTTGCATTCTGGTAGTTTCGTTTTATGAGGATGGGCTTAATATTAGTTTCCAGTGGAAATCTAGAAAGGCTCACTAGTTTTCAAAACATTTTGGATATAAAAACTGACAGAGATACAATTTTTGCTAAGGTTTTATTTGATCACGGGTGGATGGTTTTTCCTGATAACTTGTAGCCTATGAGCTCATCCATTTATATCCTATCTAGGCACAGTCTGGAGACTTAGAATTCTGAGCCAAGATGGAAACAGGAGCAGGTGGGCCTGAAGCTCAGGGCTCAAGAGAGACTTTGTCAAATTTTGCTAATTAAGTCTGGGATCCCCCTCTTCCTCAGCCGGGCAGAATGATGACAATGGGCTATAGCTGGTTATTTTCCTAGATAATTCCCACTGTAATTTGTTTTCTGTTATTAGTGAAAGAGAAGTCTGTGTGCATTAGCCACATATCAAGGCCACACTTTATCCTGACTTAAAATATAAATTTGCTCCTACTGGATTTAAATTCATGGAGTTGAGTTTAACTTCAGGGAAATTGTGGTTTCCAGGCCTATGATATTTCCAAGAGCTGGATGAATTACAGACTTCTAGAAAATTGAAAAGGGATTTGGAGATTAATGCTGCTAATGTCCGTTGCATTCATCTCCCCAAACATCTCTAAGAGAGGGCTGTGCGACTTCCACATGAATGCTTCCAGTGATGGGGAGGTCTGTTGATACTTGAGGCAAACCATTCCTTTTTTATTACAATTCTAATTCTTACTGACATTAGTCATAACATTGGCTTGCATTCGCATAGTGATTTGCTTCCAAGAAAGTATTTTCACATCCGTAATGTTTGATTTTCACAAAGTTGTTGGGAAGAGGCTCAGGCCCACTCCATCACCCCTTCTTCACCGTTAAGGAATATAGGCTGTCTGGCTCCGGGCTATAAATCTTGTGTAGGGTCTCTGACTCCACACATGAAATGATTTCCACTATGCCATAAGTTCTCATCAGTTTTTAAATAACAGTATATGTTTTGAAAATGCAGAGGAAAAATGAAAAGCTCTAACAACATGTTTTGAACTCACTCCCTGTCTCAGTCACTCAGTCACTACTCCTTGGAGATAGATTAACCATGGGACAAAAGCCAAAGAAGAAAGGAAGCCTGGAAGAGATCTGGCCTGACTTATTGCAACATTGGTGTCCATGTGGAGATGATTCAGGCAACTTCCTGAGATCTGCTTGCAGTGGGTGATGGCTTACGCCTCAGAGGGAAAGGAGCAAAGCCTGAGAGGAGCCAGCTGACCTTTAGTGTGTTGTTCACAGCTCCAGGAGGAGTTTGGTCCTTCTGGCATCAGCTTTCCTGCGTGGCCCAGTCCGGCTGAGGGACAGTACTCTTTTTCAGTGTTCCCTTTTCCCTCTCATGTACCGGGTACAAGTTCATGAACATAACAGCTCTCCCCCTTCCTTAATTCAATAATTCTAGCCTGTCTACCAATTGCTCTTGATCTACTTGGAAAGGGACAAATGCCTAGAAGTTCCCAAAAGCCCAGCCTTAAGAGTGTTGAGGAAACTTACATTGGCGGATGATGCAAACAGGTCTAGGGCTATGTTTAAAAGAATAAAAATACAAGGAAAGGACAAGGAGGAAGAGGAGGAGGAGGAAGAGGAGGAAGAAAGAAGAAGAAACACATATTGAAAATTTAGCAAATAAGAAACCTAAAGGGAGTGTTATATGTTATAATGTTGACAAGTCAAAACAGAGTAAAGCCTATTTAAATAAGAAAGGAGAAAAGAGAAAGCAAGAAAGAGGACTCTCTGGTACAAATTTTCAATGAGATTCAAGAAGATGTTATAAAAGAAAGCTGATAATAAGAAAAAAAATAAAAAATTAGAAAAATAATTTAAAAGCAATTTATAAAATTAAAACAATCTGTAGAAGGAACGAAAAAGCATGAAGGAACTGAAATGAATTATAGATATAAAAATAGACTTAAAAGATAATACTCCAAAATATAGAGAAAAAAGACAAATCAATAAAAATTATTGGTGAAAAAAAAATAGAAGTGGAGGGTAGACTCAGAATATATAATTGGCAAAGATAAGCTTTCCAGAGGACAAAAAAAGAAAGAATGGAAAAACAATTCAAAATTTAAAAAAAAATTTTCCAGAGCTGATTGGAGCTGATTAAAAATAAACATTTTTGGATTAAAAGCACAGAATTATATACATAATTAACAAAAGTAAGACAAATAAACATTTTTCTGGTGAAATTTTAATTTCTAGGACTAAAAAGCATATTGTACAATATGCAGAATATATAAAGGACTTCTACAACTCATCAACAAAAATCAAACAACCTGACTAAAAACATGGCAAAGGACTTAGATGGACTTTCTTTAAGATACTAATGGCCAAAAGACACATGGAAAATGCTCAACAACATTAAACATTAGGGAAGTGTAAATCAAAACTGATATGAGATAATATTTCCTATCAGGATGGCCACTATCAAAAAAAATAAATAAATAAAAATAACAGATATTGACCAGGATATGGAAAAATGGGAACTCTTGTGTTGTATACTGTTGGGAGGAATGTGAAATTCTGCAGCTGAATTGGAAAACAGCATGACTGTTCCATTTCTGGGTATATATCCCAAAAATTTGAAAGTGGGGCCTCAAAGAGATATTTGTACACTCATGTTCCTAACAGCATTATTCACAGCCAAAAGGTGGAAGTAATCCTAGTGTCCATCAATGGACAAAAGGATAAACAAAATGTACATACATACAGTGAATTATTATTCAACCTTAGAAAAGAAGGAAATTCTGACATTTGCTACAACATGAATAACTCTTAAGGACATTATGCTAAGTGAAATAAACTAGTCACAAAAAGACAAATACTGTATGATTCCACTTCTATGAGGGATCTAGAGTAGCCAAATTCCATAGAGACAGAAAGTAGAATGGTGGTTGCCCGGAATTAGGGGAGGGAGAAAAGGGTAGTTGTTGTTTAATAGTCTAGAGTTTCAGTTGTGCAAGAGAAAAAGAATTCAGAGTTATGAAGATTGGTTGCATAATAATCTGTACTTGATTCTACTGAAATGGCATTTAAAAATGTTTAAGTTGGTAAATTTTATGTTCTATATTTTACCAAAATATTTAAAAATTATTTAAAAAGTTAATGAGTATAATTAGAAATTGAATGTTTTTTACTCTGATATTTTACAAAATTGTTCCAAGGTACAGATTAATATTTAGACTTTTTATAGGTTGCTGCCCTGTTAAGCCTTAGTTTTTAAAAGGAGTCCTTGGAAGCCTTTGGTTCTATTTCAGTATCTCTTTTAAAAAGAGAGAACAGGTTACTTACACGGGAAAGAGACTGATTTTACATTAAAGTTTGTATCTGCAACACTGGAAGCTAGAAGGTGTTGGGAAATATTTAAAGAATATAAAAAAAACAAAACAAAACTGTGCTTCCTTTGGTTTTCCAACCAAGGATTTTAAAAACTCAAAAAGTATGCACCCTTCAACATCTTACAAAAGACTGGAAGAAATATGCCTTCTAACTTAAATTTAATTAGGAAAAATAAATCAAATTGGGGAAGGTAAAATATATTTTAAAAAGTACTGATATTCAATTAATACAGTAAATTTCATTTTAAAATATAAACCAAATATCTTAAAATAGAAGAGGAATACTGAAATAAATATTTTAACAACTAAGAGTAAAAATTTCAATCATGTTAACAAGCAAGATAAGAATGGAGTGGGGAAAAGTATTCCTGGAGTCTCTGATTGAGAAAATATAAGCATAGTATCTAACTTTTAAAATTTGTATTTGGATATGTTTGAGTCAATTTGTTAAAGATGTGAAACTAACCATTAGTAAAATATAAATGGATAGTAGAACTAAAAAAAATCACAAGAGAGAAATAATAAAATTAAAAAAATTAAATCAGATAATGTAAGGAAATGAAAAAAAGTTAACAATAAAAAATCAATAAATGAGAAACACAAAATAAAAAATGCAAGTTCAAAATGGCTCATTGAGTAATTCTACTGAGCATTTAAGAAAGAAATACCATTCTTACACAAACTATCCCAGGTAATAGAAAGAGGAAGCATCTTCTAATTCATTTTATAAGGTCATCCTGCTCTAGATACACAAGTCTGATAAGGATGGCATATAAAAGGAATATTATAGGTAAATTTTACTTACAGATATACATACAAAGTCCTAAAAGAAAAGTAACAAATGGATTTCAGCAATATATTAAAAGGATAATGCATTACATTCAATTGATTTCATTACAAAAATTCGTTTCATTTAACAACAGGAAAACTATCAATTAACTTGCCAAAGGAATAGAAGAGCAAAATATTATATAATCATATAGATAGATGAAGAGAAGCATTTGATAAAATTCATTATTTATTCATAACAAAAGTTCATAGCAAGTCTGGAAGGTTGCTAGATAAACCTTTCAGCAAATTTATACTTAATGGTGAAATGTTGAAAGCTCTCTCAGTGTAACTGCAGGGGGAAGTGCCTGATTTCTACTTTTACATCCACTGGAGGTTCTAGATAGTGCAGACAAAGAAAAAAAAATGTAAAAGGTTTGAAGGAAAAGAATATAATGTCATTATCATGGATAAAAGATTGTGTATACAGAAAATCCAACAAATCAACAGATAAATTATTAGAATTAATACAAAAATTTTGTATATTTTCTATACACAAACCTTTACACAGAAATCAAATGTATTTATGTATACCTGCAACAAGCAGTTAAGACATAAAATTCCAAAAATATACCATTCATTAGGGTATAAAAAATAATAAGTATCTAGGATCAAATCTGACAAAAGATGTGTAAAGCCTCCCTGCACACAGCCATAAAATATTACTGAGACATTAAGAAAGACCAAATCAAATGGAGAGACATAATATGCTCATGGACAGAAAGACTCAGTATTATAAATATGGATTTTCTTCCAAATTAATTTAAAAATTCAATACGATCTCAATCAAAATCTCAAAGATATTTTTTTGCAATTTAATTAGCTGAGTATCAAATTTATGTGAAGATACAAAGAGTCGAGCATAGACATAATACTTTTGAAGAAAAAACCAATGTAGGAAGACATGTTATATGAGATATAAAGATGTATTATTAGGGCATAGTTATTAAAGCAGTGCGACGTTAGCACAGAAATATAAACCAATGGACTAAAATGTAGAAGCCAGAAGCTGACTCCAATATGTATGGGTATCTGATATTTAATCTAGGTGACAATGCAGAGCAGTAGAGAAAAGACAGTTATTTCAGTAAATGGTAGAAATTTAAGCTTTGAATAAAGGGAGAAGATAAAAATATAAAGCATGAAGAATGAGAAATGTGTACCTACATGAAGAATCTAAGTGAAATACATAGTTCTTTAGGAAAGTTGAAATGACCAAAATTGACTTGAAACAGGGCTTGTATATGTGGCCTTAGGAATGTCAGTAAAAGAGGCCATTGTTCCAGTGATGAGAAAGTTGAGTTTGGGGGACCCATTTCTTTTGCAGAGCTTACTATGTTCTTCAGCCGTATATTCTTTGGTATGCTGAAAACAAGTACTTAAACCTTCCTTCGTAATGATTTCATTTCCAAACACTCTCACCTGGCTGTGGCAAGGCATTTACCAGCAAGTACAAGCTGATATTTTATCTGCTTAGAACTCCAGTAGAATAAGAGCATCTCTCTCCTGACAACTGCAGCATAAACCCTGAGACAGGATCTCATTGATCTGGCTTGGTGCTCACACCAGTCACTGAACTGTTAATTGTGGCCAGATCCCAACTGGCCAGGAGTGGATTATGTGTCCACTCTTAGAACAAAGGTAGAGTTAGCCTGACCTGAACCTTATGTGCTGATGAGGAAGCAATAATTCTTAAAAAAAGAAAAAAGAAAAAAATTGAACTTCTCACTAAGAGAAAGGAGAATTGATTCTGGATAGACAAAACAAAAATAAAACAAACACACAACAAACACAAAATACAAAACAACAACATCTAATGTAAGATAGTTATAAAATCTTAGCAAGTCAAGTGCAGCTATGTATTCAAGGAATGTTATACAGTCAATTAGAAGAGTTAATTTTAGGTATGCAAGGGTGGTCAATATTAGGAAATTCATGAATACAAATGAGAACATTAACTATTAAAAAAGAATAATTATGTGGGGAAAAGACTTTGGACTTGATTCAGTATCTATTTCTAGTTAATTGACTCATTCTCCAAAAAGTATTTCTTGAACACCAGCTATGCATGAAACACTTTTCTAGTCACTGGATTTGGAGTGATCAAAATGTGCAAAACTCTCTGCCTTGTGAAAGTTACATATTACCGATTAAATCTCTATGCAAAATAATAAGAATATGAACCATCATAAATATGGTAAAAAAATTACTTGTCAGATGCCAACAGCAAAATTTAATATTGAAGCACTAAAAACATTTCCAACCTAGAATTATTATTTTATCTTTCAGGGCACAATTTTAATAGGGTTTCTGGGAAGTGCAGATATATGTACTATCTGAGTTCTTACTTCATAAGAATATCTTTTCCCTTCCTTGCAAGTGAAAATAACTTGACTAGCTTTTTCAGCCTTGAATTTTTCCATTTAAACTCTGTCTGATGTTGTACCAGTTAGAAAATGTTCCTTCTCTCAAAGAGCTTAAGTCATCAAGAGTGATAGTAAAGTCAATGCATTTATAAGTGTGAAATTATTATAGAAAAAGAAATACCAGCTGCTAGGGGGCCACACAAGAGGGGCACCAAATCTAAATGTGGTAGAGCAGTAAAAGCTTATTTATTAGAGAAAAAAATATCTGAGCTGAGACTTAAGGGATGGAAAGGAGTTGCCAGGGAGAAGTGATAGAAGAACTTCCTAGCTAGAGAGAATAGGATGTGAAAACGCCTGAAGTGAGAGGGGCAGCACAGCAAAATTCTAGAGCTAGGCCACTTGGTTTTAAACCCTGGCATGGTCACTTAGCAGCTGTGTGATAGTGAAGAAATTATTTACGTTCTCTGTTCTTCCATCTGTGAAAGAACGGGAACTATGTCATCATAGGCCTTAAAGTCATGTCCTCCAGTTGAACTCTCATGCTGAACTATTCAATGTCCTCACCATGGGGTCACCCTGCCCATTCACCACAACCCTTTCTTGGAAGAGCTTGGATCTAACCCAGGTCTTTAATTCTTAATGTGGCCCTCTTTATATTACATCAAAATTCCCAGGATGCTAGAGAGAGAGCTGGTGGGTGGGGCAACCCACACCATCTTTATTCAGCTTGCAATGACAGTGTGTTCAGTTATTCTTTATGTTGAATGAAAAGTTCTCCTTGTAGCTTTTCTCTCTGCATGCAGTTCAGCTCTTTGGCATTATCAGGGATAACCTTGCATCCTCTTGAACATGAAAGGTCTTTGATAATTCCAGGCAGCCGTCTGTCTTGTGATCTTCCCTTTCTCACGGTAAGTGGTCCCACTTACTATACCACTTTTCCCTCTTCTTAGGCACTGACTTATACATACTGTTCTTCAACTCTTCCAGCTGGTACTTTCTAGATCTTGTCCTCAGTTTTACTGGAGGGAGAAGCAAGTTTACCAGGAGGTAGACTTTTGACCTTCCAGAGGACTACATTCAAGTTCACTACTCCACTACATACTGGGACAACCTGATGCTGTCAACAGCACTAACAGGTGATACAAGAGGACTTCTTTGCATTCTTTAATCTAGATCCAGGGCCCTGATCTACCCACAGGATGCCAGAACTGGAGCTGAACCTAGCGACCATCTAGTCCAATGCTTTTTTAAGCAGAAAAGGAAGCTGAGACCAGGAGGTGAAACGAATTGTCCTGATCATGGCAATTGACTGCTGGCTCAGCCTGGATCCAAGTCCAGGTCTGTTCACCCTGAATCTGATTCTCTTTATGTTTATCGAATTCTCTGGGACAGCATCTCATTTTCTGCTCCCTAAATATCTGACAGAATAATTTTTCAGCTCAGTTCCACATATTAGCCCTCAGAAAATTTGTTTTCCAAACCTCAGGAGCTTAAAAAGAACAAAAAGTATATCCAAAAATTAATCCATTATTGGATGACATGGATTTTAACAAGTACAAAGTGGGGGAAAATATACAGAAAACTGAAAGCTCAGAGTGTTTACAGCCTTATGGCATCCATCAGGCTGCAACTGAAATTGGACATGACAGAGCATTATAAATCGTGGGTCTGTAAAGGAAGAGCAAGGCGAGAAAATAGTGAAATAGTGCTGACACCTCAAGCAGTATTCATCACCTCTCCATTTTCGGAGTATGTCGTGTGCACAGTGGGTTTTGTTTGGAAGCAGGAGCCCTCACTGATCTCTCTGCAGACCTGACACATCTGACTGATACCTGATAATTAAAGGTGCTCATAGGGACAGCCAAGCCCCTCTTTATTAAAACAGGATTATGATGTATCTGGATTTTAAAAAATGAAAAAAAAAAATCTCTGAAGAGTTGGCTGGGAGAGAGATAGACTTGACCTCTTTTTCCTCCAATGACAATGGAAACCTAATCTTTTATCCTGTGGCTGAGAATGAAGAGTGCCTCACAGAGAGGTACATGAAACAGGCTGTGAAAATGACCTGTTGGAAGGAACTCAGGAGAAAACCATCATTTCAGTGGGAGACTCTGGGTCAGACTGTGAAACTACTCCTGCCTGAATTTCTTGAACTATCCCTGGGGGCACTATTCTGAACCTTTGCAAAACAGCTACACTGAGGTCAAATCAAGAGTCCTTTAAAATACTCAGTAGACCACCCTTCTGTGGGTCTGTGGCTTTGAGCCTGCTCGTGTCTCGCTACTGGCCTGGGGTGTTGGTTGCTCTTTGCACGGGTTTAAAATTCTTACTAATATCAAGACGGGTTATGAGGATCCCACCAAGACCTGAGCTGCGCTCTCATGGGGAGACTGAAGCCTCAGAGGTAAAAAGCCAAGTTCTGCTGATTTCTGTGACTGTCAGCTGGCTGCACACAGTCTCCCCAGCTCCACATTGCAATGGTCCTGAGTGATCTGTCTCCATTTCTCGTAGCTCTCCGCCCTGGATTTCAGTGTGCAGTGCTGATAATTAAATTCATACGTTACGACTGTGGCTATCTTCTGGACTCCATCCTCCGGAGAGCAAACTGCTTCCTGATGCCAAGTCAACTCAGCTGTAATGGCTGGGCTAATGAAGGCAGACCTCGCCTTCCAGAGTCCACGGTGGCAAAAAGCACCCGGGTGGACCTTAACTCCCCTGGCTTCACCTCCTACCTCTGCCACTCATGTGTTCGATCTGAGTCAGTGGCTCAATATTTCTGAGCTTCAGATTTTTAATTCAGAGTGATTTTTATACAGAAGTGTACTTCGGTATCATCCTTGGAGCTTCTTAAAGATACATCCTCTCCCTAGCCCCAGACCTGTTTTTGAATCAGAATTTCCAGAGGTGGACCTGGACATAGTATATTACAAAGCTCCATTAGTTACCTCCATTCTGAAACATTCTTTATTAAGAGTGATAAGCGATTGAGTTATTGTAGGGATGACATAGCTGAGGGGATAAAGGTGCAGTCTAAGAGGTAAAGTGCTCTAAAATGGATTCTTTTTATCTTTTGCTTTTCTTCTCCAGGACACATAGACACAGACACTGTCTAGGTTCTAGGCATCCCTCTCCTTTCTATATGTGGGACTTACCTCTTCTTTACTTTTTAAATACTGAGTTCAAATGCTCTGTTCCATTCAAGTGCTACCATTTCAAACCTTTACATATTTTTCCTTTATAAAATAACATTATTTGACATTTTGCAGTTATGGTTTATATCTATATCATACTAGTACACATATCATTATATCTAAAGAGATGGGTATTCTTATTTCTAGTTTATAGATGAGTACATTAAAGCTCAAAGAGCTTAAGTATGAAGTAGCTCAGTAAATGCTGGAAGTGAAACATATACCATTGACTTCTAAGTCCAGTGCTTTTGTCCCTGAATCACTCTAGGAATAACATCTGAATTTTTACTTATAATTCAAATGTTAACCATTACAAAGCAAGAAAGTAAAGAATGGACCTTAGAGAACCTTTAAAATCTCTCCCATGGCTTGGCGGTTAAATGATTCTAATTGTATGCTGAGAAATCTGGACGGCTGAGTGAATTCTTTATTCCTCCCACAGCTATTATGAGATGAGTAGAGAATTAGTCTGACCTGTATGAGACCTGGCTCCTCTTTCAGAGAAGAACAGAGATGGCCCAACCACCTTGAGCATATGCCCTGCTCTCCTCTCTTGTCACTGTAAGCCTGGTAGACTTTTGTCTTCATTTCCAGGTAGAAAGGGAGGCACACATGGGAAGAAGTGGGGTAGTTCCCATCCCCCAGGTCAGCTACACTTTTGTAATACCCAGGTGTGTTATGCTCCCACGAAATAGTTTTCCTTGAGGGCAGACCTTGTTAAGAACAAAGAGTTCTGAGTGTTTTTAAAAGATGGTTATTTTTCTCCTCTTCTGGCCAGGAGCACAGGAAGAGTTTCCTCCATCTTAGTGAAAATCTGGTGGGCTACTGGAGGGAAAACTCACAAATGGGTGAGAATCCCCTTAAGACCCCGATTTTTGAATTCTCAAGCTTTGCCTCACTGAGCCTCCAGCAACTGGCCAATAACACAGTTTAAAATTTTTCTTACTGAAACTGGTTCCAGTAGTAGCTCCTGCTCCTGGGCATTTAGCTCTGATAAGTTGTGAGTTTCTGTATTCGTCATCTGTCTCTCCCATGTTCAAAGTAGAGGTTTGCTCTGTGACCCTAATTCTCTGATGGGTCTGAGAAGAGGTATTGATTTTTAGTTTGTTCAGCTTTCTTCTTGTTGCGAGGATGGGAGCTTTATAGTGGGAAGGAGATGAAGAAAAATTAAGTTGCTCTTTGTCTTGGTTGGAATTCTTCTAAAAGCACAAGAAATTGGTGCAGGCAGTTATTGCGAGAGGAAATATCTTGGGGCAGGAGAAAGGGATTGGGTAAAGTGAGTCAGAGATGGGAGAAAAACTAGTTAAAGGAATAGCTTTTGCCTGCCTGTGGGGGTGGAAAGGTGGAGTGGTTAAAAACACTGCTTTAACACATCTTCACAACGACCTTGGAACATAGACTAATAGTTCCTACTCTGGTTTTCAGACCACTTGTGCTGAAAAAGAGGAAGTGGCTGTCAAGTATGGGAGTTCAGAGGCTCCCATTTCCTGGTGGCTATGATGGGCTGGGTGGCCTGGGGTTAGCCACTCTCATGTCTGGGGCTCAGCTTTCTTTAAGCTCACAGAAGATCTTTCCACCCCCAAAATTATCCAAATGGTTGTCTATGGAAGCAAATTCCGGCACCCCAGAGGGACTGGATGAGGCCTGAAGCTAAAGCAGTTTTTCACAGAAATTGTGAAACAACCTACCCCTTCGAAAACTTGTGAGGTTTTGTTTTAGTTCTTTTGATTTTCCAAATTTCTTCTGGTTCTTTTTGTCCTTTTAGTGAGATCTTTGCTCTCCAGACTGGCGCTCTAAGCAGGCCAACCCTAGGTCTGAGTGACAGCTGGCTCTGGACTCCGTGTTACTTCTTACATGGTTATTGGTTATCAAGACAGAGACTGGACATGTGTACTAGGGGGGAGCTGGCCTTTTCCAGGGAGTTGCACAGAGTGGAGTTGGGGGTTAGATAGAAAGGTACGATAAGAATGTATCTGTGCCCGGTCTGGATTCTTGAGTGACTGTTCTGCTCTCTGAGTCCTTATTCAAACACTTATTTGTAGTTTTTTTCACCCTGTACTATAATTACACACACACACACACACACACACACACACACACACACACACACACATTTCAGGACAATATGTTCTCAACACCTCCCTTCCCCTCCATGCTGACCTTCTGATGAAAGGTAGTTCGAACTGAGGCAGTGGTCCTTCTTAGGATGTGCTCAGAGACCCAAGCCTAGGTGTACAATTTTTAGAGGAGCAGCATGAAGACCATCTCCTCCCACAGATTTCTCAAAATTGCTCCCTGTGCCTCCTTCCTGTTTCTTGACCATTAGCAACTCATTCTTTCTTTAGACATGCCCATGCTTTCATGAGATTTTGTGTAGCATTAGAAATTTGAGTCCTGGCTCTGACACTTATTAGAGGTCATCTAAGGGTCCAGGAGGTGCTAATATGTCTGCCATCGCCAACACAGCAGGTACTCCTAGTCCAAACTTCATTTCTCCCTACTCTTAAGTCTTGAAGCAGGAGAAAAGGACTTAGGTTAGGGATCATCCAGTCTCTTTATTCCCCAGATCAATCACTTTAAAATTTTCTGTTCTGTATTTACCTCTAGAGTTTATCCTAACTAGCTGAAAAGATGTTTAAAACATAAGTAAAATTCTGCTGGATTAAGGACTACATTTCTTGTTTCTTGTTTCTCTCCTTTAATCAAACCAAGTCCCTCCATCCCTACCCACTCTAAGCTAATGTAACTACAGAGATAAATTATCAAGTGGATGATGACCATAGATATGGCTCCACCTCCTTTTACAGTCTTACCACTTCAGTCCTTACCGCTCATGCCTACCCTCCTTTATTTTCAAGCCTAAAATACTCCCAAGAAGAACACATTTCTGTTATTAGCCTTATACTAGATCTACCTGTGAAGAGTCATATGATGTTCTAAAAATGGGTGTGTATCTCAGATTATGTAACTGGACTTCAGCTCTATTTATTGCAAATCTATCTTGGCTCTGGCTTCTGCATCTTGTAAAATAAGGGAGCTGAACAATTTCAGGATTGGCAAAAAACTTCATGCATCAATCAGTTGGTAGTGACGACTCAGACCACTGTGACGAAAGGATTCTGAAGTTACACCCAGACCCAGAGAGAAGGGTGCAAGTGTTGATTAGCAAGGTGTGTCCTGGGCAAGAGCAGAGGAGAATCGTCACTTGCCATTCCAGGAGAGATGATCCTGTAGTTTCATTCCAGCTCTGAACTATTGAGAATATAAATTTCTCTGTTCCTCTTCTTTTTCAAAATTAACCTGTGCTTTATTGCTTTGGGGAATCCTTTCTCTATGTCTTTTTAGGAACTCTTTAACCAATCTATGATAAGGCACCAACCATTGATGAACACCTAAAGGTCACTACCATCATACTGTGTGACTTGGGTAAGTCACTTCCGCACCTTGTTTCTCAGTGACATGGGAAGAGGGGATTACAAAATGTTGTCTTAATTCTCTTATAAATACCGAATTCCATGAATCCATTATCCTGGATATACAAAGAAACAGCGGCTTACAGTGGATCCATGGGTTTTAAAAGAGCCATAATTTCCTTCTCTTCTTTTCCTTTGTACAGGTGGGAAAGGTAATGGGCTTCCAGCCTTCAAATCTCAGATCATACCCTTAGTCTCCCCCCTCACCTGTTCACGTCCAGGCTGGCCTGAAGCAGGTGTGTATGTTAAAGGAAATACACAAAACAGAGGCAGAAGGAAATCAGCAGGGAGTGCAATGTACCAGTCAAAGTTACATTTCATGGAAAAACAGCCATTTGAGGAATCGAGGTGGGGTATATAGCCATGCTTTGAAGATAAAGGATAAAAAGTATGAACTTGGGTTCTTAGACCTAGGAGAAAGTATAAGAAAAGGGTAAGGAAAGGGGCCTATGTGTGACTGGGGCAGATGAGCAGAGCTCAGAGCTGGGACATAGGATTTTTGGGTTTTGATCCAGTATTGGCACTAATTTTCTGTGTGACCTTGAGCAAGAGACCTCTTTCTTCTGTGTCTCAGTTTTCTTATGTATAATAATCAGAGGAAACAAGAACAAGATTATTCCTAAAGGTGTTCCAGTTATAATATTCTGTGGGTGCAGTTCCAAGTTTCTATAAATATGTAGACAAGAGTTTTCTTTATTGTCTGTATATTGTCTCTATCTTACACCAAAATATGGTTCTCAGACCTGCTTGTATACTCCCCCCAAGATAATTTACATAGAGAACGGCAGAGTTAAATAATCATTTCATTCAGTCTAGTGTCCTGTCCCAGGACCCAAGAGATCACATTAGACCAAACCACTAGGTCAGATTTGCAGGATGGTTCCTCTAACACTGGCTCCAGAGTGCCAGCCAGGAATGTGAAACACCATTTTAAGCTTCTCTTCACAGAGGGCGGTGAGTGGAGACCCCACAGGTTTTAGAATCACACAGATCCCTGTTCAAGTCTCACCTATGCTGCTTCCTCACCTCTGCTGGGTGGCTTTGATCAAGGAACCCCAGCTCTATGTAACACTCACCTGCAAAATAATAGTAATGATCCCACTCAGAAAACTGTGGTGAAGATTCATCAGGTGCATGAGATGAGCTCTGTTCACGTGCTCCCCCTACCTACCCTCTGTGCCTGCATGCAGTGTGAGCATCTGTGGGGGTAGGAACTGTTTCTTAGTCAATGGCATGTGCCCTAGAGCAGAGCATAGTTCTTTCCTTAGTGTGAAAATAGAAAACTAAAATAAAAGCTGATTTATCGGTGAATTTAGAATAGCTCTGGCTGTACTCAGATGTCTCATAGCAAAGCACGTTCGCAAACCAGCAAAACTCTGCTGCCCCCTGTGTTCAGAGGAAAGACTTGTTCTGTGTATTCAAATGTCTGAAACGAAAGTTAAGAAAAAAAAGAGCTGATGTCCAGGTAGGGAAACCGAAACTGCTTATTTTTCTCTTGCTAGGCATCGAGAGAAACTAAAAGCTACGCACTAAACATGGATAAAATTGTTACCGATGTTGAGACATGGGAGCAGACATTTCAAGAACTGATGCAGCAGGTGAAACCCCGGGCCAAATGGACCCTGAAGTTGGATAAGAATATTCAGCCAGACTTTGTGGCCCAAGGATGGAAGCAATACCAGCAGAAAGCATTTGGCAGGTAGGTGAGGGTTTGCCTGGCAATTGGGCCTTCCTGGGCACAGAGGCTCAGTTAAGCATTGATGGATTCCTTTGAGAGCTTGACAAAAGAATAAATGTCACCAGGCTTTCCATCCTTTTGTGGGCACAGTGTTTTTTAGGATCTAAATAAGACTTCAAGCCTCCAATTTGCTTACTTGCAGGAAGTTTATTTTCTTAATTTAGTTTCCTCTCTAAATATTTCTGGAAATCCCCAGAGAATGCTTCCATGTTCCATAAATCTGTCCTCTATTCTCTCACCACTTTCTTTGTTCTAAACTGCCCCTATCTAGTATCTTCTCTATCTCCCCGCTCAGTCCTGGTGAGCTCCCCCAGGTTACAGCGGCTCTGCTAGCCCTGCGAGATTCCAGCTTGGGGCTGGGGCCTTCCTTAAAACCCCAAGAATTGGCAAATGCCACACAATCACTTTGAATATTACTTTACTGAAGGCTTATGGATAATAAGAGGAGATGATGCAAGAAAGAAACTTAATTTCTGGAGTCCTTAAGTAATGCCCCTCTCTTACTGTCCATCACCTTCATTAACTCCTGGCGAGCCTCCAAGTTGCAGAAACCAGTTTCATTGCCCATGTCAGGAGGGTAAGATTTGCTGACTTCAACAATTAAGTCTTTTTTTTTTTTTAAGTTTATTGGGGTAACATTGGTTAATACAATTATATAATTTTCAGGTGTACATTACAATTTGACATCTATATATTCTATTGTGTGATTACCACCCAAAGTCCAGTTTCCTTTAGCTACCATATATTTGATACTCTCTACCCACTTCACCCCCCCCATGCCCTCTATATTTGACCCACTTTACCCTGTCTACCTCTTCCCTCCTCCCTGACCACCTACCCTCTGGTAACCACTAGTCCATTGTCCATGTCCTTCAGTCTCTGTTTGTCCTGTTCATTTGTTGCTTTTAGGTTTATACCCCACATATAAGTGATATCATGTGATTTTCAACTTTTTTTAGCCTGGCTTATTTTGCTTAGGCCCATCCAGGTTGTCAAAAATGGCAGTATTCCATCTCTTCTTATGGCTGAGTAATATTCCTTAAGTCTTTTCTTTTAATATGGTACCCAGGGACCTTCACTCTAGTTTCCATCTCACTTGTTATCCTGCTTCTCTACCTGACCCTATCCTGCCTCTGATTCCCTTTCCTCCATTACTTATGGATCATTAGCCATGGCAGGCATTGTCAGACTTCTATTCCCTGTCCAGGATCTCTACCTGTGTGGCAGGCCATTTTCTCCCCCTTTCCTTGTTCTTCTTTTAAGAACCAATTCCAGTGCCACTGTCTCCTTAGAGTATTCTCTGATCTTCCTAGGCAAAGTAAGTGTTCTTTTTTCCCAATTTCTGCAAGTTAATGCATGTGTGTGTGTGTATATCTATCATCTATCTATCTATCTATCTATCTATCTATCTATCTATCATATGTATATATGTAATTTATGTTAATATAAATATTTTGTATTTTGAATATTTTATAATTATATTAATATATTATATCTAATTTATTTATAATACATGTATTTTATATATCACATGTATGGAACATATATATTTGTATATGATATTTTTATATTTTTAGCAGCAGAAATCATTATTAAACAAAGCCTCTGGGGCTCTTCAGAACAGTTCCTTGTAGCAATCAGTCTGTTCTGTTTTGTAAGCCATTGAGTTGTGTAAATACCTCTCTTCACACCAGCCAGAGCTCCTTGAGGCACTCCCCAAACAAAAAGATGCTTTTCTTGTTCAGGTGAATTGATTTAATAGTCTTTCTCAGACAAAAAAAAATATCAACAGTTTTTGGAAAGTATTTTGTAGTTTATAAAGTGCTTTCACATACACTACCTCATTTAATAATGACAATATAATCCTTGAATATTTTTCATTTGATGGATATAAAAATTGAAGCTTAGAGTGCTTTTTCCCTGATGTAAACTATGGACTGGGGTAATCAGCGCAAGTATTTATTAGGGTTCCAAGTTCTAAGTCAGTTTCTCTAAATACAAGACTAGCCACATTGCTCATTAGAGGTGATGTGGCATAGCACCAATTACAGCAACTGTCTCAAAATAGGGACAGTAGTTTCCTCTTTTTTCAGTTTCACTTTTTGTCATTGCAGTTACTAGCAGTCCACTGAGATCCAAAAATATTCAATGGAAAATTCCAGAAAAAAAATGTGTAAGTTTAAAATTGTGTGCCATGATGAAATCTCATGCCCTTCTGTTCCAACCCACCTGAGAGGTGAATCGTCTTTTTGTTTAGCCCACACACACTAAACACCCGCCCTGCCCATTAGTCACTTAGTAGGCCTCTCAGTTACCAGATTGACTGTCGTGGTATTGCAGCACTTGTATTCAAGTAACTCTTATTTCACTTAATATTGGCCCCAAAGCAGAAGAGTAGTGACGTCGGCAATTTGGATGTGCCAAAGAGAAACTGTAAAGTGCTTCCTTTAAGTAAAAAAGTAAAAGTTCATGACTTAATAAAGGGGAAAAAATCATATGCCAAGCTTGCTAAGATCTGGGGTAAGAAAGAATCTTCTGTCCATGAAATTGTGAAGAAGGAAAATTTGTACTAGTCTGGCTGTCCCACCTCAAACTGCAAAACTTATAACCACAAGATATGGTAACTGCTAACTTCAGATGTGGGTGGAAAACAAGAACAGAAAACATATTTTGATTGACCGCAATGTGTTACATGTTGCACTAGAAAGCATTGAGTTCATAAAGAAGACTTCAGCATGGGATTCCTGAAATAAGGGACACCAAGCCATTTCCTTAAAGTAAGGGATGGTTACATAGATTTGGAAATAGGTTTGGGCTAAAAAATATAGAAATTACTGATGAGTGTTTTTATAATTGTTCTCTATTATTAGTTATTATTGTTAATCTTTGTGTCTAATTTTGAAATTACACTTTATTCTAGATGTGTGTATAGGGGGAAAAAAAGGTGTTTATAGGGCACTATCCAGGGTTTTATAAGAGTTTTCTGTGACCATTGTGAGGGCCAAATTTTTCTGGAGATAGCTTTCCCTCTGAGACACATAAAAATGTTTTCCTGGCAAAGAGGCAGACTTGGAACTAAGCTCAGTGGGTCACAGGAAAAAAACTTTATCTGAAACAGTCTCCCTCATTCCTATTTGACAGTTTAGCAATATCACATGCACTTTCTTAAATTGAAAGGGCTCTTAGAGACCAATCATTTTCTTCAGAACAACAACCAGCAGAGAGAGCAATGGGCTTCTTCGTTCTCTTTTCAGGTTCCAGTGTTCCTCGTGCAAGCGATTTTGGGCTTCTGCCCAAGTGCAGATACTGTGTCACATGTACCTGGAACCGCGGAAGTCTCAGGGCCAGGTGCTCCTGCGGCTCTTTGCCCAGAGGTGCCGGAGGTGTTCCAAGTCTCGATTTGAGAAGCCTGAGTTCTCCCCAGAGAGCACCATGAGGATTCTGAAGAACCTGGTGCGGCGTATTCAGGAGAGATACTACGGAGACGGCGTCAGGAAGTTTTCTGAGATGCCGGTGATCCTGGAGTTGCCTTTGGAAGGGTCTCACGACATGGCCAATTGTGAGGCATGCAATCTGGGCTTCTGTATACAGGGCTTCCAAAACGGCCTAACAAGCTCATCCCAATCCCCTCTCTCCTACACGGGGATTGGGAGCTCCTCACCTCACACAGGTGACATGAGCAACCAAAACCAAGCTGAGAACCAGTCAGCTGAGGCAAAGGAGGCTCAGGGGAGTGGGTATTCCTGTGTCCCTAAGAAGTCAGTGCCCAGCCATGCCACTGCTGGAACCCAAGTGCCTGGGGCAAGTCCTCAGCCCAAACGGGAGACAGGTCGACAGCCCACACCAGGGGCAAACCAGCAGGCTGAACGGGGAACAGGGCTGCAGCCCATCCAAGTAACAGGATCACTTCCTTTAGGGTGGACAGACACACAGCCCACACGAGCAGTAGTCTCATTACCTTCAGGGCAGGCAGATTCACAGTCCACCCTGGGAGGAGGACCACAAGCACCCCGGAGGGCATATTCTCAGGTTCTAAAGTGTTCAGGCCAACAGTCAACACAGGAAGCATGCTCACAAGCCACACCAGGGGTAGGTCTTCAGGCCACAAAAAGCACAGACCTACAGCCCACACGGAAGGAAGATCCCATAGTTACACGTAGGTCTGGGACCCTCAATGAAGCTCAAGATGCCCGTAGAAGGCAGGAGAAGTGTTCAGACAGAAGGCCTGCTCCGGTCATCTTTTACGGGCCTTCTTCTTTCATGCGACCAAATAATAACACCGTTAACTATGATAGCTTGTTCTTGCGGGGCTGTGTCTGTGTTGCTGCTGTGTGTATCTTTTTGATATCTAAGTACTTTAAGTAGAATGATAAAAAATAGGCTTGTCTTCTTCTCTTGTCTTATTTTAATGGTAATTAATTAACTAGTGCCATTTTAATATGACAGAGAATTTACTTTGAGACCAAGCAGAATTAAGTTTGTAGAAAAAACAATGGTTATCTGAACCTCCTTTGCAGATAGTCTAAAACATGACTTAGCAAATAGTGAATCCAATAATAAATACTTGTTAAATGACCAAAAGGTGTTTGTTCAATTATTCACTCATTCACTCATTAGGATCTATTCTCTCTCTCTCTCTCTTTCAATCTCCTCTGTCTATTATCTATCTATCTATCTATCTATCTATCTATCTATCTATCTATCTATCTATCATCTATCATCATCATCTATGATCTACACATAGACCATATCTTCACAAGAACTCGGGGTCATAATGTTATTATAAAACATTTGCGTAAGCTGAATAATGGTTCCCCAAAGATGTCCATGTCCTAATCTCCAGAACCTGTGAATATGTTACTTTATATGGCAAAAGGGATTTTGCAGATATGATTAATTTAAGGACCTTAAGATGGGGGAGCTTATCCTGCATTACCAAGATGGGCCCAATGTGACAAAGGTCCTTATAGGAATGAAGCAAGAAGATCAAAGTCAGAAAAAGGAGATTTAGTGATGGAAACAGAGGTTGGAGTGATGTGCTTTGGAGATGGAGGAAAAAATCGTGAGCCAAGGAATGCAGGTGATGCCTAGAAACTCACAAAGGCAAAGAAACAGATTGTTGCCTAGTACTTTTTTCTATAAACTTTTATCGCCAAGTAATTTAAGAAATTGAGTTATTGAAATAGGCTTTGGATTTCACTCCATGAGCAATGGGGAGTCATTGCAAGCACTTGAGAATATGAACAATTTGAGTGGAATCACATTTTTAAAACAGTGTATATTGCTGGGAAACAACGGAGGATGGGTTGAAGTAGTGGGGAGTCTGACTTGAAATAGGACAGTAGTAAACACAGAGAGGGGTTCTTATAGACAATAAATAACTTGAAGGAATTTAAAGACAGGGAAATGTAAGAAGACAGAAAACCCAAGGATAAAAATATTTTCTTTTTTTCTGGATATCTCTTTTCCTTTTCTCTCATGCCACTTCTGCTAGTACTATGTTTATATAAATGCTCTCCTCACCCACCACCAACCTCCCTACTGAATTTCTGCATTCTTTCTGTTTTCATGCCTTTTTGTTCCTTCACAAAGACACTGGCCTAAGGACTAGTGACTTTACATCTAGTCTAGTTATGCTGCATAACCTAAAGCTAGTCATTATTTCTTCCTGGGCCCCAGTTTTTCCATCTATAAAATAACTTAACATCATTCAGTGAAACATAGATTGGACCCATGTATTTCCCTCTAATCTCTTTCGAAACTCCATTGAATGACAATAAAAGTGTAAGAAGTATCAACAGACAAAGGCAAAGAGAATGGATAGAAACTAGCAAGCTGATGGACTAGTGACAGGCAACTGACTTAGCAGAGTAGAGAAATCTGGAATAAAAGCTAGAAAAGTGAAAACTGAGGTGCAAGGCAATTCATGTGGCATAATTTCAGAAAAGCTCAAAAACTAGGAAACAAGCAGCCCTGAAGGTGGGACAGGGGATACTAAAGAAGGGGCATTGGCTGAAAACCTATACACCGTTTTTTTCCCCCATCCTATGCAGCCTGGTAACAACTCTCAACTCACTCTAGGGAGACTAGACGTTTATTCTTTGAAGACATTGACACAGAAGGACTCTAGGCTCAGAGACTCAGGCATAGCTAAGGTGGGAAGTGCCACCAAGCCAAGAGAGAGATAGTGAAAGTTTACATGCTGACTAGTGAGACTCCCTTAGTCCACGACTAGATCTGGGAGTCAGCCTATGTCCTTCCCACCCACTTCTCAAACATACAGCTTTGTGGCAATAGGGCACACGAAAAAGGCAACTGATTTAATATAAATGATGGTAAACAGGGTCACTCTAACTTTCACCTCTTGATTTCCAGACCCATATATTCTCCCTAGCGGAGTCATAGCATATAATGGTCATTGATTCAGGATGTATACTACATCCTGGTGCGTGGCAACTCATTTGACAAAGATAGCCATCTCCAAGCTGCACCACAGCTGCATCTTTAATAAGCTATATCATTGACCTATCAGATTGGCCGGTTCTGGGTGATACTATACTTGATAAGACCAGGATATCCCATGGCTTTATTACCTCTGCTGTAACTCTTTTGCTATAAATTTGATTGTTTATTTAATTTGATATTATGTGATGTTTAGTTTGCTAGGGCCATGAGAATCAGTCCCATGCCTCACACCTACCTTCTGGGATTTGCTGGTAATCTTTGGAGTTCCTTGGCTTATAGAAACATCACCCTGATCTCTCCTTTCACCTCTATAGGGTCTTTTTCACATGTGCATGTGTATGTCCTCTTTTTTGAGGATACCAGTCATATTGGATTAGGAACCCATTCTACTCCAGAATGACCTCGTCTTAGCTAATTATATTGTTAACAACCTTATTTCCAAATAAGGTCACATTTGGAGATAATAGGGGTTTGCACTCCAATGGATAAATTTGGAGGGAATGCAATTCAACCAGTAACATTTGGGATCCTGTGTTTGTGAACCAAATACCTCATAAACTTGGAAAGTCATGCTGGCTGAAGTCATGCAAACAAGAAATGCAAGCCTATACCTAGAATTTGTGCTGATTATAGTCAAAATGATTCACTATCCCCTCCAGGATGAGAGGAATATATTATATATACCACCCCTGACTGAGGTTGTAGTGTAGCCACTTTCTGTTTTCAGCTTTCACCACAAAAAAAAACAAAAAAAAAAACAAAAACAAAAACAAAAACAAAAACAAAAAACCCACTGGGGAACCAAGATTGTCTTTTTCTTTCCTCTGTTAGCTGGTCATAAGTGATGACCTCCAACTACTGTGTGTGCAATTAGTCTGAGCTGAGGGAGAGGCACTAGTGCATCAGTGGTGGTTGATGTAGGGGCTGGACCACCAGTTCACCCAGCTCTCTTGTGCTTGTACTCTTTAGCTTTGACTTGTGCTCTGTCTGGCTACAACCCTTCCATGTTCTTATGAATTATGCTTGACCTACTCAACCTTATAACTTAAGGGGCTTTTCAAAACCTAGGTCAAGTAGGGCATCTCTGGCCTCAACATCTTTTGAAATTTCATGATCAGAAATTTTAACTCTACTACCACCAAGTAGCTTGTGGGAGTTGTTTTCTTGAGTAGCACATAATTCTCTGATGTAGATTGTATGGCCTTGCTTCAGGAAAAAAGGGTTATTAATTATATTTATCTTACTAGGGATTGCCATAAATACCTAGTAGCATGATTGCCCACTATAGATAACTCTAATATTGAAGAGTCTGTTGGATGACATGGCCCGTGTGTCAGGGTGTCTTGCATAATATTGTGGACCTGATACAGAGCCCTCTGCTATTCTGAGTCCCATTCAAAGTTGACAGCTTTCTCTATCATTTAATAAATGGATCAGGGAAGTGTGGACTATCATGTTCTCTGCTTCCTTTTAGAGGTGAGAGGGTCAAGATGTAATAATCTGACATTTACTTTGTAAGTGTTATCCTGGCATGCTCCAAATTACTATACCCCTAAAACCTTTATGCATGGAGCAGGGGATCTGTGTAGGGATTATTTTTCAGCTTTTGGAGTTGCCAGGGTCTTTGATACACTTGCCACTTCTCAATTACCTGGTCTGATTGACACAATGTCATTGATTGAGTGGACCGGTGTAATGTTCTGCAGAATGCCCAGATGGTTCAGACTCTGCAGATTATATTATGATGCAGGATTAGAGAGTTGACATGGCCCTGAGATGAAAGTGTAAATTCATGTTGCTATCCTCTCTATATAAATGAGACTTCTGGTTATCCTTGATAGGGATGAAAAGAATGCATTAATCAGATCAATGTTCACCATGTATCTGAAACAATGCTAATTTTCTCTAACAAAAATATCACTTCTGGCACTGCAATTTTAATGGGAACCTCTACATGGTTGAGTTTGAGATCATCCAGTGTCATACTCCAGGGTATGATTGGTTTCTATAGGAATCAGACTGGTGAATTAAATGAGGATATGCTGGAGATCACCGCCTCTGGCTCTTTCAGGTTTTAAGGGTGGCTTTCATCTCTGCTTTGTCATGTTAGGGGGCTAGGTCCAAAGAGGTTGAGACCTAGATTCACCAAGATGGCAGGTCCAGAGAAGGGACAAAAGGGAATGGCCAGACTTGGCCCTTTGTATCTCTTCTCCCCTGCTCTTCCTTCTGCACCTTTATTCTCCATGCTGTGGTTGAAGTGAAGCAGGAGTGTTCATTTAGGCCCTTCCCTTGGCTCTTCTTCTTGCCCAGGCTGTGAACCTGGAGAAAACTGTGTTCCTGAGACTCAGTGGTTTTGTGAAAGGGAGTACAATCCATTTGGAGTTGGCCTTTCTTTTCAGGTTCACACATTCCCCTGTCCCTAAAAGTTCTTGGAGGAACTTGTTTTTAACTGGAGCAGAGGATCCTCAAGTTCTTTTTTTGCATAAAGGAGGAAGGCATTTTTTAAAAAAACCCATTCGGGGTGACAAATAGGTACATCACTGACTGATTTCAAATTAGATTTCCGGGATAACCACATCCAAGCATTCAATGATTTTGTTTTTATGGAACCTTGTATTATCACTTAATACCCAATAAATATTATTAAATTTATTGGACCCAAACTTCAGCTAACCACTCCCACCTCCACAAGCTATATAGTCAAGAAGTGGTTAGGCCCAGGCTGTGGCTGGCTACCTGGGAAGATGACTCCATCCCTATGCTAGGAATTAGCCTGAGTCCTGCAATAGTGGCCTGGAATGTTACTAGAGGGAAGAAATTTGTGGAGAAAAATTCAGCAGCACCTCACCAAGCTATGAACAAGTATTATCAGTAAGGCTGGGCAGCCAAGCTGGGATCAGAAATGGAAACATATTTATTTTATGAACACTGTAAGCACTGAGCTGATTTGAAGACAAACAGATCTGACCTGAGAAGGCTTAGCAAAATAACTCCTGTTAACAAAACCAGTCATCCTCTGAAATAGAAAAGTTTTTTTATGTGTTGATCATTAATTATGGTCTGGGGCCAAAAGCCATGAATTTCAAGAAATGCAAAATGCATCTAATGGGCTTTCTTGACTTGCCTTTCAGGTTCTCTGCCTCATCTACTCTTCACGTGCTCAGCCCCAGTGAATTCAAGGCTCTTTCAGGTGAAGTATAATGGCTGAATATCCTCAGGCCAAGAAGGCAGAAGGAGAGAATCTTCTGGAGGTTTGAAAGGACAGATTGATCAGATGCCACAGCCAGAAGTGGGTTTAGAGCAGTGGGAGTAGGGAGAGTAGCTATTTCACCCCTGCTCCCTCAGCAGAGGCCAAAGGGCACCTATTTTCAATTAAGAATGTCAAGCTGGTGAACACTCAGGGGGCACGCCTTATCCTCCAGTTAAAATAAAAGCCTCTGGATGGGGAGCTAGAAATTTCTGAGGTTTATAGTGGCCGTAGGGGATGGTTGGGAGAGGGAGAGGCAGGGAAAGGAGAGTAAATTGGACAAAACAATGTAGTCTGTCTCCTGGGAACTTATAAACAATTATAGAGTTGCCACAGGCGAGCACAACAGTGTTCCAGAGTGATGCACACTTCTCTGGGGGCTGGGTGGCAGGGAGCAATACTGGCAGGCACTGATTCGCTCTTCCAGAGTTAGGATGGCCCTCTCTCTGGAGACCTTGGAAGCTGGGAAAGAGGATCCTAGGTGGCTTCGTGACTAAGATACCTTGGACTTAAAATCATCTAGTCTTAATGCATCTTTTGACAGAGAAGGAAATCAAATTTTTGGAGGCAGAAGTGAGGTGCCTGTTAAAGTACAATTTTCAAAAATGTAAAATCATGTCTCTCATACAGACATTAAATAAACAGTTTTTGAAGATTTTATTGAGCTCATTAATTAATGAGGAAAGCAGTTAGATTTACAACCTGCCCAAAGAGCATTTGAGAAGCTAGGTATAGATAGGCAATTTAATGGCTTGCTGGGTTATAAGGTATTTTAAAAAACTGGTTTATGTTTAAAAGGATCATAAACTGTAAATTTCGAAGCTATTA